>OY282505.1:40657590-42078646 GCA_958295605.1 Ajuga chamaepitys
AAAAACGTATGAGACAAACATAACCTGATTGTCATCTCTGATGTTGAACAATTAGATTAAGGCTGGGCTGGTAATTTTTGTTTTATGGACCAATCTTTAAAGTATTAATTTAAAGTGTGGTCCACTATAATTGTCGTCAAATTCAATAAATTTTTAAAAGGGAAATTACCTTGCAACATTTTAAAAATTTACTTCATTCGTCCCGACCTAATTTGCACACCTGCTTCGACACGTATATTAAGAAAAAACTATTTTTTTGCTTTTTAGTTTACTTTTTCAAAGATGATGATTGAGGGTGGAAATTTTAAGGGTGAAGATTGTAAGATTTCTTTCCATTTTGAAGTATGCAAAATAAGGTGGGACGACCGAAAAAGAAAAATATGCAAAATAGGGCGGGACGGAGGGAGTATTATACTTTCCAATTACATATTAATTGGTGAATAAAAAATTTAAGGCCAACTTTTTTTAATAGTTATGGTTATGTTTTGTTTCAAAATACGTGTTAATATAAATATTTGGTGTATTTATGTTATATTGCAACTCCTCGAGTCATTGTAGTATATATTAACCAAAATACATGTTATAACATAATCTCCACCCTCAAAATCTTCACCCTCAATCTCCATCCTCAATCCACCTTTGAAAAGTCAACAAATACTCGTGCCGACCTCCCATGTGCAAGATAAGCCGGGACAGAGGGAGCATATAATAACAAAATGTATTATTACCACACTTGGAAAAAACTGATTTTCCCGTCCATTTGCACATCCTATTTTTGGAAAGAAAATGTGGAAAAAAAAACAAAATCCCATAATTTATGGAAACGCGATATGGTTATCCGGAAAAATCTCTTGAATTATGTAATTAGGTACTATTTCATACATTACAATGGAAACATAATCCATTTTATTTCAAAAATCGTTTGTTAAGATATTCACTTTATTTTGAAAGTTGAAAAATATCAATTTAAAATATGGAGAATCAATTTACTTTATTTGATCACATTAATTTCTAATAAAAAAATCTGAATATATTTGATTTCACTGAAAAATAGGGATCTTCACAGCAAATCTACACCCTAACTTCTGCTCTTTAAATACTCAGCCAACAAAACACATAATCATCCAATCCGCTGTGAAAGCCAGAAGCAAAACTCATCAGATCTTCAAAGTAAGTCCGTATTACAATTATCATTTTAAACATGTTGCAGACTGAAATCGTCATTCCCCATCCTCACCGCCGGTGACTTCTCAAATTCCGGTAGTCTTTTCTTTTTTAACTCAATTTAATTGTTTCCAGCAATTTTTTAGAGTGCTGTGAGGAAGCACTTGGAAAGACGAGGGCAAGTACTCAATGTCGAGATAAAATTCTTTCAAATTATCTAAACAATATTCCCCACTAAGTGGCTAGGCTACAAGCTTTAAACTTTTTTTTAAGTAAATTTATTCCACTAGATCAATCAACTCCAATCATTCCAAATAAATTATTACAATAGGTAATAATTAGAATATTAAAGATATCGAACAACTATTTGATTGGTTCTGCCCAAATTTTATTGTGTCTTATCAGGTTGATCCGATAACGGCTCGAGCCCAAGAGACCTCCCCATGAATTCAAAATTATCGTACGAATTTGTGTCATGATGTCGAGTCGTGCCAAGTTTTGCCACCTAATTTCTTAACACTAAACATAATGAATGTTGTTGTATATAAAATAAAATTATTTAAGGTCTTTCCCGTGCATCGCACGGGGGAAGATACTAGTATATATAAAAGCAAAATGGAGGGCATTTATATCATTGTAACTTTCCCGCCTAAAATTTTAGCAATAATTTGGTAAGTTCATGTTAATTTTGATAAGTTCATAATTTTCTTTCAATTTTTTAAAATGCAAATCCGTTTTTTATGTAAAATATATCAAATTATTCTTCTTTTCACGGTGTTCAGTTTGACATACATTTCACATATATTATAATGATATGTTTAGTTTGAAAAATACTTTTTTATTGATTATTATTGGGGTTATATTTGAGTGTTTATTGTGAATTGGACTATAATGTTGGGTCTATCCTGCAACTAAAAAGTAATAAAATAATCATCTGATAAAGAATATTAGTTAAGATATTAATTTTTAATTTTTTTAGTTATGTTATACCCGCGATAAAAAATAATTGTTTAAATAGTGAAACTCCTATTTCATTAAATTAATGTTTAAATTTTACAAATAATTAATTAAATCATTACATCTGTTAAGATATATATATATATATATATATATATACACATATTATAATAATAAGAAGTATGAAAGCTTTATGCATATGTATGTTTACATATCATATACATTATTGAGATTATATTTTATTATTTCTTCATATTTTTATATAATGTATTTTGTTACAATTATTTTATTAAATAAGTTTACTCTTTGCAACCTAAGCAATTTTGATCGCATTAATCCATTTTTATCTTTAAATAAATATAATATATATAACAAAATCGTATAATTTATTTGAATAAATTATCATACCAAATAAAACTTGAAAACATTCAAATATTTGAAAAAAATCACATACTTTAAATAATCAATCTACTTTTGGATTTTATTTTGTTAATGGTAGGATTACTAAAAAATAAAAAGTATGTGAGTATATCACCAAGTGAAATGTTACAAGTTGCAAATGATAATCTGATTTTAGAAAGAAATAATCAATTATGTATAGTTATAACTTAGAAATGTTTTAGATATATTAAGAAATCTACACATATATAGAAGCTACTTCCTTTGACCCAAAAAAGAAAAAAAAAAAAAGTGTCGCTTTATACTTTTTGTAGGTTTATGGTAAGATTTGAAGAATTGTGTTTTTCTTTCTTTAGTTGCTAAAATGACATTTTTTTGACAATTTCATTTTCTCTAAAATGGCACAATTTTTAGACCAGAGGGAGTGAGTTAAAATTATAAATTGCATTTTCCACCAAAATATTTTCTATTATTTATGGTTATTTGTACAAGTGCCAACTTTTTTATTGTTTGTTCATTTTTTTCCTTTTGCCCTTCATTCTAAGAATATCAATTTTTCCCATTTTTAAGTACCAATAAATTTATTTTTATCTTAAACATTTTTTTACATATTATATATGTAAATAATCATCTTTTCATGATCTCTAATTTTTTACATTTATATCACATATTTAAAAGTGTGATATTATATTAAACAAATATACAGTTGTTAGTGGTTGATTATTCACTTATTTTATTTTGAGTACTTATTGTGGATGTTTACTGATGCCATATTTACGCTGCAAATACAAATTAGTTAAACAATCCTGTTAAAAATACATTTTGTTTTATTTTTTAAATAATTTAATTTTTTTATTTATGGTATTTATATTTTATTCATAAATTATTCTATATCTATACTAATATACATATAAATGTGTGTGTGTGTATAGTAAAATAAAATAAAATAAAATGGAGTCAAATATGTAAAAGAAATCATAGTTCTGTTCAATTGCAAAACATATATTCTCAAGAATTTTATTTATGTATGTGTCCCTAAAGATAAGTTGTTATAATGTCAACATTATATCACTTTGTTTCTTTGTCAACAACTCTTTTCTATTTTTTTTTAAATACTAACAAGTTTTTTTTTTTGTTTTTAATCTGTTTCACATATAATATATCAAATTAATAATCATTTCACCTTCTTTAAGTTGAATTATGTGTTAAGTCTTTTGTGGATTAGACTATGTATATAGTGAATTAGATTATATAAAAATAAATAAATTGACAAATTTTAACAATAAAAATATGAGATTATTCAGAAAGAAAAATTTAATTTTCTTATAAATTATCAATGCACTTTTTCACTATCTTATCTTTTTTTAATAAACTGTGTGTTATTATATATGTATTTTTTTCCAACACATGCAATTAATTGGACTATTTGTGGTTATTCGCATAGGTTAAGAATGAGAAGGTATATTTGAGTTTTTAGGAAAAAAAAAAATAGCCTTTTTTATTTGTTATATTTAATATTTATTTTAGTTGTATCAATAACAATATTTTCTATTCATAAATAATAAGTATATATTTAATCCAAAAATTTTAGAGGAGAAACAAATATTTACACTATTTAAAATTTTACTATAATATAATTCAGAATTTTAAAATATTTACATTTTTAAATAATAAAGTAATATAAAATTGAATTTAGTTAAAATATTATTCTACTAGCAGACTTTCGTGCATCGCACGGGAGTAGTACTAGTCTATATATATGTAAAAGTAAAAATGGAGGGCATTAATGTAATTTTAGCTTTCCCTCAAAAAAAATTAGACCATAATTGATAACTTTTTCTTATTTTGGTAAGTTCATAACTTTCTTTTACTTTTTTAAAATACAAATAATTTTTTCATTTTTAATTCGATTTTTATGCATAATATACCAAATTATTCATCTTTTCACGATCTTCAATTTGACATCTATATCATATATATTATAATGAGATATTTGATTTGAATAAACAAATTATTTGTTGGGTAATTATTTGTGATAGAATTGATGTTTATTGTGAATTGGACTATAATATTTTGGTTTTAGTTGCAACTAAAATTAGTAAAATAAATTCTTTATAAAAAATATAATTATTTTTTTTAATAAAAATACAATTTATCAATTTATTTTATTTGACATAAATTTTTATTTTTTTTATTTAAGTCAAGGAGAAAATCCATTGTTTAAATAATGAAAGTCCTACTTTATTAAATCAAAGGCAAAAACAACAATATATACTTTCTAATCAACTTATTAAATCATCAAATCTGCTAGAGTATCTTCTTATCACGACTTTGAGCATATATATAATAATCTATTAAAATAGGTATTGAAATTATTTTTAATTACTTTTTTATAACGAGTATTTTGTTAAAATTACTCTTTTAAGAAAATTTATTCTTTGTAGCCTAAATTATGACTTTTATTACATTTGGCAATCTTTTTTTTAATTTTACTTTTACTGAACCTTCAATTATATGTTTTTACACTTTATAAGCTAAATAATACTTGGTCGCACAAATCAACAACGAATGCCTTTTTTACTTTTAACAATCTAAATAAATTTGTTCGCATTAATCTATTTTTTTTATCTTCTATTTATAATTAGAACTTGAAAGTTTATTTAGATAAATTAAAAGTTAAATATAAAATAAAAGCATGAATATAATGAGAAAATTATTAAACTTTACATTACATATGATCCAAATAAAATATCACTGTTCCTTTATTTATATATTTTATGGTATATATATTAGCAACAGTAGTGACAATTCTGTAAGTAACACTTTCCAGCTTCAAATTTTAGACTGTGATTGGTAAGTTGTTGTCACATCTGATGAGAATCAAAATTTATTTTACTTTCTAAATTTGCAAATATCTTTTTTTTTTCTTTTTTTTTTTTCATTTCTAATCTATATATTATGTATACTATATTAAATTAATCATCTTTTGACGATGTTTGATTTGACATCCATATGATATATATAATAATAAGATATTCTATTTAAAATATTATATTATTTGTTTGTAGATTATTTAACTAAGATTTCAGTGTTTATTGTGGGTTGTACAAAAAATATAGTGATTGGTTTGGAATACAATTAAAAATCATTCAAATAATTTTCTTTTACAAATTATTTTACTGGATTATTTTATCACAACCACACCGAATCAATTTTTTTTTTTATCTTGACATGAATTGTCTCAAGTTAATATTCGATTTATAATCAGCTTATTAAATTATTGAATTTGCTAATGCTTATTTGATATAATAATTATTTTTATTGATAAATCACAACATTGTGATTTTCGCTCATATATAACTTTATATATGATAATTAATCTTAGATTTTTTTTTTTTTTATAGTTTTTTATGTTTTAGATGTATTAATGTTATTTTTCTATAAATAAATATAATTTACAACCTATACTATGATATTATACAAGATGCAACTAAACTTCTTTTAAATAAGCAAAATTAACCAACTAGAACTTATGTTTTTTAGACTTTGCAACCTAAACAATACTGGGTCACATTAACCAATTTCAATTATGTCTTCTTTTTTTTCTTAACATTTTGGAACCTAAGTATTTTTTTTTTTTTTTTTTACATTAACCAATGTATATCTTTAGATGAATCTACTATTTACAATATAAATATATAATTTAATTGAAACTTTTCAACATATATGTGAAAGTATTAAGAAATATTGGAGCACTCATATGTTTTATTTTGTTATTCCAACTATTGAGTAACTTTTGAATTTTATTTTGTTAATTTTTTATTCTTTGTATATCGAAAATACCGAGTAAAGTATTAAAACTTGCAAATAAGATTTTTTAAAGGAGATAGTTATATTTAGAATTTAAAACTTTATTTAGATAAATTTAAATATTTAAAGTAAAATGAAAAAATTTAAAGAAAGTTAGATTTCTTATAACATTATCCAGTTTATTTTATTTAATAATATGAGTTGATAGTTAGATATTTATATTTGTTTTAACATTCACAATTAATTAAGCTATTATGCACATAGGTGAAGAATGATGCAGACACACTAAATGTGTGTTTGGATTTTAAAGTTTAGAAAAGATCATTTTGTAAAAGTTTTTTTTTTTTTTATATTGAATATTTATCTTAATTTTAATCCATCCATCTATCTATCTATCTATCTATCTATCTATCTATATATAGATATATATATATATATATATATATATATAAAGTAAGTTATATTAAATTCATATATGACGTACGAGGAACTTATATTTACATTACTTATAATTTTATTTATGTTTTATCCTATATTTTAAAAAATATATATTTTATTAGGATAAAATGATCACATATTTAAATATTAAATTATATCATATTTAGTTTTATTAAAATTATTACTTTCTAAATAAACTTCCGTGCATCGCACGGGAATATTACTAGTATATATAAAAGTAAAATGGAGGTTAGTTTAGTAATTTTAATTTTCCCGCCTAAACTTTAAGACTATAGTTGGTAAGTTTTTATTAGTATTGGTAAGTTCATAAGTTTCTTACAGAATTTTTAATTATAAATATTTTTTTCATTTCTAATCTGTTTTTCAGACATAATATATAAAATTATTCATCTTTTTACGATATTTAATTTGACATGGAGATCACATATATTAAAAAGAGATACTTGATAACAGATTGTTTATTGATTCCTCATTATATTACCTTTTTGTGTTTATTATATATGAATTGGACTATAATATTGAGGTTAAGTTACAATAAAAAATGCGTAAAATAATTCCTTGATAAAAAAAATATTGATTGAAATTTTTATAAAAATATAACTAATCAGTTTATTTTCGACATGAACTTTCAAATATTTTCTTTATTTAAATTACTCTGGGAGAAAAATCATTCTTTAAATAATGAAGCTCCTAATTTATTAAATTAAAGGTAAAAAGTTAATATTTTAATTTTATAATCTGTTTATTAAATTCTTATTTCTGCTTATATGTTTTTAAAATAACATCGTTTGTTTGATTAGTCGCGGAAATACAGGAGCTTTGAGCATGTACTTTTTTTTATATAATAATGTTTTTTCATAATTATAATAAAAAATATTTTTATTACTTATTCATATTTTTATATAATTTTTTTAAAAAAAATTACAATTTGCAATCTAAATTATAACATCAATTTGCTAGATTTTGCAATTTTATTTTTATTTTTTTACATAACAAACCTCAACTATATATTTTTAACACTTTGCAACCAATAGAATAATTTGTTGCACTAACTAATTTCAATTATGTCTTTTTAAATCTAATAAAAAAATTATATTTAAATAAATATACCATTTACCAAAAATATAATTTTATTTGAATAAATTACAACATCAAATAAAATTTAACAATATTCAAATATTTTGAAGAACTCACAGATATTAATTTCTTATCCAATTATTGAATAACTTTTGGATTGTGTTTTTTTTAATGTTCGAATTTAAAATAAAAATTATTTGAGTATATTTGAAATCACCAAGTGAAATGTTAAAATTGCAAATGAAAATATAATTTTCAAAAGTTTTTTTTTTTTTTTTTCTTTTTACGTTATAAGTTAGCTTTTTATTTAGATAAACCAAAAATCTCTCTTTGTGTGTGTTATAAGAAGGTTAATTTCGTAATTTTACTTTTTTTGGCTAAATTTTTTACCATAATTCTGTAATTAAGTTGTAATTTTGGAAAGTTTAAACTATTTTTCAAAAAATAATAATAATAATTTTTTTTTCATTTCTAACCCATTGTTATGTAATATATATATATATATATATATATATATATATATATATCATGTTAACGGTCTTTTGACGAACTTTAATTTAATATTCATGTCGCGCATATTATAATGAAACATTCAATATGAAAAGTCATATTATGTTTTAGTTGATTATTTGTATTAAATGTCAGTATTTATTGGTCTGTAAATTAAGATTAGTTAAATAGTTATTTTCTATAAAAATATTAATTTATTTATTTATAAAAATACAATCAATTGGTTTGTTTCATTTTACATAAAATAAATTAATATTCGATCACCTGCTTCAGTTATATACATAACATTAATAAGGAGAGAATTTCTGTAAATATATTTTTCCACTACTCTTTTATAGAAGTTTTGTCAACTTTCCATTTATTTTATTTTTTGAAGAGTTCTCACCAAAATTTTAGAATATAAATAATCTTTTTTTTTTTCCAATTCATTTTTACATATAATATATCAAATTAATTTTTTTTTTTATGATTTTTAGTTGAACATACATATCAGATATATAAACTAAGATATTATATTTAATGAATGAAACCGATTGTTGTTATCGATTTTGGATTAAATTTGATATTTATTGTGGTTGAATTATTTATATAGGGTTTGTATAAAAATAAAAGAAGTTAGCTAAAGAATATCTTACAAGTATAATAGATTATTTTATCAAAAGAGTATAATTGATCAATTATATTATTAAATTTCTTATCTCAATTTTGTTGAAAAAAAATAAAGAGAAACTATTCCGAGCGACTTCATCATCAACATAAAAAATGGGCTATACACGTTTTACTAATGTCTGTATTTTCGATTCAATTACTAAACTGAGATACATGCTAAAAACTACTATTAGTATTTTTCATTTTTTCTTCTGCTATCTTTTGAATCTGGACATCACTTGACTTTTATTCATATATTGATTCTAAAAGTATGTTTATGATGTTACCATTCTATTAGTTTTTTTTTTTTTTTAAATAATTTTCTATGTTTTACGATCCTCTCCTCAATTTGAACCATAGATTCCATATATTAAAAGTGATACACCAATCACATGTGTGAGTTTCAAACAAGATTGAATAAATTATAAAAATAGATTTTACGTTTAACATTTATCTTAATTTTATTGTGCAAAATGATTTGTCTAATGCTTATAATGCTTACGATTGTCTAATGTCTAATTCAAAATGTTCAAATAATTATTTGATTAAGACGTGGTTACAATTTAGATGACCGGATCACATAATATATATTTTATTATAAATATTACTATATAAATAGAAAACAATCCCTACTTAATATAAAAGTAGGATAGTTTAGGGTGATGTGTCTTCACCACCTTAATTCTAGGATTTAAAAAGAAAAAGAAAAAATATTAAAAGACAAAAAACAAACAAAAAAAAAAAAAACCAACGTCTATTTGTCACTCTCTCATCTTTTCCTTTTCTTATTTTCCAACTATAATTTAAATAGCACACTTTTTTTGTTTCTATTATATAATATATCAAATTAATCTCTTTCTGGGATCTTTAATTTGACACCCATATTAAATATATTAAAATCAGTTACTTAAAAACAAAATATTAGATCACCTAAAATATGAACTATAATTTTTTCGTAGTATTAACTTATTCGCTTAGTTTTGTAATATATACATAATTAAATTATTTTTATGAGTTTGAGATATACGTATTTAAATTATTAATTTTTTTTTAAAAAAATAACCAGATTCTTTAATTTATAATATTGATTGTTTCAATATAATATTTTTTAATATGTGGTTATTTCTATAAATTTTGTTTATTAACAAACATTGTAAAAAAAATCCCCTTTACTATTAAAGTAAAAGGAACACATGTCATCTATATAAGCCCAGTATCAGGAAAAACACGTGTCAGTCATGCATATTGCAGGAATTTATTTTTATTAGTAAGAAAAAAAGAATTGGACGTACCAATCTATAAAATTCTCTCTTCAATTATTTTTCCTTTTAACTTAAAATTTTGAACGTTAACTTTTCATATCAACTTAATTCTTGATAAAAGAATATATCAAATTGATCATTATTTCACGATATTCAAATAGACATTCCTATTGCATATAATAAATTTGTTGGATTTACATTGATCAGTTGTACAAAAAAAATGTATGTTAAAAAAAATATGGATATTTGCTTCCAATAACTTATTTCATATTAAAAAAAATATGGCATACTGCAAATAACTTATTTCACTTTTTGTGAGATTGAGTTTAAAATTCATATTGCTTACATAAACAAATAAATGTTAATATTTACTTAATTTTAATAAATAAAATATAGTAAAACATAAACACATTTATAATGACTTATATATGTTTTATAATAATTGAAAGCAATATTAGAACTTAATAACATATTATTAATGTAATAAAATATTTTGTCCCGTGCATCGCACGGGCGGACATCTAGTATAAATAAAATTATGTATTGGAACTAGGGTGGTCAGATTTTCAAATTCAGATCGAATAAGTTCCGTTGATCGAAAAATTTCATTGATCATTTAGCTTTTTCTGTACCGAATTGAATCGATTATATTTTGATACGGATTTTATATTTCTCAATTTTTTGAACCGAAAATCATATTGAACCGTACCCAACTGTAACGAATTGTATTGAATCGAATAACCAAATAAAATAATAAATAATAAATTCAAAAATATATTATTCCTCAAAGGTTAATTTAAATCAGAATTAGAAAATTAAATTATTAATAATTTTGTAAATAATTATATTAATTAAAGAACCTTATACTGGTTTTGATGACATTGATACCAAAGTAATCATCAATGTTAGCAAAACCACCCATCCATCTTAATTAATTAGTATACTAATCCTTAATTATTTTCTATTTTTCCTTTGAACAATTTATGTATAAATGGTATGGTAAAAAAGAAACCGCTTTGAACTCCTCTCTCAAAAAAATCTCCATAGCAGTTACTTCGATAAAAAAGAAAGACCGCTTTCTCTCTTGAGCCTTTAATGGCCGATGGAAATCCCTAGCAGTTACCTCCGATAAGAAAGAAAAATCGCATTCTTTCTTGTGAGATAAATATTTTGTTCACCTTAAGAATGGCGATTGCGTTTACACTATATATAATGTTGAGTACAACAGATTTACAACAAATTAGGAGAGATACAATCTCAAGATATCTACAAGATTCAAAATATAAGTAAGATCTATCCATTATTTACAGGATCAATTAAATCTATAGTTTGAGTGATCATATCTTCTCTATTACCCCCCCCCCCCCCCAAGCGAAGTGTGGGATTAACATCAACACCGAGCTTGGAACATAAAAACTCGAAAGAGGGACGAGGTAAGCTTTTAGTAAAGATGTCCGCAAGCTAAAGATTGGAGGGTACAAATTTCGTCTCCAATTTATTTCCTGCCACAAGTTCGCGAACAAAATGGCAATCAATGTCGATGTGTTTTGCACGTTTGTGAGCAATAGGATTTTGGCTGAGGAATAAGGCGCTCTTATTATCACAAAGAAAAAGCGGACGAGAAGATGGTAATGCACACAGCTCTTTTAGAAGATGAGTAAGCCAAACCATTTCTTGAGCGGTATTAGCAAGTGCACGATACTCGGACTCGCAGCTGGAGCGGGCAACAGTAGGCTGCTTCTTAGCACTCCAATAAACTAAGTTGTCGCCTAAAAATATAGAATACCCATAGGTGGATCGACGAGTCTCCACGCAACGGGCCCGATCCGCATCAGAATAACCAAGGATTGAGAAGTCCGATGAAGGAGTAAAGGATAGACCATAATGAATCGTTCCCTTAACATAGCGAAGTATTCGCTTGACAGCCATAAAGTGATCCAGAGTAGGATTGTGAAGGAACTGGCTGACGTGATTGACGGCATAGGATAAATCGGGGCGAGTAATTGTCAAGTACTGCAATGCACCAACAAGAGAACGATAAATCGGGGCGAGTAATTGTCAAGTACTGCTGATAGTGATTCACCAGCAGCTAATGGAGTGGAAACAGGCTTGGAATCAAGTAAATCAGCTCGCTTAAGAATGTCATGAGCATACTTCGCCTGGCCAAGGAACAGACCAGAAGCAGTATGAGTGATTTCAAGTCCCAAAAAGTAACTTAGATGACCAAGGTCTGTTACAGCAAATTCTTTGTTGACCTGGGCAATAAACCTGCGAAGCAAGGTAGGATTGCTACCAGTAACAATAATATCGTCAACGTGCATGAGCAAATAAATAATGCAATCAGGACGATGAATAAAAAATAGAGAGGTGTCAGAACGACTAAGGAAAAAACCCAAAGAAAGAAGAAAAGAGCTAAAACGATCAAACCAGGCACGAGGGGCTTGACGAAGACCATAGAGAGCCTTTTTTAGTTTACAAACGTGGTCCGGATAACGTGGATCAACAAAACCGGGTGGTTGAACCATGTAAACTGGCCTATCAAGAACACCATGAAGAAAGGCATTCTTGACATCCAATTGGTGAAGGGCCAAGACCACTGAGTGGCCAAAGACAAGATGACACGAACTGTAGCTGCACGGACAACAGGACTAAAGGTGTGAGAAAAATCAAAACCTGGGATTTGGGTGAACCCTTGAGCGACAAGACGAGCTTTATAACGCTCAATGGAACCGTCAGAATGATATTTGGTACAAAATACCCATTTCGAACCAACGATATTCTCGTTTGGGGGGCGAGGCACCAAATCCCACGTTTTGTTAGAGTGAAGAGCATTAATATCTTCTTGCATAGCATGTAACCAATGGGGAATTTTAATAGCAGATTTAAAACCTTTAGGATCAACCGAATGAGATAAAGCAGATAATAAAGCGGTGGAAGCTAAGTCAACAAAATAACGAGGTTTAAAAATACCAGACTTGGATCGCGTTTGCATAACATGTGTATTGCCGGGCACAAAATTGTTGATAGGAGGATCAACGACCGAAGGTGGCGGAAGAGGTGGAGTGGGCGAATCACGCTGAATGGGAGGCTGATGCAGCTCCTCGGCAGGAAGCTCGAGCTGGGCCGAGGCTGTTGGCGGCCCACATAGTTTACAAGGCTGGGGCGAATGAGGCCCAAAAGAAAATGGGCTTAGAGTGGACAAAAGAGGAGGCAACTGGTCATTGTGATGCAAAGATGGGCTGCCAGGCTTTGAAAATGGGCCTGGCAGATGGAATCCAGGAGGCTTAAGTGATCCAATACCCTGAAAGTCAACAAAAGAAGAAAAATCCAAGGCATGATCATTAGCAGAAGTTGATTGAGAAGAAAAAGGAAAAGAAAATTCGTCAAATTGAGCATGACGAGTTATATAAGTGCGGAGCGAGACAGGATCATAACACCGAAAACCCTTGTGCATACTACTATATCCCAAAAAAATGCAAGGAACACTACGGGGAGCAAGTTTGTGAGAAACATAATTACGTAAATAAGGAAAAACGCGACACCCAAAAACTTTAAAAAGACCATAATTTGGAACAATATTAAAGAGAAACTCAAATGGGGATTTATTTTTGAGAACCAAACTAGGCAATCAGTTAATAATGTATACAGCTGTAGAAAAAACATCTAACCAAAATTCAGCCGGAGCGTGAGCATGAAACAAAATAGAAAGTCCAGTTTCAGTTATATGGCGATGCTTACGTTCAGCGCGGCCATTTTGCTGGGGAGTGTAGGGACAGGAAAAACGATGTAAAATACCCCGAGCAACAAAAAAATTTTGGACACGTTTATTAGTGAATTTAGTGCCCCCATCACTTTGAAATTTTTTAATGCGTGACGTAAATTGATTAGAAACAAGAGAAACAAATCGCGTAAGAACATCAAAAAAATCAGATTTAGCACGAAGAGGATATAACCAAGAAAAACGTGAAAAATCATCAACAAACACAACATAATACTTGAACCCATCAACAGAAGTAATAGGGGCAGGACCCCATAAATCACAATGAACTAACTCTAAACCCCATAAATCACAATGAACTAACTCTAAAACAGTAGAGGCACGTTTATCATTTAACTGAAAAGGCAAATGTTTGCTCTTGGCCAACTGACAAGAGGAACAAAGACTCGGTTTAGGTAAAATAGAACTAACACGCAAATGACCCAACTTATTAAGCAAAGAAATAACTGAGACAGGAGTATGGCCTAAACGAGAGTGCCACAACTCGAATGAAGAATATAAAGAGCTAGAATTTAAAGCGGCAACAAAAGCAGCAGTCCCATGATCCAAAATATAGAGTCCATCATTACACCGACCGCTTGCTAGAATCTGTTTTTTCACTCGACTCTGAATCACAAAAGACTTATTAGAAAACATAACATCAACGGGAAAATCCGTAGTTAACTTACTAATTGAGAGCAAATTTTTAGTAATATGGGGAACTACTAAAACGTCTAGTAACGGTAAGCGATTATTAACATAACGGGTGCCAAGATGAGAAATATGAAGAGAGTCATCGTTACCTACGATGACGGTGCTATTACCGTTGTAAGGCTCAAAAGTGTCAAGATCAGAGGTAGAAGACGTCATATGAGCGGACGCACCCGTATCAACATACCAACCCGATTGAGACGAGGGTTGAATAGTGCATTTGGTCCCAAAAGCTTGAGCAAGATTGGCGGCTTCAGAAGATCGATCACGAGCATACCGATCAGGACAGTGATTGGCATAGTGCGGACCTTTGCAAATTTGGCACCGTGGCACATAAGGCTTTTTGTTGCTACCACTGCCCATAGTATTAGATTGCATGCCACGACCATAATTACGGCCATGCAAGTGTGAGCGACCAGTACCATGCAAATCAACAGACGTGCCATGCGAGCCATCAACGCGGGAAGACTGAGAACTAGTACGGCCACGACCAACACCACCACGGCCGGAACTGCCGCGGGAGGCAAGAAAAGCGACTGGAGCAGAAACGGAGTCAGCCATGTCTTGCGCTTTGTCCCGAAGCTCGTGATCAAGAGCTTGACTGACCAAATCGCGAAAAGGAATCTCAAACGGCATGGCAAGATGGAGATCGAAGAAGACACAAAACTGAGGTCCTAAACCACGGAGAAACCAACGAGCTTTATCGTTATCGAAAACCGGTGAACCGATCGCCGCCAATTGATGACAATGAATATTGAACCTGCGAGAAAAATCAGCCACGGATTCAGTACTGCCACGTTTCAGAAACTGGAGTTCATCGCGGAGTTGATTTGCCCGCGACGGAGTATTTGGACTGAACGCCGCTTCGAGGGCTGTCCACACGGCTGAGGCAGAACGCAGACCAATGACCTCCGACATAACTTCTTCAGATAAGGAGGAAAGAAGGACAGAGAGAACGCGGTCGTGACGCCGGACCCAGGATGAATATTTTGGATTAGCAACAGAACTGCTGCCGTCAATGGTGATGGTGGAAGGAGGAGATGGGGAAGAACCATCAAGGAGACTGTGAAGACCATCACAACGAAGCATAGCGAGAACCTGATCCCGCTAGAGAAGATAGTTGCTGGAGGTGAGACGGATGTTAACAAGATGAACAAGAGTGTTCAAAGGAATAGAATCGGAGGAAGCCATGTGAGAAGACGTAGAATAGAGAGAGGAAGAGAAAAAAAATAAGGGTTGTTACGGTATATCTGCTGATACCATGTGAGATAAATATTTTGTTCACCTTAAGAATGGCGATTGTGTTTCCACTATATATAATGTTGAGTACAACAGATTTACAACAAATTAGGAGAGATACAATCTCAAGATATCTACAAGATTCAAAATATAAGTAAGATCTATCTTTTATTTACAGGATCAATTAAATCTATAGTTTGAGTGATCATATCTTCTCTATTAGCTTTTATTGGCCGACGGTTCTTTGTCATTGGTTATATTTCGCCTTCTCTAATTTTTTCGTCGGTCTAGTTTTTTCATCTCCGTTGGAATATTTTCTCGAGTGAGACTTTTTCCCGCCAACAAGCGACTTTTGTCGGCTCTTTTGCTCTTTTTTGCCGCCTAGCATCCATGTGGTTAGTGTCTTTAGTCTTTATTTTACCTTTTGTTCTAGATGACGTATGTTGTTTAATTGTTCGGTATCGTAGTGGTGGTTTTCCGATTCCTTACTTGTTGTGCATGTCGTCACGGAGTAGGGCATTTTTCGGTTGCATATCATTTGACGCATTTTTCTTTTTCTTTTCTTCTGCCTATCCGCCTATTTGGATGGATCATGATTTTACTTATTGCATCGAGAGTCTTGTACTTATGAACATTGTTTAAGTAATGCCATTTTAGTCTTTGATTAAAAAAAAAAAAAAAACCTTATATATAGTTATTATATGACTTTCAAAACACAAGTTAGTGAATTGAAAACAATTTGATGTAATAAAATTGTTTATATTAGTTAGATGTCAATATATTTTCATTCAAATTGAATCTGTTATACAAAATTTAAAAATCCTCGGTTATCCGATTTGGATTGAACTGAATTGAACTGTACCATTAGGTTCAAAATCCTAAACCGAACTGTCCCAAAAAAATTAAAGTAACTATACCTCACCGTCCCAATTTTTCGAATTGATATTGAATACTCATTTTTAAAATAATCAAAATTTGGTATGAATCCGAATATTTTTAATTATTCGATCTTTACCGTACCGTCCACACCTGATTGAAATTTCATGGCGCGACCTCCCTGACCCCCAAAACATCCATCCATGTCCCTGATAATGAAACTATTTTACTGAAGTTGTACATAGCTTCGTAGCCCTTAAACTGAACGAAATATATATATATTTTTTTTTCACATGAATTGTATTAATAAACCATAAATATAGAAAATAAAACTAGATTATCGGGACAAACCCTCCATCTAACTTACCCATGTAGGGACAAGCTCATGATAGAGCTCATCAATCGTACATGTTAGAGTAGTGTATTCGGTGCATCAATTAAATTAAATTATTGTGCTCTTTCATATTTTATTTATATAGTACAATTTTATTGAAAATTATATTAATGAAGACATTGTTCTTTATCTATTGTATTATTTTTCATATTTACAAAATCTCATATAAAGTACTTAGATTAAAATAAGCTAAGGGGCATGATCACGCATGAATGCTCTTGAAATTTGGGTCTTAAATCCTGAGTCGAAGCTATTTAAGATAGGATATTGAGTAGCTAGTAAGACTTATGCATACGATAAATACTCGTAAGACGAGAATACCTCATTCCATTAGTATTAGTGTGGTGACACGAGTTCATGTATGCAGATGCTTGTCATAGAACAAGTTCATTGAACTTGATATGTGAGATAACCACAACTATATATGTTTACTCGCTATTTCACCTAACACTAGATGATCACGCTACTTGCTAGGTGTTCCCATGACGTTTGGTTTAGAATTAAAGAGTTGATTCTAAATGAGTCAAATAATTGTTATTTGTAAAATTGCAAAAGTTGTAAGCCTACTGCTAGTGTTAGTTATGAACATAAACGTACACATCTAAGTTTGAATGACAACATTCATCAATTAGCATAATTCAATAGGTGGATATAATTAATTAATTATGACTAATTAATTAAATTTATATTTTGATTTAATTGTTAAATTAACTAGAAAGGTCCCCGTGCGATGCACGGCTTACGAATAAGGTAGAATATTTGATCAGAATGAAAAAGTTATTTAATATTATGACAAAAAATATAATCAAAATAAAAGTCGGTATATGATAAAAATTTATTAATTATATACGCCCAATAATATATTTTTATAATTATGAACATGATATTAAAAAAACTGTATAAATATTTATCCAATTTCATAATAATAGTCCAATTTTAGAAGAAGAAAAGAATCATCCCATAATAAGAGTTAGGTTTAAAAATCAATATCTCGTTCTTTTATTCTGAGAAAAGAATTAAGTCTCATACGCTTAAATCTGTTAAATTAGAAAATAAAATAAATTATGTAAGTGAGAATCGATAATATTTGGAGAGTTGAAATTCATTAAATTAATAAAAAAAATTATTTATATCAAATGGTGACATTATTAATATATACATTACTTGCACAAAATTTCATAAAGTTAATATGAGACTGTATAGAAACATGAAATATGTATGCACAATTGCACATGTAAATAAATAGTGGTGGTGATTCCTCTTTTCTTGTCCCTCTGAATTTATATCTAAATACATTGAAACCTCCACCGAGTCCCTCTTGTAGTTGCATTAACTATTGTTGCAGATTTTTTGGAAGAAGAATTACCACATATCGTTTCAATTAGCTCAGTATTAAAATTTGGTTTTCTAAGGGACCAGTCCCTCCGTAATGCTCTAATTTTACCATTATGTAGAACTTTCAATTGCAGAGCGATAGTAGGACAATAATGTTTGAAGACTTAAAATATCCTTATTTAAGTGAAACAAATATTATGATTTTAAACAATAAAAAGGGACAAATGAGATACATATGTTCAGTACTCCATCAAAAAGCCATGAAACAATTTCTCATAATTCACAAGTCATAATTTTAAAATCCACATCAGAGGTGCAATTGAGTATTATATTAAAAAATCAAGCAGGCCAGTTGTTTCTTTTGACTATATATACACATACAGTATCCCTGAACTGCACACAGAGGCGGAGCCGCCCCCCCTCAACTTTGCTACAATACCACTATATATATGCAAATATTTATACTCTTACAATTTACACTCTCGGCTACTTTTTTTGTCCTACTTTAACAATTAAAAGATCAAAATAAATTTGATCTTGCTCTCCAACTTTAAATTTCTGGCTCCGCCACTGACTGCACATACAGGTTCCAAAATGAGATGTCATTATTAACCATTAGTGATGATGACAGAAAAAGTTATGCTGAAAAGAGATCAAATTCAAAAGGAAATCACTGGGTAATTTCCAAAAATTGTTCAAATTATCAGCTCATGCATAAGATATACCTCATGTGCAAAAAATTGAAGGTATTGAAACAAACACTCGAATCGCACGATGCATGATCTTCATAGAACCAACGCATAGCTAACTATAGAGGGTCTCGATCCTTATTCAATAATCTCAAATGCAATTGTAAAATGTTAATATTTATTTTGTCATCACTCAACCTTACATTTAAATTTGTTTAGAACGTGATTTTTCATAAGCTCCTGCAGAAGCAAAAGATTTATGATATTCTAAACAACTTAATATACAGATGGAAAATCAGCGAAAAAATTTAACGTTATAGGGTATTCATATCAAAATTGAAAATCCAATTCTAAGGTTGTTTTTTCACAACTATATAATAATACAAAATCATCAAAATATGTTAAAGCAATGAAACCATCATAAACACCTTTCAAGAAAAATGAAACCATCATAAACGAATTTTTTTCATTTAGTGTTAAATTCTCATTTAACATTAATTCAGAAACTCACACACAACGAAAAACCATCTCACAGTTTTAATTTAACTTACCATGTGAATGCTTAATTTTAACATTTTCACCCCCATGAACGAACATTAGCTACACTTTGGAGACTCCAAATAAATACATCATGTTCTAGTAGCATGAAGATGGCGTGAAATTTGAATCTGCTGCTAATCATCATACCAGTCTCTAAGTCATATCCATGTTGATAGCAAGTACCTTGTTTTTCCTTCTCTTTATATATGAAGTTGATACTGCAAACTGCATTGTCCATATATATTGAAATGTAGCCTAATTCTTCCAGATTGAGGTCACTCTTTAGGTTTGAAGCGCCATTCTCATTACAGCTAAGCAAAGAAACACAAGGATTAATGAGAATTACACATCCATTAAAATATAATTATTATTATTAGCCACACTTTAAGAGAATAGCAAGGCTATTTCACAGATGGTTGACTGTAATTGAAAATACAAACAACAAAATGGGGAAAAACAAACAAACAAAAGACTTTGAAAAAAAAAAATACCCAAGCGAAGTTCACAATTAAACCCAAGAATTTGCCATCCAATGCTCGAACATGAACATAGAAGTCCAAATATTAAATTACACTGCTTGTTGTAGCCCTCCATCTTGCAAGCCTTACTATTCTGTAGGCAAAATAAAATTTATCACAACCTATGACCAAGGAAAATGATTGACATCGGACAACAAACATCCATCACAACCATGGACAACAATAGGTTTTATTTTCTTTTTTAGTTTTAAAAAATAGAAGAACAATGGAGAACGTTGCAACAACGCCCAGTCTTAGAAGTCGCCTTGTGCAGTTTAGTCAATCTTCGGTCATCCGCGGATGGTTAAAATTGGTGTATGTGAGATTCGCATACAAATAAAAGGAAGAAAATGGGGAAACTGTTAGGGGAAATTAAAACTAACAAATAGTGAGAATCCTCTTTGAAGAAGAAAAGCAGAGCCAATCTGCTATATAAATTAGAACAGGTACCGGACCTGATTCTCAAAGAATGTCAAACGACATCTTTCTTCTTAACCTTTGTTGAGAGAGACGCGAGAATGAAGGTGAGACCGACAGAGAAAAACTGAGTTAAAAATTAAAGTAGAATTCGCAAAAAATTGACGATGAACACGTATTTTTTGCGTAATTCTCGGCCTCCTCTTTCAATGGATAGCAGGGATTATGTTATCAGTATTTTGTACCAGAATAACTCACACTAATAGTGGCACAATTCTAGTACATTTTTCTAATTTGCCAAATCACACGCCGGACATATATTGTTAATATGGCATTATAATAAATGTATAGAAAGCATGAAATAATATCCCTAGAAAAAGGGAATTAATCACATAAAATCAGGAACTAACTTGATACAGAATAATCCCAAATATTTTATATTGCTAACGACAGAATTAGAAGGTCATTTAGGCGGGAAAATACTATAGTTTCTATTAATAGACGATTCTACTTTTATATTAAGTATGATATAAATTCATTTAGATGATTAGGTTATTTAATTGACACTAATAGTGTAAAAGTATTAATTAATTGACTTGATTAAAATTATTATTGATTGAGTATCAAAACGTAATCAGATTAACTAGCTAGTTGAAACCTGACATCAATATTTAGTAGGTTTTATTGTGAAAGATCACTAAAGGTAAAAGGGGATAAAATTATTTAGATAAATTAGTTTATCTAAACGATCTTAGTGATATATATATATATAATTATTATAAATGTAGTTATATTAATATGTGTACAAAATATTTTATTTGTCCACTAAACATTTAAATGGAGTTTTCCTCCATCAAAGTATTATAAGAGAAGTGGTTAAAACCACCTTCTCCAAATTTGCCGAGATAGGAATTGAGAGGATGGGTTTTGAATTCATTACTCTTTTTACTTTTATTTACTGGCGGCGGAAGGACCTTAGTTGGTTAGGTTAGACATATTATTTAATTAGATCAATTGATATATTTCTATATCTATATAAAAGGAAATGGGAGGGTACCAATGTTATTTCAATTTTTTTTCCAAAAGATTTAGATCATAATTGGTTACTTTTTTCTATTTTTGGTAAGTTCATAATTTTTTTTTTCTAAAATACAAATAATGTTTTTTTCTTATTTTTAATTCGAGTTTTATGCATAATATACCAAATTATTCATCTTTTCACGATATTCGATTTGACATCCATATTACATATATTATAATGAGATATTTGATTTGGACTAACATATTATTTGTTGGTTAATTATTTGTGTTATAATTGACGTTTATTTTGAATTGGACTTTAGTATTTTGGTTTTTAGTTGCAACTAAAATTAGTGAAGTAATTTCTTTACAAAAAATATGAATATTTTTTTTATTTATAAAAATACAACTATTTTTTTTTTTTTTTTTTATTTCAGTCATGCATGGAGAAAATCCATTGTTTAAATAATGAAAGTCCTACTCTATTAAAAAGGAAAAAAACATCAATATCTATTTTATAATCAACGTATTAAATATATCAAAATATTAAATATACTGTGAGTATTGTAAGTTGGAAAAAATAAATATTCCGCAGTATGAAACAAAAATTAACTAAAACAACGTATACTGTCAGACATCATAACATATACTATATCGAAATATTAAATATACTGTGAGTATTGTAAGTTGGAAAAATAAATATTCCGTAGTATAAAATAAAAATTAACTAAAACAACGCATACTGTCAGACATCATAACATATACTTTATCGAAATATTAAATATTCTGTGAGTATTGAAAACTAATTAATGTGTAGAATATGAATAATAACTTAATAACTTAACTTATTTTTTAAGCAATGTTATGTATTCCATAAGGGAACAATAATTTTTTTTTTTTTTTTTTTCTGTTAAATTAACTAAAACAACGCATACTGTCAGACATCATAACATATACTTTATTGAAATGTTAAATATATTGTGAGTATTGAAAACTAATTAATGTGTAGCGTATGAATGATAACTTAATAACTTAATTTATTTTTAAGTAATGTTATGTATTCCATAAGGAAACAATAATTTTATTGTAAATTGAATTTTTTTTAAAGTAATGTTATGTATTCCATAAGTGAACAATAATTTTATTGTAACTTAAAAAACAAATTCACGGCATAACAGAAAAATTAATCAAATAGGATTCGAACCTGCGTCCTAAAGGGTGAAATGTCACACCTTTAACAACTAACCTAGTGCCTATTTTGTAATTCTAAACACACCTTAATATATATAGATCGCACGCGCGAGAATAGAAGGAGGTGTACAATAAGTCTAATGTGCATCTTATGCACATGAGTGTCAACCTTGAGCATATGTATAATTATGTATTAAAATAATATTGAAATTATTTTTAATTACCTATTTATATTTTTAATAATGCTTACTTTATTGAAATTACTCTTTTAAGAAAAAATATTCTTTGCAGCCTAAATTATGACATTTGTGACATTTAACAATCTTTTTAATTCTTTACTTTTACTAAAACTTCAATTATATGTTTTTAGACTTCCTAAATTACATAATACTTTGTCACACTAATCAACATCAAGTGTCTTTTTTACTCTTAACAATCTAATAACTTTGCTCGCATTAATCAATTTTTATCTTCAAATAAATAAACTATGTATAAGAAAAATATAACATTTATATAAATAATTTACAATACCAAATAAAATACGAAAATATTCAAATATTTTAAAGAACTCAAAGAATTTAATTTGTTATTCGAATTATTAAATAAATTTTGAATTTTATTTTGTTAAAATAAGGTTTATTAAATAAAAATCTATTTAAGTATATTTGAAATCACCAAATGAAATGTTAAAGGTTGCAAATGAAAATCCAACTTTATAAAGAGAAAATCAAATATTTATAATTAGAACTTGAAAGTTTATTTACATAAATTAAAAAATAAATATAAAATAAAAGCAGGGACATAAAGAGAAAAGTATTAAACACTACATTACATATGAAATATCCAAATAAAATATCATTGTTCCTTTTATTATATATTTTATGGTTATTTTTAATTATTTATAGTTAGAATTTAAAAAATATTTTATAAATTAAAAAAAATAATATATATATATATATATATATATATATATATTAATATGTATAAGCCACAACAGTGACAATTCTGTAAGTAACACTCTAGCCTAAACTTTTAGACTGTGATTGATAAGTTGTTGTCACATTTGGTAGAATCAAAATTTATTTTACTTTCTAAAGTTGCAAATATTTTTTTCATTTCTAATCTATCTATTATGTATACTATATCAAATTAATCATATTTTGACTATGTTTGATTTATCATCCATATGATATATATAATAATAAGATATTCTATTTAAAATATTATATCATTTGTTCATCGATAAGTTGAGTAAGATTTCAGTGTTTATTGTGGGTAGTACACCAAATATAGTATTGGTTCGGAATACAATTAAAAATCATTCAAATAATTCTCTTTTACAAAATTATTTTACTTGATTAAAACCACAACTAATCAGTTTGTTTTATCTGACATGAATTGTCTCAAGGTTTTTTACATTTATTATATTGAGAGAGAAATCAATGTATATATAATTGAATCATTACTTTATCGAATTAAAATTAGTTAATATTTGATTTATAATCAATTTATTAAATTATTTAACTTGCTAATTGTGATACCCCGAATCTTTGAAACGCAATAAAATACATTGATTGCATTTTAAAATATTGTTACCAATTTTATTTTATTTTAAATTGCAAAGTTATTTGATTTTATTTTGGCAAATAAGTGTGACCGCGATGTACTAGGTCGACTGCACTCCTAACACTGAAAAGATAAGAACTAAAAATACATAATATAGGAACCCAAAACTAGTATCGGACTTAGAAAACATATAAATATTGAACTTAAAATAGTTATTCAAAAACAATAAATAATTAAAAGTATATAAATATATATATAGAATATATGTATGTAATACCTAAGATAATATAAATATAATGATAATAATAATATAATGGTTAACGAAGCTTATGATGATAACTTCATCAAATATTAATTCTATCAATGATGATAACTTCATCAAATATTAATTCTATCAATTTAGTAAGTTCATCCCACACCGTAAGTAAAGAAGAATGATCCATCAATTTTAAACTATAAATAGTACTTACCTCCTTGAGGAAATAATAACTACAAAAACATATATATATTAAAAGGAATTCCTTTAACTAGGAGGTCCTTATAAGTTTATTTTCAACAACACTCGGACCGGTGTTTTGGGAAGTTGTTGAATAGTGTTAAAATCTTTTAAGGTATGTAATTTTAATAGTTTTTTTTTTTATTGTCATTTATAGTTTATATAAATTTAGGAATTTAATTATTTTCTTGATTTAAGTAGATTTATAAATTTAGCTATTTTCCTAAGTTTGTATTAAATAGTTGTTGTTTAAGATGCAAGGTAGTTAGTTTAAAATATTTATTAATATAGTTAATAATTTAAATTTAATAACATATTAGGCCTTTTAATCTAGGACTATAATAACTTGGCTTAAGTATTAGAAATTGTAAAAGATAGACATAATTCAAGAATATTGTACCACACTTAATCACCTTGAAAATACTAGACCCGATAAGTAATACTAATTAATTAAACAACATGTGCTAGGTGTAGTGCAGATCGGGCCTAGGACATACACGACTCAACTATTTTAAAGCAAGCAAAACAAGGTGGGTGACTGGGCTATTTGTAAGTATATTATGCTATTGAACTTGTACTTTGATAAATATGTTTGCCTTCGGGCTTATTGATATGATACCTCTTAAGTCGTAAGATTGGCTTTTGAGAAAGGCTCTTAAGTCGTAAGATTGACTTTTGAGTAGGGCTTGGGAGTCGTAAGATTGGCTCCCTAGTCCAGCAATATGGCTTTTGAGTCGTAAGATGGGCTCCTAAGTCAAGGATGTGTTTATTATTGTGCACCTTCGTTAGTATAACTGCTTACAAAGTTTCCACTGAGTTTATACTCATGCCCATAATTTATTACAAATCTTCAGATTAGTTGAGCGAGGTGGCGGGGCTGTTGCGGCAAAGGTCACCAGGTTCCTTTTCCTACCCGCAACTTTATAATGTTTTTGCCTCTTCAATGTATATAAATAAGTTTACATATCACTAAATCCGGGTGTTTTCATTTTCTGAGAAACTTTGGAACCTCTAGTGTAAATATGTTTTGGCAGTATATTATTGTCAATAAAATTTCTACTTTTATCCGATAAACATTTCATGTCACGCTTTCGCACATTTTCTGATTTATTACTTAATCAAAAGAAAAGAAAATTTAGTAGCACTTTAATCCCGAGCTAATGGGATTGGGGCGTTACACTAATGCTTATTTGATATAATAATGATTTTTGTTTATGAATCACAAAACTATGTCTTTTGCTCATATATATAATTTTATATATGATAATTAATCTTAGAAATTTTATTATTACTTTTTAATATTTTAGATATATTAATGTTATTTTTCTATAAATAATTACACTTTGCAACCTATACTATGATATTATACAAGTTGCAACTAAATTTTAACAAAATTAGCCAACTTGAACTATATGCTTTTTGGAGTTTGCAATCTAAACAATACTTTGTCACATTAAGCAATCTCAATTATGTCTTTTTTTTCCTCCTTTTTTTTTTTTTTTTCACATTATGCAACCTAAGCAATTTTTTTTTACATTAACCAAAATGTATATCTTTAAATGAATCTACTCGAGAAATGTTGGAGGACTCATATGTTTTATTTTGTTATTTCAACTATTGAAAAAAAAAAAAAGTAAATATGTTTTGTTTTGTTATTCACACTATTGAATAACTTTTGAATTTTATTTTGTTAATTTATTATTCTTTTATATTGGAAATATAAAGTAATTTACTAAAACTTGCAAATAAGATTTTCCAAAAGTAAATAGTTATAGTTAGAATTTAAAACTTTATTTAGATAAATTTAAATATTTAAGGTAAAATTGAAAAAATAAAGAAAAATAAATTTCTTATAACATTATCCAGGTTATTTACTTAATAATATGAGTTGATAGTTAGATATTTATGTTAACATTCATAATTAATTGGTAGTTAGATATTTATGTTTTATCCTACTTTTTAAAAAATATATATTTTATTAGGATAAAACGTTCACATATTTAAATATTAGATTATATCATATTTAATTTTATTAAAATTATTACTTTTTAAATAAATTTATGTACATCGTACGAGAATACCACTAGTTTAGATAATAACATCAAGAGAAAATGAGAGGGATGCAGTTCTCAGTCGGAAAACATATTAAACAATAGAAAATTGCTTCTTTTTCTTTCGGCAGTTTGAGAATAGTTCTTAAAACTTTATCTACTTCTACACTATTGTTCAATTTATAATATACGAATCAACGCTACTAGCAAAGACTTGATCTGGTGTTCTTGATTCAGTTGTGGGGACTAATTAGAGGGACTGCACTTGTAATCCTTGTGAGTTCCTATTTAAACAATTGATTCCTTCTGTCCTCTGCATCAAACGAAGGAGATTAACAGAGTTATAATTTGCACACTAAATTTAATGTTTGGTTTACATTCCTTTCAATACTTTTTCCGATAAATCATTTTGAGCATCAAGGTTAACATATATGTATATATGTGATATATTGTATTTAAATAAATTTTTTAATTCCTCTGCGTTAACCCAGAATTGCTATAACAAACCCAACATGTGTAGGCGGGTGTCAGAGTTATTACTGGGTCTTTTATATATATATATATATATCATATGGATATCAAATCAAACATCGTCAAAAGATGATTAATTTGATATAGTATACATAATAAATATATTAGAAATGAAAAAAAAGATATTTGCAACTTTAGAAAGTAAAATATATTTGGTTCTTACCAAATTGACAACAACTTATCAATCACAGTCTAAAGTTTTAGGCTAGAACGTGTTACTTACAAAATTGTCACTATTATGGCTTATATATATAGAATTTTTTAATTTATAAAATAATTTTTAAATTCTAACCATACATAACTAAAAGAACCATAAAATATATAAAAAAAAAAAGTAACAGTGATATTTTATTTGGATATGTCATATGTAATGTAAAGTTTAATACTTTTCTCTTTATGTCCCTCCTTTTATTTTATATTTATTTTATATTTATCTAAATAAACTTTCAAGTTCTAATTATAAATATTTAATTTTTTTCTTTATAACATTAAATTTTCATTTGCAACTTTTAACATTTCATTTGCTGATTTCAAATATACTTAGATAATTTTTATTTAATAAAATATTATTTTAACAAAATAAAATTCAAAATTTATTTAATGATTCGAATAACAGATTTAAGTCTTTAGTTTCTTCAAAATATTTGAATATTTTCGTATTTTATTTGGTATTGTAAATTATATATATGAATTTTATAGTTTTTTCTGAAGATAAAAATTGATTAAATGCAACTAAAGTTTTTTAGATTGTTAAAAGTAATATATATATATATATATATATATATATATATATATATATATATATATATATAGTTGATGTTGATCTGTGCAACAAAGTAGTATTTAGCTTAGAAAGTGTAAACACATATAATTGAAGTTTTAGTAAAAGTAAAAAATTAAAAAGATTTCCAAATGTAATAAAACTCATAATTTAGGTTGCAAATAATAAATTTTCTTAAAAGAATAATTTTAACAAAATACACATTATTAAAAATATAAATAGGTAACTAAAAATAATTTCAATAACTACTTTAATACATAATTATACATATGCTCAAAGCTTCTGTACTTTCATGATAAAAAAGATATTTTAGCAGATTTGATGATTTAATAAGTTGATTATAAAATAGATATTTCTGGTTTTGCCTTTGATTTAATAAAGTAGGACTTTCATTATTTAAACAATAGGTTTTCTCCCTGCATGACTTAAATAGAAAAAAATATTTAAAAATTCATGTCAAATAAAATAAATTGATTAGTTGTATTTTTATAAAAACAAACACCCATCTTTTTTATAAAGAAATTATTTTTCTAATTTTAGTTGCAACTAAAACCAAAATATTATAGTCCAATTCACAACAAACATCAATTTTAGCACAAATAATTAATCAACAAACAATCTGTTTATTCAAATCAAATATCTCATTATAATATATGTGATATGGATGTCAAATCAACGATAGTGAAAAAATGAATAATTTGGTATATTATGCAAAAAAATCGGATCAAAAATGGAAAAATTATTTGTATTTTAGAAAAAGAAAGTTATGAACTTACCAAAAAAAAGAAAAAAATTACCAATTACGGTCTAAATATTTTGGAGGAAAAGCTAAAATGACATTAATACTCCCGTGCCTTGCACGAAAGTCTACTAGTAGAATAATGTTTTAACTAAATTTAATTTTATATTACTTTATTATTTAAAAACGTAAATATTATATACTTGATAAAATAAATATTTTAAAATTTGGAATTATATTATATTAAAATTTTAAATAGTGTAAATATTTTATTCTCCCCTAAATTTTTTGGATTAAATATATTATTATTATTTATGAATAAAAGATATTGTTATTGATACAACTAAAATAAATATTAAATAAAACAAATAAAAATGCTTACTTTTATTTTATTTTTTCTAAAAACTCAAGCATACCTTATCATTCTTAACCTATGTGAATTACCACAAATAGTCCAAATAATTGCATGTGTTGGAAAAAAATACAAATATAATAACACACAACTTATTAAAAAAAAAAAAAGACAAGATAGTGATAAAGTACATTGATAATTTGTAAGAAAAATAGATTTTCTTTCTGAATAATCTCATATTTCTGTTGTTAAAATTTTTCAATTAATTTATTTTTATATAGCCTAATTCACTATATACATAGTCTAATCCGCAAAAGACTATAATTCAACTTAAAGAAGGTGAAATGATTATTAATTTGATATATTATATGTAAAACAGATTAAAGAAAAAAAACTTATTAGCATTTTGAAAAATAGAAAAGTGTTGTTGACAAAGAAACAAAGTGATAAAATGTTGACACTATAGCAACTCATCTTTAGGAACACATACATAAATAAAATCCTTGAAAATGTTTGATTTGCAATTGAAAGAACTAAGGTTTTTTTGACATATTTGACTCCATTTTAGTTTACCTTATTAGACACACACACACACACATTTATATGTATATTAGTATAGATATAGATTAATTTATAGAATAAAAGGTAAATACAATAAATAAATAAATTAAATTATTTAAAAAATAAAATAAAATATATTTTAACAGGATTGTTTAACTAATTCGTATTAGCAGCTTAAACATGACATCAATAATAAACATTCACAATAAGTACTCAAATCTAACCAAATAAGTGAATAATCAGCCACTAAACAACTGTATATTTGTTTAATATAATATCACACTTTTAAATATGTGATATGAATGTCAAAATTAGAGATCATAAAAAGATGATTAATTTCATATATAATATTTAAAAAATGTTTAAGATAAAAACAAACTTATTGGCACTTAAAAATGAGAAAAATGAATTTTCTTAGAAAGAAGAACAAAAGGAAAAAAATGAACAAATAATAAAAAAGTTGGCAGTTGTACAAATAACCATAAATAACATAAAATATTATTTTGGTAGGAAAATGCAATTTATAATTTTAACTCGCTTATACTCTCTCTGGTCTAAAAAATGTGTCGCTTTAGAGGAAATGAAATTGTTAAAAAAAATGTCATTTTAACAACTGAAGAAAGAAAAACACAATTCTTCAAATCTTACCATAAACAACCTATTTAATTTAGTTGGCTATATTTTCTTAAATCCACAAAACATATAATAGATTATGTAGGGATATATTTATCATTTCCACTCATCCTTAGTTTTTTTAAAAAAAGTCTAAAGCGACATTTTTGATTATTTAAAGTATGTGAGTTCTTTAGATATTTGAATATTTTCAAATTTTATTTGGTATGGTAATTTATTCAAATAAATTATACGTTGTTATATATATTATATTTATTTAAAGATAAAAATGGATTAATGCGATCAAAATTGCTTAGGTTACAAAGAGAAAAAAGACACAGTTGAAGTTAGTTAGTGTGACAAAGTATTTTTAAGGTTGCAGAGTTTAAAAATACATAGTTGAGGTTGGTATACATAAAAGAAAATATTGAAAAGTATAACAAATGTCATAATTTAAGTTGCAAAGTGTAAACTTATTTAATAAAATAATTGTAACAAAATACATTATATAAAAATATGAAGAAGTAACAAAAAATAATCTCAATAATGGATATGATATGTAAACATGCATATCCATAAAGCTTTCGTACTTCTCATTATAATATATATATATATATATATATATATAAATATATATTAATAGATGTAATGGTTTAATAAATTATTTGTAAAAATTAAACATTAATTTTTGCCTTTAATTTAATAAAATAAGAGTTTCACTATTTAAACTATTAATTTTGTCTCGGGTATAACATAAGTAAAAATTTAAAATTTTATGTCAAATAAAATAAATTAATTCGTTGTACTCTAAACAAATCTTAACTAATATTCTTTATTAGAGGATTATTTTATTACTTTTTAGTTGCAGTCTAGACCCAACACTATAGTCCAATTCACAATAAGCACTCTAATATAACCCCAATAATAACCAATAAAAAAATTATTTTTCAAATCAAATAAATCATTATATTATATATGATATGTTAACACCGTGAAAAGACGAATAATTTCGTATGTTATGCATAAAAAAATGGATTAGAAACAAATTTATTTGCATTTTAAAAAAATGAAAGAAGATTATGAACTTACCAAAATTAATATGAACTTACCAAATTATTGTTAAAATTTTAGGCGGGAAAGTTACAATGACATAAATAGCCTCCATTTGGCTTATATATATAGATATAAATATAATATATAACAATCCTCACTTCTTTATATATAATAGTAATATTATTATTAAAACAACAAAATCTTGTTTTACACGGTGAATAGGCATGAAGTGAACGCAACCTTTAACTTATGGTTGAGTATGAAACACAAAGGAGACATACTCTCACCGTGTATGATTACTTGCTCTTTTCACAGAGGCAACACCAATATTACGGGCCTATGCTGATCTTGATTTTCACAAGTACTCTAGGATTTTACTGGGTAATTCGTAAGGAGCGGTTACTCACTCCTCCACTTGCATAGGTAGACCTATCAGAATGTCCCCAACAACATTCCACATAGCTATAGGTCTATTAAGGATTAAAAATCCAACCTACCTTCTTGTGGTAAAATAAAGTGCATAGGTCAAGTATGAGACTTTCGAAATAGTGACACCCCCACTATTTTCAAGGTGTGCACTTTGAGATGTATCCAAATTTCCATCTCGCCAATGTCAAGTAATGATTTGCCTTTCTTAACTCTAAAACATAAGAAATGTGTGACTTGTACATCAAGATAGAGTTGGTTTCATTCAAGACGTTGATTTAACCAGTAATAGTCCCATATTTCTCATGATCTTTGTAACCTTTTCTCCAGATAATATTTTTGTTAGTGGATCTGCTAATATTTGATTTGAGATACTCAAGTACATGTTCCTTTTCTTTACCATGGTTCTCACAAAGTTGTACCTCATAACAATATGTTTGCTATGGTTTAGAATTCTCTCATCCTTTGTATTGCAAATTGCAGCTTAATTATCACAATACAAAGAAATATGACTCGTTTTAGGATCTAGAAAAGGTAAAATCCTAATGAATCTTCTAAACCGAACGATGTCTTTGCTTGCCATGGACATTGATATGTATTTAGATTCCATGGAAGACAAAACTACACATGATTCCTCTTTAAAATCCCTGCAACTATGGCACCTCCAATAGTAAACAACCATCCACTAGTTGATTTAGAGTTGGTTGGATCTGAAGCCTAGTCAACATCACTATAACACTCAAGCGTAGGTGAACTACACTTATAATGTAAGCGTAGTTCATGGTATATTTTAAGTACCTCAGTACTCTTCTTAATTCCTACTAGTGGGATTGCTTGTAAATGTACTTAATATGCTAGTTGAACATGCAAGATCATATCTTGTGTGATTCACCACGTACATAATATTCCCAATTATATTGTCATAATCTTGTCAATTTATAGACTTTCCTTTATTTGGAACTAGCTTCACGAGAGGGTCAATAAGAGTTTTACTGACTTTGCAGTCGAAGTAATTAAACTTTTTCAACACGTTCTCAATATAATCAAAGGCTTGTTTCAAATAATTTTTAATTTCATTTATACAATACATATTAGATTTAAAAATAAGTAAATCATCAACATATAAAGTTACAAGCACTTTATAATCAGAAGTAACTTTAATAAAAAACACATCTTTTATGTTTGTTTCTCTTGAAGCCAAATTTCTTAATCTCTTGTTTAAACTTGTTATACCACTGTTTAGGTCCTTGTTTAAGACCATAAAAAGATTTATTCAGTTTTACAAACTTTATGTTCTTCTTGACTAACCACATATCCTTCAAGTTGACTTATATAAATCTCTTCCTCTAAGTCTCTATTTAAAATTGCACTTTAACATCCATTTGATGAACCTCTAATCCATAAACAGATGCAATAGCACAAGTAGTTCCAATTGATATAAATTTAGTAGCAGGAGAAAAAGTCTCAAAGTAATCAATATTTTCCTTTTGACTATAGCCCTTAGCTACCAACTTAGCTTTTTATTTATCAATTGCATGGATGCAAAAGGCGCCTAGGCGCCGCCAATCTGTTCCGCTTTTGCCCAAAACACTTCTTTAGGTAGTTTTTAGCCTAGGCAGGCCTAGGCGGTCATATTTTTATTTTTATTTTATTCTTTTATATTATTTTTTATTGATAACGTCGCCATCTTTTGAACTTGAAATAATTTATTAAATTATAAAGATAAAAGTTAAAAGTTAAAATGCTCACTCTCTTTATTCCAATGACAAAAAAAAAAAAAAAAATGAAACAAAAGTTAAAACCCTCTCCCCCACAATTTGAGTTCCTCCGTCGCCTCTCTTTTCATTTCATCTTGCATAATTAATTAACTATTAATCTATATAAACCTTTGTAGTAAAATTTGATCTACTTTAAGTATAAACCTTTAAATTAGACATGTAAAAATTAAGTTTGAAAAAAAGAAGAGAATTCTCTAGGCGCCACCTTGGAGCCGCCAAGGCCACCTAGGCGCTAGGCTGCCCCAAACCGCTATGCCTCCGCTTTCCGCCTTCTGCAACCATGATCAATTGTAGCATCGGTTTTGAGTTTCTTTCTTAAAACCCACTTACAATCTAAAGGTTTAGTATTGTGAGGAAGATCAACAAGTGTCCAAGTAATGCTATTAATGATAGACTTAATTTCATCATCCATAGCTTTCTTCCACATAATAGAATCAGGGGCAGACATAGCTTCTAGAAAAGATTTTGGATCTTCTTCTTAAACACATGTTAACATATCATATCCAAAGTTCTTCTCAATCATACGTCTTTTACTTCTTGTTATTTCGACTTCTTTATTTTTATGTTGTTCTAACATCTAAGTTTCTAGAATTTTCACCATCATCATCCATTTGTTTACTAGAGGTATCCTCATTAATGTCTAATCACTTAATAATTCACTATTACTCTCTATCTTATCAGCATCATTAATATTTAGGTGTTCAAAGAATATGACATGTGTTGTTTCAAATACACTGTTATCATGTAGTCTAAGAAACTTATAAGCATTGCTAAGTTATAAATAACCAATAAACACAGATTTTACAGCTTTACTACCAAGTTTTGGCCTTTTCAAAGTTGCATCTACTGCATATGCTATACAACCCCAAACTCTCAGATGTTTGATATAAGGCTTGTGCCCATGGAATAACTCATATGGGGTTCTCATGTGCTTTTTACCCACTATTCTGTTATTAATATATCAAGCACTTAATAGTGCCTCTCCCCAATACCTCATTGGTAATTTGGAATGTATTAGCATAGCACTGACCATGTCCATCAAGGTTCGGTTTTCTTTTCAGCCACTCCATTTTGTGGTGGAGTATTAGGTGTTGAAAACTCTCTAACAATTCTATTTTGTAAACAAAAGCCAATAGATTCATTAGAGAGATATTCACCACCCCTATTCGACCTTAATCTTTTTATTTTCAAATTTGTTTTATTTTCTACTTCTTCTTAAGATATTTTAAACTTTTCAAAGGCCTCATCCTTAGTTCTAAGCAAATACACATAAGCAACATAGAAAATTCATCAATAAAAGTGATAAAATAGCTTTTTCTACCCCTAGTTATATGTTCTTTATTATCACAATATTCGTATAAATCAGTTCGAGTAAACTAGATGTTCTAGAAACACTTTCAAAAGATTTCTAAGGATCTTAGATTGTGCACAACATGCACATGTTTTAATTGAATAAACAGTAGATGAGTCATGATCAAATTATTATTGATTTTACGATTCATATCATCAATCCTAATATGAGCTAATCTATAATGCCAAAAATTATGATTATCATCAATATTGTAAAATGAATCTGGCAAGTACGCAAAACCACTAGAATTATTATTCATACTGAGCAAATACAAATTATCTTTAATGTAGCCTTTTCCCACAAATGTACCTTTTTAGTTATGACAACCTTCTAGGACTCAAAAACTACTTTAAAACCATTTTCATCTAACTTGTATAGTGATACAAATTTTTTCCTCACTGAGGGAATATGACAAACATTTATTAATGTTAGAGTTTTGCTAGAAAAAAAGAGGAAGAACCACCGGTCCTTTGCCTAGAACCTCACTAGTTGAAGAGTTGCCCATATAAACAGATTTAGTATTAGTTAACTCTTTATAAGTTTTGCACAGGTCCCGATTGGGGGTAACATGACAAGTTGCTCCAGAATTGATCCACCCTAAAGAGTCACCATTATTTACAAGTGAGAATGACAACTAAATCATTTTCCATCAAATTAGTCTGATATTCTTCTTCAGATGTTGCCCCTTGCGGTGGCGATGCACCTTCTTCATCTTATTAGGATTCCCATCTCCACCACCATTTGGATGATTTTTCCTCTTCTTGGATTTTCTAGAAGGATTTCTCTCTTCAATCTGATTCACATGATCAATCTTCAACGAACCCTCTCTCTTGAGATTTTCAGTCCCCATTTGGATTCCTTGGAGAATTTTATCCAATGATATTGTTTTCTTCTTATGTTTCAACTTTCTTTGGTATTCCCTCCATGAAGGTGAAGTTTACTAATGATAGTTGAAACTTGAAAGGTTTCGGAGATAGGTTCCCCAACATTAGCACATTCCATAACATAGTTCATTTGCTTGATCCATAACAACCCTAATATCCACCATTTTATACTCGACATATTTATTTACCAAGAAATATTTATTTCCAGCGTCTTCATTGACGACCTAAGTTAGCATTCCAAAGATCAGCAGCCATCTTATGGATATGGAACACATTGAACAAACTATTATTAAGTGATTGGAGAATGGTGTAGCGACGGATAAAATCATCATCCTTCCACTTTTTTATTTTACTTGGAACCTCTTTATTGTTAGGCTCTTCATTGGCGTACCTTCATTTGATAGCATTCCAAAGGTCAGCAGACATCTTGTGGATGTGGAACGCATTGAACGAACTATTGTTAAGTGACTGGAGAATGGTGTAGCGTCAGATAAAGTCATCATCCTTCCACTTTTTTATTTTGCCAGGAACCTCTTCATTATTAGGCTCCTCCTTTGGACATGGATCAATCTGCACATAAAACACATTGGCAATTATTAGAAGATACTTCATGTTCAGGTTCCATCTTTTCTAATTCAGCCCATTCAGCCTCTCCATCTTATTACCATCATTGAGTTGCGCCTTCACCAATACAAGATCCATCGCCGTAAAGTTTATACCTTTAAATTTTCTTTATATATAAAGAATCTCTATATGTGTGGGTGATGGACAAAATAAATATAGGCTAAGCACACCGTGACCATGCTATCTTTAAAGGTATAAATTCCTCCCACTTTGTTGCAAATGGTTTAGAGAAATAGAGCAAGAATCACAAGCTTGTTTTGAAAATGTGAAGGAATGAATTGAAAGAAGTAATCACACTCAGATTGTATAATTGTAGGGGATTAGTGCAAATTAAATTTTGCATACCTTAATTTTTCAATCTTCAGATATTATATAGATTTTCAAGAGACACTATGAAAAACTGCATCTCTGCAGGATTGTCAATCTTCAAATATTATATAGATTTCCAAGAGATACTATGAAAGATTTCATCTCTTCAAGATTGTCAATCTTCAGTTATTATATAGATTTCCAAGTGATACTATGAAAGATTTCATCTCTTCAATAAAGCTCTAGTGACACGGTCTTATTTTCCAGAGGTGTCTTTTCTCAGGAAGAGTCACATCTTCTGTTGCACAGATAATTCTACGAATAGACGTGTCCCCTTTTCCTTTCTTTTATTCTTTCCTTTTTATTTACATATATAATAATAATATTAAAATAAAATAAACCAAAATATAATAATCTTTATATAGAAATATTATCTATATTTATATATAATATATAACAAGACTTCCTATGAACACCGATGAATACCTGCCAACGTGACAACCACATGGTGTGCGTATTTTGCGTCCACGTGGGCCAACGAGGTATATCAAGAAACCGCGAACTAGCAAATTAACACAGACGTAATTGCATAGTCAAAAGATCGTTTTGCACCCTTGGTCATCGATTCATCACATCTCAAGGCAAGTCTTATTATATTGCATTCTTGTACATTGGGCACTATATAACCAATGATTGGATCGTTAAGACGCACATGTCTTTTGAAGCGCAAATCTTCCTCTCTAGCAATCTAAACTAAACGTTAGATAACTAAAAGTTCCAAACTTTAGACCAACTATTGGAGTGATAAAAGAAGAAAAGCTACAAAAACAAGCACTAAGTTTAACCTTGTCGTTCAAGCTAAGAATCAGCACACAAAAATACCATAATACGACAATATGGACATGACTTCCACTATTACATGTTAATGGGTAAAATTACACAGGGATAACTAATTATGCAATTTAAGAACATTCAAAACCTAACACGATGTTTTTCCATAATTTTATGAAATTTATGGATAAACTTAATTAATAGCAAATCAGAATCAAACCAACAACCACACAATGACAAAACGTTTGACATCAAAAGGAAAAAGACTCCATGAACAAAGCCCATGGAGGATGTTTAGTCCAAATAATGTTAGGACTTCATTAAGTTTCTTCGAATTTGTTCCTCTGCTCATGGAGCTCCACAAAATAGGAAAAGGAAAATTCTGCACACCAAGGCACAAATGTCTTTCTTCCTAGTCATCCTAACAAGAATAAATACTTTGACTTACAAATCTTCCAAAAGCAACATAAAGAAATAGATTCTTACTGACGAGGTACAGATACTCTCTTTCTGGTTACTTTTGGAAGATGATATAGAATATGTGAAATCTGTATATTATTCACATAAGTGTACAAGAGATTTATATAGTTACATGTGAGTGCTGAGCAAGAAAGATCTCAACAGAATATCCCTACATTTTAGATACACAATATACAACATTAACTTCTAGTATCTTCTATCTCCTTAAAACGCCTCCGCAAAATTGATGTCCCATCAGTGACAGAGATTTTGGATCTAAGGAAAGCAAAGCATTGACGCGGTAAAAGCTTTGTGAGTAAGTCCGCTAACTGATCAAGAGTGTTGACATAAGAAACCGAGAGGAGCCCCTTAGTTGTTAAATCCCGAACAAAGTGAACATCAATGGAAATATGCTTCATTCTGGAATGTTGAATTGGATGAAGAGCTAAACGGGTGGCACTCATGTTGTCGCATAAAAGTCGAGGAGTGTGAGGTACTGATAAGCGAAGATCACAGAATAATTGAATAACTCAGCAAACCTCCGAAGTTGCGGAAGCAAGAGCCCTGTACTTGGCTTCAGTAGAGGAACGTGCAAACACTAGTTTGTTTCCTTAATCGCCAAGAGATAGGATTTCCTCCAACAAAGACGATATAGACTGAAGTGGGTTTTCCATCACCCGAATCACCTCCAAAGTCTGAATCAGAGTAAGCAGTTATTGAAAGATCTGTAGTTGGACGAAGTAGAATCCCAAAATGTAACGTGCCCTTCAAATATTGAAGTAGACATTTAATAACACCCCAATCATCAGGAGATGGACAAGATATAGACTGAGCCAGATGATTAACAGTGAAGGAAATATCAGGTTGAGTGAATGCGAGATACTGCAAATTGCCAATTGCACTTCTATATTCAATAGAGTTGACAGCACCAGTAGTCGAGCCCGACTTAGTGGAGGATGGGATAGATAAAGGATTCGCTCCATCCATTTGATGTTGTTGTAATAGCTCAATAATGTACTTATGCTGAGATAAAAAGAGACCTTCTTTGCAATGGGCCACCTTGATACCAAGAAAGAAGGGCAGTTTGCCCAAATCCTTTACAACAAAAGATGAATGGAGATGTGAAGTTAATGACGGAATCAAAGACGGGCATGAACCTATAAGAATAAAACCATCTACATAGACAAGAACAATCAAACGCTTATTGTCAAGGGAATAAGTAAATAAAGAATGATCAACCTATGACTGGAGAAAGCCAATTTTAAACAGAGTATTACTGAGAGCCTGATACCAGGCACGGGGAGCTTGACATAAGCTGTATAGGGACTTTCTGAGTAAACAAACATGCGACGGGTGGCTTTTATCGACAAAGCCAGGGGGTTGCTTCATGTAGACAAGAGTCGTCAAGGAACCATGGAGAAAAACATTGCTGATGTCTAGCTGTCGAAGGGGCCAATTATGTGTGGCAGCAAGAGAAAGAATCGTGTGTATAGTTACCGGTTTAACAACTGGACTGAATGTCTCGTGATAATCAATACTCGGTCTCTGATGAAATCCTTTCACAGCAAGTCGGGCCTTGAATGTTTCAATAGAACCATCCGACTTTCTTTTAATTTGAAACACCCACTTACACCCAATTACGTTGGCCCGTGGAGGTGGTTGAACAAGATCCCAGGTACCATGCTTTTGAAGTGCCATTAATTCACCTGCCATAGCAGCAAGCCACCGGGGATCAGAGAGAGAAGCGGAGACAGTAGATGGCTCAATGTCACAAATTAAGGGAGATTAGTGGTAGAAAATAGCTTATTGGGTTTAAAGATGTTATTTTGGCTTCGAGTTCACATAGTATGTGTACGAGGCGGATCTTGATTTGTGGCTACAGGCGGATTATGAGGAGGAGTCATAACAAGAGCCCTAGAGGATGGTGGCTGAGCTGATGATGTTACCGAGGTGGGTAGGACAGAGAGGTCTCGGTCGAGCTGAAAATTGTGAAGTAGGAGACTCAAGTGCAGAGATAGATTGAGCCGAAGAGGGAGGAGCCGGAGGTTCGCTGGAAGCTATTATAGTTGGCTGCAGGAAGAGATGGCCGACTGGGTCGTGAAAGGGTTGAGCTCGAGGAATAGAGGACCAACATTTGAACTCCTCAAATTTGACATGCTGGGACACATATATACGTCATGCCTCAGAATTAAGGCACATGTATGCACTCTGGGACAATGAATAACCAACAAAGATGCAGGGTTTGGATGGAAACTCCAATTTGCCTGGAAACTAAGGACGACGCCAGGGAAAGCAGAGACATCCAAAAGTTCGCAATTTTAAGTAATTTAGCTCATGAATAAATAATAGCTCAAATGGACTCTTAGCAGCGAGTAGAGAAGTTGGAGTGCCATTGATTAAGTAAACAACAGTTTTAGCTGCAAATGACCAGAATGCATGTGGCAACCCAGAATGATGTAACAAAGCACGAGTTACCTCAAGAATGTGGTGATTTCTTCGTTCAGAGATACCGTTTTGTTGTGGTGTGTGTGGGGCCGTGGTAAGGCAACAAATGCCACGAGATGCAAAATAAGAGTGCATAGCCACAAATACACTCCCATTGTTAGAATAAAAGTGCTTAATAGATGTATTAAATTGTTTCTCAACCATTAATATGATTTTTTTTTACCACAACACACACATGCGATTTAGCTTGCAGGGGAAACATCCAACAGTATCGAATATATAAATCAACAAGCAGTAAAAAGTAACGACTGCCATCATGAGCAACACAAGAAGCAAGCCCCCAGACATCAGCATAAATATAATCCAAAATAGAAGTAGCAACACATGACGAATCATTAAAAGGTTCTCTGTGACTTAGAAACACCACAAGAAACACAACTAGTGTCCAAAACAACGGACTTATGAGAAACAAGTAAATGACTTTTTCGTATAATAGCTGAGCAACGAGAAGCAAACTGGTGCCCAAGACAAGTATGCCAATTCTGAGCTGTCATACGAACACCAAGAGCAGCAAATTGACTGGGGGACTGGAGATACTCAGGCTGAATGTGATTGTGTGCCACAGGCGCCGCCGTGAGATCCTTCACAATAAAATGATATGGAAAGAATTCCATGGACATATTGTTAGATTTCATAAATTGATGGATGGAGAGCAAATTGTGTTTAGCAACCGGGACGCACAACACATTCGATATAATAAAATCACGAGATGAAAATTTAAACTAGAAATACCAGTATGTGTGATAGGAAGTCTTGTACCATCCACAATCTAAATTTCATCAATACCATCATATTCGAAATGGATCGACATGTTAGATAGATCATTCGTTATGCTGTGTGAAGCCCCGGAAACAACAAGCCAAGAATTGCCCGGGAAGTGGGCGGGGGTGATTGAGCAACATTTGCAGAAACATTCAAGCGATTGCAAGTGTTTGTAACATGCTTGCGGAAAACGTACCATTGACAAACAAGCTGTGAGCCACGACCGCCACGACCCTTGTAGGTGCCACCACGAGAATGATTATAACCCCCTCAGTTCGAGAATTGCGGACCAGAAGAGTTGGTCGAGCGAGACTGGTGAGATGATGAACGAGTCATATTAGCAAAGGCAACCAAGGTGGAGTTCTCAGTTTCTAAGTTTTTCAGATACGTTTGATGCTCCACCAATAAATCATGCAACTCTTCAAATTTAAGCAGTGTCTCGCAAGATCGAATCGGACCCGCTATCTCACGATAACCATGACCCAGGCCGTTTAACTCATACAAGGTCAAATCATCATCACTCAATTGACGATGTATCAGACTAAGTTCATCCGCCTTAGCCTTGATCGACTGCAAGAATTCAGTTACAGTCTTGGAACCGAGAGTCGTTTGGACAAATCTGTCTTCAATTGCATCACGCGAGACTTGGACTTGCTCGCAAACAAACGTTAAAGAGTGTTCCAGGCAACGACGGAGGTTGCAGCAGACGTCACCAAGGAAGGTCGCTGGAGACGGAGCTGAAAATGGCGGCAAGGATCAATTGATCCTGTCGGAACCACGCCGTGTAGGTAGGATCAGTTGTGGGTGGGGAGGGTTTGCTGCCATCAACGTGACCCATGAGGTCGAAACCGTTTAGAACGGTGATAAAATTTTCTCTCCAGGAGGTGAGATTGGAAGAAGTGAGTTTCACAGTAAGATGATGATGGCCGGTGATGGTGATCATTGGTGGTGGAGTGGGAGGATTTGTGGTGTTGATGGTTGAGGATGATTTGGTAGTCATGATGGAGAGTGATGATGGTGATGGCGGAAGCGGAGAAATTTTCAGAAAAGATCATGTATTTTCGTTAGAAAGACCCCGCTGATACCATATAGAATATGTGAATTCTGTATATTATTCACATAAGTGTACAAGAGATTTATATAATTACATGTGAGTGCTGAGCAAGAAAGATCGCAACAGAATATCCCTAAATTTTAGATACACAATATACAAAATTATCTTCTAGTATCTTCTATCTCCTTAATAGATGAGCATGGTGAAATTTACTACACATCAGATGCTAAGGGTACAAATGCTGACAATAGAGAAATTCAAAACCTTCAGAATACTTAACTTCACAGTTAGTTGTTTGTCTAGTAGACACTGATGCCTGATTATATGTTCATCTTAACACAGCTCTTCCCAGTGGTCCTGTGTCTTATAAGAATTCTCAGAATGGAAAATCATAGTAATGTTTGATCATAATAAATTTCAAGAAAAAGATTGAAATACAAAAGACCAATGATGTGATGCTTTTCTCATTGTAATGGACGACTATTTCCAGTAAATCAGTAATCTACCATGGGTTGGAAGGTGGCTCCGGTTTTGGCTTGTGTTATAAGATATATAACAAACAATAAAAATATAAACTGGCTTCAATAATCAAATTAAAATAATCCTACCATACATCACATTGTAGTAGTAATCTGAAAATCATGCAAGCCATCTGAAACTATGCTCAAGCAAACCGAAAAGCAACTAGATTTATGGTATACAGAAGCTTCAATCTTTAGAACTTCTACAGCAAAATGAAGAAATGGATCAGTAACTCTCAGTTCCAAGACGAATAAATGAATCACATAGGTTAAAAAAACCATTCATTTAGAAGATGCTCTTATACTTTCTTCAAACTTAAATACTGAAACTTCCTTCGGAAATGGCTGGTTAATGTCGTTCAAATACAAAACTACCCCATGTGGTTAGAAATTTTCAGAGAAAGCATATGTGTTATTGCATTGCAAGAGCAAACAGAACCATATCTCAGAAAACATTTAGGAGGAAAACAATTAGTATAGGATACGAGCATCAAAATTCCATTTATTTTCTTGTTTTTAGGACACATGGATACGGTATGACATTCATTAGCAACATAAACAAAATGTACAGAAGCAATTGTGATTACTATAAGATACAAACGCAACTAGAAAAGCAAAGCTACAATACAACCTATATATACATCATACACACATATATATAACAACATGGAACATCTTCATAACTTAGTAATAAGCATAGCAGGATATCAGAAAGGTAACCAATGATCTATTTGATTAAACATTAGATTTACACTCAAACATGGTACCGGGATCATCAGTGCAGGGGAAGACCTCAAGACCGGTGACCTTAGCAGCCGGTGGGCCCGTGGCGCATTGCCGCTCCATCTCCTTGACCTTCTCTGGCGGGCCTGAAAACAAGGCCTCCACAGAGCCGTCCCTCCTGTTCCGAACCCAACCTTTCAAGCCCAATTCGTCCGCATTGTCAACAGTCCAGTTCCTAAAACATACTCCCTGTACCCTCCCCTTTATTACCACTCTCACCTGCATCAAATGCAGTACAGATTGCACCTTTCTTTAGTAAATTGATTTTAGATGGTAGCCACGTAATGTTTGACAAAATTCCACAAAGACCTATTAGTACACTTAAAGATAAGCTTAACAAACAGTTTCATTTACTGTCTAGATGCAAATATTTTGCAGGTAGAAATAGACACGTAAATTATTTTCCCGATGAATATTAATTCTCACAAACGCAAAGAAGAAAACTTACGGTTTTCGTAGCAGGAGCAGTGGTGGTATGAGTATTTAGCGACGAATTTAAGGAAGACATACGAGATCGAAGATAAGATGAACGAGGTCGGAGCAGAGGAGAAACACAAGGAAGAGGAAGAAGACAACGACGACGAAACGGAAGAGAAAAAGGAAGAAGATGAAGAAGATGAGGCAATAGAAGAGAAGAGAGGTAGGAGAATCGTCAACAGCGTAAACAATCATTGTTTGGCTGCTGTCCACGGAAGCTCTAGAGGGTTCTGATTGTACAATACTGCGTTAAATCGTCAAATTTTTTGTTTGTTTCAGTCATTTTCAGTTGTAACTTTTTTCTCCACGAAATCGATTAATTTGGATTTGGTGGGAATTTGGGCCCTCCATTGGTGTAGCCAAGAGTGGAGAAGTGACTTGTGGTTATGTGCGTATTTGTAGATCAATTCTAACCTGACATTCATACACTTGGACGCTACTCTGTTTAGCGAGTAGTGTAGGATTTAGCCCTTGTTTCAGCAGGTTCAGAGACAATCTCCCGCATTAGTCTCTACAAACTAAATTTTATCTTCTATTTTAATGTTTTTAATATTTGTATCGTTGCACGAAAATATATTTAAAAATAATAATAATTTAATTTAATTAAATATTATATAAATAATATAAAAAAGTAAAATTATTACTCCCTCCGTTCCATAATAATTGACGTTTTAGAAAGAAAGGGAAGAATTAACAATAAATTTTTTTGACAAATTTATCCCTCACTTAATTATTTATCTCTCTTATATGACTCCTAAAATTTAGCATCTTTAAATATTTATCTTTTCTCTCTCTGAAATTTCATCTTCTCTCATCATCGTTGGAGAGTGAAACTCCGGCATCTTTAAATATTTATCTTTTCTTTCTCTGAAATTCCATCTTCTCTTGTCATCGTTGCAGAGTGAAACTCCGGCAAGAAAAAGTCGCGGTGGCGGTTATGGAGGAGACGACGGTGGAGTTCAAAAGGAATTCATTGGTTGTAAAACTTGTGGAGTTCAAAAGGAATACACGTTAGTTTTACTATACTCAGAATTAAGAATTGGTTTTAAAACTTATGTGAAAAATTAGACGTATGAGTACTCCGCTTTTCATTTCCTTTGATTGTTTATAAGCATAGCCGCTATTTTATAGCTATCATATTCACACATATCCATCTTCCATCCTACAACTAACATACACTAAAATCTCATGGATGTACTAGATAATGTCTAGCTTTTAGGGCATCCATTATATGCTTCTCAATACTAGACAATTCTGGATAATGCTATTAGATATATATCCAGACAATTCCATAAGGCTATATTTAACTTTCCTCATTGTATCATTAAATCAAGCTATCTGTTAGAAATGTAGACTAGGAAATTCCATAAGTAACTTAAGCTATTTCTTAGAAATGTAGATATAGACTACAAAATTTCATAAGTAACTTAAACTATTTCCTAGAAATGTAGTCAAATGCACGTTCGGCATGCAAAACTATGTCGGTCTTTAAATCTTCCGTCTTCATATTTGTATTCTTCATGCTTTAGAGTATTACCATTACCCTCTGTATATAATTTAAAAACATTAATACGTAAAAAAAAAGTCTTCATATTTGTAAAAAAAAAAAAAAGGAGGGAATTACTTTAAGAGGGGTTTTTTTTTTTTTTTAATTCAATTTAAATTGTGGAATGAAGGAGGAAAAAAACGTTGACCGAAAAAAATAAGGGAAATTCTTTTATTCAATTTAAATTGGGGAATGAAGGAGGGAGAGGGGAAGAAAGCCTAGATTAAGGAGGAAGAGGGAATAAGGAGCGTGGAATAAGGAGGGAGAGGGAAGAAGCGCTATAATAAGCGGGAATATTTTAGGAGATAAAGATTTAACCAAATAAATATATTTCTGATAGATGTAAAAGTAGGGAAGTTTAAGGATTGAGTTCAGGGAGAAAACTGGTAGAATTAGTGAAAAAAAATATAAAACGTCAATTAATAAAAAAAGAAAAGAACCTCCTAAAACGTCAATTATTATGGAACGGAGGGAGTATATTCTAACTAAATAAATATTTAAATAATTATTTTCCTTTTTTACGATCACAGCCTAAACTTTGCGTTTTTTCACCTTTGCAATCTTTGGTAGCAATTTTCGAAGAGAAAAAATACTATTAAAAAATAATAAAAATGTTTGAAAATACAAATATTTATTTTTAAATTCTAAAAATTTATTTAAAATATCATAAACTTAACTGAAAAAATGTAGAAATTATTTTAATAAAAATTAAAATTTTCATAAAAAAGATTGAATAATTTTAATATTATTTCAAATAGTTTCAAATTTTTTAAAAGGATATTTATTAAAAAAATAATTAAAAATAATACTTATGTCATAAAATTAGACTTTTCATAGATACTTCAACATATTAAACAAAATTTTAGAGATTTTAAAACAATTTTTCAAAATAATTTTCAAATAGTTTAAATAAATTTTTAGAGATAAAAGATAATTTTCAGAAATTTATAATAGTTTTATGGTTTTTACAAAAAAATTAATAACTTTTTATTTTTCTTGCTGAAAATGATTTGATTTTAACTTTTTTATAAAAAAAAAAAAAAAAAAATACCTCAAATTTTAATATATTTTCAACGCTCTCTCTAACAACGCTCCTCCTTCTCTCTAGACTTAACCTAGCTTAACCTAGCAGCTTATACTTTCTTCCGCCCTAATGGCGGCGACGGCGAGTACCTCGCTCCCGTCTGCCGTCGAGGGTGGGGATTTTCCCCCTCTGCCGAGTAGGGGACAGATCTCCGGGAAAGGAGAGATTCAACCAGGATCTTTCCTGAAAGTGCTTGGGTCTTCGATCGCCGACAAGCTGGAAGGCCGATCTGCAAAAAAACTGTTTGATCCGAAAGGATCGGAGAGGTTTGGCACAACTGGGGTTTACAGAGGTACTCCAATCGTCCAGTTCTCAGATGCAGAGACGGAAGAGCTTGCTGCTCAGTGCAAATTTGTCCTTATCGGTAAATTTTCACACGGTAGTCCGCCTTTCAAATCTTTGCAGTCGAGTTTGTCTGGATTTGGTTTTGTAGGAACTTTGTTTATAGGAGCTATAAATGTTAAGCATGTTATGATTCGGTTGGCTAATGAGGAGGATTTCCAGAGATTATGGGCTAAGCAGTTAGTGCATGTCTCTGGATATCCTATGAGGATCTTTAAATGGACCAAAGAATTCGATACCAAGTCGGAATCAGCAGTGGTTCCGATTTGGGTATCATTTCCGGAACTTCCTTTGCATCTGTTTGACAAGAAACCATTGTATAAAATCGCTTCTCTTGTTGGATCCCCTCTGAGAATTGATGAGGCCACTGCTGATAAATCTAGGCCTAGTGTAGCTCGGGTGTGTATTGAGTTAGATTTAACAAAACCTAGACCAGATGAAGTTCTTATAGGCTGTGGTGAAATGCTTCTTACTCAGAAGGTGATTTATGAGAAAATTCCCAGCTACTGTTCTAAATGTAGGCATCTTGGGCATATAACCAGTGACTGTTTTAATGAAGAATGTAAAAAGAAATTAGCTGCGAAATCTAATGTGATTGAAAAGGAACAGACTAAATCTGGAAAACAGTGGGTTCCAAAGGTAGCAAATCATAATATTAATATTGCAAATGAGGTCTCTCCCAATGATGAACCTGATAAGGGTAATAGGGAACCAGAAATTTGCCTAGGTGTGGTGGCTTCTCCTTTAGTAGAGGAGAATGTTGCCCTTAGTGCTGTTAATGAAGAAGGAGTGGGGAAATGCAATCCTAATTCCCTTGAGAAGGGGAAGGAGGTAGCATCAACCCCTCCTTTGGGTGTCACAGAGCAAAGAGAAGCTTATAAAGCTTCTTGGAGTGATGTGGTAAAGAAGCCTGAGGGAATGAGCTCTTTTAAATTTGATCATATAGAAAATATTGAAGTGCATGAAAACTCTTTTGCTAAATTGGATATTGCTATTGATGATGATGCTTGTATTTTTGAAGATAAGAATAACTCTAACCAACCTGTGGTTATGTCTCCTTTGCATGAGTTGATGGATGACAAAGAAGAGGAGGAGGAGCATTGGGAAGATGATTGGGAACCTGACAGAAGGAAGCTTGGTGAAATGAAAAGATTGAGGAATATGAAGAAAAAGAGTATGGGTCCTTTGGTGATGCATACAAGAAGGGGAACTATATTTACAAAAGGTAATACCTCTGCCTCTAAAAGATGAAAATCATTACTTGGAACTTGAGAGGTATTGGCAATAAAAAAACTCAAACTTATCTGAAAAGTCTTCTTAAAAGACAGAAACCTGAAATTTTAGCTGTGTTGGAGTCTAAATGCAATAATCCTGACCAATTTTTGGTTCAGTCTTTGGGTTTTCAGCATGTGTTAGTAAATAGTAATGCCAAGATATGGCTATTGTGGAAAGATCCTGTGAAGATTGAGTTATTGTTTTCCTCTGATCAACTGTTAGATGTGTCTGTTTCTAATGATGTTTTGGGTGTGGGATTCTTTGCATCATTTGTTTATGCTTCCTGCAAGAGGAAGGAGAGGAGTATCCTTTGGGATGAGCTTAGGATGGTCTCACATTCTTCTGAGCCTTGGGTTGTGAGTGGGGATTTTAATACCATACTCACAGCTGAGGAGAAGAAGGGTGGGGGGGCTCTTAAGCTTAAATCAATGGATGACTTTGGGGTGATGATAGCAGACTGTGGATTGGAGGATGCTGGTTATACTGGCTCCCCTTTCACTTGGCATGCTAATCATGTTTTTGTCAGGCTAGATAGGGCTTTAATCTCTTCTAAATGGCTTGATTTGTTTAATAAATTTGAGGTCAAGCATTTGGTTAAAGGTCCTTCAGATCATTGTCCTTTGTTGTTGTCTTTGATTTCTGACTCTGTTAGACATAAGCCTTCTTTTAGATTTTTAAATGCTTGGACTTTACATCATGATTTTTTAAGAGTGGTGGATGAATCCTGGAACATTCCCACTGGGCAAAGAGGTATGATTAATGTCCAACAGAAACTGTTTCGACTCAAAGCTTGCCTTAAAACTTGGAACAAAACTATTTTTGGGAATATCATGGATAGGGTTAAGATTGCTGAGACTAAACTAATTGAGCAAGAAAATAATTATCTTAATAATCCAAATGACTCAGAGCTTGTTATCCTTAAACAAAGACAGGCTGAGCTTGTCCATTGTTTAGCTCAGGAAGAGTTATTTTGGAAACAAAAATCAGCCTGTAAATGGCTGAGGGAAGGAGAAAAGAACACAGCATACTACCATGCATTAGTAAGAAAAAAAAGGTTTAGGAACAGGATTAAAGAGGTTCTGGTTAATGATGTAACACTCACTGAGCCCTCTCTTATTGCTTCTTCAGCATGTAACTTTTTTGAAAAATGTTCTCAACTGAAGGTTGTGATCTGAGCAGCCCTATCTTTAGCACTATCAAACCTCTTATCACTAATGATGATGCTATAGGACTTGTGTCAAGTCCTGAGCTGAATGAGGTGAAAGAAGCTGTGTTTACTATTGACAAAGATAGCATGGCTGGGCCAGATGGTTTCTCAGCTCTGTTTTTTCAGTTCTGTTGGGACATTGTTAATCAGGATTTACTGGAAGCTGCAAAGGAATTCTTCTTGGGTGTGCCTATGCCAAGAAGTTTTACTTGTACTTCCATATCTCTTATTCCTAAGAAAGAACATGCTATGCTGTGGTCTGATTTGAGACCTATTAGCTTGTGTAATGTTATTAATAAAGTTTTCACTAAAATGGTTAATAGTAGACTGTCCAACCTCCTTCCCACATTAATTCCACCTCTCCAAAGTGGATTTGTTCCATCCCGTAATATTTCTGATAATATTATTCTTGCTCAAGAGATGGTCCATGATCTTAGCACTAAAACCAAGTGTGGTAGAATGATTCTGAAAATTGATCTGCAAAAGGCTTATGACAGGATTGAATGGGGTGCTTTAGTTAAAATGCTGGATCTGCTAGGCTTTCCTAGTTTGTTTGTCACCTATGTTAGAAATAGTATAGAGAATTCCTGGTTTTCTTTGCTTATTAATGGTGAACTAACTGGATTCTTTAAAGCTAGCAGGGGCATAAGACAGGGTGACCCTCTTTCTCCCAGCTTATTTGCTATCTTTTCAAATTTGCTTACTAATGGTTTAATGGAATTGTTTGACATTTATCCAGGGTTGAGGTACTATAAGAAAGGTTTGTCTGTCCCTTCTCTATCCTTTGCTGATGATACAGTAATCTTTACTTCCACTGATATCCAATGTTTTAAAAAGTTTCTGCACTTTTTGGGATGTTTTGAAACTGCTTCTGGGCAAAAAGTGAACTACTCTAAGAGTTCTGTTATTTTTGGGAAGCATACCTCTATTTATAAGAAGAAAAAGATCTTGGAATTGTCTAATTTTGTGGAGGAAGCACTTCCTTTTAAATACCTGGGTGTTCCTTTATATAGAGGAAGAGTGAAAAACAGTCTTTTTAAAGAAATGATTGAGAAAATCCAGAGCAGATTATCTGGCTGGGATAAGCTTTTTTTGAGCATGGGGGGCAGGGTGGAATTGATAAAAAGCATTCTTGCTTCCATTCCATTGTACACCCTTAGGGTGGTTGGGCCTACTAAATCTGTTATTGATAGAATTCATAGGCTGTTTAATGGATTTTTGTGGGGTTCAAAATCAGATGATAGGAAAATACACTGGGCCTCTTGGGACAAAGTGTGTTTTCCTAAATCTGAGGGTGGTCTCGGGTTAAGAAGCCTAAATGATATCAATATTGCATTTGCTGTTCATGCATGGTGGAAATTTAGAACTTCTAATTCTTTGTGGTGCCAGTTCCTAAAGCAAAAATATCTTAAAAATACACATCCCTTTAATGCTGATATGGATAGGAATCAGTCCCACTTTTGGAGAAGGTTGCTTAAAGTGCAGGAATTTGCTGAGCAGAATATCTATTGGAGACTGGGACAAGGTAAATTGTCTTTCTGGTTTGATAATTGGATGTGTGAATCCCCCCTATGTAAATTTGCTGGTGTTTTTGATTGCAATGCTCTTGTGAAAGACTATTGGGATTCTAATGGTTGGAAAATTGCAGAATTGTCTACTGTCTTGCATGGGCATGTGATTGAGAAAATCTGTTGTTTGTCTATTGATTGCCATAATCCTGATAAACCGGTTTGGAAACTTACAACTAATGGTCTCTTCACATTTTCTTCGGCCTGGAATGCCCTGAGAGTGCGTAAACCCTTAATGGTTTGGATGATGTGGCCCAAATCCGTCTTGAGTTCACATGCTATTTTTGTTTGGAGGTTATTAAATTCATTTGTATCCTTTGATGATAACCTGAAAAAACGCGGATTTGTGCTTGTGTCTGTTTGTCCACTTTGTCTCAATGCATGTGAAGAGGCTGCTCATACCCTGATAGCCTGCCCATACTCTGATTCAATCTGGCAGCACTTTGCTCATTTATTTCAGATTGAAATCCCCTCGAATTGTTCAATAAAGCGCATGTTTGAAATCTGGTTTACCCAAAGTTGTGGGTCTGAGCATATCAGATCTGTTATTCCTTTCCTCATTTTTTGGTTCATCTGGTATGCTCGGAATATGTCAAAGTTTCAGAATAAGCTCCTGCCAGCTAACAAAATCCAATGTTTGGTAGTGAACAAGCTCAGAATTGCTTCTGCAGCTGATTTGCTGCCCGTTGGATTTTGGAAGGGCAGCTGGAACTTAGCTGCTACTTGGCAAATTCCATTAAGAATAAGGAAAGAAAAAAAACCGATTTTGGTCCGATGGTTACCCCCAAATGATGATTATTTCAAGCTGAATACTGATGGGGCGAGTAAAGGTAATCCCGGCTTAGCTGGGGCAGGTGGTCTGATCCGTGACAAAAACAGCAACTTTGTTGCGGGATTTTGGAAATTTTTGCAGATTACTGATAATTATACAGCTGAACTAACCGCTATAGTTGAGGGAATCCGGCTTTGCAAAAAGCTGAGGATTGCCAGAATTTGGCTAGAAGTGGATGCCAAGTCCGTAATGAGGATGCTCAAGCAAAATGGGGTTGGAGGATGGAAGCATCAGGGACTAATTGCTGAATTTTTTAAAAGCAGTCGGGAATTAGATATTCGTATCTCCCACATCCACAGAGAGGGGAACAAGGCAGCCGACCATTTGGCAAACAAAGCAGTTCAAGAAGCTAGCTCATGTGAATTTTTTGAGATCTCAAAATGTAATAGTTTGCGAGGCTATATTTTATTAGACGCCTTAGGCTTGCCTAATTTTAGATTCCCTTGAGGTTATTACTAATACCTTTTGTACATTCCCTCAAACAGTTGTAAATTCCTTAAGCATTGAGTAATATACAGGTCGGGGATCAGCCTAATCCCCCCATCGACTGATGGTTTTCTGCCAAAAAAAAAAAAAAAATATATATATATATATATTTTCAACATGTTTAAGTTAATTTTATGTCATGTGGGATTTGATAATAATCAGATATCCACCCGTGTAATGCACGGAATTAATACTTTTTATACGATGATAATAATAATATGCGATGAAATTATTGTCTATATATTATTTAAGAATACAAAATTCACAGTTAATATTTTATTGTTCAATTATTTTTCTTTATCTTTCTGTATCCTTTTCTACATGTAATTATTTTTACTTTTTATACTTTTTTATTATCACAAATTAAAACTATCAATTAAATTTTCATAAATTTTGTTTATTCAATTTTTTTTTTTATGTTTTAATTTTAATGCCCATCTTTGGCATATTATTTGAGACCATGAACGAACTATAGAAGTGACCAACAAGTCTGACTTCTCTCTCTAGAAACCCTAATCTTATCTCTTTCTATAACCCTCTCCGCCGCACCTCTCTTGGCTGCATCGACAAGCTTCTCGTTCGCGTCTGCCGTCGAGAGAGGACTTCTCTATTCTACCAAACAAAGAAGGTGTAACTAACAAAACTCTAAACCCTACTATGAATCATTCGTCCTTCTTATCTGTAGCACAAGCCAAATTGGCGGCGGAGAAGCTGGAAGACTGATCCGTTAAGAAGCTATTCGATCTGGTGACTGCTAAAGGATTTGGCTGCACTGGTGTATATAGAGGAACTCCGATCGTGCAGTTCACAGAATCAAAGATAGAATTGCTTGCGAGCTAGTGTTGTTTTATCTTGATATGAGATTCTCTTAGGGGAGCCTGCCTTTAAAAATATTAGATCTAATCTATTTGGCTTTAGCTTTGGCGTTGTTGGTTATGTTTTCATTGGTGCTATTAATATTAAACACATAATGTTAAAACTTTGTAGCGAAGACGATTATCAATATTTTTGGGCAAAATAAATTGTGCATGTGGGTGGGTACCCCATGAGGGTGTTTAAATGGACAAAAGATTTTGAAACAAAATCTAAATCTCCTGTTTTCCTTGTTTGGGTTTCCTCTCCCGAGCTTCCTATGTACCCCTTTGAGAATTGATGAGGCAACTGCTGACCGCACTAGGCCCAGTGTGGCTAGAGTGTGTGTAATGTTGGACCTCACTAAGCCAAGGGCTAAGAATTTTTTTATAGGATGTGGGGACAATTTGATTACTCAGAAACTGGTTTTTAAAAAACTCTGAATTATTCCAAATGTAAGTACCTAGAGCATATATCTCTTGATTGCTTCAATGAGGAGTATAACAATAAAATTACTTTATAACAAGAAAATTACTTTGAATCTGGTACTTCTAAAACTGTGAATAATAGTAAACCTAATAAGAAGCAATGGGTTCCAAAGGATATCAACAAGTCTGACAATAACCCGAATGATGTTTTGAATGTTTTATCTGAAATGAACATATAAGAGAGGAATAATGATGCTATGAACAATGGGGTGAGAGTGGTTTCTGGTAGCCCTAGTGTTAGGATTGAAAAGGATATGGCAGTTGTTCATGATCCGGATAAATAAAATGACATAACTGACAATCCTTTGTATAAGGCGAAGAGTGTTGCCACCACTCCTAAGGGTCATGTTAATGATGTTTTCATTCCTCATACTGGTACTGGTTATGCTGAAACCTTTATGATCAATGATAATATGATTAAGAAATTGTTGAGAGTCAAAGGGAATCACTTTTGATCCTTTAGAGGATATTAAAATGCATGAAAAATCTTTTTCTTAGTTATCTCTTCATCCTGATGAAGATAGCTCTATTTTAGAGGACCGTGTTTCTCATAATGAAATTGAAACTAACTCTGATGTGCATGTATCCTTTGCATGAGTTATTAGATGAGGAGCTTGAAGATGACAAGATTTCTATTTCTTGTGATGAGGTGTTTAACCAAGGGCAAAGGAAAAAGAAGACTAATGCCCCTCTTGTCATGCAAATAAGGAGGGGTACTGTCTTCACACAAGGTAATTCTTCCAACTTGAAATGATTGTGTTGACCTAGAATTTGAGGGGTCTTGGTAATAATAAAACTAGAACTTACCTAAAAAATTTGATAAGGAAAAAGAATCCTAATATTTGTGCTATTTTGGAAACCAAATATGCTGTGATTGATCAGTTTTTTCTTCATACTCCGGGTTCTTAAAATGTGGTGGCTAATAAAAAAGGTAAAATTTAGGTTATTGGAATGATCTTGTTTGGATTGATGTGATCTTCTCTTATGATCAATTGATTGATGTGGCTATTTACAACTCTGTCCATGATTGCAAGTTTTTATGCTCCTTTGTTCATGCCTCTTGGTCTAGGAAAGTTAGATTGGATCTTTAGGATGAGACTAGAAATTGTGATCATGGTAATGGCCCTTGTTTAGTAAGTGGCGATTTTAATAATATTCCTCCTGCTAATGAGAAGGGGGGAGGGGGGGGGGGGGAGGGGGAGGGTGCTCTTAAAATGAAATCCATGGATTATTTTAATAAAGTGTTGGGCGAAAGTGGTTTGGAGGATGTTGGCTACTCTGGTCTCTCCTATACACCGGCATGCTGACCATATATTTGAGAGATTAGATAGAACTTTGGTTTCTTCCAAATGGTGTGACTTGTTTAATAAATTTGAAGTCAAGCATCTTTCTAACAGTCCTTCTGATCATTGCCCTCTTCTTATGTCCTTGTCTTTTGTTATGAGAAGATCAAAGTCACACAAAATCAAAGAAAAATAAATCGGACGAAATAAGAATGAAAACGGCAGAACAGTGCTTACACGCGAAAAACAGAAATAGCATCAAACACTCAGGGATTTACGTGGTTCGATCAAAGGTGATCTACATCCACGGAGGCTCTATACACCTCAATTCACTTCACTAAACAATCAATTACAAGAATCTCTCAGAAACTAGAAAATCCCCAAATCACAAGCCGATTTGGAGCAGAAACCCTAGACTTCTAATTCTCTCAATTGTGTAATGTTTACAGAGGGAAAACTATATCATCTAGCTCGCATTTACAAGTGATACAAATGTATATAATTACTGAAGCTCGAATCCTGAAGACGAGAGAGCTGTAGCTAACTTTAGTTCAACTGCTACAAGTTGCAGAAATAGGGCTTCCACAACGGTTTTTAATGCAACAGACTAAAACCATTGGAACCGGCAGTTATAACTAATCTAAGCCCGATTCCCTCCTAACCTCTTCCACTGATTTGAGTTTAAACCTGGTTTTCTGATCCGGTTCTTCAAATCATATCTCTGGTTCTGAATTCTTCACAACTCATACTTCATACAACAAACCACTTGATGAAATTGAACTAATATTCACAAATCTCCACCTCAATGAATTCAAGTGCATGTCCTTACCTCAACTTGTCCTTGTTCCTTGAGCATTAACCACATTGTTCAAGCAGGCTCGAGCAATGTACCACCTTGTTCCCTGGAACTGCTTTGGTTAAGAAGTCAGCAACATTGTCAAGTGTATGAACTTTCTTAACTTCCACAGACCCTGCATCTATTACATCTCTTGCAAAATGTAACCTTACATCTATATGCTTGGATCTCTCATGAAAAGCCTGGTGTTTTACCAAATGAAGTGCACTCTGATTATCACAGAATATGGTCACACACTCCTGCTTAATTCCAAAATCCTTAAGAATCCCTTTCAACCACACAGCTTCCTTGATTGCTTCTGTTAATGCTATATATTCAGCTTCTGTAGTAGATTAAGCTACTACAGACTGTTGTACACTCCTCCAACTAACTGCAGTTCCATATAGAGTAAATACATAACCTGTAATAGATCTTTTGGTGTCTACATTCCCTGCAAAATCAGCATCTGCAAATCCCACCAATAGAACAGTAGCATCTGCTTGTTTCTCAAATTTTAAACCTAAGTTCACTGTTCCTTTTAAGTATCTCAGCACCTACTCCAAAGCATCCCAGTGAGCTTTACCAGGATTTGACATGTACCTGCTAACCAAAGACACACAATATGCCAAGTCAGGTCTGCTATAGATCATGCCATACATCAAGCTACCAACACCACTTGCATATGGTATATTTCTCATGTATTTCACTTCTTTTGCAGTTTTTGGACTCTGTTCCTTGGACATTTTAAGTTGTTAATTTACTGGAATACTCAGAGGTTTGGCCTCATGCATCTGAAACCTCTCCACCACCTTCTGAAGATAATGCCTCTTAGACAACCATAAACTTCTAGAACTCCTATCTCTTAAAATACTCATGCCCAAAATCTTGTTTGCATCTCCTAAATCTTTCATGTCAAACTCTAAACTCAACTTCTTCTTCAGCAGCTGTATTTTATGCTTACTTTTACTTGCAATAAGCATGTCATCCACATATAGTAACAAATACACTGGATCAACATTAGTATTCTTATCAAAGTATACACAACTGTCATACAGACTTCTGATGAATCCTGCCTTTAACATAAACTCATTGAACTTCTTATTCCACTGTCTTGGACTCTTTTTCAACCCATACAGTGATTTCTTGAGAAAGCATACCTTTTCTTCACTTCCTGGAATCACAAAACCTTCAGGTTGTTTCATATATATGTTCTCAATTAAGTCACCATGCAGAAATGCAGTCTTAACATTTAATTGCTATAACTCCATGTCTTCTTGTGTCACCTTTGATAACAGCAGTCTAATAGAGCAACGTTTCACCACAGAAGAGAAAACCTCATTAAAATCAATCTTTTTCTTGTAAATCCACTTGGAACTCACCAGCTTCTGCCCTTTAGGCTTATCCACCAGCTTTTAAGTACCATTTCTTTCCAGAGATACCATTTCTTCCATCATTGCACTAATCCAATACTCACTTTCACCACCACTGACTGCTTCTTTGAAGTTCTGTGGTTCTTGATGTTCTATGTCTTCAGCAATGCTAAGTGCATAATGCACACTCCCAGCCTGCCTATAGAAGTCTGGTATTTGGATTTGCCTTCTTGGTCTATCTCTGTCAATACTATAGTTGCTCAAGTTTTGATTAATAGTTTGCACATCTTCTTCTTCTGATGAGCTGTCACTTGAGTGTTCTCTTAAATCCTCAACCCTTTGAGAATTAAAATCCATCTGAGGCTCCACCTGAACTGATATCTTTTCTGCTTCAATAGTTCCATCAAGTTCTTCTTGACTTCCAGTGGAGTGATATCCCATAACTGATTCATTGAACTTAACATCCCTGCTTATCATGAGCTTCTGATTCCCTGGTTCCAAACACCATAGTCTGTATCCTTTTATTCCTTCTGGATACCCCAAAAACACACATATGTATGCTCTTGGGTCAAGTTTGTCTTGCTTAATATGTGCATAAGCCAGACATCCAAACACCTTCAAATCTGTATAGCTTGGAATTCTGCCACTCCACACTTCTTCTGGTGTTTTGAACCCTAGAGATGATGAAGGTGATCTGTTGATTAAATAACATGTTGTATTGATGGTTTCTCCCCAGAAAACCTTTGGCAGTCCAGCATCAATCAGCATACACCTCACTCTTTCAAGTATTGTTCTATTGAATCTTTCTGCAACACCATTCTGTTGAGGGTTCATAGGGACTGTTCTATGTCTTGTAATTCCTCTTTCATTACATAAGTCAGTAAACTAAGTAGATAGGTATTCTAAGCCATTGTCTGTTCTCAAATGCTTGAGCTTCTTGCCCCTTAAATTTTCCATCTGAATCAGCCATGTTCTGAATTTGGTGAAGGCATCACTTTTGTTCTTTAAAACAAACATCCACACTTTTCTACTGAAATCATCAATCACAGACATGAAGTATCTTCCTCCTCCATGAGTTTCAATTCCAGATGGTCCCCAAATGTCTGAGTGGACATAATCTAAAGGTTCTTGAGTAATGTGAGCCCCATTAGCATAAGGCAATTTCTATGATTTGCCTAATGCACATTTATCACAAAATTCAAGTGTTTGATTTCCAACCTCTCCAATTATGCCTCTCTTGGATAATTCCTTTAATCCTCTTTCCCCAATGTACCCTAACCTATTATGCCACAGTATTAATTCATTCTTGCCTAGAATGTTGCCCATACAACCAACCACAGGCTTTCCGATCAAAATAAGCATACCATTATGTTGTTTTCCTTTGATCACCAGTTTGTTTCCTTTAGTTATGTGTAATTGACCATCAATAGACTTGAATTCACATCTAGTAGCAATAAGAGATCCTAGAGAGAGTAAATTTCTCTTGAGACCAGGTACATACCTCACATTGGTGATAGTTCTTATAATTCCATCAAACATGTTAATGTTTACTGATCCAGTGCCTTGTACCCGGCAGGATTGATCATTTCCCAGCAAAACACACCCTCCATCTTCTTTCTTGAGGTTCTGAAACCATTCTTCAAGAGGACGCATATGGAAAGAGCATCCAGTGTCAAGAACCCACTCCTTCTCCATCTTTTACTCAGTAACATTCAGAACTTGTGGTGTGTCTTCTTCATGTTCAACAGCAACAGCTTCAGCACCTTGATCTTCCTTCTTCTTCTTCTTCTTCTTTTGTGGACAGTCTTTCTTCAGGTGTCCAACTTGTTTGCATTTGAAACACTTCCTGTTTTCTATCCACTCTCCAGATTTCTTCTGATTATCATTTCCATTCTTTGAATCTTTGAAGTTTGGCCCTTCTTCTTATGATTGTATCTTTTGAACTTAATGTTCAAACATCACCAGATTGAGTTACTTTCTTGTCTCCTTGATTCTACAAACATTTGGTCTTCAGAGCAGTAATAATTGAGTCATAACTCAACTTATCCTGCCTCCCAAACATCAGAGTGTCCTTGAAGCTCTCCATAGATCTTGGCAAGGCATTTAGTACCATCAAAGCTTTGTCATCATCTTCCATTTTTACCCCAAGATCTTCCAGTTCATCAAGAAGCTTTGTAAACTCATCTAGTTGATCAGAAATTTCCTTTTCATCCACCATCTTGAAAGCAAGTAATCTCTGCCTGAGGAATAGCTTATTGGAAACTGACTTGGACTGGTAAAGCTCCTCCAGTCTAGTCCAGGCCTCAATTGCATTCATACATCTGGAGATTTCCCTCAAAGGCTTATCCCCAAGTCACAGGATGATCAGGCTCAATGCCTTCTGATCCATATCACCATATTTGGGTTTCTCAGCCTCCACCCACTTATCTTCAGGTTTGAGAGCATTTGCTAACCCATTCTGCACCAACATAGCCTTCATCTTGATTTTCCACAAAGAGAAATCGTTTTTCCCTGAAAATTATCCAGATCTATCTTCATTCCTGACATTCTCTTTTTCTTCTTGTGTGAGAGGTTTCCCACAGACAGCGTCACTTTTTATGAGAAGATCAAAGTTACACAAAATCAAAGAAAAACAATGTTCGGACGAAATAAGAATGAAAACGGCAAAACAGTGCTTACACGTAAAAAACATAAATAGAATCAAACACTCAGGGATTTACGTGGTTCGATCAAAGGTGATCTACATCCACGGAGGCTCTATGCACCTTAATTCACTTCACTACACAATCAATTACAAGAATCTCTCAGAAACAAGAAAATCCCCAAATAACAAGCCGATTTGGAGCAGAAACCCTAGACTTCTAATTCTCTCAATTGTGTAATGTTTACAGAGGGAAAACTATATCATCTAGCTCACATTTACAAGTGATATAAATGTATATAAGTACTGAAGCTCGAATCCTGAAGACGAGAGAGCTGTAACTAACTTTAGCTCAACTGCTACAAGTTGCAGAAATAGGGCTTCGGCAACGGTTTTTAGTGCAACAGACTAAAACCGTTGGAACCGGCAGTTATAACTAATCTAAGCACGGTTCCCTCCTAACCTCTTCCACTGATTTGAGTTTAAACCCAGTTTTCTAATCCGGTTCTTCAAATCATAACTCCGATTCTGAATTCTTCACAACTCATACTTCATACAACAAACCACTTGATGAAATTGAACTAATATGCACATCTTTTGTGAGTCATAGTACTAAATCCTCCTGTAGATTTCTTAATAGTGGATCAAACGTCATAACATTTTGAAAACAATGGAGGATTCTTGAAATCTTCCAATTGAATAGAAAGGTATGATCAACATCCAACAAAAATTCTTTAGACTTGAAATGTGTCTTAAGAGTTGGAATAAGGATGTGTTTGTGAATAGATTTGATAGGGTGGCTCAAGCCGAACAGAAATTGATTAATCAAGAATTTTTTTACTTGAGTGACCCTTCTGATTCTCAACTAGTTGCTCTCAATTAAAAGCAAGCTGAGTTAACTCTTGCTCTTGCTTTGGAGGAATCATTTTGAAAACAGAAATCAGCCTGCAAATGGCTAAATGAAGGAGAGAAAAACACTGCCTAATTCCATGCTCTAGTTAAAAAGAAAAAGTTTACAAATAGAATAATGAGATCAGGGTTAATGATATTCTCATCAGAGAACCTGATCAACTCAGTAAAACTGCTTGTGGGTTTTATGAAAGAATGTTCACTTATGAACCTTGTTATTTAAAAAGTGTTATCTTTAGTATCATAAGACCTTTAGTTAATGCTATTTATCTTTGCTACCCTTCTAGCTTAACGGAGATCTATGATGTGGTCAGCAACATTGATAAGGATAGTATGGTTGACCTAATGGATTTTCACCCTTATTTTATCAATGCTGTTGGGATCTAATTAAGGATGATTTGCTTGAGGCTGCTCAAGAATTCTTCTTGAGTGTTCCTATGCCTAGAAGTTTTATTTGTACTTCTATTGCACTTATCCCTAAGAAGAATCATCCTACTAGTTGGGCAGAATTTCGGCCTATAAGTGTATGCAATGTTATTAATAAAATTTTAACTAAGTTGGTCAATAATAGGTTAGCCACTCTCCTTCCTACATTAATTCTTCCTGCCTAAAGTGGGTTTGTTCCCACTAGGGATATTGCTAATAATATCATTCTTGCTCAAGAAATGGTCCATGAGCTTAACACTGAACGTAAAAATGGTAAGATGATCCTTAAGATTGATTTGTAGAAAGCTTATGATAGAATTGAATTGAATGTTTATATAAGGTTTGAAGATTACTTGGGTTTCCTGAATTGTTCATTATTGCATTGTTAATGCCACTAACAATTCTTGGTTTTCTCTTATTATTAATGGTTCTCTCACTGGATTTTTAAAATCCAGAAGAGGAATCAGACTAGGTGATCCACTCTCTCCCTGTCTCTTTGTTATTTTTCTCAAATGTTCTCACTTTTGGTTTGATTGAATTGGTTGAGTTATATCCCGATCTAAAATATAATAAAAGAGGCATGTTAGTACCTTTTCTCTCCTTTGCCGATGATACTATTGTGTTTTCTTCTGCTAAGGTTTATACTTTCCAAAATTTATGAACTTTCTTGGTCTTTTTGAAAAGCCTCGGGGCAAAAAGTTAACTACTCTAAAAGTATTGTTATCTTTGGCAAGCATGCTTCTAGTTATAATAAGAGAAGAATTTTTGAATTATCTCAATTTGTGGATGAGAAATTACCTTTTAAATATTCAAGTGTGCCTTTATTTAAGGGTAACACATTCTTTGTTCCAAGATCTTTTTGAAAAAGTGAGTGATAGACTGAAGGGCTGGGATAAAATATTTTTAAGCATGAGGGGAGATTGGGACTCATTATTAGTGTCCTAAACTCTATCCCTATGTATACTCTTAAAGTGGTTGGTGGTACCAAATCTGTCATTAATAGTTTTCATAACGTTTTTAATGGTTTTTTGTGGGGATCCACTATTGAGCATAAGCAAATCCACCGGTCTTCTCGGGATAAACTTTGTTTTCCCAATAAGGAAGGTGGACTTGGTGTAAGGAATCTTTATGATGTCAATAGAGCCTTTGCTTCTTATGCTTGGTAGAAACTCAAAACCTTTAATGCCTTGTGGTGTAAGTGTTTGAATTTGAAATATTTAAAGTATATTCACCCCTTTAATGCTGAAATAGGTGTAAATCAGTCTCACTTTCAGAGAAGGCTGCTGAAAGTGTAGTAATTCACTGTCCAAAATTTGTATTGGAGGATTGTGCAAGGTAACATTTCTTTCTGGTTTGACAATTGGTGTGTATATTATCCTTTATGCTAGTATGCTGGGATTTTTAATTGTGATGAGAAAGTTAAGGATATTGGCAAAATGATTGTTGGGACATTAGTGGATTGAGATTGCTCTTCCTATGGAGATTATCAACTCAATCTGTTCTATTTTCGTTGATGAGCATATGCATGATATCCCTATGTGGAAACTTTCTCCTAGTGGTCTCTTTCATTTTTCTTCAATCTTCTACATCTAATTTTCATTGGAGATTAATCAATATTTTTGTGTCCCTTGATGCTAATGTAAAAAAAGGTTTTGAGGCCATCTCTTGGTGTCATCTTTGTCATAGCTCAAGTGAAGAGACCAATCACACCTTTGTGCATTGTCATATTTCTTGGTAGGTGCCAATTTGCTAATATGTTCCACATAAACATTCCTACTGATATATCTATTGCTAATCTGATTTCATTTTGGTTCTCTAAAAAGCAAAACTAAAAACACATTTGCATCACATTACCCTTCCTTGTGTTCAGATTTATTTGCTAGGAATATTTCTGAATTTCAAGACCAAATGCCTTCTGCTTCTCAAATCCAACGGAAGGAAGTGGACAAGCTTAGAGCTATGTCTAATGCTAGTTTGCTCCATGTTAGATTTTGGAGAGGCTTTTGTTATTTGGTTGAAATTTGGAAAATCCTATTGATGAAAAACATAAAAAGAAAAAATCATTTTTAGTGCGTTGGAAACCCCTCAAATGATGGTTTTTTCAAAGTGATCACTGATGGGGAGTTAAAAGGTATCCCCGGCTTAGCCAGAGCTGGGGGAATTATTCGAGATTCTAATGCTCATCTTGTTTGTGCTTTTTATAAATTTACTATGACAGCTGAATTGAATGCTATTATTGACGTTCTTAAGCCCTGTCTTAAAAAGAGAATCACTAAATTTTGGCTTGAAATATACTCTCTTGCTATATTCTATATATTGAGGAACAATGTAATAGGACATTGGTTCTATCAAGTCAGTTTAGCAGATTTTCAGAAACTTTCAAAGGGGGTGGAGTTGAAGGTTTCTCACATACATAGAGAAGGAAACTTTGCTGCTTATCACTTGGCCAAGTTAGCGGTGAGGAGGAATTCTACATTTGAATTCTGTAATATTTCTGAATGTAAAAGCCTTCGTGATTATTTGTATATAGATGCTTTGGAATATCAAAGCTTTAGATTTCTTAGATAGGGCTTCAATTTGTTGATTGCCTATTTCCCTTTGTATTATGACACTCTTGAGCTTTTTATATATAGGTTTGGGTCTAATGCCTTAACCCTTGCATCATTTGATGGTTTTGCCTAAAAGAAATTAATACCTTTCACTATCACAAATTAAAACTACCAATTAAATTTTCATAAATTTTGGTAATCCAACTATTTGAAAGTAGGATTTGATGAGGTTGGTTGTTTTAAATAAAATTTTAAATACTATCTTGAAATTTGATCTCTCTATTATTTCACTAGTGCACTACGCCGGTTGTAATATTTGTAATGATATACTAATATAATTACATATTGATATAAGAACAAAAAAAGTCAAATATTAAGAATGATTATAGTTTGAAAGCTACATATATTAAATAACATAATATTAGTATAAGAAGTCACAAATATACTCTAGTAACTTAAGTATATAAGTGGTGAACTATATTATCATGCCATATTCATATAAAAAATATTCAACTTATTATTTTTGTAGTTAACATAATTTTTCTTTTCACAAAATAGAAAAATAAAATAAAAAGCAAACTAATTCAATCAACAAATCACTTTTACAAATATATCTGAGTTTTTTCCACGGTAAAGTGTAAACCTCTAATTTACGTTTTATCAATTTCTTTAGCAAAATAATTCAAACTATCAAAAATTATTAGGATTAAAAAACATAAAATAAAAGTAAATAATTTTAATCCCTTTATTTTTTAAATTGTATTACATATTTATTTTATACAAAAACGTTTAAAATCAAAATATATCATAATCATTCTAAAAAGTATTTTACACTTAAAATTAATATTTTAAATATGTATATGCATCACGGATGTTAAATCGAAGATCATGAGATAATTCGGAACGACGACGACCAATCGCGGGATGCAAATGACCATGTAGATACCTCCAAGCTTGTCGAAGATCATGTAGCACCTTTGCAACAAGGATTTGAAGCTTCGGCGGATGACATTCGAGCGGCACTTCGGAAAGAATCCCGCACGAAATTTCTGCAGAGGAAGTAGACACGTTGCCGGTTCCCGTTCGAAGAGAAGTGATGAAAACTTACTAGAGGAAGGTGTATTTATAGTGTCATCTTCACTTGGCGAGCAAGAAACGAATCCAAAAGCATATCAGATTTTAAGCAAAGGCATCTCATAGAAAACCAGATTTCATGAAATGTTGTTATCCAAGCATTTAAATAGTTCTCATAGCGAGGTACATTTAGTGGAAAAATACATTTATGACAAACTACATTTCATGATAAATACATTTGTGACGTATTATATTATTTCTTGGAAAAATATATTCATTACAAACTAAATTGGTGGCAAGTTAGTATCCTGAAATATATGTAAGAAGGCATTATGTTAGAGAATGCTCATTTATACAGATATGGATAGTAGTAATAATGCTATTAATTTGAATACATCTTCGAAGAATTTAAACTTAAAACGAAGAATATTTTGTTGATTCATTGCGAGATCTAATTGAAAAATTATTCATTTCATATTGGATAATGAAATGTGAGACAAGATATATGATATGTATATTTTTTTGTTTTCTTATACTATATAGGGTATATAATTATAAGTATATGATACATAGAAAAAGTGTATTATCTACGAATTTTCAATCATGGGTACAAATGTGTCCTTAACATATTAAAGTGTCTACATTTATTGGTATGAAAAACTAATAACAATTCACACATTCTAAATCTTCGAATTGATAATTAGGCCAATGAAACAACTTTAATTTCATTAATTGATTTTTCTCTCTCTATCAAGATGGTTATTGGCATGTAAAGCTTGACTCTGATTATGTTATTTTTGTTCCAAAATACTGGATCTCTATCCCTATAATTTTTATTCTTTGAATCGAAATAAAGAATTCTCAATTTTCTACGCCGCCTTAATGATAAAAGTATTTTCAAGAACAAGTAAATCAAAATTATTTTTTGTCTCTATCTCCAGCTATTCTCTGACGTGGTAAAATAGTTTCATCATAACTGATTATTAAAAAGGCTAAATATTTCAAAGAAGTATACATAGTCATCATCATCAACAACAACAACAACAACAACAACAATAATAATAATAAAATTTGGAATTATACTATAATTTTAAAGATGCCAAAATTATACCACAAGTTACAAAAGAATAGTTATTTTTCACTATCTCTCTTTCATTATTTTGTATTAGTACAATACTCATGGACCGTGACCATGAACAGTCGCTAACTGTTTTATATTTATTTTTTAATTATTTTAAAACGTAATAAATAATTAAAATTGCAATATAGAACAAAACTATACAATCATTTTCTTTTTGGATACAAAATTGAAAATATTTTCCTATATACAACATTTAAAATTTTGGAATAGGTTCCTAGATCTTTTGTCTATGCAGAGTACTTAATCTCCTTCTATGCTTTATCTTCGACATCCATACGTAATACTGTCAATAGTTGTAAGTTGGTCTTGGAAGATAAAAGGTAAACAATTCATATAATAGGCATAAGGTTGCATTTGGATGGACGAGATTGAGGATGGATTTGAAATCATAGTCTCTGATAAAGCGCAATCCGGTAACCACACAATTAAACGATAATCTATGTAAACAATATAAGAACACACAAGAATTACGTGGTTCGATCCGGAGATCTACGTCCACGGGCAGGAAACGGCAATCGCCGAGGTGTTTCTCTTTATTAGAACGTGGAGTTTACAGTGCGTATTACAGAATGCAAAGTGCGAACCCTAATTCAGAGTTCTTTTCCCCTATTTATGCTACTAAACCAAAACCCTAACTAAATCCCTATAATCTTGCCCACCAAATCTGCATGGCAGTTGGGAAAAGATCATGGCCTTGATTCGTGGAACAGATTTGATTCGCTAAACAGAATGCGTGTTGCTGGGCCTGGGCCTTTGTGCTTGCTGGCGCGCTTATTGGGCCTGGGCTCAGGTTTGTGCATGCTGGGCCTCGCTGTTAGCCCGGCCTGAGCTGATCGGGTTGGTGACCCGACCCGAGCTGATCGGGTTATCCCTATCAGTCTCAAATTCATTGTTGTTGTTTGAATTATCATAAATTTGGAAATTCATAATTTCATTTTGGGCTATTTTTTGAAGGATTTGTTCGGGTTTGTAATCCTTTATATCTAAAGAAAATTTGGAATCTATTGATTCTAAATCTATGCATTTCAAACCCTCCATCCAAACACAACATAAGTGATCTTCAGTAGTTCTACCATATCTAACAAATATTCAAGTTGATTCTAATAAATTAAGGTCATTTCTTAATATTCTCTAATTACATCCATATTAATCATAGGAAGAAACTAGGGTGTGGAAAATATACCAAAATTTCGGTAAACCGCACTTATCATACAAAAATATTAAAAATACTGAAATTTTGGGTATATCAAAATTTTCAATACGGCATGGCACAATGCCGAAAAGTTTTGGTACAGTAACAACATAGAAATTTAAAACTTTTGGTATTTCAGTAAAAATTGATATATCGAAATACTCAGTATATCATTATTTCAGTACTACGAAATTAATTTTACATTTTTAAGAGGGTTATTATAATATACATATAAAACAAACAAATCAAATATTCAACATAAATGTTAGTTACAACAACCCCACCAAACTATCAACGTTTTGCACATAAACCACTAAATTTTTTTTGTGGCACCAATATGTACAAACTATATGGGGTTGACAAATAAACCACTGAACTTATTTTTTAGCTACTTTTGTCTGGAATTACGCGTGTGATAAATTTTTAAGGGTTTTTTTATCCACACAATTGAGTCATTTTTCTTCTCGCAACATACTATTGTAACTTACATTCAATTATGTGGGCAAAATACCCGTAAAACATATCAAGTGAAAAACTCCAGCAAAAACATTGCCGAAAAATAAGTTCAGTGGTTTATCTGCCAAGCCCGTATAGTATGTATGTAGCGGTGCCACAAAAAAAAAGTTTAGTGATTTATGTGCAAAAATGCTAATAGGTTGGTGGGGTTGTTGTAAGTAACCCATCAGACAAATCCCATCAACATATTGAGTATGCAATAAATATACAATAGAGGAGTCTTTAGAAATTAGACTTACAATTTCTTTGGCCAACCCCACATAGCCTTTGCGAGAAAGATGACGTGGATACTTATTTCATTTCCTCCTCTTTCTTTGTTCATCACTCAACTTCTATAATATTAAAATGGGGCATCCAACATTCCACTTCGGATCAACTACGCCAGATAGAATAAAAGATTACTTTAGGTGTAACAATCAAATAAAAATTAACAACTGAAAACGTAATAATTTCAGTATTATTCAACGACTTATATTAACTGACTTACAGATTAAATCCTTCTATGTTGGTACTTTCTTCCAAATTTTGTAAGTGATATCAATCATCGCTTGAATAAGGACGCCAATGTAACTTTCCATTTCATCAACGACTCCTTCAGGCTACTCGAGATCATTAAATATCACATCCTCCTTAATTCCCTGGGTCCTCCGAACAGCAGCCCAGATGGCACATACCTCTCAGCAACCTGCGAGTATCTTACGATTCCAGGGCGGAGTTCTCCGCATTACTTTCTCCAAAAACTGTCGAGCGAAGACTTGCTTTAGGCTTGTCTGTCGTCTGCTGACTACATTTCCCATTTCTTTCTTTCTCCACAAGGTCGAAGTCAACAACTATCAAATTACGACGGGTGCTCATGGTTTACGAGAACTTGTTAATACTCAAAAGAAGAGGTTAAGAGGTATGACTGAGTTGCAATACCACAGTAAACAGGATCACAAAGAAAATTTGAAAATGCAAGACAGTCTTACTAACTACGATTTCAGTTTGAAATTTAAACTCAGATTATAGCATCATTTTTAAAGGCTAAAAATTTATAGACATACAAGCAGGCAACACATTTGAGCTATCTTTTGGTGACCCGTAAAAATTGACATTTAGGGTTATCTTTGCCTAGATTCAGAAAGAAATCTTCAGGGTGTCGATTCTTTTTCGTAACCAGTTAAATATATTTGCAAAAATTAAACAAATAGATTGAACAATTGCACCCCCTGGCCCTCTACTAAACTGATGGAAGAACATTATACTATAACGGCGAATGCAAAGCCGACATCGATGACAATGGTAAAGGCGATGGGAAGAACAACAGCGAAGGCGTAGGAATCTCTAGAGCTATTGGAAGAACGAACGCCAACTAAAAAACCATAGTCTGAAGTGTTAGTGAAATGAGAGATCAATTCAATTCCAAAAACTAAGTGTGGGGAATAAAATGTGTTTAAATCAATAAAGAAATATGTTTTTTTAGTTTGGGGTAAAGTTGCTTCAGCCATTAACATCTTTCATTTTGTTATAAAAAGAAAATAAAAAGAAAAGGAAAAATATTAACTACACTTTCTTACAACGGTTTTGAAAACTAGATGTATTAAGGTAGCCACTTTTCACTAATGTACTACACTTGGATAAACCGTTGATCAAAAGGTGTAGTCTATTAGCGAGTTTTTTCGCAAATAGACTACACTTCCCAAAATTGTGGAGGAAACCATAGTCTATTACCTACAAAAAATCACTAATAGACTACAATTATGAAAAGCTGAGGCATGTGATAAGTTTTTAAGAGTATTTTTTTCCTACATAATTGAATGTAAGTTGCCATGATATGTAGCAGGAGGAAAAATGACTTAATTATGTGGATAAAAATACCCTTAAAAATTTATGTGTGGTTCAGTGTTTTACCTGTCAAACCCGTATAGTTTGTACATATTGGTGCCACAAAAAAAGTTCAGTGGTTTATATGCAAAAATGTTTCTACCTGGGTGGGGTTGCTGTCATTAACCCTTATTTGATTTTGTCATTGCTAGAGACATATGCTAACTGATGACAAAGAAGTAAATGTGAGCCATCGTATGGAAACATGTTCGGTTGAATAAGAATGGAGAGTTTGAAGGTGAGGATCTGATGAAGACTGTAAAGGAGATTGTAAGCAAACTTTCCACCTATTATTTTGATTTCTATTATGGTTATTCGCTTCTTTATGTTTAGTAAAATATTCTTTAAACCTTGTTTAATGTATGAGAAGGATGAGTACATTGAGCAAAACAAGCAGGGTAAACTACCAGCGGGCGAGAAGATCCTTCCTGAAATTCTTAAGCCAAAGGAACATGGCGGTCGGGTGAGGAGAGTAGGAGGCTATGTTACCCCTACTATGTACTCGAATGCTTCATCTGATGGGAGGTCACAAGCGCTAATGTTGTGTTAAAAGAACATAAGCAAGATTAAAAGAAGCTAAAAGAAGGATTGCTATACAATGCACGTATCGAGAGGCTGGAAAGGGAGAATAAGAAGTTTGAGGATCAAGATACGCGCATTGCACAACTTGAAGCCACAACAAAGAGAAATGAGGTACAATCATCCCATACTGATGAGAAGGGTGGCTGTCTAGTCAAGCTTCACACCCTAACTGGGGTAATCGGGAAGAAGTTTGTACATGAAGAAGACTTGGATGAGGTATTCATGGTGTTGATGCCTACCCAAAGGTATGATTTTACATTCAATGTTTAAATTAGAGTATGTTGATATATTATCATTTACTAAGGATGCTCTATTTCAATACATTATTTTCCGAATTTTGTGTGTTTGTAACAGGGGAAATCAGTCGGTATATCTTTGCATACGCTATGGTTAATGAAGGAGAAAAGTTGCACAAACTTTTATTTCCCAAAGGTCGCATGCATGTTTCAATCGTCGAAGCGGTTAGCAGTTCTGCCCCTCTACTAAATCCGATTCCGGATGAATTCGCTACTATTGGCAATGCTGTTGGAACACATGTTGCCTGGCCAAAAACCTGATTGTTAATCCAGTGAAAGAAAAGGTCAGTTTTATGTTGATGCCAGTTACATTTATCATTTAAACTTTTTATCGCACAAACATGAAATTCTACTTCAAACTTTGACTAAAGTCCGAAGAGGAAGAGAAGAGCTACTGAGCAACAAAAGCTAGTGCAAGACAAGAAAGCAAAATGTATTGTTCCGAAACCACTGCACGTACTCAACTATTATACCATTCGAGCATAGAAGGGTACGTATAACACTATCCTAGTACATCGTGAGGTTAACATGTTTGAAGAGGATTGCACATTGTATATTCTCCCTGAAGACATCACCAAGATCCATGACATGTTGTTAATTACTTGCAACGCCATAATAGTCTACATGTGGTATGTTTGATTTCATTTAGCAGCTGATTATCATGTGTGTCATGTGCAAAACTGATCTATTTGATATTCTATGCTCCCTAATCTTAGGCATCTCTTTAGAAAGACGAGGGATGCAAATTGCTTACAGAGATTCAAATTTGTGAATCCACATAATCTGCCACATTTCATACCTGAATCTATGACGAAATAAGAACTTTCAAACAAAATGGAAAGAAGTCGCGTGCCATAGCTAATAGGTTGATTGGGTCATCAATAGATGAGTTGGTCTTGGTACCGTCAAATATAGGGTAAAGTTATAGAACACAAATTAAAATTATTTAACTTTTTCCTCCATACCATTGACGTTACTTATGTTAACTTTCTAAATACGGTTTACATATAGTAACCATTGGATTCTCACTGTCATTGACCCGTAAAAAGAGATTGTCTACTATTTGGACTTGGCTACCCGTCACATTCGTGATTCAGATTGGAAAATTGATGCTAGTACGTGTGTCCATGTACTTTTCATAACTTAAACTCCATAAGTTAGTCAATCTGGTGCTTATATATAACTTTTTTTATATATGACGTGCTTTGAAATTGTTTAACATGGAGAGCGGAAGAAGAGGAAAAAGGACATCTACGTGGGAAATAGTGAAGATGGGTATAGTTTTTATTTTAGTTATCTTATTTCAGTCTCATTCTTATGTTGAAGTTTGCTGGCCCAGGGTCCAATGCATCTTGATGCGATACAATGTAGGTATTACATGATGCAGTTCATGCGAGACATCATTGAAAAAGTCGGAGACAACAACAATATGTCGATACGTTCAGTGGTAATATATTATTTTCTTAGACCACGATTATCCATTTACCTCTTTATGGATTTCTATATTATTAAATAACATTACAATTACTTTTATTATGTTGCTTGCTAAAAACAAAAAAAAAAGGGAGTACACTAGAGCAGAAATTAACGAAGTCTGAGCTGAATGGGCCAAATGCGTGGAAGATTGTATCTGACTTCTGCAAATATGATAGGTAATGTGCTTTATAATTATTAGGTAGGTAAAAAAAATAGCCTACAACATTAGTAGATCTTTATCTTGAAAGTATAAAAACAATGTGTGTTAATGAACGTGTTGGAATTGGCTTCCTGTTTTTTCATTTATGATATGCTAAATAATCTCGATACTTAGTTTAAATGCAATTTTGGACAATCTGATGATGATATTACATTCTAATTGTTGTGTATATGTGATGTAGAACATTTAGTTTAACTATTGGTATTTTAGGGTATATAATACGATTATATTAGATTTTTTGGGATTTAATATATTTGTTCTTGGTCTAAATATATTACGTTTCATGAGATGTTAATAAAGTGGGTACGTAGTTTAAATGTGATTTTGGACAATTTGTTGATGATGTTACATTCTAAGTGTGTAGAACATATAGTTTAACTGTCGGTTTTATAAGATATATGATACAATGATATTAGATTTTTTTAGATTTGATACACTTGTTCTTGTTCTTATTCTAAATATACTATGCTTTATTTATTTGAATATATTAAGGTGAGGAGACATTGGAGGAGTGGCATGGCTTTTGGAAGAAATATTGTTTGCGGAACTGATGGTGTTTTTTCTGTTAGTATATTGGGGTGGTTTATATGTTTTTTTTTATAATGGGAAATGGGATTGGATGGACAAACAAATTTGGGATAGTTTTTGTGGAGTCTTCGAGAATTTTGACCACTTGTGCTATATGGTCTTGATATTTATTTTCTAGTTGCGTGTAGATTTTAGAATAGTTGGCAAGTTATGCCACGTTATTGGAATTGAATTGAATTATTAAGTTGGCAAGTTGTGCTAGGTTATTAGAATTGAATTGAATTATTCCGTTATAAATATTTTGGTTTAATGAAGATGTGTTTTGGTTCCAATTTTTATTGAAGGTGTGTGTTGGTTTAGATTGTTAGCCAATTTTGTTCTTTATACTAGCTTCTGATTTACTTTGGTTCTGGGTTGGCTTCTAATTTACTTTGGCAGTTTTAACATCTGCAACATTTAATTTATTAAATATTAAAAAATATCTTGAAAGATAACAAATAAAAAATAAGAAAGACAATCTTTTACTTCGTTTTAAATAGCCTACCCCTCGGATTTTGAGTAAATAAAAAGGTTGCTATTGCTTAACATGACATCGGTTTTTATTCAGAGGTAAGAAACAGTGTTTTTCGACATACACTTTGATTTTCGGATATTACACTACTGTTTTTTATATTTGATTCAATGAAATACATTGACCGTGGTAAAAACTGAAGTCTATACAAGAATATACATTGATTTTTTTCATAATAGACCGTGGTTATTGTCTATGAAAATTGAGTAAAAGACATCAGCCGAGAACCGTGGTAAAACCAAAGTCTATACATCAGTAGACTTTGGTTTTTTTTTTTTTTTCTTTCAAAAGTTACCTCATTTTTCTTCAGTAGTAAACAATTTAAAGGACGATTGAAGAAAGTCGACGGTTCAAACCGCGATCTACGGTTGAAGAGACTACACGGTTTATTACCGTTCAGAAAACCATAGTGTATATTAGCATAGACTTTGATTTTTTTAACTTAGACCACGGTTTTTTGGTGTAGTAAAAGGTTAGATAAACCACCAGAAAAAGACAACAGTTAACCTTAAAGTTTTCTCACAATGAGCGCTAGAAAAGAAGGTGCACCTTGTTGGTATAAATAACGTTAAACAAATTTTTAAGCTCTAATCAACTATGCAGTCTCATACACACACAGTCCTGGAATGCACCTCAAAGCCGACTATGCGGTCTCATACCCGCATGGTCTCAGGATACCCTCTTTTTTCTGGTGTAGAATTTGTTCAATCATGTCTCCCTTCACCTAGAAGCCTGGAAGGAGCCACTCATTATCCGTGCCTTCTTTCTTATTGCACTGGCGATTACTCCCTGCATCAGGCGGTCCCGGGCATCATATGCCCACCAGTGTTTGCTTGGTTCGTCTCCGAACCATACCATTCTGGGATAGGTCCTGCTCTGATACCATTTATAACGATCCGCTTCCAGATTTGACTAATTTTCCCCACATACCAACACAAATCTTTTTCAACGCTCTTTGTCCTAACTCATGCGCAGCTGGAGAAACTTCCTAGGGAGTCACTCATCCTTAAATTGCTACACACCAAGCATACTTAACCTTAGAGTTTTATCACAATAAGCGCTAGAAAACAAAGATTCAACTTGTTAGTAACAGTAAGACGGTCAATGAGAGGCCCCTGTCAGGCTTCGATAATAAATATCGATAGCATGCCTGAATTCAGTATACTGAATATTCGATATGTCCCGATATGAGTTGTGTGCCTTACCAAAATTTTAATATATCAAAATTTGATATGTCAAAAAATTCTATACGATATGTCATACTGTACCAAACCATCCATAATTTTACGTGCCTGAATGCCCGGGTAAATAATATGAAACCTACAGAGCCTGCATCAACTTTTTGGTCACTATTTTCCATGGGCTTTCATCGTTTGTAGTATGAGATCATTTCTGAGATTAAAATAAATGATGCAGCCCAAGTCTGATTATGACCCAAGTTAGATAATTGTAATTCCTACTGTTACACAACGACCAAGCCCAAACCTAAATGCTTCACCAATTTTGGACAACAACAGAGGAATTCACACATCTTAATTCAGACACCCACATTATGCCATAAAATCTCCTTAAAGTAATATTTCGTAAATTAACAATATTTTTAATATAACAATTTTCTTCAATCTCGACTTGAAGTCGATAAATTAAATTAAATATGGTTGTTGATATAATAATAGTCACTTTCCAAAATAAGTTATGTAAGTACACGGTCCTAATTATAATACTCCCTCCGTCCCGCCCTAATTTGCACACTTTCCTTTTTCGGTCGTCCCACCCTATTTTGCACACCCCTAAAACGGAAAGAGATCTTACAATCTCCACCCCTAAAATCCCCATCCTCAATCTCCTCCTTTAAAAAAGTCAAAGATTCCACAAAATCTATTTTTCTTAATATACGCGCCGGAGCAGGTGTGCAAATTAAGTCGGGACGGAGGGAGTATAAATTAATAATATATAATAAGATTAAAACTTACATGGCATTCTATCATTTTATTACTCAATTTTCTTATTTTTTTTCCCGTGAAAAATCTCATCTGTAATTTCTATTGTATTAAGAAACACAAGATTGAAGTTCCCAATTTTTTAGGCAAAAAGTTAGGGAATGTTGGCATTACTTTAAAGATGAACGTGTAATGCATCATTTTTCATATTATGATAGAAACCTTATTGTCTATTAGTATAGATAGATTGCATTGAGTGAATAAATATATGAATTATTAATTTATCGATATATAGTTTTTAATGAATAGATGTTTTGTTCTCTCCAAAGTTAGAATTCCCTGAGAGAGATTTATTGTAGTTTAGAAATTGCAGCCACTTGAAAGAAATAGTGCTATTAGTTTGACTTTAAATATACATTGAATTTTAGTGTTGGTCAGATAGTGGGTGTCCCCCATTACATTTGAAAAGAAAAGAGTTTAAATCACGAGAATTAGACTATTCTTAAGCTTATCCAAAAAATGGAGGCTGGGCAAGTCAATAAAGAGGCCAAGAATCTTCGTGTTCCCATGTTTCGTCTAAACCTTCAAACATGCATTGTGAATTATTATTATTATTATTATTAGGGTTGGGGTTGTGTTTCCTGGTAAGGCCGTAGCAGTCTTTTGGAGACATCGGGTAATGTATTGACTAGCCTGGAGATTGTTTTCCTAATTAAGAATTAATGTTGATAGTCGTACAACTGAATTCCACCCTTTATTTTATAATCTAATCTGCACGTCAGATTATGTCATCACTTTTCCATATTTTAATCATCACTCTTGTTCCATTTTTCTGTATTTAATTATGTTTTCCGTCCATTTTAACAACCACACAGGAAAATTGTTAAACCATATTTTCAAATTTATAACTCTAAATTATAAAGGTCGACGTTAAAATAAGTCTTATATTTCCTCGCTTGCTAAACAAGTCATTTTAGAGAGAAAAAAACACAAACAATTCATTCTATCAAAAAGAATTACATTCTTCTAATATTACCCTTGAATCCATTATAGTATTGGAGGATAGAGGGATCAACATTATAACAAAGAAATAGTCTTTTCCAGGGTAAATAAAAAAAGGATTTACTATATCACTAATAGCACATGGATTACATACGTCCACTTCATAAATTCTTAATTTCACCTTTCAATTTTAAAATGAACAAAACATAAATTCTTAATTTCACCTTTCAATTTTAAAATGACTTTCGTTTATGAAAGTAGACAAATCATGAACTAAAATCATGCCATACTATATTTTACAAATAACTGCTCAAATATATTATAACAAAAATTAAATAAGTCAACTTAACAAACAAAAGAAAATATGTTGTAATACCCGTAAAATATTATCATTAAATTAGGCTCCATATTATTTTAGGGTCTATATATATATATATATATATATATATATATATAATTATTTCATAGTTTATTATTGGAGCTCATGTTCTAAAATAAAAATCTCAAGCCTATGATTTTCCTTATATAAGGGACAAGAAAACACATTCCTAATCTAATTAGGAGTCCAAAAATCCTAGGAATATAAACTACAAATATGAGATTTATGTTAAAAACTAATATCAAAACTGAATAATCTGTTTTTTCTATGAAAAATTGGAGTGAGTCTTGTGTGTGATTGTCTCACGTGTGACAGAATGCATTTTTATAGAAAAAAAATAACGATACTTTTATAAATAAAAGTGATACTTTTACAGATAAAAGTGATACTTTCGCTATAAAAAATGATTTTCTTTCGTTCAAAAAAGTGATACTTTTACTACAAAAAGTGATATTTTTTCCCGTCACACGTGTGACGGCCTCACACAAGTTTGTTTTTTTTTTTTTTTCAAAAAGTTGTTCACATCATCTATAGATATTCTTCTACTAATTTTGTATCTCAATCTCAACTCCTCCCGGTTGAGAGATATTCCATTTTAAATTTTGTTTCCTGTAGTTAACAAAGTCTAGATAGTATGAATTTATACTATGTTGTCTATGAACGACCCTATGGTACTCTCTCAAAATTTTAACTCCATTCAATGTTTATTTTATTTTATATGATTTTTCTAATACTTCGGTACAAAATCTGAAATTTTCTCTATTATGTTTTTACAAAATCCTTTATAAATTTCGAGTTGCTAAAAATTATGATTTTCACATATGTTAGTCATCTACATGTCGGTTGTACTATATAAAAGTTCAAAAGTGTGAAAATGAAAATATGATCACCGTTGATTAGGTGATTGGGTTTTCCACTATTAATAAGAGTTACAACAGTATCGGCTAATTACAAGGAAAGAGTCAAAGAATAATCTTCAAGATATATAAAGATATTCTATCTAAAATAATTACATAATTATTCCTAATTATCCTTATTACCCCCCTTCAAGCGTTGTGTGGGGTGAATACAAACGCAAAGCTTGAATTGAAGAAATTCGAACGTGAGTCAAGGTAAGCTCTTGGTGAAGATATCGGCAATTTGAAGATGCGAAGGAAAAACTGGGTTTATAAATTACATGTTGTAACAAGTTCTCGTACAAAATGACAATTAATGTCAATATTTGTGCACGTTTGAGAGCCACAGGATTCTGACTAAGTAAAATAGCACTCTTATTGTCACAAAGCAAAAGTGGACAATTCGGAGGGGAGGCCCGTAACTCCTTCAACAAATTAGATAACCAGATGAGTTCAGATGTAACATTTGCTAAGGCCCAATATTCGGATTCATAGCTGGAGCGAGCAACGGTGGGTTGTTTCTTAGCACTCCAAGACACAAGATTAACCCCTAAAAAAATGGAATATCCATAGGTAGAACGACGAGTTTCAATACAATGAGCCCAGCCGGCATCGGAATAGCCAACAATAGAAGAGTTAGGACGAGATGTGAATGATAAACCGAAATGCATTGTGCCCTTAACATAGCGCAGAATACGCTTGATGGTACTGAAATGGGTATTAGTGGGGGCATGCAGAAATTAACTAACGAGGTTAATAGTGTACTAGAGATCAGGACGAGTGATAGTCAAATACTACAAAGCACCCACAAGAGACCGATATAGCGTAGGATCAGAGAATGGTATTTCGTCTCTGAGAAGTATCTCGCCGGCAGGTAAAGGTGTGGCAACAGGTTTGGATTCCAGAAGACCAGCACGATCTAAAATATCATGGGCATATTTAGCTTGCCCAAGAAACAAGCCATTCGGAGTACAAGAAATTCCTAAACCGAGAAAATAATTCAATTTACTGAGATCCTTTATGGAAAACTCCGAGTGCATGCGAGAAATGAACTTGCGAAGCATCACCGGATCATTGCTTGTTACAATAATATCATCGACATATAAATGAAGATAAATAGTCAAATTGCCTTAAAATAAATAAAAGAGAGAAGAGTCGGAATGGCTTTGGCGAAAATCCAAGCTAAAGAGATATGTACTGAAGCGTTGAAACCAAGCCAGGGGAGCTTGACGAAGACCATAGAGAGCTTTCTTCAGCCGACAAACATGATCCGGGAACCGTGGATCAACAAAACCAGGGGGTTAGGCCAAAAAAAGGGGCTTCGGCAGAACACCATGTAAGAATGCATTTTTCACATCAAGTTGATGAAGAGGCCAGTTGCGCTGGACAGAAAGAGCTAAGATGACCCGAATAGTAGAAACCTTGACCACTGGACTAAAAATATGATGAAAATCCGTGTCGAAAATTGGAGTAAAGCCCTGAGCGACAAGACGGGCCTTATGTCGATCAATAGAGCCATCAGAATGGTATTTTGTGCGAAATACTGATTTAGAATGTACAATATTAGTGTTGGGGGGCCAAGGAACCAAATCCCAAATATTATTAGCACGCCAGGCGTCGATTTCCTCTTACATGGTCGAAACCCAGTGAGGGGACTTTGAAGCCGATTTAAAACTTTGCAGTTCAGAGGCTGCAACAAGAGCTGAAAGAAGAGATGTAGATGCAATATCAATCGGGTATCGAGGTATGAAAATACCTGATTTTGCCCGAGTAGTCATGGGGTGAGTAGGCCGAGAGGTACCAGCAGAGGACTCGGCACTGGGCTGTGCGGGCACAGGAGAGGCTGCTGGAGGCTAGTCGATGTTGGCAGCAGCGGGAGGAGAGGCAGATTGAGGGCAAAGTGTGCATGGAGTCATGCATGGCTGTGATGGGGGCTAGACCTGAGTAGGAGTCGGCAGCAGATTGGCAGGAGAGCCGAGGCCAATAAGAGGAGCAATATAACTGGAAATATCGAGTCAGTTCTGCTGCGATTGAACTCCCGAACCCGTGAAAGGGAAAAAGGACTCATCACACTGCGCGTGATGAGTGATATATAATTGCGTAGAGATTAGATCAAAACAACGAAATCCTTTATGTGTATTGTTGTAACCCAAAAAAAAAAAAAAAACACAAGGAAGACTTCGTGGAGCCAATTTGTTAGGAACATAATCGCGTAGATACGGATACACCCGACAACCAAAAGGGCAAAAAATAGCATAATCCGGTACAGTCCCATACAATAGCTCAAAAGGAGATAAATTGTTTAAAACCGAACAGGGAATGCGATTAATAACATATACTGCATTAGCAAAAGCATCAAACCAAAGAGACGCTGGAGCATGTGCATGAAAAAGCATACAGACCTGTCTCGGTAATATGACGACGTTCACGTTCATCCCGACCATTCTGTTGCGGTGTATAAGGGCATACACGATGCAAAATGCCATGCAACAACATAAAATCACGCACGCGATTATTAACGAATTCAGTTCCTCCATCACTTTGAAAAACCTTGACAGAGCACGAAAATTGGGTGCAAACAAATTTCTGAAAATGCATCAAAATGTGATAGAATTTTGATTTGGCACACAAAAGGTATATCCAAGTAAAATGAGAGAAGTCATCCACAAAAAAAGCATAAAATTTATATCCAGCAGAAGTAGCAATAGATGCACGTCCCCATAAGTCACAGTGTACTAAATCTAGAACAACAGAAGCACGTTTTTCATTTAAAGGAAAGGACAAACGTTTACTCTTAGCCAGTTGGCAAGAGGAACTAACATGAGGTTTTGGTAAAAGAGATGTGACATATAGTTTACCATATATATTTAATAATGAAATAACAGAAAGTGGGACATGCCCCAGACGTAAATGCCATAACTCATAACTAGTTTTTAACTCGTAGGTCGTAGAGCTGCAACAAGAGCAGGAATACGTCGATCAAGAATATAGGTCCCTTTGTCACACGTGCCTTGAGCTAGAGTTGTCTTTGTTACTCAATTCTGGATCGCAAAAAATTTATCAGAAAATGCAATATCAACCGGGAGATCAGAAGTTAACTTGCTGATAGATAATAAATTTTTGGTAAGCTGAGGAACGACCAGAACATCCAATAAAGGCACATCAGGAGATAAAGAACATGAACCAGTATGTGAGATTTGTAAAGGGTTACCATTACCAACAACCACGGAGGCATTAACAGAAGGCAAAAGTGTTGGACGTCATATGGGCAGAGGCTCCAAAATCAACATACCAGTCTGGGTGTTGTCTGACACATGACAAGAAGCATGAAATGCTTGAGCCAATTAAGCTGATGGATCAGAATTACAGGCAGCAAGATATTGAGGGCATTTATTGGCATAGTGGGGACCATGATAAATCTGGCAGCGAGGAACGTAATTTTTGCAACCCCCACGACCAACTATCTGATTGGGACGACTGCCAGCTTAATTTGGAGCAGACTGATTGGGGGTTGTTGTGGCGCTGGGAGGAAGAATTTTCGCGATGAAATTGAGGTCAAGATGGTGAAGAAGAGCCGCGGGCAGTAGCGACGAAAGCAGCGGGAACAGGGGTTGTGCCACCCATGGCATGATGCATTATATCAAACTGTTTTGCTTGATGAAAAAGATCGTGAAAAGAAGAAACAGGAGTCATAGCCATCCGAGTGTCTGCAAAACTCAAAAATTGAAGACCGAGACCATGTAAGAACCAGTGGCTTGTCAATGTCAGAGACAAGATGTCCGATAGCGGAGAGTTGATCGCACAAAGTCTTGAACTTACCCTCCATATTCATGAACACATAGAGAATCTCGATGGAGAAATAATAGTTCCACGCGTAACTGATTGGCGCGAGAGGTAGAGGAATGCGAGAACGCTGCCTCGAGGGCCATCCAAGCGAATCTAGAAATGGTGCAGTCTACTACTTCAAACAGTGCTTTTTCAGAGAGGGAAGACAACAAAATACCAAGAAGTTTCTGATCTTTTATACGCCAAGACGCATAGGCCGAATTTGGAGAGGTGGAGCCGTCAGCGACTGTTGTTTCGGTCGGAGGTGGATGAGAAGAGCCATCAACGAGATTGAGAAGATCAAAGCTGACAAGCATGGGCATGACCTGTCGTTTCCACAGTAGGTAATTGGAGGATGAGAGTTTAATGGAGACCATGTGGATCATTGTCGCAATTGGAGCAGGATCGGTGGTGGGGGCAGCCATGGCGACGGTTAGGAAAAGAAGAAGAGTAGAAAGGAGTTAGGATCAGGGAAGACTTGATACCATGTGAGAATGAAAATATGATCACCGTTGATTAGGTAATTTGGTTTTCCACTATTAATAATAAGAGTTACAACAGTATCGGTTAAATCTTCAAGATGTACAAAGATATTCTATCAAAATAATTTACATAATTATTGCTAATTATCCTTATTAAAAAGAGATTCATTAATTATCTTTCGAGTGAAAAATGTTTTCCCACCGCTATGCATATTTTTTTGTTTCAACAATATTGTTTTCAAAAATCCAATATCCATAGTTATGATTCTTGAAAAATTTATGAAACTAGATGTCCACCCGTGCGATGCACACAATGAATAATTTTTCAATAATAATAATAATAATAATAATAATAATAATAATAATAATAATAATAATAATAATAATAATAATAATAATAATAATAATAATAATAATAATAACAACAACAACAACAATAATAATAGACAACTTGTATATTATTTGAAAATATAAAATCGAGAGTTGATTATTTTTTTTATTCAATTATCATTCTTCCTCCTTACATATCTTTTTCAACATCTGATTTTTTTTTAATATCTAATATCTTCCATTATGATCACAAATTGAAACTACTGGTTAATTTTTTTATTAATTTTGACTATTTAATTCTTTATATTGTTACTTTTAATACATTTCATTATCACAAATTGAAACTACCAATTATATTTTAATAAATTTTGTGAATTCATTTATTTAAATGCATGATCTAATGATGCTGAGTATTTTAAGTAAATTTTTAAATACAAACTTGAAATTTGATTCATTTATCTCCCTATTATTTCAGTAGTAGATTGCACAGGTTGTAATATTTACATATGCATATAAGGACTAAACAATGTCAAATATTTTGAATCACTATCGTTTGAAAGTAGCATATATTAAATAACATAATATTAATATAAGAAGCCACAAACATATTAATTACTTAAATATATGAGCGTGTAAACTATATTATCATGTCATATTCAAATAAAAAATAATTGACTTATTATTTTCGTACGTAACATAATTTTTCTTTTCATAAAATAGAAAAAAATAATAATAAGCAAACTAATTCAATTAACAAATCATTTTAAAAAATATATTTAAGCTTTTCTTCTATTGTAACGTGTAAACTTAATAAATTTGAATTTTCTTAAAAAGAATTTTAAACCAAATACTTTAAACTGTCCAAAAATTATTAAGATAGAAAAGGTAAAATTAAATTAAATTAAATGATTTTAATCTTCTCAAAAAAATTAATATGTTAAAAAATATTATTTTTGGATTTATATCTATTTTAATTTTATATACAAATGCTTAGAAATCAAAATATATTATTATCATCCTAAAGAGGTATTTTACACTTAAAGTATAAATACTTTAATTATAATATATGCATTATGGATGTTAAATCGAAGATCGTTAAAAGATGAGTAATTTTATATATTTCTTATGGAAAACCAAGTTGAAACAAAAAAATTATAAGACCTTAAGATTTCGTTAGGGAAAAGAAAAAAATAAGAATTGATAAAAAATGGAAATAAAATTGATTGGAGGAAGAACCACAATATGTTTTCCCTATTATCTTGCAACTCTCTTTTAGTATTAAAGGTAGACTTTAATATGATACTTTCACGTTATAGTTTTTTTATAGTTTTTTTTTACTACAATTAAAAAAGTAATACTTTTATTCCTTACCTTTTTTAGATAAAAATTAATTATTTATTGTTGCACAGTGAATCAAATACGTACAAGTTTTCTATTCATTTCATATTTATCCTCAAAATTTCATAGAGTCTCTACCAAGCCATGAATTCCCAATTTTCACATACTATATATATTAAAGACTCATTAGGTTACTTTTATGTCTACATCAAAAGGAGAACGAGGCTAGTGTATGCTACGGATAATAAGACATTTTGCATCTGTATATTGAGTGTCTTATATTTTCAAGGTGGGAGATTTCTATTCTATGGGTTTGTTTGTCTAATTTAAAAGTTATGATTGTGATCTGAATATCTAAGCACAACATTAATCCATAGGTTATAGGCAACATGTTATATGCTATGTGATGTGATGTGTTTTGTTGTGCTCTGCTACGCTAAACAGGTAAAAGGTTGAATATGCTAGCCAACATCTATTTACAGTATGTTGTGTGCATTGGTTAATATTGTACGAATTATATTAAGGTCGACTAACTTATCTCCACTGAGTCGGTAGTCTGCTCACCCTATTCGATATTTTAGTTTCTAGAGGTTATTTGGAGCTTGGTGATGGTACGAGGTGGAAGCGAGTAAGGTCAACCTATTCGATCTACTTATCTTTTAGTAATGTTTTATTTCACAAATTTTTATTAGAAAAATTAGAGTGTTGCAAATACTTGAATTTTGGGTTGTTTTGTTAGTTCTTTGAAGTCTAGTTTTTATTTATTTTTTCTTAAATTGAAAGTTAGTATGACAAACCTAGTTGAAGTTGGGTCTCATTATCTATCTATCTTTTGAAACAAAATATTATTCCAGACATTCATGTCCTGGTTATTTACGTTTCCACTTAGTCAAAAGGTAAATTTATTTTTATTTATTTATAAATTTTGACTAAAATTAGGATTTCTCCTACAAATAAGTCTACTTTTATTCCACAAAAATCAGGTGTGACACGTGTAAATAAGTATTTGTAGTTTTTAGTATGGGTGTGCATAGGACAGTACAACTCGAGAATTCAAAAAACCTAGTGCCGTCCCAAAATTTGGGAAAGTTAGGTACAGCTATGCAGATCTAACGGATATAGTCGGATGGTTTGATTCGATAAGACATACTCGATTATTAAGATATTTTTCAAGATTTTAATATCAATGTTAAGCTGGAAAAAAAAAATCAAGATAATCACATCAGAGTTGCAGTTAAAATAAAATTTATATTGACATAAACGTCAAGTCATTAGCAAACCTTTCAAGTAAGGTCGTCCAAAAGAGTGATGTATGAAATACAAAATTTGTTAATTACCCTATGTCTGAAATTATTAGTATATTTATATATTTTTGTAATCTCGATTTTTTGTATGAGACGGTACAAGCCAGTTCAGTACAATTTGGTACGGTTATTGGTTCGGATATTACTGAAAATTTAGAATTATACCATAAGTTTCACCGGTACAGTTTGGTTTAGAGAAAGCCAAAAGACAACAATTCTCTTTTAATTTGACGATATATTTTCGATTCGATTTTCAGTACAATTCGATAAATTTAGAGTTCCACGTACATCCCCCGTTCTATATGTAGAAGATCCAAAATGACCAACCGGACAAGAAATAAGAAAATATATAATTTTGGGACTTAAGGTGCATACATATACTTTGTTCCTTCTTTTTCTCGTTTCCTTTTTCTCCTCATTGGTATCATTTTGTTCCTCTAATTTTAGTGAAATAGAAAATGACTTATCTTAAAATATAAGATGAAATGCACAATGAAACAAAAGATCTCATCGACTATGCAGAGATTATGAGGGTGTTTGACTGAGCTTATAAGTTCCTAAAAACATCTTATAAGCTCTTGCAAAATGTTTGGTAAAAAAAAATATTTAGGACCTTATAAGACACAAAAATAAGCTCTAAGAGTTTATAAGATCTTAAAAAAATAAGTTGCTCAACCCCAACTTATTTTCATGTTATTTTTTAAGATCTTAATTATTACACTCAAATTTCACACACAATTCACACTTACATACACTACACACATTTCACACACTATACACACTTCACACACTATACATACTTCACACACTACACACACTAATCAAAATGTGTATTTAATATTAACTTTAAATTAGACTTCAAATTTATAGCTAAATCACTATATATAATTGCAAGTTTATAAGCTCCTTTATCTAAACATTTTGTTAACTTATAAGCTCAATAAAATTACATCATATAAGCTCTTGAAACAATTTATAAGATATTAAAGCTTATAAAATATTGAAAATAAACTTAGCCAAAAATCATCGGCGTTGTAATCGGAATGGGAAGTCCGTGTCATACAGCCTTCGTTAATTAGCAGAAATATAGAGGCCAGCTGGCGCATAAGATGGGCGTTCAAATGTCCAACGTTGCTCCAGGTCTAAATGACGTGGAATGGGCCCTTCACTCACATCACTTCTTATCCAGGCCCTACCTATTTTGTTAAATATTCCAGCAGATTCTCGAACCTTAAACCCATTCATACATACTTCGTCCACCTAATTCAAACATACAAAAACAATACGAAAAATATATCGCCCCCACCCCACTTACTTATTTGGGCCATCACCTCACCATACATGCCATGCGTCATGCATCACATGCCATACATCCCATGACATGATTTGCTGCTTGTTTCTTTTAAAACTTTATTACATGTCTAACGAGGAAAAGCAATCACCGTCCTTAAAACTTACTCAAACTTAAAATCACTGTTTTACCTCATCTTACTTCATCGTCAAATTATCAAGTTCAGAAATTTTGGCCTTTATATTTAGATTTCAATTACTACCACCGATAAAGACACCCTCGACTCCCTTCAACTTTTTATAATTTTAATATTTCAATTTTTTTTTTATATCAATATTCCACACATTTGCACTTATACATTAATATACACATAATAAATACATATTAACAAAATTGTCATCAATTTTCAGGGACAATTTTCTATATCAGTACCCATATATTCACACGCATACATAAACATTCATACTAAATATATATTAAAAACAATTTGGGGGGCAGTGGTTCCCACTTCCCCCTTGTATACACTCTGATTGGACTTGAGCGAGTTTACAAATGTGCCCATAATTTTTTAAATAATGTACAAAATTAAAGAAAAATATAAAAAATTTGAATCATTTGCAATATTCTAAATATTTATTTTATCATAAGAATAAAAAAAAAAAAAAAAAAAAGATTTAATGGGCCCCTAAATTTCTTATTCGTGACATACAAACTTACAGAAAAATGCAATAACGTAATAATATTAATTGTTTAAACAAAGCACTCTTTAAATTTTAATTACATTAACCATTAGGTTACATTAATTTATTATTTAAAGAAACACAACTAAATATACCTACATAATACATATAAGTATCTAAAATAAATTTGAGTCCTTAGAATATTATAATTTTGTAGGTTTCAAGGGGACGACCTCCTCCTATTAAGGGGAGGTCCGACCATACTTACGTTTCTCTGCTATACTTCATTTTGTCCATCCAACATGCAATAACATAATAATAAATACGGGCAAAGTGCGTATTAAGATTCTTTAGTTATTGTAGAAAAGCTTGGAAGAAGCTTGATTATAGAGAGGAAATCAGTTTACAACTTGATAAATTTACAATGAGATGGTTTCCCCCTTTTAATACGTGAACTAATCTGTTTTAACTAATGTAACAGATTTAGTTTAACTAACCTATCTAATTTACTAATCTACCCTTTCATCTAACTTTAATAACTAACTAACTCCTCTTTCCTTTGATAGTTATTTATAAATATTTAAAAAAACCAAAAAGCTATTGGTTTAAAAGCCGGTTAATTATTCAAAATTAGTTGAAATGCCCCTCAATTATAAAAGTATTTGTAAGGGTCCGTTAATATGGTAAAAGATATATATGAATCTCTTTACGAAATGATTTATAAAGGTCTATCTTTTAATAACAAACGAACCTCTATGACTACTTGTATTTGTACAGATCATTTTATCACTGAGGGACCTTTTGAGATGCTTGTCTATAACTGATGAACTTAAATATACATTTCCACTATAGAGAAAGAGGTCTTTTGTATAATATTTTTTTGGGTATAATTGTGGCCATAATTGTGGCCACTAATAACAAGTTATTTATGACCACTTGTTGTCACAAATCTCTCTACACAATATTTGAGACCATTTTAAGACTACTGTTAGAGACAACTATTTGTTGCAAAATATATTTGAGACGCATTTGAGACTACTTTTGTCGTCACAAATATATTATTTGTGAACGACTAATTAGTGAAGACATGTTGTCTCTAATAGTAAAATTGTGTCAAATACTCATTAGTTGAGACCAATTTTTGTTGTCTCAAAAGACTTTTTTTTTGTAGTATTCGTTATTAAGATTCTTTCTACATTCACTACAAGAAAAAAAATTAAATCAAAGATAGATGATGATATCATTTTGTCACATGATATATATCTCTAAACTTAAGTGTGACAATTTGAGATGAAATTTTGATCTCTAAAATTATAATTGCTAAAATTTATAAACATTGTTTTTATCTAAATTTAGTGAGTGGATATTCTTCTCTAATATGGAACTATAGACCAAATTTCTTATATAAATAGAGATGAATTATATCCACCTACTATAAATACGCAAGCACATGTACAATGACATGTTTTACAGACTTGTATTTGTAAACATCTACATCGAGCACCAAAAAAAAAAGTATTTTGTCTACTATTTTTTGAGACAACAAATGTTGTCTCCAATAATAATTATATGTGATGACCTTTCGTCATACAATATTGTACAAGTAATTTAAGGTTACTTTTAGGCTATTTTAAGGGACAACTGTTGCGAAAAATGCTTATACGCATTTGAGATGACTTCTTGTCGGTTCAAATAATAATATTTGTGACCGTGTTATTGAGACGACTAATTAATGACAACATGTTGTCTCTAATAATAAATTTGTGACAAATACTCTTTATTTGAGACTACTAATTGTTGTCTCAAAAGATCAGTGTTTCTTGTACTATCATTGTGTCCAGCATCTACAAAACATAATGAGTAGTCAATTTGTTATATAGTCAGCACTAGGAGACCCGATGAACCCCCACCAATGTTTTGCAATCGGCACCGCTTAATCCCACACGGTCATCTCTCCTACCCCACCGTCGTACCACGACCCCGTCGTCGCCGCTCTCACAACATATTTTCCATGGTTATCAGAGTACTTCCGCCAAGATTTGTCCATGAATGCCGATCATTTTCTCCAAGCATATTCTTCCGGCACTCCAATTTCCCAGCCAATCAATCCTATGGTTAGGGTTTCCCAGAGTTCTCTACTGCCAGCAGATTCCCATCATGACACATCGATGGATTCAAAGACTTTTCCTGATGTCAACCCTAGGGTTAGGGTTTTGCGATCTTCTTCCCTATTGGTACGAGACGTGTCGTTATATAAATATATTTTTCTTGATCTACTATTCTAACTAGTAGAGTGGTAAATAAAGGTCGATCCCACGAGGAATGGTCGAACAATTTTGCTTTATGTATTAAACTATTATGATCAAGCAATATAATATAAATAAGCTAGAAATAAATAAAGAAGTGGGGGAATTTTTTATGGAATCACAACCAACACCTAAATTTATATTAAACAACTCAAATAACAATTACTCTAAAAGTACTTAGCAAGTTAACACTTCAAGTAGACAAAGATAAGAGAATAATATTTTGTTTTATAAATGATAAAAGGATTCAACCCTTAATCGAGTATCCTCTTAGCCTGGATAATCTATTTAATTGATGGTACTACCCGATTGATTTAGTCTTAGAATTCCTACTCCAAGATTAATAACAAGCTTTATTAACCTTGTTGTCTCTTAAGTATAATTAATCAAAACAAGCTCTTCAATTAATCCTACTCAACTTATCAATTCCTAGAAGAAGCTCTCTAAGAATCATTAGTCAAATGCATTAAGAATCAAGACCACGGAGTAGATATGACATAAAACTCACAAGCTCGGTTTTAGTGGTCGAACTCTATGTTATCCCTAATAGAATAAATTCATTATTTGATACATGGGAATCGGATTCATAACAATTACGGATTACAAACCCAATTCTAGAAACACACAAAAAACATATCTAAATGGGTGATCGAACCACAATTCAATTCATAAGTGTGAATCAATAATCCCAAATAACATAGAATATTCAAAAACATATTCCAATCGGTTAATAATCGTAAAAATTACATAAACATCCTAAATCCAAGGTTCAACTAATGATCAAGGCTGAAATTAGAGTGCTAGCCACTCATATCAACTATTACAAAGATAAAACAAGTTAAAATCAAAGAAGACATGAAGATAAGATAGAATGAACCAAAAGATTGAGTTGATGATCTTGATCTTCAACCCTCTTCCAATTCCTTGCTTCCAATGGTGAATAGTAGCTGAAGGTATGTGTAAGATGGGTGATTGGTTAGGTTAAATTCGAATTGGACCTTATATATATATAGAGGAGAAAGTGTTGGGCTAAAAAATGGGCCAAAAACGTGTTTCAGAATAAGAAACAAGGATCGCGGCCGCGAATCATTATTTTTCTTAAGCCAGGTTTTGGTTCGCTGGACTGGTCGCGGCCACGGCCGCGAACCATGACTTGAATTTTTTGCTGGGTTTCACTGGATTGGTCGCGGGCACGACTTCTCGCTCGAAACTCTTCCCCTCTTGTTTCATCCTTGCCTTGTTCTTCGTTTCGAACTTCTTCAAGACTTTATCTTGGTCTTATATTGCTTGTATTATCCTGAAACGAGCTCAAACACATTAAATGATCCAATAATACAAATATGAACAATACACGGTCAAATATGCATGCCATTAAAATGACACTTAATTCGACCTAAAATGCATGCATGAACATGTGTACCACCTATCGAACACAAGGGTTCCACTCCCAGGGAATCCAACAACATCTTATCCGCAGCAGTTTCTCTGGACCTGATCTTTTCCACGCCTTCCTAGAGCTTTACAGTATTGCCGATGGGCGATACATGTTGTGTTGCATGTATTTAGGTCGATTTATAGAGTCAATTTGGTAGCATTTGCATACATATTCGTTAGTTGTATGCTTATATTGATTATCTTGAGTCTAATAACGTGCTTGCTCATATTTTTAGTTAAAAAACACTATTTTAGGATTAAGAGTCCATTGGGATAAAGTTTGGAGAAGAAACGAGCAAGAGGCGAGATAAAACGACATATAAAGGCAAAAATACAGAGTTCCAACCTGACACAACTTCAATGTTTTGCTCATAACTTGAGTTCTACATGTTCAAATGAGGTGATATTGGTAGCATTAAAAAGATAATTCAAATGGCTACATCTTTACCCAAAAAAAACAAAGACAAATTATGACCGAAAGACCTTCAAATATATCCTTGAAGTTGGAGGAAAGAAATAGGCAGAACCAACTCGGTTGAGTTGGGCAATCCAACTAGGCCGAGTTGGTTGTTCGAAGCAAAATTCAGCATGGATCGACTCGGTCAAGTCAGTTATGCTGACTCGATCGAGTTGGTTAGTATGTTCACACGTTTTGTACACATTTTGGCTTATTATCAGCCCGTTTCAACCCTAATCCTTCCCAACTTAAAATAGAGGCTCCCAAATCCGAAATTATCAATCTTTTATCATTGGAAATACTTGGAGGCTTGGATTGGAGAGCAAGGAACGTGAGAAGACGAAGATCAAGATCCAAGATTCCGGGTTTTATCGTCCTTATTTATTTTTATTATTCAATATTTTTTATCTATGAACATTATTGGATTTTGATTGTGAACATGAGTAGCTTATCCCTTTGTGTTCTAGAGTTAGAGAGTAGATTACAATAAACTATATTTTAATTTTGTTTTATATATTCTAGACTTCGTTGTAATATTTATCTATATGCTTTGTTCTAATTTCCTGAATTAGTTCATCTAGCCAATTTATTACTTCTAATTGCTTAACAATTCGACGTCCGAGAGGAGAGAGTTACTTGGGACTGGTAACTGTGGTCGATTTTTATTCTGATAAGTAGTTCGACGTTAGTGTGAGAGGAGAATTATGATCACCAGTGATTAGGTGATGAGATCTTTCCACTATATATAGCAGGATTACACTGATGTGCAAGGAAAATATACAATCAAATATATACAAAGATATGCAAGAATGAAACAAATTATATAAGCCAACTGGTTTCCTTAATACCCCTCTCAAACGATGCGTGGGATGAAGACGAATACAAAGCTTGGAGCGTAGAAATTCAAATGCGGGACGAGATAAAATCTTAGTAAATATACCTACCAGCTAAAGGTTGGAAGGGACAAATTGGGTCATAAGTTTGCCTGAAGAGACTGATTCTCGAACAAAGTGACAATCTATATCAATATGTTTCGCGCGCTTGTGTACAACCGGATTCTGACTTAAGAAGAAAGTACTCTTGTTGTCACAAACTAGCAAAGGGCGAGAGACGGGCACAACACGAAATTCATCCAATAGATTTAACAACCAAACAAGTTAAAAGACAGCATTAGCTAGGGCGCGGTATTCACTTTCACAACTGGAACGGGCCACAGTAGGTTGTTTCTTGGCACTCCAAGAGACGAGATTACCCCCTAGAAAATGGAATAGCCATAAGTGGATCGGTGCGTCTTGACGCAATGAGCCCAATCAGCCCAATTCTATTGTTTGCTACACGGGAATCGGATTGATAACAATTACGAATTATAAGCCCAATTCTAGCAACACACAAACAAATATCCAAATGTGTGATCAAACCATAATTCAATTCATAAGTGTAGTCAACAATCCCAAATAACATAGAACATTCCAAAAACATAATCCAATCGGTTAACAATCGTAAAAATTACATAAACATTCTCAATCCAAGGTTCAACTAATGATCAAGGGCTGAAATAAGGGTGCTACTCACCCATAGAAGCTAAAACAAACAGAAAATAAGTAGAAAATAAAGAAAACATGATACTAAGATAGATGAAACCCAAGATGTCAATTGGAGAAGATGATCCTTCAATCTCTTACCCAATATCCCTCCTTGGTGGCTTTGGTGGCTAGAAAATGGCTGATATTGTGTTCTTGGATATGTTAAATTCGAAATGGAACTTATATATATAGGGGAAGAGTTGTCACTTGAGTTTAAGGCAAAATCGCATTCACAATTTTAAAACAAGGTTCAGAATCTCGGCCGAGGTTCAAATGTGTCTCGACTGAGACGAAGCAATGAGGATTTTCTGCTGGTGAATCGAAGGCTGGTCTCGGCCGAGTTGCAGTTGTGTCTCGGCCGAGAAGTGAAAAAAGAGGATTTCAGGACTTGTAAGGGTTTGGCTCATCTCGGCCGAGATCTTGATCTCTTGAAAATCTTGATTTTTCCTGGAAACTCATCTCGGCCGAGATTTGCAACCTGTCTCTGCCGAGATCTTCCTTTAGCCCTGTCCTTTGTTGCCTCGATCGATTCATCGACCTTGCGATCTTTTGATGCTCTATTTCGATCCATTTGCACCTGTTTTAACACAAAAATGAACCAATCGCATTATATTGCCTAATAAGAATTAAATGCACGAAGTACACGTGAAACTGCACAAAAACATCACTAAATTGACACTTAAAGCGTCATAAAGTGTGTGCACGAACACGTGTACCAGACTTTATAATATATGTCAGAATTACATGCGAATTCTTATATATTAATGTTGTAAATTTAAAATATTGAACAGATTACATATTTTTTCTAAAAATCTAGCCAAAGAATCGGCACACAATGCCTCAAGTGCCTCACTAGAATAACTCAAAATCTAAACTAGTTCAGTTACAATAACATTAAAAATAAATAATCTACTTTATTCTTAAAAGTAAAATCTTTGAAAAAGTCAAACTGCTTATGTGTCTTTTTCTTAGCTTTTTGAATTTTTTTAAATTTTAATTCATTGATAATTTAATTTTCTTTAGCGTAAAAAAGAAAAGAAGAATGGAAAAGAGAGAAATATGAGGAAGTTGGTTAAAAGCCAAGCAATCACTTTTTTTTGCTTTTTTTTTTTTTTTTTTTTTGCTTTTCCCCTTAATATTTAAAAGTCGTATAACTTTTTTGACTCAACTTCGTTTTTTGTAAGAAATATACTAAATTAATCTCCGTTTCACAATCTTCGATTTGACATCCATTATGCATATATTAAATATTAATATTTAGGTGTAACTTACTTTTTTTTATAATTATTATGATACATTTCAATTTGATTTTTTTTTTGTATATAAAATAGAAATGTCAAATAATATCAAAATAATATTTTATTTGAAAAATTATCTACTCCTTTCTAGAAGATTATTTTCTTTTATTTTAATTTGTTCTATTATAATAATTTTGGTGAATCATTTTGTTCTACAGAAACTTGATAAAAAATAGGTCAATTCGTTAAAGTTACAATTTACCTTCAAAAGCTTAGATATAACAGTTAAAATGATTTGATGACTGAATTAGTGTCGCTTTTATGAAAAGAAAAATGATGTTACAAATATAATAGATTGATTTTTTTTTAAATACGTCACAAGTTATATACTTTAGCACAATTGATTAATAAACTAATACCATTGCGCAATCTTATGCTAATATTACTAAATACAAAATATAATATATGTGACTTCTGGCATTGCTTCGCCTTATACAAATATGTAATTGCATTAGTATATTATTTAAATATCACAAATATACAATTATCACATAACCAGTGTCATGCAATATATTTTATACTCCCTACATCCCGCCTAATTTTGCATATTTTCTCTTTTGGCCCGTCCCACATAATTTTGCACACCCTTAAAAAAAAAAGGAAATTTCCCTCACAATCTTCACCCTCAATCTTCATCTTTGGAAAAGTCAACTAAAAAGCAAAAATAACTTTTTCTTCAATCGTGCAAAGTTAGGCAGGACGGAGGTAGTATCCAATTTTTACCTATTATAGTACAACATTTCGTACAAGTCATATCTAATATATTTTATTCATTACTTATTTTAATTTTCATTATTATACATATTTACCTTTATATTTTAATAATAATTTAATAAAAAAATTCGATGCACGGGTGGAAAACTAGTTAAATATAATAATACTATATCTACTTATTTGGAATTTTTATCTCTAATACTAGTACTTAAAATACATAAATTGATTGAACTTATTGCAGAAACCACTCCCAATTTACTCAATTAGTACGTTCTCCTGGTTGCAAGCATACAACCGACAGGACCTATGTATTTTTATTCTTCTTACTTTGACTTTTATTAGAATTTTAATTAAAATAATTATATATATATATGATAAAATACAAATTTAGAAAAAAGAGGCAGGACCTATGCCAAAATAAAAAAGCAATAAACTTTTCCCCTAAAAATAGCTTCAAGGCTGACAACCTTTATCATTGATTTTTCACAGTTAATAATTTTACAAACTTATATTTAGCTAATTTCTAGTCCATTCTTAACACATAACATATCATATTAATTTTTTTTTTTAAAAATTATTAATTTAATACCAATAGTCCACATCACATTTGGAATTTCTAAATCATAAATAGTTATTCATGATAATAACGACAAAAAAAAATTGTAACTTTTTATAACCTATAAATTATTCATAAAATAATGAATATTTATTATAAATTATAATTATATATATATATATTAATCCTAAAGTTGAGAAATATATAACTGAATGCAATTTATTTGAAAAAGTTAAACTAATTTGTGATATATAATTAAAATATTACAATGAATAATTATATTTATATTTAATACATCTATCTATAATAATATACAAAAGATAGGAAAATTGTCTATAATTGCACGAGATCATTCAATGAATGATAATATTCTGAATAAAATATATATAGAGGGGGTAGTAATTATTCAAAATAAGTTGAATATTTTTTTTTAGATTGATAATTGATGGAAAAGACGATTTTTTATGAACCTATGTTGTAGAGTATATAATTAATCACTTTTCTTCTTAATAAAAAATATGAGCTTATGTGAATAAGGGGAAAAAATACAATTAAATTAATCAATGTATTTTAGTAATTATTTTATATTAATATTTTTTTGACAGGTTATGTGTTATTTAGATATGTGTTGGTTTGAATACTTGTAATTAATTGAATCATTTGTGCTTGTTCACATAGGTAATGAACATGACGAAGTCCCATCATAGGGTGAATTTAAGTTTTTAAAAGTAATCAATCGATTTTTTTAATTAATTAATAAATTTTTATATGAGAAATACTAGGATGTATAAAGAAGTAAACAAAATCTAACAATTACTCTCTCCGTTCACAAAAACAAGTCATTTTAGGAAAAAAAATTACCAAAAAACAAGTCATTCTAGTAAAATTTTCATATTTCTTCCAATATTCCCCTTAAATAAATTCAAACAAATTTCTGTACAAATCTCATAATACTATCATTATCTAATTTATTTATTATCTCTATTTGTAAATTGGTCATATTTCATCGCATATTTACTCTATTTTTTTTTTGTATCTCCTATTCACTCTACCTAAAATGAAAATTAAAATAATAAAAATAGATTATGTGGGGGTGTTTTTGTCAATCCTAAATTCTTAAGGTTCACCTAAATGTCTAAAATAACTTGTGTTACAAATGAGAGGAGTATCAACATGAAAATAATATTTATATTTGATTTTGGATCCATAAAAAGAAAAAATATATATATTTGAACTTCATACTCTACTCGTGCTTGTTTCGAAATAAAGAAAAGAAAAACAAAAAAAAGGAAAAAACAATTAAGAAAAACATTGGGTCTCCATTTGGTTGAAGGCATGTTTGAGTAACTTCTTTTAATAGAAAATAAAGGGAGTGGTAGAATATGGGAATTAGTTAAGAGTAGGACCTATTTTGCTAAATTAAAAAAAAAAAAAAAATATTACCTATTACAAGTTGCAATAACAAGTTAAAATAGTGATTGTATGAATAGAATAGTGATTGTATGAATAGAAGGGTTTATAGATATTATAATTCTAAAGAAATTGCCCCCTTTGTTAAAATGGGGACTCTTCAATAGAATATTTTGGTCTTATTTATTTTCCTTAAAGAAAATCGTTTTAGAATGATGGTAATTCCAAATTTCCATTTGTTTGGAAGAGAATGAAACTGTGATCCATGGCGATAAGCCCATTTAATCAACTGTTATTGTAGGTCCCAACTCAAAATTAATTGTATTGTAAGATGATTTAATGACCAAAGTATATTATAATTAATGTCATTGTATTCAAATTACCAAATCCTTCCGCTCCAAAAACCTGATTACAAATCTCAACTATTTTTGTGTGGCTGTCGATTCCAACCAACAAGGAATAAATAATAAATTAATTAGGATTTTGGCATTGTTACTGACGTCTTCGAATTTATAGTGTATCCATGTTTCTCCTGCAGCGGTATCAAAACAAATCATAACATACAAATCAATATTGTTTTTTTGCACTTTCAAATTACCAATATCTAAATTGTCGTTATAAAAAATTAATAGTCTCAAAAAATAAATATTTATCAATTGTCACAATTTATTGTTAAAGACAACATGCCATCATAGTAGTCTCAACAACTCGAACGCAAATAACATTTTGTGATGACAAAATTGGCCCCAAATGAATCTCATGTAAAAGTAAATTGGAAAGAATAAAGAGAACAGAAAGAAAAGCAGAAATAGATGGAAAAGCGGCGTATATTGTTTCACAATAGATGTCTCTTATAGAGGCATACATGTAGGGTTTATGTATACAAGATATAATGAAACGCCTAAATTGCCCCTCATCAGTTACTTTTGATGAAGGCACACTAATTGTGTTTTCCTTCAACACTCCCCCTTGTGCCAAATCAAAAGGGTGGATGGTGCAAGAATGTTGCCTCGTTAAAAACCTTGCCAAGTAACAAAACCCAGTGGGAAAAATAAACCTTGGTCGAAGGGAAAAAGAGTGCAACGCACCTATGTTGAGACTCCCCCTGAAGTCTACACCTTTCACCTGATACGTACATCTATCAAGTGAGCTCAGAAAGTCTACGCATCCCAATCCTTTTCACATGTTTCTCAAAGATTGTCTTGGGCAGTGATTTTGTAAACAGATCAGCTGCATTTTCTTCAGAGCTGACTTGAGTTACTTGAATGTTGAGCAAAGCTTGTTGTTGCTGGTTGTAGAAGAACTTCGGTGATATATGCTTTGTATTGTCGCCTTTGATGTATCCTAGTTTCATCTGTTCGATGCAAGCAGCATTGTCTTCATATATACATGTAGGCTCTTCAGTGGTAGAACTTAATCCACTACTCATTCGAATGTGTGTGATGATCGACCTTAACCAAATAGACTCACGAACTGCTTCATGTAAGGCAATGATCTCTGAATGGTTTGATGAGGTAGCTACAAGGGTTTGCTTAGTTGATCTCCAAGATATCGCCGTATTTCCAATGGTAAATACGTAACCAGTTTGGGAACGCCCTTTATGTGGATCGGAAAGATAACCAGCATCAGCAAAACCAACTAATACATTATTTGGTGTATCGGTGTAGGGAATAGCTTCAACATTTGCTTTAGGGATTACAATTTCATCTGTGTTCCCTTTTCTTCCTCTGTAAGGAAAAAACAAGCCCATGTCAATGGTTCCTTTTAGGTATCGGAATATATTCTTGACACCATTCCAATGACGCTGCGTTGGTCCTGAACTAAATCTAGCTAACAAGTTCACTGAGAAAGCAATATCTGGTCGAGTACATTGAGCTAAGTACAATAATGCACCTATTGCACTTAAATAGGGAATTTCAGCTCCCAATAGCTCTTCGTCGTCTTCCTTTGGACGAAATGGATCTTTCTTTAAATTCAAACTTCGACCGATCATGGGAGTGCTAACAGGATGCACTTTGTAGATGTTAAATCGCCTGAGCATCTTCTGGACATATGCAGACTGGTGGATAAGTATTCCACAAGCTCGGTGCTCTAGTTCAATGCCTAGACAAAACCGAGTTTTCCCAAGATCCTTCATCTCAAACTCGGATTTCAAATAGTTCGTGGTTTCTCTTATTTCATTAAGAGTACCTATTATGTTCATGTCATCAACATAAACTGCTACAATCGCAAATCCGGAACTAGTTTTCTTTATGAATACGCAGGGGCACTGTTCATCGTTCTTGTAATCTTTCCCAATCAAGTAGTCACTTAGACGGGTATACCACATCCGTCCGGATTGTTTCAATCCATAAAGTGAGCGTTTCAATCTGATTGCAAACGCACTCCGTGGTTTAGAGTCACTTGACTTGGGCAATGGAAGGCCATCAGGCACTTTCATATATATCTCTGAATCAAGATCCCTATAGAGATATGCAGTAACCACATCCATCAGCTGCATTTCCAGTCCTTCGGAAACTACTAAGCTAACTAAGTAGCGGAACGTTATGACGTCCATTACGGGAGAGTACGTCTCCTCATAGTCAATTCCAGGGCGTTGTGAGAAGCCTTGTGCTACAAGGCGAGCTTTATATCTCAGGACCTCGTTTTTCTCATTACGCTTTCTGACAAAGACCCATTTATGTCCTACAGGCTTTACACTCGGTGGGGCTAGCACTACCGGACCGAATACCTGTCTCTTTGTCAAAGAATCAAGTTCTGCCTGGATTGCTTCTTTCCATTTAGGCCAATCTGCTCTTTGTTGACATTCTGCAACAGAGCGTGGTTCGATATCATCATGCTCTATAATTTCTTGAGCAACTGTATAAGCAAATACATCATCAATTTGTGTGCAATGTCTGTCCATCAACTCGTTTGCACTCTCATAATCCATAGAGATTTCTTTATTCTCTGGAATCATATCAAACATCGGAGCGTCCTCCAGTAATGATTCTAGGACATAACTATAATCAGAGATAATCTCATGAGATGGATTCTCAACATTGATGATTAATGGATCATGTTGTGCCACACCTACCCTTTTCTTCCTTGGGTGGGTGTCAATCGAACCAAGTGGCCTCCCCCTTTTCCTTTTGGGAGCCACGGCCTCAACCACACCTCCACCAGGTGTGATTGTAACACCTTTATCTGCGGTGTTGTGCCCCTTATTGGGGACTTCTAACCTTGCAGGCACATTTGCAGCTGGTATATGAGACCTAGTCACTTTTGCGATATCAGCAAACGCATCAGGCATCGAATCTGCTACGTTCTGAAGATCAATTATTCTTTTTACTTCACTTTCACATTGTGAAGTCCGGGGATCAAAATGAGACAGAGTGGGGACAGACCACGATAATTCCTGTCGTTCCCTTAGAAATTTCTTTTTCTCATCTCCCCCTAACGACGGGAAGACTGTCTCATTAAAGTGACAATCCGCAAATCTAGCGGTAAAGAGGTCGCCTGTCAAAGGTTCTAAATAGCGAATAATTGTTGGAGATTCATATCCAACGTATATACCTAATCGTCTCTGGGGACCCATTTTTGTGCGCTGTGAGGGCGCAATAGGCACATATACTGCACAACCAAATATGCGTAGGTGTGAAATGTCAGGCTCATATCCAGTTACCAACTGGTACGCAGAAAATGGTTGGTCAACAGTGGGTCTGAGACGAATAAGTAAAGCTGCATGCAATATTGCATAACCCCATGCAGATATAGACATGTTGGTGCGCATAACCAAAGCCCTAGCCACCATTTGTAATCTTTTGATGGTGGCTTCTGCGAGACCGTTTTGTGTATGCACATGGGGTACGGGATGCTCTACATCGATCCCGATAGACATGCAATAATCATCAAATGTTTTTGATGTGAACTCTCCAGCATTATCAAGTCTTATGGACTTGATAGGGTTATCAGGGTGGTGAGCCCTTAAACGAATAATTTGTGCTAAGAGTTTTGCAAATGCAGAATTTCTTGTGCACAATAAAGCGACATGTGACCAGCGTGTCGAAGCATCAACCAAAACCATAAAATACTTAAATGGTCCGCATTCTAGATGAATAGGTCCACAAATATCTCCTTGTATCCTGTGTAAGAATGGAATATTTTGTTTGGTACCTTTAGCATAAGACGGTCTCGGTGTTACTTTTGCTAAAGAACAGGCTTTGCAAAATGAGTGATGTGCCTTTGAGATTTGTAATGAGGCAGGGTGGGATGTAGATAGTGCATCTGGTGCTTCAGAAAACACAGGTTGCGATGGAGCAACAACATGACCGATATCGTCCATCGTATCGGATTTGCGTCCCTTTCTATGGTTCACTCGAAAAAAAGGATGTTCGTGTGAGTTTTTCAAAATACGGATCATCATATCACAACCGGGATGTCCAAGACGGTCATGCCAAAGCCTGTATAAACTAGTGTCACATAGTTCATCATTGGTGACAGCATAAGATTCGAGAATTCGAATAGTAGTGATGTACAACCCACTAGATTGACTCATTAGTTTCTCTAAGATGCGTTTTCTTCCACATTCATTAGAGGTAATATATATAAATTCAATTCCATTCTCACTGTGAGTTTCCAAATGATAGCCGTTGGCACGAATATCTTTAAAACTTAACAAGGTTCGATTAGCTCTTGGTGCATAAAGAGCTTCTTTGATTTTAATAATTGTACCGTTAGGCATCAAGAATTTGGCAGTACCTCGCCCTTTTATTAATTGGGATGATCCAATCATTGTAGTTATAGATGAAGTGTAAGGAATAAGTTCAATGAATAATTGTCTATTCCTTAAAATTGTGTGGGTAGTCCCACTATCAGCTAAGCACTCTATTTCTCCGCGAGACATTCCTACAAGTAAATGTGATATGTGTTATTAATTTAGTTGGAAATCTTATCTCATTTTCCTTTTGAGTATTTCAATTTTAATAGAATGATTTACTTGTCATTCGATATTTCCTTTTATTCCTCAGATGTATTACTTTACATTGGGATAGTGCTATTTTCGAACCATGTATATTGAGGTACAATAAATTCAAATATATTCAATACTTGATAATAACATTCAAATTTATTGAAAAAACCAACGTCAATAAAAGTAAAGTCTCATACAAAAAAAATCTAACTCAAAAAAACAATTAGTCTAAGTAACTTGAAGACTAAAAAACAATTGTCCAAATAAAATGAGGCATAGTGCCTTAACAATATTCTCGAAAAAAATAAATAAATTAGTGAAGCAGATCAGTCAAAATCGGGAGTATCCATTGACTGAGCAAAGTCCTTATTGCCATTGAAATCTGCAATCGTGAGGTTAACGTCTGTGAGTTGATCCTCGCCTTCCATGTAGTGGGTCTCTTGTTCTTTAGATTTCCTATACCTCTTATAGTTGGCCGCTACATGGTTGCTTGCACGACAGTTGCTATACCAATGGTCGGTGTCTCCACACCTATAGCAAGGTTCATTGCCAACTCGTTCCTTTTTGTTCGAAGGGTTTTTAGGTGCCTTTTGCACCTTAGCTCCACGACCACCGTGGCCACTAGGAGCACCAACACCTACTTGCCGCCCTCTAGTGGGAGGGCCACCACGGCCCCGACCACGACCTCTACCATGGCCCCCACGGCCCCTACCCCGTGGTGCATTATTCCCACGGTGGTAAGGATGAGCACGTCCTGCCCCCTTTCCTTTGGAGTTCGTTCCATTGTTCCCTTGATTAAAGTTTGCCTGGGGAATTTTCTTTGTCCCAGCAGGCCTGGCATTATTGTTCAGAAGAACTTGGTCATGCCTCTCAGCAACTTGCAGCATGTTCATCAGCTTATTAAATGTTGTGATTCTTTTGTTATCATATTCAAGTCTATACTGGTTTGCCAGTATAAGTGCTGAGGTAGGAAAGGTGGAAAGAGTTTTTTGTATCATGTCATCTTCTGTGATTTTCTTTCCACAGAAAGTAAGACGTGCTTTAAGGTGTAACATATCCTTATTGAAATCATTGACCCTTTTGTAGTCAAGTAAGCGGATTTCATTCCACTGGACTGTTAGTTCTGGAAGCAGAGTATCATGTATGTTTCCAAAACGTTCCTTTAAGGCATCCCACAGTTCTTTGGGGGTTTTCAATTGAAGGTACTCCCAGCGTAAACTAGGATCGATATGTCGCCTAAGAAACATTAGGGCGTTTGCTTTGACCTTGTCGGACGGTTCTTGGTCATTTGGGCCAGTGGATGGTTTGATTGTGGAAAGATAATCCTTCCCTAAGAAGGTAGTTTCCACATCCGAAATCCAACGATGGTACTCAATTCCTTCTGAGTCCAAAATTTTAAATTCAGGTCTAGTTGGTTCAGCCATTTGCTGTAAACAAAAAGGAATATATATTAATTATGCAAGCGTAGCAATATACAATTTTTTTCAAGAATGTGAGTTGAGTTCGATTTTGAGACAAAGTGGTCACATATATATTTTTCGATGCTTTGTGAAAATACTTTATCACATTAATTTGTACTCATATTTATCGTCCATGAATTTTCTTTATCATGGAGGTATTCAATAAAAAATATATAAACACAAACAGAATATGGAAAATTTCAAAATTTCATCATAGCCTCATGATCGTTAACGATTTAAACCAAATAAATTGCATGTCATATCATTAGAATATACACATATTCAATTTAAAACATTGAGCAACAGGCACCTCATCATAAAAGAGAGAGTATAGTATCTTTCATATCATGATAACAAATATCAATTCTACCATTAATTATCAATTTTATACAACAAATAAAGATGGGTGTATATATTGAGGGTGAATAAATGAATTAATATCAAATTTTAATATGTGGTAATTTATCATGTAGTCTGACTACTCAATCCCCACATTACGATTAAAAACATGAATCAAATAAAAATATCTTGTTATCATACAATAATATCAATCCCTTACTTTTACTTTTATAAGTTGAATAGTCAGTGTGCTGTAAATTATAAACTCATGCATATATAGCTGGCAAACACAGTAGAATTACATGAGAAATTATATAATAATTAACTACAACCTAGAAGTCCCAAAAACAGAATAATAATCATTCATTTCTATCTGACATGTTTTCCGTCTAATCATTACATCCAAGGAGTATAACATTGTATTTATGTAGATTGTTTCTTCTACCAGAGGCATCTATAATATTGCATACAAGATAAAAACAATGAACAACTGTAAAATCTTGTTTCCAGTATAGATAGATATTCAATCAATAAAAAATAAATAAACCAGAGTATATGATTAATCAGATATCACTCTAATCTGTTTCTATGTGAATTACGAGATTACATACTTGCAATTTTGGGAGTTATCACCAAAACAGAGTCTTTTCTTCTTGAGATGATTTCCCGTTCGTTAATTCACCACCGTTTCTTGTTTCCGTTTCTTGTTCCGTAGAGATCGTGCTGATAACGTGTAAAAGTAAATTGGAAAGAATAAAGAGAACAGAAAGAAAAGCAGAAATAGATGGAAAAGCGGCGTATATTGTTTCACAATAGATGTCTCTTATATAGGCATACATGTAGGGTTTATGTATACAAGATATAATGAAACGCCTAAATTGCCCCTCATCAGTTACTTTTGATGAAGGCACACTAATTGTGTTTTTCCTTCAACATCTCAAACATTTTGTGAAACAATTAATTGTCCCTAAAAATAGTCTTAAAATAATCTCAAATAATTTATAAAGAGATTTGTGATAAAAAGTGGTCACAAATAACTCATTATTAATTAGTGACCAGAACTGTAGTATTTAAAATGTTATATAAAATAGCTCTTTTGTTGTAGTGTGTGTAATATAACGCTATGAACCTTATAAGATGATAGTGACATTTTTATGTATAATTTATGAGTAATTTTATGATGTCATTAGGGGCATCGGTACCACTAAAAGATAAGAGTAATAATTGTGTGCATGTGATGTACAATAGGCTTATTGTACATCACTACAATTTAACACATGGACTCCAAAAAATCGCTGAAATATAATTTATAAAAAATTTGCGTCCGCGAACTGGGTTAGCGCGCGGGTCGCGCCTTTTTTAAAAAAAAAAAATCTATTGCAAGAACACAATAAGTCTACTCTATACACAAAATAATTATACTGCAAGAACGCGATAACTCTACTGAAGAACACAATAAGTCTACTCTAAACACAAAATTACTATACTATAAGACTCTAAATACAAAATTACTATACTACAAGAACACAATAAGTCTACTGTAAGAACACAATAAGTTTACTGTAAGAACACAATAAATCTACTCTGAACAAAAAATGATTATACTACAAGAACACGATAAGTCTACTGAAGAACACAATAAGTCTACTCTAAACACAAAATTACTATACTACAAGAACATAATAAGTCTACTGTAAGAACACAATAAGTATACTGTAAGAACACAAAAAAAAAAAAAAAAAACTGAAAATCGCGCGCAGGTCGGGCCAACAGTAACGGGTCGCGCGTGAATCTCAATGTGGATTGGTGTACAATAAGTTTATGGTGCATTATATACACACAAGTTTTTGCCAAAAAATAATTATGTTATTTTAAAAATGTTGTGGTCATATTCAGTTAAAGCATGATGGTCATCAATGCATATCTAATATAGTGATGGGCCACACTATTTTTTATTCATTTACTCATATTGATGAGTTATTTATTCAAATTTAATGAAGTCCAATATTCAAATAACTTGATTTTGAATTTATTTGTGAATTGTTATAATCCAACTTTCCTAGTGTTAAAAATATACTTTACTCATTATTGAGATATAGAAATTATATTTGTAGTTAAGTATTAGTAACCTTTAGTTGACTATTAAAATATGATTTCAAGAAAAAATGACTAAGCTACTATATGTATTTTTTGGTATAAACTAATTTAATGAACAAATAACTATTTTCCTAGAGATGTAACTAACTTAAAAACCGGATAATAATTTTTTTTTTTTAAAATGATCGTGGATGACTTAGTACCTTCTCGTGTGTTTCTTTTATTTTTAATTGCTTATATATATTCAAATTTTAGATTTTCCTCATAGGCTCTCTAATGACCTAAATTTCCACTATGTAATGAACTTTCTACTTTATTAATACACAGGTTGAGGATCTGCCTTAATCCTCCACCACTTTGGTGATTTGCCCCAAAAATAAAAAATCTATAGGATTAAGAACAAAATTTATTATTTAGAGGAAATTTCCAAATATCAATAAAATACATGAAATTTAAAATGGAATTATCCATGTTTATATCGAAATATAGAGTTGGCAATAACAGTTGGCTCAAATCCAAATTCAAACTTCTCTCTTAAATTATTGGAACAATAATATAAAATTAAGTAAAATTAATTATTGAAATGTTAAATTAGTTGGGAAGTTAAAAATGCTTAAAAAAAGGAGATAGAAAATTACAATAAATAAGTGCATTAATGATCTGCTGAAAGAGTAGTTAATAGAAGAAGCGTCATATAGTATGACAATTATGTTCTTTAGAATATTTTGTAATTTAAAATTCATCCAACGGTGGAAACTGAATATCTCTAAATTTTATGATTGTCAATATCATTGAGGTATAGGAGTTGGATTGGATCAAATTGAAGAACTTGATACTTCTCAATAAATAGATCGAAGTATAGGATTTTTAAGATCGGGGATGTTTATTTCAACTCAAAGAAAGAAAAAAAAAATTGAATGATTTAGAAGTGTAAAGGATACTAACTAACTAAAAAATATTATTTTTTTCTAATTAACCCAATTGTAGAGGAGATGGATAAAGAAAAAAATGTTACTACCTCTATCCCACAAAGAGTAGGTTTACATGTTTTTTTAAACAGATCAAGAAATAAAAAGTTATTATACTTAGGACATTAAATTTTTACTTTATTTAGTAACAATATAGGCTACTTTCGTTTTTTAGAGGTTCTTTTAGCTTTTGTGTTTTGTTTATAATTAGATGTTCATTTAGCTTTTTTTCCACAGTTTTTCCAATACAATCTCTTTGACTATTCCAAAAAAATCTCTCATAATACAAAACCTATCATATAATTAGATAATAATAGTAAGGAAATATGAAGAAAATTAAGAGGTTTAAGGGAGAGAAATCTAAAGAGGGACTTACTTATCCATTCTTCATATACCTTAATTTTCTTATTCAAGTCCAAAAGAATATCTAAAGAAAACAGAGGTAGTATTAAATATGGGCAAAGATAAAAATGAGAAATTAATAATATAATAAATATGATAACAAGTCTATTTTTGTAAAACGGATAAAAATAAAAAATCGGTCCATCTTTATATAACGGATAAAAATAAATAGTATGATGTCTAGAGTACTTTTAAGCATAGGAAGACCTATGAAAAAGTTCAATAGAATTGTTGCAAAACGTTAAAATTTAGGTAAATGATTAAAATTATGAGTGAGTCTTGTGTGTGACGGTCATACGTGTGATGGAATACATTTTTACAGAAAAAATTGATACTTTTACGGAAAAAAGTGATGATTTTACAGATAAAAATGATATTTTTACTACATTGAAACTTTTACAGATAAAGGAGAGACTTTTGCTACAAAAATTGATACTTTTCTTTTTTCAAAAAAAGTAATACTTTTACAAATAAAAGTGATGCTTTTACCATAAAAATAATATTTTTTTTGTTACACCGTATGACGATCGTGTAACGGTCTCATATAAGTTTTTACCTAATCTTATTTATGTAGGCAGTGACACATAGGCTAGCAAAGCTACTCGAAAACAACAAAACAAATCCAGAAAAATCTGCTACAGAATGAAGATCGGAGGTCGCGCGCACAAGTGGTGGATGCCTGCCACATAAGCTTACCAAATGTCTCATAAGGGTTAAACCAATGACAATGAAAACAAACAAAATTTATTGCTATTTGTAAATTGATAGACTAGGTAGGCAGTATTATAGTATGTGAATGTGGACGTCCCTCTAGTTTAGGGTTTTCTCTCCCGGCGGCTTGGAGATCCATTCCTCATGATTAGGAATCGGCTGTTCGTCATGATCTACGATGCTTTCATTAACAATGAAGATTCTTGGATCGGGTAATACATTCCAATTGAATAGCAGACTTCCTCCGTTTTCTTGTTTATTGTGATTTAATTTGTTTTCCTTCTCATTACGTTACATCTATTTCAGTTATTGCTTCGAGTCGTCTGTTTTTTCTCTTCTTTTCTTTGGCTGTTGTGTGTTTTTATTTCAGAATCGTTTGCGATGAATTCAACATACTCGATGCCACACAATCCTGATAATGAAGACGAGCCTTTGAAGCTTTCTACTGATCCATTAACATTGGAGTTTTCATCTCTATGTATAGTGGCATCGGTCTGGACGTCAAAACCGTTTAACGGCTTTGGATTTCTAGAAGCTATGCGCAATGCTTGGAGACCCAAATTTGGTATGATGGCAAAGGAAATACGGACGAAACTATTTGCTTTTAAATTCTCTCAGAAAAGCGATATAGACAAAATCATCAATCTTGAGCCATGGATCTTTAAGAGTGATTTAGTAGTCATTAAAGAATTGGGATTGATGGAACAGCCATCTTCCATTACATTTACTGAAACGGCTCTGTGGATCCATATCTATGATCTTCCATTGGTTGTACGATCGGAAACTCATTTGAGAAAGATTGCTCAACGGGCGGGTAAAGTCACTGAAATAGACAACAGTTCGCTTGATGGGTTTGGCAGGAGTGTTCGAGTAAAACTGTTGATTCCTCTGAATAAGCCACTTAAACAAGGGACCCAGATTCAAATTGCCAAAGACCAAAATATTTGGATCCCGTTCAAATATGAGAAGCTCCCATCATTATGTTATATCTGCGGCATGCTGGGACATATGAAACGCCAATGTGAGCAGGCAGACAAGAATCCCGTCTTATTACAAATATCAGAATCTGAACTGAAATTTGGTGATTGGATGAAAGCGTCTCCATTCAAACAGGTCCAAGTTCGTTCAGAGGGTTTTGCACATCATAATTCGAAGGAAGGTACGCGTAGAGAAATCTTCGGAGGTGACCATCGTCAGAACAAAAATCCTCCCTCGAACACCAGTGTTAAAAAAGTTCAGACCCTGGAATCTGAAACTGTGAATAAATTGGCCGAAGGTATTCAAGAAGTGATGGTTTCTAAACAAAAACTCAATGATATTGGCAAACAACCTATTACACACCAAACTACCCAGTCCCATACCAATGCCAATGATACACCCAAAAGTACTTTGGTGGACCTTAACCTACCTGTACCTGACACAACATTTCATTCTAGCAATTTCATCCACACCCCATCTAGCTACGGGCCAATGACCTCTAAATCCGAGAAGCCTAATTCTTCTTCCATTCCCATTCCAATACCGTCACACAATATATCTAACCCTGATAACGTCACATCACTTCACAGCTCAATACCTTCCCCATATGAACAACACACGCAAACAGGGATTACCTCAACTGCTGACCCCTCACCATCTCCTTTGATTCCTCTCTCAGTTCTGGAGAAACACTGCCATGATACCATGAAACCGCATCTTCCAAAACCTCCACTTCTGATACCGAAAATTGAACCAAGGACAGGATTAGTGCCAGCTACGTCCAAACGGCGTCCTAATCTACTGAAACGTGTTTCCTCTTATTCACCTCCAGTGGGCCCGGCTCTTTACATTGCAGGAGCTAAAAGACGAGAAGGCGGTGCAGGAGATGATAGGAACCCAAAACGGAACAAAGACAGAGCCTTTTCTTGCTCAGGAGTATCGGCGGAGGCTGGTCCCCAGCCCCGCCGGGAACAATGAGTTTGCTATCCTGGAACTGTCACGGGCTTGGGAACCGGGCGACAGTTCGAGAACCGGAAAAGATCCTACATGCGGAAAATCCGAGCGTAGTTTTCCTCATGGAAACAAAATCCACTATACGCTAAATACAAAGTTTAAATTTCCGTCGTTTTCAATTTACTGGTTGTTTTCCTATTGCATGTGAAGGTGAACGACAAGCTCGCAAAGGAGGCTTATGCCTGTTGTGGAAAGCTCCGTTCGACCTTCATATTTCTTCCTATTCTTCTAATCATATTTCAGCTAATATTATCTTCGCAGGTGACTCTAATCAATGGCATATTACAGGTTTATATGGTTGGCCTGAACAACACCTCCAATATAAAACATGGCATCTTGTTAAACGTATTGTTCCCCCAAGTGACATCCCCTGGATATTGTTTGGCGACTTCAATGAAATCTTATGGTCAAATGAAAAGTTAGGTGGGAACTGGAGGGCCATTTCTTTGATGCCGAATTTTCGGAACTTACTCCACGATCTTAACCTGGAGGACCTGGGATTCACAGGAAACAGGTTCACGTGGACAAATCGGCAGCAAGGTGCGAACAATATCCAATGCCGACTTGACAGATTTGTTGCTAACCCATTGTGGAAAAATCGATTTCCTTTCTTTCGAGTGCGCAATCTTCTTAGACTAGCTTCTGATCACTCACCAATATTGCTTGAATTGCAGGCTATAAGAAGTGAGCAAAGAGGTCACAATAGATACAGGAAGAAAAGAATCTTCTGCTTCAAACAAGCTTGGTTAACACACGAACAATATGTCGATCTTATTGAACATAACTGGAAGGAAACTGAGGGAGACTTCTCTTCAAAGCTCAGTCCAGTTACTACGGCACTTCAAGACTGGGATAGATGGGTCTTTGGTAATATCCGATGTAAACTACATGATCTCAGAGCGCGTCTTACCGAATTGCAGACCATACATCAGACTTCGGATATCCAAGCTGAAGCAGTCGGTATTGAGGAGCAGATTCAATCTCTTGAGGGGAAAGAAGAAATTTTGTGGGGACAGAGGTCGAGAGTGTTATGGCTAAAATTAGGGGACAAAAATACCAGGTTCTTTCATCAGAAAGCGTCAAATAGAAAGGCTAGGAACTCAATATCTCGCATCAAGGATATGAACGGGCTTTGGACCGAGGAGGAAGTGCATATTGTGCAAATAATGAGAAACCACTTTATGTCAATGTTTGCTACGGAGGGTGTATCTAACTTGGTGCTGTCCAAACCGTGGTCACGGAACAGAATAATCAGTTTCTTACCGGACCATTCACGGGGGACGAAATAACAAAAGCTATCCATCAAATGCACCTAATCAAGGCCCCGGGGCCGGACGGTATGCCCCCTCTTTTCTATCAGAAATTTTGGGATGTTGTTAGTTCGGACGTTATCAATTCATGCCTCAATATTCTCAATAATGGTATGAATCCTACTGTCTTGAACCGGACCTTTATTATTCTTATCCCAAAAGTCAAAACACCAGAGACCCCGAAAGATTTTCGCTCCATTAGCCTATGTAATGTGATCATTCGTATTATTACGAAAGCTATCGCTAATAGGCGCAAATCTGTCTTAATCTACAGTTATTTCGAGTACTCAAAGTGCTTTCGTTCCTAATCGTTTAATCATGGATAATGCGCTTGTAGCTTTCGAATTATTTCATTATATGCGAACTAAAAGGAGAGGCATAAATGGTCTACTTTCGCTGAAACTAGATATGAGTAAAGCGTATGATAGAGTGGAATGGAATTTCCTCCAGGCCATTCTTATCAAATTAGGATTTGCTCAGTCATGAGTTAATCTGGTAATGCGTTTAGTTACCTCTGTATCATATTCTCTTCTCATAAATAGGGACCCATCTGAAACCTTCTCTCCTGGAAGAGGTTTAAGACAGGGCGACCCACTCTCACCTTATCTGTTTTTGTGCTGCGCAGAGGGATTCACTGCTCTCCTTAGACAGGTTGAACTAGAAGGCAGAATTCATGGTATCACCATTGCGAGAAATGCCCCTGTTATTTCTCATCTTTTTTTTGCAGATGACAACGTGCTCTTTTTTAGAGCCAACAGAAATGAATGTGAACAAATCCGGAATATTCTTCAGCTATATCAGAACGCATCAGGTCAGCGAATTAACCTGGACAAATCCGAGGTCATTTCCAGCGCCAATATTTCATGCTCGGATCGCTCAAGGCTTGCTGAGATACTAGGTGTGAAGGAAAATGCTAAATTTGAGAAATACTTGGGGCTACCCACAATCATTGGTCGTTCCAAGAGAGAAATTTTCCAAAATCTTGTGGAAAAGGTAGAGCATAGAATGAAATCTTGGAAAGAAAAGGCCCTTACCAAAGCGGGTCGGGAAGTGCTAATCAAAACGGTTTTACAATCCATTCCTACTTACACCATGAGTTGTTTTTTGTTCCCCGTAAGCATTTGTAAAGATATAGAGAAATCTATTGCTCGTTTTTATTGGGGCTATTCTGATGGGAATCGTAAATACCATTGGGTTAGTTGGGCGAAGATGGCGAGATCTAAGAAAGACGGTGGTCTGGGATTTCGGGAAATTTTCTTCTTTAACCTTGCAATGCTTGCTAAGCAGTATTGGCGTATTCTCAATGCACCAAACTCTCTTCTTTCCCGTCTTCTAAAGGCACGATACTTTCCTAATCAATCACTTGAGTTTGTGCAGGTTGGGAGTAACTATAGCTACGCTTGGCCTAGTATTTTGTAGGCCCGAAGTTTGATTAATGCTGGATCGGCATGGAGAGTGGGCGATGGCAAGAACATCCATGCTAAAACAGCAAACTGGATCGGACAGAATAACCCAAAACCTCCCTTGAACTATGCCCGGAATTTATCTGAATCTGATCTTGTTTCTGATTTTATTCTTCCAGGTATAGGCAAGTGGAATGAGACCAAAATCCGAGCAGTTTTTGGGGCTGAAGAAGCTGATCAAATCCTGGCCACACCGCTTAGTACACGCAGGCCTGCCGATCGACTCTTTTAGACTTTGACGGACAATGGGGATTTTAATGTTAAGACGGCTTATACTTGGCCGTTAAGATATTCTCGGAACTTGGTAATAATATTCCTAACTCAAGTAAACCCATCCAAGAATGGCTCAAATTGTGGAATTTGCCATTGATTCCGAAGATGAAGCATTTTATTTGGAGAGCGTGTTCAAACTCACTCCCGACCAAGGCGAATCTAGTATACCGTAAAATGGGTACGGAAGCTCAGTGTACAATGTGTGGGGAAGATGTAGAAACTAACGAATATCTGTTCTTTCAATGTAATATGTTTCGTGAGGCTTGGGGGTTTAGCCCTTTCCGACATTGGCACCTAATTGGCGATTTTCGATCACGCTTATGGGCTTTAACTTCAAAGTCACCCCCAGAAGGTGTGCAACTGCTGATCTGCTTCTTGTGGCAGATTTGAAAGGCAAGAAACAAATTTATTTTCGAAGGTATATCAGTTAATTGCAAAAAGATATGGGCGAACACAATCTGGCAAGTGGAGGAGTATAACGAAGTGCTGCAAGCTACAGATACTCACATCTTGCGGCCAAACACTCATCCTGACGACAAATGGAACCCTCCTCACCCACCATTCCTCAAGCTCAATTTCGACACAGCAGCCTGGCCGAATGGGTCTGCAGGATTTGGTTTTGTTGTTCGCAATTCGAGCGGTGCAGTGATCCTAGCTGGCTCGCAGCGACTAAGAGTAGATGGTTCGATTATCATGTTAGAAGCGATGGCATTAAGATGGGCCCTTCTATTTGCAGCGATGCCAACATCATCAATATAAAAATTGAAGGTGATAACAAGAATCTCATGATATCCCTAGCAACTGGGAAATCTCGCCTCGATTATTGCGGCCTGATCATGGAAGATATTTCTGGGAAAGTCGCAATTATAGGGGAAGTTGAATTCTCCTATGTTCCACGTAAAGCCAATGCGGTAGCTCACGCGTTAGCCCATTTTGATTTAATCATGGATACTAGTAGAATTTGGGTAGATTATTTACCTTCAAGTGTTAACTCTCTTGTACTTCGGGACGTAGGGCGTTCGCCCAATGATGTTTAGAATGGCTTTTCTCAAAAAAAACAAAAAAAAAAAACAAAAAAAAACAAAAAAAAAAAAATTAAAATAAGAAAAATTATCTACGTCACAGCATTAATGTCGTTTTAGAAATCTTACAAATTAAGGAGGTAAATACTTTAACTTACCTACCCTCATTAAGGTGTAATCAATACTACCTCCATTTTTTTTTCTTATTAAGATGTAGTTTTATATTTTTTCCCCATTACACTATCCATATAAATTAATGTAAGAATATAATATAAGAAAAAGTGAAGGTAGTATACCTATGTATTTATAAGTTGTATAAATGTTAACCATGTATTTAATTTGGAGCAACTTTGAAAAAAAGATTTAGGGGAACTGTTCCCCCCTCTTCAATAGAATGACATTTATTTTAGAAAAAGACTTAATTGCAAGAAAAATTTTAAATTACAATTTAATCTTTATTTTTATTATTTAGCAAAACAAAAATACAACTTTTACTCATAATTGTAAATTGGATCATCGACAAATTTTTCGGTCACCAGAGTCCATGTGTGCAGCAAATGTGATAATGAGTATTTGCCACAACTTTAGTGAAATGGTCTCAAATAATGAGTATTTGTCACAACTTATGAGCATTTGTCACAACTTTATTATCGTCTGAATAACTCGGGCGCAAATAATATATTTGTCACCACAAAAGTGGTCTCAAATGAATCTCAAATATTTTTTGCAACAACTAGTTATTTTTAAAAGTAGTCTTAAAGTGGTCTTAAATAATGTGTAGAGAGATTTGTGACCACTTATAATTAGTGACCACAATTGTGGTGTCAAAAAATGTAATACAAAAGACCTCTTTTGTTGTAGTGGGTTAATTACAGCAACCCCACCAAATTATCATCGTTTTTGCTCATAATCCACTAAACTTTTTTTTTTGGCACAAATACATACAAATTATACGAGTTTGGCAAATAAACCACCAAACTTATTTTCCTACCATTTTTCATCAGAATTTCGCACGTAACTTGCACGTGATATACTTTTAGGGGTGTTTTTTATCCAAACAATATTTTTAGTATGTAGAGGAGCTGCTCATCTTCAACAATATAGGTTCTTGATACTGGAAAAATGAACCGCTGATTTAAATGAATGGTTAAGGAAAAAAAATGTATGAATAAAACTCACTTTTGGCCTACTAAAAAAATTGTTTGGACAAAAAGGGACCCTTAAAATTTTATCACGTGCAAGTCACGTGCCAAATTTCGACGAGAAATGATCGCAAAATAAATTTGGTGGTTTATCTGTAAATCAAAAAATAAGTTTAGTGGTATATCTGTCAAACCCGTATTGTTTGTATGTATTGGTGCCAAGAAAATAAGTTTAGTGGTTTAAGTGCAAAAACACTGATAGTTTGGTGAGGTTGTTGTAATTAACCCTTTATCAAAATATGGAAGAAATATTAAAGTTGTAAAGAAAAATCCCAACCTTTTCAAGAAATTGTAATATAATCCCAAAGTTTCAAATTTGCATAAAAAATCACAACATTTTCTTAAAGGTCATTTCTATATACACCACAAGAATTACTCTTCACACCAAATTAACATCTAATCAATTAATATTAACATTTTAATTATATGATCAAGACATTTTTACACTAGAACAAAAGAGGTCTTCTATATAACATTTTTGTGACAATAATTATGGTTACTAATAATAAGTTATTTGTGACCACTTATTGTCACAAATCTCTCTACAAATTATTTGAGACCATTATAGACTACGTTTAGAGACAACTAGTTGTTACAACAAATGTTTGAGACGCATTTCAGACCACTTTTGTAGTCACAAATATTTTATTTGCGTCCAAATTATTGAGACCACAATAAAGTTGTGACAACTACTCATAAGTTATGGCAAATACTTATTATTTGAGACCACTTTTCACTAATTGTGACAAATGCTCTTTATTTAAGACCATTTTTTGTGGTCTCAAAATTTTCTTTTTTGTAGTGTTACCCTTTTCCACAAATATATAGTTAAAAAAAATTCATCTTCCTCCCTCTAACTCCATAATTTTTGCATAATAAAAAGAAATGAGGCGAAGAGAAGATTGGCTTGATTCCACTGCACACAGTCGATAACTCATTTCATTTGCGATTTTAAAAATTAAATATCTAATTTATCACTGACCTTCACCCATTATGTTTCAACAATTTCAATTTTGCTGCAAACTTCATTTGTTGAAAGCAAGCTTGAAAATGGTTTGTCATGTTAGAACAAATGTGAGAAAGATTGCATAAATGAGAAATAAACGACACACAAATTTAATGTGGTTCACTAACAATGTGTTAGCTACGTCCATAGCTAGAAGAGAGGAACTAATTTATTCAGGTGTTTATGGATAACAGACTGACAGAATTCAGACTCACTGTTTTCAGATTGATTTTGATTGAAATGATTGACCTAAAGCCAGCAATAGAGCAATATATAAGCCCTAAAAAGACTAAAATAGGAAAATAGGCCGAAAATGGGCCTAAAACGCGTGAAATCCAACCTAACTGACTTAATGGACGCAACCGCGTTGAACTATCGTGGTCGCTTTCCAACACAAAGATCGATTTATAAACTAGCCTGGATTTGTCGTGACCGTGAGCAGCCCTTTCACGGATGCGTCTCGCGTGTTGTTGCGGCCGCGTCAGGTTAGTCCCAAATGCCTTATTCAGGCTACTTTTGTAGCGGCCATGTTCCTTCAGACGCGGCCGCATCTTCCAAACGTGTCCAAACTCAGCAAAACAGTTTCAAGGCAATCACAGATCAAACCTCCACCTTGATAACAGATGTGAACTGAAACCGATGAGATTCAAGGAACTATTCCAATAAATCTCCCCCTTGACTTGAATCTTCTCACAGATCAACAGATGTCCTCTTACAAACCAAACAGATATAAAAGATGCACCCCAAAGATCCTAAGATCCAACCTGTCTAAACTATCGAACAGGTAGGGGCCACCCATTGAGCTAAACTGATTTTGCCACCTCTAAACCAACCTACCTTTTTATTAAGTTTTGGGTATCAAACTCAAAATTATGGTGAAGTAAGTTATAGCAAATCAGGTTACCTGCAGGTAAATGAGTGAGGCACTGCCTAACCTTTAGGATAACATGTTTGGTATCATCCGCGTTGTTAGGTTTGAGAACACTTACAACACACACACAACAAGATTCAATCCAGAAATGAATGAAAAACGGACTGAAAATCGGACACTTCAAACCGAACGCAAAACCAGAAATAAAATGAAGAACACCAAGCTTTTACGTGGTTCGATCAAGGTGATCTACATCCACGGAGGCTCTATACACCTCAATTCACTCAACTAAACAATCAATTACAAGAAACAACCTAGAAAACTAGAAGCCCCAATTCACAACCCGAATTGAGCTCAAGAACCCTAGCTTTCAAATTCTAACGATTGATTAGTGTTTACAGAGGGAAAGCTACGTGTGTCAACTCGCCTTTACAAGTAGAACAAATGTATATAAAGAGCTAAGCTAGAATCAAGAAGTTCTGGAAGCTGGAATCAAATTCAGTTTCAATTGCTATTCAAACTGAAACGCGTCTTTAACAACGGTTTTACATGCAACAGTCCAAAACCGTTGCTTATTTCTGTTATAACCGTCACCAACCCGGTTCTTCAATAACTTTCAAATCTGATCTGATATAAACCCGGCTCTCCGGTCTGGTTCTTCCCAACCCAAACCCGGTTCTTGATCCTACTCGACCTCTACTACAAGACATGCTCACTTGAAGAAATTGAATTGACACCTACACGCGTCTACCTAAATATATCAAGGGAATGGTAGGGTATGAGTTTAGTTATTCCTGCCTATCCGCTAAATCTACCCTACTCGCTTACCCCCTATATTCATATATATAAACAATATATATGTGTATGTATAGATTTAAATGTTATATTTCTTTATAGAATTACAATTATGTACCCCATATGCATGTATCTAAATATATACAATGAATCAACCTGGCCTAATTGGACTTCAAAATCTTGCTCAATTGTAATTGATAAGTACGTGAAACATAAATGGTTTTGGAAAAAGTAATTAAGATTAATGAAGTAACCTGGCCATAAGCATAGGGGTTTTAATGAATTTAAATATTCATAATGATGTTAAATAATTAAGTAATTAACCAACCGTGACAAGAAAAAGGGTGATGAGATTGACCTTGGAGTGCCTCTGACTCAGCTCTGACTATGATAAGCCTAAGCTCTTGGCTTCTTCTAAGTAGAGATGGATATATGCCCATTACATTTCCTATTTTACCCTTAACAAATGTCACATTTTGTTAAATAGGACGACAACTATCATAATGTTGTCTGTTTGTTTATTCTTTGATATTCCAAGACAGATTAAATAGAGACTCCAAGATTGCTCTAACGTAACTAAGTGACTCATTTGAAGCAAAACAGTAATATCTTCGATTAAACAATTAATACTATATTTGTTATGTAAATCATCTACCAAAAACATTTAGTAAAAAATTAATACATCTTTTTTGAAATGTGTTATTGTACGTTGAGAATGTATTAACTTTTAGAAAAAAATGCTTCTTTTTACGCTGAAATGTATTATTTCACATGTGAAGAATTATTTTTAACGTTAAAATTTATTGCATTTTTTATGAAAGCTATTATTTTAAATGTTGAAATATATTATATTTTCTATGAAAAAGTATTAGTCTATTTTATATATACTATATATATAAATAACGTATTATTTTTTCATGTTAATGTAACATACTGTTTTTCTATGATGTATTACCTTTTCCGTAAAAAGTTTTACGTTTTTTTTTTTGTTTATAAAAATGCATTATTATTTTTAGTTAAACAAGTATTATTTTTAACTAAACCTGTAATATTGCATTCGACTTATGATGGAGGCAAAACAAATTCTAAACAAAATCAGTCATTTCAAAAATAAATTTAAAAAAAAAAAGTGTGAGGGTCATTCCCGCGACCTCCAACAATAATGAAGCAAGTGGAGACCATTAGCCAAACACATCTATATCTATATTTATATTTATATAAATATAAAAGCAACTCATTTTAATGCAAACTTAGGAGAATCCTGCCTAAATTATGTTTTTATTTATGTTCATCATATATCTAATTACACCTATAGAGTTTAAGGGTTGGACTTCGAATCTCACTGAGGCAATTCATCAATGAATCACAATGTTAATTAGTGTATTAACATATTAATCTTCGCAAGACATCACCATAATGGGTTGAATACATATGTAGATTATTATTATTATTATTATTATTATTATTATTATTATTATTATTATTATTATTATTATTATTATTATTATTATTATTATTATTATTATTATTAGCAGCAGCAGCAGCAGCAGCGGTAGCAGCAGTAGTAGAAGGAGCAGAAACAGCAGCAGTAGTAGTAGCTGTAGTAGTAATTTTATACCACCTCCGTTTTTTTAGTTGTCATTCTAGCTTTTTTATTTTTATTAGATGTAATTAGAATTATAAATATATATTATATTAAGCAGTAGTTAGAAGTTAGTTAGAGCTTCTTCTCAATGGCGATTACAGAGCGATCATCTTTTCCTAATTATGCCACAATGGCTCAAATTGCTCTTCGATTGGATAGATCAAATTATTCTTTTTGGAAGAACCAGATTCTGGTGATTGCTCACGCGCATGGATATGATGGTCTGCTTTTTGGTACTGTTCCAGCTCCGGATCAATTTCTAGAGACTACTCTGTCACAGCGATTCATCAATCGAATCCTCAATATCTCACTTGGATCCGGAGGGACCAACTTCTTCTTGGCTGGCTTCTTGCCTCCATTTCTGAAGGTATGTTAGTAGGGGTGAGCAAACTACCGCAAAAACCGAAATATCGAACCGAACCGATGTTATTCGGTCAATTAGGTTTGATTAATTCTTCTAGGCGGTTTGGCTCGCTAAAAAAGTTCAGAAATTTTTGGTATTCGGTATTCGGTTCGGCAGCTAATATATTTAGCCGAATTCACCGAATTAACCGATAGTAAAATAACATGTATAAAATATTTTATAATAAATAAGATATTACATTAGTGACTAGAATTTCTCTTATGATATAAATAACACTTATTCACTTCACTTCTCATACTTATTCAACTCTTCTTTTCGTCGTACCCTTTTCACTTTTCATCTCTTCATTCCACCTCTGGCCTTTGTTGGGCCTCCACCCCTGCTTAATCTCAGGTTTTCACTCTCATCTTATCCCGCACCTTGTATATTCTCTTTTGATTTGGATATATGTGGTTAAGGAGTACTTACAAAAGTTTAATAATTAATTTTTGCCTAAACCTAAAAACCTAAAACCCAAAACCTAAACCTAAAACTAAACTAAACTAAACCTAAACCTAAACCTAAACCTAAACCAAAACCTAAACCTAAACCTAAACCAAAACCTAAACCTAAACCTAAAACCTAAACCTAAACACCTAAACCCAAAACCTAAAGCTAAAAGTTCAGAAATTTTTGGTATTCGGTATTCGGTTCGGCAGCTAATATATTTAGCCGAATTCACCGAATTAACCGATAGTAAAATAACATGTATAAAATATTTTATAATAAATAAGATATTACATTAGTGCTAGAATTTCTCTTATGATATAAATAACACTTATTCACTTCACTTCTCATACTTATTCAACTCTTATTTTCGTCGTACCCTTTTCACTTTTCATCTCTTCATTCCACCTCTGGCCTTTGTTAGGCCTCCACCCCTGCTTAATCTCAAGTTTTCACTCTCATCTTATCCCGCACCTTGTATATTCTCTTTTGATTTGGATATATGTGGTTAAGGAGTACTTACAAAAGTTTAATAATTAATTTTTACCTAAACCTAAAAACCTAAACCTAAAACTAAACTAAACTAAACTAAACTAAACTAAACTAAACCTAAACCTAAACCTAAACCTAAACCAAAACCTAAACCTAAACCTAAACCAAAACCTAAACCTAAACCTAAAACCTAAACCTAAACACCTAAACCCAAAACCTAAAGCTAAAAGTTCAGAAATTTTTGGTATTCGGTATTCGGTTCAGCAGCTAATATATTTAGCCGAATTCACCGAATTAACCGATAGTAAAATAACATGTATAAAATATTTTATAATAAATAAGATATTACATTAGTGGCTAGAATTTCTCTTATGATATAAATAACACTTATTCACTTCACTTCTCATACTTATTCAACTCTTATTTTCGTCGTACCCTTTTCACTTTTCATCTCTTCATTCCACCTCTGGCCTTTGTTGGGCCTCCACCCCTGCTTAATCTCAAGTTTTCACTCTCATCTTATCCCGCACCTTGTATATTCTCTTTTGATTTGGATATATGTGGTTAATGAGTACTTACAAAAGTTTAATAATTAATTTTTTGAATTGGTTTTGTAAAACCGAAATAATCGACACCACAACTGAACTAATTCGGTTTCCTGAATTAATTCAGGAAGCCAATAATACTTATAGAAAATATCCTTCTGTAAAGAAAATATGGATTCCAAGAGAGACTAACACTCAAGGACCCATACAACAATGGGTACCTAAGTCCTCTTGATAGGCTTGTAGGTCAAGTTTCCATCTGGATGTAATGATATATGGTACACTAACAGTAGATATACTAGACACATGAATGGCAACAAGGAGCCACTGAAGGACTTGAAAGACAAATAATAACCCAATGTGATTTTTGGTGACAATGCCAAGCGACCAAAGGTGTGGAACCTTCACCAAATGCAGAGTCAGTGTTACGGATGTGTACTATGTTCAAGGCTTACAGTACAATCTACTATGCGTAAGTCAATTATGTGACAAAAGACAGTTAATAGAGTTCAATGGAAGTGCACGGTCAGAGATGTTCGTACAAATTAGAAAAGGTAATATCTATCTAGCTGGCTAGGAGCCTACCGGTGGGCAACTCACGGGCTTCATAGCAAAAAATATTCATGAACTCAGTTGGCTTTGGCACAAAAAGATGAGTCATCTGAACTTCAAAACCATGAACATATTGGCTCGTAAAGGTTAGTGACATGATTACTAGATACTCCCTCCATCCCATTCAGATTTGCACACTTTCCTTTTTGGTACATCCCACACCAATTTGCACACCCTTAAAAAAGAAATTTCTCTTACAATCTACACCCTCAATTTCCACCTTTGAAAAAGTCAACCAAAAAGCAAAAAAAAATATTTTTTTAATATACATGTCCGGCCCTACGTGCAAATTTGAGTGGGACAGACGTAGTATTTCTTACCAGAAAAATAGTGTGTGATGTATGTCAGAAAGGCCAAGAAATTAAAAAGTATGTCGAGGGCAAACCTGTAAGGTCATCACACATCTTACTCAACTCGTTACATATGGACCTCTTTGGACTAATTTAACAAGTAGGCCCAGTGGGATGAGGCACTCACCAGTAGTAGTTGATGACTTCTCTATATCTACTTGGACTATGTGTTTAGCTAAGAAATCACACTCGATAGAAGCTTCCAGACCCTCTAAAGCAAATTTAGAATGAGAAATTCCTCGGCATTGTCAAGATAAGATCGGATCAGATAAAGGCACTGAATTCACTAACAAGTTCATTGAGAGTTTTTCAATATTAATGGTATTCATCATGAATATTCAACCGTAAGAACTCCTCAGCAAAATAGCGTTGCAAAAAGAAGAAATAGAACATTGAAAGACACTACAATGACCATGATTAGTGAAGCACAACTGCCTAAGGGATTTTGGCCATGGGCTACCAACACAACATGCTATACTCAGAACAAATATCTTATCAACAAGAATCTAGATAAGACACCATACGAGCTGTGGTATGGTAGAACATCTAAAATCTCTTACTTCCATATCTTTGGCTTTAGATATTTCATGGTGAACAGTGGAAATCAGCACCTAGATGCCTTTTATGCTAAATCATATGAAAGAATATTTATGGGATACTCTGTTATAAGAAAGTTATTTAGGGTGTTCAACACTTTACGAAGCCATGTTCTCCTACTTCATCTCTCAGACTAAACCTGGAACTACTGAAGATGCTCTAAGTGGTCTTAACTGGGTTCAAGCCATGTAGGAACAACTCACTGGATTTGAGAGAAATGAAGTATAGAACTTGCTTCCCAAGCCTAATCATCAAGGCGCTATAGGAACCACATGGGTGTTAAAAACAAGCTGGACGAGTTAGGGCTTGTTACCAAGAACGAAGCAAGGTTAGTTGCTAAAGGTTACTGTTAGGAGAAAGACATAGATTTCAATGAAACCTTTGGCCTAGCAAGACTCTAAGCAATCGAAATATTTTTTCCTATGTTGCATACATGAACTTCATAGTCTATCAAATATATGTGAAAAATTCCTTACAAATGGATTTCTAGTTGCGAAAGTTTATGTTGAACAAGTAATTAGATCAAAAGGAAATACTGGATCAACCTAGAAGTAAGTTGCGTCCAGATGAAAGAGGCAGAAAAATAATTAAGGGACGGAGCATTTGCTCGTTCGGGAAGAAGTCTTGCTTGGTCATGCATTTGTGTCAGGGATAATTTTTCTTATGTTGTGGATCATTTGCACGCCAAGCAAAAATCTTGCCTGGCCGAGCAAAACACCACTGCCAGGAGAAGTATACGCGTGAAAAAGGCTTCGTTCCAATTGTCCCTACTTTAACCTAATGTTATGTACTCCTACACATAGGTAGACTTAGTTTTATCAAAATGGCGTTATAATTAAAGAGAGATATCAATATATACATTATTAGGTAGGTTTTAGAGCGTAATAAAGTTAGAGGGCCGAAGAAGTAAGATTCATCATGTTGTCTTCTCCAATCACCTATAGTATTGCTTACTTTATTTCTAGTTTATTGTTTTGAACGATGGTGTTGTTTATGATTATTTTTATTAATTATGTTATGGAGTAGTCATTCTATATCTTAGGATTTAGAAAATAGATTTCAATTACAATGTAGATGTATATATGCTATCCGTGATATGTATGCATTCTATTGTTATTCGATGTGTTGCATTACAAATTGATGCTTAGGTAGCCTGATCACCTAGTCTAGCACCCGCGAATCAAATATCAAATATAACAGACAATATTGATGGCCAAACAACCCATGATATAATATATAAGAGAAACTGGAAGGGTACTTAGACACTTTTTTAGGAGTCATATTTATTCCGGGATGTTGGTCTGTTGTGTATGATCCACACCTCAAGCGCTCCAGAAGGAGAGGTTTGAGATACCAAATCGTAAAGTCTCATAACAATAAGAGCATATGAACAAGGGATATATATATATATATGTATATATATATATATTTTTTATTAATTATATGCAATTAGTTATTAATCTATAATATGTTGCTATAGTGTTAGGGTCATGACTTTAGTAATTAGGTTAAGTACCGAAAAGTGCATAAAATTGTCAGTGATTACAATTCGTTATGGGTTTAGTTTATATTATTTAGATTCAATATCTTATAGTAACTCTGGTACACATGTTTACGCATGCATATTAGGTCGATTTAAGTTTTCATTTAATGGTATTTGCATGCATAATCGACCGTAAATGACTTATATTTATATTATTGGGTTGTTTGACGTTTGTGCACTTGTTTTAGAGATATTCAGGTGATTTAAGGCCAATAAAATTGCATTCGATTAAGGATGGACGAGGAAACGAGTCTCCGAGAGTCCAGATCAAAGGAAAATCGAGCCACGAGCGAAAAAGCCAGTCGCGGCCGCGACAGTTCTTCACGACCGCGACAAAAGCACACCAAAAAGAGTTGAAAAGCCCTGTGAAGTTTCCATGGCCACGACAAAATAGGTCGTTTAAAGAAGGTTTGCCGACGACGACCGTGACATCCCTTCGCGGTCGCAAAACTTAAGTCAGTTTTGAATCCTCGGGTGTAAAGAATTCTTGTTTGAAGCGCAATTCAACACCAATTCGATTCCATCTACAAATAAGAGTTCCTAAGTCCAAAAATTGGATTTGGAACTGAGATTTTTGGAGGATTTCTGGAAAAGATGAGCAAAAAAGATTCAGCAATTTTCGATTTACCTTTACAGTTTATTTTTAGTATAATTTATACCAATACAATTGTGTTTTTAGTTATAGCCATGAGTGGTTAGTCGTTTATTTTCAGTCTTTACTCGATGTTGAACCCTAGTTTGATGATTCTATAATTCTTACAGTAATTGTTCAAACAAATTATGTTTTGAAATGTTTTATGCTATGCATATTTATATAAATTCCTAAGTGAATTGTTGTTTGGATTTTGATCACCTAAGCAGCTAATCACATAATTATTGCTAGGTCATTGTCGTAATACGTAATCGTTACGACTTATGTCCACTAGTAGCAAATAGAGAAATTAATCACTAGGATAGCATAATTCACGGTCAATTACACCGATCTTGTGAGTACAATACCGTGTTTATCCCGTTGTTTTAATATTCTATGCGTCTAGTTAATGAGGTCTAGAGAGCTTATTCCAAGATCACTCAACTAAATAGACTACCCGAAGAACTTGTTTTGATTAGTTAAACTTAAGGGGTAACATAAGTTAACAGAGCTTGTTGTTCTTTGTGATAGGAGTTTTAGAACTAAACTGGCGGGTAATTACATTAATTACGAAGATAATTCGAACTAGGGGGATACTAGATTATGGGTTGGATCTTTATCATATTTGAATTTTGAATTACTCCTTGTTGCTTATTGTTTATTTCTTGCATTTAGTTAAGTTAGTTATTTAAATCAAATCAAAAACCTCCCTCCATATATATATATATATATATATATATATATATATATATATATATATATATACTGTTAGGTTACTATATAAAAGCACATTAAATCTTCTTGCTCTCTGTGGGTTCGGCCCTGGCTTACCGTTTCTACAAGTTAGAAGAGAAAAACTACGACTCTTAATTTTACTGCACATCGAAAGTGCGGTCAAACTCTATATAGTTATTTCACTTTTATTATCAAATATATATGTGAGTGAGAAATATGCCCGCGTCGTAACTCCAAGGCTATGTTTGGTTGGGTGTTGTCTTCTAATAAGTAAGCAGACTGCCTTTAATTAAAGGAAATTTAATTTTCATGAAAAAAATTATATCAAATAATTAAATAATTATATAGTATTATAATTGACGAATAAAATAATTAATTTTTTTACGTTAATAGAAATTAAATATTTTTCCAATGAAAATACAAATTATAAATATAATAATATTAATAATTTAAATATTTTTCTTAATATCCAAAGAAAATGTTAAATAAATAAATGAATAATGACAATTAATTAATTTTTTTATCATACAAAATTTTTAAATTGAGGAATAAACATAATTAATTAATTTTTTCATTGTATGTAAAACGAAAATGCTCAAAAAATAAAAAAATAAATTACATAAATTTGTTTTTTTTTTTTTTTTGTAATTTCCACTGATTAAAATAATAATAATAATAATAATAATAATAATAATAATAATAATAATAATAATAATAATAATAATAATAATAATAATAATAATAACAACAACAACAACAACAACAACAACAACAATAATTATAATAATAATAATAATAATAATTATTATTATTATTATTACCCAAAAAAATATTTAATTCAATATTACATAAAATAGTAAATTAAAAATAAAATATAATTAAAAAATCTCAAATATAAACAATATTAATCCAAAAACAACTAAACATCACCTCTCAACAATCATACGCATTATCAATCGATCAATCACAATTCTTAGTACTACTTTAATTATTATATTAATCATCAATAACAACCTCTTACACACATCACATCACCTTTTACAATTAAATAATATATTCAACAATACAACCACTTCTACAACCACCTAATCAAACATTACATTTTCACTTCCCCAACCACTTTTCCCAACCAACAGTGTCCCAACCACCTCTATCCCCAACCAAACAAACCCCAGGTCTATTTATTTATATGTCAAAAAAAAAAGGGGGGGGGGGCTTGGTTAGTCAAAATTGATCACTTTTGTTGTGCTAAAGTTGTTTTTGGCTAATGTAATTTAGTTATGTATGTTTATGAGGTAAATTATAAGTTATTTTATATTTATTTATATTCGATGAATCCGATAACGTCATAAGTTCAATATATTTTGCAAAAGTTTTGTAAAGGGTATTTGTTTAAAATGGAGCATTACAAGATGTGTACTGGAGATATAAAATTAATAGGTTGGTGGATGATGATTAATATCATTATGGGTCTGTTTGTTTGTGGTTGGGCTCAGCCGTTCAGGATTGAGCCCAACCAATGGTGTGTTTGGTAAGTGGTTGTGCCCAATATATTGTGGACAGCAAAATATCAATCATCAATCCACTAACTAACTCTTACACACATCATCAATCAAACATCATTCCTAATACACACTTTAACCAATAATCAATCATTCACTAACTCTTACACACATCAAATCAACTTTAACACATTTTATATTATAATTACCCCACAATCCAATCTCCAACCAACCTAAACAAACACTTACTTATTTACCACAGCCTCCATATTTCACTTTATTCCCCACAGCCTACAGTACTCCAGCCACCCACAGTCATAAACAAACAGAGCCTATATTGTGACAGTGAAATGTAATAATTAAAAGGTTGCTGGAATTTGTGAATTTATATTATAATATTGTAAAAAATAACATGGATAATAATTGGTTAATTCGGTAAGTGAAAAGATAGTTTGATTTGTGGGGGGAAGGATTTTGATGGGGAATGCGTCATATCCGGATGATCATATCCTGCCACATCCTTGCACATATATACCCATAGTATTTAAATCATATTTCGTAAGACAACAATAAAAGACTTGGGGGCTGTTTGTAAATGTTGTTCACAGTACTTATTAATTTATAACTGGGAAAGACTCTTTTGGGGGTATTTGGAGAAACAATTTCAACTTTGGAAGAAAGTGATTCCAGAATAATAGTTGCAAGAAGAATTTTACTGTTTTTCTCTACTTAATTGTTTGAAATCATTTTTCCTTCAAATACTAAAAGTAATTTTTATAAAATTTACAATTCAATGTTTTAAAAAAAAAAAAAAAAATAATTGCAAACACTCGTAGTAAAAGAATATAGATAAAGTACACCCCTGTCAAATCCTTTCCCTTTTTAAACAATTTGACTCGCTACAAGAGAAAATGGTCTTTTGAGTTAACAAAAGTGGTCTCAAATAATGAGTATTTTTCACAATAGGCGAAGTTAGGGAGAGAGAGATTCATGATAATAAAAATTATATATAACTTTCATACTTAATTATTTATATATTTTATTTTGTATGTCTTTCTCTCTCCAACTACAGCTAGAAATTCATCAAATGAAATGTAGAGGATCCAAATTCAACTTTATTAGTAGGGATAATTAATATGTCATCACTAATTATTTATCTCAATAATAATTCGGATTCAAAAGTCGTCTCAAATATTTTTTGCAATAAGTAATTATTTCTAGAAATAGTCTGAAAATTATCTCAAATAATTCATAAACTTTTGTGACAACAGGCGATCAGAAATAATTTATTATTATAATCTAACAAAATATATCAGAAAATACCATTTTTACTGTAATATAGAATTTGGGTGAACAAATAAAGTCTCATGTTATAACGTCACAATCAAACACTTTAATGGGCGAGACGAGATCTTGTCAAACATAGAAATTGATGTAAACACCTTAGTTTCATAATTGTCAAACTCAAACGCAACTGCTTGCATCATCTATATATATATTCAATTATAGCAACCTCATAAAATATTTATTAATAGGAAAACCAAACTAGGAAAAATATTTGAGTTTCTGCGTTCAATCGTTTTAACTAATTATGTTTTCCATAATTTTCCTCACTGTCATATTAAACCTAACATAGCCATAGGTAGAAAGTAGGGCAAGATGATCAAATGGACCCGGAACCTATGCCATCTGAGACGGGTGAGAAGAAGCAGGCCAAAGATGGCTCTGATAAATGAATCAAGTCCTTACGTAACAAACCAAACCTTAACATGTCTTTTTCCTTTCGCAAAATCTAGATGTACGTCCTTCAACTATTCACAAATATTGTTTTCTATTATTATAGCCGGCAACAAATGTGACATCATATGTTACATTTCTTTATTTTATAATTTATTTTACAATATTTAACAAGCAGTACATGTTTTAGATAATATTATTAATTAACATATTTCGTACATTAAAGATAATATAACGGAAAGTGAAACATGTACGGACATATTTGGACTAGGCTGTTGCCAGCCGGATGTGGGATGGCCCAGCCTAAAGGTATTTCACTTTATGGATCGTCAATCCGGATCGCCCAGCCAATTTCCATCAAACTTTAACACATTTTCATCATTACATAATCATCCAATCATTATCTACATCACTTTTACAATTTTCAATACATTTTTTTATCATTACCTAATACCCTACATAACCTTTTACAATTTCCAATACACCTTTATATCATTACCTATCATCTCAATACCTATTGATTTGACATCACTTTACACATCCTACCTTACTACATCCTTAAACAAAAATACATTTTACTATTCAAATGGATGTACCAGCCGTGGATGTGTCCCAGCGGACGGGGCACATTCCACTACATCCCAATCCAAATATCCCCGTAGTGTCGCAAAATATCCGAACTGACAGTAACAAATAATCATGAAATGTGCTTCAGTTACCTAATTGCAGGTCAACAGTGAACAACAATTGGATCCCCTCCTTCCAATTGTACAATTTCTTCTACAATGTAATTCACATGTTAATTGATGGCTAATTAAATGTTAGAGCCTTGTAAGGTTGGTGATAATTACCTATTGTTCAGACTTGTGTACCATGTCCTTAAATAGTACTGTATAGATAAGTTTAGTGAATTTTTTTGAGTGAGAGTAAAGTGGACGTAGAAGGATGCCCTCATATTTGGACTACTATAAAACTGTTTAAGTACCTACAACATTGATTGAAAAACGGTTCTTAAAGTATTTCCGTTCCACAACTCATAACACATTGATTGATGTAAGTTTCGAAGTTTAAAGTTAGCTGCAACTTACCCTTGAATAGAAAGTTATTGCTATAACTGAAAAAAAACTAAAGTTAATTCACCTCCTCTAAACCTCTGTCACTTGGAACCAATATTTACAGATAATATAAAAGTAAAAAGTAATAACTTCATTTCGAGTGATTTTTAAATGGGAGTTTTATAATGAATCAGGATTCAAATAGACTAGTGTAGTTCCGATGAACTGATACAGTTAGATGTGTAGTCTTCCGAGGATAGGTGAAAACCACTGTAGGTGTCAAGTTGGACGTGAACATCATTTAACTAAGCTTGTACTATGTGAATTTTTTTTGTGTGAGGAAAGAGTGGATGTAGAAGGACTACCCCCACCTTCGAACCACTATAACAGTTGCATGTTTGTGTTTATTCTTTACGTAATGATGTTGTGACATATTATTATTTATTGCATTGATTTGAAAATTGTTTTGACATATTCTGCGGTGCATAAAATTCTTATGACATTGTTCGTTGCAAGGATTCGAAAAGACCAACTTATCGTAGGCAAACTGTTCTATAGAAACTTATCATTGTAAGCTTTGTTGTAAGAACCAATTTCTTACAACTAACATCAATTTATCACCTACTATTACAAAAGAAAAATCGCTAAAGACTAGAATATTCACAATCCAACCCCACCCCATGCAGATGTATATTGTATAAAGGATATGCAAGTGAATAACTTTTTTTAGAAAAATAATAGTAGCTAGTTTAGTATGCTCAATTTAATGAGTACTATTATAATAATTTTTATTCTAAATTTATGTAGTATCATTATACTATACTTTATTGTCCCCAAAAAAAAAAAATTGTTTACAGATTCTATTTTATTTATGTCCATATAATCCAAATTATGTTAATTGAGCTTTTCTGTAATACTGTTATGATATAATTCAATTCAAATGGATTAATTGAATAAGTTAAAAAAATAGAAGGGCAAAAATAAGACATTTAGTTGTCAATTCCTCTACCACAGTACTTAGTTGATAAAATAAAAAGGTGTACTTTAAAATGAAAGTGTGTTTTGTTTATTCTAGAGAGAGGAAGTATTTTCTATATAATAATTAGTTGAAATTGTACGTGATATTATTTTTAATTGTGTACGCACAATTTTATATTTGTCGATCCACCATTATCTCCACTCTAAACTTCTATCACTTAGGATCAACAACAATTAATTAAATTTATTTTAAATTAATTATCTACGTTGTTTCAATATCATATATTAAAAATCTTATGAGCCAAGTGAAGTGCACATGTTTTAATCCCTGTAATATTTATGTAAGTCATGTGGTGGTCATACGATCTTATTTCGTGTGGTAGAGTTTTATTTACCCAAACTAAGGAAGAGAATGCGGAGCCCCATATATCTATGTGATTTTTATTATACTTAAATTGATCTCTCACACGAAATGAGATCCTTATAACTGACATATACAAATTTTTATGATGATGCTTATAAAATCTTTGAAATATCATTTTTATTGCATACTTTCTTTATCCGGAGGCTGATTCAGTGATTCTTCATGTTACCCAAAAGTAATAAGTATATATAATATACTACTGTCTCTGTCGGTAGAAGAAGATATCCCATAAACCTTGTCAACAAACACGAGGAATTGAAAGTGATAGAATAGTCCGGCTTGACTCCAAAGGTAGATGATTGAGCCGTTTGTGTTGGGCTCCTTAATGATATAAAAACTCCCAGCGGAAATGTCCTCCTACTCATACTGGACATAAGTTAATGTGTCTGTCATTGATATATAAATATTTTATTTCTAAATTATGAATAATATATTAGTTGCATTCTATACACATAAGTTGGAGGACACATTAACTTATGTTTGTAGCCATGAGTAAGGGAGTTGATGAGTCGGGAGTGGAACTATACCCACATAAGTGTCATATTGTATATTAGAAATAGGTTATTATAGTTGTTATCTATGTTGCAAAAATTCTCGATTAATTAGCTCCGATAAATTTCCGTCTAGACGCTAGCCTCTCGTTTATTTTTTGTTGTTGCGTAGTTAAGGTCGGTCCGTTAATTTGAACTGAATTATGTTTGGAGTTGAAAACATTATCAGCCGTGACGCCTTGTATATGTTGTCTATCGCCCAAATACGAAATCGAGAAAGAAAACGCCACTCCAATTAAAAAATCTGTGATTAGGAACCATACTTTAAAAAAAGAAAAAAGAAACTATTGTGTTGCTCTCCTTCTTTTAAAATGGTAACAGAAATTGAATTATGTTCATATAAATTCATTGTGACTTACCCATTTATCGAAATGAAGGGTTTTAAATCCTTCAGCTATTAAAGGGTCAGATTTTCAGTGTTTTTAAAAAACGTACAGAATTTTGAAATGCATCTACAATTTTCAACAATATATGGACACAAGGAAAGTTGGAAGTATTATAAATCGGACCACCATAAATTAGTAGACGCTGGTGGCTATATATTGCCCAAATCGTCATGTAATTAATTATAATAAATGCTTCTAATATCAACATTTTAACTTTTTAACTACTTAAATTGAACTCTACCTTTTCTTTTCTATACCACAAATTTTATTTGGATAATTGTCTCTGCAAATTGACTGGCATTACAAATGGTGTGGGTGGATGACCCCGATAAATAATATGACATAAAAATTACTAACATTGATATGTAAATCACTGTACCATTGAAAAAATGAAATCCTCAATTTGAGTGGTCATAAGTTATGTCAGCACATAAAATTTTTCAACGATAACTTCATAATTCTTTTAATATTTATCAAATTTGAGCAATTAAAAAAGTTACGAATTGATATTTCTGTTTTGAAACTGTCGATAAATTACCAGATGAGTTTTGAAATCTTTCACTATATATTTAACAAAAAGGAAAGAATATATGTTCAATAAAATCTAAAATTTGATAGCTTGGTGTGAAGTTAACAGTGTGAGAAAATAAAAAATATATTTTTTATTGGAGTTTGATTCTGTTGGACTCTATCTGATGAATTGGAAACGAAACAAATTAGAGACATTATGTGAATGCAACTAAATTGAATAGATGGAGTTGTGAGAGTATCTACTACCTAAATTTTTAATTGTGGGTTCGAGTCACTTATCAAATTTACAAGACGGAGTCCATTGGTGTACATATTTTGCACCTTGACTAAATTAATTAAATGAGAGCGTGCGTTTAGCCCGTAAGCTAAAAACTTTATGAATATTTGAAACATTTAAAAAGGAAATACCCACTTGGGGAAGTGATTGTCAAGTTTATTAATTAAGAATGGATAAATGAATTAGGTAGGGGAAGGGGTAGGAGTAGGGGTAGGGGGCACAAATTTTCCAAGCATGAGAAGGGTCTTTGTTTGATGCCTTGAAGAGCACTCCATGCTAACATTCATAAAATATTAACAACCGAGATAGACAACGACTCACCGTAGAGAGTATGGACCAATTACTTTTCGCCCTCCATCTATTAATGCCCCCATTGCATTTCATCAACTTGTGTAACATTTTTTTTTTTAATGAAATCTGTCGTACGTACAGAAATTTGGGCCAAAAGTGTCCAGAATCTCAAATCAGCGGATGTTAGGTCCAAAGTGCCCAAACACCCAAATTAAAGGAAAACTATAACGGGTTTGCAATCCACAAAATTGTTTAGCGCAGTTTATTTATAGAATGTAGTTCACTTTTAAATAAGATTCAATATAAATTTATTAATACAATTCACTAAATATTAAATATACTTTGTTTTATTAAATTAAATATTTGGAATTAAAATATATAAATTAAAAGACAAAAAATAAAATAAAAAGGAAAGAAAAGTAGAAAACAATGGTTTATCGGAAGATAGGCTCTAACCCTTTTTTATGTTCTGCAATCTCGTTGTACGTCGTTTCAGATCTGCAAACTTAATCCAATTCCAATTGATTTCAATATGTTTTCAATCCAAACTCATTTTTCGTAATTTAATAATTTATTTCCATGTTTTCAGTTAGCATGATTTAGGAGTTGGTAAATGGGAGAGTCGAGATTTTTACTGTTGTTCGTCATGAATATACTTTGTCAATTTTTAAGCTCTGGCTATTAGCAGGTCGACTGTTAATAATGGTAGAATCACTTTATTTTTTATTACTTTCCTCCATTGATGGAATCTTTTTTTTATGATTTTCTTCCTTTGATGAAATCTTAAAAAGTTACGGTTTACAGCAACGAGAAATTTCTAATAAGCGCGAGTCATCAGCTCGCGTTGACTACGTCTTTACCCTTTGCATACAATAAAAAAAAAAAAAAAAACTGATGACTACGTCCCTACCCTTTGCACATAATAAAATTAAGAACCTACCCTTTGCACATAATAAAATTAAGAAAAAAAGGTTAGGGTTCACGGAGTTCTAGAAAAAAAAAGATACAGATAGAAGATAATAATAAAAAAAAAAAAAAGATAATTTTTTGTGTGTTATTTCTTTTTTCTAAATTACACACATATATATTGCTTTAATTGATTTTGTTTTTTCGTTAAAGACGTCATTATCTTTTATTAATAATATTTTAATTTATTAAATTAATTAACTACATTAAAATATTTTGTGGGATGCAAGCCATCGCTGTCATTTTTCCGGTCTCCCTTTATATTTATTTGTCTCTGTACACGCGCGCGGGGATGATATCGTGTGAAACAGAATCTTCTTTTTTTTTTTTTTTTTTTTTTTTTTCTTTCTTTTTTTTTCCAGAAGTTTAATCGTTTGTGAAACAGAATCTTCTTAGTATTGTGTATAGTTGGGAGCTTCTGTTATCTCTTGTGTTCTAATTATATAATTATTTAACTAACACTTTCTTAAGGTAATTATAATTATTAAACTAATACTTGTCCTATATATAGTTGAGGCACTACAAGAGATTAGACCTTTTGTAATTAAAAAATATATTTCTTATAATAGCAAATCTTCACAAATATTATACTATTTCAAATAATATATTCCGAAGCTATGATCTAGATAGTTTCTCGAAATTATTTGAAGTTTCTGGACCAACTAAATCCAAAGCTATGAAGGTAGGGGTATTAATTTCCAAAATGATCGAACCAGAATTTGAGGATTAAGGTTGATCTTAAATTGATTCGGTCAGAAATAGATTGAACCTTAATAACCCCCAAAAACTGGGTCGGGTTAACCCAAACCCGCGGCTCGTTTCTCTTTTTTAAAAATTAAAAGTTAAATTAGAATACTTATAATATATTTTGGTGATTGATTATAAATTTATGATTTCATTTTTAGTTTGCAAATTTTCAATTTTTTTGTGAACGTATATTTTGTGTCGTTGGTTTATAATTGTATGTCTATTTTTGGGATATAAAAATCTGTAAGAATGGAAGTACTCCACTCTACACAAGTTTTAGTTAAAGTTTATTAAAAAGAAAAGGTATGTTTATCTCTTCATCATTCACTCAACCCATGTTTCTATTTGATGAACATACAAAAAAAGAAAATTTAAATAAATAAAATTGAAAAAGTATATTGTGACTAGGATTGTTATTCCAATGGGGAGCGATGGGATTATAAATTATTTTATCCTAAATTTTGTTATATATTACGAGCGCTCCTTGAATATCTAATAAAGTTAATTCAAACAAAGTAAACATGATATTAAGTTGGATAGGTAATCCTTATCTTTCCTAATCAAACAAAGTAAACAAGGCCAAAAGAAAAGCACTAGATCCTCTATCGCAATCATATTTCACACATAAAACTATGTCGTTTTAATCCAATTTTGAAAACTTATTTTTCTTATCTACTTCTCAAAATGATATAGTTTTAGTGTGGGGCAAAATTGAGACCATATTTAAGACAGATGCTCACAATTGAAAGAAAAAAAATACACAAATGACGCGAGAGAGATGTTAACCAATCAACTTCTTTTTTTATTGTTTTTTTTTTTTTCATTTTACTCAAAATCTTATAACTTCGGTTCTTTTGTTTTAACTTTATTTTTTGTAAAATATATATCACATTATTTCTCATTCAATGATATTCAATTTTTTGTACATATAGCAAAAACAATTACTTGCCATTGAACTAACCTTGAGTGAATAATAGGATAAGGCTTAAGTCAGTTCTAGGTTTTCCCCTTTGCCCCTCCGTCTAGTTCGTCTAAGGTTTGGTTTTTCCAATCATCTCCTTCTCTGATCTCTTCTTCTTTTCTTTTGTTTGCCTCTCTTTGTTTTGCAGGTTTCTCTTCGAGAAGATTAGCTGGTATGTATCTCCCTCGGTGGTGTCTCGTACATCTGCTTGGCTAGGATTTCTTAATCCCCTCCACTTTTAGTAGCCTCTTTCGTGTTGGAAATTGATTTGGAATTTTGGGTTTTGACTCAAAATTGACCAATTTAATTAATTCAATCCATTTGTTAAAAATAGAAACAAGTTGCAAATTCATAATCTACACTCCGAGTAGATGAATTTAATGTATTAATATGCTCAAAACCGATTTCGGGTGAATGAGATATTAATTGTCAAAGGTTGCAACTTAAACATGGAAGTTGAAGAGTTTATGAAGTAAATATATGAGAACTTGTCCCACATAGAAAAATTGGAGTAAGTGGATACTCCTTATTTAGTAGAGCACTTGACAAGTAGTTATCAAGTGTGCTCCCCTAAAATGGACCCGAGGATGGTGCTTCGCACCATCCGAGCCCGAGCCCGCATGTCGCATTGAGTCGCTTTAGAGGCGCACTTTGCACTTCGCACGTACGCGTCGTCTGGAGGAGCCTTAAAGTTTTGGCTAGGTGGTCCAGACGGATGGCTCACGGGTTCGTGGCGGTTCGAGTCAGGCGGTGCGGTGACGTGGACCGATCCGGTCAGGAACCGGGTCGAACAGGACTGAATCGTTGGGCGGACCAGACCGACCGGTGGGTCAAACCGGGTCGGCGGTTCGGACCGGTCGAACCGGACCGGGGCAGTGGGTCGAACCAACCCGCCAGCGAACCAGTGCGACCCGTCGCCCGCCAGGGCGCGGGTCAGCCTGCGGGTGTGACCGCCCAGCGAACTGGTGGGTCCAGTCCAAAGGGTGCAACCAAGGGGTGAAGAGGTGCCTTTCCAAATAGGCACTTCAACTCTTCAACATATATAAATAGGCCCCTCCACATTTCATTTCATACATTCGAATTCACAAGTTCTTTGCAATTCAAAAGCTTTCTAAATTCTGCATTAGTAGGGTTCGAAAGTTCCAAATATCCGAGTACGTTCGCCGATAACTTCCGACTCGTAGTGCAGCGGTCTGAAGTTTTAAAGTCGTTGTATCTTGGAGGCGTTTTGCTACTATAACGTATTGCACCTGAGTACGTGGCAATTTCGTCTTACGGATATAGAGTCAAACTCTAGCCTCGACTTTGTCTGTATTCTACATCTTCGTCTATACAATCACATACCGATTTATAACATTTCGTACATCCTTCTGTTCTCCTCCAGAATCCCTGCTTCTGATCTCCACTCATTTTGATGTCCTTTTTGCATGGTAGAAGCATTAGCGCATATATATGACAGGCTATCGCTCCGGGAGTCTGAGACAGAATCGATTTCTCTTGATTTGAAACCCCTATCATCCTTAATGGAAAGCTAAACTTGATTGGTAAGTTGTTTGCACCGCAATCGTTTCGGCGAAGCAAATTGACGATCTCTTTCTTCGTCTTTGGATCCCTAAGGGCTCACTTAATATCAAAACTGTCGGGGACAATGTGTATCTCTTTTCTTTCGATCAAGAGGAGGACATGACCTATATCATTCATGGTGCATCGTGGTTATATGAAAAGTATATGAAAAGTATTTTATTTCGGACCTGGACCCACCGGTTCGTTGGTCGCACCCGCAAGCTGACCTGTGCCCTGTCGGGTCGCACCGGTTCGCGGATCCGGGTTTGAACCCGCCGACTTTCTGACGGGTCGATCCGACCCGACTCGATGCATGCTCGACCCGTCCGATCTACACCGGTTCCTGGCGGGTCGATCCGACTTGACCCGTTCCTGTCCCGATCCACGTCACCGTGTAGAATTGCTTGGAAGAAACTTGTTTATTGTGAAGAAATCAGATCACAACTGAATGAGCTTACAATGAAGATAGTTGTCCCTATTTAATACGCAAACTAATTCTGTTTAACTAATATAACAGGTTTAGTTAATTAACCTGTCTAATTTACTAATCTACCCTTTCATCTAAATTTTAATTACTAACTAACTCCTCTTTCCTTTGATACCCCCCCTCAAAATGGGAGTGTATATTTAAGAGTCCCATTTTGGACTTGAACTCTTTGAACAAGGCTGGTCCGAGCGGCTTTGTAAGTATATCTGCCAGATTTTGTTCTGTTGGTATTTGAATGATTTTGAGGAGACGTTCTTTTATCTTTTCTCTAGTGTAGTGGTAGTCGATTTGAATATGTTTTGTCTTCTCATGTAAGGCGGGATTATGTGCAATGCTGAAGGCGGCTTTACTGTCAGTGTACACAGTTGCTGGCTTGATGAAGTCCACCCTCAAATCTTGTAATATGTAAGATATCCATTGTAATTCTGAAGCCGTGGCACCCATTGCTCTATATTCGGCTTCTGCAGAGGATTTACTAACTGTTGACTGCTTCTTTGATTTCCAGGAGATTAATGAGTCACCAAGATAGATGGCATAGCCTGTGATACTTCTCCTGGTTTGTTCACAGCGTGCCCAATCTGAATCTGTAAAAGCTTGCATCTTATAGTTAGTTTTGGATGGATAAAATAAACCTTGACCAATTGTGTTTTTAATGTATCTCAACAATCTATGTACAGCAGCTAGGTGAGCCACAGTAGGATGACTCATGTATTGAGAAAGGGTCTGGATAGAGTAAGACAAATCAGGCCTTGTAATTGTTAGATACAATAATTTTCCAACAAGTCTTCTGTAAACAGAAAAATCAGTTAGTAATGGGGAATTACTTTGAGTAAAAGATTGTTTTGAATCCATGGGAGTGAGACATGGTCTGCTACCTAAAAAACCAGAATCATTTAGGATATCTAGAGCATACTTTCTTTGACAAAGTTGAAGGCCATCTTTAGATCTAGCTACCTCAATTCCAAGTATGTATTTTAGAATACCTAGGTCTTTAATAGTGAATTTTTTATGTAGGAAAGCTTTGACCTGTTCTATCTCAGTGAGGCTATTTCCTGACAGAATTATATCGTCAACATAGCATAATAAGACTGTAAATGAGTTACCTGTAGCCTTTGTAAATAGAGAATTGTCTGCTTTGGATTGTGTGTATCCAAAACTTACCAATGTTTCTGTAAGTTTGTCAAACCATTGTTTAGAAGCCTGTTTTAAGCCATATAAAGACTTATTTAGCTTGCATACTCTGTTGTCACCTAGTTTACAATAACCAGGTAGGGGTGTCATGTACACTTCTTCACTTAAATCCCCATGTAAGAAGGCATTGTTTACATCACATTGATGTAGATGCCAATCTTTAGAAATAGCTATTGATAGTAAGATTCTTACAGTTGTAATTTTTGCAACTGGTGAGAATGTATCAAAATAATCTAGGCCTTCTTGTTGTGTATAGCCTTTTGCAACTAACCTGGCCTTATACCTATCAATGGTCCCATCAGGCTTATATTTAATTCTGTAAACCCATTTACACCCTATAGTGTGTTTATCTGCTGGTAAGTTAACTAGAGACCAAGTATTTGTTCTTTCTAAAGCACTTAGTTCTGTTTGCATAGCATCTTGCCATTTAAGATCTTTGCAAGCTTGATTATAAGTTTTAGGTTCTGTTAGTTGGCTAATGGAAGCAGTGAAAACCTTGTGTGCAGTAGAAAGCTTATCAACAGATAAATAATTGGCAATTGGGTATCTAAGCAAATTAATACTCATATTTGACTTATGATTTATGGATGGTGGTAAAGAAGTGTTGTAAACACTTAAGTAAGGTGGAGGAGCTTTGTGCCTAACTGATCTCCTAAGAGGAGTATTCTGATGACTTTCAGTTGCACTACTAACTAACTCCTCTTCCTCATTTGTGTCATTCTCATTTGTGTCAGTAGTTGAGTTGATTAACTCTTCTGCTAGATCATCATGTATGATGACATTAGGAAAAGAATTATCAACAACATCAGTATTAACAGCAACATCAGAAATGTCAGATATGGAAGCAGTGTGATCAGCATTATCAAAATTAAGAGCATCAGCTGCAATACTATCAGAATTAAGAACATAAGAAGAAAGATTTGGCATTTGTTCTAAAACAGTATTTGCAACATCATCAAAATATTTGAGACTACTATCTTCAGAAAACTGGTTATGATTAGATGCTAATCTATTCACTACTTTATCAGCAAAAGGAAAAACAGTTTCAAAAAATTTCACATTTCTAGAAATAATGATTTTCCCAGTATTTAAATCAAGTAGTCTATAACCTTTGGTGCCCAGTGGATAGCCCAAAAAAACACATTTTACAGCTCTTGGATCAAACTTATGCCTATGAGAAGTCAAGGTGCTTCCAAAACATAAACATCCAAACACTTTTATGTGAGTAGCTAGGTAATCTGCCATGTAACTTTTCAAAAGGAGTTATGTTTCCCAATACAGATGAAGGTGTTCTGTTTATAATGTGGGCAGCCGTCATAATACAAAAGCTCCAATATTTTAAAGGAACAGAAGATTGAAAAAGTAATGATCTAGCTACTTGTAAAAGGTGTTGGTGTTTTCGTTCGACAACACCATTTTGTTGTGGTGTTTCAACACAAGTGGTTTGATGTAAAATGCCATGTTTGTGATAAAAATCATGCAACAAAAATTCTGAGCCATTATCACTTCTCACTATCTTAATCTTCTTATTAAATTGAGTATTAACCATATTGTGAAAATTTTCTAAAGCTGTCTTGACATCAGATTTTGCTTTGAGCATATATGTCCATGTACACCTACTGAAATCATCAACTATAGTTAAAAAATATTTTGCACCACTAATAGAAGCAATACTAAAGGGTCCCCATACATCAGTATGAATGAGATCAAAAGGAGCAATGGAGACAGACGTAGAAACAGGAAATGGAATTTTCTTTTGTTTTGCTAGAGGGAAAATATAACAGTTTGTATTGTTCATATGCTGGACTGGTACATCTATACCCTTTATAAAGGACAGGTTCTTGTGAGATATGTGTCCTAACCGACTATGCCAAATATTGTAACTAGATGTAGATGCAACAGAGTTAGCAATAGGAATGTTTACAGAATTAGAAGCTTTTAGAAAATAAAGTCCCCCCTCTTGCTCAGCAAAACCAATCATCTTGTTGCTGCTATCCTGCAAAATGCAATGTGAAAACAAGAAACTAACAATGCAATTGGAGTGCTTGGTGAGGTGTGATATAGATAAAAGATTATAAGTAAAATCTGGGACATATAGGACATCATATAATATAAGATTAGTATTCAATATAATATCCCCAACAAATGAAGCTGTAGCTACAACATTGTTTGGCAACTTGACCGTGACATTAGTTGGCCTTAATTCAGAGGTGTAGAGTGCAGAATTACAAATCATATGGTCAGTACCACCAGTGTCAAGGATCCACGTGGAACCAGAACTAGAAGCAGAACTGAAACAACAGGAAATACCTCCAAACTTACCTGAAGGAACAACAGGAAGATTTTGAGCAAAAACACCAGCTGCTAGGTGGGTGGAACCGTTTGAGGACTTCTTATTGTTAGCATAGGCCAGAAACTGTTCAAACATCTCTTGAGTGAACAAAGGATTAGAAGAAGCAGGTTCATTGTCAGTATGCATAATTTGTGAAGAATTAACATTGTTAGAACTAGCATCCGATTTTCCTTTCTTTCCCTTAGGACCTCGCCACCCTGGTGGATATCCTATGAGCTGAAAACATCTATCAACAGTGTGACTAGTGCCTTCACAGTGAGAACAAATCATAGACTTCTTCTTATCTTTATAGTATTTAGCATTTTTGGCTAACATGGCAATAGATTCAGAATCTGGAAAAGGTAAAGAAAGACTTAACTGCCTCTGAGATTCTTCTTGTAACAATATGGAGTGAATCTTGTTTAAAGGAGGAAGGGGAGTTTGCATTAACAACTGACTCCTCACAACAGAATAAGACTCATCAAGACCTTGTAAAAATTTCATTGCACAATCCTTTTCTTGAATCTGATTAACCAATTTAGGCAAATCACAAGTGCAACGACCACAGGTACAACTCAAGATAGGCCTATAACTAACAAATTCATCCCAAAGACTTTTGAAAACATTGTAGTAAGAAACCGAAAATTGCGAACCTTTTGCAATAGAACTGAGAGATTTATCCAAATGATATACGCGAGTTCCATCAGAACGAGTATACCTGACTATTAATTCATCCCAGAGATCTTTTGCAACTGTGAAGAACTCCAATGATTTCTTTATGTTGGCATGAATCGAATTGAGAATCCACATAAGTACCAGATAATTGGCACGAATCCAAGCAGAAGTGACCACCGGATCATCAGAAACGAACGGCGACGGCAAACTGCCGTCGATCAAGGCAAGTTTATTTTTAACACTAAGAGCTTGTTTCACTGCATGGCTCCAAGACAAATAATTCGATCTAGTAAACAAATCAAGAACTATAGCTACTGCGGGATTATCATTCGGAGTTAGGGCAAGAGGCGAAAAAGGATTCAACACTGGATTAAGCTGAAGAACCATGGTGAACGGATTTGGGAAGAAAAGAAATTGAGGAAAAAAACGTCTCAATTTGTCACACAAATTCACCGAAAGATAGAGCGCGGAAGCAAGAATCAAAACAGGATCATTGATTAAACGATTAATCAAGAAGACGGAGTAACCGGACTCGATGATACCATGTAGAATTGCTTGGAAGAAACTTGTTTATTGTGAAGAAATCAGATCACAACTGAATGAGCTTACAATGAAGATAGTTTTCCCTATTTAATACGCAAACTAATTATGTTTAACTAATATAACAGGTTTAGTTAAGTAACCTGTCTAATTTACTAATCTACCCTTTCATCTAAATTTTAATTACTAACTAACTCCTCTTTCCTTTGATACACCGCACTCAACTCGAACCGGACCATCTGTCCAAAACTTTAAGGAGAACGCGTACACGCGAAGTGCACCTCTAAAGTAACTCAATACCTTTAAAGTAACTCAATGCGACCCGGACTATCTGGTTCGGGTCTATTTAGATAAAGACTAAAATCCGACTAGGATCCACCATAAGGTAGCACACTTGATAGTTCCTTATCAAGTGCTCTACTAAATAAGGACATCAACATACTCCTACTTTCCGAGGTGGGACAAGGGAAATGATATCTCCCCACAATTTCTCTTGAACTTTGAATCAATAAGTTGCTACCTTTGATAATTAATATCTCATTCATCCAAAATTGATTTTGAGCATATTAAAATATAAATTCATCTACACGGAACGTAGATTATGAATTTGCAACTTATTTCCATTTTTAACAAATGGATTAAAATAATTAAATTGATCAACTTTGGATCAAAACCCAAATTCCAAATCAATTTCCAACATTATCCAATAATGCAAGTCGTTAACAAAAAATTAGATTAGATTAGAATTACTCTTATTCCACGAATAAACTATCTATTGATAAAAGTAAATATTATATTATTTTCGTTTAAGAAATAAAAATATATTGGAGAAATGGTAGTATAATTAAACATTAGAAGGTACGGTATGATTTTGAGAGGTCCGACGCCCGGCAGGCCCTCTTGATTGTCCAATAAAAGTTGACAGTACTGATCCAACAACCGATCTGCTTAAATTTATATTGTTAAATGGTTTCATAACTAGTAAATTAATTAGATGAAAAGGACACAATCTTGTCTATGAGAAAACAAAAGACGCCCCGTGCGATCCTTCCAACCACATAAATATTATCACACTAAAGATAACATAAACAACGTAATTAGCTAAGCAAAAGTTAATATTTTATTAACCTCTAACCACTATAACAACAACATACAAGTCAAATAATAAAACAACCTAACAAACACCGGCCTGCGCCGGGTCTGAAATACGTATTCTAACATGTATTCTCGTATATACGCTTCATGTATTTCTCTTTTTATATACATTTGAAAATTTTTGAACTCTTCCATTGCTCCATTTTCACATCACCGAACATCCATTAGGATTCTCATCGCTAAACATTTGGTCGTTTATATTGACGTATGTGGGTGGCGGCGGAGGGGGTCCCTGCGCGTATTGTACTACGTACCCAGTATTGCCATAACTGTGGTTAGGGTAACCCTGATGATGGTAAGCTTGAACCCCATAATCTTGATTGAAGTAACTCTGGTTATACATGGGCGTAGCATAGTACGTTTGTGGATTCAGACCATGGTACTCCATTTTATTAACTTCCATCTTTGTACCCTCGCCACCTTTACTTCCACCTTCTCCACCACCACCTGCTGCCACGGCTTTCGACTCTGATCCTTTCTTTTCACCACCGCCGTCTTTCTTCTCATCCTTCTTGTCTCCACCTTCCTGTTTCTCCTTCTTATCCCCGCCGCCTTCTTTCTCCTTCTTATCTCCACCGCCATCGTCCTTCTTTGGAGGAGGCACGACCTCTATGCCTCTTTTAAGCTTTTCTTTCAAGTATGTTGTGAGTTCCTTGGCATTCATTGTCCCAGTTACAGTGACCAAGTCCTTTTGTAGATCAGTTTTCACTGAGTTTACTCCTGTTGAGAAAATAGACACTCTAGATTAGTTATACAATCATGAATAATTGATTTAGAAATCGTTTTTACACGGCATCAAATGTGTGGATATTGTTAAAATATTGTATACGTGTGTATGGTGTGTCAAAAATAAATATAAGACGAAATAATTAAATTGATTAAATCATTAATAAAGATTAATAATGCAATTAACTGTAACAATTAAAGCCCGCAAACTCACCATCAATGTTCTTAGATATGACCCGCTTAATTTTATGAGCGCATCCGTCACAGTGCAGTCTGATTTTCATTACCACTGTACTCACAGCAGCCTGAAATTTAATCAAAATCCACAATTTTCAATTAATTAAATCAAAACCAAGTGGGGTATTATAATAATCAAAACTAACTAGTCAGCTAAAATACTATTTTAATTTTCCCCTACAAAGTTAACTCACCTCTTTGGGCTTCTTATCGTCGGGCTTCTTTTCCTCAGCCTTCTTCTCGTCGGGCTTCTTATCGCCGCCGCCGCCGTCCTTTTTGGGCTGAGGGGAGATGAGCTCCACCTTCTTCTTGGTCTTGTATTCAACTCTCTCCCGGAGCCATGCGGGGTCCACATTGCCGGTCACACTCAACTTGTTAGCGTCACACTCGGCTTTCACTTTCTCAACGCCTACACAATAACATAATTTTATTTAGGCTTGCTAATTGCTGAAATTAAATATTCACTTTTTCTGAATTTGACGTGGAAATAAAAAAGAAAACATTTTTTTTTTTGGAAAATATTTTGTCGAAAAGTCCTATGCAGGTAGCGACCAAATCAAGAAATCTCCCTCTCCATTTCCTAGTAATTTGATTGCAGCTAATGCTGATTTTATTACTATATAAATTAATCAAATGAATTTACTTCATTAATTTTCAGAGAAATGCTTGAATAAGAAAAAATTGAAAATTAAAAATCTGAAGAGTACCTTCGAAATGCCTAATGGCCCGTTTGACTTTCTGGGCACAACCTTCGCAATGCAAGTCCAGCTTCAATACGGTGGTAGGAGACCCCTCGTCTTTCTTTCCTCCGCCGTCCGCGGCCTTCTTCTCTACAACTTTCTGAAAGAGAACCAAACAAACGATTCAGCCAAACCGCCATTTCTAATTAAAACTAATGAAGTAGAATTGGATTCAAATTGAAGGCGTGAAGAAGATCAACTACCTCGCCCATTTCACGTTATCTTTTTTCTCTCAGGAATTACAAGTTGCTGTTGTGTAGAACAGAAACTGAAGAACGATTTGAAGGGAGGATTAAAATGGAGGCAACCGCCTCAATATATAATGAATGAAGAATTGGTGAAGTGAGGGGCCCAGGCCCACCAAATAAAACCAAGGAAGAAAAAGGGTTGCATATAGAGATTGTGTGCTGTATGTATATGTGGATGTATGGATGTGAATGTGATGGCATGTGGATGCACGCCGGATTAGACTAGATATGGTACAAACCAGCAAACTTTGACTAATGCTACGACCTGCTCGAATTACTATTCTGCCCACTAAAATTAACCACCTTCCACACGGACACGGCTACTAAATCACACACAAGTAAACTACAATTTGCATACCTCCAAAATATGTAACAAAATACAAATAAATTTATTGTTTATAATCTACCTAAAGATAATGATTGGAATGATCAAACTATACTTTCTCTTCGATTACTTTTGTACAACACGTGTGTCCGTGACTGCAGGTTAATTCAACTTTTTTTTTTTTTAAGAATGTTCAAATTCATAAGATTACAAATTATTTACGACAAGAATTAGAATAAAAAATATTTAAGGTCACTTTGCATTGCGACAGAGGAGCACCATTTTCAGTAAAATCAATATGGCAAATCTTCAAGTGAATTTTTATCAGGGGAAGAATTATGGATGATAAGGACAATAGAAGCTCAGATTCTTATTTAACAAAACAGTGATATAGAAAGTGACCAGAATGAGAATATTTTGGAGTGAAATGTGTATTTTAGTACTCTGAGTGATTGTATTTTATAGAGTCAGGATCTTGTTTTCAGTGTGTTGTAACTGGTAAACGTGTTTATGCATGCATAATAGTTTGATAAGTGTTATACTTTGATAAGTCTTAGTGTGTCAAGTGGAAGTGTCTTGGGGAGAGACTACTTCAAGGCGAGCTCAGGAGAGTTCGTCTGACCTTCGTTGATGTGCCGTGTCAAAGTCTAAGAAGTCGATGGGAGTCGTCATGCGTCATTGGTGATAGAATGTGTCAAGTATAGAAGAGTCGCGTCTTCTTATAAAACATAGTCTATTCGGCATTATTATCAATAACACAAAGTCCGATGCGACTAAGGAATTTAGTCCCCGAATTTAAATTGTGGTGTTTATTTTTTAGTTATATTGTTTTATTTTAAGTGTTATCACATTGGAGTGTAGTTCGTAGGAATTTCAAAGTTAATTTTTAAAGCTAAATCAGTGAACTTAATTAATTAACAATATTATCTAGTTCTAATCCTTAACACATCCAATGCTCCTACTTGCTATATGTGAGAAGGCAGTGCTTAACTAATCCTTATAGCCGGCAATCTTTTTCTTATTATTTAATTTTGGGAAAATTATTTATAGCATTTTGGTACATATATCGTGTTTCCTTTGGTCCAAAAGAAAAAGAAAATTTGGTATTTCGTCATTTCTTTCTCTGATAAAGGAATCCAATGAAATAATATACACAATTTGTCTATATATATGTAGTAACTAAGACAAAATATTAATTTAAAAATTTAGCAGAAGATAATGAATGCGAATTGAAAATGATTTATTTGTCTTGAGTGTAAGAATTTAGAATTATAAATTACACTAACTTCCAATGAATACACGTAGGAAAATATGATAGGATGGGAGTTGCCACTTCAGCAGGTATTTGGTGGTTTTATTTAAGCAGTAATGCAATGTAATGGTACTACAAATTTCTCCAATAGAACTAGAACTGTACTTGTATTTCTAGCTTTGTACTCGCAAACAATTAGTTAGAGTAGAAGTACTACAATTCTTCTTCATCCTTTTTTCTTAAACCACATTACCTAATTCACATAAATTATTATATAAAAATAATACCCCCAACAACTTAATTAGGTTCTTCTCTTCTTTCTATATATATAATATATAATTAGGGTAGAAGATATTAAACCAATAGGAGGAAAACATCCGAATAGCCAATAAAGAGTGGATGTAATGAGTGGAAAACATAAAAATTGTTAATTGACACCATTTATAACGTTATGCGAATAAACTGATAGGAATGTTTAGGTTTTGGTAGATAACACGTCAGACATGATGCAACCAAACGTGGCCATTATTGAAAATTAAATATTTTCTCCAGTTGTTACTATGTTGTTTTTCTCTATTTATTTACACAATACATTATACATTATTATGATAATTTAAAGTAGAACCCGTCCGCTCCCCATAAAATGATACTCCCTCCGTCTCACTTAAATTTGCATATTTTTCTTTTCGCTCTATCTCACTTAATTTTGCGCATCCTTAGAAAAGAATTTTCTCTCACAATCTCCACCTTCGAAAAGGTCAAAGATTTTCCAAAATCTCTTTTTGTCTTAATATCTGTGTCCGATCAACCGTGCAAAATTAGTTGGGACGGAGGGATTATGATTTTGTCCAGGTATTACTTCACAAATATATTTCGATTCACAACCCTATTCCTATTTAATCAAAAACTGTTAAGATTTTTAGATTTAATTTGGCACCATTAATTACGAAGACAAGTAGAACAAACTAGACTCTAAATTCACAAGTTAGAATTTAGATAATCTAAATATGTATACCTCCTAATGAATTAATCGCATTTTTCTACAGATGAATACAAAAGCATACGCATTACAAATTTTATTCAAGCAATAGGTATAATGATAAATTAATCGAGCAGGCATAGATAAATCAAATCACCATATATTATAATAAGCAACAAATAATTTGAAAGAAAGAGATGAACAAAATTTTATGAATTACGTATAAGAAGTACTGGTGATTTAATTAACCCCAACGAGAATCTAAAATTATTAAAGTTGCTCGGACTCAAGCACGAAAGCGAATGTTCATATATATATATATATGTTTTTTTTTTTTTTGAGTTGAATTTTTTTTTTAGAATCAATATAAATATGATAAGGTAATGTAAGTACATTCATTATTTATAGTGAGAGCATGCTTAACGAGCAACGACCATTGAATTGTTAAGCCCTTAACTGGGTCGGGTCATATCATTCTGGAAGATTTCAACTCTTCGCAATCGGATACAACTACCTTATAAAGTTTAATATTGCTATCACTCCCTCTGTCCCACCTTATCTTACACAGGGGAGATTGACACAAATATTAAGAGAAGTTGTTTTTAAATTTTATTAACTTTTCAAAGGTTGATTGAGAGTGGAGATTGAGGGTGAAAGATTTTGAAGGTGGATATTGAGTTATAACTTTTCTTAATAAGGAATGTGCAAGTTCGTCTGGGACAGACAAAAATGAAAAGTGTGCAAGATAAGGTGGGACAGAGGGAGTATCTGCTAGCTCCTCTTTATAAAATTTTAATATGGACAGATCTAAATACTATAAATATTGTTTTGAAAATTGAGAATTTCATTAATCAATTTCAATTACAAGACTCTCAACCCATTAAAAAAGGCAGCAACTATTCACCCATAAAATTTCTTAAAGCAGACATTAAATCAATAAATTAGAATATTATTAATAAAAGACTACAATATCCTTAATGAAAAAATAATATAATCAATTAAAATATTATATATATATATATATAATTAAAAAATGTATGAAATTATAAAAAAAAAAAATTATAATTTTTCTTTTCTTTTGTGTAATCTTCATCAAGCCCATGTCTTAAACCCTGGTTTTTTAAAGTTTTACAACACTTGTCATTGTTTCGTTCATGGAGGACATAAATTAATGATATAAACCAATTGAATAAAGTAGACGACACAATCCCATTGAAAATTGAAACAACACAAAATAAATTGAATTGATACAGAACAATGAATGAGTTCTATTGTTCCGGCGATAGCCCAAGACAATGAATAAATCACCATGAATCACTCTCCTAATTTTAGAACAACGAATAATTTTCCTGATTTCAGTGTGGTGGCGACGAGAGGAGAGAATTTTGCACTTTTGGTCCCACAGGACACGCACCTGTTTCAAAATGGTCCCAGCCCTAGCACTTTTGACCCCAATGGATTCAAACGTTGCAAGTTCAGTCCCAAACGTCAATTTTTTGCATAAGTGGTCCCAAAATTTTGGCAAAACTGGTCCCAAAAATTTTCAGCCATTAATGTGACGTCATAACTTCAAGATTTTTGCAGTTTTGGTCCCACTAGACACACTTTATTGCGTTTTGGTCCCAACTGTTTCACTTTTGACCCCATTAAACTTAAAAAATATTTAAAAACTATAAAATAATTTCAAAAATAAGAAATTAATGTAAAAAAAAAATTAATTGTAAATTTTATTTAAAATAACATAAAGTAACTGAAATATTAAATTTAGAAAAATTAATTTTCAAAAAATTAATTTTTTATAAAATTTTAAAAAATAAAAATTTTAAGTTGTCTTAAATTTTTAAATTTTTTGAATTAAAAAAAAATCTACTTATTTTATAAAATTAGATTTTCTCAAAAAATTATTTTCTAAATTCTAAATAATTTTGTATGTTTCATAAATTTCTAATTTGGATTCTACTGTGTGTAATATTTAATACTATACTCGTGCAAAGAATTCCGGCGAGCAGATTAAAAAAATATTTAAAAATCATAAACTTATATAAAAAATCTAAAAATTGAAATATTTTTAAAATTACAAAGATTGAAAAATTAAAATTGTCTTAAAAGGGTTTTAAAGTTATAAAATTTCTAAATTAAAAAAGTCTACTTATTAAATTAGATTTTCTTAAAAAATTATTTTCTGAGTTCTAAATAATTTTTTTATATGTTTCATAAGTTAATTTAAATTCTTTTAAGAAAATTCATTTATTTTTTTAAAAAAATACTTCCGACATTTCATAGATACTTTTACATATTTTAAATAATTTTTTTAGATTTCAAAATAATTTACAGATTTATCAACCCTATTTGGATAATCCTTTTATAAGTCTGTAAAATGTTATGCATTGTTATAGAATTTGGAAAATTTACATAACAATAATTCAAATAAAACGGGTTATATTTGTGCCCCAGGAGTAATTGATTATTAACGTGCGTATGTCACAAATAATTGATAGCATTTGTGACAACTTAGATTTTTAATTGAATACCCCGTAACATATCGTCAACGTAAGAGTTTTCTCCCTAATCGAAAGATAGATTGATAAATAATTATAAATGAAATCTAAAAAAGTTCAGTTAAGATATGTAAAAGTATCTATGAAATGTCGGAAGTAGTTTTAGGAAGAATTAATTTTCTTAAAAGAGTTTAAGGTAATTTATGAAACATACAAAATTATTTAGAATTTAGAAAATAATCTTTAAGAAAATATAATTTTATAAAATAAGTAGATTTTTTTTTTAATTCAAAAAAATTAAAATTTAAAATAACTTAAAATTTTCATTTTTTAAAATTTAATAAAAAAATTCAATTTTTCGAAAACTAAATTTTTTAAATTTAATATTGTCAGTTACTTTATGATATTTTAAATAAATTTTAGAATTAAAATTTGTTTTTATTTTCACATTAATTTATGATTTTTTTAAATTATTTTATAGTTTTTAAATATTTTTTAAGTTTAATGGGGTCAAAAGTGAGAGAGTTGGGACCAAAACGCAACAAAGTGTGTCCAATAGGACCAAAACTGCAAAAATCTTGAAGTTATGACGTCACACAAACGGCTAAAAAATTTTGGGACCACTTTTGCCAAAATTTTGGGACCATTTATGCAAAAAATTGACGTTTGGGACTGAACTTGCAACGTTTGAATCCAATGGGGTCAAATGTGCAAGGGCTGGGACCATTTTGAAATAGGTGCGTGTCCTGTGGGACCAAAAGTGCAAAATTCTCGACGAGAGGATTATAAAGGTGAGCATTAATCATGTTAAGAGTAACGAAAGCAGAAGTTGTGATATTTCCAGTTTTTTTCTTTTTCCTTAACTTTTTTTTTTTTGTTTTTTGTTTTATTATTGTATTTATCAAGTTTTACTTTATGTTATCTAAGTTAATAAAAATGTTATAATTGATATTTAGTGGGTTATATTAAGAAATATGTACTGAATCTTAAATTAAAGTGGGATGCATTAAGAAGTGGGCTCCATTAAGAAATTTTATGAGCTGCGAATAGCCGACGCCTTAGAAAAATCAAGATATATTCACATCATCAGATCGGCTGTAGAAAAGAAAAAACACGCAAGCCTATGAGCAACTACGTACATTAAATAATTCGTATAAAGCATACGATAAAATATCATCAACATGAAGCCCAATAGCAGTAAGACATGATTCGTACCTCGTGACTGCATGTACAGCAAGCAACGAATCGAAAAAAACACTAACATGTACTTTCGACTTTGAATCAAAATCAACATTCTTCATCAAACTTCATCTCGGATGCTTGTTAATCACAACAACCTTCAAAGTTGAAAGATTTATAGGAGACCGGAGATCGGAGACCGTATAAGGCATGGAAAAACGCATAAAGACACGAAGAAATCTCAGTAAAATAAATCTAAGGAGAAAAAAATAAAATAAAGACAAAACATAACAAAATAACAATAGTTAATGAATAACATGTTAAAAGTATTTCACCCTCCTCCTATAATTGGAGGAAATGGGAAGAATACATCTATACTATATCTATATAATAACAAAATCCACACAAAATTAGGGCTGTAAATGAATCGAGTCGAGCCGAACATACTGTTGTTCAAGCTTATTTGAAATATTTTCGAGCTTTTAGTATAATGTTTGAGCTTGTTTGATTATTAATCGAATCGAGCTTGAATGAGCTTTAACCGAGCCGAACACGAGTCGAGCTCGAGTAGTTTGACATTTTTACACTTGTTTTAACATCTTTGACTTATCGAACTCGAGCTCGAGTCGAGCTTTAGATTTTATCAAACGTAAAAGTATGTTCAAGCTTGTTTGATATCTTTAATCGAACATAATTCAAATGAGCTTCTAACAAACGATCTCGAATCGAGTAGCTTGGTTTGATTTTCAGCCCTACACAAAATAGTAACCTAAGAATTTTCCCGCCTAAATTCCCTTGCCATTTCTGAAAAATATTTATTTTTGGTATAAAGCATTTTATTTAGGGATAAATCTACATATATTTGCCTAAAATATATTTTGGCACCATTATCTCAAATTAATAGCAAGTCCCTCACAATCAGATTAATTTGGCCAAGTCTATAAAATAAGACACTAACGCAACCTTCCTAAAAAGGTCCGAACTCATATCTCACCTAGAATATATTCCGTGCAATTAATTTATTTTTTACTTGAAATCTACATTAATCAAACCGTTGATTCAGCCAAATTTTGCGTCTGCTTCTAAATTTTATTTTTCTTTAAATAATTTTATTTGTTGTGAAGATTAAAAGATCCAAAGTAGTTGAGGAAGAAGTGAGGTGATTCACCACCCATCAGAGTAACAAAGAGAGACCGACATTGTGAGAGAGAGAAAGCGTGATCGAAATTGTGTGAGAGAAATAAACATAATTATCTAGAATGTAAAATGAGAGGAGGGGGCTAAAATGTGAGGAAGGGAGTGAGATGGAAGTAAGTTTGTCGACAAAAATAAAATTATTACTTTTTTGTTTCTAAAATCATATGTATTATGTTTACTGTACCATTCTTCTACTATTTAAATTTATTTTCACTTAAGGTGTCCTTTAATTTGTGTAGTATCAACTACGTATATAGAAAAATTATGGTCAAGTATATTCATACCTAGAATGGGAAAACAAATAAATTTTAAAACCAAAAAATATATTTAGTACGATTTTAAATAACCCCTTAATGATCTTTTTTATATTTAAATTTGAATTTTATTTCATTTTTATTAATTCTTTTTGTTATTAATTCTTTCAATCATCTAAAAATATAAAATTGAATTATTTAGTAAATATTTTAATTTCAATTTATATTTTCAACATTTTTTTCAAAAAATAATCTAATTTTTTGAATTTTTTCTTTTCATTTCTAATGTGATTTTCCTGTATAATAAATTAAATTAGTAATCTATTATCGATCTATAAGTTGACACCATATTGTATAAATAAATTAAATTGAATTAAAGATAAATAATTGTTTGATTGTTGATTATGTGGAATAATTATTAGTGTGCTAGTGCTGCAAATAAAAATTAAGAAAATTAGAATATAGTGCTATTGGTAGTCACTAAAAGCTTTTGAAAATTTCTTGAACATTATACTTGTAAAAATAAAAAATTAGATACTTTGGATAAATATAAACAATTATCATAAAATTATAAATATACATATATACACTCATCATTTGTACAAGATGATCAAACGACATCCATACATGTATGCCAGAGATATTCATACCTTTAGAAAAAAGAGAATTTTGCACTTTTGGTCCCACAGGACACGCACCTGTTTCAAAATGGTCCCAGCCCTTGCACATTTGACCCCATTGGATTCAAACGTTGCAAGTTCAGGCCCAAACGTCAATTTTTTGCATAAATGGTCCCAAAATTTTGGCAAAAGTGGTCCCAAAATTTTTTAGCCGTTTGTGTGACGTCATAACTTCAAGATTTTTGCAGTTTTGGTCCTATTGGACACACTTTGTTGCGTTTTGGTCCCAACTCTCTCACTTTTGACCCCATTAAACTTAAAAAATATTTAAAAACTATAAAATAATTTAAAAAATCATAAATTAATGTGAAAATAAAAACAAATTTTAATTCTAAAATTTATTTAAAATATCATAAAGTAACTGACAATATTAAATTTAAAAAATTTATTTTTCGAAAAATTGAATTTTTTTATTAAATTTTAAAAAATGAAAATTTTAAGTTATTTTAAAATTTTAATTTTTTTGAATTAAAAAAAAAATCTACTTATTTTATAAAATTATATTTTCTTAAAGATTATTTTCTAAATTCTAAATAATTTTGTATGTTTCATAAATTACCTTAAACTCTTTTAAGAAAATTAATTCTTCCTAAAACTACTTCCGACATTTCATAGATACTTTTACATATCTTAACTGAACTTTTTTAGATTTCATTTATAATTATTTATCAATCTATCTTTCGATTAGGGAGAAAACTCTCACGTTGACGATATGTTACGGGGTATTCAATTAAAAATCTAAGTTGTCACAAATGCTATCAATTATTTGTGACATACGCACGTTAATAATCAATTACTCCTGGGGCACAAATATAACCCGTTTTATTTGAATTATTGTTATGTAAATTTTCCAAATTCTATAACAATGCATAACATTTTACAGACTTATAAAAGGATTATCCAAATAGGGTTGATAAATCTGTAAATTATTTTGAAATCTAAAAAAATTATTTAAAATATGTAAAAGTATCTATGAAATGTCGGAAGTATTTTTTTAAAAAAATAAATGAATTTTCTTAAAAGAATTTAAATTAACTTATGAAACATATAAAAAAATTATTTAGAACTCAGAAAATAATTTTTTAAGAAAATCTAATTTAATAAGTAGACTTTTTTAATTTAGAAATTTTATAACTTTAAAACCCTTTTAAGACAATTTTAATTTTTCAATCTTTGTAATTTTAAAAATATTTCAATTTTTAGATTTTTTATATAAGTTTATGATTTTTAAATATTTTTTTAATCTGCTCGCCGGAATTCTTTGCACGAGTATAGTATTAAATATTACACACAGTAGAATCCAAATTAGAAATTTATGAAACATACAAAATTATTTAGAATTTAGAAAATAATTTTTTGAGAAAATCTAATTTTATAAAATAAGTAGATTTTTTTTTAATTCAAAAAATTTAAAATTTTAAGACAACTTAAAATTTTTATTTTTTAAAATTTTATAAAAAATTAATTTTTTGAAAATTAATTTTTCTAAATTTAATATTTCAGTTACTTTATGTTATTTTAAATAAAATTTACAATTAATTTTTTTTTTACATTAATTTCTTATTTTTGAAATTATTTTATAGTTTTTAAATATTTTTTAAGTTTAATGGGGTCAAAAGTGAAACAGTTGGGACCAAAACGCAATAAAGTGTGTCTAGTGGGACCAAAACTGCAAAAATCTTGAAGTTATGACGTCACATTAATGGCTGAAAATTTTTGGGACCAGTTTTGCCAAAATTTTGGGACCACTTATGCAAAAAATTGACGTTTGGGACTGAACTTGCAACGTTTGAATCCATTGGGGTCAAAAGTGCTAGGGCTGGGACCATTTTGAAACAGGTGCGTGTCCTGTGGGACCAAAAGTGCAAAATTCTCTTAGAAAAAGCAAATATAAATATTCTATAACTTACTCAAATTTATATTTTTCATTAACATATAATTTTTCATCTCTTATTATATATTAACTGTAATATTTTAATATTTTAAAATTTATAAACATATAAAATTCTGATTATTTATTTATTTACATCAACAAATAGTGCATCGCACGGGAATACTACTAGTACTATGAATATTGTTATTTTTATCAATGAAACACGAGGCGGGTTTCCACAACAAATGCCACAAACCTATAATATAAGTACCACCTACTATAATAATATTTTAAACGAAATCATTTTTTATTATTATTTCTCAACATATATATATCTTCAATTTCGCCTGGGTCGTTGGTAAACCAAATAACAGAACGTGGACCCTAGCCGAGTAATTTTGGGTTTACTGTTTCTCTTTTGAGAACAAATCATTAGGGAACTTAAATCAGTTGTGTTAACATATACACCTACACATTATGTTGAGTATCACAACATTCCTTTCAAAGAGTGTCCAACTTGGTCGAGGGACTCTTTTAGGACTTTGGGTGTCAACTAAACCCTATATCACTTATATAAACAATGTTATGACCATATTAAATTGCACATGTTTCTCCAATGAAATGAGACTTTTAAAATAACATTCAAATACAAATGCATGCTGGTCTAGCTCAAAACGAAAAATATTATTCAATTGTGAAGATTGAAGTCTGCCAAATCTTAAAGGGAAATTTGGTGAAAATATCCCGTAAATTATCGTTATTTATGGAAATGTCCTTTATGTTTTACATTTTATGAAAATATCCTGTATGTCGCTAAAAATTGTTAAAACACTCTGTTATCTATTATTGTAGGTAGACCAATAGGTCATATAGTGATGTGTCAATAAATGGCTAATGTGGTGTCTATGTGACTTAATTTCTCTGATATATCATCAATATATATTTTTAACATTATGATTTGGATTATAAAAAAAAAAAAAAAAGGAAATTTCGAAAATGAAATTAAAACATAATATAAATATTTGTGAAAATTATTAAAAATCTATAAAATTAGTAATAAAATTACGGTAAAGTATTAAATATTATAAAAATTGATAATTATATTACATAATTATTTTATTATCACATCCAATGACTTCCAGTATATATTACCTTTCTTCCTTCTTATTTCTTCCTTACCATAAGTCATAACCCTAATAATTAATAAAACCTACATTTCTTTGCATCCAATCAAAATTCGTTAATGTCTTTAATTTCAATTGTTTTGATTCTCTCGTTCTACTCTATAGTGAATTTTTTTGCATAGTTCATACATCATGAGTAATATTGGTAGCAATTGCGTGCACGACCAGAGAAAAATCGTAAGCTGGCTGAGTCACCCTCCTCCACCTAGACGACATGCACCGCAATCGGATATCACTGTCAACCGTTACGTTTTCGCGGTTGCCTTTCCCTCTGTCACAGTACCCCAATCCTAATGGCCCATCGTATTACCAGTACTCGGAAGTAGCTGGGGAAATTTTTAAATTACATTTTAATATTAAAATAATTATTTTAACATAATTATCAGCTTTTATAATATTTAATATTAATATTTTACAACAATTTTCTTCCTAACAAAATTATTTTACATCACTTTCATTATTAGGTTTATTGATTTTTATTAATAATAACTAGGTTTTTTTTAGTTTTAATAATAATTTTTACAAATATTTAAATTATTTTTATTTTATTTTGAATTTTTAATAATCCAAATCATAGTGTCCAAATTATATTAATGACAAATAAAAAAAATTAAGCCACATGGACACCACATCAGCCATTTATTGCAACATCACTATATGACCTGTTAGTTTACCTGCAATAGAAGGTAATGTAGCATTTTTAACAATTTTTGCTAACATACATGATATTTTCATAAAGTGTGAAACATAAAGGACATTTTCATAAATAGTAATAACATATAGGGCATTTTCACCATTTTCCAATGTTTAATTACAAGTGATATCAGAGTATGATTGATCCTTAACCATGTGGTCTAAATCTCTTGTTCCTGTATGGGTGGCTAATCCTAAACTTGTGCTTCGAGTCCCCATTGCCCGGAAAACAAGTCGACTAAATTCTGACGCCATATAAGCCAAATGCTATAATGCACACAGTATCATTAAGTGGAGGGGATCTTCGCATATATAATGCACTTGGACTCCAATTGTGCTTGGTGCAAGTTGTACGTAACAATTGGGCAAACATATTGGATGACTAACTTACTGACCTTTGTTTGAGAGTGACTGACTCGATAATTTTTTGTTTAAAAAGAAATTGTTAGGACTTTAGCAACAAAAGTTTCACATTAATTAAATACGGAAAAATTCACACTCAAAAACTAGTGCGTACAAATTTTGACAGAAAACACCATACCAATCATTAAAATTGAACCTCGACAGTTAGCGATTAAAAGATCATAAATTGAAAGAAGGATTTATCTAATACCTTTGTAACGACCTGATTTTCATAAAATAATTTAAAGTAGTTTTAAATAGCAATAATCAATATCCAGACGTTTTATATAATAATAAAACAATTTCTAATCAGGGCATTAGATGAACCAAATGAAACGCATCTAAATTTATTTGCGAACATAATTATCTCCAATAAGGGATTATTTAGTATCATATATTGACATGCTTATAATATAATTAACTAACAATACATAATATAATACTGATCGTATGGAAAAAGACCCATACGAGTGTACTTACATTGATCGTATGGAAAGAGACCCATACGAGTATACTTTAATTTATCCTATTAAGGATAGCTGTTTGTGTGTGTGAATGTACAGGCATACCTAATGTACAAGCCTATATAAAATGCAAATCAATTCCTACTTAATCAGATTCTAATAACATTCACAACCAAAATAATTCACAAACTTTTAACTAAATTTCATAAGTACCACAATCTAAGAAAGAACTTGAATCATTTAAATAAAAAAATATATATATATATTGTTTCCAACTCATAACAATTAGCAAGATCTAACTTTTAAGAAAATAATGTCTCAGACTAACTTGCAAATACAAAAAATAGGAAAAATTTAATTTATATTTGGAGCATATGCTTTCACCGTACCGCCATCTCCTCTACGTCCAGCCCCTTGACCTGAAATATTAAAAGTAGTGGGGGTGAGCTACATCCAGCTCGTGTTTGTCAAAACTAATTACACCCTTGATAGTATAACATGTAATAACAATTATAAACATGACATAGAACTTGAGGGTAAGTAATAAATACTTACATGACTTATTACATGACTTATAACTTGAGGGTGGGTAACGAGTATCCACATAACTTATAACTTAGGGGCATGTAGCAAAGTAGCATGCAAAGCTTGAGGGATTGAACTAATCAATCATACTTAGGGGTGCAAGGCACTAATCATATAATAAAAGTTAAACATGTACACATATCATACAAACATAGTTAATAATGACAAACAAGTAAGAAACCCCCACCTTAGAAAAGCAATAACCTTGAAAACCTTGCGTAAATGAGTAAATGATTAACCACCGTGTTCTTGATCAGAAAACCCAGTTGTGATAAAAAAACCCAGTTGTTGCAGAAGAAAAATAAATAAGGAACCCAGTTGTGATCAGAAAACCCAGTTGTTGCAGAAGAAAAATAAATAAGGAGTTCTTGATCAGAAAACCCCGTTGTTGCAGAAGAAAAATAAGGAGGAGCCGCTGTATCTATTCTGAAGAAAAATAAGGAGGAGCCGCTGTATCTATTCTTTCTTTCTTTTTTTCGCGTATAAAGATGGCGTGTGTTAGGCGTGAATATAATGGTGTATTTATAGTTAGGGATTAATATGTCTCCTATTAGGATTTCATATCTTATTAGATAAGGCTATATTCTGATAGGATGAGGATTAGGGGATCAATATCTAAGTGTATATCTTAAAAGATTAGGAATGCTAATTCTTGTATATATCAGGATCTGATCAAGAAACACTGTAATCTACGACACTTTACGGATATGTAACAAGAAAATAAATTAAATAAGTAATAATTATTAAATGGAAATATGATACATGCTTTGGGCTTGATAAAATGAATGATTTATGATGCATGTATGTACTTGGGCTTGAAAAATTCGAATGAACTTACTTAATAACTAGTCGGACCTTATGCTGCCACTAGGTGATTTGAGACTAAACCTCATAATTGGCCAAAATAAATAATATTTTTATTAAATATATAATATAGTTGTAAATAAATAATATGTAGAAAAATATGGGGTATTACAACCTTAAATAGCTTTTTCTTGTTTACTTGTCCCAAAAGAAAAAAAATATATACCTATAGCAAATGAAAATTGTGACGGTGCAACTGTACACGTGAAACGAGTCTGGGTATGTGTTTCATTTTCTTTTTTGTCCTTTACATTATCTTTTATTCTTATAGAGAAAATAGATGGTGTTATATTTTCTGTTAGAATTCTACAAACATATGACACATGTATTAATGATGTACTGATAATATTACTTTATATCTGTGTTATATAATGATGTTTATGCATCTTAAAATGTAGTGTAATTTGAAGTAGGAAATTCATCTTGATACCTACCTAGATCATCTTACGAAGGAAAAGAAAAAATTCTGACATAGTCAAAAGGTAGGTTAATTAAGGAGATTAATGTCCTATGAAGTAGGTTTATTAATTTACATAGCTTAGCTGACGGCCTAACATTTATATATTCGTGACATCGCAGCTGCTTTAGTAAATAAACGTTAATGTTGCCTTGATTGGTACTCAATGTGGCACAAACCATATTATTATTATTATTATTATTATTATTATTATTATTATTATTATTATTATTATTATTATTATTATTATTATTATTATTATTATTATTATTATTATTATTATTATTATTATTATTATTATTATTATTATTATTATTATTATTATTATTATTATTATTATTATTATTATTATTATTATTATTATTATTATTATTATTATTATTATTATTATTATTATTATTATTCACTGATAATTGATTAAATTATTAAATTAGCTACAGTTATCGATGATGACGATGATCAGAACAATAATAAAAATCTTACTATATAATAAAAGAGAACCCTTTATAGAAGGAATTAACATATTTCTCGCCCATTTTCCCTTTTGATATAGTAGGTTTAAATTATAAGTAACATAATAAGATATATATATATATATATATATATATATATATATATATATATGGGGCAAAATTTTCCCATAATTAATTCTAAATTAATTTTTGTTTGGCAATTTGCTATATAAAAAAATTATAGGTGACATCTTTTCATTGATTCATCTTTTTAAGAAAACACAAATAATTTATGGTTCTTTTTCCAGTTCTAATGTAAAATATAGAAAATTATTTTTTATTCATGACCTTTAATTTGACATCTACATTGCATATTTAAAAATAATTTATATTATAAAAGTGCTATTGTTTGTCAATTATTTAGGTTAGATTTGTTTATGTAACATGAGTTGAATAATTTGATTCGGTCTAAGATACAAATTAAAATTAAATAAATATTATGAATATAGTTTTCTAAATACTTATTAGCTAATCTTTTGAAAAAAGAAGTTAATTTCTTTTATATTATTTTTAAAATTTGTTTTATTCTATGAAAATGTATATTTATTATTCCTACAACATTAAAACAATTAAGAAGTAAAAGAATAACTATTTTTCAGTTTTTAAATTTCACATATCATATTTAATTTTTTATAAAGAAAAAAATACAAGGGGAACGTGAGTGTCCACTTTAGGAATGGAAATAATTTAGAGATCTACATTTTTTTTCTTTTTTTTTTTTTGTAGCACTCACTCCCTCAAATATTTTGATTTTTTCAATGTTCTAAAGGCACTGATAATTTTTTTCATTCTTGAATCCATTTCTTTTAATTCTTTGCAATAGACAAAAAGCAAACCTTTTTTTCTTAGTTTTTAAAATGATATTGATGATAAATATTTTGATATAATATATTAAATATAAAATAAATAATTGTTTGTTGGTTGAATATTGTTCTTAGATTTAAATATTTATTGTGAGTTGAACTATTTTTATTGGGAATGAGATGCAAATAAAAATAAATTAAATATTTTTCATTAATAAAATTAAAAATTACTAGATAATTTTATATTCTTTTATTTAAAAAAAATTAAGTTATTTATTTTATTCGAATATTTAACTTTGATTTTTCTTACGGATAAATATATCTCAAATCGTGCATCACACGATGGAAAATTTCAATAATAATAAGGAAAAATTGGTATAAATGTCCAGTATGTTTTCACTATTTAAAAACTAGGACACTAAGTATACTACTTTTTAAAAATGTCTTCTAACTTACGAAAAATTGGTGAAAAATACCCTGTGACCTACTATAGGCTGTTAACCAGTCGGTCACCTGTGAGTTGTCTTTTTACTTTCGGAAAAATTTGTATTAATGGCCAGTATGTTTTTCCTATTTAAAAACTAGGACATTAAGTATTACTTTTTAAAAATACCTTCTAGCTTACTAAAAAATAGTGAAAATGCTCTGTGAACGTCTATAGATTGCGACGCAACCGGTCATTAATGAGGTGAGGCTCTTTTTCTGACGTGACATTACCTTTTTATTTTTTCTGTTGACTCATTTGTTAGCCTGAAAAAAAATATGTCATCGACTTTAGCAGTGGTGGATTTGATGGGAGGAGGCGAATAAGTGAAGAATTGGGTGATTGGTCAGGTTCCGATCAGTTAATGGATGGGTGGGCTGGGCGAAGCATTGTTGGCTTCTTCTTCGTCTTCCATGTTGGTGTCTTTGTAAGATTGCATGACATCCATAAATATTAGGGTTTAGTATGTTGTAATTAGGGAAGAAGAATGGAACAATTTAGTTTTTAATTTTTTAAAATAATTATCTAAAATTTATTTATTAATACTTAATATAATTATTCCAATTCATAATTTAAAATAATAATAACATGAGAAAAGTAAAAAGAAATTTGAAAAGATTAATGAATTTTAGAAATTTTTTTAAAAAAAATCATAATTTTTTTATTCTTAAATAAATTTTAGAATTTTCAAAAAAATATCAGAAATAAATTTTTCCATTTTTGAATTTTAAATCAATTTATAATTTTAAGATAAATTTTAGAAATAAATTTTTTATTTTTGAATTTAAAATGAATTTTAAATTTTTTATAATAAATATCAGAATTTAAATCTTTGAATTTTATAATTTAAAAAAAAAAAATTCACAAATAAAATTTTTATTTTTCTAAATTTTGAACAATTTTCTGAAGAGTATAATTTTTTTTTATAAATTTAAACTAATATTTTATTTTATTTTTTCACCCTAACAAATGAGCCAACAGAAAAAATAAAATTAAAAAAAATGAAAAATTAATACCACGTCAGAAAAAGAGGCTCACCTCATTAATGACCGGTTATGTCACAGTCTATAGACGTTCACAGAGCATTTTCACCATTTTTTGGTAAGTTAGAAGGTATTTTTAAAAAGTGGTATACTTAATGTCCTAGTTTTTAAATAAGGGAAACATACTTGCCATTTATACCAATTTTCTCGAAAGTAAAAAGACAGCTCATAGGTGACCGACTGGTTAACAGCCTATAGTCGGTCATTTTTCATAAGTTAGAAGACATTTTTTAAAAGTGGTATATTTAATGTCCTAGTTTCTAAATAGAGAAAACATACTGGACATTTATACCAATTTTTCCTAATAATAATAATGATATATTATCAATATTATTATTGAAATTTTATTTCTATAATTTAATATTTCATTCCTTATCATTGCTAGAGCATGCCAATCATTTCAGTGCTTATAATTATATCATTATTTTCCCATATTCATTCCATTCCTAAATTGATTGCCTTCAAACATTATTTTATTCATTCATACCAATCACGCCATATATCTTGGATAACAAGATGACGAGAGTAACTTATTTTATTCATTCATACCAATCACGCCATATATCTTAGATAACAAGATGAACGAGAGTAACTTATTTTTAGAGCATATAAGCTTTAAGAGTTTATTTTTTACATCTTATATATTGTTTAACATCTTATTTTACTAAATACATTTCAAGAACTTATAAGCGCTCAAACATCTTATAAATATTTTGAGGATCTCATAAACTTAGCCAAATATTCACTTAGTCAACCAAAAAAAAATTGACAAATAAACCTACATCTATATCATCGATCACTAATGTGACCATTAATAAAACCGGAAGGTTATGATAGATTTGCTAAGAAATACAATACATAGAGAGAATTTATTTGTCAATTTAGTTAAGATGTCTATATAAGATTTAAAGATTTCACGCGGATTAAGAAAGAGACTTGATAAATATGATTATATTTTAATTTTATTAAAAAAATATTTAAAATTTTCTGTCAATTTAATTAAGATGTGTATATATCAATCAATTATTTCAGACGGATTACTCAATTTATGTAATAAATACAATTTATGTGTAGATCTACCGCACAAAAATTTAAAAAGCGCAAAGTTGTAAAAACATGAAGATTTAATTCTTTTCTGTAAACAATAAATGACCTGTCGGTTTGTTTTTCCTTCTCATTTTGTTCTTTGGGGGCGATCCTATCTGCTGAAGAATCCAAAAAGTTATGAATTACTAAAAAGTTGGCCTCAGTTGAGAGCAAGGAGGGAACTAGGGTGGTATTTGTAAATATTTAAAATTTATGTAGAAACAATTACAAAAATTTGAATTATAAACACCCCTTCGCTAAAAGTTTGATTATAAAATTAAATTCAAATGTTGTATATTTGTGTTAAATAATCACTTAATATTCATTGTTAAATGTTTCAAAATACATTATTGAATCATCGTTCTATTAATTTAGAATTTGTTTCAAACAATATGATAAACAATCGCATTAGAACAAAAATTAAAATTATACTAGAACTACAAAATAAACAAATAACTACAGTACCTACTTTACCTTACAATAAAATGACAAGAACATACATCGAAGTAACAATGTAAAAATAATTTATATCTAATTGGGCCAAAAAAATTCTTGAATGGATGTTAATATTGAATGATTGACCGAAACGGTTTAAGGGGGTTAGAATTCTCCATACAACAGAAATGCAGTAGTCACATTTGAATTCCTCGTGAAATAGTACTTTATTAGGACTACAATAACCAAAAATCATCGTATTGTCCAATAACACGTAAGAGAAAATCGATGTATACCTTAATTGATACAACAGAAGTGAAAATGGTCGATTCATCAAACGTTGGATCTTTGATTGTCTACAAGCCCACTCTAATGGACACTATCACAGTGTCCGTTCACCGATTTCTACACACCTTAGACTCTTGAAATAATCCGATGATACTCCAAGAACGAGAAGAAGAGAGAAAAGGGAGAAACTGTATTTTTTTGTGTGTGTTTTCGTACCCTAATGTATATTTGTTATATACGTATTTGTATTGATATGGGAGAGATCTCTCTCCTATTTTGGATAAGATCTTCATCCCTATCGGAAATATATATGATAAGATATCACATATCCAATCAGATATATATCCCAATAATATTGGAATCTAACTGATTTGGATGCAACCAACATCTCCCACTCATGCAAATCTGACCCGATTTATTCGAATCAAAGACTCCATAATTCTCATTATCACATCTCTTCTTCATACAGAGACTAAGGCATGCGATCGAGCGAGAACAAAATGGAACAAAGTAAGGAGAGTTATATTAAATTATCACCCAACTAACATAACTCATCAACTCAGGAGACTCGTTGTGTACCCCAAACTATATGGTTGCACCAAATCAAACATCTCTGACTTCTCTTTGTATACAGAGCATGTTTGACCCCCAATATTTGTATCTATGCTCATGACTATGTCAAATCTATTTCGACTTAGTCGGCCGGCCTATGAGCCATAGTAAGGAGGTGCATTACCAACTTAGTTTTTCCTTGGCCTCTTATGTCAATCTACTTGGACTTGACAACTTTCTTAGTCATGCTCTGACAGACAGTATCAACCATGGCTACTGAATACATGCTAAAGTAGCGTCATCAAACTTACACTTCATGAAAAAGTCCAAAGTCCAAAAGGGCACCAATAATCACTATAAGAGATCACACAGTGACGAAGCAGGGATCTATCACTCCTCTTACTAAGGTCGTCATAAAGCACATGTAGTATGAATACATGCTATGATGGAGCTCCCACTCAAATTTGGGCATGTCACGCTCTAAACATCATAAGGGTCTTAGTCTAGTCGCTCTTCTAGCGTATGGCCTGCGTACCACTAGAAATTTATCTGCAACACAACTTCCGATAATTCGCACACTCGACTATTAAGAGGCTTTTATGAAGTTAGAACATTCTTCATAATCGATCAAGTATGATCTCATCCCGGCCTTTTACCAAAGGCGACTATGGGCAACAACCTTTCGTGTTGTTCCTTTCACGAAGGTGATCACTCGGAAGTAAGTGTTTGATTCGCTAGTCTCATCCTACTCACTTACCAAAGCGCCAGGGCGATTTCCCGTGTGAGTGGGATAATCCAAGTTTTGCGACATATCACATCTAATAGACACAATACTTCTAACATATAATAAGGGTACATATCATTGATAAAAAAAATTGTTCATACAGGCTAAAAGAATTTAAATTCTACGAAGTTCCATACTCTTAACATGTCTTTGAAATATATCTCTACTCAAAGGCTTAGTGATAGGATCGACTATCATTTCACCAATGGAAACGTGCCTGAGAACCACTTGCCCCTACGCAATATTATGTCGGATGAAATGGTATCTGGTGTTAATATGCTTAGTCCTCTCATGATACTTGGTGTCCTTAGCATATGCTAGTGCAGTCGTGTTGTCACAAAAGATAACTACTACATCGTCTACGTGCGCCGTAATGCGCAAAGTCTAGAGAATCTTCTCAACAAGATAGCCTCTTGAATTGCAGATGTACACGCGATGTACTCCGCTTCCATAGTGGATAAAGATATACAAGGCTGCTTCTTGCTACACCAAGTGATAACAGTGCCACTCAACAAGAATGCATATCCCAATGTAGATTTGCGTTCGTCTCTGTCCGCTGATCCATCAGCATCGCTGTAACCAAGTAGCTTCAGACTGCCACCATGATAACACAAAGCTAAATCCATTGTTCCCTTTAAATATCTTAGTATCTTCTTGACTGCAGCCCAGTGAGTGCGTCCGGGATTACTTTGATACCTACTCACCATCCCAACTGCAAAGCACAGGTTTGGTCGAGTACACATCATTGCGTACATCAAACTCCCTACTGGCGCTCGCATAAGGAACTTTAGCCATGCTTTGTTTTTCTTCATCTGACTTTGGGCATAAAGCTTTGCTAAGAACACAACTTTTTTCTATGGGTGTGTCAACGGGTTTAGCATTATGCATACGGAATCGCTTCAGAACCCACTTAATATAAGTCTCTTGAGACAAAGTTAAGAGTCTCTTTGAGCGTTCTTGGTGTATCTTAACACCAAGTATGTATTATGCTTCTCCCATGTCTTTCATCTCAAAAGTAGATGACAACCAATGCTGCGTGGCGACAATCATCTCCGTGTCATTACCAACCAATAAAATGTCATCTACATACAATGAGAGAATTGTGAATTTTTTCTCATCCCTTTTGACATACACACAGTGATCTTTCTCAACCATCATAAAGCCTATCAAGGTGATAGCTTGATGAAATCGAAGGTACCACTGTCTGGATGATTGTTTCAGTCTATAAAAGGAACGCTTTAAGCGGCACACTTTGCGCTCTTGTCCCTTTACCCGAAAACCCTTAGGTTGATCTATATAGATCTCATCACCCAGTTCTCCATTGAGAAATGCTTTCTTTACATCCATTTGGAACAATTCCAAATCAATGTGGGCGACAATTGCTAAAATGAGACGAATAGAGGCAAACCTCACCACTGGGGAGAATGTCTCTTCATAGTCCACACCTTCTTTTTGGATAAAGCCTTTCTCCACCAGGCAAGCTTTGTACTTATCTATCGAGCCATCTATTTTTCGCTTGATTTTGAGAATCCATTTGTTCCCAATTGTCTTGCATCCAGATGGTAGATCGACTAGCTCCCAAACTTGGTTCTTAGCCATCGAATTCATCTCTTCCTCCATAGCACTTATCCACTCTTTAGCATTTGAAAAAGTTACAGCCTCTTCATAAGTGGCTAGCTCATCAACATCCACAGTTGCGCACATGAAAGATTCCTCTTCAAGTTCAAAACGTCTTCGGGGTACCGTTCCACGCTTGCTCTGTCGCAAGTTTAGATCTTGAGAGTCTTCATGCGATGGGTTTCTCCTACTGAATCTAAGATCGCTTTCATTATTCCCATCGATTGCTGGATTTGGTTGTGAAACCTCATCCTCGCCCGGAATTCTAACATTGTCTTCGGGATCTTATAACGCATATAGTTTAAGATCTCCTTTAACTTCTCCAATTATTGAAAATTCCTCCTTGAGGAAATTGACATTGCGCGACTCAATTTCTGTCATTCCCCCGTCTGGATGTTTACCATACATCACATAACCTTTCGAGTGGTCACAACATCTTATAAAGGTATGTTTGACTGCTCTAGGACCAAGTTTCCCATGCTTATGAGAAGTATTATGAACAAACCCAGCTAACCCCCAAGGGCACAAGCCTTCTAAGTTAGGCTTTCTATCATGCCACAATTCATATGGCATCGAAGGAACTGACTTAGACGGCACACAGTTCAATATATTGGCAGCAGTTAAAATTGCATCTCCCCAAAAGGATATTGGAAGATTTGCTTGCGCCATCATTGATCTGGCCATGTCCAGAAGTGTCCTATTTCTCCTCTCTATAACACCATTTTGTTGTGGAGTGTATGGAATTGACAGTTGTCTAATGATCCCATTTTCCTCATAGTATTGTCTGAACTGATAAGACAAGTATTCTCGCCCTCTATCAGTGAGTAAAGTTTTAAGTTTCCTATCTCTTTGGTTCTCAACCTCGACTAAGAATCGCTTAAAGCAATCAAGCGCTTTTGAGCGGTGAGATAGGAGATACACTGAATCGTAGCGCAAATAGTCATTAATAAATGTGAGGAAATAGGATACACCGTGTCGTGCCTTCACATTTACAGGTCCGCATATGTCTGAGTGAACAACTCTAGAGGTTGAGTAGCTCTCTTTGCCTTTCCAAAAGGCTTTCGGCAGACTTTTCCTGCCAGACATGGTTCGCACACAAGAAGGTTGACTTTAGTGAGATTGCCTAAAAGACCTTTTTGAGCTAACCTAGTTATCCTTTCACGTCCTATGTATCTTAACCTTGCATGCCATTTAATAGAATCATTAACAACATCAACAGACGAATAAACATAAGAAGAGCATGCATTAGATAAATTGAACATGAAAAATCCATTGTTCATATGACCCATGCCATAAATGTTGTATTGTGAACAAGACTTGAAAACAGTCACACAAATTCAGAACTGTTGTTCGGTTGAAACTTCAAAGAAATGAGCCGAACAAACAACAACGCAGAAACAAGAAATAAAATTGGACAAAGCACTCTTTTACGTGGTTCGATCAAGCAGATCTACATCCACAGAGGTTCACTGCACCTCAATTCACTAAATGGTCAAAGAGATTACAAGAATTATGCCGAAACTAGAAAACACCCAAATCTGGAACCGATTTAGGGCAAACAAATCCTAGCTTCTAATTCTATCTCTACAGTAACATGATTTTTAGGGAAAATGATACAAATCTAATCACATGAATGAGAGAACAAGTTTAAGTATGTGGTTTTGCTCGAATCTTTAGAAACTGGAAGTTATAACCGCTTCTTGAAAACGGGCTTTAACTTGGCAAGTGGCTGGCAATGACAATGGTTTTGCAACTGTTATAATCTGTTGCAGACTTCTGTTATGAAACCTAACCAACTCAGTCCGTACCCGGTTCAAGTATCACCTTCCACTGACTTGATTCAAAACTCGGTTACTGACCCGATTCCTGTGACCCTGAACCTGGTTCTCAAACCTACACACCCCATACTACATTTGTTCATTCACTTGATACAATTGAACCTTATTCCACAATCCTCCACCTCAATAAAATCTAGTGCAAATCATCACCTCTTCTGCCTTTCACTTCACTACTTCAAATACAATGTTCAAGCCTGATTGGGCTCGAGCAATGTCTCAGTTTGTTCCCAGGTACAACTTTGGTTAGAAAATCAGCAGCATTATCATTAGTATGCACTTTCTTTACTTCAACATTTCCAGAATCAAGCACATCCGTCACAAAATGTAATCTTACATCAATATGCTTTGACCTTTCATGAAAAGCTTGATGCTTTACTAAATGCAGAGCACTTTGATTATCACAAAATATTGTGACACATCTTTGAACAATACCCAGATCCACAAGGATTCCTTTCAACCAGATAACTTCCTTAACAACTTCAGTGATGGCAATATATTCAGCTTCTGTAGTGGACAAAGCCACTACAAGTTGTTGTATACTCCTCCAGCTTATTGTTGTCCCATACAATGTGAAAACATATCCAGAGATTAACCTCCTTGTGTCCACATTTCCAGCAAAATCTGCATCCACAAACCCAAACAATGGAACAGTGACTCCTGCTTGTTTTTCAAACTTCAAACCTAAAGTTACTGATCCTTTTAGGTACCTCAACACTTGCTTTAAAACATTCCAGTGTTCTTTCCTAGGTTTAGACATGAACCTGCTCACCAGTGACACACTGTAAGCTAGATCAGGTCTACTGCAGATCATTCCATACATCAAACTTCCAACCCCACTAGCATAAGGTATAAGTTCCATGTACTCTTCTTCTTCAACAGTTTTAGGACATTGCTCCTTGGATAACTTGATCTGTTGACTCACTGGAATACTGAGACTCTTTGATTCATGCATGGTAAACCTCTCCACCACCTTTTGAAGATAATTCCTCTGAGATAGAAACATGATTCCAGCCTGTCTATTTCTTATGCTATCCATTCCAAGAATCTTTCTTGCATCCCCTAAATCCTTCATGTCAAACTTTGTATTTATTCTCTTCTTAAGTAACTGGATTTTATGCTTACTTTTACTAGCAATAAACATATCATCCACATATAGCAGCAGATATACATGATCATCCTTTGAACTCTTGTCAAAATAGACACAACGATCATATAAGCTTATAGTGAAGCCTGCATTCAACATGAACTCATTGAATTTATTGATCCACTGTCTAAGGCTCTATTTTAACCCATAGAGAGACTTCTGAGGTAGCATACTTTCTCCTCATTCCCTGGAACCACAAAACCTTCTGGCCGTTTCATATAAATATCCTCAACTAAGTCTCCATGTAAGAATGCAGTCTTTACATCTAACTGTTGTAATTCCAAATCCTCTTGAGTCACCTTTGAGAGAAGGAGTATGATAGAACAGTGTTTCACTACAAGAGAGAACACTTCATTGAAATCAATGCCTTCTCTTTGAGTGAAACCCCTTGCAACAAGTCTTGCTTTGTATCTGATTCTTTCAGTGTCTCCTCCTTCAATCTTCTTCTTGTAGATCCATTTAGAACTCACTAGCTTCTTCCCTTTGGGCTTATCCACTAGTTTCCAAGTGCCATTTCTTTAAAGAGATTCCATTTCTTCCACCATAGCACCAATCCACTGCTTAGATTACTTCCACTCACTGCCTCTTTGAAATTCTTAGGTTCTTGGTGTTCTAAGTCTTCAGCAATACTAAGACCATAGTACACACTTCCAGCTTGTCTATAGAAGTCTGGCTTCTGAATTTGTCTCCTTGGTCTATCCCTGGTAATACTATAATTTCTGAGATTTGGTGTTTGATGCTGAGCTTCATCATCTTCAGAAGAACTTGAACTTGAATGGTGATTCCCTTGTTCTTCTTGTGATTGAGTGTTATCAGGTGAACACTCCACCTCGACTGATATCTTTTCATCTTCTACAACCTCTTGAAACTCCTTCACACTTCCAGTAGAAGTATATCCCATGACACCCTCATTGAACTTCACATCTCTGCTTATAATGAGCTTTTGATTCCAAGGTTCTAAGCACCACAACCTGTATCCTTTTATCCCATCTGGATATCCCAAGAATACACACCTTATTTCCCTTGGATCCAGCTTATCTTGCTTGATGTGAGCAAAAGCAAGTCAACCAAACACTTTCAAGGTAGTATGATCACTTATTCTTCCATTCCATACTTCATCAGGTGTCTTGAAATCAAGTGATGATGATGGTGATTTGTTGATGAGATGGCATGCTGTGTTCACTGTCTCTCCCTAAAACACCTTAGGTAATCCAGCATCAAGTAACATACATCTCACTCTCTCCAGAAGAGTTCTATTGAATCTTTCAGCAATACCATTTTGTTGTGGATTCATCGGCATAGTCTTGTGCCTTGTTATCCCCTTTTCTTCACATAGCTCATTGAATTTAGTGGATAGATACTCTAGGCCATTGTCAGTCCTTAAATGCTTAAGTTTCTTCCCTCTTAAGTTCTCTATTTGAACCAACCATGATTTGAACTTCATGAATGCATCACTTTTGTTCCTTAGCACAAACACCCACTTCTTCCTACTGAAATCATCAATAATTGTCATGAGATATCTTCCTCCACCATGTGCTTCTGTCCTTGAGGGACCCCAGATATCAGAATGCACATAGTCGAAGCATTCTTGAGTTGAATGTACACCTTTTCCATAAGGCAATTTTTGGGATTTGATGCACATTTATCACAAAACTCCAATGTTTCTGTCCCTATACTACCAATTACCCCTCTTCTTGATAGTTCTTTCATACCTCTCTCCCCTATAAGACCAAGCCTTTTATGCCACAGCATAAGGTAAGATTTACCCAAAACACTATCCACTCTAGCGAGAACAGGCTGCCCTATCAAGATAAACAAGCCATTGTGTTTCCTACCCTTGATCACGAGTTTCTTGCCTTTGGTGCTGTTTAGAAACCCCCCTATTGTGTTGAACTCGCATCCAGTGGAATTAAGGGATCCTCGGGAGAGTAAATTTCTTTTTAACCCAGGAACATACCTTACATTGGAGATAGTCCTAGTCACACCATCAAAATGGTGATCTTGACTGAGCCAATGCCTTGAATTCTGCAGGATAGATCATTTCCAAGTAGAACACATCCTCCATCTTCCTTCTTGAGCTCTTGGAACCAATGCTCATGTGGGCACATGTGGAAAGAGCAACCAGTGTCCAGTACCCACTCATTCTCCATTCTTGAATTTGAAATATTCAATACTTCTGGATTATCTACTTCTAGTTCAACTGCTGCAGCTTTAGCTTCTTGGCCTTCTTTTTTTTTTTTCTTCTTTTGAGGACAATCCTTCTTTAGATGTCCCACTCGTTTACATTTAAAACACTTCCTGTTCTCCACCCAAGATCCATATCCTTTGGAACCATCAGAAACACCTTTAGACTCCTTTGAAGATTGGCCTTTCTTCTTTTTATAGTTTGGCTTGAATTTGACATTTAAAACTTCCCCAGATTTACTTGGTTTCTTGTCAGCACGATTCTGAAGGCATTTGGTTTTAGAGCAGTGATTATTGAGTCATAGCTCAGATTGTCTGTTCTTCCAAACATAAGAGTATCTTTAAAGCTTTCCATTGACTTTGGGAGTGCATTTAACACCATCAATGCCTTGTCATCTTCTTCAATTTTTACTCCCAGGTCTTCCAGTTCATCAATCAAGTTTATAAACTCATCAAGTTGATCATAAATTACCTTGCCTTCCACCATCTTGAAGGCTAACAGCTTCCGCTTGAGGAATAATTTGTTTGACACAGACTTTGATTGGTAGAGTTCTTCTAATTTTCTCCACGCCTCCAATGCAGTCTTGCATCTGAAAATTTCCCTCAATGGCGTGTCACCCAAACACAAAATGATCAGGCTCAAAGCCTTTTGATCCACCTCTGCAAACTTGGGCTTCGTAGCTTCAATCCATTGATCCACAAACTTGAGAGCATTGGAGAGTCCATTCTGCACAAGAACATCATTCATTTTTATCTTCCATAATGCGAAGTCATTCTTGCCAGAAAACTTATCCAAATCCATCTTCATCCCTGCCATTCTTCTTGTGTGAGAAATTTTCCCACAGACGGCGCCAATTTGTTGTGAACAAGACTTGAAAATAGTCACACAAATTCAGAACTGTGGTTCGGTTGAAACTTCAAAGAAATGAGCCGAACAAACAACAATGCAGAAACAAGAAATAAAATTGGACAAAGCACTCTTTTACGTGATTTGATCAAGCAGATCTATATCCACGGAGGTTCACTGCACCTCAGTTCACTAAATAGTCGAAGAGATTACAAAAATTACGTTTAAACTAGAAAAACACCCAAATCTGGAACCGATTTAGGGCAAAGAAACCCTAGCTTCTAATTCTCTCTCTACAGTAAAAGGATTTTTAGGGAAAATGATACAAATCTAATCACATAAATGAGAGAAACAAGTTTAAGTATGTGATTTTGCTCGAATCTTCAGAAACTGGAAGTTATAACCGCTTCTTGAAAAGGGGCTTCAACTTGGCAAGTGGCTAGCAATGACAACGGTTTTACAACGGTTATAATCTGTTGCAGACTTCTGTTATGAAACCTAATCAACTCAGTCCGAACCCGGTTCAAGTATACACCTTCCATTGACTTGATTCAAACCCCGGTTTCTGACCCGGTTCCTGTGACCCTGAACCCTGTTCTAAAACCTACACACCCTATACTACATTTGTTTATTCACTTGATACAATTGAACCTTATTCCACATGTTGTTGTCAAGAAAAATGGACAACATAGTCTTTTCAAACAAGAAAGAAAAATCATGACTCAAAAGTGCTGAAACTGAAAGTACATTACATCGAATACTAGGCGCATAAAGCACATCACTAAGAAGCAGCCCCAGCCTAGTGCTAAGTTTGAGCTGGTATGATCCAACTCATACAACTTCTTCTTGCGCACCATTTCCCATAGCAATGTAGTGGCTGCCCGTTGGTACTCGATGATAATCTACTAATCCTGCTATATCTCTTGTCACATGTTTGGTTGCTCCCAAGTCTACAATCCAACCATGGAAAGAGTTAGCAACGAACACATGTCAGCAACCAAATGAATTACAAGAGCTAGGAGCAGGTCTTACCTTGTTTGGCTCAGTACAATTACGAGCAAAGTAACCCGGCTTTCAACAGTTATAACAGTTGTCTTTCTTCTTTCCGCCCCTTTTTCCACAATGATGCTTTTTAGCCTTCTCACCATGCGGGCTCAAATTTTGGTTTTTGGCCCTTCTTTATCCTACATCTCTTTGCTTTTTTCAACGGTTGCCTTTGTTAGGCTTGCATTACCCAGCATGTGCGACGAAAGCAGCTGCTTGTGCTCGTTGCGCCTCTCGATGGTTAGCCTCAAGTCTAAGATGACTGGCGACGTTGTCAAAAGTCTGAATTTGCTCGTTGTGTGTGAGCATAAGCTTAACGTGTCCCCAAGTCTGCTCAGGTGGAGACCTTAAGACTGCCAAAATATTTTGTTTATTGGTGAATTTATTTTCCGCGTTTTCAAGCTCTCGAATCATGTTTTTCATGATATCAAGATGCTGGCTCATAGTGCGCTTCGGGTCAAGTACGTACTGGTTAAACTTAAGGATAGGAGCTCTTAATCATGTTGCCGAGGTAGTGTCGTACGTGACCTTTAAGCCTTCCCACAACTCTTTAGCTGTAGGAAACGTCTTGAACCCATGAATAAGATGATCCTGCATGCAGCTTAACATAGTATAGCACGTAGAATGATCTTGATTCACCCACTTGTTGTATACGTCCAAATCGCGACGATGTTGGGCATTTTGTCCATTCTGTTGCTCAACAGGCGTGGCCATAGTAGTGGTGAGATGGTCAAGGACATTCTTATGGTGTAGCAGAAACTGGATCTTACGGTGCCACATGACATCGTTCTGGCCATCTAATTTTTCATAGCCATAAAGATCAGAAAAAGCTACTTGAACATCCATTTATGTTATTATGTGCAATATGTTAGATACTTGTCTATTTAAGATTTTTATTCGAATCGAAATAAAAAAATATTATTTCTTACAAATGAATGAGATCGAAAATTTCGCCACATAGGCTCATAATCATCTCCCACTCAATTGAAAACGATAGTAGAAATTAAATTATCTCGAATAAAAAAATGTCCATATAAGAAACATGTATAAAAAAATATATCGAGATGTCAATGACCACGAGTCTTAAAAAATTACATTCAGACATCGTACAACCACCATCGTCATTAAACATCTCATACAAACATAAATCAACATCACGAAATTAAAACACGCAAACAATAAATTAAATGACATTGCATGTATTAATTAAAAAAAATATTGATAAAGTGGCCTAGCCCATTTTTTTTTATTATATAAAAAAATAAAACATCAGCCCCTAAAATGGGCAGCCAAGATTTTTTTTTTTTTTTTATTATAAAAAAAAAAGCACCAGCCCATATGAATTAGCTGATTAGGGTTCTACGGGTTGTTCTAGGGTTCTAGAAAGGGGAATTGTAGAATCAAGCTTCATTCTTGTAATTGTTTGTGAAACTTAGTGAATTGAGGAACATAGATCCTCCGTGGATGTAGATCAACCTTGATCGAACCACGTACACATTTTCTTGTGTATTTTATTTGAGTTTCTTCATCTATTCTTGTTCAACCAATCTGGAAATTAACGACCGAACTGAGTTTGTGATTGTATGCATATATATTGTTTTGATTTCCAACAATATAAGTGTTGGTGTGTGCGAGGGAAGATACCCGCACATATCTGTATTTATAAAATTGTATGTGAAACTGCAAGAGAGAGAACAAGGTAGAGACAAATTGTTTAAGAGATGTGAGTGGAGCGGAAAGGGGTTATCTCAATTCTGGCATGGGATGGCCTAAAATTCTAGGTGAGGAGAGAGGAGAGATATTACATAATTTTTCTTTACTTTGGATTATTGATTCCTCATTTTTTTTTAATTGTGAACATTTAGTTCTCCCTTTTTATATCAAATAATTGTGTTTTATATTCAATTTCCTTTAAAGTTGTTTAATTTTGATTATTTTTTTATCTGATTATTCTTTATAGTAATGTAAACTATCAAAATTTCATATTATACTATAAAAATTTGTATTGCTGTTTATTTTAAAATTAAAATGGTTAGATCGCCTATTAAACCGATCTGATGGATTGAATCGCTGACCGATTGAAAAATCGATTTAATTACCAATTCGGTTATAACAACATTTCTTTGTAGGGGGAGAGAGAGAGAGAGAGTAACATATAAGAAACTAGTCTTAACTCATAGTATTATATATATAATTTTTAAATAATACTATATATCTTTAAAAAATATAGATTCTTGCCTTTAATTATCTTAATTCATGTAATTATTTCTATACATGTGCATAAATATAAGGTTAAATTTTAAATAACAAACTAAACACCGAAGCCCACTTATTGCCAAGTCTAGCCCAACCTAACCCAACCACGTTGTGTAGTCCATGGAAATTCCTGGAACCATTTAGCTTGTTCTAAATTTAATGTTCACTACAACATAAATGGCTTTATGTAACACTTTGTTTGTAACACTTTTAAAATTTTGACATATATGTAACACTTTTGTAACACTTATGAATATGTAACACTTTCATGTAACACTTTTGTAACATCTGCGAATATGTAACACTTTCGTGTAACACTTTTGGAATATGTAACGCTTTGAACGTAATACTTTTAAATTGTAACACATTTAGGTAACACTTTTAAATAAGTAACAATTTTTATGCAACACTTTTGAATAAGTAACACTTTTATGTAACACTTATAAATAAATAACACTTGTAATTAATAAAATTATTTATTTTATTTTAAACTAATTAAATATTTGTGGATTTATTTTTCTCACATGAATTTTATTTTTATTGGTCACATATGTTACATCTTAATTACCACAATAGAATATCTGTAACATAAGTGGTAAAAACGATAGACTCAGACCTACAAAAATAACAATTTATTAAAGCACCTAAAGATTTACTTATTCGTTATAAAAAATACATTAAATTTTATTTATGACTTATTTGTGTGTATGTACATATATACACACACATTATATTTTTACTAAACAATAACAAAATAGACTTGTAGCTTTAACAATTTGAATACATTTCTTAAGTGTGAGAACCTAGACTTTGGACATTTGGTCATGTCTCTTCATGCTTGTAAGTTTATTTTTTTATTTAAAATCTATAAAACACAATATTTAAGGTGTCTTATACATAAAATTATGGTAATTAAAGGTAATGATAGTGTCTTAAGATTTATATACAATAATTAGATGTATAAAATTAATATGATATAAAATAAGTTTTATATATATATAAATATGAGTGAATGAAAATGGAAAAAACAATTAATGAAAACTTTGTGTCAAATTGATATGGATAACCTAAATAAAATTAAGCTTGATTGTAGTTTGATGAGAACTTAATTGTGAGTATATTTTATTGATGTTACAATAAAATCTTGTGTATATATTGTTTTTCTTAAAAAAAATAACTAAAAAAGTTATTGTAGCCCAGTGGTTAAGACATTGTACTTAAACTCCTGCAACCTAGCAACCTGGGTTTGAAACCCAGCAATGACAAATTTTTAATTTTTTTTTCTTCAATTAAAAGTGTTACATAAAGGGGGGTTATATGTAACATTTTTTAGTGTTACCATAAAGTGTTACAATTTAAAACCCAATGTAACACTTATTAAAAGTGTTACTAAAGATCATCAAAAGTGTTACATTAGACTTTAGGTAGCACCGGCAAATGTAGCACCAATAAAGTGTTACCTGAAGTCTATACACTACAACATAAATGACCTTTGTAACATTTTGTTTGTAAGACTTTTAAAATTTTGACTTTTATTTAACACTTTTGTAACACTTATGAATATGTAACACTTCTATGTAATATTTTTGTAACACTTATGAATATGTAACACCTTCATGTAACACTTTTATAATATGTAACACTTTGGATGTAACACTTTTTAAATTGTAACACTTTTAGGTAACACTTTCAAATAAGTAACACTTTTTAGGTAGCACTTTTGTATAAGTACACTTTCATGTAACACTTATAAATAAGTAACACTTTTTAGGTAATATCTTAAATAAAATTATATATTTATTTTATTCTAAACTAATAATCATATTTAGATTTATTTTCTTACGTATAGTTTGAAGAACTAGAATCTTTCAATTGCTTATATTTTGTAAAATGATTTTTTGAGACAAAGATTTATAGAAGTGTTACATCTTAATTATCATAATAAAATATTCGTAAGAACACTCAAGGATTTACTTATTAGTTATCTAAAATAAATTTTATTAGCAAATTTTTTTGTATATAGATACACATATTGTATTTTACTAAACAACGACAACAGAATTTTGTAGCTTAACAGTTTGAATACATTTTTAAGCGTTAAAACATGGGCTTGAACCATTTTGTCATGTCTTTCATGTTCCTAAGTTTATCTTATATTTAATTATTTTTTCTATAAAAAACAACACAAGCAATTAAATATTACTTAATTTTAAAGGTGATTTTAATGTGTCCTAAAGTAATCTACAACAAGTAGAAATATAAATTGTAATTGATTTAAATGTTAATGCCTTAAAATGTATATACAATAATTAGATGTAACAAATTAGTGTATATAAAACATATATATATATATATATATATATATATGAAAGGATGAAATTGGGAACAAGAAAAATAAATGAAAATTTTGTATGAAATTAGATAGTAGAATAAGCTAAATAAAATCAAGTTATGTTGTAATTTGATGAAAATTTAATCTTGAGAATAGTTTATTGATGTTACGGCAAAGAAATTGCGTATATATAATGTTTCTTACAAAATCAGAAAAAATAGTTATTATAGTCTAGTGGTTTGGGCTTTACAATTAAAGATCTTGGAGGCTTGCAACCTGAGTTCGAAACTCAGCTATGACAACATTGAACATTTATTATATTTTTAAAAAAGTGTTACATAAAGGGTTATAAGTAACATATTTTAGTGTTACCTTAAAGTGTTACAATTTAAAATCTAATGTAACACTTATGAAAAGTGTTCAAAAGTGTTACTAAAGATCATCAAAGTGTTACTTTAGACTTTAGGTAGCACTGACAAATGCATCACCAATAAAGTGTTACCAAAAGTCTATTGTAACACCTTTCGGTATATATGTAACACTTTTCAGGTGTTACATAAAGCATGTTTATGTTGTAGTGATAGTAACATATTTTAGTCTATATGTAATACTTTTTGGGTGTTACATTAGCTCATTTATGTTGTAGTGGTTCTACGCCTAGATGGACCTGCAACTTACTTGTTTGGCTGTTTATCTATTTACAACACAATAGCTTATGAAATAAATACATACTAACAACCAGTTATTTTATTTTTTATTTTTTTAGGGAAAACAACTATCTACCTATTTTACATTTAAAGTTAAAGATACGTACTCTTTCCTATAATAACAACCTTTACCCAAATTATGTAATACAGTTTAAATTACACAAAACAATAGTGTTTTTTTTTTTTTTTTTCTTTTTTTTTTAATTTTTTTATATTTATATTATTTGCACATTCAAAAAATTATTGTTCATGCTATTTCTAGTTTTGCTAAGTCATGTACTCTAGACTGTATTTGTTGGGACTCACATCCCACGTTTCTCTGCCATTCAGTGTTGACTGATTTTAGCTAATTTTAATGAAATTTTCCGTTTAAAAAAGGGTCAAGCTTTTATATGTATGAAATATATATTTTAAAAAATCACGCACTGTAGATTGGGCATTTAAATACTAACCCACTTAATAATTGTATTTAATAATTTCTTAAAAATGTATAAATTTAAATGTAATTAATATATACACCCAAAGAATTCCAATACCCTATAATCATAGGTACATACTCGAATTAATTGATAAATAAGTTCGGCAGCTCCTTGGGATTATCTATTGGGCTTAATTGCTCACATGTTTCCTTCTTCCCACGTGTCGAGGCCTATAGAGATAGCCCAACAACTTGGAGTGGGTTTCTTCCCCCTTTCCCTATTCTCGGACCTCAAACTTATGTACTAATAGGTTCACGGATAAATATGGTATATATCGTGTATAGCCGGATAACCCGGCTTATAATAAAAAAAAAAAGAGTATTTTCTATATTTGTCTCAATTTAAAAAAAAAAAAAAAAAGAAATCTAAAGATTTTCAGATTTTGAAAATTTCAAATTTGAATGACTTGTCCCTCTTCTTCCCATATGTATTCACTATTTTCTCTATTGTCCATAAGTTCTCCTTACTTTCTCTCCTTTTTTTTTTTTTTCCTCTCAACTCTCTCAATCCTCCATTCCTTTTCTTCTTTTCTTTCATAGCAACACATTATGTCTTTTAAGATTTAAGGTTGTGATTATATACTTATGTGATAGTTTTATTTTTATTGTTTAAGTTGTGCAAACAATATGGTTGATTTGTAGCGAAAACATGGTTCTAAAAATCGGCCAAGGCGCCGCCTAGGCGCTAGGCGGTCCTAGGCCGATCCGAATTTTCTAAAAACGGTCATTTTAGGTGGTCACCGAGTTTGGCGCCGCCTAACCCAATTAAGCGGCGCCTAATCCGCCTAGGCGCCGCCTAACTGCACAATGTTTTTTTCTATTTTTTTTATAATTTTATAATTTTTTTTATTTCTTTTTTATTTTTTTACTTTTTTTATTGAAAGAATTTATGGAGTGGTCATGAGGAGTGTTACTGAGGGTGTTGTAACACACGAACAAACACTCTTTCTTATATTAAAGTCAAGATGTAAAACTGCATAAAACTTACAATGAAGAACAGAGATAGATAAAGAAAACTCATGAAAAGCATCAAAAGCCTGAGCAAGATTTATCTCATTCATAGCGGAATTCATTTTATACAAAAGTCTTAAATGACCTAAATCCGATTACACAACAAGCCATTAGATTTACGCTTAAACTACAGTCTTACATACAAAGCAATCCTCTTTTGAGAGAGAGATTACACAAAATCTCACAACAAAGAATGTGAGAAGTATGAAGTTGTTAGTCTTCGACTTTTGGTGAGAAAATGTCTTGAAGAAATTATGATCTTTGCACTCGGTTTCTTTCTTCTATTTTTCACACACGATCTTCTCTTGTCAATCATATAAATATCCACCAGGAATGGTAGTTATCTCCTGCAAGATAAGATCAACACAAAACATAACCACCAATCTTCCAAAGGAAGATTTTCGGTTTGGATAAGTTTCTAATGCGGTTAGGCAATTTAAACCCAACTTATCCGAATATACATACATACAGATAAACATATAACTAACACATAAGGACATCAAGGTAAAATTGAAAAGAAGGATAGAACATGTTTCCCAGTGTGTTTCAACAAAAGTTGAAACACGTTATTGTTTCCTAGAGTGTTCCAACACAAGTTGAAACACTAAAGAACACTAAAAGGAAAATGTTCTAACACTTGTCAGTGTGTTTGACTTTAGGTGAGCCCTTTTAAAATTTTAATTTCTTTTCACACCCCTAATTTAATAATTTCTCCTCCACCCACTATTAATTCTTTTAAAATTTTATTGTTTTTAAAATTTGAAGTTGGTGATGTTTATTTTATTGTTTATTTGTCTAATATGCTGCCACCTAGGCGCCGTCTAGGCACTGCCTAGGCGCTATAGGCGCTAGGCCCCAGTGAACCCACCGACTAGCGCCTAGCGATTTTTAGAACACTGAGTGAAAACGACTAAGGTGTTTAAAACAATATGGTTATTTTGTGTTTAAAGAACTGAGTTGTTTAAAAAATAAGCTATTTTTTATTGTTTGGAATAAGTAATACTATTCTTGATAAGAAATACTTTGACTAGGCCATTTGTGAAAATTTCTCCGGATAAATTCTATCAATTTGGACGCAACCTATTTAACAAACATATAAGAAATCAAACTCATATTCAACACTTAAGCTCAATGAGTCAACATATTTTAAACATAACCCATAATAAATAAAACATTACATATATATATATAATACTATTCTTTTATTACTTCCAATGAAATTAATTTGAATAATTCAAATTAAGAGAAATCTTTTTTCATGTTTATTACTTTCTTCTACCTGAAGTTACCGTCTTGGACATATTTTCAGGATTTATTAACAATTATCCTTAAATAAATAAAAACAAAAAACTTTGTTCAATTATAAATGGGTTTAACAGGTTAAATGAGTTATAGCATATTAGCAAGTTGATTCGCACGTTAAATCTATTTTCTCATGTGTTTCTTAGGTTCTACCCATTGAACATACTAACTTATTGAGCATTAACCTAATTTTAACATGGATTGGGTTGGCTTAGCTATATTGGTCGCAAATTGAGACCTTTTTGCTTAAGTAACTGCATGCCTAATTCTTTGGGTATAAATATTGGGTCTAAATCAACCGTTGAAATGATACATACAGAAGGTAGTAGCTCTGAGCTGATTGAGAGGAAGAGAGAGAATATTGTTTCATTGATAGAATGATGATACAATTGTAAAATGAAAGGGGTACAAGCAATTTATACAACTAGCAAAAATACCCCATAACTTACGACAGATTTCTTTGTATCTTTGCATGAAGCCCAATCGGCATCACTATAGGACAATAATTCAAACTAAGGAATACACGAGTAAAATAATCCCAAGTAGGTGGTATGTTTGAGATAACGAAGAACGTAATGAGAAGCTTCCTTGTGAGCATTGTGGGGGCTTAGTCATGGACTGGCTGAGCTAATTGAACAAAGTAAGGTAAATCAGGTTTCGTGAAATTAAGGTAAAGAATACGACCAATAAGCCTAGGATATTGGTTTGGATTGATTAGAGGCGTGCCTTGATGTTCTTGCAAGTGTAACCCCTGAGGTAACGAAGTTGTAACAGGCTTACAATATGTCATCCCTGTATCTCGTAACAAGTCTGAAATGTATTTCCTTTGAGAAAGGAATGTCCCAGCTCAGCTCCTAGCTAGCTCCATCCTAAAAAATACTTAGCCAGGCCAAGATCTTGATGGTGAATTGTTGTTCCAGATTGTTGTTCCAGATAAGTCTTGAAGTGCTGAATTAGAGCAGAATTAGTTCCTGTGACTGGTAGATCATCAACGTACACAATCACAGCTAAAAAATTAGAATTCTTGCTAACAAGAAAGAAGCATGATCATGTACAGGTTGAGTGAATCCAAACCGTGGCAACACAGAACTCCACGTTCCATTCTCTTGAGGCTTGCTTCAAGTCATACAGACTTCTTTTTAGACAACATACTTGTCCAGGGAGAGCCTTATCATACCCTACAGGAGGGGTCATAAACACTTCATCATGCAAGTAACCATGAAGCAAGGCATTATTCACATTCAATTGGTGAATGAGCTATCTCTTCATGGTTGCAACAACAATAAAGAGCCATACAATGACTAACTTCGCAATTGGTGAAAAGCTCTTGGTGTAACCAGGCACCTGAGTGAAACCTTTGGCAACCAACCTGACTTTTAGCCTGTCTATGGAGCCATCAGCCAGTAGCTTTACCTTATAAACTCATTTGCAGCTAATGGGGGTCTTTTTGGGTGGCAAATCAACAAGCTCCCAAGTATCATTCCTCTAAAGAGCTTTTATTTCTTTGTTCATTGCTTCCACACAACCCTGCTGCCAACTAGCTTCCCTATAAGATGTAGGTTCTTGGACAACATATATATTAGAAAAGTAGGCAACATATAGGTTATCATATGTGAGAATATTAAAAGAAGAATAAAATTGGACAATAGGTGTATCAAGAGCAGTGTTGATAATGTAGTCCTACATCCAGGTTGGTTGAGTTCTTTCGCGAGGAACTCTAGAAGTTGGAAGAGACTCTGGAGCACTAAGATCGGGAACATAATCAATAAACTTTGTGACTCTAGGGAAAGGATCATCAACCTCAGATGTAGGAACAAGGGGAAGAGGAACAAGATCTATTGGAGCATATGTAGGAAAAGAATAAGGAAATGTATCATCAAAGAATTTGACATCCCGAGAGATGGTAATGCTATGATTATCAAGATCGTACAGTTTATACCCTTTTTAACCAGCTGTGTAGCCAATGCATACACATTTATGGGATCTAGAATGAAGCTTGGACTTGTGTGGAGTGATATATGCTGCATATACAAGACAACAAAAAGCTTTGTGAGAATGAATATTTGGAGGTTTTGAATACAACAACTCATAAGGAGTTTTCTAGTTAAGGATTTTGCTGGGCAACCTATTGATTGTATAAGTTGCCATGAGAACATAATTTGACCATAATTTGAGGGGTGAAAAGGAATGAAATAGAAGAAATCTGGCCATTTCAAAGAGATCTTGTTGGGGTGTGTATAGGCAAGATCTTTGGTGACTGATGCCAAGGGATGAAAGAAAAGACTAACATTCGTTGGTGAGAAATTCAAGACCATTATTTGATCTAATAGTTTTACATGAAACCTAAATTGAGTGGGGACCATGTTGATAAAAAGACTATAGCACAATGTGTTTAGGATTTATGCAGCATTAGGTAGACCCATGTTCCTCTTGTGAACCATCCACTATGGTTAAAAAATATGGGGTGTAAGTAACGGAAGGTTCCTTACAGGGCCCCATATCTCAAGATGCAAAAATTCAAAATGAATAGAAGTTTCTATATAAGAATGTGGAAAATAAGCTCTATGATGCTTTGCTTTGAAACAAGTAGTACAAGATTTTATTGGCAGAATAGCTGAGTTTGTACGTAGGTGTTTTAAAGCAAAAATCTATCTTAGTACAGAAAGAGAAGCATGCCTTAAACTATGGTGCCATGCTTCCAAAGTAGTGTGAGACAACAAGCAATGACATGTGGGTATATACAAGGCTGGTGTGGCATAGAGTAGGAGAAATTGATATTCAGCTCCCTACACATTCTGATAATTCTAGTTCTGGTTCATCTCATAGTCAAAGCACGCCTAATTCACCATCATAGTCATCACATCACTTCAAAACTTCTCCACACAATGATGACACACTAGAATTACCAACTGAGGGGGCACCAACTGGATCACAGGTGGAAAATGATCAAAATGTGGAGAATGATCAGAACGTGAATGAAGTTGTTGGTCAAGAAAGATTTCACCATATAGTGATTAGATCAAGGTCAGGAATTTTTAAAACCACGGTGTATCAAGGCATTGGTCTCTTGGATGGCGATGAAGAGCCTCACAACCACCTTTAAGCTCTTAAAATTCCAGAATGGAAAGATGCTATGGAAAAGGAGTACATAGGTTTGATTAATAACAAGACTTGGGAGTTGTGTGATTGGCTTGATAACAGAAAAGTGATTGGATGTAGATGGGTCTTTAAAGTGAAAAGAAGTGCTGATGGAAATATAAACAGGCACAAAGCCAGATTAGTTGCTAAGGAATATTCACAGGAACTAGGATATGACTTTACTGATACCTATAGCCTAGTGGTAAAGCCTGTCATCATTAAAGTAATGCTTTCTGTTGCAGTTTCTAAAGGATGGAGTATTAGACAGCTGGATATTGATATCACCATCTTAAATAGGGAGATTGAAAATGAGATATATATGGAGCAAGTTCCAGGTTTTGAGCTGGGAAATAACTTGGTATGTAAGCTAAAAAATCACTCTATGGTCTCAAGCAAGCTTCAAGAACCTAATACTTGAACCTTGAGATGGTTTTGAGATATTTTGGGCTTCTCAAGGTCTCAAGCTGGCAACTCACTCTTTCACAAGCATCAAAACAATGTGGATATCTTTATCTTGTCTTGTGTTTAGTGGTGCCAAAGGAATCAACACCCCGGTGATTAGTAGTGAAAACTTATCAAAATTTGATGGGGTACCACTGCTTGACAGCCAGAGTTACAGGAGTATAGTTGGGAGTTTACAGTATGCAACCATTACCAAGCCATATATTGCATACAATGTCAACAAAGTGAGTCAATTTATGGAAAATCCTCTTGATAAGCATTGAAAGAGTGTTAAGAGGATTCTAAGGTACTTATCAGGCACCTTAGATTATGAGCTTAATTTCATGAGTGGACCTTGTGATAAGAATACAGCTTATGCAGATACTGATTGGGCATCTGATGTGGATGACAGAAGATCAACGTCTGGTTTTTGTGTATATCTCGAAAAGAACTTGGTGGCATAGAGTGTAAAGAAACAAAATATTATGTCCAGATCTAGTACTTAAGTTGAATACAGAGCTTTAGTTAATGCATCATGTGAAGTGGTCTAGTTATAGTGGATCCTGAAGGAGCTCAAGTTGGGAAAAACTTTCAAGACCACTATATGGGTAGATAATCAAGGTGCCATCTCTCTCTCAGCAAATCTTGTCTATCATTCTAGGACAAAGCACCTTGGATTGGACCTACACTTCATAAGGGAAAAGGTCCTAAACAAAGTTCTCGCAGTTCAACATGTGCCTTCAATCGATCAAACGACAGACATATTTATGAAGCCATTGCCTTAGCAATCCCTCAGTCAGTTTCAGAATAAATTAAATGTGGTACCAAAAAGCTCCCTCGAGTTGAGAGGGCATGAAAACCAAGATGCATTGGTGAAGAATCAGCAGAAGTCAAAGTAGCAAGAATAGAGTCAATGGGACTATGTCAGAAGCTTCACAAACATACAAGTATAACAACTAGGAGAATTAATGAACTGCATAAAGTTATTTATGTGCCTTTGTTTCCTTATTAGAGTGCCTTACAATGCATTAGCTGCAACCTATTGCAACTAGACAGGTATAGTGTTCTAGGAGCTTCTTTTGAGTGTATAAATATGGCTAACAATCTTGACACATTATAGCTTGAACATCAACTTATCAGAAATACATAATCACTGTTCCATTCATTTTCTTGCAATATTTTAGCTTAAATTTCAACATCTTGTTGAAGAACAACTGTACCACTGTGGGATATAGTTCTAATAGATGCATCTAGGAGAATTACATTAACAAAGGTAGGTAGAGGTTGGATATTAAGCATGAGATTGGAGTTAACACATATGTGCCTACTTGCACCAGTATCCAATATCCAAGAAACAACACTACCCACCAATTAAAAAGCAGATTGAATGAAAACAGAATTAGCAACAGTATCTGCAGAGTGCAGAAAGTGCACAAAATCAGCATCCTCATTTCCTTCCTTTTTGGATCTTAGTGCTTTGGAACTGAGGAATTTTGCCAATTCTTTCTAGATCAAGGAAGCAACCTCCTGAGATCTAGAAACCTTAGGTGTATCTTTCTAGTAGTCAACAGAAGTATCAACAGAAATAGCATAAGTGTTCTCCTTGTGCTCCTTCATAGAGCTTATACCAATACGGAATAAAAAAAGAGGATCCCGACGTTCCTCCCCTAGAACCTTAGCCTTGATGATCTTTTATCATATAGTATCGACCTTAGGATAAGAGAGATTAACAAATTTCTATTTCTCAACATGAAGTAACATCGAATAAATTTCGTGCAAATCTGGCAAAGGCTCCATGACTAAGATCTGAGACCTAATCGGATCATGGACCTCATTCAACCCCATTAAGAACTACATAACCTTATCTTCATTATCACTTTCAATACAGATTAACCAATGGAACGTGAATGGTCTTTTAATAGCTAAACATTGTCATAATAATCCCACAACCGCCTAAGCTTTGAGAAATACAACTGAATTGCATAATTAACTTGAGAATTACTGCCAATGTCACGTTTTAATTGATATATCAAAGAACCATTTGATTCCCCAAACCTTTGAGAAATTTCATCCCATAATTGTTTAGCATTATCAGCATATGTAAAATCCTCAACAATATCTTTAGATAAGGAGTTGATCTAGGATCCAAGATGTTACCATGAAATTGACTTTCTGCCAATCCTCGTAAGAAGAAGAATCTACAGTTGGAGCAGTGACCTTGTCGTTGATAAATCCGAGTTTCGACTTTGCACCTAGGGCAATTTTTTTTGCCTTGCGCCAGGATAAGAAATTGTGACCAGCCAATGGATTACTGATGAGAATCATACTTGGATGATCAGAGTTGTGTAGCTGGTACAAATAGGAAGCTGTAGTAGAAGCTTGTGCATTAGTGGACGTTGATGTAGTGCTAGTGGCAATGGTTAACACCGGCCAAATAGTAGAATTACGACCGCTAGTAGGTAGCGGCAACCAATCAGAAGCTCACGGCGAAGTAACCATGGAAAATCAGGTGGTAAGATCGATAACCTGAGTGAATGATACCATGTAGAAGGTAGAATCTCTGAGCTAATTGAAAGGAAGAGAGAATATTATTTCATTAATAGAATGATGATACAACTGTAAAATGAAAAGGGTACAAGAGATTTATACAACTAGCAAATGGTAACCGCTTTCCTTCGTGAAGCTACCCAACTAATCCTAGCTGGCAACTAATATCAATATTGTTACAATATGAAGGCGCCAAGACAAAAGAAACTCGCTTTTAGATAGAAGGATATTCCTTGTGACCTGTGGAAAGAAGTAAACTCATAGGGAGAATCATGCCCCGTAGGAGAAGAAGTAAACCCATGAAATAAATATTCTGAAAAAAAATAAGGAAGAAGTAGTTTTCTAATGAGTGGAGAAGGAAAAGGATTTGAATATTGTGCTAATAATATAAGCAATGAGAATCTTCAAAGTTGGAAGCCGCTATAGTAGGCAGAACTTAGTGTTTCGCTAAACTTATGGGCGGATCTTAATGGTCAGTACCAAACTTCAGTTCTGGACAAAATTTATAAAACCTCAATTTTAAGACTAACTTTAATTGTTTATTCATTGCACTAGATCATTACTAGTAGATTAATACATACTATTACTATTTTGTCTCTATGAAATCTCTCTTTAGTACTCATATATATAACTTTGTTAGGGATTACACATATAGGGAGAGACAACAAGAAATAAGAAAATATTTTTAACTCATAATAACTTATATATAAAAATTAAAAATAATATTATATATCTTTAAAATTTATAGATACTTGCCTTTAATTATCTTAATTCATGTAATTATTTCTATATACACGCATAAATAAAGGTAAAATTTTAAATAATTGCAAACTGAACACTAAAGCCTACCTATTCCTAGTCTAGTCAGCCCAACCCAGCCCAAGTTATATAGTCCTTGAAAATTCATGGAACTATTTAGCTTGTTCTAGATTTAAATGTTCTATGCCTAAACTGAATCTAAAACATACCTGTTTGGTTGTTTAGCTTTCTTCAAGGGTTGATTGCGTGAAAATTCACGATCTTTTGGTCAATTATCATTTACAACATAACTTTTTAAACATAACATAGAAATACACCACCTTTATGTTTTTTTTTTCTTTACATTCAATACACCTGAGAAATTGTTTTGCTCAAATTGCTGAGGTGGAGCCCGGAGTCGAGATTTTGTCCATCTCAGCTACAGACGTATTATCATACAATATTTATAAACCTCTAATTAAATAAAAAAAGATAACGTTTTATAATTATGTTTAACGATAAAATAATGATTTTTTCATATAATTAAGAATTAGAAGAATTCACAAAATGACACGTATGCAATTGGACGGGTTAAATTCTCAATTTTGGATTCCACATCAGCAATTGGAGCAAAAAACTTAATCGGGTGTATTGAATTGAAAAAATCCTAAAGGTGATGTATTTCTATGTTATGTTTGAAAGTCATACTGTAAATGATAATTAATCAAAAGATCTTGAATTTTCACATAATTAACTCTTTTTCCAATACAATAGCATATGAAATAAATACGTTCTAACAACCATTTACCTTTTAATTTTTTTGGGAAAACAACTATGTACCTATTATATTATTTAAAGATCCATACTATCTATATAATAACCTCTACCAAAATTATGTCATACAATTTAAATTCAGACACACATACACCAATATTGGTAACCATTTCTTATATCGACATAAAAACATTTGACGTCATTTAACGATTTTTTCATTATTTTAGTACATAAGTATATAATTAATATTTAATTTACATTATTATCAACATAACACAAACACTATACGAATGGAACTATAATACATCAGAAAAAAAGAATAACCAAAAGAACCACTAATACCTAGTACACTCTATCAGGTAGTCATCCGAATTGTAGCCCCACTTAATTCGGACAACTCTTTTTAATTGGGTACAAATGTTCCAACATACCCAACTCCAACAATAAAGAAAGCCGCTGCCTGTAGCAACAGATAGATGAAAAAATGGTTCTGCCCAAACAATATGTTATATATCGCGCAATGTAACAGGTACATGCCAACTATAACCTCCATCACTTGTATCCTATATTAATAACATCAATTTATAGTGTTAGTACAAAACAAAGATAGAATCTATTACAGATAATTTTTATCCATAAAAAGTGAAAGTTTTATGATTGTGCATATATCTATGTTATCTGTCACTATTATATAGTAGAACTATTTCTTGATTACCTTTCTCCTATTCGTGATCTTGGCTTCTTGGGTGCTGTTCTTGCATTATACTTTTGCTTCATTGCGTTTCCTAACTTTTCTGTGACGACCCATTCGTTGACCCGATTAGCTTCAAGAAGTCCTATTATTGCTGCCTTTGATCTATGAAGAGACATCACATTCTCAAATAGTATCCAGAACACCAGAAGATGGATTGACCTGTGATAATTTCACCTAAATATAAATTCATCAAAAATATTTTTGAGAAATAATATATAATATCCTTTTTAACTTCATACCTTAGAGTGGAAGCTGCATTGAGAATGGTAATGGCTGCTGGAAGATAAATAGCTAGCGGCTTTGGGAGATGGACTTCAGGAACTAGGATGGTGGCGGGAATTACAATGCAGTAAAAGAAAAAGGTGACCCAATGTGCAATGATCTTCCTTACAAAGAAGAATGCATATATTACATGCCATTTCTTCCAGATTGACACCCGCTGCAGTTGCCAAGTAAATACATTCATCTTTAATGATATGCACTAGATAGTTTCAGAAATTTTAAGGAAATATAAATTTGTAGATTTTGACCTCACATCTGATGATTTCTTTAATCATTTTCCTGAACAGATTAGCAGGTCCGCATGACCAGCGGTGCTGTTGAAATCTGTATGCCTTAAATGTACTTGGTAGTTCATTTTTTACCTGGTACAGGCCGGTATTGTGTCAATCATTTTATCAAGTTTTAATTTTGTAAGGGTATATCATGGAAGTTACAATTTTTTTCTTCGAAACTCACTGCTAGGTCACCGATAAAGAGGAATTTCCAGCCTTTGAGACTAGCCCTGACTGCTAAATCCATGTCTTCTACTGTGGTTCTATCTTTCCATCCGCCGGCATCTTTTAGTGCACTTATCCGCCAAACACCAGCAGTCCCTGCAATTCAATCCAATTATCTTGCTTATTTTACTCCTAAATGAAGTTTCCTAATTGAACATAAGTTGTAGATAACCATTAAATCCGAAGAATGAGCATGTTGAAGAGCCCACTTCTTGCTCAACACTAAAATGATAGTCCAACGACATCTCCTGGAGGCGTGTCATCAAACATTCATCCGCATTAACTGCAAAAGTTAAGTTTATCAACACCTTCAAAGAAAGCAAAGTTATAATAATTAGTGTGAATCTACTGAGAAATATCCATTTTTCATTTACTTCTACGGCTTTAGTATAGTTTTGTAGTTTTATCAAAAGATAAATAGGCCACCGATCATTTATATCTGACTCACTTGCAGTATTTCAATGATCAACTAATTTCTTATCAAGCTGTTTTGGACATGTTACAGGACATTATATTACATCCTTACCAAATTTCCATCTAGCCTGAACTAAGCCCAATTCTGGGTTCTCAAGCAGGTAGGGGATAGTCCTCCAGAGAAAATCTTCTTCTGGCTGAAAATCTGCATCAAATATTATGACAAATTCACAATCTTCAACATAATGCTTCTTAAGGCCTTCTCGAAGGGCGCCTGCCTTGTACCCATTCCTGTTGTTTCTTGTTTCATACTTGACGTTCACTCCTTTTGCTACCCATTTCTGGCACTCTATTTCAACTAGTGTCTGCATATAATCTTCATAATTATTGTATTGACAAACTTGTCAAAGAATCAAATTGAGGTTACTCAAGTTACCCTTAAGACTTCATTGGTGGAATCGTCTAAAACTTGCACTATAAGCCGATCTGATGGCCATGAAAGCCCGGACACTGCTCCAATTGATAGTTTATAGACCTGAGACACAATGTTTTTCTGGGTAGCTTAGTCAAGCCTCTTAACTTCTTGTGCATAACTCCAGAAAATATGAGGAATAATATTATTTCCATAAAGTTTGATGGTGTTTATCCCCCTATGACTTTTTTCATAACTAGAACTAGACAACAATGTTGTTGGAAGGATTTTGCTCCACTAAAGCCTTTACTTTCCACGTAGATATATTATTACTATTGTTGTATTGTTGTTAACTTTTTTTTTTTTTTTAATTATTATTATTATTATTATTATTATTATTATTATTATTATTATTATTATTATTATTATTATTATTATTATTATTATTACTATTTATGTTAATGCATATTACAGCTTAGATTGATGTACAATATGAGTAGAGGAAGATAATTGACAATATTAGGTAATTCTCATAAAAAAATCATCCTCTTAATAGATACATGTGACCATAAATAGCGAAATCGTAAATCTCCAATGTCACAAATATCCTGAATGTTTATCTGTGGAGGTAGTTCACAATCTTTAAGTTATAATTTATTACAATTTTTAGTTATTTATATCACATACCTACTTTGATCCACCACGACCCTTTGCCCACATTATATTAATATATATATTTGAAATTTCTTTTTCCTCTTATCAAGCTACTTATATTTTATAATTGTTTCGAATTTATTATCATCACATATTCTTAATGTGATAAAGTATATTATATTCCATGTATTACACGAGCACACATCTAGTCTTCTTAATACATGCATGTGACCGTAAATAGCGAACTCTATGTATTTGTGAGTAGGATTTACATGTACAACCTTTTGTAATTACTTTCCCCTAGTTATTTTACTTATGAAAGGAACCTAACATGTTAATTTTATTCACGTAATAAACGGTTTATATGTATTTGATGCAATATATATGAGTAGAAGAGCACATTAGGTAAATTTACCTCTTTCTCATTAAACATGGGGATTTGAACCAACACCTTAGGATAGTTTTTGTTCTTCTCTAGATCTTGTTTGATGGCGTCCAGCTGATATTTGGTGTATCTTTTCTTACCTAGGCATTTAACGCAGGCAATCACAATGGCCATATAAACACGTTCAATGAAAAGCATAATAGACATGCCTATGCATATATAAACCGCAACTCGCAAAATAGGGGCAATAATAGGAACTCGGATGCTATCCCAAGTACGAATTAGCCTCCCTGTTGGATCATAGGTTTCATTTGCCTGGAGTTCACGGAAAACTATATCTCTCATGGTGGAAGTGTAATTTTATGATCTAAAAAGGATAGAAAATGAAGCACAAGTCATGATGCTAGCTTTCAGAAAATCATGTATCCCTTTAAATAGGTATAGTGAGGACACACCGACAATGCTTAGATGGAAGAAGAAGTTATCTACTCAAACTAAAGTTTTCCTTTGTGGGAGACACACGGAGTACATGCAAGGTGTTGTGACATAATCCTTTCGAGCAGCAATTCTGGCCTTTTTTCGCCGATATGGCTTCACCAATAAATTTCGATCAGTTATGATTAAATATCTTATCATCTTTTATTGATTGATCGCTCACATCATTACATTAAGCGGTAGAGACTCCATCCTTACTTTAGATCACTTGTATTATATATAGAAATTACTTGTTGGACTTCCTTAAGTATTCATTTAATTTATTTCCACTCATAGATTAAATCTTTTTGGACTGACTTTGATTTACATGTCTGTTTATTCTCTATCATGGTCATTTTGGGTTACTCACCCCAAAATCTAGTACTCGGAAGATTTGAAGAGGATGTACATTTCAAAATCTACTATTGTGTCACCTTTTAATTTAAACAAGTAGTCAGAGCATCTTTATCGTGTATTGATAACTCCTAGAACTGTTATTTAAAAAATAAAGCATGGAAGAGAAATAATGGTGTATAGTTTTGTAATATTATATGAAAATGGAAACAAAGTTATTTAACATGCAACCGATGGAGTCGAATGTTGTCATGTACTCCAGTTGTCTTATGTGTTAGATTTTGTTATATAGGTTCTGTGTGTTATTCTTTCGACACGTAAATACATAATTGTCGCTACTTGCATGTATACAGCTAATTCTTGGCAGTTTTCCCCATGAAGGTGGTGAATTATTACATATAGTAATTTACGCTTTAACCAGTTGTGGATTAAGTTTGACGGTAAAGTACCATTGGATTTTTTATATTTCCTTTTATTTATATTTATATAGGTTATGTTCATTTGTTACTACCTTTATTTTGATCAATTTATACATTTACCTAGGGAAGCATTTTGTTTTATATTAGTTTGTTTAGTTAATTAGAGAAGTGCTAAGATTTCATGAAACCAACATAACATTCATTTACTCGTGTATCAGATATTTATACAAAGATGAGTTGAGAGAGCCTCCTATAATTGCTACTCTCTCTCTCTCTCTCTCTCTCTCTCTCTCTCTTCAGTTTGTTTAGTTAGTTAACCTAACCGCCCTTCCTAACTACAATTCTAACTTCTTAACCATGGTTTGACTTTTACTTATCACACTCTAATACACCTCTTTCAAAACTAACTAGTTGTTTTACAGACTCTAAATAAACCTTTTACAAAAAAAGAACAAATCTTATCAAGACACTATTACAATTGAGAAATGAAAAGAAAGAACAAGAACTTAGAAACAGAATAGGACTATGCTAAATTCTGCTAAGTTTAATAACTTCAAGCCATCAAACCAAAAATTGTCGTGTCCTAATTTTTGGGCTCATTTTCTCCTGATTGGTGAGCTGCTGCTGAGTTTCAGAACTTGACAAACTTCACAGAACAGTTGACAAAGCAAAACCAGGTGGATAACTCATTGACGGTTTTGAACACAATAACTCATATCTATGATTTGAAAACGGTTTTGTAAGCACAACAACTATTTGATCTTCAGTGGCTAAGTGTCTGGCGTCAAGTATTTGCTACTGAACCTTTTCCCTAACAAAATGAATATCAATTTCAATACGGTTGTTTTGTGATGGAAAACAGGATTGGAAGCTATGGATAGGGCTCCAGTATTATCACACCATATAATGGAAGGAGTGCTAATATTGAAATCATGTTCCCGAAATACAGATTTTAACCACACTAAATCTGTTACTGTTGTTTCTCGGGCCCTATATTTTCATTCAGTACTATTCCTAGCAATAACAGACCGCTTTCTAGAGCTCCAATTATTAGATTAGTACCTAAAAAGATACAAAATCCCCCTGTAGACTTTCTATTAGCTATAGATCCTGCCCAATCAACATCTGCGAAGCATTATAATGAAGAATTCTTTACAGGTTTGAAAGTTAACCCTTTGGCCACAGTGCCCTTTATATTCCTGAGTACTCTTTTACAAGCACTCCAATGATTAATAGTTGGTGCTTTCAAAAACTATGAGATAATTTCTTTACTATGTAAGAAAGATCAGGTCTTATCATAGTTAAATATTATAGAGAACTAACTGAACTTCTATATAATGATAAGGGAATACAAAAAGTTCACTATGATTTAATTTTTTTTTCTGATTGGCATAGTAAGGAGTGGGGCAAGGCTTGCAGCTAATCATATTAGTATCTTTTAGCAAGTCTATTGCATACTTGTGCTAATTTAGAACCAAACACTCTTTTGTTTTATGCACTTCAAATCCTAAGTAATACTGAACCTCAGACTAAACTTAGTATCAAGTGAATCTATGACTTTCTGAATTTACTTTAGATCATCTCTTGTCACTAATATGTCATTAGCATAAACTAATAACAACAGTAACTTTGAACCGGTTCTCTGATAAACAAAGAATTATTAAAAAAGAAATTTGAAAGCCAAGAGAGATTAAGAAAGCCTTTGGTGTATCATTCCATGACCTTGGAGCTTGTAATAGCCCGTATTTTCATAGGCAATTTTTTATTTTTATAAATAACAATAAAACTTTACTTTTAAAAGGGATAATAAAAACATCCACATAATTTGAAACTAAGGCTGTTATAATTTTAATAAAAATATATTTATTGATATGCTTCAAAGGATAAAGTCATATTATTTCCAAACTTTTCAAAATTAATATGAGTAATACTTCTATAAATATGCGGAAGCAAATTAACTAATTTAACTTAAGAGTTAACATAAATTATAAATAAAACATTGAAATACAATGAAATCATTTTTCTTTAGAAAATTAATTGATCGAGTTTAGAAGAAATAAAACATTTCAGACAAGTAGTATATTCCTAACCTCAAGCTAACTCTAAAATTTAGGCCGTTAGACTAGATACGAATTACAGCAGTTTGAATAAATACCTTTAATATAGTTTACCAAATAACATTTCACCAAAAACGACCTCCAATGAATACATTTGAAGAAACTTGAAAATTAAATTTATAACGTGGTGATTTAACTCAATGCCTCAAATATGAAATAAAATACTTTTACTAGAAACAACATAGTTTTCAAGACAGTATTCCACTAACAACATCTAACAACTATTTTGATAAAACATGACCCTCTTAAAATAGAAACCATGTATATAATGTCATGGTAATTGTTTTGAAAAACTTCATAAATAAGATCTTATATATTGGCGGAACCAAGCTGTTATACATATTACTTCTGAATTAATCATAAGCATTTTTTTTTAAATGAAACCTAAACTATTGTAATACCGTTTTCATGTGTGTATAATAATAGATATGTATTACCTATTTATATGCCGTCACATCCCTCTCTTGGCTTCACACACAGCTCTATCAACCTGAAAGGGGGTTTTTATAAAGGGAGTGAGCTGCATCCAGCTCGTGGGAGTTTAGTTTGCTAAACTTACAAATATGAGCAAATCACCATAAGTATCTCCATATGATATTACCATATCACGTATCACCATAACATCATATCACCATATGCCCTTAGTCCATTCACATAAATGGATCAAATACATGTGAATCCCAAATCATAAAATCACCATAGCATCATATTAAACATAACAAGCATCATATTTAATTAAAGCAAACATTAAAAGAAAACTCCACCTTAATAGTTGAATAAATGATGTCGTGCACAAAGGGCCTAATCACCGTGCTTGTGACCAGAAAATCCTATATTATAATTAATGTATTTAATAATTAAAACCTAATGGAATCATCTAAACCGGAAAGAGACATTAATAGAAAAAATATAGGCTCCGACTGACGAAAGGAATGGAGGCAAAGACTCAAGAGTATCACTGTTGAAGATTAACAAGAATTGCTATTAGTTATCACCTATATTATACATTATAGGGAAAGTGGGGAATAATTCTCTTTTTTGCATTCACTGTCTTGCATGTGGTCCCCCATTAATTAAACTACCAAGCACTCTCTCTCCCTTTCCTCTCCTTTTCCACACACACACACACATATATATATCACATACAGAATACACGCACACCAACATGTATATATATATATATATATATATATATGTATATATCAAACACACACATTATATATTAATATATATCACACACACACACACCATACTTAGCAACACACACACCATACTAACATACTCGTTCGCCACACACATATTCACGACACACACTGCTCGTCTCACACACCACTGCTGATCCACCCAACATATATATATATATATAATATATATATATATATATATACACATACATACATATACCATCCCCTACGACATAGCCCGAGTTTAGAGAAATATTTTTTAAAATGAAATATGTTTGCTACTTTACTAAGAAATTCAAGAAGGGAACTGTAAATCTGTAGATTACCTGCTGTGAACATGAAGAATGGAATTAACTGATGAAAAGAGAAGAAAGGGTGGCGGAGGTTTTTAGGAAAAAGATGCGTAACTTTTTTTTTTTCCCTGCGGCACTAGGTAGTGTTTTATATTGTTCTAGTATTTATACTAGGGTAATCTTTTATCGGGTATTAATCAAAAGTACTATAGGAAAAGTACTTTTTTATCACTCAACCAGTGGAATATCTAATGGATATCTATAATATATGGTCAAGATACATAATAAATTACAACCCTTTACGGATAAGCATGAATTATGATTTGGGCTCAATCTGGGTCCAAATAACTTCATTTGACAAATATGAAAATTATGATGCATGTTGGGCTTATTAATTAAATAATAATAAACCATAAAAAAATTTGGAGTGTTACATAGCTTGCTTAAGCCCATAGAGAGATTTTATCAACTTACAAACATGAGTTGGTTTTTGTGAGTCAATAAAATCCTCTGGCTGAGACATGTAAACAGTCTCTTTCAAAGTCATAGATATGAGTTATTGTGACCAAAACTATCAATGAGTTATCCACGTGGGCTTGCTTTGTCAACTGTTATGTGAAGTTCATCAAGTTTCGACACTCAACAGCAGCTCAATAGTTAGGAGACAATGAGCCCAGAAATCAGGGAACAACAATTTTTTAGTTTGATGGCTTGGAATTATTGAAGTTATTGAACAAACTCAGCAAAATTCAACATAGTCGTATTCCAATTCTCAGTTTTTGTTCCGTCTTTTCGTTTCTCGATTGTAATAGTTGTCTTGATAAGTTTTGTTCTGTTTTGTATAAGTTTTATTTAGAGTTTGTAAAACAACTAGTTAGTTTTGAAAGGGGTGTATTAGAGTGTGATAAGTAAAAGTCAAACTATAGTTAAGAAGTTAGAACTGTAATTAGGAAGGGTGGTTAGGTTAACTAACTAACCAAACCCAGAGAGAGAGTAGCAGATTATAGAAAACTCTCTTAGCTCATCTTTGTTTATATCTCTGATACATGAGTGAATGAAAAATACGTTGGTTTTAAGAAATCTTAGCACTATTGGTCGTAAGAATGCATCAGATACATAAAATACCATTTGCTACCATTATTTCGATTATGTTTTTGTTACATATATGAAAATACTTAAGATTCTATTATTGAGAAAAATGCACAATTGATAAAGATGTATCTGGGATTTAAACATGCAAGAACAAATGGAGACACAATGATCATAATATGCAACTAAAAACTGACTGAAAAATTATATGAAACAACTATAGATCAAGATGGTCATGAAAAAAATGAGGGCAGTAGAATGAAAAATGGAGGCGAGGATTCCCAGATAGAAATAAATAATACAATAGAAAGAATGTGGGGGGTTAACCTCAATATGATAAAATTATAGAGAAGAACACTTGCGATGATTTGGACATGTGCATAAGTGACCATTAATGCACTAATTCGATTATATATAGATAAAAAGTTAGACAGAAAGGGTAGACTAGACTTTTCCCTTGTGTAAAGACATTATTTATGTATCTGGCAAGCATTTAATGTCACTAACTTTGGCCCATCAACGGCAGCAGCATAATGTATGGACGACTTTCTTTGCTTGAATCCAAACTTCTAATAGAGATTATCTATCTATTGTTGTACGACTTTCCATTGTTGGTGATCATGTATCTTAGGACCCTATAGCGGTATATTATGTTATGCCGGATGAAATTAGCCACTGTTTCTTTCTTCACTTCTTTCAGAGGCACAACTTCAGCCCTTTTAGAGAAATAATCTATCGCCGCTAAGATATATAAGTGTTCACTATAAGATTTCTTCATTGGTCCAACCACACCTAAACCCTAAGCGACGAATGACCATGAAGCAACAGTAGGATATAGAGGCTCGGATGGTTGATGGATGAGATCTGCATGAAACTGACAAGCTTGATACCTTTGCACATAGTCTATGCAATCTTTCACCATAGCGGGCCAGTAGTAAGCCATCCTTTTAATCCAGAAGTGTAGTTTTCGATCCGATTGATGAGCTCCACAAATCCCGAAGTCGGCGTCTTCCATAGCTTGGATAGCTTCTTCATTACTCAAGCTCGCAGAAAGAATCCATCGAATGATTGTTTATAGAGCTTCCCTTTGAAGTAAATGAAGCGTGATGCACGATGTCGTACATCGATTCTTTGATAAGGGTAGCTCGATAGCTTCTCATATTTCAAGTAATCTACAAAGGCTTGATGCTAGACTTCTTCTTCAGTCTCAAATACTTCGACGGTGAGACTTTCCTCTTTTCATCACCTTTATTCTCAAAGATTGGTGGAATGACCAAACTTTTACATATTAGCACACGCACCTATGTGTTAGACATAGCAATTGTTGAAGCAACTTTAGCAAGTGCATCTGCTTGTTTATTGTGCTTTCTTGGAACATGGTCAAGTTCTACATCTCCAAGCCACCCAATAAGTATTCGAGCATAAGTGACGTATGGTAGCAATTCGGGCTTCTTAACTTCATATTTTCCGAGTTATGATTACCAACTTGGAATCTCCACACACCTTGAGATGTAGTCGATTTGTGTCCACCTCCATTTCGAGCCTAACTATGTGTTCTTGGTACTCAGCGACATTGTTCGAACAATTCCGAATTAAAGTGAACGAATATGGAAGTACTTCACCATCTGACATCACAACAATTCTAGTACCAACTCCTTCTCTATGAGCTACTCTATCGAAGTACATCTTTAAGGAGGGGATATTTCGATAGCTAGAGCATCTTCATCCGATAAATCGTCTAACAATTCCCATTCAGCTGGGATAGGATGATCAGCTAAGAAGTCAGCCAACACTTGTCCCTTTACTACCTTTTGGGGGACGTAAACTATCTCAATTTTTTGCAGTTGGAGATACCATCTCACAAGTCTATCAGAGAGCACTTGTTTGACATAACATACTTCAATGGGTTCACATTCGAGACAAGACGAACAATGTGAGCTTGGAAGTAATGCTTCAACTTTTGAATTGCAAAGATTAGAGCTAGAAATATCTTCTCTATCGCCGAGTAGTTCAGTTCATTTGGCATCATCATCCTACTCAAGTAATACACATCATTTTCCTTGTTATCGTTTTCTTATGCGAACAAGGCTCTAACAAATCATTTTTGTTCAATAATGTACAAATCAACGAGCGTCCAAGCACTGGTGCAACTAACACTAGGGCTTCATCAAGTAGTCCTTTATACTTTTGAAAGCATTGGTGCAAGATTCGTCCCATTCAAATGGAACACCTTTCTTCATAAGCCTACTAAATGGTTGACATCGTCCAACTAAGTTTGATATAAACCTCCGAAGATATGCCAACTGTCCTTGTAGACTTTTAAGCTTGTGAATATTTTACGGTTCACGCATCTTTAGAATTGCATCAAGTTTAGCTTGCTCGATTTCTATTCCCGATGGCGGACAACAAATCCAAGGACCTTTACAGACGTGACTATTAAGGGAATTCATTTTAAGTTGGTATCGACGGAGACTCTCAAACACTTTCCTTAAGTCTTGCAGGTGATCTTCTTATTTTTTGGACTTCACGGCCACGTCATCAACATAGCACTCAATATTCTTATGGGGCATGCCATCAAATATCTTCTGCATGGTTCTTTGATACGTGGCTCCAACGCTATTTAATCCAAATGGCATCACCTTGTAGCAGTATATCCCTTACGGAGTTCGAAAGGCTGTCAACTCTTTGTCCTTGGGTGACATGCGGATTTGATTATATCCTGATGATCCATCTATGAAGGACAATGCTTTGCACCCTATGGTAGCATCAATCATGAGCTCGGTGATCGGCAATGGGAAGTTGTCTTTCAGGCATGCTACATTTAAATCTCTAAAGTCAACACAAACCCAGATTTGGCCATTCTTCTTTCTCACTGGGACAATGCTGGATATCCATGTGGGATATTTAACCTCTTAAACGAATCCAACTTCGATCAGCTTGTTCACTTCTGCTTCTATCAAAGGGATCAAATCGGGCCAAAAGCGATATTGAGCTTGCTTCACAGGTCGAGTGCCTTTGGGTCTAATCCAGGCATCTCTTTGTATGACCATGCGAGTATCTCTAAATTCTCACAGCAATTCAATGTATGCCTCTTCTTCATTGACAGTGAATAAGGCACTGATGTAAATTAGTCATGGGTCATCAATGTCGCCCAAGTTAACCTCCTTTAACTCATCTATTGTCGATTTCACTCCCTCTTCTTATTGTATTTCTTTCTATTTGCTGATTGTATTAGGTGTAATGGGTGGCTAGCACCCTTATTTCAGCCTTTGATCATTAGTTGAACCTTGGATTGAGAATGTTTATGTAATTTCTACAGTTGTTAACCGATTGGATTATGTTTTTGGAATGTTCTATATAATTTGGGATTGTTGATTCACACTTATGAATTGAATTGTGGTTTGATCACCCATTTGGATATTTGTTAGTGTGTTGCTAGAATTGGGTTTATAATCTGTAATTGTTATGAATCCGGTTCCTGTGTAGCAAACAATAGATTTATTTTATTGGGGATAACATAGAGTTCGACCACTAAAATCGAACTTACGAGTTTTATGTCGAATCTACTCCGTTGTCTTGACTCTTAATGCACTTAACTATTGGTTCTTAAAGAGCTTATTTTAGGAATTGATAAGTTGATAGGATTGATTGAAGAGCTTGTTTTGATTAATCATACTTAAGAGACAACGAGCTTGATAGAGCTTGTTATTAATCTCGGAGTAGGAATTCTAAGACTAACCAATTGGGTAACAACATTAATTACATAGATTGCTCGAAACAAGGGGACACTTGATCAAGGGTTGACTATTTTAATCATACTTTAAAAACCCAAAAAGCAATATACTTATCTTGTCATCTTTTGTCAATTGAAACTTAAGTTTATTTGATCATAGTTTAAATAGTTGTTCTTGGTAGTTATTAGTAGTTTATAGTTTGACAATCAAAACCCCCCACCTTTATTGCTTTCGTTATTTGTTTCTGTTCTTATTTGAATTTTACAATTGCTTGATCTATCAAAATAAAACTAGACTGCCGTTTCTCGTGGGATCGAACCTTACTTATCGCTGTACTAGTTAGAGTTGTAGGCTAAGATTAAGTGTATACACACGTGTACACAATCTAATTTGGTGCGATACTTCGAATGACATCAGATTTTGGCGCCGTTGTCGGGGAACGGTGATGAGAATAGTGTTGTTTTATTGTTCAAAGCATTACTTTTAGTTTATTAGTTGTTTATCTATTTTCTGTTTATCTAGTAATTTGATATTCTCTAGTTTTCTTGTTATTGGATAGTTAGTTAATGTTCTTGCGTTCACAAGGGGAGAAAGGACTTCTATTTGAGCCGGAGATAGTTGAACGTGAAAGGTTATTGAGGAGAAGGGCAAAGTTGCTTGAGGAGATCCGAGGATCATTTAAAGCTTTGAATATAGAGAGTAAGGAAATTAAGTTGGAAGAAATGGCTGATGAACAGAATCAGCAAAGAACCATGAAGGAGCTTTCTAACACAAGGGTTGCACATGAACCCTTGTGTATTACATTCCTGGAGATAGGGAATGAGCTCAAGTCGGGGCTCATTCACCTCTTGCCATCATTTCATGGGCTATCCGGGGAAGACCCGCACAAGCACTTGAAAGAATTTCATGTGGTCTGCTTGAGCATGAAACCAACAAGGGTGACTGAAGAACAAATTAAACTGAGAGTATTCGCTTTCTCACTAAAAGACCTTGCAAGAGACTGGTTATACTATTTGCCACCCGGTTCCATTACCACTTGGGATCAAATGGAAACACAGTTTCTTGAAAAGTAGTTTCCTGCATCTCGGGCCACCAACATATGGAAAGAAATTAGTGGAGTTACGCAAATGCAAGGGTAAACATTATACGAGTACTGGGAAAGAATCAAGAAGCTTGTAGGAAGCTGCCCACCACATCAAATCACCACGCAACTTTTGATCTAGTATTGGTATGAGGGCTTTGTCTAACTGATCGAAATATGATTGATTCAGCCAGTGGAGGGGCTCTGGTCGACAAGACCCCTACTGAGGCCCGAGCATTGATCTCCAAAATGGCCGCCAACACTCAACAGTTCGGTTGAAGAGAACCTGTGAGATGAGTCAAGGATGTTATCGATTCAAGTGTTGAAGAAAGGTTGGACCAGCTTACCGACTTAGTGAAGAAAGTGGTTTCGGGTAGCACTCCTACTTCAAGACCTTGCATAATCTGTCAAACAACCGATCACTCCACTGATACTTGTCCTATTCTTGGAGAAGAGATGGAGGCTCATGCCAATGCAGTTCACAACTTCAATCCTAACCCTGTCGCTGAATTTATGATCCCTATTCAAAGACGTACAATCCGGGATGGAGAGACCATCCCTACTTCAAGTATGGGCATCAGAATCCGGATATGCAACAACAGGGTGAACAAACTGGGCACAATCGACCCCCTACCCTAGGGGGATGTTCCAGTAGAGACAGCCCACCGAGCCAATAACCTCTGATCCATCATTGTCCGACATAGTGAAAAGCTTGGCAACCAGTACGCTTCAGCTTCAGAAGGAATCAAGTTCGAGGTTCTAAAGCATTAAGAACCAATCCAGTCAAATAGCATCAGCGGTATCCCATCTGGAAAGTGCTCAAAGTGGGAAGCTGCCCGCACAACCAGAAATAAACCCCCGGAATGTCAGTGTAATCACCCTAAGGAGTGGGGTGATGCTTGGAGAGCCTAAAAAGCCCGGGCAACACTCTAACGGGGAGAGGAGAATCGTAAATGAAGAAGAGATTGCTGAGAATGAAATCTCGGCCGAGAAACATCAAGATCTTGGCTGAGATTACTTACTTCGACCAGAAAAGGAAATTCCCTGTCTACCCATCTCGGCCGAGAAGGAAGTGAATCTCGGCCGAGATCCTCAGGGGTCACAAGTCAATTTTTCAGCTCCACCACTTCCGTTTCCCAGCCAGATCAAGAAGGTCCCGGATAAAAACAGAGATAAGGAAATGCTGGAAATGTTCAGGAAAGTTGAGATTAACATTCCGTTGATAGATGCAGTGAAGCAAATCCCCCAATATGCGAAATTCTTGAAGGACCTCTGCACTAACAAGAGGAAGCTTAAGGGGAATGAAAAAGTGATCATGGGGGAAAATGTATCCACAATCTTCCAAAAGCAACTCCCACCGAAGTGTAAAGACCCCGGAATGTTCGTGATCCCGTGCAAAATAGGTAACTGTAAAATTGAACGTACAATGCTCGACTTAGGAGCTTCAATTAATGTTATGCCACGTTCAATTTTTCATTCTTTAAATGTGGGTCCACTCAAGGAAACAAGAGTCATCATTCAACTAGCTGACCGAAGCACTTCTTATCCCGATGGGGTAATCGAGGACGTGCTAGTTGAAGTTAATGAACTCGTGTTCCCCGCTGATTTCTATGTGATGGACATGCAAGGCGGTCCATCAATGTCCACACGAATCTTGTTGGGAAGGCCATTTATAAATACTTCCCAAACCAAGATTGATGTTCGTGAGGGCACCCTCACGATGGAATTTGATGGTCGAATTGTCAATTTCAATATCTTTGATGCAATGCGGTTTCCGGAGGATGTTCATTCTGTATTTTCCATTGATGTTATTGATCCACTTGTGGAAGAGTTGTTTGAGTTGTCATGTAGGTACCTAATGGAAGTTGCGTTTACCACTCAGTTAGAGAAAAGAAAAGAAGAGCTTTGGGAGACTAGTGAGGCATTGGTGGAAACAGTGGCACAAATGCATGCATCGAAGTCATCCCTACCAAGATATGCACAGAAGTTCATTCCCCTCCCGGAATCACAAGAAAAAGCTCTACCCTCTACAATCAAGGCATCCGTTCTTGAGCTTAAGGCCCTTCCTTCGCACCTCAAGTATGCGTACCTTGGGGAGGACGAGACATTACCCGTGATCATTTCTTCAAAGTTAACTCACAGTCAAGAGCAAGCATTGATTGAGGTTCTCAAGCAGAACAAAGAGGCAATAGGATGGACTATTGCCGACATTAAGGGAATAAGTCCATCCTTATGCATGCACCGCATACTTCTCGAAGATGATGCGAAACTGAGTAGAGAACCACAGCGAAGGCTCAATCCTTCCACGATGGAAGTAGTCAAGAAAGAAGTCATCAAACTATTGGACGTGGGAATCATCTATCCCATATCCGATAGCAAATTTGTGAGCTCGACTCAGGTAGTCCCAAAGAAATCCGGCATAACAGTCATAGAGGGAAAAGATGGGGAGATGATGCCTACACGACTACAAACCAGCTGGCGAGTCTGTATCGATTACAGAAAGTTGAATGCTATGACAAGGAAAGACCATTTTCCACTACCCTTCATCGACCAAATGCTAGAGAGATTGGCCGGCCACCCCTTCTACTGCTTCCTGGATGGTTTTTTCAGCTACTTCCAAGTCCCGATTGCTCTAGAGGATCAGGAGAAGAAAACCTTCACGTGCCCCTTTGGCACATCCACTTGGAGGCGCATGCCGTTCGAGCTTTGCAACGCACCTGGCACCTTTCAAAGGTGTATGGTAAGTGTCTTCTCCGAATATGTTGGGCATTTCATTGAAGTTTTCATGGATGACTTTAGTGTTTATGGAAAATCATTCGAAAATTGCCTTGAGAATCTTGTGAAAATTAAAAAAAGATGCATTGATAAAAATCTCTTGTTGAACTGGGAAAAATGCCATTTCATGGTAGAGCAAGGAATTGTACTAGGACATTTGATTTCTGAGAAAGGCATTGAAGTAGATAAAGCTAAAGTTGAAATAATCGCCTTTTTTCCTTACCCCACAAATGTGCGGGAAGTTTGTTCGTTTCTTGGCCATGCAGATTTTTATCGCATGTTCATAAAGGATTTTTTCAAGATTGCCTCTCCTTTGTGTCGTCTATTGAAAAAAGATGTCGATTTCGAAATAAATGAAGAATGCAAGATTGCATTCGATGTGCTTAAGGAAAGGCTCGTTACTCCTCCCATTATCCAACCACCTGACTGGGAGCTTCCTTTCGAACTAAAGTATGATGTCAGTGATCAAGTAGTGGGTGCAGTCCTAGGACAAAGAAGAGGAAAAGTGGCACATGTAATTTACTATGCTTCACAAACACTGAATCCAGCCCAGGCCAACTATACCACCACTGAGAAGGAACTCCTCGCTGTTGTTTTTGCACTCGAGAAATTCTGGTCCTATCTAGTTGGGACCAAAATCATCGTGTTTACTTATCATGCTGCCCTCAGGTTCCTTATGGCAAAGAAGGAAGCAAAACACAGAGTGATACGTTGGATCTTGCTATTACAGGAGTTCGATTTGGAAATTAGGGATAAAAAGGGTGCTGAAAATTCTGTAGCCGATCACTTGAGAAGAATAAACCAAGAGGGGATAGAATTGCCTCTTCGAGAGAGTTTTCCAGACGAGCAGTTATTCATGGCATCAGATTCGGGTGTCCCGTGGTATGCCAACTTGGCGAATTACTTGGTGAGAGGAGTATATCCCGATAGCATGAACAACGCCCAAAGAGGTAGATTGAAAAGTGAAGCGAAACACTACTTTTGGGATGATCCGTATTTATGGAAACATGGTTCAGACCAAGTATACGAAGGTGCATTCCCGAAACAGAAGTTCCATCGATACTTGCTTTTTGTCACTCCTATGCATGTGGAGGACACTTTGGTCCCAAGAGGACAGCACATAAAGTTCTCGAGAGTGGGTTCTTCTGGCCAACCTTGTTTAAAGACGATTACACTTTTTGCAAATCATGTGACAACTATCAAAGGACGGGAAACATCTCACAAAGGAATCAAATGCCCCAACAGCCAATAATGGTGTGTGAAATTTTCGACGTCTGGGGCATGGATTTCATGGGCCCGTTCCCATCTTCTTATGGGAATCTTTATATCTTGTTGGTTGTGGACTATGTGTCCAAATGGGTGGAAGCAAAGGCTACTCGTACGAACGATTCAAAGGTTGTTGCGGACTTCATCAAGTCTAACATATTTGCAAGATTTGGGATCCGAGAGCCATCATAAGTGATAGGGGTACGCACTTTTGCAACCGGACCATTGAAGCACTCTTCAAGAAATATTCAGTTTTTCATAAAGTGTCTACTCCATATCATCCACAAACAAATGGGCTAGCCGAGACTTCAAATTGATTGATCAAATTGGTGCTAGAGAAAACCGTCCAACCAAATTGAAAAGAATGGAGTTTGAGGCTTGATGATGCCTTATGGGTATATAGGACCGCCTACAAAACGCCTATAGGCATGTCCCCATATCGTCTTGCTCTTCCGGTTGAACTCGAACACAAAGCCTATTGAGCCATCTGGAGGTGTAACGTGAGTTTAGATGAGGCGGGTGTGCACCGAAAACTTCAACTCCAAGAGCTAGAAGAGATTCGGAATGAAGCCTTCGAAAATGCGTTGATATATAAGGAGAAGACCAAGGCCTTCCATGATGCAAGAATATCCCAGAAAAATTTTGTGGTTGGAGAGAAGGTACTTATGTACCACTCGAGGTTGAAATTGTTTCCCGAAAAGCTTCGATCAAGGTGAATTGGACCATTCATTGTCAAGAAGGTATATCCACATGGGGCCATTGAGATAGAAAGCGGTAAAACAGGCAAGATTTTCAAAATAAATGGACAATTGCTCAAGCCGTATTTCGAAGGCTGTCAAGATAGCCCGCTTGAAGAGGAACGAGTAGAAATCAAGCTAAGTGAACATCCGTCGAGCCAACGACGTTAAACAAAGGCGCTTGTCGGGAGGCTACCTGGCGGTATCTTTAATTTTTTGCATTTTCAAATTCATAGTTTAGTGGCTTAATAAATGCCTTGTGGCATATTTGATGTTTTTGTTGAGAAGTGTGCAGGTATAGATCAGAATAATCGAGAGATAGCATGAAATGGGGGTGAAGAGGACCAAAATAAAGAAAAAGTGCAGGGAAAGCCATCTCGACCGAGACACACAAGGAATCTCGGCCGAGACGTCATGCAGGCAAAACAGGGCAATTCTCTGGAAAACCATCTCGGCCGAGAAACATAAAGCATCTCGGCTGAGATTCAGAAGAGCCCAAACTGGCCAAAAATTGCTGGAAGCCTATCTCGGCCGAGACACTAAATCATCTCGGCCGAGATCAATTTGTCCATAATAGGGGCCAAATCTCTGGAATGCTATCTCGGCTGAGGCACACACGCATCTCGGCCGAGATCCATTGCTGAGAAAAATAAGCCTGAGATCAAAGAATGGATCTTGGCCAAGACACCAAGCTAGGAAATGCATCTCGGCCGAGATTCCGCCCAGGTATAAATACTCCTATGCGGACAGATTAGGGCATTCTCCCCTCCCCCCTCCCCCAATTCGCGATTTGGCGCGCACACACGCACCCTACTCTCAACTTTCACCATTTTCACTCAGTTAAATTTGCTCAAACTCACACACACCCTTACTCACATCCTATAACGCACTTTCATCCAAAAAAATTTGGATTTGGAGCGGAATTGAGTTCGGGTTAAAAAAGGCGCGAAAGGGAATTTTCAAACCTTCTTCGTCTAAACTCGTCCGGTAAGTATTGCTATCACCCCCTATTACTTTTGTGCTATTTATTGTTGAATTTGATGCATGATAGATTTTGTATTTTTAGTTGGTTTTATCGAATTTGGTTGAAAAAATTCAATGTTGTGTAATTTGATAGCCGAATTGATTTGTTTGCCGACTAAGAATATAAATTTGTTGATGATAAGTGATATTTGTGGACTAGGATATGGATTGGGTGAGCCATTTGTGGATTAGGATTGTGAATACTCTTCAAACATGTGTATGGATTGTATAGCTCGTTTTACTTGATTAATATGATCGTTATTTCAAATTTTAAGCTAGAATGGTTTATGTGTTATTGTTTGAGATGACTTGATATATATTAGAACACATTAAATTGATTTAGCTTATTTTTGTTGATTTGATTGTCGATTTGAGCTATTTGGGCTAGCTAATTGATTCATGATTAAAGAATAATGAGTGTGAAATTGATTCTCCCATGGATAGATGATGGTGGACATATAAGTTGGAAATTTTGTTTCTCAACTTAAGTTTGATATTTGTGTTTCTGACTGGTTACAGGAAAACAATGGCACCACCAAAAAACCCGAAGAACACCAGTCAAGAAGGCACTTCGAGTAGGCGAGTAACAAAGAAAATCAGAAAAAGTCAAGCCAAGGGCAAAGAAAAAGCAGTTGAGCCCACACCAGAGGCTCCCATACTGGAACCTCCAACAACCATCACAGATAAACCCACAAAGCCAATCGACTTCGATATAATTCTGAGCACAGACAAACAGAAGAAGAGGTTCGACAAATTGATTAGAAGAGGGGTGTCGGCCACCCGTTATGGCAATCCAAAGATTTTGGATGCCATGGGCCTACGGGAAAATGTCAATGATCTCTTACTCAAAGCGGGTCTCGCCCAATGCCTAGCACCCCGACCTACATTCCTCAAGTTCGTGCTAGAGTTCTTCAGCACTCTCGAAATCGAGGAGGAGTCACTTTCCTGCTCAACAAAGATCTACAACATCAAGTTTCAACTTCTGAATGAGACAAAGACCCTGAGCCACGACAATCTGAGAGATATATACGGCTTCAAAAGGCCAACTGTTGGCGATGATGGTGATTTGAGAGAGTTTGACGTGCAACAATTCTGGGGGCAAATCACTGCCGCCCCTGGAATAGTTCCACCCCAGACTTACGACCCAAGGAGCTCCAGGTTAACTTCAATAAGAAGCGCGGTCGTAAAATATTTGCAGAAGTTATTGAGCTCGACAATCTATGGAAGGAAGGAGATCGGTTCTCCTCGATTATATGAGATGGAGATTTTGTGGGCAATTGTGGATAGAAGGTTGAGGGATTTTCAGGAAGACATGATATCGAGCTTTCAGAAGAAAGTAAAGGAATTGAGGACAGAACGAAAGAGGGAGACGAAGGTTCCAGACCCGATTTACTGTGGGGGTCTGATTACCCCCATCCTCGAGCATTACAATGTACCTCTCCCAGAGTACACACCCATTAGCACTGAATACTATTTAGACTAGGAGGAGATGGAGAATATGAGAATTACCATGCTCGGGTATAAAGAGGGAACCTCGGGACCGTCTGTCCCTTATGTCCACCAAAATGAGGGACCTTACCTCCGCCTACCTAACCCCGGGCTGACATACATCACCAATTTGAGAAGCAAATTGAACTTGGAACTGAGCTCCAAGGCGCACATCAATGCCTCCAAAGAGCCAACCAGTGCTGAATTGACCAAGTTCAAGAGAGCAAAGAAGTCACGTCCGGTGGCAAGGGTTCAGAGCACGAGAGGCAAGGGAGAAGGCAGCAGCCAGCCAGACAAACCATCAAGGAAGAGATCAGCAGCAGCTGTGCTCTGAGTTCCATGAATGACAAGAGGGACTGGTGGCTGCAATGGGGGATGAAATCAAGGGAATCAGAGGTGAAATGGTGGAAATGAGGACGTCAATTGGAGCTGAATTGAGAGGCATCAAAGAGACCATTAAAGAAAACCTGACAAAGCTCCTCGACCTCTTCAACACCATCAAGGGGTGTTTCACCGGCTCGAGCCCCCGACCTTCCCGATCTTTGTGAGTAGAGTACCGAGAAGCCTTACCCCTTCTCCCCAAACTTGGTTGAAAAACTAAGTTTGGGGGGAGAACAAGGGGGTAAGACATTCTCGGCCGCTCGAACTTCCCGAATCCCCTCCTACCCCTCCTTATCTTTCTTTAGTGTTAATACTATTGGCCTGTGCGCCCTCACTTCTATCACTTTATACTGTTTTTGTTGGTTTTGGCCTATGAGCCGTTTGGTATTGTGTTCCTGTTGATTTGATTTGATGGCTTGTGTGCCAATTATGATTTGTATTTGACTTGACTATTGATGATTGACTCTGCCTTGCTTGTTGATGATGTTACCTAGCCCGTGAGCCAATTGCTATATTTTGTTTGTTTTGGTTATGTTAATATTGTCTATATTAAATATTGATACCTTGCATAATTTTAGGAATGGGATTTTTGTTAATTTAGTTAGTTAGTTATTGGCTTTGGTTAAAATGTTTAATAATTGGTTAAATTCGACGAGCACCAACTCGTACTCCTCTTAACCACAAACTCGGTTTCAAACCAAGTTTGGGGAGGGGGTGGTAGGCGTACAAGTTGGCCGCTCGAGAAAAAATTATTGAACCGTGTAGGAATGAGACCTGTGGCGTTGGTTAATGATGAAAATTTTTGGACAATTTTTTTGAAAAATGGCACATGATAGAGCATGGTAGTCTTTTGAAACAAAATCGAGCTTGCATTTAAGATTTGTGATCAAAATTTTGCCAAAGTGAGTTTTTGAGCCAAAATAGATACTCCCATTTTTTGGACTACTTCAAATTCTTCTTTTGGTGTGAAATTCATTGAATGCATGTATTTTCCTCTAGAACTTGCCCTAATTCTCTACTTTTGAATAAGTCAATAGATGTTGTGGCATTGAAAGTGATATTAGGCAATTCTTGATCAAAACCTATTTCAAAAGCTTGAAAATATTCCCTTTTTACCAAATTCGACATTGTCTCTAGTTAAGCCCCTTGAGCTTAAAGCTTTTTTTTTTTTGATAGCCAGCTTTACAAGCCTAACCCCTTTCATTTAGCCTTTGAAACCAAATGGACTATAAGAGTATGAGGGAGGTGGTTGGAAGGTAGTTGGGTTGGGAGATTGGGATCAAATTGGGTAGACTAATGGAAATTGTCGAAAGGTGAAAGGGAAACACATAAAATAGGTAAGAATTAAGAACACGAGCCTCTCCAATGTTATTATGTTTTAAAAAAAATCGAAAACCGAGAAAAATAAAAAAATTAGAAAATAAAGAAAGAGTTCATTGTATATACTTTTTAGTGTTAAAATTGGAGAGGTCGGTGAAAATCACAACATCTTGTGATTATCATTCTCAAGGTTGAAAAAGTTTTAAGGAACATATCTCATGTGAGAATTGATAAACATGGGAGATGTAGGCCGAAATAAGGTGAAGAAGTCGAGTCTTAGAGCCGATGTAAATTGGAAGTGAATGAGTGAGGTAGAGAGATTGTTGTTTGAAGGATAGATGGGTAGGGCCCACTCATTTAGTCCATTTCTATAGACACTCTTACCTAAAATCATCCCACCTTACCCCAAGCCAGCATTACAACCCATTAAAGACCTATTTGATTCTTTGCCACATATGTCAAGTACATTTTCGAGTTTAGATGATTGGCAAGCCTATGGTAGGTGTTTCATGCACTTCGATGCGAGCGTATACACGTCCCATTTAATACACTCGAGAGTTGAGAGATACACTCACCCGGTGAGGATCTCAAGTCGAGAATGTCAGTGTAGAAACTAGTGGATTTTGCCTATCACACATGCTCATTAGAGCATCCACAGTGCACAAGCAATTGCTACCTAACACATCACCGCCACGTCACTGCCACGTCAAAAGTTTAAACCTCAGTTAAATGCTACCTATTTTCCCCAATGCAATCCAGGTCCAATTAACACTATTTACCATTATTTGAGGGTCCCACCATAAAATCACCCTATTTATTTTCCCATCTTCAATTTAATTAAATCTTATTTACAATTTTAATATATATAATTAATTAATTTAACATTGATAATTTGTATATAAAAAATTTATTATCGAATATTTAAAAAAAAAATTTCGGGAAAAAAAAATTAATTCCGATTTTAATAAAATATTATTAAATATATTAAAATTTAAAGAGGGTTAAACAATACAACACGGAGTATTAACTAAAAAGAAAGGAAACAATAGTGGATTGTGTTCCCATTCTCACACAACACAAATAAATACAAAATAAATGCATAGCTGAATAAAAAAAAAATGAAAATCCGAAATAAATACAAAATAAATGCAAAGCTGAATAAAAAAAAAAATGAAAATCCGGATTTATTTAAAGAAAGTGGGGGACAAGCCATAATGGCGTGGGCCCCACCGCCCCACTCACTTCAGGGGCGCGTGGAGGCCACGCGCCAATGGTGTTGCTTGTTTGTGCGCGAGTGCGTCGCACTTGTGCCTCAGCTGAGGCACCCCACCTCCTCCCCCTTCCCCCCCTTTCCCCTCACTCTTCCAGGGCCATTTATTTGGACCTATTTGAATTAAATTGAATGCTACTCCTCCCCTGCAATGGAATGCTACCCCAAATCACCACCAAAATAATTCAAAAGCACCCCCCATTGTGGGTGCCCTTACTTTCATGTTTGCCTTGCTTTTAAGAATATAATCTGAAACCGATTGCCACTTAAATCTTTCCTAAACACGTGTTCTTTATTCTTTATCTTTATTTGTTCGGGACGAACAAAAGTTCAATTTTGGGGAGATTTGGTACACGTGTTCGTGCACACACTTTAGGACGCTTTAAGTGTCAATTTAGTGTTGCTTTTGTGCAATTTCATGTGTATTTCGTGCATGTAATTCTCATTGGGCAAAATAATGCGTTTAGTTCATTTTCGTGTTAAAATAGGTGCAAACGGACCCAAAAAGAGCATCAAACGATCGTGGAGTAGGTGGATCGATCGAGGCAACTAAGGATAGGGCTAAAGGAAGATCTCGACCGAGACAGGATGCAAATCTCAACCGAGATGACTCCCCAGGGAAATCCTGAAGTTTTGAAGAGTTGAAGATCTCAGTCGAGACAGGCATTGCATCTCAGCCGAGATGACCCTCCAGGGAAAGTCCAGAAATTTAAGAGATCAAGATCTCGACTGAGATGAAATCCAATCTTGGTCGAGATAAGCCAAACCCTAACAAGCCCTGAAATCCTCTTTCTCACGTCTCGGCCGAGACACATTTGCATCTCGGCCGAGATCAGCCCTCGATTCACCAGCAAAAAAATCCCTTTTTCACGTCTCGGCCGAGATACACTTGCATCTTGGCCGAGATCCTCTACTCTGTTTTAAAATTGTGAATGCGATTTTTCCATAAACTGAAGTGACAACTCTTCCCCTATATATATTAGTTCCATTTCGAATTTAACCTATCTTTGGACACCCAATAACACATTTTTCCAGCCTCCATCATCCTCAAGGGCTACATTGGGAAGACGATTGAAGGCCTTTCATTCCTCAACCCAAGTTCTTGGTTTATTCTATAATTTTATCATGTCTTCTTGTATTTCTTTCTATTTATTGATTGTATTAGGTGTAATGGGTGGCTAGCACCCTTATTTCAGCCTTTGATCATTAGTTGAACCTTGGATTGAGAATGTTTATGTAATTTCTATGGTTGTTAACCGATTGGATTACGTTTTTGGAATGTTCTATGTTATTTGGGATTGTTGATTCACACTTATGAATGGAATTGTGGTTTGATCACCCATTTGGATATTTTTTAGTGTGTTGCTAGAATTGGGCTTATAATTTGTAATTGTTATGAATCCGGTTCCCGTGTAGCAAACAATAGATTTGTTTTATTGGGGATAACATAGAGTTCGACCACTAAAACCGACCTTACGAGTTTTATGTCGAATCTACTCCGTTGTCTTGACTCTTAATGCACTTAACGATTGATTCTTAAAGAGCTTGTTTTAGGAATTGATAAGTTGAGTAGGATTGATTGAAGAACTTGTTTTGATTTATCATACTTAAGAACAACGAGATTGATAGAGCTTGTTATTAATCTCGGAGTAGGAATTCTAAGGCTAACCAATTGGGTAACAACATTAATTACATAGATTGCTCGAAACAAGGGGACACTTGATCAAGGGTTGAATACTTTAATCATACTTTAAAAACTTAAAAAGCAATCTTCTTATCTTGTCATCTTTTGTTAATTGAATCTTAAGTTTATTTGATCATATTTTAAATAGTTGTTCTTGGTAGTGATTAGTAGTTTATAGTTTGATAATCAAAAACCCCCACCTTTATTGCTTTCGTTATTTGTTTATGTTCTTATTTGAATTTTACAATTGCTTGATCTATCGAAATAAAACTAGACTACCGTTCCTCGTGGGATCGACCCTTACTTATCGCTCTACTAGTTAGAGTTTTAGGCTAAGGTTAAGTGTATACACACGTGTACACAATCTAATTTGGTGCGATACTTCGACTGACATCAGATTGGCTTTTTGTTTATTGCCTCCTTATAACTTGGCAATTTCATCCTTCGGGTAATTCTTTTTCCATGCCTTCTCACTGGGCCAAGTCTTTTAAAGATGAAGACTCGATGTACCTTCCTCCAATTTCTATCAAACGTATCTTATGTTAAACTTCTCCTTCAATGACATAATTAGTGCTTGCTCTTTTGATGGTGATGTGAACAGGATTTGGTGGCATGTAATCGAGACCTACCTTAGAACTTTTGCCACTATGGCCGACCTTCTTTACTATATTCGAGGAAACATCTGACTTACTGGAGCAACTTTCTTGTGGGTTATACCCAGCTTGAATTAGAATGTTGAAGGCTTTAGGGCTGTAGTGCTTGTCATCATCATGCAACGGAAGTATTCCATGCTTAGTTCTAGCTTCCAATATCAATGAACGAATCCCTCAAGTGGTTGACTTGACAGAATTGTTGCATCAAGCTTGTGTAGTGGCAAGATTAACTCTTTCAGAGGTTCTTCTTGGAAAATGAGCATGTTTCCCTTTGAGGTCTTTCCATCACAATAAAGTGAAGGCTTACATGTTTCATCTTTAGCGGCTTGATCGTTTTCAGTCTTTTTTCTTGAGAGACCTTCTTTTGCTTTTGTTGTTTTTGTGTCTTTGAAGTAATATTTAGCATCGGCAAAATGTGATTTTGCCACAGAATAAGGATTATTGTCAGCAATTACCCTTTTCACGACGTCGTTTTCACATTATTTCAGGCACTGGTGCCAAGTAAAGGGAACTACCCCATTCTCATGCAACCATGTGCGGCCGAGGAGCATATTATATGACGTTGTGGCATCAGTCACATAAAGTAAGGATGTCGAAGATATCTCGTCCATCAGCAAGTTTAGCCTTATAACTCCAAGTGCTTATTGCCCTTCTTAGTTGAATCCTTGGATAATCAGCCGACTACACACAAGCTCATCAATAAAATTCCCAACTCTTTCATTGTTCATAGAGGCATGATGTTCACGGTAGAGTCTCCGTCAATGAGTATTTTGTTCACCTTTTACTCACGAGTGTATGCCATCATGAACAATGGTATATTATGTGGATCAGAGCTGAGTTCCAAGTCCTCATTGAAGAAAGTGACACCGAAGTATGGTCACTATCCGTAGAGTGATTCTCCATCTCGGACAGGTAGACTTCTTCATTTTGATGGCTCGTTGTGGAATTGCAACAGTGATGAGATTTGTCATAGCATCTTCCTCTAGTAGGATCTTCCCTTCTCGTGACAACTGTAGTATTTTATCCTTGAATACAAAGCAATCTTGTATCGGGTGGCCCACCAGCCGATGGCACCTGCAATATTTTTGGTTGTTAGTTCTTCTGTCCTCTTCAGGTCGCTTCATTTATGGAAACTCGATCAAACCTTCCTTGGTAAGTCATCAAAGATCCCCGGAACATCAGAGTCTAGGAAAGGATTTTGTTTAAGTTTGGCCTTCTTTATCCAGACTCTAAAGGGATTTTCTTCTTTTCGCCTTCTTTATTATCCTTCTTTGTTCGAAACTTGATGGATTTTACATTCACCATCGTGGACTCTTTGGTTGATGGTTTTAGAAAAGACTTGCCCCATTTCTTGGTTTCTTGCCTTTCTTTAAACTTGGGGAAGTCAACGGTCGGTCTCCCTTCAACTCCACTTGCGGTGCTCTAGTTGTTAGCTCTTTAAATGTCCTTGGCCAAATTCCTTGGAGGATGTACCGAAGACCCCATTGCATTCCTTGATTTCACATTTCAATCGCACAAGCTTCAGACAGATGATCTTCATAATTGAGGCTTAAATTCCTCCATTGGTTAATGTAGTCAACTACAACCTTCTCTTTCCATTGGCATGTGTTGGTCAGTCCAATCGTGTTGATGGTCCTTCTAGTGTTGTAGAAGCGATTGAGGAGCTCTTCTTCTAGTTGATCCCAACTATAAATTGAGTTTACATTCAGATTGGTGTACTAATCGAATGCAATACCTTTGAGTGATCTAACAAAATGCTTCACTAAGTGGTCACCATAAGTTCCAGCATCGTTGCATGTCTCAATGAAATGGGCCACATGTTGTTTGGGATTGTCCTTGCCATCAAACTGTTGGAACTTCGGTGGCTGGTAACCCATTAGCATCTTCAAACTGTCAATTTGTTGCGTATATGGCTTTGTATAGGTGAAAGAGGACTTTGAGTTTCCATCTAACTTCTCCTTGACCGTCCTCTTGATGAGCTCCTTCAATTGGTCAATGGGGATAAACCCTCAACAGACACTTGGAACTCTTTTAGAGATCCCTCTTTGCCAAGTTCTTCCTGAATGCTGGCTAAACTTCTATATGCAGACACAAAGAAGCTAGTCAAGCAATAGAAGCATTGTCTATTGAGTTTTCAACAGCAAGAGACTTTAATAGTAATGGATGAAGAGCTTAGAAATCAATGTACTTTTTGATGAAGGAAATGGCATCTCAGTGGCTCATACAAATAAATAGGAATTTCATATAGCTATTTAATATTCAACATAAAATAAATATACTGTGTTTTTGGGAGAAATTTATCGAACATCATAATGCAAAACAAATCCTGAACATCTTTCTTCCAACATCTGTGAAGGCCACATGGATTCAATTGAGTTGGAAATGAAGTGCATAAGCATGTCACAAGCTAGAAGTTCAAATGAATACCAAAAGCTTTGAGCGTTTTTCAATAAATGCAGTAAAAATTCAAGTTGTCAAAAAGAACGAATTCATATCTTTTGTTATCATTGGCTGAAGACCTAGTAAGTGGATTGCAATTTTCATTCGAGGACTACCTAAACTCCAAATGTCGGATTCTGCTATGAATGGTAGCAAAAAGTAGTTGCTTCAAATGAATCTTTTGTTGCTATGAGTGGCGGCGACAAAAATTTATGCTCCAAAGGTTGTTCTTCAACGGCAACATTATGGTTTCCCAGAGAACTTCCAAGAAAAATGGAACATAAAGACGTAATTAAGAATTAGTTACACATTACAAACAATAATTAGAACCCATGACTGAGTTACACAATTGCTTTTCATAGAACAACTCTAATATAAATAAAACATCTATAATGGCTGAAATACAGGCGACACCCTTCTTATAACAATCTCCTTAGTCTGCTCGACTGATAGCAATGACATTCTTCATTTGTTAGTCGACCTTTTCAAGGACTGATGGAGATTCTCGGTGCTAACACTTATTTGTTCCATGTGCTTGCAGACTTGCATAAAAGAATGAGGGCCATAGAAATTCAAAGAGGGAGATAAAAAATAATTCAGTCTTTGAAACAATACTGTTAGGAAAGTATCCGTGGTTCGAAAAGGCTCAGAACACCTTGAGCCCGTTCCAATCGATCTTTTTGGTAGTGTGATAACTTGCCCCAATCAGAGATTCACATCACAAAGAAGAATCCCGAACCCAAACCCGGTTACTCCCCTCACTCTTGCACTCAACCCTTTAGAACAGAACTCACAAAGAGAAGGAGGGATGAAGAAGACGAAGGCTGAATATTTCAGGAAGAATGGATTGATCATCTCACACAGAGATTCCATACTTAAGGAAGAAGATGAACAGAAAACCAAGAGAATACCGTGTATTGGGAATACGGGTATATTAAAGAAGGAGGTGGACCGGTTAAGAGAAAGGGGGCAGCCATAGTTGGGTTTGGGTTGGGTAGGGGAATAAAGAGGGCAGCCCAAATAATTGGGCCTAAACCCAACAAATCTCCACCTTAGGCACAATTATCAACACTACCGATCGAACATGGAACGGAGGATTCATCATCGCCCAAAAACACACCAGCATACACAAACACAAAGTTAAGACAGGATAACAGAAGGAGGCACAAAGCACAATTAGTCACAAAGACCGTCACATAGACATATACACCAAAAATTATAGTCACAAAGACATGACACAAAGTCAAAAAATAAGTCAGAAGGGCAGTACAAAATTCAAGATTTTCATGCATGAGAGAAACTTCTCTAAAGGCAAACTCTTGGTACCCATATCAGCCGGATTAAATTGAGAAGGAATTTTCTCTAAGAGGACAATACCTTTTTCGACAATGTCTCTAATGAAATGGAATCTAACATCTATATATTTGGTTCTATCATGAAAGACAGGGTTTTTGCATAATTGAATTCCGGATTGACTATCAGAATAGACAGTGACATCACCATTCAAATAACCAATTTCAGAAAGTAAACCCTTTAGCCAAACAGCCTCTTTCAAAGCCTCAGTAACAGCAATGTATTCAGATTCAGTGGTAGATAGAGCTACAATATGCTGAAGCTGAGACTTCCAACTAATACAAGAGCCACACAATGTAAACACATAAGAGGTAGTAGATTTTCTATTGTCCCTATCATTAGCATAGTTAGAATCAACATATCCAACGAGGTTAACACCTTGGACAGAATTGCAAAACTTTAGACTAACATTCAAAGAGCTTTTAAGATATCTAAACAACCATTTCATAGCCTCCCAATGTTGCAAACCCGGATTAGCCATATACCTACTGAGACAACTTACCGTGTAGGCAATATCAGGTCTAGTGCTAATCATGAGGTACATAACAGATCCAACGGCGTTGGAATAGGGAACCCTGGACATGTCACTAATTTCAGAATCTGTCTTTGGGGACAGGTCCTTACTTAACACAAAATGCGCAACAAGAGGCACAGAAGCAGGTTTGCAAGCAGACATTGAAAATTTGTCTAAAATCTTTTCCACATAGGAGCACTGATTTAAGAGCAAAGTCTTATGTTTTCTATCCCTAACAATATTCATGCCAAGAATCCTTTTTGCATCACCAAGATATTTCATGTCAAAATTGTCACTCAGACGTTTTTGAACAAGTTCAATAGACTTCAAGCAAGGACTTATCAAGAGCATATCATCAACATATATAAGCAAGAAAATGGGAATAGACGCACTTTCTTTAAAATATAAGCAGTGATCATAAGCACTTCTCTTGAAGTTCAAGGATTGCATGCATGAATCAAATTTCTTATTCCACTGTCTCGGGGACTGTTTAAGACCATACAGGGACTTTTTTAATAAACAAACATGATCAGGATGATTAGAATCTACAAACCCATCAGGTTGTTTCATGTAAATATCCTTATCAAGATCACCATGAAGGAAGGCAATTTTAACATCCAATTGTTTTAATTCCCAATCAAAGTGAGCAACTAAGGCAAGCATAATTCTGACAGTTACGAATTTAACCACAGGGGCAAAAATTTCAGTATAGTCAATGCCTTCTTTTTGGGTGAATCCTTTAGCTACAAGTCTGGCTTTAAATCTAACCTTTTCACCTTCATCTTTAACCTTAAAAAGCCATTTACAATCAACAACAGAACAATGATCAGGCTTAGGTACAAGGATCCAAGTTTTATTTATATGCAAAGAATTCATTTCATCATTCATAGCAATCAACCATTCATTTGCATTTTCAGAATTTAAGGCTTCCTTTACAGACTTAGGCTCACAATTAATCACAGACTCAAAGGTGTTAAAGGCATGTGAATCAATATGAAAATCCTCGAGTCTAGCAGGAAGCTTGATATTCCTCCTAGGTCTATCTCGTGCAAGTTGATATGTATCAAGCTCATTATCACAATCATTCACACAAACATGCTCACCATTTTCAGAGTCAGTCATAAGAGAATCAGATGGAGTACCCACGGGAAGCTCCACCTTAGGGTGAGCAGTATCAGGTATAGGTAAGGGCACAAAAGAAGATAAGCAAGGGAAATCAGATTCATTAAAGATGACATCCCTGCTTATCAAAACTTTAAAACCGGGATCATCCCTTGCCCACAACCTATACCCTTTCACACCCTCTGGGTAACCCAAGAAAATACACTTTTTGGATCGGGAATCAAGTTTGTCATTTTTCTGATGAACATAAGCAGCACAGCCAAATATTTTCAAATTTGACAAATTCAACTGTTTTCCTGACCACACAGATTCAGGACACTTGCCATTCAAAGGTACAGATGGTGACCTATTGATAAGGTAAGCAGCAGTACAAACTGCCTCACCCCAGAACTTTTTAGAAAGACCAGAGAAAGCCAATAAGCTCCTCACCCTTTCTAAAAGAGTTCTATTCATCCTTTCAGCCACACCATTTTGCTGAGGTGTGTAAGGAACAGTTTTGTGCTTTTCAATGCCAGAATCAGAACACAATTTATCCAGAACAAAATTCAAGACCATTATCAGTCCTTAATTTCTTAATTCGCATTCCAGTTTGATTTTCAATTAAGACTTTCCAGGTTTTTAGACTTTCAAAAACATCAGATTTATGTTTTAACAAGAAGACCCACACTTTTCTGGAAAAATCATCAATCACAGACAGAAAATACAATTTTCCACCATGAGTGGGAACACTGGCGGGACCCCAAACATCAGCATGCAAGTATTCAAGAATTCTAGAGCATTTAGACAAGTTCGGGGGAGGGGAAGTAGGAAAACTGACTTTGTGTTGTTTTCCTTTTGAACATGATTCACAAAAGGGCAAACAAGACACTTTATCATTTCCAAAAAGACCATCCTTTTTCAGCAATTCAAGTCCCTTATTACTCAAGTGACCAAGTCTGCAATGCCAAAGTTCAGTTTTATCTTCTTTTACCGAATTGACAGAATTAGCACACGATTTGGCAAAGCACACATACAGATTATTTCTTTTTTCAGCATTAAGGATCAACAATGAGTTTTTTAAAATTTTCATAGAACCATTTCCCCATTTCCCCTCAAGACCCTCATCTTCCAAAGCAGCACACGAAATCAAATTATTGCAAAGATCAGGCACATGTCTAACATTTTTTAATGTAAACTCACAGCCAGAATCCCATATAAGAGAGATATCACCAATCCCCATAATTTTACATTTTTTCTCATCAGCCAGGGAAACATAGCCATTACTAACTTCCCTATATGAGTTAAACAAGTTCTTAGAAGGTGTCATGTGAAACGAACAACCAGAATCAATAAGCCACTCACTCTCACAAAGAGAAGAAGGCAACACAGAATTCACAGAAGAAACGACACTAGATTCGGTTACCATGAACACATCACCAACATTGTTTTCCTCATTTTCAGAGACTTTATTAGACTGATCTTTCCGTTTCTTAGGACAAGCTTTAATGTAGTGATTTGTGTCACCACAATAATAGCATTTTCGGTTCTTTGATTTGGACCAATGAGGATTATCAGATTTTCCTTCATCAGACTCCTGGTTAGTTTGATTATTGGAAGACTTTTGACCCTTAGGTTTAGGTCTTCCCTTAACAAACATAACCTCACCCTTATTACTAGGATTGATTTTAAGGTCCATTTCTTTACTCTTTAGGCCATTAATAACAGTGTCAAGGTTTACCTGATCCCTACCATATTTTATCGCAGATTTAAGAGCACAATAGGGGTGTAGTCATCAATGTTTTTATCTCCAGTTTTCTTTATGTCTTGAACAAGTTTGTTAACACATCAAGATTTTCTTCAATATCTTTACTTAGATCAAGTTTAAATCTGAAGAATTTTTCGAGTAAAAACATTTTATTAGGCAAAGAAGTTTCAACATACAGTTCTTGCAATTTATCCCACAAAGCCTTAGCACTATCCTGATCCCCAACCTTCCTTAACACACAGTCAGAAAGGTTCAAAATAATAGATGAGTATGCAAGCTCATCCATTTCTGCCCTTTTTTCGGCAGTGTCAGAATCAGAAAATGAAAGGCTAATACTTTTGAACACACGTTGTTGAATTAAAATCCCTTTCATTTTCTGTTGCCAAATACCAAAATCAGAGCGCCCGTCAAACGGGGCCAAGGTAAAACCAGATAAAGTACCCATCACACAGATATAAGGGAGGACTGAACAATTCAAGGATTTCCCAGTTCTCGGCACTGATTTATCAGTGGAGCAGGGGTTCACTTGAAAGCCTCCAAGTAAAAAACAACAGACGAGTGGCACGCGGAAGCAATCACACAGAAAGACCTAAGAAACTACTAGCAATTACGGACAAACCTATCCGTTCCCAAACGGCAGCTACAAAAGCAAATAAATAGGTTTAAGCTTCTTTACCAGAGCGGGTCCTCACCGGAAGGAGAACCCGACAAACCTCACCAGAAGGAGCACGGCTCACGTCGGGCTAAGGCGCGACGGGAGGGCAGCCAAGGGGGCTGAGAAAAACGGTCAAAAAACTCTTGAGGCCCGTCTCGGCCGAGAAGAGGATGAATCTCGGCCGAGATTTAAAAACAGTCACACAGACAGTCCTGCTGGACAGTCGTCTCGGCCGAGATGCTTTCTGCGGCAGTGAAAACACAGAGAGGGTGAGACTTCCTTTTCGCCGGAAAACCTTCAAAAAATCCCACGAAGGGTTTGTCACACACCAACGAGACCACGGTTATTACAACCGTGGCTCTGATACCACTGTTAGGAAAGTATCCGTGGTCCGAAAAGGCTCAGAACACCTTGAGCCCGTTCCATCGATCTTTTTGGTAGTGTGATAACTTGCCCCAATCAGAGATTCACATCACAAAGAAGAATCCCGAACCCAAACCCGGTTACTCCCCTCACTCTTGCACTCAACCCTTTAGAACAGAACTCACAAAGAGAAGGAGGGATGAAGAAGACGAAGGCTGAATATTTCAGGAAGAATGGATTGATCATCTCACACAGAGATTCCATACTTAAGGAAGAAGATGAACAGAAAACCAAGAGAATACCGTGTATTGGGAATACGGGTATATTAAAGAAGGAGGTGGACCGGTTAAGAGAAAGGGGGCAGCCATAGTTGGGTTTGGGTTGGGTAGGGAAATAAAGAGGGCAGCCCAAATAATTGGGCCTAAACCCAACAAATACAACATAGATTTTCCCATGTAACTAAATCCCTATTTTGTTGCAATAACACCACACAAAAGAAAAACTATTAGGAACCCAAAATCCCTCCATAATCACATTTCAACAACCAAAAAAGAAAGACAAGAAACACAAACAAAATCCAGGAAAAAATAAGCATGCAATTATCAACATATGTAAAAGTGAATGACGTGAGGTAAAGCGGTGGGTAGCACAAATTGGTCAAGGTCTTTATCTTCGAGTGAGGGCTGACCGTGTCCAAGAACGGAGTACTTAACGACCACCTGATGCGACTGAGCTAGTTGAGTTATTAATTCCGTTCTGGCAACCATTTTGGATTTATCATTAGAACGAGATATTTAGGTTCCGGAGCATTTCGGTGTGCCGTTTCCGATATATATATATATATCATGTGTCTAAACATGCTTTAAAATATTTTCAGAACTTAATATATTGGTTTAAATATCTTATAAATATATTCAGATTATATGTTAAGTTGTCCGGTTTGAGAATTTGGGTTACTGGAGTATAGTCTACTCAAAATTCAAAAGAAAGAGAATCGAACAAATTACCCAAAGATTAGTTATGTATAGTCTATTATAATATTTTGGACCTTCCTTTTTTTAATATAAACATATATGAGTGCAAAATTGAAAAAAAAAAAAACACAACTTACACAAAATATTTTTTTTTAACATCATTCCAGTCATCTCGACATCTCGGGAATTTTGATCATTTCGGCCTATTTCAGTTGTTTCGGACTGAAACGGGCGAGAAGTTGACCGAATCGGAATGTCATCTAAAATATTTCATTTTTATGACTAGAATGGATTCCGGCCATTCCGGTCGAAACGGAATAACCTCAATAACTATGATGTTAACCATAGGCAGTTGGTCGACAAACGTGGCTATACTACCGACATTTTGTGTTTCTTTGATTTCGTTCAACAACATTGATGATTTTATATGTTTTGTTTGTGTATGCATCAAAAAACTCATCCAATAAGATTACATTGATGATAGACACTCAACAAAATATGAGATTTAAAGCAAAACATGTATACAATTCAAGATTTGAAATTGCTCCCATAGATATTCAGTTTCAGAAGCAGAATTTTGTAAACATTATTATCTATGTAATTCATGCAGAATATATTAAAAAGACTTGACATGTAAAAAAGACTTACAATACTGAAATGATGTTAATGGCGCCACGCTTTGAACTTTGAAGGGTGTGAGTGTGATTATAGGCAAACTATTTAAATATAACAAGGCAGGTTTTTTTAGATATCAAGATCCCTGTTTTTAGTGAAATCAAATATTTTTGCAACTTAATTTATCGCAAATTGAATGATCAAATGCAGAAATTGATATTCCATATTTAAAATTGATATTTTTAAGCTTTCAAAAGAGAGAGAATATCTCAACAATATAATATTTTGGATTATGTTTCCACATAGGTATATGATATATCAACTAAATACCAAATTTTAGAGATATTTCAGCACTAACAAATCGGATTTCAATTTTTTTTCAAATTTTTCTGTTTTCACCATTTTTTTTTCCCAAGTGGTATCGGAAAAAACCTTATATCCAATTGAGATATAAATTCATTTGTTATTATATATAGAGAGATATAGATGAATGAATATAAATATATAGCTTTTCATTTGTTTTACAAAAGGTGCTTCGGCGTAGTGGTGGTTGGGATGTTAAACCGGTCAAAACATGTTATTGTGTCTGCCTGTTTACCAAAAAATATCATAATTGGGCCTCAATACCACAATATCAACTTAATGCATGCCTATGAGATTAACCTCCTCGGGGCTATTATTGGTCTTACAAGCATGCATGGTACGGTGGAGATTAGAAATTTAAATTATTTTTTTTCAGATTCATATTAAACTTTAATTATCTTAAAATTAATATCCAAATGATATAAAATTTGGGACAGTATGGTACGATTATTTTCTCTCGAGGCAGTCGATTCGGAAAAGTTTAGGTTTAATGGAATGATTCAGTTCAGTTTGGTTCAATTAGGATAACTGGGTATTTCTATATTTTGAATAACATATTCAATTTGAATAAAATCTATTGACATCTAACCAAAATAAATAATTTTATTACATCAAATTTATTTCCAATTCAATTTTTTTTTATTATAGAATAATCACATATAAGATTTCTTTAATTATTTATGCTAAACTGAACTAAGTATAGAATTATGTATAATTTAATTTAATTCTGATTTAAATTAATCTTATAGAGATACTTTATTTTGTAATTAATATTTTGTATTTTTTTCGATTATTCGATTTAGTACAGTTCGGCACAACTCTATATGATATAAAATGGAGTCTTCTAAAGATCATAAATGATCATGTACACACATTTTATTGATTGATTAGACTTATCTTAAGATAGTTAACTTTTGAAACAAGATTCTAAGCGTGAAACCAGAGTATATATGAATGTGAAAACCCCCAAAATTAGTCATCTTTTGTAGTTAATATATTAATTCTATCATCTTTGTAAAAGCATATTAATTCTAGTCATTTTTGTCATTTTGTGACTCATCTCACTCTCACCCCCCATCGCACACCCTCTGCATTTTTCATAGTTTTTTTCTCTGTCCTCATTAAAGTTGTTGTACTTCTACTTTATCCCTCCATCCTCCTTTTTCAGATATTCAATCTTCATCTTATCTTTTTAATTCTCATACTTAAGATCTTCTTCTTTGATACAACATGAGAACGACGTTGGACACGAATTAGTGGCACACCATTTTTACCTGGCGCCATGTTTTTGGCATAACGTGAAAATATTATATTTTCTTGAGAATAATTTTTATGTAGGTACTCATGTCATGACAAATAGCCATCGTGCTATGGTTAATATACCTCGTGTCATGAAATAGCACAACCGAAAAGGGCACGCGTAGAAATATTCTTTTGTACTCGTGCCATGACAAATGTACCTCGTGCCAAGAATTAGCACAGACAAAAATGACGCGCAGTAGAAATATTATTTGTGTACTCATGCTATGACAAATGTACCTCGTGCCACAATAAATATACATCATACCCAAAACTTTATAAATTGTTCCCACTAAAATACACAACATTACTTCTTCTGCTCCGTTCAGATTTGAACTCATTGAAGTTGCAACAGAGACGGATGTACAATTGTGTGCAATATCCACCGATGTCAACGTTGTTTCCTTGTCGAAAAGTCCACCAGCACCCTCTTCCGTCAGTTTAGGACCGGAGTCAGGCGCTTGTTGGCAGATTCGTCGCCGTTTGACCAGATCTGTCCCTCCCCCAGCTACTAACTGCTTTCTCCATCGTCCAAAAAAAATCGCCATGAAGGAAGCTTGAAAATTGAGAGTGAGAGATCGATGCGGAGATCTGTAATTATTTTTGTGAAAAATTCCCCATAGCAGAGATAAATGGAGAAATGGATCTTCAGAGAAAATGATGAAATTTTGAAATGGAGTAGAGAGAGAAAGAAAGACGTCTTATGGATAATAGAGAGAAAGAAATGTGTCTTTTGGAAGACAAAATGGGGGGAGAGAGAGAATATAGATGAGTGTGGGGTGAAAAGTAAAATATTGCTATATGTGATATTTTTAAAATTTGATGATAAATCTATATATTTGTTACAAAAATGACTAGTTGGACCTCCTGTATCAACAACTCAACACAATCCAACATATCAATAAAATATTCATTTCTCTCTCCTCCACATACACAACCTACTCCATAACCCAAAAAATATATTTTTATATTTTATCAACAACCAACATTTTAACAAATATTAATTTCTTTTATCCCAATACATAAAATATTTCCCAATAAAACTAATATTTTTGTTATGGTTTAATAATTGCATATTATTTTTGGCCTTTTTTTTTCTAATATATTTCAAGGTTGGTTGAATAATTTCAAGCTGGGTCGGGCCTAAAATTAGTCGGGCCGATCCAGGGCCCATTGGATTTTTTGCCCATTGGACCGGTCCAGTCCGGCCAAATAGTATTTCGAACTATATTTATGTGGTCCAACCCATCTAAAATATCGGGTCAGATCGAGTTTGCCACCTCTATCTATTTATAGAAGGAAAAAAAATAAAGAGCTTCAAATTTTTATTAAAAATACGTCAATATTAGACTCTAGTTGTGGAGAAAAAAAAAAATAAGAATTTTGATAATTTTTTTTAATTTTTACAAAATAAAAATTACTCCCTCCGTTCCAGTTAAAGCTTCCACTTTGACCGGGCACGGATATTAAGAAAAAACAGTTATTTAACTTTTTTAAAGGTGGAGATTGAGTGGTTGAGATTTTGAGGGTGAGGATTGTGAGATTAGTTTCCTTTTTTGGGGTGGCAACTTTAGTTGCGACGGACCGAAAAGGTAAGTAGGCAGCTTTAAGCGGGACGAAGGGAGTATATCATTTCATTATTATTGAAACTAAATTTAATAAATAATTAGATATAAATAATGAGATATTGATATGTGGTAGATTGTGAAATGAGATCAATTTGCGGAAAATTTTGTTTGTGACACCCACGTGGCTCGGTGTCATTGTTAAAGTTGGTGTTATAATCTTCTCTCTCTATGAATGGTATACTCGGAACATATTCATGTAAAAACAGCAGCTCCCCGTCTGCTCTATTGGTCCTATATGACTATTTAATTGATGTTAGTCCCTGATTTGTCATGTCTCCATTGGCTGAAAGTACTGAAATACACGTGCAAAGCCTTGTGATCACGTGGCTCAAAGTTTCCCGTTGCCAGCCGGGCCACACACTTATAATTGCAAGTGGGGTGCTTGACTATATATACTAAATTACTACACAGATATTTTATGGTTGAAGATGATAAAGATGCCTTGATTTTTCTGCATTTGCACCTGCACCTATCTCTGTTTTCATCATCTTCGATCGTCCTCCAATGGCTGATGGATTTTTGATCAAGAGAGGTGCAGATGCTCCTGCAGATCAACTATCTGGTATCTTCAGGTTATTAATTGTATTGCAAAATTACTACACTATTTTTTCATATTTCTTACGTATACGCAGACGGATCCTCATCTTCAAAATTGTGGGCTGGGCTTTTTCATTATTTTTGTTTTTTTTATTAATGTGTATAGGTTGCACGTTTGTATTCCATTTGTGTCCAGGTGAGACAACTCAGAATCATTTGATCAAAGTTAGGCAGTCGATCCTACTCCTCCACTCAAAAATGAGCTTTGTGCTCCATTTGTCATTTTCTTTTTTCCCCATTTTGAAACCTCAATTTGTCATGTGGAGAAAATAGTAAATTAACTACCCCATACTTCAATTTTTCTCTTCAATTTTTTTTTTTTTATATTAAATTTTGTCATGATTAATTACTAAAACCAATCTGAATTTTGTGTATTTTGATACTTTGTAACCTAAATTAAGATTTTGTTGTGATTGCAATTTGCAACTTGTACTCCATAATTTGTCACAAATTGCAACATCCGACTAAAAAGTTAAATTTATTAAAAAATATTTAAAAACTACAAATTGTTTGATTAGCCTGAAAATTATTTCTAGAACAATAAAAAATCATAAGAAATATCTGAACTTATTTTATAAAAAAATTAGTTTTATTGAAAAAAAGTCTAATATAAGTTATAAAATATATAACAATTATTTAAAAATTCTGAAATTATTTTAAAAACTCTAAAAAATCATTTGAAATGTGTTAAAATTCACTTAAAATGTTGGAATTTTTTAAAGAGAAATTCAGTTTTTTAAGTTTAAAATAGTTTATAAAAATGCATTACTTAGAATTCAGAAAATATTCTTTTATAACTTCTAAATAATTTTTCAGATTTTTCAAATACTTTTTTAATTCCAACTGCATAATGGAAGCAAAAACATTCATTCATTTTGTAATTCAAAATGAACCTGACAAAATGTAAAGACTAGGAATAAATCATATCCAGATAAAATACGCTTGATTAGAAGGGAAATTGAGGAAATTTACATGAGAAGATAGAGGACGACATATATAAAAAATAGAAAAAGTCAAAAGAATAACATTGAAATTTTCAGTCAATTTTTCTTTCGTGTATTAGAAAATCAGAATATTAAAAGGAGTCACCTCCTTGTTCTTTCTCACCGCTGCAATCACTAGTGCCGCATTTTGCCATCTTCCACAACGCTTTTACCAGTGCTTCTCGTCAACTCTGCCACTATAGCTAGACGAATTGTTCCAACCCCAAAAAGACACATAAAATAACTGATCCACAATAGATTCGAGTAGATCTTGGATCTGTCTCTCCCAGATATAATCGCCCCCACCCAGATACATGTCGTCCATGACTGCTGATGCGTCTGCAGTGTGGTGATTCTCACAAACTCTAGGGCTTAAATTTTGAGAGGGACGATTGTGTCTGAGTTTACGTCTTCAGTGAGCGGCGGCGGAGAGAACAGATATCGGAACAGAAGATGAAGATTCGTCAATATAAGAAGAAAATTATCGTGGCTGCATTGAAAGAGGGATTTTAATTTTAATTTTATTTTTATTTTTATTTTTTATTTGGACTTTTTTTAAATTTAAAATTAATTTGTTTTCTAGATTTATTTTATTTTTAACAATTTTAACTATTTGTTTTTTATTTTCCAGAATTTCTTTGTTATGTATTAACTTTTTCGCCAGGAATTTGTAATTTGTGATAATGGAGTGCATGTTGCAATCACCAAAAAGTATTAGTTAAGGTTCTAAACTGTCAAAACACGCAAATTTCAGGATGATTTTAGTAATTACCCTACCCAATACTTGTTCCTTATACTTTTGCTTCTTGTGTTTCATTCTTAAGTTTTTCCCATCTATCCATAAAACGGGAGGGAGGAGTTTCCCTATGTATCCATCATATATATTTATATATTTGTATATATGTGGTTCTTACACTTTCATCTCTTTTTTTTTAAGGTGAAAATCTTCATTAATCAAGAGGTAAACGCCTCATTGATAACAATGTGTTCCAGCAAATCCAGCCCAACACCACTGCAATAGAATAACCAAAAGAAAAAGAAGGTTGTGAAAAGTGTTGAGTCGACATGTTTGCTTATTGTTAACAAGGAAAAGAAAAAAAAAAAAAAAAAAAAAAAAAAAAAGAGAAAATATGAGACGTTATTATCCTGAAGTACATCAGATCTCCCTTCAACCTGAGAAGCTTGTGATACAATAATGCATTATCCATCTCTTCCAAAATTCTCTCTAAATTGAGATCAACAACCGTCTTTACTCTCTCTCAGAACGTCATTGCTTCAACTAAGAGTGTGTACTATACAGTGTGGATTGGATATCTGAAAATATCCAGATCCATACCAAACTTCGGTTATTTTAAAAATGAGTATCCAAAACCAATTCAAAAAACAAAAAAAGAAAAAAAGGGACGATACGGTATGGTTACTTTTTTTTCGGGACAGTTTAGTTCAGAATTTCGGATATAACGGAACAATTCAATTTGATTTGGATCAGTTCGGATAACTGGAGTTTTTTTTTTTTTTTTTTCTTTTGAATAAAATATACAATTTGAACAAAATATAATTACATCTAACCAAAATAAATAATTTTATTACATCAAATTTATTTTCAATTCACTAATTTGTGTTTTGAAAATCATATATTAATTAAATATAAGGTTTCTTTAATTATTTATATTAAACATAACTAACTACAAAATTATAGATAACTTAATTTTAATGTTGGTCCTACCACTTGTTCTTCGCCAAAGTCTTCCGTGCCTCCAGTTTTTCCTCAACCCAACGAGACAATGTAACACGAGGAATGGTCCGAGACAGAGGGAAAGGTACGGTTAGAATGTAACGAGCTAAAGCAAAGGTTTGATTCCACCTAGTGTCCGACTTCTTCTTGGTCTAAAGAGACTAGTTAATACCAGAGAAAAAGGGTGGGGTAGCGCGTATGCATTCTTTCCTAACCAAATACGTGTCAAGTGTCAAATCTCGAGAATACCGAACCTACGGGCACAGGCCAGTCCCATTCCAATCCCCGGACTAACAGTTTGATACGGTTTAGTACGGGTTTCTGTTCGGAAAATTATGAATTATCCATATTCATACCAATAGAAATAATCGGTTCGGTTTGGTCTAGAAAAAAGTCAAATCATCAACGAACTTTTTGGTTCGAGACTTATTCGGTCCAGGTTTCGATAAACTCCAAGCTCCGTGCACAGCCCTAGCTTCAGCCATCTCCCCATCTATATGTTGAGACTGCGATATAGAAGTCGCCCTGATCACCACTTTGAATCCATCATGAACAACCACTCCTAGCAGTCCCAACACTACAACAAATTCACGAAACAACAACGCCTCAACGGTAACGATCTTAGATGAAAAGCATTGTTGTTTAAGACATGTTTGTTGTTGTATATTAATCCGTTGTTTTTCTGCAAAAGAATTCGTTGATAAACAACAATTTAGAGATGTCGTTGTTATTTTTCTATTGTGGTATACCGCCTTTTAATATTTATTATATAATACATAGAAAACATTCTGTGAACTAGCGTTTTGTTCTTTCATTTTTCCATTTTATTCTGGTCTTACGTTTTCATATTATGATCTAAATCTTTTTCCTCTCTCATCTCTCTATATCTCTCTCTACTTTTGAAAATATATATATATATATCTTTGCACTCATGGTTGCTACGTTCGTAAATTCTTCCCTTTTGCCATCAACAATAAGCCGTCCAAAACTTTGCGCCGCTTGTTGCTTGCCGCCAGTCACCGCTCATCAGTCCCTGCCCCCTGCCGATCGCTAGCCGCTGCCTACCACTTGCCTCCCCCACTATTTTGTTGCTCGTTGTTGTACTATCTTCCTTTACACTCATGTACAATGTTTGTGAACCCTAGTCTTTACAATTTTAGTTTTGATTTTACCCAATTAGCCCTAGTAAGCCTGGTTTTTGCATTACTCGGTCTTTTTATTCGAAAGTGTGTTATTTGTTGAGATTAGAAGAAAATCGAGTTACACTATCTTTATATGATACATTTTATGCAAAAAATACTAATCTTTTCTAGTCTTGAGTTTAGTTTCTTCTTCTTTTTGTGTGTGAAAATTAATGCAATTGATCTGGCTTAATTTGCTACATTTTTTTACCTTGATTATATAATGCCCAATGTTGTGCAGCTGAGAACCTTATGCTATTTAGCTACCTTCACTTAGTTTCATTTCATTTAGAAGAATTTTCGGCGTCATTATGGTTATTGCAACCATTAGCTTATTCAGGTCTAACTTTTATTTTTCTCTCAAAAAAGAAAAAGTTTTAACTCTTTTGGTACCTTCAGGATATGGTGTGATGCAAGACTTTATTTTGTATTATATTGTTTACAAAATAAGCCTTATTAGTCCATATTTAATCCATTTTGTTCACGGTGGGTTGCGGTGCTATGCAGTTTGATTCTTTGTCTGGTACTGAAGCTCTTCTTCTACAAACATAACACCCTCCTTGATTCTCGCTTCCTCTCAGTTCACCGCTCTCTCACTATTGCCAGAAGGTTTCACCGATCCTTAAAAACTATAAAATTCATTATAGCATACATCTTTTCTTCAACTGGCTTGACATTCAATGTTGTCGTAGCAAGACCCTTCACAGAAGCGTGAATCTGACCGCCCTTAGTTCAATAAAACCAATATGTTAGCAAATGCGACAAAATAAAAGAAGCTAAGAAAGATATTAAATAAAACTAATTAGCACTTACTTCTTTATCGTGGAATATTAATTCCACAGTACTTGAGACCATTTCCAGCACATGCAGGCACTTCATAACAGCACACCAAGCTCAGCCGCATTGCCCACATCATCTTGTAATGATTAACATTAGGCACCAAACCAAAAATGGGTGCCATTTTAGAGCAACGTTTTTAGTAAAACGTAATATGTTTTCTGGCATTTCGTATTTGGTTAAAAGATAGGAGTAGGAAACTTTGTCATATTATGAAAGTGATGTTAAAATATATAGTTTTTTATATGCAAATGAAGGTACTGGACACATGTAATTCCTAAAACTACCTAGCAATTACCAATTATTATATTTATTACATTATTATATTATATAGTATTTTATTATTAATACTGTTATTTAATTGTTGTTATCATTATTGTGGAATAAGTTCAATATCATCAAGATAACATTTATATGTAATAGGGTGTGTTGTAAGTTTAGAACCGGGTTCAAGAGTTCAAGAACCAGGCTGGAAGGATCGAGTTTTATCCAGATAAGAAGAGTGTGTATCCTGAACCGGGTTTAAGGGGGGTTAAGTGGACAGGTGGTTAAAACTGCCAAATACAACGGTTTTGGCGGCTGAAAACCGTTGCATAAAAGTTTTGCTGAATAATTGTTTTGTAACCAACTTGAGCTCACAACTTGCAGCGAGTAGAGCTCTCAACTGCCGAAGATTCGAGATACAATCCTGGTATATATTTGAAGATCTTGAAGAGGAGAACACGATTTACACATTTTCCCTTTGAATACATCACTGTAGAAAGAGAATTAGATTGCTAGGGTTCTTAAGCTAAATTCGATTCCAGAATTGGGATTTTTCTAGTTGTTGGATAATTCTTGTAATCTCTACCTTGATATAGTGGATTGAGGTGTGTAGAGCCTCCGTGGATGTAGATCCTACCACGTAAAATATTTTGGAGTGTTTTTATTCTTCATTTATGCGTTTCTTACTTGTTCGGCCATTCTAGGTTTTTGTATATACGAAAATTTATCATTCGTTCGTTCATTTCATTAATGAAAGTGTCCGAACATCTTCTTGGTGATTGTATGTGAAGTGAATTTCAACAACAATTGGCGCCATCTGTGGGAAACCACACTCACACCTGAAGAAGAAGGAGTTATGGCAGGATTGAAGATGGATTTGGATAAATTCTCCGGTAAGAATGACTTTGCTTTGTGGAAGATCAAGATGAATGCAATCTTGATCCAGAATGGGCTTTCAAATGCTCTGAAATCTGTGGATGAATGGGTAGAGGCTGAGAAACCCAAGTTTGGGGAGATAGATCAGAATGCCTTGAGTATGATTATCTTGTGTCTTGGTGATAAACCACTGAGGGAGATCTCCAAGTGTAAAACTGCAATAGAAGCCTGGGCAAAACTGGAAGAGCTGTACCAGTCCAAGTCAGTTTCAAACAAACTATTTCTCAAGCAGAAATTACTGGCCTTCAAAATGGTGGATGAAAGGGCAATCTCTGATCAATTAGATGAGTTTACAAAACTTCTGGATGAATTGGAGGATCTTGGGGTTAAGATTGAAGATGATGACAAGGCTTTGATGGTGCTGAATGCTATACCAAGATCTCTGGAAAGTTTCAAAGACACTCTTATGTTTGGAAGGCAAGATAAGTTGAGTTATGACTCAATTATTACTGCTTTGAAGACAAAATGTCTACAGAATCTTGGAGACAAGAAAGTGAATGTATCTGGTGAAGGTTTGAACATAAAGTTCAAAAGAAACAATCCAAAGAGGAAGGGCCAAGGGTTTAATGACTCCAAGGAGGGAAATGACAGCTTCAAGAAATCTGGAGAATGGATAGAGAAAAGGAAGTGTTTCAACTGTAAACAAGTTGGACACTTGAAGAAGAACTGTCCTCAGAGGAAGAAGAAGAAAGAAGGATCAAGTGCTGAAGTTGCTGCTGTTGAACAGGAAGAACACACACCAGAAGTTCTGAATATTACTGAGTCAAAGATGGAGAAGGAATGGGTTCTTGACACTAGATGCTCTTTCTGAACATCTTCTTGGTGATTGTATGTGAAGTGAGAAACGCAGAAATGAAGAATAAAAACACTCCTAAACGTTTTACGTGGTTCGTCCAATAGGATCTACATCCACGGAGGCTCTACACACCTCAATCCACTATATCAAGGTAGAAAAACGCGGACCAGGTTCAATTTTCTTCCCCTTAGTCTCTTTTGCACACATACATGAAAAACACATATATCACACACCTTCCACCAAATCAAGCATAAACACACTCAAAAATCGCACACAATCCAAATCACACACATTAATTCACTCATTGCTTAACAAAAGTCGAATTTTTCGACTCAAAACAGAGGAACTAGGGCACACTCCAAATCACTATTTCTTCGTCTAAACTTCTAAGTGAAGATAACTCGAATTTGGTTGCTTCCAATGATTTTATTATACTTAATTGGTACTAGAGAATGTTTAAATTCGAAATTGTGCGACCAATGTAGTACTTATATGCGAATTATTGATATGGTAGAATGAACGTGATAGAATAGTGATCGGGTCTTGCGCTAGGAATGAGATGTGTGTTGATTGTTACTGTAATAGACATAAACATAGTGGTTAGAATGAAACGAGAACAACGAGATTGAATTTCAGATGTTTTTGTCATTGGGTAATTTTATCAAACATGTTATGTGCATGATTCATAATGAGCTTAATGCCTAGATTACTACCACTTGTTGCAATCCTATGTAATACAAAGATAAATAAGCTTACATTGCATTGATAGGATTCAAGATTTCAATATCTAAAGGACTTCAAATCGAAGAATTTAGGAGTTGAGCATGAAATAGGGGGTATATAATGAACAATTGAGCATGTTACTAGCATATGAATGTCTCGTTGGATTATTTGGAATGCTTTGTTTGTTTTTAGTTAGTAATTGTGATAAATTGAGGATTGTGTGCTTATTGAGTTGTGTGGTGTTGAGTGTGTGTACAGGCACTAAAATGGTACCACCGAAAGGGAGCTCTAGTCGAAACAAAGGCAAGCAAGCCATGGTTGAAGAAATCCCGACTGTCAACCCAAATGACAGTCAGACTCTTTTCGGGTTTTCTTTAACACAAGTTGAACACAAGGCTCGGTTCGAGGAGCTTCGTCATCATACTATTATCCCAACAAGATTTGGTAGCGACAATCTGACTCGAGCACTGGGCATTCATGATAATGTTCGTACTCTTCTTAACCGAGTCGGGCTACTTCAGTTTATGAGAGTGCAGCAGACGTACAGGCGACTCACTATCGAGTTCCTGAGCACATTTAGCATCACTGCAGCCAGCTCACTTCACTCATGCCGGTCGGACGACATCACTTTCCAGCTAATGAGGAAAGCTCGATCATTGACATACAGCCAACTGGATCAAATATATGGCTTTCCCAAAGCCCCCCGTGAGAAGCCACCGGAGGTGTTTGACCCGTCCACATTCTGGGCTTTGTTGACAGCTGCACCTCCGATTGTAGCAGCACAACAATATATCTCCAAGTCAGCCAAAGCTTCGTGGATCTGTAATCCAGTTATTCGATACATACAGAAGCTACTTGCTTACACTCTTTTTGCCCGGCGTGAACTGGGAGCTGTGAGACAAAGCGAACTCCACATGTTGTGGAATATCCTGCACGGCTACAAAGTGGATTATGCAAAGGTACTAATGGAGCACTTTGTCAATGTTATCCAGAAGCAAAAAGACAGCATCATGATTGGAGGATTAATTACTCCAATCGCAGTAGCTTTTGATGACATTGACCTGACTGATATGGAGCCGGTAAGAGGCGAAGTCCAATTTACGTGGGACTTGCTCGAATTGATGCAAGTTGTGGTTTTAGGTGAAGATGGGACCATCCCATATGTGTACCAGAATGTTGGCCCTTATCTTCGCCTGCCTTATGAGATTAGGACAGCGGTTACAGGTGTACATGATGCAGTGAATCTTTCTTTATCTACTAAGGACCATCTTCAGCTATCCCAACCACCGAACTCCGAGGTGTTTCAGTCCAGGCCACCGGCCGAAGGTAGCAGCCAGGCCCCATGACAGCCCCGAAAGAAACGAGCCGCAGCAGCAGTTGCCTACAGTCGGAGCTAAATGAGGACATGGTCGGCATCATTACTTCGCTCCGGGAGGATGTTCGTCTCCATAATGAGTCGATGCGGTCCTTTTGCATTTTCATGGAGAGGCACCGAACAGAGGTCCGGGGATCTCTTCAAACGATCCATTCAGCATTAGATGATCAACGAGGAGTACTTAACACACTTCTTCAAAGGAGTGATGAAGAGCGCATGTGGAGGCAGCAACAACAGACTCAATGGGAGGCGATGACACAATTTTGGAGCCAGTATGGGTTTCAACCCCCGCCACCGCCACAGTGATTTGTGAGTTAGCACCAAGGCGCACCACTCTTTTCCTCCAAACATTGGCTTTTGGCCAAGTTTGGGGGAGGGGGTGAACTGTGGGACGTCTTGGCAGCTATATTCATTGTTTTGTTGTTATTTCTACTTTGAAAGTGGTCCTGTTTGATATTTTGTTTTGTAATTGATCGTTTGAGTATTTATTGTCTTGTCACTCATGGTCAAGTGTCGGGTCTGTGAGCCCTTTTGCATAATTGTTGGGTCTGTTTGTTGGGTCTGTGTGCCCATTGTGCTCAGTTAATTTGTTTTTGATTTAGAGTATTGGGTTTGTGAGCCCATTTATCTGTTTGATTGGTGTTGTCGGGTTGTGAACCCAAGTTTGATTATTTTTGTGTGTCCATAATTGAGTTTTTTTAGGAGTTTAAAATTTAGAGTCTTATTTTTGTTTAAGTTGTTAGAGTCATAAGAAAAAGAATTTAAACCCGAGTTGGAATTGTTGAAAATTTAGGGAACCGATGGATGATGATGTGTTAATGATGAGACGATTTTGTGCATAAATTTGAAAAAATTGACACATAGTAGAGCATGATAGGTAATTTGAGAAATTGAGTTAAGCATAGAACTTTGATCAAAATAACCCGTGTGAGGAATTGAGCCTAAATGTGACTCTTATTTTTGGAGTAACAATATTTTCTTTCGGTGTGATTTTGATTGGATATGTGTCTTGGTTTCTAGAACTTGCCTTGAGACTCTGTTGTGAATATGTCAAAGGTGTAATGTGACTTAGAAAGTGATATAGGCAGTCCTTACTTTGTAACCTATTATTGAGCCTTTTAAAGAATTATCCTGTTTACCAGAAAGTTTGAAAAAAATTATTATTATCCATAGTTAGCCCATTTGAGCTTTTAGCTTTTATTTATAACTCTACTTTGCCAGCCAAATATCTTTCTATTTAGCCTTTGGCCTTAAAATTGGACTAATTGAGTTAAGAGGGAGGTGGATTGGAAGGTAGTTGGGTTAAAAATTGGGAGCAAGATGGGTGCAAATATGGATAGATTAAAAGGTAAAGGGAATTTGAAGCGTTAGGTGCAAAAGTAAGCAAGTGAAAACCTCTTCTAGTGTAAGGCTCAGTTTCTCCTGTAATTTTCGTGTTAAAAAAAAATCGGAAAAGTAAAAGAAAGAGTCAGTTGTAAATAAGTATTTTATTATCTTAAGTATAACGAGGAGAGGTTAGAAAAGAGGTGCTTAATTGAAAAAGTGGGTAGTCCCAAGATGTGATACCCCAATAAGTATGGAAAAGCACTCGGTTGAAAAGTACTGTTGGAAAGGTGAAGATGTCATCTTGAGGGGTGATTTGCTAAGATTGGGAAAGTGAGTTTGAGTGATTGTATTGAGGGGTAGTTAGGTTAGGAATAACTTGATTAGTCCAATAGATAGTCACTTTTGTCCAAATAAGTCTCACCTTACCTTAAGCCAATATTACAACCAAATAAAAGACCTACTTGATTCTTTGTCACTTATGCCAAAGTACTGCGTCCAGCATAGACAATTGGCAAGCTTATGGTAAAACTGAGCATGTAGTCCAATTTGAGTGGAATGATATTTTTTTAAGCCTAAACACTTGAGAGATGAGAGAAACACTTACTTGGTAAGGATCAAATGCTTCGAAAGCTTAAGTCTCGAAAGTATTTAATTTTTGCTCTATCACATATGCTCATTCATATTATGATGCTTGGCTTTTGGAAAAATCGATCTGAAACTAATTCATCATTTAATCGCCCTAAACACATGAGTCGTTATTTTCTTTTATGTTGTTCGGGATGAACAACAGCTTAAGTTTGGGGGGGTTTGATAACACGTTTATTATGCATGTAATTAGGTCGATTTATGAGACTATTTTATAAGAATTATGTGCATAGTTGGTCAAGATTTGGATAAAATGTTATAAAATTGACCAATTAACGTATTTGACTTGTTTTGAGGTATTTTGAGCATTTTTAGGATTAAAAGTCGTGATTTACGATTACCGGACGAAAGAACAAGTCGAAGGAAAGTAAAAACCGGTACATACAGTGAAAACCGGCCCAAATCAGTCCGAACCGTTTAAAAACCGGTCCAAACCGGTCTGAACCGGTCTAGGAACAAAACAGGGCAAGAACCAACACGACCGTGTCACTTGTCAAAAGTGTTGCGCAAATGGTGAAACGGCTCTGTAGGAGCAATGCGGCCGCGTCAGACCTGCAACATGGCCGCGTCAAAATGTGCGTGGTTTGGAAGATTTTAACAGCAACACGACCGTGTCACTTGATTAACACGGTCGTGTCATTAGTCCCTTTTTTTCATTAGAATTCTGTTTTAAAGAGGATTTAAGGCCTAATTCCCCGAGGACTTCTTGGAAGCTTATAAAAGAGGACTTAAGCTCGTTTTTCGAAGGAAGGAATCAGATTTTACATTCGATAGGCGACTTGGACGACAGAGAATACTTCAATCAACAGAACGATTTACTAGGGTTTAGCGATTCTTCTTAGTTTTTATTCTTTATCATGCTTTGTTCAGAATATTGTATTGGATTGAAACTAGGCATGAGTAGCTAAGCTATTCGTGTCCTAGGGTTAGAAAGTAGGGATTTTTTATAACAATGTTTTGATTTATGTTTCAACTTATTGATTCCGTTCTTCCATGTGTTCATCTTTATGTTTGTTTTTCATAACTAAATTTAGACTGGCCATCTAGTTTTAGTAATCCCGTTTAACGAATCCGATTCGAGAGGAGGGATTTGTTATCAGACGTACGACATAGAGCGCAGTTGTCTATGACTGTGTAGGCATAGGTTCGTGAGCTTTTGGGAGTTACTAGGATTAATTGACTCGAGAGAGTAATTGTCTTAGTTAATCAATGATTTAACTGCTTCGAGAGGAGGGTTACGTTAATATTGTGCCGCTTAATAAACACTAGATCGGTTTAAAAATCAATAAGTTGAGTATAATCATCATTGAAGTAATCTCCTGAAATTGAAACCCTAAAATACCTTTTCTCCTTGATTGTTAATTCTTTGGGTTTGATAAGGTTGAAATCATAGTTATTGAGTTAATTAGTTAAACTTTGTTAGTATTAGTAAAAATCAATCTTTGCAATTTAGTATCTAGTTAGGACATTCCTAGAGTATTGAGGTATCAAACTACCTAAAACTATTCCTTGTGGGATCGACCTTGATTATCGCTACTACACCTACATCCGTACACTTGCGGAACACTAGGTTAGAAACCGACGTGTCAAGCCTGGTTCAGGATGCACTCTCTTCTTATCTGGATAAAACTCGATCCTTCTAGCCTGGTTCTTGAACTCTTGAACCCGATTCTGAACTTACAACACACCCTATTACATATAAATGCTATCTTGATGATATTGAACTTATTCCACAATTCTCCACCTGAATGAAATCAAGTGAGTATCATTGCCTCTTATTCAGTCACATTACCTCATGCTTTAGTTACATTGTTTAAGCCTAATTAGACTCAAGCAATGTCTCAACTTATTCCCTGGTACAACTTTAGTAAAAAAATCTACTGCATTGTCATCAGTGTGTACTTTCTTCACTTCCACAGCCCCTGAATCAATCACATCTCTTACAAAGTGCATTCTAACATCAATATGCTTTGACCTTTCATGAAATGCTTGATGTTTTACCAAGTGAAGTGCACTTTGATTGTCACAAAGTATTGTTACACGCTTTTGAACAAATTCCCAGATCTCCCAGAATTCCCTTAAGCCATACAACTTCCTTGATTGCATCAGTAATGGCCATGTATTCAGCTTCTGTAGTAGATAGAGCTACTACAGATTGTTGTATACTCCTCCAGCTTATTGCAGTTCCATACAATGTAAACACATATCCAGACATTGACCTTCTAGTGTCCATGTTTCCTGCAGAATCAGCATCAACAAACCCATGTAATGGAACAATATCCTGAGCTTTTTTTTCAAACTTTAACCCTAAAGCTACTGATCCTTTCAGATATCTTAAAACCTGTTTCAGAGCTTCCCAATGAGTTCTTCCTGGATTTGACATGAATCTGCTTACCAAAGATACACAATATGCTAAGTCAGGTGTACTGCAAATCATTCCATACATCAAACTACCAACACCACTTGCATATGGTACATGTCTCATGTGTCTATCTTCTTCAGTGGTCTTGAAAAGTTGATCCTTGGACAACTTTGTCTACTGACTTACTAGCACAATCGGACTCTTAGACTCATGCATGTTGAACCTCTCAACCACCTTCAGAAGATAGTTTCTCTGAGATAAGAACAACACTCCAGATTTCCTGTTTCTGTTGATACCATTCCAAGAATCTTTCTTGCGTCTCCCAGGTCTTTCATGTTATATTATGAGCTTAATTTCTTCTTGAGCTGTTGGATTTTATGTTTGCTCTTACTAGCTATAAGCATATCATCAACATAAAGTAGAAGATACACATGATCATCCTTAGACTTTTTATCAAAATAGACACAACTGTCATATAAACTTCTGGTGAAACCTGCACTTATCATGAACTCATAAAATTTCTTGTTCCACTGCCTTGGACTCTGTTTAAACCCATATAGTGACTTTTTGAGGAAGCACACCTTCTCCTCTTTTCTTGGAATTACAAAGCCTTCAGGTTGTTTCATGTATATATTCTCAACCAGGTCACCATGTAGAAATGCAGTTTTAACATCTAGCTGTTGTAGCTCCATGTCTTCTTGTGTCACCATAGATAATAGTAGCCTAATAGAGCAGTGCTTTACCACAGGAGAAAAGACCTCATTGAAATCAATGCCTTCTCTTTGAGTGAATCCCCTTGCAACAAGCCTTGCCTTGTATCTTACCCTCTCTACTTCTCCAGCTTCAATCTTCTTCTTATAGATCCATTTGGAACTCACCAGTTTCTACCCCTTAGGTTTATCTACTAGTTTCCAAGTGGAATTTCTCTCCAGTGACTCCATTTCCTCCATCATTGCACTTATCTAGTGCTCACTTTCACTGCCACTGATTGCCTCTTTGAAATTTTGTGGTTCCTGGTGTTCTATGTTTTCAGCAATGCTTAGTGCATAGTATACACTCCCTGCTTGCCCATAGAAGTCTGGCCTTTGAATTTGCCTCCTTGGTCTGTCTCTGGCAATGCTATAGGTTCTCAAATTTGTGTTGTCTGTTTGCACATCTTCTTCTCCTGATGAACTGTCACTTGAGTGTTGATCCAGATACTCATTCCTTTGAGGATCTTCATTCATCTGAGGCTCCACCTGAACTAATATCTTTTCTATTTCATTAGCACCATCAAACTCTTCCTGATTTGCAGCAGAGTGATATCCCATGACAGACTCATTAAACTTGACATCCCTGCTTATCATAAGCTTCTGATTCCTAGGTTCCAAACACCATAGCCTGTATCCTTTGATTACTTCTGGATATCCTAAGAACACACATCTTTGTGCTCTGGGATCCAGTTTATCTTGCTTAATATGAGCATAAGCAAGACATCCAAACATATTTAAGTCTGTATAGCTTGGAACTCTGCCACTCCATACTTCCTCTGGAGTTTTGAATCCTAATGATGATTGTTAGGTTTAAGAACACTTACAACACACACACAACAAGATTCAATCCAGATATGAATGAAAAATGAATGGAAAACCGGCCACTCAAAACCGAACGCAAAACCAGAAACAAAATGAAGAACACAAGATTTTTACGTGGTTCGATCAATGTGATCTACATCCACGGAGGCTCTATACACATCAATTCTCTCCACTAAACAATCAATTACAAGAAACAACTCAGAAAACTAGAAGCCCCAATTCACAATCCGAATTGAGCTCAAGAACCCTAGCTTTCAAATTCTAATGATTGTGTAATGTTTACAGAGGGAAAACTACGTGTATCAACTCGTCTTTACAAGTAGAACAAATGTATATAAAGAGCTAAGCTCGAATCAAGAAGTTCTGGAAGTTGGAATCAAATCAGTTTCAACTGCCTTTAAAACTGGTACAAGTCTTCAACAATGGTTTCTCATGCAACAGTTCAAAACCGTTGCACATTTCTGTTATAATCGACACAAGCCCGGTTCTTTAATAACTTCCAAAACTGATGTGATATAAACCCGGCTCTCCGGTCCGGTTCTTCCCAAGCCAAATTCGGTTCCTGATTCTACTCAACCTCTACTACAAGATATGCTCACTTGATGAAATTGAATTGACATTTACAAATCTCCACCTCAATGAATTCAAGTGTACTTCATCACCTGAGAATTCCCAAGTCCCTGAGAATTCCTTTGTGCCACAAAGCTTCTTTGATTGCCTCAGTTAAAGCAATGAACTCTGCTTCAGTTGTTGACAATGCAACCACTGACTGTTGCACACATTTCCAACTTACAGCTTTACCATACAAAGTAAAAACATACCCTGTAATTGATTTTCTAGTATCCAGATTCCCAGCAAAGTCTGCATCAACATATCCAACCAAAGGCAAAGTATTTGCTTCTTGTTTCTGGAATTTTAACCCCATACTGACAGACCCTTTCAGATATCTTAACACCTGCTTCAAGGTTTCCCAATGTGATTCTCCAGGATTTGACATATACCTGCTTACCAGAGACACACTATAGGCCAAGTCTGGCCTGCTACATATCATTCCATACATTAGGCTGCCAACCCCACTGGCATATGGAACATTTTTCATGTGAATCTCCTCAGCTGCAGTCTGAGGGCATTGATCCTTGGACAACTTGATCTGCAGATTAACCGGAATACTTACTGGTCTTGACTCATGCATGTGGAATCTCTCCACAACCTTCTGCAGATATTGCTTCTGTGAAAGCCATAATGTTCCAGTCTCTCTTCTCCTAATGATGTCCATTCCCAGAATCTTCCTTGCTTCCCCAAGATCCTTCATGTCAAATTCTGAACTCAATTTTCCCTTTAGCTGTTGTATCTTATCACTGCTCTTACTGGCTATGAGCATATCATCCACATATAACAACAGAAACACCTGTTCAGCTCTTGAACCCTTGTTAAAGTATACACAGCTGTCATATAAGCTTCTTATGAATCTTGCACCCATCATGAACTCATTGAACTTCTTATTCCACTGCCTGGGACTTTGTTTCAACCCATAAAGTGACTTCCTGAGAAAACAGACCTTCTCTTCATTTCCTGGAATCACAAAGCCCTCAGGTTGCTTCATGTATATCTTTTCAACCAGATCTCCATGCAGGAATGCTGTCTTGACATCTAACTGCTGTAGTTCCAAGTCTTCTTGAGTAACCTTTGATAGAAGTAACCTAATAGAGCAATGCTTCACTACTGGAGAGAATACCTCATTATAATCAATGCCTTCTCTCTGTGTGAAGCCCCTGGCCACCAACCTTGCCTTGTATCTGATCTGATCAGCTTTTCCAGCCTCCACCTTTTTCTTAAAGATCCATTTTGAACTAACTAGCTTTTGACCTTTTGGTTTGTCTACAAGCTTCCAGGTTTGGTTTCTCTCTAAGGATTCCATTTCCTCCATCATGGCCCCTATCCAGTGTTCACTCTCACTGCAGCTTACTGCTTCCTTGAAACTACTAGGCTCTTGAAACTCCAAGTCTTCTGCCACACTCAGTGCATAATATACACTTCCAGCTAGTCCATAGAAATCAGGCCTTTGGATTTGTCTTCTTGGCCTGTCTCTTCCTATGCTATAAGTTCTGAGATTTGCCATCTCAGTTTGACCATCTTCCTCTTCTGATGAACTGTCATCTTCTTGCTAAGCTTGAGTATTCCCCTCTGGTGGTATATTATCCTTATTTAGCTCAACCTGAACAGAAATTCTTTCAGGTTCCACAGCTCCATCAGCTTCCTCTTGACTTCCAGTAGAGTTGTATCCCATCACATCTTCATTGAACCTTACATCTCTGCTTATCAGGAGCTTCTGGTTTCCCTGTTCTAAGCACCATAACCTGTAGCCTTTTATGCCCTCAGGATATCCTAAGAATACACATCTCTGTGCTCTTGCATCAAGTTTGTCTTGCCTAATGTGAGCATAGGCCAAACACCCAAACACTCTTAAGTCATGATAGTTTGGTGTCTTTCCACTCCACACTTCTTCTGGAGTTTTAAATCCTAGAGTTGATGATGGTGACCTGTTGATTAAATAGCATGCAGTGTTTATTGTCTCCCCCCAGAAGGATTTAGGTAATCCAGCATCAATCAACATACATCTAACTCTTTCCAGCTCAGTTCTGTTAAATCTTTCAGCAACCCCATTCTGTTGGGGGTTCATAGGGACAGTTCTGTGCCCTGTGATACCCTTCTCTTCAAAAAACCCTGTGAATTCAGTGGATAGATATTCCAAGCCATTATCTGTCCTAAGATGTTTTAGTTTCTTCCCTCTTAGGTTCTCCACCTAATTCAACCATGTTTTAAACTTGAGGAATGCATCACTCTTGTTTCTCAAAACATATATCCAGGTTTTTCTGATGTAATCATCAATGATGGACATGAAATACCTTCCCCCTCCATGTGTTTCTGTTCTTGAAGGCCCCCAAATATCAGAGTGTACATAATCCAGGGGTTCTTGAGTGGAATGTATCCCTTTAGCATAAGGCAGCTTCTTGGTCTTCCCCAGAGCACACTTGTCACAGAAATCCAGTGTTCCATTTCCCATTTCACCAATTATGCCCTTTTTGGATAACTCCTTCAACCTTTTCTCTCCAATATGACCCAGTCTTCTATGCCACTTCATAGCATCTTCTCTGCTGATCACAGATTCAGCACATCCTATCACAGGTGATCCAATCAAAATAAACAGGCCATTGTGTTGCCTTCCTTTGATTACCAGCTTATTGTGTTTAGTGATGTGAAGATGACCTTCTAGGGAATTGAACTGACAGCCATTTGCCACAAGAGAACCAAGGGATAAGAGATTTCTTTTCAATCCAGGGACATACCTCACTTGAGAGATGGTTCTGATAACTCCATCATACATTTTAATTTGAACTGATCCTGTGCCTTTGACTCTACAGGAGTGATCACTTCCCAGTAATACACATCCACCATCTTCTTTCCGTAGATCTTTGAACCAGGATTCATTGGGACGCATGTGGAATGAGCACCCAGTATCAAGAACCCATTCCTTTTCCATTTTTGTGTCTGTGATGTTTAAGACTTCTGGGGTGTCTTCTTGATGTTCTGTTATAGCCACTTCTGCCTCTGATTCTCCTGCTTCTTCTTCTTTTGTGGACAGTCCTTCTTCAAATGTCCAGCTTGCTTGCATTTGAAACACTTCCTGGTTTCAACCCAGTCTCCTTGTTTCTTTGCATTCTGAGTTCCAGATTTGTTATCTTTAACTCCCTGGAACTTCTTCTTCTGGAAATTCTTTTTGAACTTAATGTTCAGGCCTTCTCCAGCTTGTGCAGAGCCCTTTTCTCCCTGATTCTGAAAGCACTTGGTCTTTAATGCTGACAAGATGGATTCATAACTGATTTTTCCATTTCTTCCAAACATCAGTGCATCTTTAAAGCTTTCCATGGATTTTGGAAGAACATTTAACACCATCAGAGCCTTATCATCATCCTCCAAGTTCACCCCCAGATCTTCCAATTCTTCAATCATCTTGACAAACTCATCAAGTTGATCAGAAATGACTTTATCATCAGAGATTTTGAAGGACATTAATTTCTGTTTCAGAAATAGTTTGTTGGATATAGACTTTGATTGATAAAGTTCCTCCAGTTTACCCTATGCCTCCACTGTATTCTTACACCTTGAAACCTCCCTCAAAGGTTTATCACCCAGACATAAGAATACCAAACTCCGAGCCTTCTTATCCAATTCTGGAAACTTAGATTTCTCAGCATCAGGCAATTGATCAACAGGAAGAAGTGCAGAGTCTAGGCCATTCTGAATCAGCACTGCATTCATTTTGATCTTCCAGAGTGAGAAGTCATTCTTACCTGAAAACTTCTCCACATCCATCTTTACTCCAGCCATTCCTTCTTCTTCTTTGAGTGTGTGTGTATGTTTCCCATAGACGGCGCCACTTGTTAGGTTTAAGAACACTTAAAACACACACACAACAAGATTCAATCCAGAAATGAATGAAAAACGAATGAAAAACCGGCCACTCAAAACCGAACGCAAAATCGGAAACAAAATGAAGAACATAAGGTTTTTACGTGGTTTGATCAATGTGATCTACATCCACGGAGGCTCTATACACCTCAATTCTCTCCACTAAACAATCAATTACAAGAAACAACTCAGAAAACTAGAAGCCCCAATTAACAATCCGAATTGAGCTCAAGAACCCTAGCTTTCAAATTCTAATGATTGTGTAATGTTTACAGAGGGAAAACTACGTGTATCAACTCGTCTTTACAAGTAGAACAAATGTATATAAAGAGCTAAGCTCGAATCAAGAAGTTCTGGAAGCTGGAACCAAATCAGTTTCAACTGCCTTTAAAACTGGTACAAGTCTTCAACAACGGTTTCTCATGCAACAGTTCAAAACCATTGCACATTTCTGTTATAACCGACACAAGCCCGGTTCTTCAATAACTTCCAAAACTGATGTGATATAAATCCGGCTCTCTGGTCCGGTTCTTCACAACCTAAATCCGGTTCCTGATTCTACTCAACCTCTACTACGAGACATGCTCACTTGATGAAATTGAATTGACATTTACAATGATGAAGGTGACCTGTTGATTAAGTAACCTACTGTGTTGATTGTTTCTCCCCAGAAATGGCAAACCAGCATCAATCAGCATACACCTCACTCTTTCAAGTATTGTTCTATTGAATCTTTCTGCAACACCATTCTATTGAGGATTCATTGGAACTGTTCTTTGTCTAGTGATTCTTCTTGCTTCACAGAATTCAGTAAACTCAGTAGATAGATACTCTAATCCATTATCTGTTCTTAAGTGTTTGAGTTTCTTACACCTTAGATTTTCCATCTGAGTCAACCATGTTTTGAACTTAGTGAATGCATCACTCTTGTTCTTTAATACAAACACCCATACTTTCCTACTGAAATCATCAATTATAGACATGAAGTGTCTTCGTCCCCCATGAGTTTCAGTTCTAGATGGCCCCCAGATATCTGAGTGTACATAGTCTAATGGTTCTTGAGTAGTGTGAATCCCTTTAGCATAAGGCAGTTTCTGTGATTTTCCTAATGCACATTTATCACAGAACTCAAGGGTTTGACTTCCAATTTCTCCAATTAAGCCTCTCTTGGATAATTCCTTCAGACCTTTTTCCCCAATATGCCCTAACCTCTTATGCCACAGTATTAGTTCTTTATTCCCAAGAATACTCCCCACACAGCCAACAACAGGCTTTACAATCAAAACAAACAGACCATTGTGTTGTTTTTCCTTGATTACCAGTTTATTTTCCTTGGTTATGTGTAAGTGACCATCAACAAACTTGAATTCACATCCAGTGGCAATAAGAGATCCTAAGGAGAGTAAATTCCTTTTTAGACCAGGTACATACCTTACATTTGTGATGGTTCTGGTAATTCCATCAAACATGGTGATGTTCACTGAGGAAGTGCCTTGTACTCTGCAGGACTGATCATTTCCCAGAAAAACACACCCTCCATCATCTTTCTTTAGATTCTGAAACCAGTCTTCATGAGGACACATATGGAAAGAGCATCCAGTGTCAAGAACCCATTCCTTCTCCATTTTTGACTCAGTAATATTATGAACTTCTGGTGTGTGTTCTTCCTATTCAACAGCAGCAGCTTCAGCACTTGATCCTTCTTTCTCCTTCTTCCTCTGAGGACAGTTCTTATTCAAGTGTCCAACTTGTTTACAGTTGAAACACTTCATTTTCTCTATCCATTCTCCAGATTTCTTGAAGCTGTCATTTCCCTCCTTGGAGTCTTTGAACCCTTGGCCCTTCTTCTTTGGATTGTTTCTTTTGAACTTTATGTTCAAACCTTCACCAGATTGGTTCACTTTCTTGTCTCCAAGATCCTGTAGACATTTGGTCTTCAAAGCAGTAATAATTGAGTCATAACTCAGCTTATCTTGCCTTCCAAACATAAGAGTGTCTTTGAAACTTTCTAGAGATCTTGGTAGAGCATTCAGCACCATCAAAGCCTTGTCATCATCTTTAATCTAACCCCAAGATCCTCCAATTCATCCAGAAGTTTTGTAAACTCATCTAATTGATCAGAGATTGCCCTTTCATCCACCATTTTAAAGGCCAGTAATTTCTGCTTGAGAAATAGTTTGTTTGAAACTGCCTTGGCTGGTAGAGCTCTTCCAGTTTTTCCCAGGCTTCTATGCAGTTTTACACCAGGAAATCTCCCTCAGTGGTTTATCACCAAGACACAAGATAATCATACTCAAGGCCTTCTGATCTATCTCCCCAAACTTGGGTTTCTCAGCCTCTACCCATTCATCTACATATTTTAGAGTATTTGAAAGCCCATTATGGATCAAGATGGCATTCATCTTGATCTTCCATAAAGCAAAGTCATTCTTACTGACACGTCGGTTTCTAACCTAGTGTTCCGCAAGTGTACGGATGTAGGTGTAGTAACGATTATCAAGGTCGATCCCACAAGGAATAGTTTTAGGTAGTTTGATACCCTAATACTCTAGGAATGTCCTAACTAGATACTAAGTTATAAAGGTTAATTTTACTAATTAAACTACTCAATTAAATATAACTTCAAACTTAGGAAACACGAAAACTAACAATCAAAGAGAAAAGGTATCCTAGGGCTTCGATTTCAGGATATTATTTCAATGTGGAATATGATTAACCTATTAATTTACCAATTCTAGTGTTTATTAGGCGGCACGACAATAATCTAATCCTTCTCTCGAAGCGATTAAACCGTTGATTAATTAAGCTAATTACCCTCTCGAGTCAATTAAACCTAATAACTCCCAAACGATCTTAAGCCACGGCCTACACAGTCATAGACAACTGCGCTCTATGTTCTAAGTCTGATAACAATTCCCTCCTCTCGAAGCGGAATTGTTAAACTAAATTACTAAATCTAAGTGATCAAGCTAAATTCAGTTTAAGCATAAACACAGAGATAAAACACATAAAGAACGGAATTAATAAATTAAATCATAAATCAAAACATTGTTATAAAAATCCCTACTTTCTAACCCTAGGACACGAATAGCTTAGCTATCCATGCCTAGTAACAATCCAATACAAAATCTTAATAAAAACATTGTAAAGAATTAAACTAGAAAAGAATAAATAAACCCGGATGACTCCGTCTCGATGATCTTCGTCTTCTTTTGTCCTCCAAGATGATGTAATTTATGTTCTTGATGATTGATTTCTTTTTCTTAGAGCTTGGGGTCCTTTTTATAGAGTTGGGCCGAATCTTGGGGAAGATAGGCTCAAAATCCTATTAAAAATAGGAAATCTTCGCATAAAAACCCTTCTGACACGGCCGTGTTGCTTAAGTGACACGGCCGTGTTGCATTGCACAATCCACTTTTCCAGCAACAATTTGACACGGCCGTGTTGCTTGAGTGACACGGCCGTGTTCTATTCCAGAATCAACAGCACATTGTGGACCACTTTTGACACGGCCGTGTTGCTTTGTGACGCGGCCGTGTCGGTTCTTGCCCGGTTTTGCTCCTGGACCGGTTCAGACCGGTTCGGACCGGTTTGGACCGGTTCTTCGACGGTTCTCACTCTTTTGGGCCGGTTTTCACTCTTTTCCAACTTGTTTCCTCGTCCGGTAGCCTGAAAATGCTCAAAATACCTTAAAACAAGTCAAAACACATCAAATGACCCAAATATTATTAATATAACTAAATGCCGGTCAAATATGCACGTAAATGATATAAAATATGATCCTAAATCGACCTAAATACATGCATAAATAACGTGTTATCACTTACTGGAGAATTTATCCAAATCCATCTTCCATCCTGCCATAACTCTTTCTTCTTCAGGTGTGAGTGTGGTTTCCCACAGACGGCGCCAATTTGATAACCTATAGTATTGCCAGAGACAGACCAAGGAGGCAAATTCAAAGGCCAGACTTCTATGGGCAAGCAGGGAGTGTATACTATGCACTAAGCATTGCTGAAAACATAGAACACCAGGAACCACAAAATTTCAAAGAGGCAGTCAGTGGCAGTGAAAGTGAGCACTAGATAAGTGCAATGATGGAGGAAATGGAGTCACATGAGAGAAATTCCACTTGGAAACTAGTAGATAAACCTAAGGGGCAGAAGCTGGTGAGATCCAAATGGATCTATAAGAAGAAGATTGAAGCTGGAGAAGTAGAGAGGGTAAGATACAAGGCAAGGCTTATTGCAAGGGGATTCACTCAAAGAGAAGGCATTGATTTCAATGAGGTCTTTTCTCCTGTGGTAAAGCACTGCTCTATTAGGCTACTATTATCTATGGTGACACAAGAAGACATGGAGCTACAACAGCTAGATGTTAAAACTGCATTTCTACATGGTGACCTGGTTGAGAACATATACATGAAACAGCCTGAAGGCTTTATAATTCCAGGAAAAGAGGAGAAGGTGTGCTTCCTCAAAAAGTCACTATATGGGTTAAAACAGAGTCCAAGGCAGTGGAACAAGAAATTTTATGAGTTCATGATAAGTGCAGGTTTCACCAGAAGTTTATATGACAGTTGTGTCTATTTTGATAAAAAGTCTAAGGATGATCAAGTGTATCTTCTACTTTATGGATATGCTTATAGCTAGTAAGAGCAAACATAAAATCCAACAGCTCAAGAATAAATTAAGCTCAGAATTTAACATGAAAGACCTGGGAGATGCAAGAAAGATTCATGGAATGGATATCAACAGAAACATGAAATTTGGAGTGTTGTTCTTATCTCAGAGAAACTATCTTCTGAAGGTGGTTGAGAGGTTCAACATGCATGAGTCTAAGAGTCTGAGTGTGCCAGTAAGTCCCCAGATAAAGTTGTCCAAGGATCAATGTTACCTTCTACGGAGGAGACCCCGACCCTTGAGCTCAAGTCGCTTCCCGACCATTTGAAGTATGCATACCTAGGAGCGAATGAGGCACTACCGGTGATCATCTCGTCCAAGTTGTCACCAAACCAAGAAGCATCTTTGATAGAGGTCCTTAGAGAACACAAGGGAGCAATTGGTTGGACTATTACCGACATTAAAGGCATTAGTCCTCCTCAAGTTTTATGCACCGCATTCTACTTGAGGAGGATTCAAAACCAAGTCGGGAGCCACAAAGGAGACTTAACCCACCTATGATGGAGGTGGTAAAGAAGAAAGTCATCAAGCTACTCGATGTTGGGATTATCTACCCTATATCGAATAGCAAGTACGTGAGCCCAACACAAGTAGTGCCCAAAAAGTCGGGAGTGACGGTAGTGGAGAATAAAGATGGGGAATTGGTTCCTACCCTTTTGCAAACTAGGTGGAGGGTTTGCATAGATTATCGTAAATTGAACGTCATGACCCGCAAAGATCACTTCCCCTTGACATTCATTGATCAAATGTTAGAAAGGTTGGCTAGTATTTCCAAATGGCCATTGCACCCGAAGACCAAGAAAAGACCACCTTTACGTGTCCCTTCGGTACTTTTGCATGGAGAAGGATGCCATTTGGGCTATGCAACGCCCCGGCCACTTTTCAAAGATGCATGGTGAGTATTTTTTCTGAATATGTTGGGCATATTATTGAGGTCTTTATGGACGATTTTAGCGTGTATGGTGAGTCTTTTGAAAAATATCTTGATAATCTTGTTAAAATCTTGAAAAGATACATGAAAATGAATCTTGTGTTGAATTGGGAAAAATGTCATTTTATGGTTGAACAAGGCATAGTTCTTGGGCATATCATTTCATCAAAGGGCATTGAAGTAGATAAATCTAAAGTTGATCTTATTACTGCCTTGCCTTACCCTGCAACTGCGCAAGGGGAAGTGCGATCGTTTCTTGGCCATGCAGGTTTCTACAGGCGATTTATCAAGGATTTTTCAAAGATTGCAGCCCCTCTATGTAGGCTATTGCAAAAGGATGTCAAATTTGAGATGTCGTCTGATTGCAAGATCGCCTTTGATCAGCTTAAGGAGGCCCTTACATCATCTCCCATTATCCAACCACCGGATTGGACACTATCGTTTGAGATAATGTGTGACGCTAGTGACTATGCAGTGGGAGCTGTTTTGGGGCAACAGAAAGGAATAACGACTCATGTGATCTACTATGCCTCAAGGATCCTAGATCCGGCACAAGCAAACTATACTATCACAGAAAAAGAACTTTTAGCTACAGTTTATGCTTTAGAGAAGTTTAGATCATATTTTCTTGGTACTAAAGTTATCATTTTCTCTGACCATGCAGCTCGTCGGGTTCTATTATCAAAGAAGGAAGTTAAACCAAGACTCATAAGATGGATTTTGCTACTTCAAGAATTTGATTTGGAAATCAAAGACAAGAAAGGGAAGGAGAATTCGGTGGCTGATCACTTAAACCAATTGACACAAGAGGACAGTGAAATTCCCTTGAGGGAGAGCTTCCCCGATGAATAGTTGTTTGTAACCTCTGATGCTTTGACACCGTGGTATGCAGATTTGGTGAACTACCTCGTTGCTAGAGTATTCCCTATCGGCATGACTAAGTCTCAAAGAGACAAGTTAAGGAGTTATGCCAAAAACTATGTGTGGGATGATCCATAGTTTGTGGCAGCACGAATCCGATCAAGTTATCTGGAGGTGTGTCCCAGAGTCTGAATTCCACTCCATACTTTCTTTTTGCCATTCTTACGCTTGTGGTGGACATTTCGGTTCAAAGAGGACTGCACACAAGGTCTTAGAGAGTGGTTTCTTTTGGCCAGCCTTATTCAAGGACGCCTACACTTTTTGCAAATCATGTTGCAACTGTCAAAAGACGGGGAACATCTCACAAAGGAATCAAATGCCTCAACAGCCAATAATGGTATGTGAAATCTTCGATGCTTGGGGCATCAATTTCAGGGGCCCGTTCCCATCTTCTTATGGGAATCTTTATATTCTGTTGGTTGTGGACTATATGTTCAAATGGGTGGAAGCAAGGGCTACTCGTACGAACGATTCAAAGGTTGTGGCAGATTTCGTCAAGTCCAACATATTTGCAAGATTTGGGATACCGAGAGCCATGATAAGTGATAGGGGTACACACTTTTGCAACCGGACCATTGAAGCACTCTTTAAGAAATACTTAGTTTAGTGTCTACCCCATATCATCCACAAACAAATGGGCTAGCCGAGACTTCAAATCGAGAGATAAAATCAGTGCTAGAGAAAACCGTCCAACCAAACCGTAAAGACTGGAGTTTGAGGCTTGATGATGCTTTGTGGGCATAACGGACCGCCTACAAAACTCCTATAGGTATGTCCCCATATCGCCTTGTTTATGGAAAACTGTGCTATCTTCCGGTTGAACTTGAGCACAAAGCCTATTGGGCCATCCGGAGATGTAACATGAGCTTAGATGAGGCGGGTGTGCACCGGAAACTTCAACTCCAAGAGCTAGAAGAGATTCAGAATGAGGCTTTCAAAAACGCTTTGATATATAAGGAGAAAACCAATGCCTTCCATGATGCAAGAATTTCCTGCAAAAATTTTGTGGTTGGAGAGAAGGTATGTTTGTACCACTCGAGGTTGAAATTGTTTACCGAAAAGCTTCGATCGAGGTGGATTGGACCATTCATTGTCAAGAAGATATTTACACATGGGGCCATTGAGATAGAAAGCGGTAATATGGGCAATTTTTTTAATGTGAATGGATAATTGCTCAAGCCGTATTTCGAAAGCTATCAAGACAATCCGGGTGAAGAGGAACGAGTAGAAGACCCACCACTGAGCTAAAAGAGCTTTTGTCGAGCCAACAACGTTAAACAAAGGCTCTTATCGGGAGGCAACCCGGCGGTTACTTGTTTTCTTACATTTTGAATTCATAGTTTAGTAGTAGTTTTACTATTATTGTAGTGTTTTGAATTGTTTTGTTTAAATGTGTTCATATAAACAAAAGTTAGTGTACAATGGGGTTGAAGGAGACAAAATTAGAGGAAAATTCGCAGAGGACCTCACCTCGGCCGAAGCACATAATGATCTCGGCCGAGGCACATTTAAGGAAAAAATTGCCCAAGTCCCTGTAAAGTCACCTCGGCCGAGGTCCATCCCTGTCTCGGCTGAGGTCAATATGGAGCAAAAATGGGCTAAAACCCCTGTGAAGTCACCTCGGACGAGGTGAATCTATGTCTCAGCCAAGGTCCATTTTCTGCAAAACAGGGCCAATTTCTCTGTAAAGTCACCTCGGTCGAGGTCCATATCCGTCTTAGCCGAGGCCTGCTGCTAGAATCCAAAGAGCCCAGACGAAGCACTCACCTCGGCTGAGGCCAGTATGAGAACAATTTGCCTCGGCCGAGGCATGGCCCAGGTATAAAAGGGGCCTGTGCGAAATAATTAGGTTAGTCTCTTCCCCAAACTCGCGAAAAACGCATACACATACACACACTCTCAAATTTCACCATTTTTACTCAATCAAAGTCACTTAAACTCACACAATCACTCACCCACATCACCACGCACACTTCGATTTGAGTAATTTTGGATTTGGAGGAAATTTGGAGTCGGGTCAAAAAAGGGCGCGAAAAGAAAAATTTAATTTTTTCTCGATTAAATCCGACCGATATGTACGGCTATCCCTTTCCCTTAGTCTCTTATTGCTTATTATGGACTTTGTTGTTATATTGGGGGTGAATTTTGTATTAGAATAGCTACTGCATTGATATTGGTTACACACGAGCCCAATGTTGTGATTTTTTTACAATGTTGATTTATTTTGTGCATTCTAAGACTCAATTTGTTATGATAGCTCTAGAATTTACATGTTGGTTGATGTGGGATGATGATTAGGGTGAGAAGCTTTAAATTTGGAGGTGAAATTGGTTGTGCCATATCACCGAACACATGGCATGCATTTCACTATAGTTATTCTTTTGTAGTTGCTTTGATTGACATGCTCAATTATTATGTCGATTAGTTGAAATTGTGGTAAAAACTAGACAATTTTAGACTCTTGTTTTGTAATGAAAAGAATTTGACCTATTTTTGTTGAGTATTGATTGATTTTAGTTGCAATAGGATAGTAATTAGAAATGTTTGACATATGTACAAACTGTGACAAGTCGATTGAATTATTGATTTTGTAAGTTCGTTTGTGATTTACTTGTTGATTGAATGCGAGTAATTGATATAATGAACTTGATTTTTATTGAATTATTTTTCGATTGAACTTGATGTGTTAATTAGTGATGAAGTTTGACACTAGTGCACAATGATCGATTAGTTTTGTTAATGTGTGTGTTTTTTTATTGTTTATAGGCAAATAATGGCACCACCGAAGAACACAGGCACTTCTAATAAAGATGCTACTACAAGCAGAAGAGTAACCCAAAAAGTCCGAGGCAAGGGCAAAGAAAAAGTATATGAGCCCAATCCCAAGGCTCCCGGGATTGAAATCCCGGAAATTCCAACTGCTGTAGATCAGACCACGAACATCCATCCCTTTGACATCGTGTTGGAGAAAGAAGAATATAGAGACAGACTCAGACGACTAATGAGACGGGGGGGAAGGGGGTGATACAGACCTGATTTGGCGATCCCAAGATCCTTGAGGCCATGGGGATCAAGGCAAATGTTGATGAAATCTTGAAGAAATCCGGCCTTGCTAAATGCCTCGCCCTTCGTCCCACATATGAGAGATTCGTCTTAGAATTCTTTAGCACTCTCGAAGTCCGGGCAGACTTAAGCAAATGCAAAAATCCGGTCTACACTATCACTTTCCAATTGATGAACGAGACGAAGACTCTCGGGAGATCAGATTTGATTCGCATTTACGGGTTCAATCCCAACCCCTCTACCTACGATTATCATGCAAACGAAAAGTTTGATGTGTAGACCTTCTGGGGGCAAATCACAGCTGCCCTCGGAGTAATCGAAGCTCGGCGTTTCGACTCCAAGAAGTAAAAAATGACTTGGATTAGGAACCCGGTCGTTAAGTATCTTCAGAAGCTGCTAAGCTTGAAAATTTTTTGGCAGAAGGAGATGAGCGTCGCCCAGATGTTCGAGTTGGAGGTCTTATGGTCGATTATCAAAGGGCTAATTCCTGGTCGAAAGCTTCGAGAAAATAGTGAATGAACTGAAACCGGATAAGAAGAAGGAAATGAAGCTTCTCGACCTGATCTATTGTGGAGCCCTCATCACTCCCATCCTTGAGCACTTCGGTGTTCCCTAGACAGATTTTACTCTGATTACGGAGAGTTATTTTCTGGATTGGGAGGACATGGAAAACATGAGGATACCGATGTTGGGGTACCATGAGGGGACTTCTGGGACAGCAGTGCCATACGTTCTACAGAATATGAGGCCATGCCTTCGACTTCCGAATCCCATTCTGCCTTACATTCAGAACCTCGATAGCACTACAAACTTGGCGTTGAATTCGGAAGTTCACATGCGAGAGTCAGAGATCCGACCAGCGATGAGTTGACAAGGTATCATAGGGGTAAGAAGCCAAGGACAATGGTGAGGGAGCAGAGCATAAGGGAAAGAGAAGGAAGCAGCCAGCCGAACATGCCACCCAGGAAGAGACCGGCATCTGTCGTGCAGTCTCAGTCCGAGATTCAAGAGCACCAGAACAACCGGCTAGCTGCGATGGCGGGAGAGATTCAAGAAATGAGAGCTGACATCAGAAAATGGGGGCCAACTTGACAGAGATTAAGGAGAGCCAGAACAAGCTTCTGGAATTGTTCAACAACATTCGAGGATGCTTCACCGACTCAAGCCCTCGACATGCTCGGCCCTCAAAGTCGCTGTGAGTGGAGCACCAAAGGTGTCTCGCCTCCTCTCCATAAACTTAGTTGAAAACTAAGTTTTGGGAGAGAGTGGGGGTGGAACATTCTTGGCCGCTCAAGTCCTCATCTCTCGTATCTCCCTTGCTATCTTCCATACTCTGGCTTATTGTGATGATTTCATTGGCCTGTGTGCCCCATTTTTGTTTGATTGGCACTTGATTGGGATTGATTTTGATTGTGGCATTTGAGCCTAGACACTTTGTTAGATTAGTTTGATGGTCTGTGTGCTGATTATGTTGATTAATGCTTATAGTGGATATTTCTGTTTAATTGTGGATAAATTGGTGTGCCTTTCAGCCGTTAACTATCTTTTTGTTGGTTTATTTGCATTATTGTTGGTATTTTGGTTTGGTATTGCACATTTAGGAATATTAATTTTGGTAGTTTTAGTTAATTTTTGGGATGGATGGTTTTGAATAATGGGTTGAGTTTGTTAAGCACCAATCCATACCCCTTCTTTCCACAAACTTAGGTTTTCAACCAAGTTTGGGGGGAGGGGGGGGAGAGGGGGATGGTGGTCGTAGGTGTACGGATTTGGTCGCTTGGAAAAAGTTGATTAGACCAAATTGGAACGAGAAATGTGGCAATGGTTAATGATAAAAATCTTTGAAAATTTTTTGTCAAAAATTTTGAAAATGGGCCATGGTAGAGCATGGTAGGCTTTTGAAACAAAATTAAGCTTGCATTCAAAACTTGTGATCAAAATTTTGCCAAAGTGAGCTTTTGAGCCTTAAAAAGATACTCCCATTTTAGGAGTAATTCAAATCTTCTTACGGTGTGAGATTCATTAAATTCATTTATTCATCTCCAGAACTTGCCCTGAACCTTTATATCGAATAAGTCGGTACATCGTGTGACCTTGAAAGTGATTTTAGGCATTTCTTGATTTATGCCTATTTCAAAAACTTGAAAATGCTTCATTTTCACCATATATTTAAAAGAATTTGCCTCTGGTTAGCCCGTTGAGCTTTTAGCCTTTTTGTTTGATAACCAACTCTAAAAGCCAAATCTCTTTCCATTAGCCTTCTAACCTAAATGGACTAATTGAGTATGAGGAAGGTGGTTGGAAGGAAGTAGGGTTGGGAATTGGGATCAAATTGGGTAGAATAGAGGAATCATTTAAGGATGAAGAAAAATTACACAAAATAGGCAAGAGTTGAGAACATTAGCATCTCCAATGTTTGTAAATATTTATCAGTGAAAAAAAGAAAAGAAACTCGAGTCATAAAATTGAAAAAAGTTGAAAAATCAGAAAAACAAGAGAAAGAGTTGCTTGTATATGTCTTACTTGTGTTTAGGTTTGAAGAGGCTAGTGAAGAGTACAATGATCTTTGATCAACATTCTCAAAATTTTAAAAGCTATAAAAATCAAACTCCAAGTGAGAATTGAGAACAAGGAAGTTGTAGGTTGGGTTGAGGTAAATAAATCGAACCTAAGGATCGATGTGATTGGGAAGTGAGAGAGTGAGGTAGAGTGATTATTGTTTGAGGGGTAGATGAGAGTAGCTAACTCATTTAGTCCGTTTTATAGTCACTTTTGCCCAAAAATTATCCCACCTTACCCCCAAGCCAACATTACAACCCTTGTAAAGACCTTTTTTGCTTTGTCACACATGTCGAGTACACGTTCTAATTTAGATGATTGGTAAGCCTATGGTAGGCGATTCATGCATTTAAATGTGAGCGCATACACTATCCACTTGATACACTCGAGAGTTGAGAGTTACACTCACCCGGTGAGGATCTCAAGACGAGAATGTCAAGTTTTGAAAGTAGTCGAATTAGTCTATCACATATGCTCATTATCACCGTGATTGCCTAACTTTTGAGAAAATCTTCTGAAACCATTGTGCCACTTAAATCTGCCCTAATGTCCTTTCTTCTTTTTCTTAATTTGTTTAGGACAAAGAAAAGTTTAAGTTTGGGGGTATTCGGTACACATGATCGTGCACGCATTTTAGGTTGATTTAAGTGCCAATTTAGATATAATTGTGTGCATATTCATGTGTATTTTGCGCATTTATTTCTTATTGAGCAGATTAACGTGTTCAGTTCGTTTCTATGTCAAAACAGTACAATTAGATTGAAAATGAGCATCAAAGATTGCAAAGTTGATGGATCGAACGAAGTAAACAGAGGACAAGGCTGAAGGAGCACCTCGGCCAAGACAAACCTAGATCTCGGTCGAGGCAGCCATCCAGGGAATTTGGGAAGAAAAGCAGAGTTCAAGGCCTTGGCCAACACGAACCCAGATCTCGACCGAGGCACCCTTCCAGGGGAACTAGGGAGAAAATCAGAGCTCAAGACCTCGGCCGAAACATGTATTCACCTCAGCCGAGGTAACCTTCCAAGGAAAAATGAAGGCTTCCAAGTTTTCAAGGCCTCGACCGAGGTGAGTACATACCTTGGCCGAGGTGATCCCTGAACCCTAAACCCAGAAAAACCCCTTTTTACCGCCTCAACCAAGGCCAGTCTTAAGATGAAACCCTATCAGCTTCGCCTCGGCCGAGGTCTGACCCTCTGTTTTAAACTGCAAACGTGTTTTTAGCTTTAAATCCAACTATCAACTTCTCCTCTATATATATATATCCTCCCACTCGACTTTTAACCTATCTTTGGACATTTCATCATCCATTTCCAGCCTCCATTCCACCAAGAAGAAGGATTGGATAAGAGGATTGAAGATCATCTTCTCCAATCACCGTTTTTTGGTTCTTTTTATCTTAGTATTTTGTTTCTTTGTATTTTAATCAATTCTCTACTTGTAATAGTTAATATGGGTGAGTAGCACCCTAATTTCCACCCTTGATCGATTGTGGAACTTTGAGTCGACATTATTTATGTGATTATTACGGTTGATGTTACCTTTTAATTGTGTATTCAAGTGTTTTATACTATTTGTTGTTATTGACTTATATTTATGAGTTGAATTTAGAATTGATCACCCTTTAGGAAGCTTATAAATGTATTGCTAGAAATCGGGATCACTATCCGTAATTGTAGGATTTTCAATTCATGAGTAGCAAAGAATGATTAATTCATTGGTGATAGTATCAAGTTTGACCTCTAAAACCGAGCTTGTGAGTTTTATGTCTTATCTATCTCGTTGTCTTGGTGCTTTTATCGTTTGGTTATCGAGTCGGAGAGAGCTTGTTCGAAGGTTGGATTAAATCAAATAGGGTTAGTCGAAGAGCATGTTTGGCTAGCTAGGATTAAGAGACAACAAGGCTATTAGAGCTTGTTAATAGTCTTCAGATAGGGACTTGAATTGCAACTGATTGGGCATCAACAATAGTCGCGTAAATCAATTAGACCGAAGGAAAACGAGATCAAGGGTGGATCCTTTTACATATTTAAAAAATCGAAAAAACAATCTATTTGTCTTTAGATCACTTGTTACTTGAATTTTAATAGTAATTGTTATCTAGTTTATCTTTTGATTTTGGTAATTTTTAGTAATTGATTAGTTGGCAATCACAAATTCCCCCCACAACCTTAATTGCTTCTTGCTTGTTAGTTTCTAATACTATTTCAAATTCCTAGTTGCTTGACTACATCGAAACGATATTATTCATCCGTTCCCTGTGGATTCGACCCGACTTGCCACTCTACTTAGTAGAGTTGAGAGTTCGGATAAAATATTAAATCTGGTAGGTAACGTGTAACGACCACATTAACTTACCACTTAAGGAGAAAGAATATTGTGATATACTACCTCCATTTTTATTTAGATGTCCAGTGTAGATAACAAAATTAAGAAGTATGGAAAAAATTGACAAATAAACCCTCTACTATTATATAGATATGGTAGGTTATATAATTAGAGATTTTTTAGGAATAATTGTAGGGATAGTATTGAAAAAAATATGGAAAAAATGCTAATAAGACGACTAAAAATAAACGGAGGTAGTATTATATATATCGGATATATATTCAATTCTTCCCTATATCAGGTAACACATGCAAATATCAATATGGAGGTCTCCACACACCGTGTATTGCAGTGCAGTTCGTGAGAACACCGGAGAAGGCTTGGAGGTTTGAAGCGTGATAAGCACAAAGATGTTTGGTAAATCACGTTACAGAGGTATTCCATATAACCTTCTAGCATAGATTAATTAATTCGTAGAACATATAATAATTCGATCAATCTTACAACGATGTATCCGATCGTCTATATTATATATTGTGGATTAGATAGAAATCGTGGTTCTACCAAATATACCGCACACAAAATATGCTCACGGTTAGTAAATAGTTACTCGATTATGGGATCTGACCCTAGTAAATTTAAACAAAATCCGCGTTAAAATAATATAAAAAAAAAAGAATATTAATAGAAAGTGATCACAACTTAAATTGAGCTAATTCTTACATTTTGTATCACTCATAAACGAACAAGGGTTGTTATCGTTTATGTCGAGATCATCAGCCAACAAATCAAAGAACCAAAAATAATTTTCTTTGTTCTCATTTTGAGCAGCAAAGCAATTGGATAGATGCAATCACTTGCATCTATTCCTACAGTGGTCAACAATGGCCTCCAAACATACCCTTTGGAAAGCATCCATCCACGGAGATCAGACGTCTGCTGATACACAATGTGTATACATGCATTTTGAGTCGTCTTAGATAGATATTTTATGACATTTGCATGTATAAATGATCGAAATATGTAATTGTAACAACCAGATTTTTTAGACTATTTTAAGTAATTATAAAGTGCCAAAATATTTAATTTATTTATTTAGAAACAAATTTTTAGTTTAATCAAGCCATTACTAAAATACTAATGTAACAATATCTCCAAATTTGTCATGTCCTAATATTTTAGCAATTAAGGTACATAAAAATAACTTGAAAATATACATTTTATTAGAATCTTTGAAAATTTTATGCATAATATCAATTATTTGCAGCGGAATATAAATAAAACAAATTGAAATAACATAACCTAAACAAGCAATTTAATTTAATTTGAAACCTAGCATAAATCTCTAATATTTTTAAATAATCTAAAACAAGTATTAATTTAATAAAAATATTTTCTAACTATGCACTTAATATGAGAAATCATAAATGAAAATTCTAATATGCAATCAAGTATATTTTAAAGTTATAATAACTCCAAATATACTAGCAACTCACATAATATTCTATCACCTATCAATTGTTCAAACTTGCGAAAATAAATCCACTTCAAGCAACCTAAACAACATAGTTCAATAACCCAACATCAAATTCAAATAAAGATTCATTACTAAATCAATACCACCATATGCTTTCCACGCTCCGTCTCTGCTTCAATCACTACATCTCTCCGTTTCCATATGATGATCAATAATGGGTTGGGGGTGCGCTTCCTTCAACTCGTGGAGACACAATTTATAATAATTAAAAGCACATAGGAGACATTGAATGTAAAACAGTTATAATGAATAAGACATGTAGCCAAGTAACATGTCAATTATATTGTAATGGGACATGTAGCCATGACATATCAATTGTAATGTATTGCTAAATAGGTAGTATTATAAAAAAGAAAAGAAAACAAAGAAACAAGCGAGTAATGTGGAGACCACATGACGGTCACTCACAAGGGACAAACTAAAAACCTTTTCATGCCACAAGGCGGCAGATAAAGGTGTACATAATAAGTGTAAAATTGGCTAAAGAAAATATAAGCAAATACAAGAACAAGCCAACATGGTGCAATGAATAGAATTGTCATTTGGCATACTGCAGGTGCGAAGCACCTTGCCCTATGTCACGAAATCCAAGCGTGGGGGAAGTCCAACACTTCTCACATCGGCGTGAGTCCAAAATCCCTGGGAAGATTTCAATGCATTAGCTCAGAGCTGTCTAATCTGTAAGCACGACCAAATGACATCCCAGAACACAGCAACAACGGAGGGATTGCGAGATGGAAGCAGGTCAGCCCTAAAAGCTGAAGATACCAGCAGCAGCTGGGATGAATCATCACACGAAAGCATCATAAAAACCATCATCATGCACAACAGAGATGCTCGACGTGATGAATAATACAAAGGGGCCTGGCTGCTCGTCAAAATCGCAATCAAAATACACAGGCCCTTGGTGAAACGTGAAAATTGGCTCACAGGCCATCAAAGACAGCAAAATAAATGTTCCAGAAAATGCAATCCACTCATAAGATTAGCCCATAATCAACAAAACGGGTGCATCTCTTGACAAAGTAGCAGCCAAAAACAAGACCCATGGCCATGCTCTTTAATCCAAAACAAGACCCAGGATCTTGGAACACCCCGTCCCAGCAGCCGCGGCGAATAAGCAACTGGAGCGGTTCGCGAAGTGGACTCGCTGAGTTGACCTGGCAAAGCAACCGACTCGGAGAATCAAAAATGACTCACAGGGTCGACTCGGTCAGGCGGCGAACTCAGTGAGGGCAGGGCCACCATGAAGGTCACCACGCAAGGCGGCGGAGTGAGGAAGAAGGCCACCATGGGTGGAGCACCTACTAATCGAGATCTTCAAATCGGCAATAGATCTTTTCATTGGTCGCGATCTTCAAATCCTCTTCGATGGCGGATGGAGGAAAGCCGGTACACCCAAATCTTCAGTCTTCAAGATTGATATGAAGGTCAATGACCGACTGTCGCCTGCAGACGTGATGGAATAAGAACGCAGAGGCCTGCGATGGGAGAGAAGGCCATCTCGAAGCATCGGTGATACAGAATCAGAGAAGAGCATCTTGTCCTATCTGCAATAGGACTCAAACCAAAAGCCCCAAACTGGCCCCTTGTAAAGAATCAAATATACGCCACAAATGAACACGGTGCATTGTCCAAAAGGGATCTGCAGCATTGCGACCTCTTCATTACAGAAATACAAATCAATAGACTAGGTATGTGCTGCAAAAGCGAATAATACGAAAAGTTCATCCTAAAAATATAAAATAAGAACTAAATATGGACGAACTTGATATGAAAACAACAACAAACGAAAGAAAAATAAATAAAGACAAAAAAAGGGGGGGGGGGTGGCCGGCGACTGGTGGTCCGCGACTTCCGGCGGCAACAGTCGCCGGCCAAGATGGGAGAAGACAAAGGTTGTGCTTTTGCTTGTAGAAAGAGGAGAGAGAAGAGAGCGTTTCGGGGAGAGCTGTTTTTTTTTTTTATTATAATGTATTGCAACATGTAGCCAAGTAGCATGTTGATAATAATAAACATCTATACAGTCCTAAATAATACAATTAATTAAAATAAACTGTAACTAACCCCCACCTAAAAAAGTGCAATGAGTGAAATGCAAATGTTGAGATTAGTCCGTAGTCCTAGGTCCGTACTCTAGCTCCTCAATTTCTACAATTAATAGAGGATATGAATATTTTAGTATTTAATAGTAGTATACACATATTAGTAAAGAAGAACAAATAAAACTTTGAAAATTTAAACAAATGGGATGATGATGATGATGATAATAAATATTGAGGTTAGTGAGTATGGCTATAAGGAGTATTTGGTTGGTGGGCCACTCTGCAGTAAGAAGATGGGCTAAACAAGATTTATGGGTTTGAGGCTTTAGAAGAAAAATATTAAAATGAAATTATTGGGCTCTTGTACTAAGTGAAATTGAGAAATCTGGTGAAATTATTTCTCTGTCTCCGTAACAGATGCACACGCTTCCAATCCTCCTCACAGACTACATCTTTTCTCCTCCGTGTATGCAACTCATGACACCACTTCTTCTCTTATTCGCTGGGATATACACCCCGCTCTTCCCTTCTTCAATTTCTGGTGAACAATTCAGTAGTCTGGCGGCAGATCTTCGCCTGACCTGGGCCAAATCAACGACATACCGCATTCGTTGCAACGACGGTGTCGCTATACAATCTGGTTGAGAGAGACCGGTCGCCAAAAATGCGATATGAATGGCTCCGGCGGTGGGTTTGGTGGCGAGCAGAGTTGCGAGTTCTTCTCGTTTTGCATAGGTTTGCTACATATACAATTTTGGGAGAAGTGAGAGGGACCATGGTGGTCTATAAGGTGACGGGGTGTAAGAGGTAAGGGAATAGTGATTGAAAAGCTTAGGGCAAACAATGGTAGCCAGAATTGAGATCAGTTGTTGGCCAATCTGACCATTTCAATGGCTTCTAAGAAAGAACAAGAACAGAGGACCATTTCAATTGGATTTTGTGTGTAAAAAAAGTGTTCTAGGATTAAGAATGTTCCCTATATATATGAAATTAGTAGGCGGTTTATTTTATCAATTGCCATAATCCCATGATTTCCCCTTCTCCTTCACGTTCGCACAAGCTCAGACCTTGGTAGTTACAGAAATTGAATCCTATATGTTTTCTATTGTAGGCTCTATAGATCTTCGGGCACAAGGTTTGGACCCATACATTTCTAAATGGGCATAAGTTGTTGGGCCCAAAAAAGAATGCAGATGTAATGAATGTATGTAAATGGGCCTATAATAATTAAAATAAACGGTTCTTAATCACATGAAATGGGCCTGCCCGATTATAAATGAAATAATGATAAATTGCACAAAATAGTTAAATAAATAGACGAAAATTTTCCCGTGCGTTACAGTCATATTCCTTGTATTGAGTGTTTTAACATGTTTTGGAGTAAAATAGATAAATATGTGCCGAAAAGGGCATTTGGACGAAGTCTGGAGAAGAAACGGGTAGAGAAAGAGCAAAAACAGATGAAAAGGGCCAAGGAACGATCTGGAAGAGGAAAATCGGTTCCGAACCGGATTTGAAACTGAACGGCCGCGTTAGTTGGACGCGGCCGTGTCAAAAGTAGCTTTGTTTGGCCTATGAACTCTGAAAGACGAACACAACCGCGTCTGGCAACGCGGTCACGTCAGAAGAATGGCCGCGTTAGCTGGAACGACCGTATTCATGGGTTGGTTTAATTTAAATTACACTCGTTTTCTTCAATTCCGCCCTAATTCAACACCACATGACCCAAAACTTATAATAGAGGTTTCCAAGACTAAAGAAAGAGAGGATCATCAGTGGAGAAGCTCTTGGGAGCTAGATCGAAGAGTAAGGAGTCACGAGAGCAAGATCAAGATCAAGATTCTGGGTTTGTTTTCTTCCTTTTTAGTAGTTTAATTATCAATCATGTGTGTTTATGAATTGAATTGGTGTTTGACTTTAGATATGTGTAGCTAAACCCCTTTGTGTTTTAGGGTTTGAGAGTAGGTTATTTACCGACTATGTTTTGATTATTTTTATTCAATTCTAGACGTCATTCTTATCTGATTATTTATATGCTTTGTTCTTACTTTATGAATTATTTAATTTGGCCAATTGATTAATTCGACTTGCTTAATAATTCGTCTTCGAGAGAAGGGAGTTGTTAATAGGCATACAAGCATATCGCATAGGTACCAATAATCGTCCTAGAGGAGTGATGACTTGAGTAGGCATCGGCTTAGGGGCCCTTGGGAGTCTTTTATGTGATAGTTGGCTCGAGAAAGTGACTATTCTTAATTGATCTACACGTTAGCATTATCCGAGAGGAGAGCTAGTTAAGAGTAGCGCCACCTAATGACAATAAGAATTGGTTTAGAAGTCTAGAATAATAGAGTAATCACGCATAGGAGGTAATAACTGAAATCGAATCCCTAGAATATATCTTAATCTATCTGAGTTCCCCTTGTTATTTGAGTCCTTGCATCCCAAGTAATTCTTAATTAATTAGTTAATTTATGCAAAGTGGGGTTTAGAAATATTAATACAATCACTTATTCGAGAGTTTAGATAGGATAGAGATATTAAAATTAAGGTATTAAGCTATACACGGAAACAGTCCTTGTGGGATCAATTTTGTTACCACTAGCTACAATAGTATCGTACACTTGTGGTTTACTAGGTTAGGATTAGTATATCATCTGCATTCTTCTCTAAATTTAGCTTTAACACAGCTAAACAAACGTGTACGCCCCGATAAACTCTGTTATCTAATTGAAATTCAGAGTGGATCCAGGATTACTCCGTAGAATCTTCAACCTATAATCAGGTGATGAAGCAATTTGCTGCCTTTCATCATCATTTATTATCTTCATGGCAATGTTCTTAGCCCTTCATGCAACAAGCCTAGAAATGTTAACTTCTTCATTTTTCTTAACTGTTTGAATTATTCAATTCACTGTCCATGCTGGGTTAGCCCTAAAGTCATTAAGGTAATTATTTTCAGCCCACTTAATACTTACATGTCTAATTTCATGCCCTCTTAGACATTTATGCTCTAGAATTCCTTATTTGATCTATACTATTTTCTTGTCGCTAGACATCAGAGAAGCCCATACATAGAATTCGCAATCCTTGTTCTTGTAATAAGGTTGACACTTCTTCTTATTGTTAGGATCGAATTTAACTTGCATCATTTGTCTAATTGCATGCTCCATTGCAACATCCTTAAACTTTTCAAAGCTCGAAAATTTCTTTCCAATCTCCAATTGAAAATTGGCCATATATTCTCTTTATTGAATTCAATAAATTTAGGCTTTCTCTAATTGTTTTTCTCATCACCTGTCTCAGAGCAAAAATCTAGTTCATTTGAACCAGCATAAGTAGTTTTATCTGAGTCCGCCTCTTCTTCTACATTCCTTTTCAGTAATACTAAATCTCTTTCTATTTTCTTGTGAACGAATTTATCGAAAATACCATCTTCAAAATCTTGTAAGTCATACTCAGAATAAAAAATAACACTATCATCGTCACTTCTTTCACCATTATTGTCACCAGCCAACACTCTTCCACCATCCACCACATCGTGAACGTCTACTTTGACAGTGCGGTGTAGGTGTTGGTAGCGGTAGTCAAGGTCGATCCCACAGAGACTGGCGTATTTCGATACTCCGAGTAATTTAAGATGCTCCTAACTAGACTCTAGATAAGTGAAGGTTGGTTTAGACTTAATACTAATTTAACTAAAAGTACTAAATAAACCACAAAATACTTTGAAAATAGAGAATTTAGGATTAAGGACAACTTAGATAGATTAAAGTGTATCCTAGGATATAGATTTCAATTACGATCCTGATGTATAAATTAACCTACAATTCTAGACTTTTAAACCAATTTTAATGTTTATTAGACGACACTCAAGTAAACCTAACCCTTCTCCCGAAGAGATTAGGTTGTTGATCTATTAGACTTAGTCACCCTCCTAAGTCTACTAAACCTAAAGACTCCCAAAAGACTCTAGACCAAAGCCTACACGATCATAGACAATCGCGCTATGTGTTATACATATTTTAACAGTCTCCTCCTCCTGGAGCGAAACTATTAAACTTGTAGATTTAATCTAAGTGATCAATTTAAACTAAATGATAAGACTAAAAACAAACACATAGGAGTCAAGAATTAAACGATAAAAGGTAATACATCATTCAATATAACCTACTCTTTATCCCTAGAACATAAATGTGTTTAGCTACTCATAATTGTATCTAACTCAAAGAAACATTCATAGACAAAAGTCATTGAAAATCAATACAAAAGTAAGAACAAACTAAACCCGGATCTTCAATCATCGATCTTCGTCGTATTGCTCCTTGATCTTCGATTCTCGACTCCAAGCTATTCTGAGTATGTAAGTGTATGAGATTTTATGATAAAACTCGAGCTTGAAGGTCTTTTTATAAGTTTGGGGATGAATCTTGGGGATTAGGATCCGAATCCTACTTGAAGAAGGAATTTCTCAAAAACGAGTCTTCTGTCGCGGCCGCACACCATGCCTCTCCCGTTCGCGACACTTCTCTTCCAAACCATCTTAAAACAACTAGTTTTGTTGCGGTCGCAATAGGTATCCAGCTCCAAATTTCACTTTCCATACATCTTTTGTCGCAGTCGCGACGGTTCAGTCCGGCTCAACTCTATTTTAGATGGGTTCAAGCCCCTTTTTTTTCCTTTTTGACTTGTTCCTTCTTCCAATAGTCGTAAAACACAAAATTTTCAACCTAAAAAATCTTCAAAACAAGTCAAAATACGTTAACTGACCCAAATATGATGAATATAAGCACCCCTCGACCAAATATGCATGTAAATATTATAAAATATGTTCCTAAATCGACCTAAATACATGCATAATTAATGTGCATCATACTTCCACTAATTCATCTACCTCTTCTTTAACATAAACATGCATTATCCTTGTTCTATCAACAAGCATAAACATTTGAACAACATCAACATCAGTTTCCAAAGATCTTAACCCATCACTTAAACGTTTTTCTGGAGCCAACCAAAAGAAAGACCTACATTCTACTACTTGCACGCGTACTTCTGCAGCCATACTTCTAACCTCAAACATTGATATCTTATCGGCTACAACAATTATCAATACACCCAATCACTTTCTGATCAAACTCATTTAAAGCATTAATTCCAAGTTGGTACATTTGTATATTGAAGTACTCAGATCAACCTCTACATATAAAAATTTAGATTTCAAATCTATATATCTATCTCCTCAATGCTAGTTAATATGAAAAATAAACTTACCATACTTAGGAATGCTTCCTCCTGATGGATTTAATCTCCAATCCATTGTCATTGTTCTCTCTAGAAAAAAGTTCAAATAATTTGTAAATATATTAACCCTAGTTCCAGAAACTAATGTTGCACGAGAGGTGGGAAAGATTTAATTAAATCACTAGAAAAAATTACAAATACAAACTAGAGTTTTTATAAATTTCAAGAAAATAATTTAGAGAAAGGAATATGGCGAGAGTAGGAGAGAACGAGAGCGAGAGAGAGAGAGATGATGAGCCTTACCTTAGTGGCGATGCATCTCCTACTCCACTAATTTCCGCTGCTTTGGACGGTTTTGGCTCCTAAAATGCAGAGAATGGTAAGGCTTCAAGCACTTTATTATTATTATTATTATTATTATTATTATTATTATTATTATTATTATTATTATTATTATTATTATTATTATCATCATCATCATCATCATCATCATCATCATCATCATCATCATCATCATCATCATCATCATCATCATCATCATCAGTTCTTTCCAACTTTGGGGGAGATAATAACTTGACTTCGAATTCATAGGATGTGGCAGCCTACATGACAGTTCGATTGCCACACAACTTAAATTGGTCGGAATTCTCAATAAGAACCATCAGTGGAACATAATGAATATTTTAATACCTAGTGTGGGAGAGGAGCTCACAGGTCTGAGACAACTTTAGGATGGAGAAAGATCAGCTCTACTCCGAGACAAGCATTAATGTGAACTCTTAGTAGGAGGAATATCTGATGTAGGAAATGACCTTACATGGCGGATAGTGGCGAAGTAGAATTGACAGCAGACTGAGTAAGAGTATACAAGTGGAACCATGTTGGAGTTATCACAGGACAAAGTTGACGGGTGGGAGGCACAGCTGAGCCCCATAAAATCAGCAAAGTGAATAGGGCCTAAGGAGGGGCATCAAGTGAAGATAAGTCTCACAAGGAGGCCCAGTTAAGGGGGTTCGTGCGCAGAAACTACCCGACACAAGCAGATAAGGCCCAATCAATCTAGTGGGCCCTAGGGTCTATACAAATTAGGGTTGCACGAACTAGGATTAAAGAAAAGTAAAATCACCCTTTTACCCCTCCACAACCCATATAAATAGGGGACCCCCTTTAAAAACAAAGATGACCTCTCTATCTCTCTCTCTTATTTGCTGTTTTACTGTTTTTTTTTTTTTTTTCTCATGCTCTTCTTAAAAGTCATTTGCTAACTTAAGTTTCAGATATTCTTCCACCGGAGCCATCTCCGGTGGTTTTTCTGGTAATCAAAGCTGCATGAAATCAGAGTTGAATAAAAGGCTCGAGAAGGACACGATTACCCTTTTTATTTCCCACTTCTTTTTTTTTTTTATTTTTTTTTTGTTTTATGTTTTTGTATTTTCTATGTACGTCTTAATCTATCTCACACGGGACTTTGGGAATTAAATCATTCTCACACAAGTCAGTACCCATTCTTATTCAAATTATAATTGGTACACAATTTAATACAATAAGCATACTTTGGTTCTCATTTAAGATATTTACCTTAAATAATACATTTAAGTATAAGTTATGATACTCAATTCAAATAGCATCGTATACTTGATGTACAGGAGATTTTACCTTGTACAATAACAACACGAGATGGAATTAGAGTTTTCTTAGAAAAGCATGGTCAACACTTCTCTGGGCTTTTGGGTTTGAACAGTAGAGGGCACGGTGTCACGGCCCAATGGACAACACTTCTTTGGGGCTTTGGGTTCAACAGTAGGGGGCACGTTGTCACGGCCCAATAACTGCGTCCCATTGTTAGCACGACGGCGAATTGAAACAAAATAAATGGCAAATCCGTCTCTGTGCAAAAACCTCTTTTCATAATCTAGGGTTTCTGGCATCTTCATAAAACTTCCCAATTCTCGCAAGGAGGAATGGGCGGAAAGTGCCCGCACCGTAGTGTGAAAAAGCGTCGTTACTCTCATAAAACTGCCAGGCGCACCAAATTTCTCCTCAAAGATATCCTTTTTACTCTCTGTGTATCATCTTTTCGCTGATTTTTGTTTTTCTAATTATGCTCAACTTTCTCAATGGTGGTTTTCCTTGACCGCTTTGTTAACGGGATGACGCCGTTTATGATGAGCTTTTGAAAGGGGAGGGGGAGGGGAAGGGGAAGTCTCTGCCCATAGATGAAGATCTTCCGGGAATGGGCCAGTACTATTGTTTGCACTGCGAGTAATTCAAATTCATTATTTCTTAATTATTCTTCTGTACTATTTTTCATTTGGAATTGATTTCTATGTTGTTTTCCAAATTTTATTATTTTGTCTATTGATTTTTCTTCTCTGTTTTAGTCGCTATTTTCCTAATGTGACGGTGAGGGATGATCATTTCAAGACCAAACGGCATAAGAAGCGGTATGCGCACTACTTATCAGTCCTGTTCCAATTGTTTTTGCATTCAGTAACGAAAACTTTGCTGTATGTGATCTTATATTTGTGGTCTTCGGAGTTTTTTTACAAGAAACATAAAAGTTCAGAAAAACTCAGACTGTGTTAAAGTAGCAAATTAGATGAAGACAAAGGATCGATTGATAATTTATGCTAACTGCTCAAAATGTGTTGTTTCTTTCTTAATTGATTTGTCTTGAATCAGTGAGTGATAACATTGTACTCTTGAAACTTGATACTGCTTATATTTTCAAATTAGGAATTATTGAAATGCATGTTTAGTTTGGTTTGATATGGTCGTGATGGATTCACTAGATGCTTTTTAGCTTCTAGAACATTTCACTCGAAGCTTCTTAGTTTTTTGGGAAGATTTTAAGTGAAGGGTCTGATTCAACAATTAGATTGTTGGAGCTATCGGGTTTGAGTTCTATAGAGAGTTCTTTCTTGCCCAGAACAGGAAGACCTAGGATGTAGAAGATCATACCGTAGCCTTGGGTTCATGTACGGCAACCAAGGATCCTCCTGCATCATGTTGCTTGTTGCATACCTTAGTTTCTGAAATGATTGATACACTTCCACTTATGCTAGTCCAGTGGGAATTAAGCATATAGATCCTTTCTTGATTGGATTTGTGATGGATCATTGAATAGCAGTTACCACAAATCTATTGAATCAAATTTATCCTCTTTTGCTAATACAATGAAGAAACTATGTTCGGATTTCTGTTGTAAGCCTTCTGAGTTGGAGTATGCACAAGCTACTAATGATTCTGGAATAATGGGTCTCTGGAACTGTAACCGGAAAATCATCATTTGTGTTTTTTAATATTATGTGCGTATATAGGTTTAAAAAAATGGGCTGCTTTTTACAGGTAATAAACAAGTTTATTTGTCTAAAACTGTTTGGATTGGAGTTGAGCAGAATTTCTCCCATCCTGAATAGTGATAATCCTTGTAATTTAGGTTTCTGCTGTAGATGTCAAACTTGTGCTGAAGTTCTGCTATTGATTTGTAGTTATTATTTGGCTAACTACAGTATATCATCAACACATATTTGAGACGCCTAGAGTTATAAATGATTTTTCTGTGCAGCATGAAGATAATGATGGGGCCTGCTCCTCACACACAATTGGATGCTGAGCTAGCTGCTGGGATGGGCATGCCCGACAATGGGCCCAAATTAATGTCAATGTAAATTTCTGGTTATCAGATGTTTGTCATGAGCGTGACCTCTTAGAAATTATCGTGCAGAGCTAATAGCTTGGAGTTATCTATACTGGACAGTGTTATGGCTACACATCCTTTTTACGTAATGATATTTCTTCAGTTGCTTGTAGCTCTACATGAAGGCTATTTTGATCTTTTTTTTTCAGTGTCATGTTTGATTTATTCGCAACATACTAATCGCAAACGACTGGCATGTGGAATAGTTGTCAACGATTATCATATGCCATTTTGCTGATCATCCATGTTGTCTAATGCGTAATCCCATTTGCTTCACTCAATGGTAACATATATCTTAGAGGGTGTTTGGCTGAACTTATTTTGAACATCTTATAAGCTCCAACATCTTATAAGTTGTTTCAAGAGCTTATAAGATGTAATTTTAAGGAGCTTATAAGTTAACAAAATGTTTGGATAAAGGAGCTTATAAGCTTGCAATTAAATATAGTGATTTAGCTGTAAATTTGATGTCTAATTTAAAGTTAATATTAAATACACATTTTGATTAGTATGTGAAGTGTGTGTAGTGTGTGAAATGTGTGTAGTGTTTGATTAGTATGTGAAGTGTGTGAATTGTGTGTAGTGTGTGTAAGTGTGTGAATTGTGTGTGAAATTTGAGTGTAATAGTTATGATCTTAAAAAATAAGATGGGAATGAGATATAGAGGGTGTTTGGCTAAGCTTATTTTAAACATCTTATAAGCTCTAACATCTTATAAGTTGTTTCAAGAGCTTATAAGATGTCATTTTTAAGGAGTTTATAAGTTAACAAAGTGTTTGGATAAAAGAGCTTATAAGTTTGCAATTGAATATACTGATTTAGTTATAAATTTGGGGTCTAATTTAAAAATTAATATAAACGCACATTTTGATTAGTGTGTGAAATGTATGTAGTGTGTGAAGTGTAAATAGTGTGTGAAATGTGTGTAAGTGTGTGAAGTGTGTGTTGTGTGTGTAGTGTGTGAAATGTGTGTAGTGTGTGAAGTGTGTGAAAAATGTGTAGTGTGTGAAATGTGTATAATGTGTGTAGAGAGTGTAGTGTGTGTAAGTGTGTGAAATGTGTATAATGTGTGTAGAAAGTGTAGTGTGTGTAAGTGTGTGAAATGTGTGTGAAATTTGAGTGTAATAATTAAGATCATAAAAAATAAGATGGAAATAAGTTGGGGTAAAGCAACTTATTTTTTTTAGATCTTATAAGCTCTTAGAGCTTATTTTTTGATCTTATATGCTCCTAAACATCTTATTTTGCCAAACACTTTGCAAGAGCTTATAAGCTCCTAAACAACTTATAAGATGTTTTTAGGAGCTTATAAGCTCAGCCAAACACCCTCATAGTGACTTAACTTTTTTAGATCTATAAGCTTTAGAGCTTATTTTTGGGTCTTATAAGCTCCTAAACATTTTTTTTTTTACCAAACACTTTGCAAGAGCTTATAAGCTCTTAAATATCTTATAAAATGTTTTTAGAAGTTTATAAGCTCAGCCAAACATCCTCTTAGTGGCTGGGCGTGTATAGTCTTTGAGCATTTCTATCGGCATTTCTCATGAACTACCCATGTAGATATTTCGTGCACTATGCGTGATGCATGGCACATCTAAAACGATCATTTTTTTAAAAACGTATTCCAAGACATATTTGTGAATAATTTGACAATAATTTTGGGGGTTTGGAAATATATGCTATCATCTACACGAAAATGTATTTCTTGTCTCATCTATTAGGTAGAGTCTGCATGCTATACTAAAATGTGTTGCATAAGTTAACAATGCGTGTGTATATATATATATATATGTATAGAATTGATGGGGTACAAACTTAATATAAGCATCATTGTGGGCGCCTAGTTATCGGTTCGGATTTTCTACCACATTTGATATAATATATTATACTAATTACGTCACATAATTACTTATTATGTCTTCATGATATCATTATATACATGTGTTGTGTGTAGATTGAAATGTGGTGGAAGATATTGTATTGTATGGAGTAGGAGATTCAAAATGCCTAATTATATGACAACCCGCCTCAACAATTTCTTTTCTTTATCTTTTCTACTATTATTTCTCTCTTATATCCTATATATTCTCATTTATTTGTTTCTCTTTCCATTATTTTTCTCTCAAAACTTCAACACTAGGACAAATGGCACAGATAATGTACAGAAGATGATTACAATATATGCACACTCCCAACTGTTTCCACTGGTTCGTTGGAGAAGATCTCTTCCCGCCCCCGCCTCCTCGGTGATAACCGAAACAGATGGTACAATTCAGCCAAAGACTTCATTGCCACATCGAACCTCATGTGAAATTGGGAGCTGAAAAATGCAAGCATGCTATCATAAACATAAAACATCTTCCTTCGACCTCATACTCAAAAGAAATCTATACGACCGTAATTTTTAAGATAGATTAAAATCTAGATTTGATGGCAATTCCTTGACGGTGGGTTGCACATCGATGGCGTCGGCTAATGCGTCGTTGCCTCCATAACCCATCCATATCGGCAGCGAGCTGGGGATGGAGCTGAGATCAAATGTTGGGGCTTTAGTTGGCTGTAGTATACAATATTTTTCCACATTTAGTTGGTTGTAATATACACGATTTTTCCACATTCCATAGTCGTACATTGCAAAAGTATCTTTTCGGATCATTTGGAAGAGATGATGTAAATTCTTCGAGGACGTTGGATAAGGCTCGTATTCAAGACAGGAATCGATTCTTGAGCTATTGAAGCAGCAACTTTTTCCTGTAATCGAAGTAAGCAAGTCATCACAGCCCAAATGTCCATTGCACATCATATCCATGATGCGAGTGCCCATGTTACTCATCGAGATGCATCTGAACTAATCTAAGAACAAAGCGAGAAGTGATATGCTCCAAGTGTGACATAGGACAAAGAAGTGCAGTAGCTTCAACCATTTCGATAATACAGGTTGAGTAAAGGTAGCCAGTGATATGATTGTTCCCTGTGAGTGTCCAACAACAAATATGTTAGTAATTTTCGACTACATCTAATGTATGCAGCGGAATAAACAGTCGAAAATTATGATCGTGATTTATAGTGCGACTAATTCACCACTTCAGGTATCCACGCGTATGCCGTCCGCCGCAGGAACTATCCTCGGTACAATCGTTCAATAAGTGATCACTAGGAAATCCCTTATTGAACCCTTTGATGTTTCTTACTGACAAGATTAATTATCCCTACAATAGGGAATAGATATATATATAGTTCATATACCCTAGGTATATGGGCCTAATATTCTGGCCTGCTTTAATTAATTAATTAGTATAACCTATTAATTAATTAAAGCCAATATCCTAATCTAGTTCATTACTTTCAATCTCCCACTTGGACTAGCATTAGATATAATTCGAAACACCAGCATTGTACCCTTGAGCGGAACAACAATACACATAAAGTGTGACCCTTCAGGCCCCCATTATCGACGATAATCTAATTAAAGTCTGCACAAAACTCCTAGACTGCGTTGCGCATCGAACTCGATATATGAAGGACGTTTACGTGAATTCGTAAAACAACCTTTATATGAAATTTATGTAATATCCCTTCATTCACGAACCACTCGATTGAGCCTAAGATCTACCATGTGTCTATCCAAATAGCTCAATCAATATTCTCATCTTTATTATATGACACATTCGATCATATTCAATTACTCTAATTTAATACATCTTGCATTGGCCAATTACTCTATTGTCAAATAATATAGAGAAATATGAGTGTTCTCTCGAAATCAATCGAGGAATGAATCCCAATCTTGGCTCAACTACCATTTCCATTTACCTCATGATGATCCCAACACAAGACGTGTCTTATCCTCCTTTGGGAGGCAAGTGTTGTACTTGGTCAAAGTTCATCACTTAACAAAAGAAATGAGTATTGACCTCAGGTCAAATGATCATCATTACATACTCCACACACTAATAAACCTTAGACACTGAAATAAACGGTTTAATAGTAGGGTATACCAATACTCTCCAAAGTACCCATGTGTCTATCACGAATATCTAATATCTCGTAGTTGTGAGACCTACTACATTCTCTAAGAATGTGATGCAGACCACATGCTAACCTATAGCGTGTCATCAATATCCCATTCTTGATGACCATCGGTTATGACAATTTTAGAATCATACTATAACATTTATGTTTCACACCATAAATGACAGTCATAATTCAAGGGAACAGTTATAAGAATAATAACAAACCATCAAAAATAATTATTCTAATAAATGCATAAACCTAAAAGACAATCAAATGTCATAGAATGCGATCAAGAATGAATGTCTCAAACGAAAGGTTTCTAAGACATACAAACTATAAACTCCCACTGAATTAAAGCCAACTACCAACGTCCCAAGCTCTCAAATTGCTTGTTGTGCTTTGCTATACACAATTGTTTGGTTGAAGGATTAGGCACGTTATCATTAGTGGATACTCTATCTAACTTCACATCTCCCTATCTATTATTTCTCCAATCAGATTGTATCTCCAGGGAATATGCTTGTTTCTGTTCGTGGCTCTCGGTTCCTTTTGCTACCGCAACTGGATTAACCGTTGTCATAATACAACGGTATTGCACTGCTAGCACTTGGAACGACACCTAGTTCTTTTACGAACTTTAACAAAGTAACAACCCCTTTGGCAGCTTCAGATGTAGCAATATACTCGGCTTCAGTGGTGGAACCGACAGTTCTACTGTGTTTGGAACTATTCTGATTCACTGCACCACCATTGAGAACGAAAATATATCTAGACAAAGACTTGAAATCATCATGGTCCGTTTGGAAGCTAGCATCAGTATACCTAGTAACTGATGACTCTAGTTGCTCACCATAGACTTTAAGAAATATTTTTTAGTCCTTCTAAGGTACTTAAGAATAGTCTTGACAGTTCTCCAGTGTATCTCACCGGGATTTTGCTAAAATCTGCCTGTCATGCTGAGTGCATAAGCCACATCTGGCCTAGTACATATCATGACATACATAATTGATCCTATAGCCGAAGCATACGGGATCTTCTTCATGTAACTCATTTCTTTGTCATTAGAAGGGCAATCTTTCTTAGACAATATAATGCCATGTCCCATAGGAAGAAATTCTTTCTTGGAATTTTCCATTGAGAAGCGTTTCAGCAATTTGTCTATGTAAGTAGACTGAGACAATCCCAACATCCTATTAGGTCTATCTCAATAGATCCTAATTCCAAGGATGTAGGAAGCCTCACCCAGATCCTTCATCATGAAGGAGCTAGACAACCAATCTTTCACGGGTTGAAACATGGAACGATCGCTTCCTATTATCAGTATATCGTCAACATATATGATAAGGAAGACAACATTTCCATTCTTGCGTTTACTATAAACGCATGGATCCTCTTTGCTTCCGACAAAATTAAACAATTTGATAGCTCTGTCAAAGCAAATATTCCAACTCCTAGATGCTTGCCTAAGTCCATAAATGGACTTCTGTAACTTGCATACCCATTCGGCTTTCTTTGGATACAAAACTTTTGACTGTGACATATACACAATGCCTTCGATTTCTCCATTGAGAAACGCAGTTTTGACATCCATTTGCCAAATGTCAAAGTCATAGTATGCAACTACTGCAAGTAATATCCTAATGGACTTGATCTTAACAACTGACGAAAAAGGTTTCATTATAGTCAATGCTCTTGCGCTAACTATAACCCTTTGCCACCAACCTAGCCTTGTAGGTTTGTACCTTGCCACCTGCATCTCTTCTTCTTGAAGATCCATTTGCAGCCTATGGGGCGAGCCCCATCTAGCAAATCAACTAGTTCCCAGACTAGATTGAGGTACATCGAGTCCATTTCAGATGTTAAGGCAGCCAACCACATCTTCGAATCGGTGCCCGACACCACTTCGATATAGGTCTTAGGTTCGTCGTCTTCTGAATCAACCTCATCATCTTGTTTCTCAACCAATAGATTTAGTCTTTCAAGTGCACGACGATTCCTTTGAAGCCTTTTGAGTTGGTTTTGCGTTGGTTCATGCGGTTTATTCTGATCGTGAGTTGGTTTTCAACATTTTAGAATATTCTCAAGAATTTCACTATAATTTTCTTGAGGTGGGACTGATACAATATCTTTTCTTTGATGCATCCTTTTGTCTTGAAGTGACCCTCTAAGAGTTGTTTTCTCCTCCCAATAGATCATCGAAAACTCCCACTGAGTTCTGGTCCACTACATTGGACAATACCTCATCCTCTATATTATTTTGTGGTTCTCGAATCTTTTCAAGATCTGCCTTGTTGTGACCTTGTTCCTCGAAGATACAAATATCTTCAAGAAACGCCAAATTCTTGGAAACTATCACCTTGTAATCTCCAGGGCAGTAGAATTCATATCCTTAGTTTCCTGAGGATATCCACGAAATAGCATTTCTCACTTTTAGTCTCCAATTTATCAGTCGTCATTTTCTTAACAAAAATAGGACAACCCCAGGTCCGCATATGGTTAAGACTCGACTTCTTGTCACACTATAACTTATATGGTGTTTGCATGACTGATTTAAGAGGAACTCTATTCAGAACATAACTAGCGGTTAGTAAGGCATAACCTCAAAGGAATAAGGGGAGACTGGTGAAACTCATCATGGATCGAACCATATCTAATGAAGTTCAATTTCTCCTGTCGGATACTCCATTCATCTATGGTGTACCCGAAGGTGTCCAGTCTGACCGGATTCCATGTGATTTCAAGTAATCAAGAAAATCTCGGCTTAAGTATTTCCCTCCTTGATCTAATCGGAGAGTCTTAATACTTTTTCAAGTTGTTTCTCAACTTCTAACTTAAACTCCTTAAATTTCTCAAAGGCCTCACATTTGTGTTTCATGAGATACACATATCCATACCTTAAAAAATCATCAGCAAAAGTTATGAAGTACAAATATTCACCTCTTGCTTAAGTTGAAACAGTTCGCACACTGCTGTGTGGATCAACTCGAGCATAACCTTGGCACGTAACCCTTTCCCAAGAAAGTGGTTAACTTGTCTTTCCTTTGAGACAAGATTCACAAGCACCATATGATTTGAAATCAAATAATGTGAGATAGTCTAACTTTCTCAATCTTGCTATTCTTTTCTCATTGATATGACCAAGTCTACACTGCCACAAGTAGGGTTTAATATCCGTATTACTTAGCTTAGATCGTTTATTCTTGTACATTGAGAATATTTTGTTCACATTCAAGCATATATATTCCATTCGAAAGAAAGACACTTCCTTAAAACAATCCATTAAGCGAAACAAGCATCTACTGTTTGCAAAATAGAAGGAAAAAGTCATAAATGTCTAATATTGGAATGGAAATAATATTCTTTGAAATCTAAAGAGCAAAATAACAATTATATAAATCTAATTTATATCCCGAAGGAAGATCTGTAACAGCCCAACTTTCTAGACTATTTTTAAGTAATTATAAAGCCCCCAAAACAAGCCATGATATTTAATTTATTTAATTAAATACTATATTTTAAAATCAAGCCATTACGAAAAAAACATAATCATATATAATGTCACAATATTTTATGAAATAAAGTATATTAAAATCAATATTGAAAATATACGAAATATTCTAAAAAAAACTTTAAGAATTTTGATGATGGTATTAAGTAATTGGCAGCGGAAAATATAATTTGTTCAAACTGGCACATCTTAAACATCTCGTCAATCAAATTAACGTTCTAGTATAAATCACTGATAATTTGTTAAGTATCTAGAACATGTAAAAACTTATTAAAATATTTCTCAATTATGACTCTAACACATCAATTCACCATAATAATTTCATCAAGTACTCAATTATAATTACGAACTATATAAATCACCTTAAACTCCTAACATACCATAATTTCATAAGATCTCAACTACCACATACTACAAGTTCAAAACTTCACCATACTTTTGAAATAATGTAATCCTAAAGCATAAACACTATATTGCACACATTTAATTATTAAATCCAAATAAACTTTTATTTATTTTATTTTTAATTTTTTTAAAAAAATAAACTATAACAATTAATAACATAATCAAAATTAAATCCTAAGTATGCACCTATTGTGAAAATTCATTAGTGAAATTCAAACATGCCAACAACTATATTTTAAAATTTTAGTAACTCCTAAATCACTCATATTATTCACCTATTAATTGATCAAACATACGAAATAACCCGACTTAAAGTAACATAACAATCTAGTTCAAATAGTCCAATATCAATTTAGATAAAGTTTCATTACATAATAGATACCACCATATGCTTCCCCGATTCCGTCTCAGCTTCGGTCACTCTTTCCATTTCTACCTGAGGATCAATAATAGGCTGGGGTGAGTTTCTTTTAGCTCGTGGGAGTCACAGTTTATTACATCAATTATAAATACAAAGAAGCATACAATGTAACATTTATTATAATGATACGCTTGTATTGGCAAGACACATAGAACTAACTTGTATTGACAAGTAGTATATTGATAATGGGCTAAACTTGTATTGGCAAGTAGCATAATGACAATAAGCAAAACTTGTATTGGCAAGTAGCGAATTGTAAATCACTTGTATTGGCAAGTAATAATAAAATAAAAGCACACGTATACAACCAATTAATTATAATTAAAGCAATAAACAGTTAGGACCCCCACCTGGAAATGAGATGATTGCAAATGCAAATGCTGGCAAATTAGTCCAAAGTCCTAGGCTCGTACTCACACCCCTCGATTCCTACAATTAAAAAAAATACACAAATAAAATATTTAAAAAAAATCCGTTTGTGTAGAAACTTTTCAAAATAAGGAAGATGACAAAAGAATTGAATATAATAAAAGGTAGGCTTTGTGGGTTAATCTGGGAGATAGGTATATGATTCTGACTTGAAATTATTTTTTCTCAATAATGGTAATGTTTATGGAATATGGGCTTTGGCTAATTTGGACCAATATAATAAAGGGTAAAGGGTTTTGGTATCAAAATGTTTGAGAACTAAGTTCCCCTCTCACGCGATTTCTTTCATTCTCATATACTCCCTCCTCTTCATCATCAACAGACTGCCATTTCTGCAACGATCGAGCTCCCTTTTTTTTTATATCTCCTCCCTACCGTACAACACCGTGACAGTGTAACTAAGGGGAACCTGCCCGAGACCGCGATCATGAAGAAACCGCCCTTCTTTTAAAAATCGACGATCGACCTTCAGCAGAACCGAATGGCAGAGGATTTACATCAGGCACAAACAATTGGCGACAACCGCGACCCGGGCGCCGTCGCAGCGGCGACAACTGTTTCGTGGCAGAACGACGGCGACCCAATCAACTCATTGCTGTTGTGTCTGAACTAGGCCGAAAAGTTATAAAAACCAAAATTGAGTTTTTGAAATTCTTCTTGACTTGTACCAAGAAAGAAGTGAGCGAACAAGAACGACTGTTCTCAAATAGAACGGACGGTGATGGTGTAGTTTAGAAGGAGTACTGAAAAAAAATGGGGTAATTGGTGGGAGATGATGTTTCAGTAGTGAATTTGTGGGTTGAGAGACAGAGGAAACTGAAATCAAATATCAAAAGGAGTAGGAGAAGATTTTACCTTTTCACTGTTTTTGCCAAAAGTCCGTAAAATTGATCCAGGATAAAGGTTCTGGTATTTATAGGAAAATATTGCTAGCGGTTTTTAATCCATCTCCACTACCACTCCATGATCTCCCACTCTCACAATCACGTATTCACGCTAAAAAACAGAATGGGGAAAGAAACTTCCGGTTCTAAAATTATATCCATCCTCAAATGGATTTGGGCTCAGCGCATTGGACTATCAATCGTCATAAGGGTATAATTTATTGGGCCAGATATGAATATGAATGTAATGTATGTAAATGGGCTCACAAAAAAAAAAAAAATGAATGGGCCTCAAATAATTTATTTGGACTAGACTGTCCAAAAATATTAATCATATAAAATGGATCGGCCTATATAAATGAAATGATAAATAAAATTCACAAATCATATAAATAAATAGACGGAAAAATTTCCTGGGCGTTACAAGATCTAATCTAGTCTAATTTCAATGTACAAAACAAACTACCTAAGCTCTCATCTAATGCACCATATGCTTTGAACTTCGGGCAGTCTCTCTTTCAGTGCCCTTTCTTATTGCAAAACAGGCACTCATCCTTCGGTATTCTCTGCTTCTTTTGAACCCCTCCACTCTTAGGCATCAAGGCCGCATCCTTAGATGCTTTCTTCCTCTTCTTCTGCTTATTCTTCTGTTTAGAAGATCTCGCAGAAGAGCTCACCATGAGCACATATTTGCCTTTAGAAGTAGATGATTTGTAGGTTTTGAGCATGTTGTGAAGCTCTGACAGAGTCGCCTTCGTGTTGCTCATTTGAAATTCACGATGAAGTTTTCAAATGAACTTGGAAGAGACTACAAAATCAGATTTATTGAGACAGTTGAGGGTAGCTTCGTTCCAATCAATTCCAACCTCTCAATCAATCCGATCATCTTCAGTATATGTTCAGAAACCTGGCCCCAGTCATGAAGCTTACACTTGAAGAGATCCTTGAGTATCTCATACTCCATGGTCTGAGCTTCTGAAGCATACAGACTCTCCAAGTGTTTCAGCATCTCATAAGGAAACATGTTCCAATGTTGCCTATGCAGTTCAATACTCATAGAGGACAACATTAAGCATTGAGCCGATGTGGCATCCTCAACATGTTTCTTATGAGTTCTTCGTCAAACGTAGCGTACTCAGGAGAATTCTTATCAGGGATGACACTGATTGGTTTGTCCAAGACATACTCAATCTTGTCTTGCCTTAGCACCAAGCGCAAACAACGGAGCCAATCCGTAAAGTTTAACCCAGTCAATTTGTTTGTTTCCATCAAACATTTATAAGCCAAAAACGATATTTTATCTGACGAGAAAATAATAAAACGGGAAAATAAATCAGAATGAAGTAAACAAATATCACATTCGTATCACTAATCAAAACAAGAGTTTATTGTAATGATTAGCTCCCACTAATTTTAACATATTTTGCGCCCCCAAACACAAAATACGGATTTATAACAATTATAAATCTTAGTGGTCCAAGATCCAAGTCTATATTACTGCAGCCTCTGCTTTGGCTGATGACTACAATAATATCACTAGGTAGACCTCTAAGCCAATTGCAACAACAATTTTGCAATTCTTGGTTTATTAATCCAATTAATATTGCGTCCTCAAACTATCTTGGTCGCTTTGGCGTCTCTAAATAATTTAAGCAGGTCAATCCCATCACACGATACCAACCATACATCTATGAATGAGCCCGAGTCTTGTCGATTTAGAGTAAACACTTTGGTGTAAAACTCGTGGTCGAAAAGATGGAATCTCAAACAATTATGATGGACGAGGCATTTTGTTTCTAACAAGACTTGGTTTATAGTGGGGGTTTTATATGTGATACTAATTGTTAAATTTAATATCTAATATTAAATTAAAACACAATTACTAGGTGCCGCCTACCCAGGCATAAGAAATGCGGACCACACATATGGGGTGCTGTCTACCCATACATAATTATACGGACTATTGTATTGGGCGCCGCCTACCCAAACATAACGCGGACTTAACTACTATAGTAAACGGATTAAGCATAAAATCAAATAATTGCTTATCACATAAGATATCAAATAAAAGCTCAACGAATAAAATTATTAATCCAATTAAAATTTTATTCTTTAATTAAATGTGGACTAAAATTATATATTAATTCCAAATTAATATAAATATACATTTAATATTAATTCTAAATTAACATAAATATATAAGTCTAGTATTATTCTTTCAAAATAATAATATTATAATCATTTATTAATCTAATTAATAAATTAATATTAGTCTATTAGTTTAATATATTAATTCTAAATTAATATAAGTATACTTTTAATGTTAATTCCAAATTAACATAAATGTATATGTCTATGATTATTCTTTCAAAACAATAATAATAAGATTTATTAATCTAATAGACAAATTAATATTGCAATTTGGATTTCGAATTAATCTAATTAATGAATCTAATTTAATTAATCAAATTAAATAAAAAGGTTTTTTTTTTTTTTTAAAGGAATGTAACAGCCCAAAAGGGTTGTCCAATTAATTAAAGTGGACAACAATTAACAACAACCCATCATCTTGGGCCCAGACCGGTGAGAGGAGCTGCTTGAGGCCTAAGAGTGTCTCAGTCCAGAAAATCCCAGTCCATATCCAACCGGCCAAATTTAAAAAAAATAGCAGCCTAGTGAAATAGGCCCAGCCCAGTTGGTCAGCAACCCACAATCCATTAGGGTTTGGTCTGCATAACCGCCATTCCACACACCGCCGCTGAGACCAGACGCGCCGAAATCGCACAACAGAAGCGCAGTAGCGGCAAACTCTCGCCGCCGTCCACGCCGCTACCGCCGGAATTGCGCAACAGCAGCGATCGTCGTCACGAGCGCCGCCGCGCCGCCGTTGTCGACGTTCGACGCGCGCAGCGGCGGCGGCGGCAAAGGACGCAATGATTGTTGTTTCAAAAGGTCCAAAACTATGTTTCAAAACTTAAAACTGATTTTTCATTACTAATATCCAAATTTCCAATTTTATTGTCGAGAATAATATGCAACAGATACCAAAACTTTTGCAAACTAATTCCAAACAACAAATCTCTGAATCTCAATTTTAATCCACAAATAATTGAGTTAAAAACAATTATAAATCAAGCCCTGGGCTCTGATACCACTGTTAGTAATTTTCGACTACATCTAATGTATGCAGCGGAATAAACAATCGAGAATTATGATCGTGATTTATAAATGAATTAAACGTTGATCATAGATTACGCTAAAGTTGGAATAACTTACTTGTTGCGTAATTTACCAGAAGGAATAGCGCGACTAATTCACCACTTCAGGTATCCACGCGTATGTCGTCCGCCGCAGGAACTATCCTTGGTACAATCGTTCAATAAGTGATTGCTAGGAAATCCCTTATTGAACCCTTTGATGTTTCTTACTGACAAGATTAATTATCCCTACAATAGGGAATATATATATATATATCTATATATATATATATATATATATATATATATAGTTCATATACCCTAGGTATATGGGCTTAATATTCTGGCATGTTTTAATTAATTAATTAGTATAACCTATTAATTAATAAAAGCCCATATCCTAATCTAGTCCATTACTTTCAATACTTTGGAGTTTGTTGCAGAATGTACGTAACCTACGTCAGCTTCAACCATTTCTGATATAAGATGCCTGTAAGCGAATTTTGCCGGAAGTCCGATGCGGCGATGACGTCTCTGGCTGAATAAGTAGCGGTAGACAAAAGGATCGCCGTCAAAACAACTGCCGCCGCCGAGAATCCCATCCGTTTCGGTTATCACCGAGGAGGCGGGGGCAGGGGTGGGAAGAGATCTTCTCCAATGAACCAGTGGAAACAATTGGGAGTGTGTGTATGTTGTAATCATCTTCTGTACATTATTAGTGTCATATGTCGTAGTGTTGAAGTTTTGAGAGAAAAGTAGTGGAGAGAGAAACAATAATTGAGAATATATAGGATATGAGAGAGAAATAATAGTAGAAAACATAAAAGAAAATAAAATTTTACTCAATTTTTAAGTTTTTGTACTTCTAGACACGATACGAAATGAGTATGGGTCATGATGTACATTCCTTTTTAGAGATAGAATAACACAACGTAATACGACACAATAACCATGATTTAATAATATGCTTGGATAACCTTCTCCCGAAAAAATGCTTGGATAACACAAATTTTAGATAAAGCGAAATTGATTATATTGGTAAAAATGTATTTTTATGCGTTTCATTATTGCACTTAAGATATTCCTACCCATCTCATTTCTAGTTTAATCTGATTTTATTTTATAATATAATATTTATTTAGTAATTCTGGAGAACTATCAGATGGAGTACGGACACGTAGAATCGTGATTTTTTTACCCAAATTAAATACTCGCAGAGTAGAGCTATAAAAGATGTCAGATCATATTTATCTACAGGCTCATTGGGCCCAATACTCTAGTTTTTGGTCAATTGTTCCTTTTGTTGGACCATGGTTGGTACACCTAATTATGCGTGCATAATAGGCCGATTAAATTGTCTAGTTAGTAACATTTGCATGCATAATTAGTCGTGTAATGCTCGTATTGGTATTATTGGACAAATTAATGTTGTTTGACTTGTTTTGAAGCATTAAGGTGAAATTAGACCAAAAAGTCGAACTCGACTTAAACTGGATGCGAGAACAAGTATCGCACGTAAAAAACCGAGCGGGAATTGATCCAAGTTTGCTGGGAATTGGTCTCGGCCAAGCCAGATGAGCTCGGCCGAGCTTGAAGGTCACCAAAAGACGTAAAACTTGTCTGTTGAAGATTCTCGGCCGAGCCATAAATTCTCGGCCGAGCCACTTTTATAGGGAGCTCGGCCGAGCCAGAAATTCTCGGCCGAGACAGGCAGTGGCCCAGCCCAAGTCATGCGCGGATTAATCCTTTTCTGGCCCAAATTGAGCCTAATTCATCCTCAACTATAAATAGAAGATCCAAAAGTCCGAAAATTACATTTTGACATTGATTCGAGAGCGCGGACTTGGAAATTCTGAAGAACCAGAAGAATCAAGATTCAACGACTCGGGTTTTATAGTTTTATAGTTTTAATATTTTCTTTTTATAGTTTGTTCTTAGCGATCGCTATGATCGGCTAAGCTTTTATTTTCCCGTCTTTGACTATGTTGAACCCTAGACTGTTATTTATGTAATTAATTCAGTAATTGCTTAATTTAATTATGTTCTGAGATTACTTGTGTTATTGGATTACTCTATCTTTTATATGTTTGTTATGTGGATTGATCACCCTAGTAATAGGCATATAGATGTCGCTAGGTCATGAATTCATAATCCGTAATTGTTATGTGTTTGTGCCCAAAAGTAGCAAAAAGTGGTTACTCGCTAGGATAACACAAAGTCGCGGTCACTTGTACCGCGTTCGTGAGTACAACACCGTACCTACTCCGTTGCCTTAGTTCCCTATGCGTCTGATTAATATTGTTCTAGCGAGCGTCTCCTAGGACTACTTAATTGGATAGGATTAATTACTATGTTCTTAGGATTAATTATACTTAAGGGGTAACAAGGGTTAGCTAAGCGTACCTGTTAATTCTTGGAGTAGGGGTCTTAGAACTAATTAGTTAAGTAGTTGCATTAGTTACATGGATATTCAGGTTAGGGGGATACTGGGTTAAAGGCGGGATACTTTTTATTCACTAGTTAAATCATTTTTAGTTCTTGGCGTTAGTTAATTAAATCAAATAAAAAATCCCCCTTATTATATTTATATTGTTAGTACTTATATAGAATTGGTTAATATAATTATTTAGTTAATTCCTGTTCTCTGTGCAATCGACCCTGACTTGCTCTAGCTACTGTTAGGAATAGTTAGGAAATAAATCATCTTATTTGACTGCACCGGACAGTGCGGTCAAATTTTGGCGCCGTTGCCGATGAGCGGTTGAAATTAATTAAATTTTAGTATTAGCCATTATTATTATTTTTATTTTATATACATTGGGCATTCACTTGTTCGTTTGCATCCTTATTACAGCGGTGAATGATCACTCGTTCACTCAGTAACAAAGACTTGCAATTCGATCCAGAGATCACGCGAAGAGACCGAATCCTGCGGAGGCAAGCAAGGGAGAGTCAAGAGGAAACAGGACCTATCCTTTTTGAGTCAGAAATTGAACAAGAGGAAATGGCATAATAGAAGTCTATGAAGGAACTTGCCAACGCTGGAGTCACTCATCAGCCCTTGTGCATTACTTTCCCAACCTTGGGAGAAAACACTACATTCGAACTTAAATCGGGGCTGATCCATCTTTTGCCCTCATTCCATGGCCTTTCAGGTGAGGATCCCCACAAGCACTTAAAGGAGTTTCACACCGTCTGCTCGAGTATGAAGCTCGTCACTGTTACTGAAGAGGCAATCAAGCTGCGAGCCTTCCCCTTTTCTTTAAAGGATTTGGCCAAAGATTGGCTCTACTACTTGCCCCCCTCATCCATTACCACTTGGGTAGAAATGGAGAGACAGTTTTTGGAGAAGTATTTCCCCGCCTCTAGAGCTACGAACCTCCGGAAAGAGATTAGTGGAGCTAGACAACTGCAGGGGGAGAATTTATATGAATATTGGGAACGGTTCAAGAAGCTGGAGACAAGCTGTCCACAACACCAAATCACCAACCAGCTACTTATCCAGTATTTTTATGAAGGGTTGTCAACAGTAGATCGGAATATGATAGACACAGCTAGTGGTGGAGTTCTAGTTGAGAAATCTCCAAGAGCAGCAAGGGAACTAATATCCAAGATGGCTGCGAATGCACAACAATTTGGGTATAGGGATGCACCACTCAGGCCAGTGAGGGAGATTACTGATTCAGCCATAGAAGACAAATTGGAAGCATTAACGACTCTAGTAAGAAATTTTGCTTCTGGGGGCAAGGCTATCATCAAGCCCTGCCGTATTTGTGAGACATTGGAGCACTCAACCGACGAGTGCCAAGTTCTAGGGAATGAGTTGGAGGCCCATGCTAACGCCGTAGGCTCGGATAATTTTCGACAAAGGAAGTATGACCTCTACTCCCAATCCTATAATCCGGGATGGAGGGATCATCCAAATTTGAGGTATGGAAATCAGCCACAGCAGAATCAGCCGCATCAATCGGGAGAGCCAAACCGTTTTCCGCGGGGTATGTACCAACAAAAACAATCGGTTGAACAAGCACCCAGCTCCTCGCTAGAAGATATTGTCAAGAATCTAGCCAACAACACGTTGCAGTTCCAAAAAGACACCCAGTCGAGCATCAGAACTCTTGAGACTCAAATGAGTCAACTAGCTACCGCGGTGAGTCGATTGGAGAGTGCAAACAGCGGCAAACTACCCGCTCAGCCTGAGATTAATCCAAGGAACGTTAGTGCCATTACACTTAGGAGTGGAACGGAGCTTGGAGAGCCTAAGAAGCCTGGGCAAAGTTCGGATGAGGATATTGGCGAAAACGGAGGAAAAACAGAAGAAAATGACGATCAGCAAGTCTCGGCCGAGAAAAACTATCTCGGCCGAGAAAGTGATGAGGTGGCAGCCAGGCTCGGCCGAGAATCGTCTGTGCTCCGACAGAAGAAGATTCCTGCGGCACCTATTCAAACCCGACCATTGCCATTTTCGAGTCGACTCACACCAAAAGTGAAGGATACGAGGGAAAAAGATATCGTGGATGTATTCAAGAAAGTCGAGATAAGCATTCCGCTAATCGACGCAATCAGACAAATCCCGAGGTATGCAAAATTTCTTAAAGATTTATGCACTAACAAACGCAGGTTGAAGGGGGATGAGAAAGTAATAATGGGAGAGAATGTGTCAGCTATTCTCCAAAGGAAGATTCCTCCGAAGTGTAAGGATCCAGGTATGTTCGTAATACCATGTACAATAGAAAATTACACCGTAGAACAAGCTATGTTAGATATAGGTGCATCTATAAACGTCATGCCTCGGTCTATTTGCCATGCACTAAAACTTGGGCCATTAAAAGAAACGAGGATAGTGATTCAATTAGCTGACCGGAGTACTACACACCCTGATGGGGTTTTGGAAAATGTGCTAGTAGAAGTAGGTGATTTAGTATTTCCGGCGGATTTCTATGTGTTAGACATGCACGGTGATCCATCAACTCCTACCCCCATATTGTTAGGGAGGCCGTTCTTAAAAACCTCTCAAACAAAGATAGACGTTCGTGAGGAATCACTCACGATGGAGTTCGATGGACACGTCATTAAATTTAACATATTTGATGCAATTGAATCCTCTGAAAAGGACCATCCTGCTGTGCCTAATAATGTGACTAACCCGTTTGTTGAAAGAAATCATGAGCTGAGCTGCAGGGATAAACCGAATACTCCCATATCTTGGAAGCATCACGGAAAGGAGCGTGAGAAAATGAAGGAAATATCATGCTTACATTGGTCAGGGCCAAGGTGGAAACCGCCATGGACTAAGCGCTAAGGGACAAGTGAATCAGTCGAGCCAACGACGTAAAACAAAGGCGCTTGTCGGGAGGCAACCCGATGTTTATCGTATTTTTATTTTATTTTATCATATATTTATTTTATTTTATGCATTTTGTTTTTATTTTGATGCATTTTTATTTTTGAAAAGTATGTAGGAACTAGCTGGAGCAGAAGGCACCGAACCATAACATTCGAGGGATAAAGCAAGGAACAGGGGGTCAAAAGGACGAAAAATCGTAACTAGTAAGTCTGCTCGGCCGAGCTACAATTTCTCGGCCGAGACTCAACCCGGCTAAAAACAGGGGAAATTCGCTGGACACACATCTCGGCCGAGTCACAAAATCTCGGCCGAGCCACTTTTATACGAGTCTCGGCCGAGCCCCATTTTCTCGGCCGAGACACCCCTATGATGAAAACAGGGGAAATGGCCCTGGACTCAGATCTCGGCCGAGCCAAAACGTCTCGGCCGAGCCTCTTTTATACACGGCGCGGCCGCGCCAATTTTTCTCGGCCGAGCCGTGTGCGAGTCCAGTTTTTAAAAGCACGCGAACAGCCCAAAAACCCCCCATTCCCTTCTTCCCCCTTTCGAAAAACACACTCACCTCACACACTTTCACCCTATAAATCACCTAATACCATGTGTTTCTTCCACCAAAACGCTAGAAATCAGTAGCACAAACAATTTCACACACCTATCACCGATTAATTTCGAATTTGGTGCAAATTTTTGGACGAGCTAAAAAGGGCGCGAACCGACCTAATTCAAATTTCCCTCGTCTAAACGTGTTTGGTAAGTGAAGCTTCTCTCTACCCTTAATTTTTAGTGGTTAATTTCGTTCGACTATTGAAATTTAGGGGGATTTCGTGATAATTTCTTGTTTATTTTTGGAGATGAGCCCTACTTGACTTTGGTCGAAAGTATATTATTAAGAAGCTCTATTCACATGAATTTGTGGGAATGCGTATGAATTCGGGATGATTATGTTGTGGGTAGATACAATGTAGGTGATTTTGGTTACAAGTTCGAGTTATCGCTCATTGAGACAATTAGTCGAACACCTTATAGACATTGTTTTGTTATGACAATTCCCTAGTTTTAGACTGATTGTACTCGTGTTTTAAGTAATTACATTCTGATTTTGAGATATAATGGTTCATACTGAGGTGAATCAACTTGATTTGTCAATTAACATGGATTACTTGGTACAATTGATCCGAATTAGTGGCTATTAGAGGTTAATCAATGTGTATTTGGTGTTTGCAAGACCTTAAATTGAACTCGTACTTGTTGTGTCATGTGTGTAGGCTACAAGAAATGGGTCCCCGAAAAGGTTCCGGATCATCGAGTCGAGGCAAGGGAAAGGGCAAAGAGCCCATTATGGAGGACCCCATAGTCAATCCTCAAAACTTTTCACCTACCGATAGCAGACATTATGGGTTCGTCCTAGAGAAAGAGGCTCATCAGGCCCGTTTCTCCAAACTGTGCACACGCCCGATCATGCCCACTCGATTTGGCAACGATGACATCCTCCGCCGACTCGGCCTACTGGAGAATGTACACACCCTGCTGAAGAATGCCGGACTACTAGGGTACATGAAAGCTCAGGCCACTTATGCCGGCCTCACCCTCGAATTTCTCAGTACTCTAGAGATCACAATTGACCCCGACAAATGTGGGGACAAACCGGGGCGTATTTCCTTCCAATTAAATGGAGAGTCACATGAGCTGTCAGTAACCGAGCTCGCGGTACTTTTCGGACAGACTTCCGAACATCTCGTAAACAGGTGGACACCCCGCGATGCATACGAAAACCAACAGAGGATAGCTGAATTCGACGTCAACCAATTTTGGGGGCGGTTGACTTATGCACCAGGCCTCGTTGACCCTCAGCCCTATACGAAGAATGCCAAGACCTCTTGGATTCGGAGCCCGGTAGTACGATACATTCAAAAGCTGCTCGCACTCACTGTTTTTGCGAGAAAAGAAACATGGGCATCCCAAATGCAGGAGCTTGAAGTTTTGTTCGCAATCATGACCGGTTGCAAGGTGGATGGGACTGAAATATTGATAGAGCAGTTCGCACAGGTGGTGAAGCGGAAGGAGCCAATATACATTGGCGGTCTCATAACTCCGATCGCGGCTCATTTTGGAATTCCATTGACTGACTTGGCCCCGGTATCCTCTCGATATCAGCTCGACTGGGATGACTTCGAGCACATGCGGATGGTAGTCCGCTCCGTTCCGAGTGGCATAGCTCGTACCCCGACCAACCGGACGATCATGTCCGTGATCCAGACACACGGACCATTCTTGATATTGCCCAATACTCCGTTGACCTTGGTCAATAATCTCCGAGATCGGCCGAACTTGGCTTTGGCATCCCCGGCCGACATCGCAGCATCGAGGATACCAGACCCTGATGAGGTCCGGAAGTATCATGTGGCTCAGGTAGCCAATATAGAGGAGGACGAGGATACTGAGGCGGCCGAGGAGGCAGAGCCAGGCACAGCCGCTGAAGAAAGCAGTCGGCCATCTAGGACGAGAAGGAAGCGCCCAACTACGTCCATTATGAGCGAGGCAGAATACCGAGAGCATATGGAGGATTTGGTTTCATCCCTCCAAGAGGATGTCTCTCTCATTCGGGGAGAACTGCAGTCTCGATATCAAATCGAGGATGATCGATGGGCCCAACAGCAGTCTCGATATCAAATCGAGGATAAGAGATGGGCACAACAACAGTCTTGGCATCAGCAGCAGCTGGACTGGCAGAGGGCACTAGAGGACCGTTGGAACATGCCACCACCCTATTGGGGTCAAGGCTACCCGCCTAACCCACCACCGCAGTAGGAGCATTGTGAGTAGCACCAATTCGAACCACTCTTGTCCCCTACAACTTTAGGTTTTCAACCTAAGTTTTGGGGAGGGGGTGTAAGTGGGTCGGATTGGTTGCATTTCCTCTTTCATTGTCTTTTTGTTAGTTTTTGTGTTGCTAGATAGCAAACTTGGTCTGCATTCTGTGGTTGATCGTCTGGCCTGTGAGCCAATGTGTGGTTGATCGTCAGGCCTGCGTGCCTTTATCTGTGATAGCTAGTTAGTTTCACATTTTAATTATCTTTATTTATGTATTGTGTTTTGCATTTGAGTCTAGGATTAAGTCAAACCCATTTTTGTACTTCAGTCGTGTCCACGTGTTTTAAGGATGATTTGGGACATTGTTAAGTGTGCAACGAGTTCGTGATGATCATAAAATGTGTTGAATTTGAATTTATGACGTATGATAGAGCATGACATGTAATGAGGATAAAATTGAACTTGTACTTAAGACTTGTGATCAATTATAACCCTGTGAGTTTTTGAGCCAAATTTTGTACTCCCATTTTTGGAGTAATATTTACATTTTTTCGGTGTGAATTCTTTGGTAATGTGTAGTTGTCTCTAGAACTTGCCCGAAGTCTCTATCGTGAATATGTCGAACATGCTGTGATGTAGGATATGATATTAGGCCGTTTTTTATTTTTAACCTATTACTCAGCCTTTCAATGTTTTCCTTTACACCAATTAAAATTTCCGTTGTAGCCCAGTTGCGCTTTATAGCTTTTTCTTTGATCGCCCTATGATTACAAGCCATATCCTTTTCAGATAAAACCTTTGGCCCATTTGGACTAAGAGTGAGTATGAGGGAGGAGGATTGGAAGGTAGTTGGGAATTAATTTGGGTAGAGATGGAGAATGTGGAAGGAAAAAGGGGAATGCAAATGATGGGTGAAAGAATCAAGCTTAAACTAACCTCTCCTAAGTGTTATGAACCAATTCATCCCACTATTTTCCCCACAGAAGTTGGTTTTTAACCAAGTTTGGGGGAGGGGGTGTAAAGTGTGACGTATTGGTCAGTGTTGAATAGTTATTCTTATGAAAAAAAAAAAAAACAGAGAGAGAAAAAAAAAAAAAAAGGTTGTTGTAAATAAGTGTTTTGCTATTTTTGTCCAAGGAGAGGTTAGGAGGCTAAACGATGCTTTATGATTTGAATTGATGTTAGAAATTGGGTAGTCCCAAAATTGTGCTACCCGGAAATAAAACATGAGAAAGTGTTGGGTTATTATAAAGACTTTTGTTGGGTGAAGGAATTTCCTTGTGGGGGAGTTTACTGAAATTAAAAGAGTGAGGATTGAGTGATTGGTTTGAGGGGTGGTTGAGTAGGAACAACTCGATTAGTCCAAATAGTCACTTGTACCCAAATATTTCCCACCTTACCTTAAGCCTACATTACAACCTGAATAAAGACCTTTTTGATCCTATATCACACATGTCAAGTACGAGGTCTGATTTAGATAACTGGCAAGCATATGGTAGGCGTTGCATGTAGTCCAATGCGAGTGAATTAACTTTACCTTATACACTTGAGAGAAGAGTGATACACTTAACCCGTAAGGATCACTTGTTGAAAGTATCGAGTCTCGAAAGTAGTCTAAGTTGCTATGTTGGATATGCTCACGTTATCGTATTGTCTTTCTTTAAATATGTTCTGAAACTTTGGTTTGCCACTTAAAGTCGCTTTAAACACGTGTCTTTTGTGTTTCTTCTTTGCTTTGATTTGTTCGGGACGAACAAAGGTTAAGTTTGGGGGATTTTGGTACACATAATTATGCGTGCATAATAGGCCGATTAAATTGTCTAGTTAGTAACATTTGCATGCATAATTAGTCGTGTAATGCTCGTATTGGTATTATTGGACAAATTAATGTTGTTTGACTTGTTTTGAAGCATTAAGGTGAAATTAGACCAAAAAGTCGAACTCAACTTAAACTGGATGCGAGAACAAGTATCGCACGTAAAAAATCGAGCGGAAATTGATCCAAGTTTGCTGGGAATTGGTCTCGGCCGAGCCAGATGAGCTCGGCCGAGCTTGAAGGTCACCAAAAGACGTAAAACTTGTCTGTTGAAGATTCTCGGCCGAGCCATAAATTCTCGGCCGAGCCACTTTTATAGGGAGCTCGGCCGAGCCAGAAATTCTCGGCCGAGACAGGCAGTGACCCAGCCCAAGTGATGCGTGGATTAATCCTTTTCTGGCCCAAATTGAGCCTAATTCATCATCGACTATAAATAGAAGATCCAAAAGTCCGAAAATTACATTTTGACATTGATTCGAGAGCGCGGACTTGGAAATTCTGAAGAACCAGAAGAATCAAGATTCAATGACTCGAGTTTTATAGTTTTATAGTTTTAATGTTTTCTTTTTATAGTGTGTTCTTAGCGATCGCTATGATCGGCTAAGCTTTTATTTTCCCGTCTTTGACTATGTTGAACCCTAGACTGTTATTTATGTAATTAATTCAGTAATTGCTTAATTTAATTATGTTCTGAGATTACTTGTGTTATTGGATTACTCTATCTTTTATATGTTTGTTATGTGGATTGATCACCCTAGTAATAGGCATATAGATGTCGCTAGGTCATGAATTCATAATCCGTAATTGTTATGCGTTTGTGCCCAAAAGTAGCAAAAAGTGGTTACTCGCTAGGATAACACAAAGTCGCGGTCACTTGTACCGCGTTCGTGAGTACAACACCGTACCTACTCCGTTTCCTTAGTTCCCTATGCGTCTGATTAATATTGTTCTAGCGAGCGTCTCCTAGGACTACTTAATTGGATAGGATTAATTACTAAGTTCTTATGATTAATTATACTTAAGGGGTAACAAGGGTTAGCTAAGCATACCTGTTAATTCTTGGAGTAGGGGTCTCAGAACTAATTAGTTAAGTAGTTGCATTAGTTACATGGATATTCAGGTTAGGGGGATACTGGGTTAAAGGCGGGATACTTTTTATTCACTAGTTAAATCATTTTTAGTTCTTTGCGTTAGTTAATTAAATCAAATAAAAAATCCCCCTTATTATATTTATATTATTAGTACTTATATAGAATTGGTTAATATAATTATTTAGTTAATTCCTGTGCTCTGTGCGATCGACCCTGACTTGCTCTAGCTACTGTTAGGAATAGTTAGGAAATAAATCATCTTATTTGACTGCACCCGACAGTGCGGTCAATGGTGTTGGGAAAGAACAAATACAAACAAACGATAAATGAGAAAATCAACAATACAAACCACACCGAATTTAACGTGGTTCGCTAACAACTTGTTAGCTACGTCCATGGCTAAATGAGAGGAACTCTATTTCAATATATCAGAGCATTTACAATATAGGATGTCACTATACTAACAAACGGAGACAAATTGAGTACCAAATTGATGGATACTCAACCAAAACAAACTCTCTACACTCCAATAACCAAAACCAAAACAAAACTAATCAATACCAATATCCCACTCAAAAGAAACCAATGGAACTATTTATAAGCCCTCAAATTGACATAGACACAAAATAGACCGGATTTGGGCCAAAAACACGCTTAATCCCGTCTTCTAGCCACCTAACCAGCGCTTTCGCGACGACTTGTCGCGTCCGCATCTGCTTCGTGTCGTGGCCGCGCTGACTCCCCAGTGCCAAACTCACTTAACAACCATGATTTGTCTCATCCGCGACGACGCGCCCAAATCCAACAACAAACAGATTCAAATCAAAATTCCTAACAATTTCCACCTTGACTTGAACCCACAAATAACACGACTTCTCCGGACACAGCTGCAATCCTCTCACAAATTCAAACAAAATATACCGAAAGTACCCAAACAATCCAAATGCGCCAGATGTACCTAATGTACCAGATGCGCCTTAAATACCCAAGCGTACGAGTGACTCCTCGTAACCAAATTATCCCAAACAACGGGACACTAACAAATTCTAACAGCAACAAAACCAAACAAAGTTCCCCTTTTTACGCCCTTCAAGATCACGTTCGAACCTTTGCAGACATTCAAAACTTCACCTTCACCTTTGAAACTGAAACCCCTACTGTCTAATCGACTTAGTGAAATCAGATTCCTCGTCATAAATGGAACATGCCTGACATCGTTCAACGTGCACAATCTACCATCACGTGTCATAACCTTGATTGAGCCTATTCCACCCGTCTTGCATTCGGAACCATTGGTCAAAGAGATATTGCCACCTTCTAGGTTGCAAACCACTCCCTACGCGGATATATATGGTAAGACGCCCCAGAGTCGAGAACCCACACATCATAATTATGTGCTTGTTTCTCAGTAACTAGGACCGTATCATCATCGGAGTCGGCGTCAACTCATTCAACATCATCAACAGTGCTTTCCTGCTTCTGCTTCAACTTCGGGCATGCAAACTTCCAATGCCCTATCTACCTATAGTAGATGCAAATATCTCCTAAATTAGGACCTTTGGGGCCCAAATTCTTTGTGAACTTCTTCTTCCCCAAATTTTCCGAACCTCAATTACCACCGACTCCTAGTATAGTAGCCTAATCTCCCATATTTGCAATAGTCGCCTGATGGCACAATTCTCTAGGATGCGGCGATTATCTCACCTCTTTTAGAGACACAATCTTTTCCAATAACAGAAGACTGCACAAAATTCTCATATGACGGTGGCAGAGAAACCAACAAAATCAAAGCAGCATCCTCATCTTCTATTTTAACATCAATATTATGCAATTCTAATAGGATTGTGTACAATTGATCTAAGTGTTCACGAAGGGACTGGTACACGTGTTTATGCATGCATAATAGGTCGATTTAAGTGTTCCTTTAGCGAAATTTGTATGCATAATTGACCGTGTATTGTTCATATTTGTATTATTGGATAATTTGATGTTATGTGACTTGTTTTGAAGCTATTTGGGTAAATCTAGACCAAAAAGTCGAACTCGACTAAGGATGGACGTAGAAAGCAAGTCTCGAAAGTCCAAAAACGAAGCAAAAATCGAGCCAAGCTTAAGTAAGAGGTGCTCGGTTGAGACAAAGGAGCAGTGGAAGCCATATTTTGGCTATGGAATTGGCTCAGCCGAGATAGTCATTCTCGGCCGAGAATTTAGCACATAACGCTCGGTCGAGACAGTCATTCTCGACCGAGACTCAAGTCGGTTTAAGGAAGAATTTGCTCAAAGATTGTCCTTTTCAAGCCCAAATTAAGCCTAATTCATCCTCATTTATAAAAGGAAGACCCCAAGTCCAAAAATAGGACTTTTACATTGATTTTGAAGCACAGACTAGGGAATTTCGAAGAACACGAGGAATCAAGATTCATCGTCTCGGGTTTTATAGTTTCATGTTTATTTCTTTCATTAATATATTTCTTTTAGCCATCGCTATGATCGGCTAAAGTCTCTTTATTTCCGTCTTTAACTAAGTTGAACCCGAAAACGATGTTTTTGTAATCTTACGATAATTGTTTGATTAAACTATGTTCTAAGATTATTTATGTTATTTGAATTCTTCATATCTTTTATGTGTGTTTTATTTGGATTGATCACCCTGGTAATAGGCATATAATTATTGCTAGGTCGTAATTCATAATCTGTAATTGTTATGAACTTATGTATAAGAGTAGCAGATATGGAATTTATTCGCTAGGATAACACAAGTAGCGGACATTTTTACCGAGCTTGCGAGTACAACACCGTATCTATTCTGTTGCCCTAAAACTTTATGTGTTTGATTAATGGTGTTTTAGCGATCGTATCCTAGGACTATTTAATCAAATAGATTAATTAAAGAGCGAACTTGTGATTAATTACACCTAAAGGGTAACAAGATTAGCAGAGCGTACTTGCTAATTATTGGGATAGGAGTTTCAGAACTAATTTGTCAAGTAGTTGCATAAATTACAAGAATAATTCGGATTAGGGGGTATTGGGTTAAAGGCGGGAATACCTTTTATCATATTTGAATTCATCTTTAGTTTGCTAGTTTAATTGTTATTTGCTTTAGTGAATTAACTCAAAACAACTCCCCCCCCCCCCCAACAATATATTATACAGTGGTATCATTACCGGACCGTACCGGCCGATTCGACCTGTTTAATAGGGCACAAGTCCGGTCTAAAAGGCACTTCATAACTGGAAATGCGGTTAAACCGCAAGTAACCAGATGAAACCGGCAATGCCGAAAAACTGGAGAAACCGATAATATAGAAAAGAAGAAATAAAATTGTGGATTTCCGTCAAAATTTTGGGATCTTGCCCATAACCGCCTAAATACATTTGGCAGACATCTGAAGAAATCAAATCTGAAATATTTGGGGATCTTTGCCCAAATTAGTTGGCAAAACTTCAGATCTGAAAATACTGGAGATGGGAGAAATACTACGTTTGAACTGAAATCCGGGTTAATCCATCTGTTTCCCTCATTACATGGACTCTCGGACAAGGATTCCCACAAATATCTAAAGGAGTTCCACACTGTCTGCTCGAGTATGAAGTCAACTACTGTTAGAGAAGAGGCGATCAAATTACGGGCTTTCCCCTTCTCTTTGAAGGATTTAGCCAATGATTGACTCTACTATCTTTCCCCATCTTCAATCACTACGTGGGAGGAGATGAAGAGACTCTTTTTGGAAAAATATTTTCCGGCATCTAGAGCAATGAACCTCCGAAAAGAGATAAGTGGAGCTAGACAAATGTACAGTGAGAGTTTGTATGAATATTGGGAGCGGTTCAAGAAACTGGTGGCGAGTTGTCCACAACATCAGATAACCGATCAACTGCTAATCTAGTATTTGTATGAGAGATTATCACTGGCAGACCGGAGCATGATAGATTAAGCTAGTGAAGGAGTGCTAGTGGATAAAACTCCAACTACAACCAGAGAACTGAGATCTAAGATGGCTACTAATTCGCAGCAATTTGGGTGTAGGGATACACCGGTAAGTCAGTGAGAGAGGCAACTGACTCATCCATAGATGGCAAGATTGAGGCATTAACGAATCTGGTAAGAAAGGCTGCTTCAGGGGGCAAGGCAGTTATCAAGCCATGCGGTAATTGTGAGACTATGGAGCACTCGACAGACGAGTGCCAAGTTCTAGGAAATCAGATGGAAGTCCATGCTAATGCAGTTGGCACGGGTAATTTCTGGCAAAGGAAGTATGATCCCTACTCTCAATCCTATAATCCGGGATGGAGGATCGTCCAAATTTGAGGTATGGAAATCAGGCACAGCAGTCGGGAGACCAAAATTGCTTTCCAAGGGGCATGTACCAATAGAAGCAATCGACTGAGCAAACACCCAGTTCATCTTTAGAGGACATTGTCAAGACTTTGGCAACTAATATTGTTCAGTTCCAGAAAGATACACAGTCCAGCATCAGAAATTTGAAACTCAAATGAGTCAATTAGCTACTGCTGTGAGTCGTTGGAGAATGCAAACAATGACAAATTACCAGCTCAACTTGAGATCAACCTGAAAAATGTGAGTGCTACCACACTGAGGAGTGGAACTGAGCTTGGAGAGCCTAAACACCCCGGGCAAGGTTCTAAAGAGGAAGTTGACGGAAGAATTAAGAGAATTGAAGGGGAGATTAGCAATCGATCTCGACCGAGACACTTGATCTTGGCCGAGACAAAGTCCCATCAGTCTCGGCCGGGCCACCATGCCAGAGGAAGTAGCCACTTCGTCACCTGTCCAGTAAAAGATAATAAGGAAAAGGAAATCTTGGAGGTATTTAAAAAGGTGGCTTGCTAATATTTATTGTTCATAAGTTTGCCAGCTGAGACTTCTAAATAAATCTTTTAATTCCCAAAAAAAAAGTGGGAGGTACACGCGTAAACATCTACACGCTTAGCTTACACGTATAATTTTCACAAGTTTTCTAGAAAAATGGAATTAAATGGGATAACAAAGGTTAAATAAGTTGGAAGCGACATGGTCCGCGTAAGTGTGTCAAATCCAAGAATTTATTTGCAAGGGTTAAGTTGTGGTCATTGCTTAGATATTATTTTAAGTACAGCTCCCCGAGGAGTCCCTTCTTAATAATAATATGGTCTAATTTAAAGGTCCAATTATTAATTTCATTTGTCAAAAGAATAGGTTGACATGGATTGAAATTAAATGACTATGTGTTTTAGTCTGGCCGAGGGGTTTATATATAAACGTCAAATCCGCGTGGCTTATATGTAGAATCTTTTGGGCTATTGGAGGATTCTATCAATACTGTTTTATCAAAAGATTACAATATTGTTATTTTAAATTATATGTGATTGTGTTCTTACATGTTTACTGTTCATATATTTTCAGATATGTCTTCGTCATCTGTCATCAATATTCTCGCACAACACCCTTTAATCTGTCCTAACTATAAAGAATGGAAACGTAATCTGGAGTATATTCTTATCGCTGAGGAACACTATTTTTTGCTAGTTACTCCTTGTCCAGATCCCCTTACTGATCAGTCCACTGATGAGGAGCGATCAGACAAATCCCAAGGTATGCTAAATTCCTTAAAAAATTATGTACTAACAAACGCAGGTTGAATGGGGATGAGAAAGTAATTATGGGAGAGAATGTGTCAACCATCTTCCTAAAGAAGATCCCTCCAATGTGCAAGGACCCAAGTATGTTCGTAATACATTGTACGATAGGTAATCACACTATGCTAGATCTAGGTGCATCCAAAAATGCCATGCCTCGTTCTATCTTTCATGCACTAAATCTTGGGCCATTAAAGGAAACTAGGATAGTCATTCAATTAGCTGATTGTAGTACTTCATACCCTGACGGGGTAATAGAAGATGTGTTTGTAGAGGTAGGCGACTTAGTGTTTCCTGCGGATTTCTATGTGTTAGATATGAATGGCGATACATCAACTTCTACGCCTATATTGTTAGGGAGGCCGTTCTTCAACACCTCTCGAACAAAGATAGACGTTCGTGAGGGAACCCTCATTATGGAGTTCGATGGTCGTGCTGTTAAGTTTAGTACATATGACACTATGAAATTCCCTGAGGATGTTCACTCTGTTTTCTCTGTTAGTGTCATTGACCCTCTTGTTGAGGAAGTTTTTCAGTTGTGCAGGGACCCATTGGACATATTCCTTACTACACGATTAGAAAATTGACCAAACGAGATTTGGGAGACCCACAAAGATTTGGTTGAGTTAGTGGCAACCCTTCAAACCCCACAATTTGCAAAGCTGAGGCATGATCAGAAATTCATTCCACTACCAGATTCTCATACAAAGATGCTTCCATCCATGGTCCGAGCTCCCACTCTCGAGCTAAAATCTTTGCCTGGGCACTTGAAGTACGCTTACTTGGGGACAAGTGAGACACTTCCGGTCATGATTTCATCGAAGCCGTCTCCACGTCAAGAGCGTTCATTGATAGTTGTGCTCAAGGAGCACAAGAAGGAAATTGGGTGGACCATAGCCGACATTGAGGGAATCAGTCCCTCACTCTGCATGCATAGGATCCACCTTGAAGACGATGCCAAACCCAATAGAGATCCTCAAAGGCGACTGAATCCACCAATGATGGAGGTTGTGAAAAATGAGGTAATTAAACTGCTAGATGTCGACATCATCTACCCCATCTTGGATAGTAAGTATGTTAGCCCCACTCAAGTAGTTCCAAAGAAATCTGGGGTCACAATTGTGGAGAACCAAGTAGGTGAGTCGGTCCCCACCCATCTTCAAACTGGGTGGCGAGTTTGCATGGACTACCACAAGTTAAATGCAATGATTCGCAATGACCATTTTCCTTTACCTTTTATTGATCAAATGTTTGAGCGTTTAGCGGGACACTCTTTATTGTTTTCCTAGATGGTTTTTCTGGCTAATTTCAGATTTCCATAGCACCAAAGGATCAAGAGAAGACGACATTCACTTGTCCCTTCAGGACATTCGCCTGGCGAAGGATGTTGTTCGGACTTTGCAATGTTCCAGCAGCTTCCAGAGGTGTATGGTAAGCATTTTCTCTGAATACGTAGGTCATATCATAGAGGTCTTTATGGATGATTTTAGTGTATATGGAGAGCCATTTGAAAAATGCCTAGACAATCTGGTCTTAATTCTATAAAGATGTGCTGAAACTAACCTTGTGCTTAATTGGGAAAAATGTCATTTTATGGTTGAGCAGGGAATAGTCTTAGGACATATTGTTTCGTCTAAAGAGATAGAGGTTGATAAATCGAAAATTGATATCATTACTATTTTGCCTTACCTCGCAAGTGTGCAGGAAGTTCGTTCTTTTCTTGGTCATGCAGATTACCGGAGATTCATCAAGGATTTCTCCAAGATTTCAACCCGTTAATGCAAAGTGTTGCAAAAGGATGTGGAGTTCGAGATGACCACCGAGTGCAAAGGTACCTTTGATACACTCAAGGAAAGGCAACATCACCCATCTTTCAGCCACCGGATTCGAACTTGCCCTTCGAGATTATGTGCGACGCAAGTGATTATGCGGTGCGGGCTGTTTTGGGCCAACAAAAAGGGAAAGTAACACATGTTATCTACTATGCGTCGAGAACCTTGAACCCAACTCAAGCAAACTACACCATGACCGAGAAGGAGTTTTTAGCTATTATTTTTGCTCTGGAAAAATTTCGCTCTTATTTATTGGGTACTAAGATTGTTGTTTATTCTGACTATGCAGCAATTCGATATCTTTTGTCAAATAAAGAGGCCAAACCGAGGTTAATATGGTGGATCCTCCTCCTCCAAGAGTTCAACTTGGAGATAAAAGACAAAACGGGAGCCGAGAACTCTGTCGCAGACCACTTGAGCCGATTGACCCTTGAAGAGAGCAAAACACCAAAGGAGAGCTTCCTCGACGAGCAACTGCTTGAGGTAACGCAACGCTTGGACCCAATGCCACCTACTGAGGTACCATGGTATGCCGATTTAGTCAATTTCATTGTTGCACGTGTTTTTCCTAAGGGAACGTCTAAGGCACAGAGAGATAGACTTAAGAGTGAGGCAAGATATTATGTATGGGATGGCCCTTATTTGTGGAAACATTGCACGGACCAAATGATTAGAAGATGTGTAGTTGAGCCTGAATTCCATTGTATCTTATCATTTTGTCATTCATATGCATGCGGGGGTCATTTTGTGTCTAAGAGAACTGCACACAAAGTTCTCGAGAGTAAATTTTACTGACCAACTTTGTTTCGAGATTCACATTTATTTTGTAAAACTTGTGATAACTGCCAAAGAACTGGTAATAACTCCCAAAGGTATGAGATGCCCCAACACCCCATTATGATTTGTGAAATATTTTATACTTGGGGCATGGACTTTATGGGACCTTTCTCTTCATCATATGGAGATTCTTACATCTTACTTGTTGTTGATTATGTTTCTAAATGGGTGGAGGCCAAGGTCACTCAGACTAACGATTCTCAAGTTGTTGCAGATTTTGTAATTACTAACATTTTAGCTAGGTTCGGGATTTCGAAAGACATCATCAGCAATAGGGGGACACATTTTTGCAATCGCACTGTCGGGGCATTATTGCAAAAATACCATGTTTTGCACAAGGTTTCCATAGTTTATCATCCCCAAACAAGTAGTCAAACCGAGACATTCAACCGAGAGATCAAATCCATTTTGGAAAAGACGGTTCAGCCGAACCGGAAGGATTTGAGCTTGAGACTTGAAGATGCTTTATGGGCATACCGACGTACAAAACGCCCATTAGCATGTCACCATATCGATTGGTTTATGGGAAGCCATGTCATCTACCGGTCGAGCTCGAGCACCGTGCCTATTGGGCAATCAAACGGTGTAACATGGATTATGATGCAGCTAGCACACACCACAAACTGCAATTGCAAGAGCTCGAAGAAATCCAAAATGAGGCATTTGAGAATGCACTAATATATAAAGAAAAGACGAAAGCCTTCCATGACTCTCGTATAAATAGGAAGACTTTTGTTGTTGGCGAAAAAGTGCTTCTCTATGACTGTCGTCTCAAGCTATTTCCTGGTAAATTGTGTCCCTGTTGGATAGGTCCATTTGTTGTATTTAATGTATTTCATCATGACGCAGTTGAGTTTAAGAGCGAAAAATGGGCAAGATATTTAAGGTTAATGGGCATTTGCTCAAACCTTATTTCAAGACGTTCCAACAGCTGCCCGAGTACAACATACGACTCGAGGATCCTCCAACCAACTAAGTGCCGTATCAGTCGAGCCAAAGACGTAAAATAAAGATGCTCGTCGAGAGGCAACCCGATATTTACCTTTGTGTCTTTTTCAAGTTTTTATCATGTTTATTTTATTTTATTTTTTATTTTGCATTTTTCATATTTGTACTAAGTATGTAGGAACTAGCATGACCAGATGCCACCGAGCCATGAATTCCAAATGGTAGAGTGCAGAACAGGGGGTCGAAAGGACGAAAACCAACCTGGTAAGTCAGCTCGGCCGAGAGTTTTATACACAGCTCTCGGCCGAGACACGTCTTCGCGGCCGAGACACAAATACCGTCCTAATTTCACCATTACACTGATAAAACAGCAAGTGTTTAGACCGAGAATTCTATACACAGCTCTCGACCGAAGCTTATAGACGGTCTTAAGATTGAGATTACACTGTTAAACCCGCTTGGCCGAGATACGTGTTCTCGGCTGAGAATTTTATACATGGTTCTGTCTCCGCGGAGACACTAGGCGTTTCAGTTTTAAAACAAGGGTTATAACAGCAGCCCCCATTCTCTTCCCCCTTTTGATTTTTTTGCGACACACACACACACCCCACCAAATTCAACAATTCTTCTTCCTACTCCACGAAAACACACACAATCACTCATATACATGTGTGCACACACTTGTTATCAATTAAAATTCAAGTTTGGTGTGAATTTTGGACGAACTAGAAAAGGGCGCGAACCGACTCCATTCAACTTTCATTCGTCTAAATTCATCCGGTAAGTGAAGCTCATTCCTATCCCCATTATTTTAGTAGTTAATTTTGATATTATGTTGAAAATTGGGAAAATATCTCGTTGATTTGCTTGTTCAGTCTTAATTTTTTATATATGCTCTTTATGTTGGGTTTATGATAAATTGTTCTGATTGAGTGCATTCTTTACACGAAATTGATAGGGTAGATATGATAGTGTGTTGATTTTATTATGGGCGAGCTAATTTTGGGGGATATTGTTAAAATTACGAGTTATAGTTCAATAAGGCATTCTGTTGAACACCTTGTATGCATTATCTTGTTTATGTAGAATAGCTAGTTAGTTTGATTAGTTTAATCATTTTGAGGAAATTCATTCATATTGGGGATATAAAAAAACGATGACATTGTTACTTTAGTCGCTCATTTAGATAATTCTTAATCCAAGTTCGATGATTTTTTGTGTTTTCAATATGTTAATAGTATTTTAACGCAATTTACTAACAGTCAATGTAAAATCCAATTAGCGGCAAACTTTGTGATTTCATTATCATTCGATCAATAAGGGATAAAACACCAACAACAAATTGAATAAATATAGTTGAAACATTTAAGTATGTATTTTAATGGATTTCTTGGATACCTAAGTATTGCTTTAAGTTTAACTATTATATATGTCATACAGTAACCCATTTATCAATTAACTTACTCACAATTTGGTAATTAACATACAAAACATCAGCACCACTAAGGGTTATTAAAAATATTAGTACACAACTTGGTCATTACGAAATATGTAAACCTTGCTTTTGTGAGTTTTTGTATTTCCACTGATTTTTTTTTAAGGGTTCACTTTAACAGAATTAGAATTTTAAGACAATTAGCGATCAATGTTTCGATTTGACTCTTATTCGGCATCCAATTGCTAAGCCACCAACTTCATAGTACAAAAAAAAAAAAAAAAAAGTAAATAAACTTGGATTTTTTTATTTTTTTTTAGTGTAACACCAGGAACAATTCATACAAAAAATTACAGTTTGTATGGGAGTTTCTTTCCCCAACATGCAAACGCTACAGAGCTATACAAAATTTACTATTATCCTTATCACCATGTTCCAGAGTGTTGTTTTAGTATTGTTGTCAGGTTTTGCACCAACGATCTAGCGTTTACTTTTTTTGTTGCTCCTGGAAATTGGGCTGCTACCAGCTGCTACCTCAACCTCTTCCTCGTCTGCCTCTGCCTGTGCCTCTACCTGCTTCATCTTGGGCCTCTACATTTGGAACTTGGGCCACTTGGTATTTGTAGGCCTCAGCAATATCTGGCACTCGAGATGCTGCTATATGTGCCGGAAAGGACAAGGCTAAATTTCGAGCATCTCGGAGGCTGTTTACCATTGTCAACTGTGGGTTTGGCAGTATCAGAAATGGGTCATTAGTCTGAATCACGGACAGGACCATCCGGTTAAACTTTGTGCGAGTAACACCATCAGGGAAATATCGAACCACCATCCTCATTCTCTCAAAGTCGTCCCAATCGAACTGATATTGAACAAAAATCGGGGTCAAATCAGGTAATGGGACCCCAAAATGCTCGGCGATTGGTGTAATGAGACCACCAATATAAATCGGATCCTTTCTTTTAGTGACCACATGCTCGAACTATTCGACCAAGATCTCAGTAACATCCACTGTGTAGCCCTTCACAATGGAGTATAACAATTCCATCTCTTGGGTTCGGAAAGCCCTTGTCTCTTTTCTCGCAAAAATGGTGAGTGCGAGAAGCTTCTGTATGTATCTCACTACTGGGCTTCGAATCCAAGAAGTCTTCGAGTTCTTGGTGTAGTACTGGGGCTCGACGAGCCCGGAAGCAACAGTTCGAGCCCCAGTGAGCCGTCCCCAGAACTCATAAATGTCTAAAATGGCTCTATTGCTGGGGCGAGTGAGATCATCACGATACTGGCCGAATATTTTGGCAAACTAGTCCATTTGTAATACTTGCGAGTCTCCATTGAGATGGAACGAGAGGCTTCTAGGTTTGTTCCTACATTTTTCTGGGTCACGTGTGATCTCTAGAGAGCTGAGGAACTCGAGGGTAAGGTCTGCGTATGTGGCTTAGGCTTTCATGAACCCAAGCATCCCGCCATAGTTCAATAAGGTATGGACATTGTCGAACAGGCCTAGGCTGCGAAGGATGTCATCGTTGTCGAACCGAGTTGGCATAACTAGGCGTTTGCACAATTCATTGAAACGAGCTCGGTGAAAGTCCTTCCCAAGAACGAAGCCGAAGTGACGGCTGTCAATAATCGGAAATACGTGAGGCTCGGGTGCTGGCTCCCTACTTGAAGAACCTCTCCTGGATGTCATTGTGCTTGCCTACACACATAGAACAAAACAATGTACGAGTTTAAATGAGGACTTAAAACACTATATACACATTCAATAGCAACTAGTTTTGATTAATTTCTCCTACACTTTTGAGTGATTCGTATATAGAGATAAATCAGTATGGTTCACTTTAGTACTTTAAGCCTTTGGCCCTTTTGGACTAAGTGTGAGTATGAGGGAGGAGGATTAGAAGGTAGTCGGGAATATCTTGGGATCAATATGGGTGAAATATGAGAAGTTTTGAAGAAAGAAAGGGATATGAAAATGATAGGCAAAGAAATTGAGACTGAATAACCTCTTCCTAGTTGTTATGTTGTTTTTAGAGAACCAATTCATCCAACTCTTTTCCCCACAAACTATGATTTTCAACAAATTTTAGGGGAGGGGGTGTAAGTGTGATGTATTGGTTACGTGTTACTAGAAGTTCAAAAAACAAAAAGAGAGAAAAGAAAAGAAAAGGTCGTTGTACATAAGTGTATTATTATTTTGTTTAAGGAAAGGTTATGAGTCTAAAAGTGCTTGATTGTTTGAGTTGATTAGAGAAATCGGGTAGTCCCAAATTGTGGTACCCAAAAAGAAGCATGAAAAGCACTTAGGTGTTGTAAGTACTTTTGAGGGGTGAAGAAACCTTCTTGTGGGATGGTTTGCTGAAATTTGGAGAGTGAAGATAGAGTGATTGTATTGAGGGGTGGTGGAGTAGGAAAAACTCGATTAGTCTAAAAGATTAGTCACTTTTACCCAAAATTTCCCACCTTACCTTAACCCTACATTACAACAAAAAATAAAGACCTTTTTTATCCTCTGTCACACATGTCAAGAACGAGTTTTGATTTAGATGATTGGCAAGCATATGGTAGGCGTTGCATATAGTCCAATGTGAGTGAAATTTAATTTACCTTATACACTTGAGAGATTAGTGATACACTTAACCGGTAAGGATCACTTGTTGAAAGTATCGAGTCTCGAAAGTAGTTGATGTTGCTATATCGGATATGCTCGTATTATCATGTTGTCTTGCTTTATAAAAATCTGTCTGAAACTATGTTTGTCACTTAAGTCGCCCTTAACACGTGTCCTTTTGTGCTTTTTTCTTTGTTTTGCATTGTTCGGGATGAACAAAGGTTTGAGTTTGGGAGATTTTGGTATACATATGTATGCATACATAAAAGATCGATTTAAGTGTTCATTTAGTGACATTTGTATGCATAATTGACCGTGTATTGCTCATATTTGTATTATTGGACAATTTGATGTTATGTGACTTGTTTTAAAGCTATTTGGGTAAATCTAGACCAAAAAATCGAACTCGACTAAGGATGGATGTAGAAAACAAGTCTCGCAAATCCAAAAATGAAGTAAAAATCGAGCCAAGCCTAAGTAAGAGGAGCTTGGCCGAGACAATCAAGCTCGACCGAGACAAAGGAACAACGAAAGCCATATTTTGGTTGTGGAATTGGCTCGGCCGAGACAGTCATTCTCGGTCGAGACTCAAGTCGGTTTAAGGAAGGATTTGCTCGAAGATTTTCCTTTTCAAGACTGTTTACAAAACCACTTTTTTCTTTAAAAAAAGTGCTTCCAAGGTAAAAGCTAAAAGAATAATTTTAATGCTTTTTTTATCAATGACAATTCTGTAAATAATATAATATTTTTTAAAAGACATAAGTGGTTTAATACCAAATATTCCAACTTCTACTTTTTGTTAGACATCACTTTTTTTCAAACACTACCTACTTTTTACATAAGTGTTTGTTTTTTATAAAATCTCTAATTTTAATCACTTTTTCAAAAGCAAAATCGCAAACACCCCTAAGGGGTGTTTTACTTTGCTTACCTTTTGAAGAAACTGATTAAAAGTAGAGTTTGTGGTAAAATTGCTTAAAATCAAAAGTATGTAGTGTTTAAGAATAAATGTGATTTTAGTCAAATGCAAATGTTGGAGTGTTTGATACTTAAACAACTTTTAGCTTATGAGTGGGAGAAAAAAACTTTTATTTATTTACCAAAATACCAAAAGTTGAAAAAACCAACTATTTTTTAATTTTAGTTTTTGGCCTAAATCACTTGTATTAAACCAATAGTTGTTTTCCTAAAACTTACAAAACTGGTTTTCCTAAGCTATAAACTAAAAATCACTTGAAAAAACCAATTAGAAACACCCCCTAAGACATTGATTTTCCTACTTCATCATATATATAAAACAAAATCCAATAAAATTCCAATAAAATACTTATTTTGCTATAATATACCTTCTAGAAGATTAAAGAGCAATCTAACTTGTATTGTACTCTTGCATTATATCAAGCCCAAAACCCCACCATCTCTCTCAGACTCACAATTTGACAGCAGACACTCCATTAACACTCAAAACTCGTCGCCTCCTCTCTATCTCTCTTTGATGTGCTTAAGTGTTGGCTAATCTTCCAGATTTTTCCATTGACTCTCAAACCCCATCTAATCAGTGCAAAATGTTGGCTAATCTTCCAGATTTTGGAAGAAAATACATTTCTGAGCTCAAATATTAGATCCTTTTCTAACATCCTTCCCCCATTGTGAATATTTTTCCATAAAAATATAGTTATACTTAACCCTATTTACAGATCTTTTGTTTGTTCTATTCTTTGTTGTTTTCTACATTTTAGGTTGGGTTAATCGTCCAGATTTTGGAAGAAAAACATGTTTTCTGAGCTCAAATGCCAGCTCCATTTGGGAGATCTAATCCCATCAGTAAGTTTACCATTATCGAAATATGAGTATAATTCATCTTCTTCGCAGATCAGATGTTTCTTCGTCGATATTTTTGTTCTTTTTCTACATTTTAGCATAACAAAATTACAGATCTTTGATTCTAGCTCATCGTTTTGGATGTTTTGATATACATCTGTAGATCCAAAAAGTAGATGAATCTTCACTATAGTTAAAGAAAGTTTCTCCTCGAGTCCCCATTCATTTTAATAGGTGTAATTATTTTTTTAAATACAAAAATATGTTGATTTGAAGGTCTGTCTAAATATTTTAATAAATTTATACTCTTACCTTTATGCTTTCCTGGTGGATTCCTAATTTTTTCTCTATTTAAACATGCAAATGCTCTCTATAGTCAGATTTAATATTTCTACCAAAAAAAATAGTCATCTCCTAAATTGAAAAATCTGTAGATTCTGAAAAATGTCATAATACATTTTAAATATGTTTTTTCTTAGTACAAATTACTGGATTTATGAAAAGATTATTATAATAGATTTTTTTTTTTTTTTCATAAAAATATATGTCGATCTGTGTTCGATTCAAATGAGCAGAGGTTTTTTACATTCTCCCCAATCAATGTCTAAACAAACGGAAAACCTGAGATTTTCTACCAATTCACACTTAAGCATAAGATTTACAAACACAGATGTTATTTTCAACTTGTTTTGAGAAATGTAAAATGCATATTAGTTGGTTGCTACTGTAATACATTAAGACGAATCCTTACTAATAATGAAGAACTGAAGAGAGCCGGTATAAGATCCCAATTATACTGACTTTTATGTTGTTTTCTAACATTTACCCAGTCAGTTTCCTATAAGATATGTTTCCATATTGCTCTTTTTTTATTGTATTCTAAATTATAAGAAATAGAATATACTAAAAACATGACATACCATCTATGTCTCGTTGATTGCTTTGAATTGTTGAACCTTTTAGCTTCCTCATTGAAGATCAGACCTTAAGATTAATCATCTTGTGTAGTTTAGATATGTGATGTTTGATTCCTGATGTGATCTGTATTTGTATGTATCCGTTTGTAATGGATCTGGTGCATTTTATTTTTGATGAAATGAGTTTTCTGTGAATCTCTTTAAATCTGGTTAATATATTTCCGACGTCCTTATTGTATTTTATAGAAAAGTATAAATAAGAATTGAGATTTGCATTGTCTATATATGTTGAATAGAAGTTGATTGGTACACTAAAGATATTGCATATCTTTTAAACTAAATTTGCCATTATTTTTAAATTTTGTGTATAGGCAATTTTTTTACCTGTTTATTCAAATATTCTGCTACCTTATAACATTAAGTGTCCTTTTTTGGCATGCATTATAGATATGATCAAGATCAGATCAACCAAACACAACCGGCAAATAACCTCGATCCATTAGTATTTCTTTCAAACCTAAGAACTGTAGCTAGATTTCGTGCATGTTCTAAAGACAAAAATTGGCCGAGGTTATAAATAGACAAATAAACTTGCATCTGCAAACTTATCTGTATATCTATATATTGTATATTGTTAGTTCTGCATAATTCATCATCTTGATCAAATTATATGAAATATAGAACAATATAAATAAATTATCTTGAAGTATTCCACTTATTTGATTCAAAAACATACTTAACTAAATTACATTCCACTTACATTAGAAGCACTCCACTTATCAAAATAAAGTAGTGATGTGTTCTTATAAATCACAAATAGATACAATATAGATAAATAAGCTACATAGTTCACTTTACCAATTACCAATTTGCCACTTTGGAAGCTTTCTCCTTATCACACATTGAAAGACGGATATTCCACATCCCCTAACACCATCGTAGATAGTAGCTGATAAACAATCGGATGAGAATTTTAGTTACTAAATCAATACTTATCTATCTAAATACTAACAGGAACTTAGACATGCTTTAGTCATTATAAATAAATTAGATAGCAGATTCTGAACATCTAAAAATACAATAAAAAAACAAAATGTAGCCTGAATAGTAGATAAGATTTTACAGAGAAATGGATTTCTAGCCATGGTAATCCAATATATATTATTTATAACATAATTGGATTGTGTTTTTCATATAAATAATGAGGTTAAACAGTAGATGAAAAATTATACTGAGTTCATATATATACAATTTATCTTGATATCCCGAAAAACACATTCGAAGCTTTGGATCTGATCCAGATTTGTGAAAATAAGTATGACCAATCTTAGCTTGAGTGCCCAACCAATCTTAGCTTGAGTGCCCAGTCGGAACGTGTAGCATTGGCATCACTTATTTTAGCAAAAACCAGACCCATTTCCTAGAAGAAAGAGATGCAACGTGTTTACTCATGGTAACTCGGTGTTTCCTTAATTTATTGATCAAATGTTAATTGCGAATCCGTTATCTAATATGTGTGATACAATAAATGACTTTTTTCAATCTTGGAATGCAGTGAACTAAACACTATATAAAGACCCATGAGGAAACGTAATGCATCTCAATCAAATGTATGTTACAGTCATACAGGTTTTCAGAGTTTCTCAATTAGATATATGCTATAGTCATACGGGTTTTCAAAGTCTTGAATATTAGATAGTTTGCTAATTTTGCAGTGAACCAATATGAGCAAAACATCGCAAACCATCAATTAATCATTAATCAGGGCTGAAAATGTACATGTAAATTCTATGTTTCATTCAGTAGATTTTTAGAAGCATGTTAAAAATAGTAAACGAAATAAAGATTTTACAAAGATGATCAAGGAGGGCGACGACTGATTGTTTTTTAAGGACGGAATGAATGTCGTGCTGCGTTTTTTGCTAGTATTTAAAGATGAGACTTTAGGGTTTTGAGTAGCTCTAGGGATCCCTATAATTTAGTTAAATCAAATATATTCAGATTGTTTCAACAGAATTGATTTGTTAAAATAGACAAAATTGATTTCCTATATCTTAAATTGATATATTTTCTTATTACACAATAGAGTAATATCTCATAAGTTGTTTTTCAGCAAAAAAAAGATGATCTATTCATTAGATTGCATAACATGGTAACAAACTACCTAAGAAAACAGATATTATTGGATATTAAAATCGTTGACCAGATCTCGATCAAATTTGGGGGTTTTTAAGCATTGACAGGTAGAGGTGGCAGGACCTCGGGCCATCGGGCCAAAAAAGCCCACCAGTGAGTTTTTTTTCTTTTCTTTTTTATTACTTTAACCATGAAGTACAATTATATATTGAGGCGAACTTCAGTTTAATTCTCTTAAGAAAAAACTTGATCGGAAGATAATATATTACTATTCGTTGCAATATGGAATGATATCTATATGCATGTCTCATACCCCAGATATAACAATAATAATAATAATAATAATAATAATAATAATAATAATAATAATAATAATAATAATAATAATAATAATAATAATAATAATAATAATAATAATAATAATAATAATAATAATAATAATAATAATAATAATAATAATAATAATAATAATAATAAAGAAGGAATGAATGATGATATATAGTTATATACTACACGTCACAAGTTATTTAATTTTTGTGTACGTACTATACTACATGTTAATCAATTTTTCATTTTTCGACACATAATAATTAATGAGCATGCTTGGATCCAATTCATTTTTCATCTTCGGCTAATAAAACTGAAGAATTAGAGTATTAAATTAGTCAAATATTTTAATTTCTCGATAAATAGATATATTTATGCTCTGCTAGAAAAAGAAAAAAGAAAAACATGTTTCAAATAGTACACAAGATATTACCTAATTCCTAAATTTTTCTTATTCGATTAGTGAGGGAAAAAAATTTAATTCCATCGGGCCGGCCCGCGGGCCTTCGGGCCGGGCCGGGCTTAGCCCGCCAAGAGAAAAGTTCGTTCGGGCCGGGCAAAAAAAGTCCGAATTTTTTCGGGCCTCTAATATTCCGGCCCAGCCCGCTCTATATTTCAGGCTAAACGGGCCGGCCCATCGGGTCGGGCCAGTTTTGCCAACTCTATTGACAGGTTCAAACAAAAAAAAAAAACAAAAAAAATCGGGAATTTTTTTTTCCCCAGTTTAGTAAGTGCAAATGGGGGGGAAAAATCATTATTTCCTATTCAAGCAAAAAGTCATTTTATTTTTAGATATATATAGATAGTATTGAAAGTAGGTAAATTAATTTGGGAGGAGGTCTCTCTTGTGCACTAGTTATATGGATATATGTTCGTACAATTCGGGTATAGGTTAAAAAGATATTAGTATTTATGTCTAAATATATTACATGTTCTGGATAAAGGTTTCAAGGTGAAAATGTATTAATATTTATGCTTAAAGGTATTAATTTATCCAGAATAAATGATACATTTAAACATAAATCGTGATACTCACCCTGGATTGCACCGTGCAATTGGTGCACATGAGATTTTGATTAGACAGTTTGACACCCATAAATTTTTATCAAGTTTTGTATATAAATTTTTTAAATCAACTTTATATATTGTTAGAGTATTTTGTGTTGGCAATATTTTTATCAAAATCCTTATATTATGTTTATATAATTTATTGAACTTATTATTTTATTATTCGTAATTAATATTTTATTATTTTAATGTTTCACTGTTTTTGTAGGCGGATCATAAGAAACGGATAAGATTTGATGGAGTATCTTTTTAAGATATATATCGGAAAAGATGTGGAGAGATAATACTTGAGTATCAAGTATTACTTGGATATCAAGAATCTACAGCGGATAAGGATGGAAGAAATAAATCACGTAATATCATTGAAGATAGATTGGCATCATCATTATATATATACACATATGCTTGGCGGCAATGCGTGGACGTGGGGATTGAGCACACAATTACTACAGAATACCTTTGTTCCTTTTATCAAGATTAGTGGTGTACTCATGGTCATGAGTTTTTATATTTGTATTTATTAATTGTTTTGGATTATTTGTCTGAGTAATTCGTGAGTGGTGCAAGTAGTGTCTATTGTGGTTGTGTCGAAGAATCTTCGGGAGAAGAGACTTCAAGGCGGGTTCGGGAGAGCTCGTCCGGCCATCGGTGGATTACCGTGTTAGTGCCGAACAAGTCGACGGGAGTCGTCGGGCGTTGTTGGTATAGTATAGGTTAGGTGTTAGGGAATCGAGTCTCTTTGTAAAACCTATCGTTATACGGAGTATCAATAACATAAGGTCCGAGGGGTCTGAGGGATTCAGCCCCGTGTTTATTTTGGTGTTCGTTTTTCTGTTTTTTATTTTCGTCAGTTTCTGTGTTGGAACATAAACTGTGCAGTCCAGGAATTTCAAGTGGTATCAAGAGCGGGTCCGTATCCTAATACGGTAGATTCTGAAACACTGCACTGCTATGGATTTGTGTGGCAATACTGTACGACTTCCCTTACTTGATGGCACGAATTACGAATATTGGCAGTCACTTACGATGGCTCACTTGGAGGCGATGGGTGATGAATACTGGGAGATTGTTCAATCTGGATGGTCTCCACCTACTGCCACAGGCTCGACCACACCAAAGTCTAAATCCGAGTGGTCTTCTGCTGAAAAGGGACTGTATAAGGTGAATCACAAGGCTCTTCTTTTCATTCGAACGGCTGTTGATGAAGTACAGTACATGAAAATATGCAACTACAAAACAACCAAAGAAGCTTGGGATTTGCTTGAGAATTACTTTGAAGGAACTAAAGAAGTGAAGAAGTCCAAACTAAGGAATTTGCGGAATCAATTTGACAGCCTCAAGATGGAGGAAAGCGAGTCCATTGAAGACTATCACTCACGGTTCATGGGGATCGTGAATAAGAGGCTCTCACTTGGAGAGATAGTTCCGGAATCACTTATGGTGGACAAATTTCTGAGAACCCTTCCGGACCGATTTTCAGAGTAAGTCACAGCGATCGACACCTCAAAAGATGTCGAAAATATGAAGATTGATCAGCTAGTAGGAGATCTCCTAACTTTCGAACTCAACAAAGGGTTTGAGATCAAGGAGAAAAGTAGAGGCATAGCACTCAAAGCAAAAGTCAATCGCAAGGATGAAGAAGTCAGCGAACATGATCCAGATCATCGGAAATTGTGGAGAATATGATATTGCTCTCAAAGAAATTTGGGAGCATAATGAAGAAGTTCCGAAAGAATGACCCGAGTCCCTCTTCATTAGGTAAGAAATCAAGTCAAACTAAAATAAGTAGTCATAATTCTTCTTCAAGTTTTGCAGGTTCAACGCTGGACAAAGTTAGATGTAGAGAATGCAATGGACGGGGTCACTTTCAAAGAGAATGTCCCACGTTTCTGAGAAAGCAAAACAAGTCCTTAGCAGCCACATGGAGTGACGAGTCAGACAATGAAGAAGAGAACGATCATTCGAACAACATGGCAGCTTTATCTACATCATATGTGTGTTTTGTGGGGCAAACCGAAATCGAAGATACTGATCCCGGAAAAAGTCCAGGTATGTTGCAACATGATTTACCTAACTTTTATGAATCTGATGCTTCTGATGGAGAAACAGGTCCCACAATTGAGGAGATGCAGAACATGTACAAGAAACTGTCGGTCGCATGTTTTAAAGGAAGCAAGGTCATCAAAAAATTGGAGAGTCAACTCCAAGAATCACTGGCGATGATTGAAAGGTTAGAAAGAGAGGTTAAAGGGAAAGATCTGGTCATTACTAAACTGAATAAGGAACTCACATTAAGAAAGAAAAGCGTGGAGGCGATAATGGAAGAAAAAATTTGTGAGCTAGAAGTTGTGTTCCAACATGCACTGCCCGAAAAAGAAACTGAGGTAAATTCTTTGAAATCTGACCTCCAGACGATGCAAAGTGATCTTGGCACATGTAGGAGCAGTATGGAAAGCAAAGATCAAACAATTGAGAAGTTATCCACCGATTTGGAGCAATCCAAACAGGTTCTGAAACGACTGAACTCTAGTAAGGCCACTCTAACCGAACTTATTAATCTAGGCAAAAGTCATGGTGATGTCACTGGTCTTGGTTATCATGGTGAGTCCTCTTCAAATTCGCAAAGGGGTTTCCTGAATTCTGGTCAGTATGTTACAACACAGAATGATCACTGTAATTTTAATAAGAAATCTGGTCATAATCAATGCACACACACTGCACCAGTTCAGAAACGGGTTATTTTTGCACATTCTGGTCGAGGATCACATTATGCACATGTTAATAATACTGCTCGTCCTACTATGTTACAACATGGAAAGTCAAAAACTGCGAAAAATTCTTGTTTTGTGCCTATTTGTCATTACTGTGGCGTTTTAGGTCATATACGTCCAAATTGTTATAGAATGCAGTTTGACCTTAGTAATGGTAACATTTATGATTGGGATTTTAGAGGAATACCACGCCGAGCCCCTAGACCTAAAGTAGATTTGATAAACCGCACTCAAAGAAAAATATGGATTAAAAAATCTACTTGTTCAACTTCCCAGAAGTAAACTCGACGGCCCGTGTCACCACTGTTTTTGGGCATTGGTATATTAATGTGCTAAAGAAAATTGATCATATTCCAGTAGCGAATCAACTGAAAAATAAGGCATTTAATAGAGAAAATTTCGTAACACTCTGGAAAATCTTTAGGATTATTGTTCGTTTGTGTTGCATAGTCGTTAAAAAAAATATATATATATATCGTATGTCGCGACATGCATATCATGTAGGATTCTGCATTAGGCATTGTTTTTTCATGCATCCATCTCAATTTTATTCTTTATAAACTCTATGCAAAAGGGCAAGTTCAAAGATTTATTTGGCTTAAAACTTTACATTCCTTTTCCTTCTAGTTAATAAAGACTAGCCTGTTTTAATTATCCCCTGCTTGTCGGAAAGGACTACGGTCATGAAATGATGTTGAGAGCAGCTACCGGTTCACAAATCGGAAAGAGCTGCTAGCACAAAAAGTGATTGATTTGTGAAAGCCGCCGACCACAAAAATAAAATTGCTTAATATTTTTGTATCTCTATTATCAAAGGGGTTATAAGGATCAACAAGAGCTCGTCGCACCGGGTTTTCCTAGTGTGGTATTGGCTCGTGGGGTTTGCGAGCTACTCCACGAGAGGGTAAAAACAGTTGGAGGAATAAGGATACCTTGATTTAATTTTTTCGTTTTAGCCTCTAAATTATTTTGTGCAAAAAGTCAAAATCAAATATGAAGTTGATGTGGAATTTCGTTTAGTTCTTTGCCAAACACTTCTGCTTGCCTAATACCGTGGGTGTGATAAGATGAATTGAGTCTGCATTCTATTGTTTTCTTATTTTGAGGCATCCCTTGCATGATTTTCTATGAGATTATGGATACAATTTCTTTATGCCTTGAATTGAATAGATTCGTGAAATTGGAATTTTGGTTTAATTACTGAATATTGCACCTCTTAATTTACCACCCATACAGTGAGCTTGACTATGGGTCAATGGGTTCAAGTGAGGGGGAATTATAGTAAGGGGGAGTTTTGTATCTTTGGATTTTTCGTCAAAAAGGGGGAGATATGTTAGTTGCTAGGTTGTTTTTTTTGTAGTTGTTAATTGCTTTTCGCCGCCAAACCGCCAAACTACTTTACCATCATTGTTGCTTATGTTTAGGGGGAGTAATTTTTTTTTGGTTATGATGTCGTAACCTTTGCTTTTGCAGATCATTAGTTATTTTTCGAATTTTTGACAAAAAATGCCAAAGGGGGAGATTGTTAAAGTATTTTGTGTTGGCAATATTTTTGTCAAAATCCTTATATTATGTTTATATAATTTATTGAACTTATTAGATTTATTATTCGTAATTAATATTTTATTATTTTAATGTTTCACTGTTTTTGTAGGCGGATCATAAGAAACGGATAAGATTTGATGGAGTATCTTTTTAAGATATATATCAGAAAAGATGTGGAGAGATAATACTTGAGTATCAAGTATTACTTGGATATCAAGAATCTACAGTGGATAAGGATGGAAGAAATAAATCACGTAATATCATTGACAATAGATTGGCATCATCATTATATATATACACATATGCTTGGCGGCAATGCGTGGACGTGGGGATTGAGCACACAATTACTACAGAATACCTTTGTTCCCTTTATCAAGATTAGTGGTGTACTCATGGTCATGAGTTTTTATATTTGTATTTATTAATTGTTTTGGATTATTTGTCTGAGTAATTCGTGAGTGGTGCAAGTAGTGTCTATTGTGGTTGTGTCGAAGAATCTTCGGGAGAAGAGACTTCAAGGTGGGTTCGGGAGAGCTCGTCCGGCCATCGGTGGATTGCCGTGTTAGTGCCGAACAAGTCGATGGGAGTCGTCGGGCGTTGTTGGTATAGTATAGGTTAGGTGTTAGGGAATCGAGTCTCTTTGTAAAACATATCGTTATACGGAGTATCAATAACATAAGGTCCGAGGGGTCTGAGGGATTCAGCCCCGTGTTTATTTTGGTGTTCATTTTTCTATTTTTTATTTTCGTCAGTTTCTATGTTGGAACATAAACTGTGCAGTCCAGGAATTTCATATATAAATGCATCATTTATAACCTCCAAAATGATGACTTATTTTACACTTTAGATTAATATTTTTTACGCCAAAAAGGTGTTGCATTTTCTCAAGAAAATATTAATTTTTTGTGAAATATATTAACGGTTAGGAATTGTTGGGAGCGCAAAATGAATATCAATTATTATTTCTTTGTTGAGCATGTTTTCTAAAGTCCAACTGAATTACATTACTGGAATCCCACTAGTTTTACCTATTCTTTAGGCTGCATCCAACCCCTTACACATATTTTAATTCATTTATATGTGACATACATATTTTTACCATCATTAAGGCGAGTTCAGATGTCAATAATAAATTAAATGCAAATCCTAAAAAGCTAGTGCTAAATGCATATCCTAAGAAATTAGGTAAAAACTAGTGCACACACGTTTATATATGTACCCGCATCTGCTCTATCTCTGCGTGACCCGTCTGTGCGATGTTTTTTAAAACTTTGAGTTCTTCTACTATACAATCATGATATTGATACAATCAAGAATATTTATGGTATTCAACATTATGTGTTGCTTCCCTCTTCTCTCTGCTATTTCCAATACTTTCCCCCTCCCTCTCTAACAGGTCAACAAAAACCCCCATTCCCACCTCCACCACCGGCCATCTTTCTCCCTCACATGAGGTTGGGACTTTGGGATGTCCTCTCTTTCTCCTTTTTTTTTTTTTTTTTTTTTTTCATTTTCTATTTTATAGTATATGGAAGATTCTTTTAATCATTCTATTAATATAATTATTTTCGTATACAATAAATACATATGAAATACATGGACAAAAAATTATGAATTGTGTTGAAATTTAAATATGTTACGTAAAATCAAAACCACAAATTGGAGGATCACTTATATTTAATTATTATTAAAGAATCCTTAAAACTTAACAACATATTTGGTGTGCCAAAAATCATTTTTCATCACGCAAGTATTTATTTTTTCAATTTTAGTTAATAAATATCTGTTTTTTCAATTTAATCCCGTAAGTGCTAAAATTATCCAATTTAAGGACAATTTTCGCCCAAAAATACAAAATCGGTTAGAAATAGCCACGTGCAAGTCATGTGACCCTAATAATTAGTAAAATTTGGCGACTCATAGTGATGTGACAAAAATTAGTTGGGTTGGACTTGTTTCTCTGTCAAATTTAAATTTAAAATAAAATTATTATCAATGTCACTAGATAAAAATAGAATTAGTTGTAAAATAATATTACACAAAGCAAAATAAGCATTAAATATTATTTTTCAGATGAAAAATCGTCCTTTATTTTATCTGATATTTAATATTTAATTGGGTTAGTATAGTATGGTTTTACAAATAATTTTTAATTTTTTCTAATGACATGGATAATAATTTTATTTTGAATTCAAATTTGACAGAAAAAGTCCAACTCAGATAATTTTTTCCACGTCATTACGAGTTGTCGGATTTTACTAATTATTTAGGTCACGTGACTATTTCCGGCCGACTTGGTATTTTTTGGCAAAAATTGTCCTTAAATTTGACAATTTTAGCACTTAGTGGACTAAAGCAGATACGTATGGGACTAAAATAGTAAACGCAAATATTTATAGGACCAAAAATTATTTTTGACCTATTTGGTGCAACCTTTTCTAGAGTCTATTACAATTCCGTTAATAATCACTCAAGGTCACAGCCCGAAAGTTCACGATTTTTTGTTAAATTCATTCATAAAATTGCAAAACTCGTAATATCACACGAGAAAACTCAAGAGTTTACTCTAAGTATCAGATTTTAATTTTATCACGAGTCTCTCCGTTTAAGGAAAAAAAATTGAAAACTTGTGAAATCATAAAAGTTAGTTTGAGATTTTAACAACAACGATTTTTGTGAAACCAAAATTTCCATCGTCGCTCAAGGTTAATTTTGTGTTTTAAAGAGCTCATGTTAGTTGCTGGATATCCCATTTAAAATGAAGATATCATAGCAGTATCTACGATAAAATATTAATATGATATTCACTAGATCTTGGTTAATTAGGTGTATAATTTTATCGTTATTAAAATTTAAATGAAAAAAAATATGATAAAACTTTACATGTTTTGATTTTTTAATTTAATAATTGAGTGAATGAAAAGTGATTGATGATACTCATATATATTACTCATGTATATATTTATAATTAATTTATATATACACGCAATTTTATATTTAACAAAAAGGCATAACTGAAAATTTTAATAAATTTACTATAATTGTATATAATATGAATACAAATTAACAAGAGCATAAATACAAATAATTGTATAATGAATATAATTAGGAGGAGGAGGGATTTGGGGGTGAGTGGTGACGGCACTGGTGGGCAAAGAGGATATCAGAGAATCAATGGGGTGGGAGAAGGTAAATGGAGAATTCATATTTTTTATGTGACAAATCTATCCTTTATATTATTTTTAATTTACTTAATAAATCAATGGTGGATATTGAATTTTTTTTAATCTAATGATTAAAATTAAAATTATATCAATATATTGATTGTATAGTAGAAAGAATATATATATATATATATATGTATTAACTCGCCTTCTTGAACAATCAGGCAATGAGAGCTTGGGATAGTTGGCGCTTGCATTTCATTGTGTGAGGTTGTAGGTTCGAGTCCTGCAATCTATTGGTTTGTGCTTTATTTTGTTTATATTTTATTAGATATCTTTTTTTTATATCTTTTTTTATATATATAGATATATATATATCTTATTTTATTAAATTTCTTATTATATATGTATATATTAACGCACCTCTTAACACCATCATAGATGGTAGCTTCATGGTTGGGGAACTCATTTCATTGTGCGAGGTTGCCAGACCTGCAGGTTTGGGTTATATTTTAATATTAATTTAATAAAAAAAATTAATAATTAAAATAATAATGAAAAATATATGAATAATTAATTGTAGTTAATTTTTTTTTTATTATTGATTTTTTTTTCAATTCTTTAGTTTTCCATTTTATTTATTATGTTTGTTCGTTCTTTTTTTCTTCCTATTGCAGATCCGATATAATATAGCTTGTTTAACCAAAAAAGTATATTTTGTTTACTATGAAAGTATAATTTTATAATTCTTTGATTTTTTTTCTTTTTGTTGTGACATATTTGATTTAATATAACTTGTGTGTTTATTGAGCATATAATTTGTAACTCTTAATTTTTTGTTTTTCCTTTTATTTTGTTGTGGCGGATTTCATATAGTATAATTTTTTTTTCCTTATCGTGGCAAATCCGATCCAGTATAACTTGTTTAATAAAAAAATATAATTTATTTAGCGGAAAAGTATAATTTCTAACTCTTTAAATTTATGATTTTTTTTTTGTTTTTGTTTTTGTTGTAGCAGATTATCTGATATAGGATAACTTATTTAACCATAAAGTATTCTTTGTTTACCAAAACATACATTTTTTTTTTATTATAATAGTATAATTTGTAATTCTTTAATTTTTATTATTTTTTGTTGTGGCGAATTCGATATAGTCTAACTTGTTTTGACAAAGAGTATTTTTTGTCTACTCAAACGTTATAACTTCTAACTTGTTTAACCAAAAAAATAGTCATAAACAATAGAAATGAAAAAAAAAATCAAAATAAAGCTAAACATTTTTTTTTTATAAAAATAATAAATTTATTTTTATTATTTATTTAATTAATATTTATAAAATTATTATTATTAATTTATAAAAGTCAATACAGAAATAATATAGTTAATATAATGTAAAATATATTAAAAATTTACAATTACAAACAAGTATTATTTAGACAAGCAAATTATATGTTACACATATTATACTATATTGGATTTGCAACAATAAATAAAATAAAATAAAAAATGCTACGAATAAAAACAATAAATAAAATCGAAACTTAAAAAAATTGAAAAAATTGAAAAAAAAAATTAATAATAGAAAATAAAAACTAGTGGGATTGCCCGTAGGATTAGCGGGTAAGGGGATTATAGAACTAAAAACAATGATAATTGAAATCTATGGTACTGGATGCTGCAGTGAGATTTAACAGAATAAAAATATAAATAAAATGCAAAATATAAGATGCAGAAATTAAGGTAGTAGTTCCTCCAGTTTTCGTCAAGGCATATTTTGGCAAGAGCCTCCACTAATCAAATAAATATAATTATTAAATTCAAATAAAATAAATATTTTTAAAATAAACATATTATAGAATTTTACTCTAAATTTATTTTGCAAGATTGGAGATACAATTTATGGCTAACGAAAAAAGAAATGACTCATTCTCTCTTTCTATATTCTTTTTTTTTTCACACACTAAACTATAACAATTGTTTTGTGCAAGTGCTTGATGCTTGTAGGTCGTTTTTATTCTCTCTAAAAATGTTGTAGTCTTCAAAGAGGAAATGAGTTGGTATTTATAGATTTCATGATGACATTTTCAACAGTCTTTGTATAGTAGGTATTATCAACAACATCCGGTATTTCTAACCCCAATTTTTGAACAGTTGCTCATAGTTGTTGGTGTCATATCATGTCTTTTGTTTTTTTAGAACATGGACACCAATTTAGTGACATTCTTTTAGTATCCACTATATATGTCTGAATAGGTCGCCGTCTTCGAGGTTGAACGATCTCTCTTAGTCGGCTGGTGAACTAAGTTTACAATCAGTTTTGTAGGACATTATTTTGTTAGAATTTTTTTAATTTCTTTAGGAGATTTGGCTGCGACCAGAAGTACTGCAAGTTGAGATTTTTGTGCTACAAACTCAGTTTATTCTTTGGACAGAAATGGAATCTGTAACAACCAAGATTTTTAGTGACCCAAGATTCAACATTTTGCGGGAGACACTTTTGAAAATGATACACTTGTTCCACTATTTGATCTTATATTTTCTCATAATGACTAGATTATGGTGCTTTGAAGAAAAACCAAGAAACTATGCAATAATCCATGGCATATAGAACTTTGTACAGAAGTTTGCAAAATGGGGAGAATTTTCTTTCTTCTGGGGATGGCTTATATTTGGATTTGAATATTTGGAAGGATTTTGAAACGATAGGGCTTTTTTAATTTGTGGAAGAGAGACGAAGGTTTCCCACCAGTGACTCCACCATGAATTGGAAAATTGGAAATATTTGTCTCTTTGGTGTTGAAATGAAATAACCATGTATGCTGATTTTTTGGATTTTGAATAAGGAAAGAGTTGTACCTAACTTGATGGTAATCCTAGTAATTGATGGTGGTAGTGTAAAGTGGAAATGATTTGAATTGTTCAGGGAATGCAATTGGTTTGGTAAGATTTCCATACCAATCAGCTGGTGCGACAAAAGTATAGATTTTGCATGTTGAAAATGCTGGTTTAGTATGCTTTTGTCAGAAGTGTTTATGGGCAAATGTGAAGGAACCAACTGCTTCAAGAATCGCTTGATAAGCGGATTTTTTTGTTTATTCCATGATTTATAGAACCATCCTGCGCCAATAAACTTTTGTATGGATGGGAAGGGATCATCCTAGATAAATCCTTTTTCTAAGGCGACAATATATTGGTGGGCGGTACCGGTGGTAGTATCTTTACAAGTACTTGTCCGCTCCTTCGCACGTCGTCGTCTTTTCTGGCCTCTCTTGCTCATTTTTTCTTCCCGATCCCTACGACTTTTATTCATGACCCGACAAACTTCGATATGACCTAGGTCCAAGCCCAAATGAAGTCTGTTTGTTTCTCAAATGCGTGCTGGAATGGACGGGTATGTAGAGATAGCTTCTTTGGTTTCCCTTCACCTACGAAATATGATTCAAAAACACTAAAAGCACATTAAATCATACAAATAGGAAAATCAACCTGATAATACACTTTTGCACGTTATTGAACTTATATACATCAAATATGCACGAATCAAAATGAAATATAAACGTGAAATGATGCAAAAAGCAGTCATTTTGACGTTCATCAATAAAACCAAGCCAACCACTATCTTTGAGGGGCCACTAACCGATCAACTTCCCACATCCTGATTTGGTGGAGAGTGGGGTATGTTAGATTGCAGTCCAAGCTATCTGGAGGTCTATATAAGCTATATGGGGTATTTTTGTAGCTCACCGAGTATTATAGTGTATTATTTCACCCTGGCATCTACAAGTTATTTAGAATTTGTTGAAAATTTATATTGTTTGTATGGTTCCGCTTTGATTGGTTTGAGTATTGGGGGGACATCGTACACAACATCTTGTGTGTACGATGCAATGCATTGTTTCAAAGTACACCACTATGTTTTATATATGTGGATATACATAAGACGACACACACAAAATGAACAAGTCATACATATATATAGTGAATCGTGTCTTTGTCAGACTGCAAATGCCAAATCCTTTTATCTTGGATTTGTACCAAGCAACGTTATTACCTTCTCGTATATATGATGAGATATAATGTCCTATTTTGAGGTCTGTGGTAATTTTGTTCATGATGTCTCAGTCGCGTTCGTGCAACCACCACGTGAAGGTGGAAGGGCAATAATGGAGTTTGGGTCTGCTCTTTATGTAGTTCTCAATCATTTTCATGGTCGACATCGAACATGCATGCCCAAACGTTATCCTTATCATCTCTCCCACGTACGTTCCTTTTGGATGTTTCACCTTGCCTCCACATTATCATCTTTTGTGGAACCCAACATTACCATAAACATATTCGTCAAATGCTTTCTCGATGGATATGATTACACATTCACGGTAGATATGCAACTTTTAGCCTCGAATAATCCTGGCCGCTCCTGACAGCACTATGGATGAGTATGTGTTCATTTGGGCTGGTCACAGGGACCTATCTACCCCGATTATGTCATTTGCCTCGAACAAAGATGGGCAGCTCGATTTGACAGATTCAAGTTAGTTGATCGGTATAATATTCATACTGCATACTATATACCTTGTGAAATGCACTAATTTGCAGATACATGATCTGAAGTGGGGGTAAAGGGGGTATCTATCTAACTCCACTATTGTCGAAGAATAGATAGAAATGTTGACAGACATTTGAAGCTATGCTGTATACCCAATTTACCCATATCAAAATTTAAACAAAACAAACCATAGCCTAAATATCACTTGGGACGTATTCAAGATCTACTCTGATATAGCTGTACTTCTCCTTAGGCCCACTGCCCTTCTCAATCTTGATCTTCACGACCCCGAGTGGACGAACTTGAACCGGGCCCCACAATATCCACACCCTGCCCATGTGTCAATCTCTGCAACTGTATCATACGCGCATATATACCATCAGGATAGTTTTTCAACAGATGCGAATGTGAACCCTGTTCTGCCACTTTCCCATCATCAAGAACCGCTATAACATTCGCGTTTCTGATTGTTGATAGTCTATGTGCAACCACGATCGTAGTCTTTCCTGCACAAGCGCGCTCCAGAGCGTCCTGTATACACCTCTCCGACTCTGCATCGAGTGCACTGGTGGCCTCGTCGAGCAACATTATCTCGGCTTTCCTCAAGAAAGCTCGAGCTATGGCTATCCGTTGCTTTTGTCCTCCCGACAACTGCACTCCTCTTTCCCCGGTGAATGTTTTGTATCCATCAGGCAATGAGGATATGAACTTGTGTGCGTTCGCCAAGGTGGCAGCTTCGATTATCTCAGCCTCGGTGGCCGATTCATGCCCGTACGCTATGTTCTCGTAGATTGTTGTTGCGAATAGGCACGGTTCTTGTGGGACAACCGCTATGTGTCGTCTCAATGACTTGAGATTGTATTTTCGGATATCCTTCCCATCAATCATGAGGCGTCCCGATGACGGTTCGTAGAATCTCTGTATGAGAGCAACGACAGAACTCTTGCCACAACCACTAGGTCCAACGAGGGCTAAAGTCTTCCCGCCTCGGGCCCGTAGGTTTAGATCGCGGAATATCAAGACGTCTGGCCGGGCCGGATACGAAAAATCCACATGCTTAAACTCGACTTCCCCACGAAGATGGTCGGGGGCAGAGATAGCCTCAAGATCATCGGGCTCGATTTCAGTCTTGCGGTCGAGCAGGTCGAACACAGAACGCATTGCACGGCCCCCCTTGATGAAGTCGGGGGCGAGGGTGAGTGTTTCGGCAGCACCATTAGCAGAGACCATGAGAACCATAAAAACGCGGATTGTCTTCGAGAAGTCGGAGATGCCATGCTTGACTAACCAAGAGGCGTACCAAAGACCAAGCGCGTAGGAAGCGTAGAGCAAGAACTGTGCGATCCCATAACCGCTCCCAGCTATCTGTCCCTTCCAAAAGCATCGCCGTAAGGGAGTTCTAAGGCTGGAGGTGAAAAGACAAACGATTTTCGATTCAGAATTAAAGGCTGCAACAGTCCGTAAATTGGCCACAGCTTCCCCGGCCAGCTGCGTTGCTTTTGCATGTGCAGCTTCTAGGTCACCGGAGAATCCGTTCATGAACATTTTCTGCACAAAATTGGATTTGATTAAATAAAATTTCTGGAGTACAATCATTTGTGATCGAATTCACATAACTTTGAAATACCTGTAACACAGTTGCAGCAACGACAACGGGAAAGACAGCGATGAGCACGAGTGCAAGACGCCACTGCAATACGAAACCAGCAGTGCAAGCAACAAACATAAGAGCTGAATTCTGCATTATCACAGAAATCCTGTCCCCTATTGCTGACCGGACATTGTTGGCATCGAGAGCCAGCCTAGCTGCAATTCTAGAGCTTTCGTTTTCTTCCTGATCGAACCAGGCCATTTCGTTCTTGAGAACAGCAGCCAACATCTTCTCTCGAACACGTTTCGTTAAGTTTTCTCCAACGGTATCCCAGTAATAATGCTGTAATGTGTTGAAAATTAGGGCAGTTGATGACACACCGATCAATAGATAGCAGTATTTGGCGATTTCCCTTCTCATAAAAGCATGATCAGGATTGTAGTACACGCTAAGAACAGCACTTAGAACGTACGCAAAGAATGCACTGAGAGAGCCACAAACAATGGAGCCTATGGAACCAACCAAAGCATATGCCCATTCGGGAGAATTCATCTTCGCTAGGCGCAAGAATGAACTCGCTTGATCCCTAAACGCAAGCTTTTCGTGCCGATAATTAGGGTATGGAGCATCTAACGAGAGGCTAAAGTCAGACGTGGAGAAATCAGACAATCTCCTTGAGTACGGTGATCGGCCGTAGGACGAATTTCTTGTAATTATTGGTGAGCTCACCGAGTTCCTTGCACTAGAAGGCCTGTGTAGGAATAAAGCAAACCCATCAAGATAATAAGTCATTTTTCTAAATCTTAAATGGGATTTGCAGTTTTCGCTAATGATACAATCTAGGATAATTTTAACTTTACATTTAGTATACCTTGCACTTGCACTACTTTTCCTAGCATTGTTGAGAGCAGCTTCATGAGCTGCTGCTTCTTGCATTCTGATAAGCTTGGCAAAGACGCCGTTTTCTCCTCGGGCAATGAGCTCATCGTGGGTCCCAATTTCGGATATGCTACCTTGCTGTAATACGGCAACAAGGTCAGCTTTCCGAATGGTGGAGAGGCGATGGGCGATTACCAGAGTAGTCCTTCCGATCATGAACCGGTCTAGTGCTTCTTGAACGAGTTTTTCAGATTCGGAATCTAAGGCACTCGTTGCTTCGTCCAAGAGTAAGATGGCTGGGTTCTTAAGCATTGCTCTAGCTATAGCTATTCTCTGCTTTTGCCCACCTGAAAGTTGCAACCCTCTTTCCCCAACCTGAACCAGATTTTAGTCATTAATCTGCAGAATTGAATTTTGTACTAGGTTTATTAGATTCCAAACTTCTTTTATTTTTGAATTCATGTTCTTGTAACTTACCATGTCCCTTTTCCTGAATTAAAATCCTAATATCTTACTGAACCCACGAATCTAAGTAGCGCATGACATACCCGAAGGTGCAATCCCCCTACACCCTCATCCATTATTTTTTTTTTTATTTTGATTTTTTTTTTCTTTGGCTTCTGGTTTGACTATCCATTTCCACAATTAAGAAATTTCTTGTTTTCTTACATGAGTAAACAGAAACCAACACCTTGCACATGCATTGTTGACAGAAACCCATGTTACTTTCATCTAAATGCATTGACCAAACATCTCTACACTTTTGACTTGGATAAAAAATGTTAGATTAGTTTATTGACCTAATGACCCCATTAATGACTACATATATTAGAGATAACCAGATATCAGTTTGTAACTAAAGTGTTATTCTCAATCGAATCAATCTAGAAGCCACTCATGGACCAATCCAGCATAATAAAGTAGGAATATCAGCTGCAACCATAACTGAAGTTCAATATTGAGCTGGAAATAAAACATGGACTATTAAAACGAACTTTCTGACCTGAGTATCGTAGCCATCCGGAAGCTTGACAATGAACGAATGCGCGTTAGCAACCCTAGCCGCCTCTTCAATTTCGACCAGACTCGCATCGGGCCGACCCAACAGTATGTTCTCTTTGATGTTTGTGGCAAACAACGCTGGCTCTTGGCTTACCAGCCCAATTTGCTGCCTCAGCCATCTCAGCTTCACTGTTTTTATATCATGCCCATCTATGAGGACTTGCCCTGTAAATTGTAATTATTTAGCAACAATTTTGTTTTTCTTTTTCAATAAATTTGTGAAAGAATCATTACGGGATGGATGATCATCACCTGAAGTAGGATCATAGAATCTCTCAATGAGGGATACGACTGTGCTTTTACCCGAACCACTGCTTCCGACTAAGGCAATAGTCTTGCCAGCAGGTACAATGAGGGAGAAATCGTTGAGAATTTGAGTTTCTGGCCTTGAAGGGTAAGAAAAGTCCACATTTTTAAGCTCCAATTGTCCTGTGATGGATTCTAACTCCAAACCCGATTCACTGTTTCTATCGACACTTGGTTTGTGATCGATGATACGGAATATTTTAGCAGCTGCAACTCTTGCCTTGGCAAATGCAGCCACACTTGGTGCAGATTGCCCCAATGCCCTAAAAAAGTTATACATTTAATAACTAGAAAAGAATAAAAAAAAATCCATTGAAGGTGAATTACTTACAGGCCACCAATCATGACAGCAAACATTGTAGCTATGGCAAGGCCTCCATTGGTGAAATGGTGCCTAACCAAGATTCCTCCATACCAGAGCAGAAGAGCATAACAGCAAAAGACTGTAAAATATGTAGCTCCAAGCCCCAATCCTTTGGCAAACCCAATCTTGTACCCAATTTTCTGAGCAACTCTCAGGGCTGCAGAATATGACTGTAATGCCCTTGACTCTCCCACGAATGCCAACACTGTCCTAATTTGGGCTATTGTCTGTAATAAGACATTAGTTTCAGGCACAAAGATGACGATAGAAAGTAAATTTGTATATCATCATCAAGAATTAATCACCTGTTCTGCAATATTTCCTGCTTCGGAAAGAGCTTCTTGGCTCTTGCCAGAAAGCTTGGCCAATGTGGCCATGTGGATGCCGCCAATGACGGCGATTATTGGAACGACAGCAAGAGTAACGAGGGCCAGTTGCCATACGGCGGTGAAACCCACCACGAATCCAGAAACAAATGTTGCCATGTAGTGTAAGAAATTTCCCAACTGAGATCAATTAACAATCAGAAATCAATTTCCGACAGCTTTTCTAAAGTTAGGGAAAAGATGTTGCTCTTACCTTCTCACTAATGGCGTCTTGGACCATTACTGCGTCAGTGTTAATGGCGAAAACAACATCAGATGTTCGGACCTCTGTGTCGAAGTACTGAATGTCTTGGTTCAAAGCAGCCTCCAAATATTTGATCCTCATCTTTGTTGATTGCCTCTCCCCTGTCCACATCCAGCACGATATTTCTGCACAAACATCAAATTAATTATTTATTCGAACAGAAGAACCAGGATTTAACGCTAAAATGTTCGACGAATTTACCTGCCCATGAAGATGCCCATATCGCCGCTCCCACAACAAGAAAGTAAAATGCATACTGCAAATATCGGCAACACATGGAAAAAATCTATTAACTCCCCTGTTCCTTTCCTTTTCTAAAAGAGAGAGAAAGAGCATAACTCGTGGGGCAATTATAGTATAAAATACCTTCAAAACTTCTTGTGTCATCTTATCAACATTGTTAGCATTGGAGCCAAAAGAATTAACAAGATCAGCGAAAAACCTAAGGAACAAAGGCAACGAACTGCCATGAACAATCGCACCAACTGTACCGATACTCATAAGCACATAGTCCAACCCATCTGCGAACCGGAACAGCTCACCGAACCCAACAGACGGTGGCGAACCCGGCTTCTCCGGTTCGCCATTCTTCCCGTCAGGCTCCATGGCAGGGGTATGATCTGGTGCAGTTGGAAGAGCAGTTGAAGATGGAATGGTGGTGTTAATGAGGGAGTGGGCTTTAATAGAAGAAGGGGTTGTTTTTGTCAGAGGAGCACTCTGTTTGAGCTGACACAACTAGTTCAAGGTCGCGCATTTCAGACCATTTCCACTGCTCTATCGTATTTATCTCCTCCTCACAATCTTCTTCCCTCATTTATTATTTTTTAATTACAGCTGAATAAAATCAACCCACTACTTTATTTTCACACTGTAATCTTTTCATCACTCGTTCGTGTAATTCTAGTCTCAGTTATAAAATATTTTTTGTTTTTGGTTTCTTACTGCAGTGAAGTGGTAGGTTACTTGATTTAGGTGTGTGTCTGTATGAGTAAAAAACAGGGACAATTGACAGATGATGGGAGGGTGAGGGCCTGCCCATGAGGCAAGTCTAGAGAGGGAAAGAAATTTTTGGCACCCGACAAAGAATACTGTGTCCTAACTTCAGATTGCGTTTTTTGACCAAACCCAGATTCCTTTGGATGTATAGATAATTAAAATACTGGAATTTATTATGCAAATTGAATTACCATCTTTTATTATTTCTTATAGGGTATGTTTACTTAAGGTTGAAGAGTGCTGGGCCAAACCTGATTGGAGGAGTTAATGAGTGTGCTTTATCGGGATTTGAACTCCTAAATCTACTGAGTCAAGTGTTAAGTAAACATACTCATAATGTACTCCCTCCCTTCCAAGATAGTTATATTTCATTTTCGAAGTATCCCAAGATAATTTGAACATCCTTAGAAATGAAATTTCTTTTACAATTTATACCCTTAAAATTTATACCATCAATCTCCATCTTTGAAAAAGTCAACTAAAAAACAAAAAATAGTTTTTTCTTATTCTATGTGTCGGGAGATGTGTGCAAATTATCTCGGGATGGAGGGAGTATATGTTTTTATATCACTAAATTATCTGTTCTATTTTCTTGTGTTCCACTTTATTTTTTACATAAAATAAAAGGTTAATTACATAAATATTCGTAATATTTTGGTTAATTATCATTTACAATATTGTATTTCAGCTCTAATATAGAAATACATCAATTTTACAACTTTTTAATTCTATACATCCAATCAAGTTTTATGCTCCAATTACTAATGTGGAGGTCGGAATTAAGACGCGCCTATTTACATACATGTGATTGTACGAATTTTTTTAACCCTTCATTAAATAAAATTCAACATTGTTTGGTCATTGAACATTTTCATTTTGATTTTAATTAGAAGTACAAAATACCATAGATTACACGTTTGCAACTGAAATAGTCAAAACGTCAATTTCGAGTTCCATTTCAGGACTTAAAGCCAAAATCTTGTCCGATCGCATCAAATTGAAAAAACAATAAAAATGGTACATTCACATGATATGTTTAGAAAATCATGATGCAAAAAACAATTGACTAGAAACTCATAAATTTTCACGTAATTAATTAAGCTTAAGCTAAATTTAATATTATTATTTTATTATTTTTCTTTTTTTAAAATTCGATTCATGATTCATAATTCAGTTTCATGGGATCATAATTAATGGTTTTCAGAATCATGGGTTCATGTTTCAGGATAAAACTTAAAATATAGGAGCAAAACTTTGTAATTATGCTATATTTTATTTCATAATTCATGTTTCACGATTAATATTCCATAGATTTAGGATTAATGATCCATGAGTTCATTGTTCACTGTGCATAGTGTATAAACATTTAATTTTGGTGTGAAACACTAAAAATGGAATAGATGATTTGGTCCCGTTTATAAGATATCATTAATACATTAGCAATGGTTATTTGTAATTTTATAAGATTTCACCATTGAAAGTATGAAGGTTTGAATCACAAAAATAGTCTCTTAAGTTTAATACATAGCCACAAATTTATTTAATACATACATGGAGACTGCTATATAATATTACATCAAGGAAATTTCTCTCACAATCTCCATTCTCAAAATCTCCATCATCAATCTTTATCTTTGCAAAAGTCAACTAAAAAACAAAAATCAGTTTTTTCTCAATAGACGTGTCCCTTCATATGTGCAAAATTAGTTGGGATGTAGGGAGCATGATTAACTAAAAGTGAAAATACTCTAAATAGTCATTTTTTATTTTATTTTATAATTTTGTCACTTTTATTTGTTTTTTAGTCTAATACCATTTTAGTTGACACTAGTTCAAAACCCGTGAAATATATCTACAGGTCGATTTAATTTTTATCTTCACAACGAAGAAATGTTTACTTTGTGTATTTATTTTATTATTCTTTTTATTAGAATCGTAGAGTTAATTTTAATTGTAGAATAATAAAATTAGAGAATTGCAGGAGTAACTATAATGATGAAGTTTAATTTAATTGTAGTCCTAGAGTTAAAAGTGGAATAAAAATCATGAATCATACAATAAAATTACAACAAACCATATGAATGGTGTAATTGGTATAAGAAAACATAATTTTAAAGTTGATAGTCGTAATTTGTGTTAGTTATATTAGTTTACATTTAAAAAGTAATATTTTATGCATTTGAAATAATTAATCCCTAATATTTAAATATCCGCATACATACATACACACACATATATACATACACATACACATACATACACATGTGTGTGGACATTGAGCTACGCATTACATAATCGAAAATATGATTTAGTATACATTGTTTGTCTTGGTTCTTAATTTTACATATTAAAAAATGCATCCCCATTTTGCGGGAAATGAGAATAGTATGAATGCTAGTGATATTAAAATTTACATATTAAATACGATAATTTGCAAAAATATATAATAAAAGTACTAATTTACCCATTATAAGTTAAACAAAATATTTCTAAGCCCAATAGAGGCCGACTAACTTAGACATGCTAAATAATTGACAAGGGGGTTATTAATATACTTAATTGACATACAATAGAAGAAAAAATATTGTGATAAAATATATAGAAGGTCTCTATATATTGCATCCATATAATAGGAACTATTCAATATTATATATGTTATATTATATTTTAGAAAATAATATGATATGTGTCATGCTATAGGGCCACCTATGCATTTATTTTCGTAAATAACAAAGGAGATTATGATAGAAAAAATGAATAAAAAAAACTAATGCATGATTTTTTAGTAATTCTGCTCATGGTTTGTGGAACAAGACCGGATCGGTCGGTTCGATCGGTTCAACCAGGAACGGGGCCCGGAACTGGTCCGGTAGCGTTAAAAAGTCGAAAATGATATAAAGTTGTGTTTGAGCTTGTTTTAAGTCAAAATCGGTAAGAACCGGTTCGACCGCCGAACCGTCGAACCGGTAGAACCGGCTTATATTCATTTTTTTTTTTTCAATAAAGTTGTGTTTGGGCCTGTTTTAAGTAAAAAACGGGATTTTCACCTTTATCTTCATTTGCCCTTATTTTCCCCTCTTATTTTAAATTTGGCACTAGGTTATTATTAAAAAAAATAGAGTTAGAAGTATCTTTTGATTAATTGATATTGATATATGTTGAACATTTTTTTATAAGTTAAACTCTAGTATCAAATTAGATTGTATTACACATAAGGAACTACTGAAATCCAAAACTCAACAAGTTGCTTTGACCGGTTGAACCGGTGGTTGAACCGGTGGCTTGTCCGGTTCGATCACCGGTCCGGTTCCACAAACACTGATTCTGCTGATATATCAGAATTTAAAATTCAATTCTTCTGTGATTTTTTATGATAGAATTTTTATTGATTATTTGGATGTTTATGTATCATAATTTGAAATATTAGAGTTTAACACTACCGAGAATTTATTTAGGCTGCATTAGGATTGAAGAATATATGGATGGACTTGAAATTCGTAGTCTCAAATACATTTTTGTTGTTTGGATCGTTATGGATTTGAAAATTCATGATTTCATTTTTTCGCAATTATTTTGAAGGACTTGAGTGAATTTCAAATTTCATCTATCTTGAGCGGACTTGAAATCAATTAATTCTAAATCCATGGATTTCAAATCCATCATCCAAACACAACCTTAGGGAGAATAAAAAATATAGAAATTCTAAATATTGAAACATTTTAAATTTTCAAATCACAACTATGTACAACCGAGAAGTATGGATCATTAGTTGTGATAGTTATATCACACTTATTGAGTGGAAATAAAAAAATAAAATTCTTAAATGTTGAAATATTATAATATATTTTATGTTCTCATTACTTGACAAAGTGGTTTCTCTATTAGTATATAATGGATCGATTTTTATCCTCATCGCTTATTTCTCCATATATAATCTTCAAAATATATATTTCATCTTCCATATTTTTTCTCAAGTTATTTTCTATATCCAACCCACACCAAATTACTTTTTAAGGTTGGAACACCAGCCACTGCCCCCTCCCCCTCCCTCCCTCTCCCAAAAGAATATCTTTTTGGTTTTTCATTTTATGCGCTCCCAGTGAGTTTAGTTTAGAAGGCAAAATAATTTATATTACCATGACAAATAGATAATTTTAATGGTAATATTTAATATATTTACTTCACGTATAGTTAGTATCATGTAAATATGTCACGTTTCCAGACAAATGAGTATCATGACGCATTTGCAATAATTGGTGGCAATAATGCCACGAGGCAAGAAGGGTAAATATGTCAAAAAGAATTATAGTTTTACTAAGAAATATTAAATTATGGTATGATTACAAAAGTGACAAAATAAAGAATTGTAGTAAAGAGTACAAGATTGTTATTTCATGTTTTCTTTAATAAAAATATATCATTAAAAAAAAACACTCTGGATCCTATAAAAATGAGACTATCTTTACTGCATGGATGGAGTAACATCTCAAATATAAAGGTGTAAATGGAATTGCTTCAAATCCCTAGTTTTATTTAGATATAAGGATGTTATTTTTAAACTGCCCGGCCTTCCCCAAGGAGACTTCATTGAATAGTTTTTTTCAATTTTATTTTGCTAATATCAATATTTATTCAACGTCTAAATATAATTTGAATACAGTAATTAAAATCTTATAATATACAAATTAGAATCGAAGTTTCTTCAAAACTAAGTGCTTAGCCTCGTCAAGTGACCAGATTAGTAGTATTTGGAAGATTATTTGAAAATTGGATGTTCCTAGTCATATTCATCACTTCATTTATAAATGCTGCACCAACTCTCTCCCAAGCTCCGAAGCACTTCAACGACGGCACCTTCCTCACAATTATGCTTGCCCGTTTCGCCAAGAGACTGATTTTTCATCCACCCACCTTTTCTTTTTTTGCCCGGTTTCAGTGGCGATTTGGAAATCTGCTGGACTTTGGAATCTCATCTTATCATGCCAACAACCTTGCATTGGTTTATGGTTTCAAGATCTTTTGTTGATTGACGATACTCATGTGATAGAGTATCTTGTTGTCATTGCAAATTTAATTTGGTATTATACAAACTCTATCATTTTCTCTCATGTTGATTGGACCCCGCTTATGATTGTTCGAATCGCTGCAAAATCTCTTTCTGAGTTCCATGATGCTGTTGGGAAAGTTGAATGACACTCTCTTGATGATTTCGGTCCTTTGACCCAGCCGACCCTATGCAATGTTACTAAAATCTTCTTTGATAGTGCAATTTTGGTGGCATTTGGATTTGTTACTTCGGGTATTTATATGGAGTCATGCTCGGGACATTTTTTGCAAGCGGCTGTTTGAAAATTTGTAGGTTTTGGTCATCCAAAATTGGCAGAGCTTCTTACACTTCATGAGGCTCTCCACTTGGCCATGTCATTAAATCTGCCCGAGGTCTGTATTCTTGGCGATTCCAGCATCTCTTTTCTTGTATCTTTGGGTCTTGCTGATTGTAATTTAATTTGCGTGCCTATTCTTTTAGATATTCAATCTCTTCTTTCTTGCTTCGCCAATAGAGTTGTATTTTGGATTCATAGGTCGAAGAATTATGTTGCGCATAACCTAGCCCAATATGCAAATCTAGTCGAATAGACTCATGTACGTGGCTTGAGCCGCCAAATTTCCTATCATTCTGCGCTGGCTGATTTCCAGCTTTTAATGAAATTAATTTATTTACAAAAAAAAATAAAAAATGTTTGTATTTAGGATTTGGAAAACTATTCTGATAAATGTAAAATTAGGAAACACAGTATAAGGAAGATGAAGGAAAATATAAATCTTTTACATTAAATTTGAAATCACCAAATAAAATATTTGCCTCTTGATCCTTTCATTATATACTTTGGATTTATTTAAAAACATTTAGTTAATGTGACAAAAAACAAGTTGTCAAGAAGTGTCACAAATTACATATTTTAGGTTGGATAATGTGATAAAACAAAAATAATTTAGATTGCAATGTGTAAAACATACAGCTTAACTCGATTAACGTGTTATAAAATTGCTTAGATTGTAAAATGTTAAAAAAATCATAATTCAGGCTATAAAGTGCAATTTCTTCACTTAATTAAAAAAAGGGTTAATAACGTGAGAATACATAACTGTTTTGTGAATTATCAAATACATTATGACCTTTAAATGTAACATAGAAATACACCACCTTTTAGTTTTTTTTAAATTTAGGGTTAATTACCAAAAAATCACGACATTTGGTCCAATTATCAATTGCTACATGACCTTTAAAACTTAGCAATACTAATTACCAACTTTGATGTTTTTTCAATTACAACATGGACAATATTTTTTGACATCTGCTTGTGTTGCCACCACTATCTTTAGATGCACCATAACGAGACCATCATTTACATCCATCTATTTTACAATCCGTTATTTTCACTGTCGTTAATTGGGAGTGAAAGACGTGATATAATAACTTCAATCACCAGTTCACTACAATTATAGCAATGGATGGCAAAATGGGTTATAGATGTAGCACGATCTCGTCATAACTTATCTAACGGTGGTGGTGGTAGAACATTTAGATGTTAAAAAATTCGGCCGATGTTGTAATTAAAAAAAAAGTATAATTGGTGATTAATATTACTAAGTTTTAAAGGTCATATTGCAATTGAAAATTGGACCAAATGTTGTGATTTTTTTGGTAATTAACCCTTAAATTTAATACATGAGAACTAATTTCAGGTTTTAGAGGCTGATGTGGAGCCCGAACCATTTATGGGTCTTAACTCTTCTAACATGGAATTGGAAGCTTCCCTTTTCTTATAATCCATAATTCATTGAAATAACGTTGCAGAAAGATTAACATCAGGGATTGGGTATGAAGCCTTCTTTTCAATGGAAAATTCATCTTCTCCTCGAAAGAATTTATTTGCGCCCTCGATACCCTTATATTATCTCTTGTTTTTTGTTCTTCTCTGTCTTATCCTCATCTCTAAGGTCCAAAATATCAGCGGCTTCCGCGATGGATCTTGTGGCTGCAGTGACTCTATGCTTTGTTCTTCAGAGAGTTCAATAGGTTGCAGAGCACACCAATTATGAATCCGAACGGATTCGAGTTGTGGCTATGAGAAATTTTAAGTCGGTTTTCCTCCAATACCAAGTGTATGGTGTCTGTTACCGCTACTTTAGTGAGAATTGTCGTGGGAAATTGTAAAATTTAGCTCTATAAGGGGTAAATTAGTTTTGTAAAAATTGGGTTTCATACAAGTAAAATATTTGGTGATGTAAATGATAGAATAGTTTACAAAATATATAATAAAATATTACGAGATTATCGGCTAGGCCTATAGGAATCACATCAGATAGGGTTGTCTAAGATTGTGATGACCTCCCCTTGTGTGGGTACTATCGGCACATTACCACCCAAGAATAAACATAAGTGGCCTCGCAAGCGTCTCCTATCATGAGCAAGATCATGGGAAGACTAAGTGAACTAACCTTGTGTAGCTAGATGCCCAAAAAGTATAGTATGTAAGGTATAAAAAAGGAAGATAATAAAATGTATGAATGTGTGCCTAGACACCTAGAGACACCTATATATAGTGCTAGGTTTATCTCTGTGTGTTCATTTGTATGTGAATCTTGAGGTTATACTTGTAAGGTGATAAATTATAGTGAAAAAATGTTTGATTTTTTGTTTCTATAGACGATTTTTCTTTTCTTTTTATCTTTTTTTGTTGCTCATTTTAGTTTATACTCAACTGTGAATGACAGTGATTTGATTAAGCTGAAATAAGTGGATGTGCAATAATACAATTTCGGTAGTATGTTTTTATTTGTGTCCACAATTTATTAAAAAAAAAAAAAAGAACAAATGTAGCAGTTAGGATACTTGTTTTCATTAAAGACTCTGAGACCACAATCCTTTGTTTGGTAGAAAATGACAAAAAATCCCTAACTTATTAGATTCTTATTCTGCTAGGGGGTTGGGGGCGGTTAGAGAATTTCTTCCACCATATTTACTAGTGTCGTTTAAAAAAAAAAAAAAATCACGCTAGAAAGTTATAATCCAAAATTTCAATTTCGGACTCTATGTCAATAAGCTCGTAAAAATTTGAAAACAAATTAAAATATCTTGTATTTACACATTAATTAAAACATTGTGTTGCATTTAATAATTGATTAAAAAATCATGTATTTTTATGTCACTAAGAAAAACTATAAAGAGATTGTTGATTTCCACATTACGACACTTGCGATACCATTAGAGGGATTATAGATATGGTTTTGTGGATAGGGGTGTAAGTGAGCCAAGACAACTCGCAAGCCACTCGGAATCGACTAGCAAAAATATCAAAATTGACTCGAGATAAACGAGTCGAGTTCGAGCTCGAGCTACTCTGGTAGGTGTCGAGTTCGAGTTCGAGTTCGAGTTCAAGTTCGAGCTCATTGATACTCGGCTCGGCAAATTAGCGAGTTTAATCGAGCTTGTGTTATACTACTAGTTTACCCTTTAGAGTTGATGTAATTATAAATATATCATAGTTCTAAATTAAATAAGGCGAAACCATTTGTAGTATAATTCATGTTTCAATATTAAGGTATTTTTATATTTTTTTAATTTTATTTTGTATCAATTGAGAAGAGTAGATCTCGAGCTCAACGAGTTTTTACCGAGCCAAGCTCAAGTTTGAAAAAATAAACTCGGCAAAGTTCGAGCCTTGAGTCTTTTAGTCGAGCTCGAACCTATCAGTATTTGGCTTGACTCGACTCGTTTACACCGAATTTTGTGGATATTGGAATCCTCTATGAATATTTATATTTTGCCATACTCAAATTAGACTAGTTAGGCCTTACGACATAATTGATTGGGAGGAATATGGTGGAATGGAATGGTCAAATCTATGTTCATTTGAATTCTCATAATTGATATAATTCTGCATTAGGAATCATTATTTCTAAAGGAATCATTATTCTTATATCTTGAGATCAGTCATTCCTTCAACCTCATAATATTAGTTATCACCAATACTTACGGTATTTCTTTTGAGAAATCGAGAATCTCATTAATAAATCTCAATTACAAGACTCTCAACCTAATAAGGAAAATCAGGACCTATCCACACAATCGAATCGACTGAAAAAAAAAAAGAAAAAAAATGTGCAAGCCTATGAGAAATTACATTAAATAATCCGCAAAAAACATACGTAAAACACTAAATATCATCCACAAGAAGCCTAATAGCAGTAAGACCTAATTCGTGCCTCGCGACTACATGCACAACAAGCAACGAATCGGAAAAATGTACGGACAACTACTTTCGACTCTGAATCAAGATCATCAATCTCCATCAGACTTCGTCTCGGACGCTTGTCAATCACAACAGACTTCAAAGTCAAAAGATTTATAGGAGACCAGAGATCGGAGGCCACACAAGGTATGAAAAGACGCACAAAGACACAGAGAAATCTCACAAAGGCAAACCTGAGGAGAGGAAAAAAAAATAAAAAAAAAAAGACGAAACAAAACAAATCAAAATAGATAACCAATAACATATCAAAAGCATTCCCCAATCCTCCTATGATTAGAGGATGGGGGAAGTAGGAGAAGGAGATCTAAACTTTCCGGAGATGGAAGAAGAATGAGGCTAGGGTTTTTGTTGAAACATATCACACTAAATACTAATACTTAGGGTATTGTTATTGCAGTTACATGTGACAAAATGGCTTAGCTTAATGGGTAGGCACAGAACACCCGATATTTTAGATGAACCGAGCCTTAAGAATCTTAATCTGAATTATCATCGGATCCAATAGGCAGTCTTGACGAGTTATGTACCGGCCCGATGAAATTTAGGGTGGCCTGCTCGGCCAGACAAATGACATTAGCTCGACAGGCCAGACTGAGTCGGGTGTGCAGCTCGAATTGCCGTCTCTAAAGTTATTGGTTATATTTATAATTATGTGATAGGTACAAGACATTTTTGTCAATTTTCCCTATATAGAATTTGTCCGGGTTACCGGTCCAGCCCTAACCCTAAGCAGGCAAGCCCTCGCGTGGTCTAATCGGGCTTCGGCTTAGATCGACCATTCTAATTGAGCTCTCAATATGATGAACCTAACCCTACACGGTTCAGAATAGTTTTGAACTGACCATGCAGCTTCGGACTTTTCTAACATCCCTATATTTGTAGCGATATATTAAAAATAGCTAACACGTAAATATAACTTGAAAGTTACTCTATAACTTCAAAATATCTATGTTATTTATAAGATAGAATTATTATTAATAAAAACTTTAATCTTGAATCAGAAAAGTTTCTTAATATTGGATCTATAGTTTACAAATAAGTAACATTGGCTCTCTTGTTAGATCTTCTTAAATCTCATAAGCGCACGAGCGCACACACACACACACACATATATATACTCACACACTTTCTCGTCTTAATGGGTTTTTTTAGTCAAATGTTATAAGTATATATATGTTTCTAAACACACCACAATTTCCTATCTTCACACCACATTTTTTATTTTACAAAATTAACCATATAGAAAATGTCAAATTCACCCTTCTAATTATACACAAACTCATCAGCTGTTGATTTATCTTCTTTCCTTCAGTCTCTTCTTCAATAGCTTTGCAGAGGAAAGACACCATTCACCTTAATCTTAACCCTTATTTCTCTACAACTACACTTTCAGAAAAAAAGCCTCCCCACTCGAAAATGGCAAGTAAGTGTATTGCTCTCTAAAAATGGTCACCACTACTTCTCAAATTTACTAGCACCCCTGTCACCTCATTTCTCTCCTCCAACAACATATCTCCATTGAGCCACAATTATCTCTAACCCCAAAACCCAGTACGTTCGATTGTGAATGAATGAAAATAATGAGTCACATCCGACTAGTAGTGGTTAAGCACACGAAAAGTTGTTCAGTTGTGGAACATGTAGAGCCATGTCCGGCCTATAACTGGCGAACATACTCAACCTTCTCTGACAAACTAATGCCGAATAACCTCGGTCTTCCTTTCTGCCAATATTCTTTTCTCGGTGACGATAGCAGAGAGGGGGAAGCAAGAAAGATCTCCTTGTTCTTGGTACGTAATTTGTCAACATATTTAAAAAATGAAATTGGGAAGAAAGAGGATAATCACAACAAATGAGGTTAGATGGTGGAAAAGGTTGTGGAAGAGAAAGGAATGGCAGATTGGGCCGCGGAGAAGATAGGATTATAGTTTCAATTGGAGAGTATAATTGGAACATTTGGTGGTATATATAGTAATGCTAGTAATTACATAAATCAATAATTGGTGTGCAACGCAATTGTGGTGTGAAGAGAGAAAGTGGTGGTGTAAATAGAATTACCCTATTTTATATCCACATTTTCTATGTACATGTCTTTTAATCATTTCTTTTCTAGAAACACAACATTACCCTTAATGAATGGATGTTAACTTATGGGTACATCACATGTGTATATCGATGGACATGTGTATCGATCGAAGTTCCATGATATACACATATATTGAAGGAACTTACCATCGATATACACATATACCGATTATAAATGACCATCGATATATGTTACAATTGATATACACATTATCAAATGTGTATAATGTGTATAAATATACATCGATGATGCATTAACGATGGTACTTACCATCGATATACACATGTGATGCCATATTTCCAGTCATGCATTCATTAAAGGCATTTTAGTATTTTATTCTAAAGATGGCTAAAAACATGTAAACTGATGCACCATTTTATACCCTAGTATTCCGCAAGTGTATGGTTCTAAATTAGCTAGCGGCAACAAGGTCGATCCCACACGGATTGTATTGTGTAAAATTAGTACCCTAATCTTAATACCTCTACTCTATCTAAACTTTCGAATAAAAAGATGGATTTTATATTATCTAAACTTATTGCCTATAATTAACTGTTCGCCTATTTTATAACCTAACGATCCGCAAGTGTATGGGTGTAAGTGTATATAACGGCAAGCAAGGTCGATCCCACAAGGACTGACTTAATGACTAGTTTGATACTCTAAATATCCTAAAACACTCCTAACTAGGCTCTCAATTGGATTGATTTGGTTATTAAACTAATTTTCCTAAACTATTACTTAACACTGAAGTCCAAGAATAAGAAAACACTTTATCAAATAATCAAGATTGGAAGACAAATTCTAGAGAATTGATTTCAAAATTAACTAAGTGTGTCAATCTAATTATTCTAAACTAGCAAGGATAATTATCGTTATTAGACGGCACTTATATATATTAACTCTCCTTTCGAAGCAATTAACTTGTAGATTCATTATCCCTAGCCACCCTTTCAAGTCGACTAGACCTAACGAACAGCCAATCGATCTTAGACCAATGCCTACGCACTTATTTCACCTCTTTTCAGAGCGCTCAATAAACGCTATATATTGTCTTTCCATTCACAAATTCCTCTTTTCAAAGTGAACTTATGAATTATGTAGAAGTAGTTAAGTGATCAATTTAACTATTCATGAAAATAAATCACAACACATAGATAATGAATAACAATCATTAACTAGAATAGAAAAACTTCAATTAATCAAACATTCTTTAAAACCTACTTTCAAAACCCTAGAATAATAAAGAACTACTCACTCATGTTCATATTCATAACAAAAATATGTCCATAGACAAACATGATTTGAAATAAAGAAATGAGAAAGTGAATAAGCACCCTAATCGCCGTTTTGATCTTGATCCTTTGATGTTGCTTTCCTCTTCAATATGCCATGTAATGATCTCTAACTCCCTTTTTCGAGTTTGGGAACCTCCTTATATAGTTAAGACTAAATTGGGCCCAAGATGGGCTTAAAATCATAAAACGTGCACATTCAGTTATGGACTCGGAAATCTGCCTCGACCGAGTCATATTCTCCCTCGATCGAGTTGGTCTTCAACTCGACCGAGTCGCTATCCCCCTCGACCGAGTTGAAATCTCTGACCAACTTCTCGTTTTACTCTTCATTTCTCACTCGACCGAGTTGATAAACTACTCGCCCGAGTCAGACTTTCTGACCATGCTTCAACACCTCTTTGCTATTTTCGACTGTTCTTGCTCGTTTTTCATCTGAACCTCGCCCAAACGGACTTTTTGGCCTTTTTATACCCGAATAACACTAAAACAAGCAGAAACACGTCATCTAGCTCAAAAGATGGATTTTAATCACTTTTCGCCCAAATACACATGCATATGTCACAAATTACGACCTTTAATTGACCTTATATACATGTAAAACTAGCATGTATGAAAACCCCCAAACTTAACCATTGTTCGTCCCGAACAATAAACACAAAGCATAATATCACAATGACCACAAAATTTTAGGGCAATTAAATGATACTTCTGGTCTCAGAAATCATTTTTTTTTTCCTTTCACAACCAACAACATAACATTTGAGCATTAGTGACACGGCAGGTTTCAACTACTTTCGAGACATTAAACTTAAAACAACAATCCTCACCGGATAAGTGTATCGCTCATCTCTCAAGTGTATGATATGGAAAGTATTTGCGCTCACATTGAATCACATGCATCGTCTACCATATGCTTGCCTATTGTCTAAATTAGACCTCATACTTGACATGTGTGACAAAGAATCAATAGGTCTTTATTTTTTTCTGTAATGTTGGCTTATGGTTAGGTGGGATACATTTAGATATAAGTGACTATGCATTGGACTAATCAAGCTATGCCTAACCCGACTACCCCTCAATGTTGTTCACTCAATCTCAACCTTCAATTCTCAGAAAAACTAATTAATATGGCTTCTTCACCTTACCAAAGCATTTATGCATCAACCAAGATTATTTATGCCCACTTTCACTCAGGTACCACTTTGGGACTACCCGATCGAGTACCACATTTGGGACTACTCGTTCTTCTTTCAACTCAAGCACACTTAGGCATATGTATATTCTGATCATTAACCCCTCCTCCACCTTTCTCTTTTCCAAGCTTTTTTTTTTTTCATTACTAGAATACAACTAGGAGGGAATTTTTCTCTTCTTTTTCTTTTGCCTCCCCGAATCTCTTTACCATATCATCCCAAACATAAACTCCACCTTGATACTCTTACCCCTCTACCTTCTAATACACCTCCCTCTTACTTAATTAGTCCAATTACTCGAGTCAAAGCTAAAAGAAAGGTATAAGCTTGTAATGTACGGCTTTGAAAAACAAGGCTTTAAAGCTCAAAATGGCTGACTAGGGATTTTTCACTTTTTTTTGGTACAAAAGATTATTTTTAAAGGCTAAAAAATAGGGCTTTTAGCAAAAGAATGTCTAGTATCATTTTCTATGCCACAACATGTACTTGACACATTCCTATAAAGACGCAATGCAAGTTCTAGAGACTAAATACTATGTGATCAATCACTACACACCGAAAGAATGATAAAATTACTCTATAGATAAGAGTACATATAAAGCTCAAAACCTCACAGGTTAATTTGTGATTATTGTTCAAGTCTAAGCTCAATTTTGTCTCCAACTGCCTATCATGCTTTGTTATGTGTCCTACCCTCATTTACTTCCAAAAATAAATTCCATCATTGACAAACTATCATCTAATACCCTTTTTATGCTTATCAAGAACCAAGATGACGACTCCTAATCAACGAAATTTAAAATCAACCTAAAAACACAATTAAAATGCAAAACATAAAATGACACTAACTAATACGACAGATCAATCAAATCAACTATTTGGGCACACAGACCTGACACGTCAGTTTCTAACCTAGTGTTCCGCAAGTGTACGGATGTAGGTGTAGTAACAATTATCAAGGTCGATCCCACAAGGAATAGTGTTTTAGGTAGTTTGATACCTCAATATTCTAGGAATGTCCTAACTAGATACTAATTCAGAAAATATTGATTTTACTTATTAAAATGCTTAATTAAATATGAATTCAAACTCGGTAACCACAAATAATTAACAATCAAGGATAAATAGCATCCTAGGGTATCGATTTCAGAATATTTATTCCAATGATGATTAGAATTAACTTATTGATTTTAACCGATCTAGTGTTTATTAAGCGGCGCAATATTAACCTAATTCTCCTCTCGAAGTAATTAAATCGTTGATTAACTAAGAGAATTACCCTCTCGAGTCAATTAATCCTAGAAACTCCAAAAAGCTCATGAACCTATGCCTACACAATCATAGACAACTGTGCTCTATATCGTACGTCTAATAACAAACCCCTTCTCTCGAAGCGGATTTGTTAAACGAGATTACTAAACCTAGATGGCCAGTCCAAATTCAGTGATTAAAACAGATATAAGGATAAACACATAAAAGAACAACATTCAATAAGTTAAAATGTAAATCAAAACATTGTCATAAAATAATCCCTACTTTCTAACCCTAGGACACAAATAGCTTAGCTACTCATGCCTAGGCTCAATCCAATACAATAGTCAAGACAAAACATTATAAAGAATTAAAACTAGGAAAAATTTCGAAACCCGAGTAAATCGTCCCGTTGATTGAATCTTCGTTGTCGTCTAAGTCGTTTCGTGCCTCAAACTCGGATAGTGTGTGTGTTGTTTTTTGAAGAAGCACTTGAATCCTTTTTATAGAGTTTAGATAAGCCCCATTGAATTGGGAAATCAAATCTTTGTTTAAAATATGATTTTTATTCACGACATCCGTTTTGACACGACCGTGTTGCTTAAATGACACGGCCGTGTTGCTTTGCAAATCGTCAATTTCCACGCATAATTTGACACGGCCGTGTTGCTTTGTGACGTGACCGTGTTCTGTTCCAGAGCCTACTTGAACATTGCGAAACACTTTTGACACGACCGTGTTGCTTTGTGATGCGGCCGTGTCGATTCTTGCTCCGTTTTGATCCTAGACCGGTTCAGGCCGGTTTGGACCGGTTCTTGGACGGTTCGGACCGATTTCTATTGGTTTTCACTACTTTGGGCCGATTTTCACTCGTCTGGGCCGGTTTTCACTCTGTTTCAACTTGTTTTCTTGTCCGATAGTCGTAAATCACAGCTTTTTAGCCTGAAAATACTCAAAATACCTTAAAACAAGCCGAGTACGTTAATTGGTCACTTATATCACATTCCATCCAATTTCTAACCATTTATGCACATAATTCTTATAAAATAGTATCATACATTGACCTAATTACATGCATAATCAACGTGCATCAAGACCCGACACTACTCAATACTCAATAGGGCTCACAAACCCTTTACCAACTAACACAAGCAAGATATAAAATACGAAACACAACCAAGAACAATCATGACCTCAATAACACCAATTGAAATAACAACGAAAAAAAAAAAAATGCGGCCAAGACGTAACACTATCCACCCCCTCCCCCAAACTTGGTTGAAACCAAGTTTGTGGGAAAAAGAGTGATACGTCTTGGTGCCTACTCACAGTGCTACTGAGGTGGAGGAGGTGGTGGTGGGTTAAAACCCCATGGCTGCCAGAACTGAGCCATTGCATCCAACTGCTGTTGTTGATAAGCTTGTCTCTGCTCATGTCGGATCCACCTCTCATCTTGTTGTAATCTCCAAGTGGTCTCCGTATTCCATCGATCATCCTGCTGAGCCCACCGTTCTTCTTGCTGTACTCGCCACTGTTTGTCCTCATCAATCCTCTGATGCTGATGTGTCATCAAATTGTTCAAAGATGTAATTAATGTAGGGAGCACCTGAGCCATGTTCTCTTGGCCTCCTTGGCCCGATCCACTAGTTCCTTCACCTTGACTCTCAATTCGGTGCACAGCTTGATAAAGTCAAGACTCATCAGGAGTAGGGTCAACTTCTTGTGCACAATAAGCTGGGGAGTGCATCTTCCAATTATCTATATCCTCAAGCCCCTCAACCTTAGTTAGTTGGGCATTAGGAAGACGAAGGAAGCCACCTCGATTCTGCAACAGCAAATATTGATCCTCATGTTTGCTCCAAAAAATCATCTTCCGCCTACAAACATCATCCAATGATATAACCCAGTCTCCGGGAACTATCTCAGCTGAGTCATCATTAGAAACAACTTGGAAGTGTTCAACTATAGGATTAATAAGACCCCCAATCGAAATATCCCCGATTGTTTCACTGCTTGGCGATCAAACTGCTCCATCAGAATTTGGCTGAGATCAATCTTTCGTCCCGTTGCCACACACCATAAAAGAAACATCTCCTTCTGAGTCACAGTGCCCGTCTCAGGGCGAGCAAGCACCGTATAGGCAATTAAGCGATGCAAATACCGGAAGACAGGATTACGAATCCAAGACACCTTATTCCTCGATGGATCGCTCTTCATCCAAGGCACAAGTCCCGGAACTTCTACCATATGATTCCAGAATGTGTGCTCATTATATTCATCTGGCGGGGTGCAATCTCCAGTGTTTGGCAGCTTGTAGATATCATTCAGTTCAGCTCGAGTAAGTGTGTAAGTCTTGTTGCGAAGCCGGAATGACATACTGCTCGGCTTCCTATCTTGAGCAGAGGTAGGGTGTAGAACTAGAGTAGTGAGAAACTCTAAGGTATCATTCCGATATGTTACCCGACCTCTTCCCAATAAGTTCTCCCAACCGACCCTCTTTATGAGCATCCATAAATTCCTGTGAATGCCAAACCGGTCTTCCACTAAAGAGACAGTAAATTTAGTGGGGATGATCTTTCTCCCAATGATTTTCTTCCATCGCCTCTCTTCTTCAGGTGGTTGTAATCTGATGTTGTAAAATAGAGGATTATCAGGCGAGAATGCCGGTGGATTAGCCGAAGATGTTTCACCTGCAACCTTCCTCTTTTTTCCTTTAGGTGGCATTCTATACCCTATAAAACAACATTTTTCAATTAGTACCATAGTATACACAAGCAACACCTACAATACTAGGCTTTATGAACTTTTAATTCATTCACTGACTATGTTAATTGCAAATTTGCATCAAATTAGCACACAAGAGAGGTTAACATCAATATCACTATCAATACGAACTTCTCTAGTATTCTTCAATAACATAGAACATAATTGAACCAATTAAAGCCTAGTCTTCACTCAAGAATCATAATGCACTCAACCTATTCGATAAAATGCCACAATGACCCTTGCATGTGAATTAAACGAATGTGGCTCTAAATTCAATTCCCACGACATAGCTACTCAACTATATATGCAATTCACTCAAGTCAACTCATGACAAGTTTACCCCAACCTATCTTGCTACAAGGTTTCACTACAAGTGCAAACATCAATGTCATGCTCAAAACGTAACAATAGCAACTACAATCCCAACTAATAAACACAAGAACTATCTTTGATAAACAAGCAAGTTCAAGTTAAGCATTCTTACCGAAAATTTTTAGTCGCAAAACCCTTTTCGAAATTGAGCCCTAGGTCGAGAAGAAAGTCCCAGTTTGTCTCTTTCACAAAATCAAATTGGTGAACTTTGAAGATTATGAAGTGGGTTTGTGAATTTCGTGTGTTTTTGTAGAAGATTAGAGGTAATGGAGGGAAGGGAATGGAGGGTCTTCGATTTTTAGAGAGGGGGAAGAGGGAGGAAGTAAAAAAAATTGAAAGAAGAGGGAGAAAAACCATGTTAAAACACTGGTACTTGTGACTCGACCGAGTTACCTGAGACTCGGTCGAGTTATGTCATTACTGAAAACGAGCCCGTTTTGGCCTGTACTGCGCCTCGACCGCGTGAAGATGGCCTCGGTCGAGTTATACTTGCTGGAATTTCTCCGTTTTTTTCTTCAAATTCGCCTCGGGTGAGTGTGAGTTTGCCCCGGGCGAGTTGAGCTTGCTGAATCTCCCATGTTTTAGCCTTCTAACTCCGTTTTTACTCCTTTTTCTCGCATCTTTTCACTTTTTCCCTTGCTTCTTCGATGATGTCGTATATATTATGCATACTAACAAACAAATTTAAATAATTCAAAACATAAAATAAAAATCCGAAAAATTTAAACTAAAACAAAAGCATCGGGTTGCCTCCTGACAAGCACTACTTTTATCGTCTTTAGCTCGACGACCTTTTGGATTTAGTTCAGCGCGGTCAACCGTAAATCATCTACGGCTGCAACTTGACTCGGGATGTAGTATTTCTTGATCCTTTGACCATTTACAAGGAATGTGCTTCCTTGACCGTAAATCATCTACGCCCGACTTTCGAACATGCTTGATTATGAAAGGTCTCGTCCATCGTGACTGCAACTTTCCAGGAAACAATCACAGCTGCGAATTGCACAAGAGAACTTGTTCACCGGGTTCAAAGTGTCGATTCTTTAACATTTGACCATGGACCCTTTCTGTGCGCTCCAGTGGCTTTTTCTCAAGACCACAAAATGCATATCTCAGATGCTCCGGTAATGATTTTAGCTCAGTTCTGCGTACCTTCTCCTCAGATATTTTTTCAAAACTTTCTCAGTGATGTCCTCCTTCTCTGCATCTTCCAGCTTCTTTTCCTGCAAATCATTCAAAGCACTAACCCCATCCACAAGATCAAGATTAGTAGCATCACTGTCTTTCACAGAAAAAATTAAATTTGTGATACGACTCTTTAATGCATCAGAATCACTTGGTGCAAGAATTTCTCCATGAAATGTAGTATCTAAACTATCTATAGCACCACATGTTTCAACTTGATTAACCTCTTCATCATCATGCATTTTCATGGCCTTACAAATAGAGAATGTCAATTTTTCCTTATTTACTCTAAATGTGAGTTCTCCTTTTTGGACATCAATTAAAGCACTGCCCGTTGCTAAAAACGGGCGACCTAGAATTAAAGGAACATCCTTATCCTCCATCATATCTAAGACCACAAAATCTGCAGGAAATATTAATTTATCTACTTGCACAAGAACATCTTCTACTATTCCCCTAGGATAAGTTAGAGATCTATCAGCCATTTGAAGTGCAATTGTGGTTGGTTTAAACGTGCCTATTCCTAGTTTTTCAAAAATAGAAAAGGGCATAAGATTAATACTAGCTCCTAAATCACATAGTGCTCTATCAAACGTGACATTACCTAACTTGCAAGCAATTGTAAAGCTACTTGGATCTTTCTGCTTCAGTGGCAACTTCCTTTGAATCACTGCGCTGCACTCCTCAAACAGGTTGACAGTCTCATAATCTTCAAGTTTTCTTTTCTTCGCTAGCACTTCCTTGAGAAATTTTGCATAATTGGGCATTTGTTGAAGTGCATCTACGAATGGGATATTAATTTGAATCTTCTTGAAGAGTCTAAGAACTTAGCAAACTGGTCGTCCACTTTCTTTCATCTCAGTGCTTGAGGGTATGGAATGGGAGGAACATATTTTGGGCCACCTTCAAATGTAATCCCCCTCTCTATCGGTTTATCCGCTTCTTTGCCTTTTCCTTTCGGCTCAGCTTGTTCTTCCAAGTGCTCTTTCTCAATGATTTCTCCTTCCACCACAGGCTTCTTTGGTCCTTCATATTCGGTCCCACTCCTTAATTGAATGGATTGACAGTGCTCTCTTGGATTCACCACTGTATAACTGGGAAACTGTCCTTGCTTATGTTGGGTTGTTGTTGCTCTAATCAAGTGCTGGATGTCCGATGCCACACTTTTCAATTCTGCACCCATGCCTGCTATGTTTTTACTCAGTTCATTATTCTTTCCTTCTATTTTCTTCTCCAGCTGCGCTAACTTCTCCTCAAATTGTGCTGCTTGTGCTTCTCTTAACTCTTTCGGAGTTGGGTTTCTTCCAACATGTATGATTCAATTTGTGACTTTGAACCCTGGTGGAGGAGTAAGGGTATTCTTCAAATTTCCATAAGCCAAATTGGAGTAATTTCGATTCCCTTGTGGATATTGGTTACCTTTGAATATTGATTATACCTTGGCTGATTACCTTAGTAATTATTGAAATTTCCCTGATTCCCAAAGTTCACATCTTCCATCTCTTCTTGGGTTAGTTGCGGCTGTGATTGCTCAGAATGTTGTGCTAACGTCAGATTAGTTAGCAAGTTCATTTGGGTCGTCAAAGCTGATATCTGAGAAGCCAAATTCTGATTTGATTCCACTTCAACTACACTAGCCACTCTCCTTGGCTGATTACGCTCGTTCGGCCATTGATAACTGGTTCTAGACATAGCATCTAGAATAGCAAACACATAATTCACACTCTTCTCCATCAGACTCCCTCCTGCCGCAGCGTCTACGTGATCTCTAGTTGGTGCAAGTAAGCCATTGTAAAACTTATAGATTTGTTGTTTCCTGGTGAACCCATGCTGAGGACAGCTTCGGAGTAAATCTCTGAATCTTTCCCATGCTTCACCCAGTGGCTCCTGATCCAACTGTCTGAATTGTGTGATTTTATTATGCAGCTCTAACATCTTGCTGGGTAGGAAGTACTCTCAGTTAATTCATCCCACTCAGTGATTTCCTCTAACGAATTAAACCACTGCAGGGCTCTATCCTTTAAGGAAAAAGGAAAGAGCATCATCTTCACTTGCTCATGCGGTACGTGGTTGATTTTTATCGTATCAGCCAGTCTCCGAAATTTAGTTAAATGAGTGTTCGGATCTTCCAAAGCAGTACCGCCATACTAATTTTGTTGCACAATATTAATGAGCGCTGGTTTGAGCTCAAAACTGTGTGCATTGAGTGGTGGCGGTTGTACTCCTCCAGGATTCTGATTAAGTAGAGGACGAAGACAGTTAAGTATTGGGGAAGTGTCCTCATCATCATTCTCATTGTTATTCTGATTTCCTCCTGGAAGTACTGGATTCTGTGGAGGTTCTTGTTGTTGGATACTTGTGACTCTGTCATCCAAATTGGCCAGTTCCAACAGAATGCGGTTCATAACCTCTTCTTGCTTCGGCGGATTTTCCATCTCAACCGGTCGATTTCTCCTTGCTCTGTGTCTTCGAGCTGTAGCTTCAATTTCCAGATCACACGGAAGAAGATGTTCTTTTCCCTTAGACCTGGTATGCATGCACAATCCCTAAAAACACTAACAAGAAAATACCCACGTAAAATCGAAATAGATAAAAATAAAAACAGAAATTAAATGTGCAAAAATAAATTGTTGCCTAGTCTAGTCTTTTTCCAGTTATCAGAATAAAAACTAAAACACTAAACTCAGTCCCCGGCAACGGCGCCAAAAACTTGTTTGCCTATTTTATAACCTAACGATCTGCAAGTGTACGGGTGCAAGTGTATATAACGGCAAGCAAGGTCGATCCCACAAGGACTGACTTAATGACTAGTTTGATACTCTAAATATCCTAAAACACTCCTAACTAGGCTCTCAATTGGATTGATTTGGTTATTAAACTAATTTTCCTAAACTATTACTTAACACTGAAGTCCAAGAATAAGAAAACACTTTATCAAATAATCAAGATTGGAAGACAAATTCTAGAGAATTGATTTCAAAATTAACTAAGTGTGTCAATCTAATTATTCTAAACTAGCAAGGATAATTATCGTTATTAGACGGCACTTATATATATTAACTCTCCTTTCGAAGCAATTAACTTGTAGATTCATTATCCCTAGCCACCCTTTCAAGTCGACTAGACCTAACGAACAGCCAATCGATCTTAGACCAATGCCTACGCACTTATTTCACCTCTTTTCAGAGCGCTCAATAAAAGCTATATATTGTCTTTCCATTCACAAATTCCTCTTTTCAAAGTGAACTTATGAATTATGTAGAAGTAGTTAAGTGATCAATTTAACTATTCATGAAAATAAATCACAACACATAGATAACGAATAACAATAATTAACTAGAATAGAAAAACTTCAATTTATCAAACATTCATTAAAACCTACTTTCAAAACCCTAGAATAATAAAGAACTACTCACTCATGTTCATATTCATAACACAAATATGTTCATAGAGAAACATGATTTGAAATAAAGAAATGAGAAAGTGAATAAGCACCCTAATCCCCGTCTTGATTTTGATCCTTTGATGTTGCTTTCCTCTTCAATATGCCATGTAATGATCTCTAACTCCCTTTTTCAAGTTTGGGAACCTCCTTATATAGTTAAGGCTAAATTGGGCCCAAGATGGGCTCAAAATCATAAAACGCGCACATTCAGTTTTGGACTCGAAAATCTGCCTCGACCGAGTCATTCTCCCTCGACCGAGTTGGTCTTCAACTCGACCGAGTCGCTATCCCCCTCGACCGAGTTGAAATCTCTGACCAACTTCTCATTTTGCTCTTCATTTCTCACTCGACCGAGTTGATAAACTACTCGCCCGAGTCAGACTTTCTGACCATGCTTCAACACCTCTTTGCTATTTCCGACTGTTCTTGCTCGTTTTTCATCTGAACCTCGCCCAAACGGACTTTTTGGCCTCTTTATACCCTAATAACACTAAAACAAGCAGAAACACGTCATCTAGCTCAAAAGATGGATTTTAATCACTTTTCGCCCAAATACACATGCATATGTCACAAATTACGACCTTTAATTGACCTAATATACATGTAAAACTAGCATGTATCATTAACTAACAAAGAATTGCTTAATTATGCACTCCTATGTAAGATTACTCTAAAACTCTAGACTTTTAAACCAATTATGATGTTTAATAAGCGACGCTAGTCTAAATTAGCTCTCCTTTCGAAAGATATTGGTACCTATGCTATATGCTTGTGTACCTATTAACAATTCCCTTCTCCCGAAGCGAAATTGCTAAGCAAATAGAACTACGAAATTGGTCAAATTAAGAGACCCATAAATAATAACAAAGCATATAGATAAAACAAACATAATTGGAGTCTAGAATTAAAGATAAAATCAAAACACAATTATTCACAATCTATTTTCTAACCCTAGAGCACAATATGTGCTTAGCTACTCATAATCAAAGTAAAAAACCAATACATCCATAGACAGACATGTTTAAATAATTAATCAAAGAAAAAGAATAGAAAAACCTGAATCTTAGTCTCCAATCTTTGTCTTGTCATGTCCTTAATCTTCGATCTAGTCTCCAAACTCTTCTCCGATGAATATTGTATGTTAAAATTGGACCTCAAGACCTATTTTTATAATTGGGGATGAGTTAAGGTGAATATAGGCAAAAAACCAAAGCGTTTTGCATTAGGAATCATAAACCGACCGAAATTGTCGCAACCGCTATAATAAATCGCGCTCGTGTTGGCTTCACAATGTGGAATAGAGTAACAAAGTAATTTTTGTCGCGGCCGCTACCGTTTGTGACATGGTCGCGTTGAGTTAGCAAATCGGCCCAGTCAGTGCTCACTGCTTTCTTTGTGTTTTTCCTTCAATTCGGCCTCGACGAGTTGCCAAATGGCCTTGGTCGAGTTGGCTCATTCTATCCAAACTCCAATTCCTCTTCATCTCTTCCAACTTTCTTGCTCGTTTCTCATCCGAACTTCATCCAAACGGACTTTTTAGCCTTTTTTATACCTGATTATCACTAAAACAAGCACAAACACGTCATCCAACTCAAGATAATGAATTTAAGCACATTCCGACCAGATACACATGCAAATGATACCAAATATGTCCTTATATCGACCTAAAATGCATGTATAAATGACGTGTATTATACGTATGGCCGGCTAGTATACGAACCACAACACCACCTTCTGCTCTCTCTTCGATTAGATGCATTACTTCCGTTTGGCATGCTCACCTTGGCCACTCCCTCTTAAAAAAATTGAGCTTTGCATTATCTAGCAATAATTTAGTCATGAATAAATCTAGTGAATTTAGTATTAATTCTTGCAACTGAATCAAAAGTCACAAACTACCATTTACTGAGTCCTCTTTAACTTTTGTTATGCCACTTTAGTTAATTTTCTCTGATGTTTGGACTTCTCCAGTTTTATCTTGATAGTTTTAAGTACTATGTCATATTTATCGACCATCTTACAAAATATGACAGGTTATATCCTTTGAAAAGAAAGTCTGATGTTCAACCCACCTTCATTGCAACAAAGCATTAGTTGAAAACTTTCTTAAAACTAAAATCGCTACTTTCTGCTCTGATAATGGGAGAGAATATCTGGCTTTGCGCCCCATTTTGGCTACTCATGGCATTACACATCTCACCACTCCACCCATACTCCCCAGCATAATGGTGCATCGGAATGGCGACACTGTCACATCATTGACACTAGCCTTGCCCTTCTTCATTAAGCTTCCATGCCTCTTTAATACTGGCTTATGCCATATCCACCGCCACCTATCTCATAAATCAGCTTCCAAAAGTTGACCTCAATATGATGCCTTCTTTAGAGAAACTCATCAAGCTTTCCCCAAATTTATCCAAATTGCGTGTCTTCGGATATAAGTGCTTCCCATGGTTACGTCTGTACACATCTCATAAACTTGGAACACGTTCTAATACCTGTGTCTTCATTGGTTACTCTCCCAGTCAAAGTTCTTATCTATGTCTTGATTGATCTGCCAATCAGATCTACATCTCACGACATGTTGAATTTGTAGAATATGTCTTTCCCTTTCCATTCCTCACATACCTACTCCACCTTCACCTCCATCCGAAACAAATGCTATACCTCATCCACCTGTATCTCATCCACTAGCTGACCCTGTGCTGATTCCATTGTCCTCACCCCCTCGAAAAATTCCTTCACCGCTATCTCCGCCGTCTTCGTCGCCTCCTCCTACTGAACATGTGATGGTGACCCATTCTAGTAACAATAGCACTAAGCCAAACCCGAGGTGTTGTCTCACCTCTTCTCTTTCTAATGATGTTGAGCCTACAACTGTCACGTAGGCACTTCCGGATCCACGATGGCATCGGGCCATGTCAACCGAATTCAATGTTTTATTAAAAAATGGTACATGGGATTTGGTCTCACCAGCTATCACTCAGAATGTGGTAGGATCTAAGTGAGTATTTCACATCAGACGAAAGCCAGATGGGTTTGTGGATAAATTCAAAGCTTGTTGGTCGTCATGGTATTGATTTCTTTGAACCATTCAGCCCTAATGTCAAGCTTACTACTGTCCTTATTATCCTTAGCTTGTTGTCTCTCGCAATTGGCCGCTTCTTCAGTTTGATGTGAATAATGCATTTCTCCATGGTTCTCTTCCTAATGAAGAATACATGGAATAACTACCTGGTTTTTCTGATCCAAATCATCTTACCTTGTTTGCAAGCTTCACAAGTCAATTTATGGTCTGAAACAAGCCCAACGAACATGGTACAATGCCTTTCGTACCTTATTACTCTCGGTTGGCTTCCTCTGCACCAAGTCTGACGAATCCTTATTTGTTTATAATAGACACGGTATTGAACTTGTCGCTAAAGTCGCTAAAAAACACAAGGATTGAAACAACGTTCTCAAATCACAAGTGTACGATTTGTGACAGAGGTAGTATAAAAGATATCAAATCCATAAGGAGGATTTTCCGTAAGAATTGACTTTAGCACTTTCCAATTAATTAGGTCAAAAGCAAATTGATAAAGTGGACTAATCTAATTAACATAAAGCAATAAATAAAGCAAGGAGGGAACCGATGGATGGGGAGATATTCTCGAGGCTCGGTTTCACACAATCAAGATGGAATTAACAATTCAAAGACGATTAAAGGAAACTAGTATGAGTTCTTTGTGATTAAATTCTCAACCCAATCGATATCCTAATTGGGTGATAATTCTGGAATATGGTTGAGGTGCCGTATTCCCCTAAGATAGGTAAGTAATCAGGGTTCAATGTTGTGATACCCCGAATCTTCGAAATGCAATAAAATATATTATTTGCATCTTAAATATTTTTACCAATTTTATTTTAGTCTAAATTGTAAAGTTATTTGACTTTTACGATTTTATTTTAGGAAAATAAGTATCATCGCGATGTACCAGGTCGACAGCACTCCCAGCACCGAAAAGATAAGAACTGAGAATACATGATATAGGAACCGAAAACTAGTATCGGACTTAGAAAACATATAAATATTGAACCTAAAATTAACATCGGGTATAAGAAATAAGAAACATGTTTAATTCATAACACATTAACCTAACTAACTATAAACATACGTAATATATATATATACACACAACTAAAGTAAGTTATATAATAAAATAATGATAAGCAAACTATTCTTAAAGTTTGATATACTAAATTTAGGAAAGATGACAACTAGCAAGTATAATTATAAGTTTAACAAAGTTTTGCATACATCCCACATCGATATACAATTTGGATAATTATTGAAAAATTCCTATATAAATAGATTGTAAGTGATGTATTAAACATTTCAACATATTCAGTGAATATAAAAGGAATTCCTTTAACTAGGAGGTCCTTATAAGTTTATTTTCAACAACGCTCGGACCGGTGTTTTGGGAAGTTGTTGAATAGTGTTAAAATCTTTTAAGGTATGTAATTTTAATAGTTTTTTTTTTTTTTTTTATTGTCATTTATAGTTTATATAGATTTAAGAATTTGATTATTTTTCTTGATTTAGGTAGATTTATAATTTAGCTATTTTCTTAAGTTTGTATTAAATAGTTGTTGTTAAAGATGCATGGTAATTAGTTTAAAATATTTATCAATGTAGTTAATAATTTAAATTTAATAAAATAGTTAGGCCTTTTAATTTAGGACTATAATTTATGACGACTCGACTTATGTATTAGAAATTGTAAAAGATAGACATAATTCAAGAATATTGTACCACACTTAATCACTTTGAAAATACTAAACCCGATAAGTAATACTAATTAATTAAACAACACGTGCTAGGTGTAGTGCAGGTCGGGCCTAGGACATACACGACTCAACTATTTTTAAAGCAAGCAAAACAAGGTGGGTGACTGGGCTATTTGTAAGTATATTATGCTATTGAACTTGTACTTTGATAAATATGTTTGCCTTCGGGCTTATTGATATGATACCTCTTAAGTCGTAAGATTGGCTTTTGAGAAAGGCTCTTAAGTCGTAAGATTGGCTTTTGAGTAGGGCTTGGGAGTCGTAAGATTGGCTCCCTAGTCCAGCAATATGGCTTTTGAGTCGTAAGATGGGCTCCTAAGTCAAGGATGTGTTTATTATTGTGCACCTTCGTTAGTATAACTGCTTACAAAGTTTCCACTGAGTTTATACTCATGCCCATAATTTATTACAAATCTTCAGGTTAGTTGAGCGATGTGGCGGGGCTGTTGCGGCAAAGGTCACCGGGTTCCTTTTCCTACCCGCAACTTTATAATGTTTTTGCCTCTTCAATGTATATAAATAAGTTTACATGTTACTAAATCCGGGTGTTTTCATTTTCTGAGAAACTTTGGAACCTCTAGTGTAAATATGTTTTGGCAGTATATTATTGTCAATAAAATTTCTACTTTTATCCGATAAACATTTCGTGTCACGCTTTCGCACATTTTCTGATTTATTACTTAATCAAAAGAAAAGAAAATTTAGTAGCACTTTGATCCCGAGCTAATGGGATTGGGGCGTTACAGAGTGGTATCAGAGCGGGTCTACTTTTCTGTATACTTGATTTATAAAATAAAACCGAGGGGAACCGTGACTTTGCCAACAGACCGACACTCGCTCCAAGGTATGTATATTTTATTATGAGTTTTTTATAGTTCAAAAATGTTTTGTCCTCGAAACTTTTACTACCAATTAAGAAGCCAGATTAGAGACTGACCCATATTTCTTCTTTATGATAGGATGGTTCGAACAAAACAAACTGCTAGAAAAACAGTAGTATATAGACGAGGAACACTCGCTAACAGAGATCTACCACTCGCGATATCAGTCTACCGGAGGACCAGACAGGGTGAATATCAAAATATAGGCGAGCATATAAATATATTACTGAGACGTTGGAACAACGCCATACAAGAAGGACATCACATTACTGAGTACGAGGCTTCTATGCGCTTAGCAGACACTGTCCTCCCAAATTATAGGGATGTTGCCCATCGGTTATTGGACGAAATGCTTACGATAGACTCTACGGCTGGACTGACAATTAATTATGAACATTTTAGTGTCCGCCTCGCTATGGTTAGTAGAGAACGTCAAAGGTGCCTCGCAATTGCAGACCAGATGGAAATGGAGGCAGAGGAACAGAGGCAAAGGGCAAATCATTATGACGAGGTTGCCGCCAACAAGTGCTCAGAAGCTATTGCTGATGAACGTCTTGCCGAACGCGCTAGGGATCGGGCGGAATTCTGTCTCGAGTTTGCAAGATCGCAAAGGGAGGAAGCAGGAGTAGCAGAAGAGGACGAGGACGAGGAGGAAGAGGATCCCTCAGAAGATACCGAGCCTAACGAGTCCATAGGATCAGTCCATGATGAGAGCGTACCATCTAGGGGTCGATGTATGCGTACCCCACCAGCAGAGAACCAGGCGGGTCCCAGTAATTGGTTCTGATATAGCTGGAAACTTAGAGGGCGTACATATAGTAATAGTTGATAGTTTTTTTTTTGTATAGTGATGTTTAAGTATATAACTAGATCGTAAATATCCTTTTGCCAATAGGAATGTATATAAGTCATCCTTTGATCATGCTATCTTTTTGCTCGTATAAGCATGATAAACTAATAGACTTTTTGTACGGGTTAAGGTATTAAAAACCAATGTACTTTTATATATATATATGGATTTGTAAACCCAATATCTTTTATGTATATGATTTGTTTACAAATTATTCGGTATGTTAAACAAAGATATATATGCATATAATTAAGTGTTATTTCTCCTTCTCCCAAAGGAATGGCAGTGCGAGGAAGGCCACGTAAACATGTGCAAAATGAAAATGAGCCATTTGTTGGGCCAGCTGCTGAGAGGCAACCTCCACCTGCGGTTGGAGTACAGGGAGTGGATTTTGCACGAGAGTTCTTGAACTCTCTGCAGGGACTCATACAACAAATACCAGCTAACCAGAATATACCAAATCCACAGAACCAGGGTATCAATACTAATGTCATTATAGAGCAATTTCGTCGTTTTTCACCACCAAGATTCAGAGGTAGCGAAGGACCTATGGTCGCTGAGGAATGGATTCTTGAGCTTGAAAGAATCTTTGACCATATGGAATCAACTGAAAATCAGAAAGTTTCGTGCGCAATATTCCAACTTGTGGAAGATGCTGGACACTGGTGGAAATCACACGAGCGAACAATGACGAATGAACAAAAGCAAAATATGACCTGGAATGATTTTAAGAACATGATGATGGACCGTTACTTTCCACAGTCTATCCGTGACCAAAAGGAAATTGAGTTTGTTAATCTGAAGCAGGGAACCCTTCCAGTGATGGAGTATGAAAGACGTTTTAATCAATTATCTAAATATGCCCCACACTTGGTCGACACAGATGAAAGGAAGGCAAGACGTTTTGAGAGAGGTTTGCGTCCAGAGATCGGGGGTATCGTGTCGGGTTTGAAATTACCTACGTACCATGAAACGTTTGAACGAGCACATATTGTATCCCTTAGCCAGAATTTAGAATACAACCAGAAACTTCAAGAGCAACCCGGGAAAAGAAAATGGGATTTTAGAGATAAGAATAAAACTAACCACTTTGTGAAGAAGGCAACCCCAAGGGGGGGACCAGGACCAAATGCAGTTCCGATATGTCCTAATTGCAATAAGCACCACTATGGGGAATGTTTGATGGGAAAGAATGTTTGTTATAAGTGTCGTCGACCAGGACATAGGTATTGGGAATGCACTGCCACACAGACCAAGGCACCACAAAATGATAATACACCAGACAAGAAGACAAGGAAGGCACGCGTTTTTGCTCTAGGACAAGACAAAGTGACCGAGGAGAATGAAACCATGGCAGGTATACTACTTGTCTACGATCTTCCAGCATATATTTTGTTTGATACTGGTGCATCACATTCTTTTATGTCAGAAGATTTTAAAAGAAAACTGGGTTTGAAAAGTAACACAAATGGAGAGGAGTTGACAGTAAGTATTCCCTCAGGAAAGACCATTAGGACTAAGGATATCGTGTTTGGTGTTAAGCTTTTGATAGGTGGTCAAGAAATGGAAACTGATCTGTACGTATTAGAGATGAAATGTTTTGACGTTATATTAGGTATAGATTGGTTGTCAAAGAATAAAGCAACAATCCGATGTTTTGAGCGTGAAATTGACTTTGAAAGAACAATAGGATCCAAATTTACCTTTTATAGGGCCAAAACCAATACCAAACCACGTATTGTGTCAGCAATGAAAGCTGTAAAAATGTTACGGAAAAAGGGAAGTGAAGGCTACCTTGTGAATGTCATGGAAAATAATATTGTTAAGGTTACACCTGCTGATATACCAACAGTGAGAGATTATGTGGACATATTTCCAGACGAGTTGCCTGGGATACCTCCTGATCGACAGGTTGAATTCACAATAGACTTGGTGCCTGGAGCTGCACCTATATCTAAAGCACCTTATCGAATGGCGCCTAAGGAATTACAAGAATTAAAATTACAGCTTCAAGAGTTGCTGGACAAGAAGTTCATCAGGCCAAGTGTTTCTCCATGGGGAGCCCCTGTATTGTTTGTCAAGAAGAAAGACGGATCTCTTAGAATGTGCATTGATTATCGGGAACTCAACCGCCTAACAATCAAGAATAAGTATCCCTTGCCTAGAATAGAAGATCTTTTTTACCAACTGAAGGGAGCTAGCGTGTTCTCAAAGATCGATCTCAGATCGGGCTACCACCAACTCAAGGTCAAAGAATGTGATATTTCTAAGACAGCCTTTAGAACACGATATGGTCATTATGAGTTCATAGTAATGCCTTTTGGATTAACAAATGCACCCGCAGTATTCATGGATTTGATGAATAGGGTATTCCATCCTTATCTGGACCAGTTTGTCATAGTCTTCATTGATGATATCCTAGTATACTCAAGAGATAAAGAACAACATGAGAAACATCTTAGAACTATACTAGGTACCTTACGACAGGAGAAGCTTTATGCTAAATTTAGCAAATGTGAATTTTGGCTAGATCGAGTTGTTTTTCTAGGCCATATTATCACGGCTAATGGAATCGAAGTGGATCCCGCGAAGGTTGAAGCAATAATGAATTGGAAAGCTCCGAAGAATGTGAATGAGGTCCGAAGTTTTCTGGGTCTAGCTGGTTACTACAGAAGATTCATTCAAGATTTCTCGAAGATCGCTAGGCCTTTGACTCAATTAACAAAGAAGAGCAACCAGTTCCACTGGACTGACGAATGCGAAAACAGCTTTCAAGAGCTTAAGCAGAGACTCGTAACCGCGCCAGTTCTAACTATCCCTGACGGATCAGAAGGGTTTGTCATTTACACCGATGCCTCAAAGTTAGGACTAGGATGTGTTTTGATGCAGCATGGAAAAGTCGTCGCTTATGCCTCAAGGCAATTGAAACCCCATGAGTTAAACTACCCTACACATGACCTAGAATTGGCTGCTGTTGTTCACGCATTAAAGATATGGCGTCATTACCTCTATGGTGGGAAATGTGAAATCTACACAGACCATAAGAGTTTAAAGTACTTTTTCACACAAAAAGAACTCAACATGCGCCAAAGAAGATGGCTGGAGCTAGTAAAGGATTATGATTGTACCATCCTCTATCACCCGGGCAAGGCAAATGTCGTAGCTGATGCACTTAGTAGGAAAAATGAAAGTCATATGGCTAGTCTCCCAACACAACAAGAGCTATTATTAATAGAATTTGCTAAGTTGAATCTAGATTTTGTGAAGTCAGGCCATACTACTGCTATGATCGCAGCATTAACCATACAACCTACTTTAAGAGATCGAATAAAGGTAGCACAAAGGACTGACCAATTCCTCCTCAAGATGAAAGACCGAGCAATTGCAGGAACCATCAAGGGATTCTTTGTAACACCAGATGGGACTTTAACATACGAAGGAAGATTGTGTGTACCCAAGGATGAAGATATCAGGAGGGGGATTCTTGAAGAAGCTCACAATACACCGTACACTGCTCATCCAGGAGGGACGAAAATGTTCAAGGATCTAAAGGAGATCTACTGGTGGAGAAATATGAAACGATCGATAGGGCAATTTGTTGAAAAATGTCTAACGTGCCAACAAGTTAAAGCAGAACACCAACGACCTTCAGGACTTTTACACCCTTTGGAGATTCCCGAATGGAAATGGGAACACATAGCAATGGATTTTGTTACTGGACTACCACGAACAGCAAAAAGGAATGAAGCTATTTGGGTGATTATTGATAGACTTACAAAGACAGCGCACTTTATTCCAGTAAGAATGACACTTAGCATGGATCAACTTGCTCAAAGGTACATAGATGAGATTATTAGACTGCATGGAGTACCCGTTACCATAGTTTCGGATAGAGACACACGTTTCACGTCAAGATTCTGGAAAAGTCTACAAACGGCCCTTGGGACAAAGCTCAACTTCAGCACATCATATCATCCACAAACTGATGGACAGTCAGAAAGAACAATACAGACACTCGAGAATATGCTTAGAGCCTGTGTACTAGACTTTGGAGGAAACTGGGAAACATATTTACCGCTAGTAGAGTTTTCCTATAACAACAGTTACCAGGCGACAATAAAGATGGCACCATATGAAGCACTCTACGGGAGAAGGTGTAGATCGCCGATTTACTGGGATGAAGTTGGAGAACGAAAGATTTTAGGGCCTGAAATCATCGAAAGAACCATTGGAGTGGTAACTAAGATTCGAGAAAGAATTAAGGCCGCCCAAGATCGACAGAAATCATATGCTGACACACGAAGGAAGGATCTACAATTCAATACAGGCGATAAGGTTTTTCTCAAAATGGCACCAATGAAAGGAGTAATACGCTTCGGAAAGAGAGGGAAGTTAAAACCAAGATATATTGGCCCATTTGAGATTCTAGATAGAATTGGAGACGTCGCCTATAAGTTAGCTCTACCGCCAGAACTTACCAATATCCATAACGTCTTTCATGTATCAGTACTAAGGAAGTATGTCCCAGATTCAAATCACGTTACTCATCATGAGAATCTGGAAGTCAATAAAAACCTCACTTATGAAGAGAACCCCATTGCTATCCTAGGAAGAAAAATTCACACTTTGAGGAATAGAGAAGTTCCCTTAGTACTAGTACAGTGGAGAAGACATGGAAAGGAAGAAGCTACTTGGGAACGAGAAGATGAGATTTTAGCAAAATATCCGAATATCCTAAACCAAGTAAGTACAATTTCGAGGACGAAATTTTTTTAAAAGTAGGGGAGACTGTGATACCCCGAATCTTCGAAATGCAATAAAATATATTATTTACATCTTAAATATTTTTACCAATTTTATTTTAGTCTAAATTGTAAAGTTATTTGACTTTTACGATTTTATTTTAGGAAAATAAGTATCATCGCGATGTACCAGGTCGACAGCACTCCCAGCACCGAAAAGATAAGAACTGAGAATACATAATATAGGAACCGAAAACTAGTATCGGACTTAGAAAATATATAAATATTGAACCTAAAATTAACATCGGGTATAAGAAATAAGAAACATGTTTAATTCATAACACATTAACCTAACTAACTATAAACATACGTAATATATATATATACACACAACTAAAGTAAGTTATATAATAAAATAATGATAAGCAAACTATTCTTAAAGTTTGATATACTAAATTTAGGAAAGATGACAACCAGCAAGTATAATTATAAGTTTAACAAAGTTTTGCATACATCCCACATCGATATACAATTTGGATAATTGTTGAAAAATTCCTATATAAATAGATTGTAAGTGATGTATTAAACATTTCAACATATTCAGTGAATATAAAAGGAATTCCTTTAACTAGGAGGTCCTTATAAGTTTATTTTCAACAACGCTCGGACCGGTGTTTTGGGAAGTTGTTGAATAGTGTTAAAATCTTTTAAGGTATGTAATTTTAATAGTTTTTTTTTTTTTATTGTCATTTATAGTTTATATAGATTTAAGAATTTGATTATTTTTCTTGATTTAGGTAGATTTATAAATTTAGCTATTTTCTTAAGTTTGTATTAAATAGTTGTTGTTAAAGATGCATGGTAATTAGTTTAAAATATTTATCAATGTAGTTAATAATTTAAATTTAATAAAATAGTTAGGCCTTTTAATTTAGGACTATAATTTATGACGACTCGACTTATGTATTAGAAATTGTAAAAGATAGACATAATTCAAGAATATTGTACCACACTTAATCACTTTGAAAATACTAAACCCGATAAGTAATACTAATTAATTAAACAACACGTGCTAGGTGTAGTGCAGGTCGGGCCTAGGACATACACGACTCAACTATTTTTAAAGCAAGCAAAACAAGGTGGGTGACTGGGCTATTTGTAAGTATATTATGCTATTGAACTTGTACTTTGATAAATATGTTTGCCTTCGGGCTTATTGATATGATACCTCTTAAGTCGTAAGATTGGCTTTTGAGAAAGGCTCTTAAGTCGTAAGATTGGCTTTTGAGTAGGGCTTGGGAGTCGTAAGATTGGCTCCCTAGTCCAGCAATATGGCTTTTGAGTCGTAAGATGGGCTCCTAAGTCAAGGATGTGTTTATTATTGTGCACCTTCGTTAGTATAACTGCTTACAAAGTTTCCACTGAGTTTATACTCATGCCCATAATTTATTACAAATCTTCAGGTTAGTTGAGCGATGTGGCGGGGCTGTTGCGGCAAAGGTCACCGGGTTCCTTTTCCTACCCGCAACTTTATAATGTTTTTGCCTCTTCAATGTATATAAATAAGTTTACATGTTACTAAATCCGGGTGTTTTCATTTTCTGAGAAACTTTGGAACCTCTAGTGTAAATATGTTTTGGCAGTATATTATTGTCAATAAAATTTCTACTTTTATCCGATAAACATTTCGTGTCACGCTTTCGCACATTTTCTGATTTATTACTTAATCAAAAGAAAAGAAAATTTAGTAGCACTTTGATCCCGAGCTAATGGGATTGGGGCGTTACAAATGTAGACTACCTACACGAATGAAGACAAGAAGAGGTTAGCCCGACTTCTCCTACACTAAAGACCGCGCAGGTGTGTAGTTCATACACACGTGACTAAAACTAGTTTCGGCCATCCTAGCCAAGACCCCCTAGACTCTACTTTCCCGTTTGGTAGGGCTTCTCCTCCATAGGTATCTCCCCTACCAATTGGGTCGTGATTGATTTAGGTTCCGAATTTAATTTCCCTCTCGGCTAAGGCATATACATCCATTCCTATGCTCATTTAAGATCAAATTGAATCTCCTCAAAAGGGTGGCAAGCCCTAGCCTATGTTTCAATTATCCCGTCTCAAATGCACAATCATACAAAATAAGGCTAAGTTATCAAAAGCCGAGCAACCAAAGAAAGTCTATAATCAAAGCCTTAGTTTCATATGATAATCATAACAAATCAACCAAATCCAAACCCTAGGTTACCACAACCCACAACAAATCCTCTAATCAATCAACTAATCATCAACCCGAAAGCTTGGGCTAATCCCGAGCTTCGGGAAACAAGGAAATTACTCGCAACTCATCAAAGCAATAGCAAGCATCATAAAAAATAAAGCAATAAAAATAATAAAAACTGAAAAAAGAAAGAGAGGGGATAAGAAAATGCTCAATCGATTGAAGAATCCTCGTAAATTTTTATAAACTTGATGGGTGTCACAAACTCAGGAGTAATCCCCGTGTTCAACTCCAAAGACGGTTTCCTCCTTGAAGAAGAGGAAGAAAAACCCTAGTTTCTAAGATTAAAAATCTGAAAAATGAAGAAGAAAGAGAGAAAAATGTATTGGGGAAGATCACAAAGGAGGCATATGTTGGATTTTTTTTACAAATGAGAGGGGCAAGGGTATATATAGATCCCCAATCCTAAAATCTGCTAAAAAAGGGCCCTTAGTATGGGTAAAAGTGTAAAAATACGAAAGGGAGTGCTTGATCCTTTAAAATGTTGAGCCGAGCCCCTCGTGCGCGCTTGATTTGGCCTTCTTGTGATTTATGGGAAACATCCATCTGAAATCGGCCTTCGACTTCAACTACAAAGTTGTAGATCTTTATCTCAACTACATGTGACAACTTGAATCACTCAAATTGGACATGAACGAGAAAGTTACGGCTGAAATATGAAGATAGAGCGCTGAAAACTAGGCGTGCACGGTTCGCAGACTGCCGGACCCCTACCAGACCGGCAGATGCGGCGGCTGCAACTGTGGGGGTTCTATACCAACTGCTGGTCTGGCAGGTGCAGTGGCTGTTGGTGCAATTCAACCCCTCTTCACGCCTTCGTCTTTCGTCGCCGTTTTGGAGTCTTCCTCTCGTCTTCTCAACCCGACCCCTTCACGGCTTTTGTTCGCGACTCGGCGATATTGGATTTGGGCTCTTGTTGGGTCTGATTCGGGTCTGTTTGTGCCTCAATTTGTTGGTTGGAACATGGAGTATGCGCGATTATCCTCGTCCTATTTCCTTTTCCAAAGAACACATATTCACACTTGAACACAACAATTACACGTAATCCTTACCAAAATATGGACGTGAAAAGTACAAGAAAAATGATAATTTCACGCTCATCATCCCCACAAACTTAAGTTGTGCTCGTCCCTGAGCAAATTAAACAATAATTGACATAAGAAAACAAGTTCGGAGAGCCATTGGAAGTCCATGAAACTTTGAATTTCTCTTTTTGGTTGAGCATTTTTAACTAATTAGTTCACCACACTTGCCTAAATCGATTTGTTTCAAGGAATTTGATCAAAAGTAAGGAGATAGAAGGGGCATAAGACTTTGGAAAATAATTGATTTTTTTTTTTATTTCACTTCTCCTAGGCCATACACTAATAACTCTTCACTTCAACCCCAAAACGTACTTATGTGTGTGACTTTGGGCGAATCGCTTATTTTTCGTATCCTTGACCATAGGTGACTTGACTCGATTGTGTTTGAGGAAGTGGGCACACACTCACCCGGTGTAGGTGATACGACCCTTCTTTCCCTCGAGCCAACTGATTTTTCATCTTTTAATTTCTTAATTCTCCTTTTCCTATCGGGCTTAGTCCAAAAGAAATAAATTGATATTCTAGTTTTTGTTCTATTACAACACAATACTCTTTTTGAGTCTTCTCAAAATACATTAATTATAACACACTTGACTCTTTATTTTGAGCTTCTTTTTTTCTACGTTTCATACAACGTATTTTCTTTTATGCTCATCTCAATAATTAGAGTACACAAATGTACCTAAAATTTATTACAACCAATGAAATACAATGACTTTGCTCAGCGACCTAATCCACCTTATGACACCTCCTACATCATCCTTCATTTTTCCACCTATAGCTAATTCATTCTATGTTTCACTCAATGCCCTTAGTCATGTAGAGTGTGTTTTGGAATCAAAGTGATGCCCACAGGAAACACAACGCCGGGGTAAGTTATTTTATTTTACACTTCTAATACTATTTAGTATGCCAAAATTTCTCCCTACTTAGAAATCGCATCTACCTATCCTCGTGTCGAATTAGGCAAAGAACCCTCTAGTTTTTATTGCTCAACTTCTTAGATAATTCATTTTTTTTTTTTACAAGACATGGGACACTTCCAATTTTTCTCATTAATCCACACAAAGAGCCGATATCAACACAAAGTCACCAAGCTATATTATTCAATTAAAGAAACCAGACCAAATAAACATTATGGTAGAATGACATAAATCATGATCACAAGTAATTCAATTATCATGAGGAACATCCACTTCAAAATTTAGAAACAATAATCCGTCCCCCTCCCCCACAAACTTGGGTGAGATTTTCAAGTCAAAGTACCAAAGGAGGTGGAGCACATGCACACTCTCAACAAAAAGCAAAACATCAAGAAAGTTCATCCCATGCATGTCACAATTACCACTTCCCAACAAGTATAAATCGAATACTTATGATCCTTCTCATTTCCACCCCAACCATTTATTAAAAGCAAAAGAAACTAATCCTACTCAATCAAAGCAATAAAAGGTAAGAGAGATGACTAACCCATAGGAGGAAGATCCTCAACCCCTACATACTCCTAAGACAAACGATAAAAGTTTCTTGAGATGCCTCCCAAGTGCGCTTCTTTAAGGTCACTAGCTTGACCCTATCTTCACCTTGCTTGTCAAGGGGGCTCGAAGTAAGAATTTTCGTCCTTATATTCAAATACTTCTCCTTTAACGAATCTCCAATGAGTCGCCTTTCTTGACCTTTTGGAACTCCATTCCACCACATCTTAGATGTTTTCCACCGTCGGTCTATCCTTTGGCTTCCGTCCCTCCTTACAAAAAGGTTTCTCAATAAGAACAAAGTGCTTAAGCATAGATAATAGAAAAATAAAAAAGCTCGCCAATATGCTTAAACTCTCTTTTTACCATTTTGTAATAGAGGAAGCTATAAATTTCACCAAAAGATTTTCTTTTAAAGTTGGAAGAACTTTTAAACCAAGGCCATTTTTTGGGCGAGAAATTTTTTTCCGTCCCAACAAAATCATGCTTGGTCATTTTTAATGAATATGAAGAAACGGAAAGGTGAATCAAATGCCTCTAAGACATGTCGTCAAGTGTGAGGGTTATGCATTTTCTTGAAAAAAATTATCCTAGTTAAATGGGGGAGGCTCCCCACAAACTTGAAGATCAACAAGGGTGGAGAGTTTTCTATTCAATTTTTTTTGGGAATAAGGAATGCTCAAAATTTGAAAAGTTTCCAATGAAAACATATCGTTCCTTTCTAATGTGGAAATGAAGGATTCCCCCAAATCAATGTTCAAAGCATCAAAAGAAAAAAATCATTAGGAAAACGTTTGCAAGAAAAGTCATTCTCCAAGAAGTCATCAAAGCAAACATCTCCTAAATTATCAACCAATTCAAAACACTCATCACAATCACTCTTAAGTTCATCTTCCTCATTAAGTGTTCTATCAAAGTTGTCATCACCCCAAGAAACAGAGGTTTGATTTTCGAAAAGAAGATTTTTATAAGAACTTTTCTGGTTTGAACTTGAAGAGTTAAAATGTTCAAATAGAGGATTTGAATATTTCAAAGAAGGAAGTGGTCCTTCAATTGTAAATTTCAAATCTTCGTAAATGCAAGTGGAAAAGGGTGTTTGGTAGAGAGGTAACGGGCTAGAGTTAATAGAATCATACCTCATGGGGGAAATAGAAGATTTGAGCTCCAACTCTTCCTCACTAAATCCCGGTTCGTTGCCCCAACCCACATGCGCTTGAATCCTTTACCAAGATACCTCTTTGGGATTTTTCATCACTGTTTCCTCAACAACTCCATCAATCACATCTACCATGAAACATTGGGAGAGTTTATTAATCTAACCTCTAAGATCGAATTTATCTCCTTGATTACCGAGCTCAAAGGACATACTTCCATCCTTAACATCAATGATGGCACCGGAGGTCGCCATGAAAGGTCGACCAAGAATTATGGGAGTTTTGGGGTCCTTGTCCATGTCAAGAACCACAAAGTCAACCGGAATATCAATTCCATTGATTCGGATGGGGACATCCTCAAGAACTCCCATAGGTTTCTTGATTAATCTATCAGCTAATTGAAGGGATATGGAAGTGGCACATGATAGAGGAAGGCAACAAGCTCACGCTAGCACCTAAATCAAGCAAAGATCTATCTATTTGCACATCATAGATGGAACACGAGATAGTGAAACTACCCAGATCTTTAAGCTTAGCATAGGCTTTTGTTTTGAATTATGGCACTAATTTCTTTAGCTAGATAGACCTTCTCTATTTGTCCCCACTCCATATTATTATTGATGATATCCTTTAAAAATTTCTTAAAGTGGGGGACGTAAGCAACTACTTCGGCGAAAGGAAACGTGAGAGTTAATTGATTTATGGCATCGAGAGAGTTTTGAAACTATTGATCAACTCTTCGTGCTCTTTCACGTTTTGGAAATGGCAATCGAGGTTGAGCATTAACATGATAAGGTTGACTTCCCATAGTGGGAGGGTCATCCCTCTCCTCCTTTAGTTCCTCGGTTACCTTTTCTTTGCTCTTATCGTTGGAAACCCTTTTGTGGGTTTTATGCTCAAGTTCTTGAAGGGGCTTACCACTCCTTAGTGCAATGGAATTACCACTTTCTAAGGGGTTAGCATATAAGTTCTCTTGAGTTAGAATCTCCTCTTTCTCAAGGTTATTAAACATGTTATATAGGTTTTCTAAGGCATAGCCCCTTTCTTTTCCACCACTCTTCCTATAAAAATTTTCCACTAACTTAACTATTTGTTCCTTAGTGGAAATTTTGTCGAAGTCATCCTCAACTAAATCCCTAGGAACCACCGGAACACAGGGTTCTAACAACGTAGATGACTCTCTAATACAAGAGTGGTTCATGGTACTCTTAGTCTCACATCCCGAGGAAAAATTAGGAGCGGCACTTAACTTGAATCCTTGATGTATATTGTTTTGTAGAAATGATTCACCTTGTTCAACGGATTCATATTTTTCCCTCTTTGCACTTTCTTCTTAACTTAGCCTTTTCCCCTTCTTGTGCTTTTGTCCCATTGATTTTAATTGGATAATGTCTCCTTTAGCCAAGAGAGGGCCTCATCCACTTCCTTGTTAAAGAAGGATCCTCCTGAAGCTATATCAAGAAAACCACGAACATTAGGCGTCAACCCAGCATAGAAGACATTAATAATAAAGGCATCAGCAAATCCATGATGTGGGCATGTTCTACAAAGATTTAGGAGTCTTTCCCAAGCTTCGAACTAACTTTTGTCACTCCGTTGTTCGAAACATGAGATGTCGTGCCTAATCCTTGCCCTCTTGCTTGATAGAAAGTATCGATGAAAGGAAGATGTAGAAACTTCTTCCCATAGAGATGAGGGATCGGATAGCTCTTCACGAAACCATTGTTTTGCCGCTCCTTCAAGTGTGAATTGAAAGAGCTTGATAGAGTATTCGTTTACAAGTTCGTTAGTGATTTTAACACACTCACGAATTTGCAAAAATTCCTCAAGATGCTCATATGGATCCTCATCTTCTTTCCCATGAAACTTCATTCCTCGGGCTAAGTTCACCATGCTCGGCAAGGGCACCATGAACTTGCCATGAAAGTCGCTCCAAATCACAAGGATTAGAACAACCTTCTCAAATTGCAAGCGTACGATTTCTGAGAGAAGTAGTATAAAATATATCGAATCCACAGGGAGGATTTTCCATGAGAATTGGCTTTAGCACTTTCGAATTAAGTAGGTTACATGTAAATTGAGAGTGGGGATTAATCTAATAATATAAAGCAACTAAATAAAGCAAGGAGGGAACCCGTGGATGGGGAGATATTACCGAGGCTTGGTTCCACACAAGTAAGACGTATTAGTTATTTAGAAGCGATTATGAGATATTGCTGTGAGTTATATGTGATTAAGCTATCCTAAAATCTCCATCCCAAGAGAATATTGCCTAGGGAGCGATGCCCTAGGGCATTCTTCGAGATTAATGAATTCTAGGAAAAAGGTTGAAGTGCTCCTAATACCCTAGAATCGGTAAGTAATCGGGGTTCAATGTAGACTACCTACACGGATAAGAAATTATAATCCAACCCCGGGCCCCCGGATTGTGGTTACATAAGACTATGATGGGATATCCCCATACGCTAAAGACCGGCGTAAGGGTGCGACTAAACCTAATTTCGTCCATCCCAACCAACACCCTAGACTCTACTCCTCCACTCGGTAGAGCTTCTCCTCCATAGGTATCCCTTCTACCGATTGGGTTTTTGGTTAATCTAATCATCCAAGGTTAAATTCCCACCCAAGTACACTAAGGCGTAGAAATTAACCTCTAAAGTCAATTAAAATCTAGTTGACACAATCCTCGAAAGGGTTGCTATCCCTAGCCTAGGGGGTTCAACTATTATATTTTAATTGCACGATTAATCGAAGTGATTCTAAGCCACCGAAAGCCAGAGCTACCATGAAGCAAGCCTGTGGTCGAAGGCTCAATATGAACTAACCGTTATTACAAATCAACCAAATCCTAACCCTAGGTACCACAACTCACAACACATCCAATAATCAATCAACTAATCATCAACCCCGAAGCTTGGGCTACTTCCGAGCTTCGGGAAATACGGAAATCACTCACAAATCATCAAAGCAATAAAATGCATCATCAACATCAAGCAATAAAAACTGAAAATAAAGAGAAGAGATAGAAAATGCTTAATATATTGAAGAAAACCTCGAAATCCTTTGGTGAAATAGTCAGGTGTCACAAGCCCGCGATCAATCCCCGACTTCTCTTCAAAGACAATTTCCTCCTTGAAGAGAAGGAAGACAAACCTAGCTAAGAACTATGAAAATCTAAAAATGAAGAAGAAAAGGAAAGAAAAGTGTCAGAGAAGATTACAAAAGGAGGAAGAGTTGAATAATGCAACAAATGTGAGGGGAAGGGGTATGTATAGATACCTAAACCTAAAATCTGCTGAAAAGGGACCCTTAGTAAGGGTAAAAGAGTAAAAATACAAAAGAGAGTGCTTGGTCATTTAAAATGTTGAGTTGAGCCCTTCGTGCGTGCTCGACTCGATCGTCTCGTGATTTCTGGCAAAATCCCATCCGGAATCAACCTTTGACTTCACCTACAAAGTTGTAGATTTTCATCTCGGCTAGACATGGCAACTTGAATCAATCGAATTGGAGCTCGGATGAGGACAGCACGCTGAAAACTGGGCATGCGCGGTTCGTGGACTGCCGGACCGGCAGATGTGGTGGTTGCAACTGGGGGCGGTTCTGTACCAACTGCGGGAACCATGCGGTTCGGTAGGTTCGGCGACGGTTGGTGCAATTTAGCCCCTCTTCGCGTCTTCGTCTTTCGTCGTTGTTTTGGAGCCTTTCCACTCTTCTTCTCGACCCAACCCCTTCACGGATTTTGTTTGGGACTCGACGAACTTTGATTTGGGCTCCTGTTTGGTCTAATTGAGGTCTGTTTGGGCCTCAATATATGGGCTAGAACATGGAGTAAGCACGATCATCCTCGTCCTCTTTCCTTCTCCAAATTGAGGCTTTTCTATCCATCTTCTCGGTCTGATTTCTTCATAAACTTTTCTCATGACTCCATGATCTTCAGTTAGGGCCTGACCCTGACCCATTTTGGGCCTGTTTAGGCCTTGAAATGTAGGCCGGAGTGAGGAAATGGACGCAAATGATCTTCTTTAATCTTTCGAATTTCCTAACCTTCAAAATACGACTTGAAAACACCCAAAAGCGCATCAATTCGTATCAAAAAGGAAAATTAACCTGAAATTACCAAAGAACACATTAGCACATAATTCTTAACAAAATATGTATGTGAAAAGTACAAGACAAACGGTAATTTTCACGTTCATCATCCCCGCAAACTTAGGCTTTGCTCGTCCCTGAGCAAATTAAACATTTAATTTTCACTTTCCACTTTTTGATTCATCGATCTTGCCTTAATCATTTTCTTTCAAGGAATTTGATAGACGAGTAGAGGAATATAATAGCATATGAATTCGGAAAGACATGCAGTCTTTTTATTGCACTAATACCCTAGGCCACGCGCTAAGAGCTCTCACTCCAACCCCAAAACGTGCATATGTGAAGTGACCTTGGACAACTCATTATTCTTCAAAATCCTCAACTTTAGGTGGTTTGACTCCTTTCTTTTGAGGAAGACTATCTTCACTCACCCGATGTAGGCGATGCGGCTCTTTTCTCCCTCAAGCCAACTGATTTTCAATGTTTACTTTGTTTTTTCTTATTTTTCAAATACTCCTTTTTCCATGAGGCTTGGTCCAAAAGAAATAAATTTTTATTCTATTTTTTGTTTCACTACAGCACAAAACTCTTTTTGAGTCTTCTCAAGATACATCAACTACAACACACTTGACTTTTTGCTTCTGAGCTTTATTCATTTTTTTCCTACGTTTCATACAACTTTTTTATTTTTATTTTATGCTCTATTGAAAGCTAGAGTATACAATCTTTCACTAGAATTGTTACAATCAAAGGAATGCATTGACTTTACCCAGCGACCTAATCCACCTTATAGCTCCTCCTACATCTCCTTCATTTTTTACCACCTAAAGCCAGTTCATTATACTTTTTACAACTTCGTCCTTAATTGTTTGTGTTTTGGAATTATAATAATGCTCGCAAGCATCACAACTCCGGGCTAAGTTATTTCATTTAAACCGACTTCCTCGAATAGCAAGCGTATGATTCGTGACAGAGGTAGTATAAAAAGTGTCGAATCCACATGGAGGATATTCTCGTCTAGCACACTGAAAGTAAATTATTTAGTAAACTTAGGCTAAGTGGAAGAGTAGAGATTGATTGATTAATTCCTAGAAAAACATAAAGACATAATTACGATTAAGGGATACTCTTGACTAATAATGGCTTTCTAACGCAAGGTTTCACCTACTTCCTAGAATCTATGCCTTGTGATTACCAAATAAAATAGGGGTTGTGTTGGAAAGACTTGTTCCAATTTGGGAATCCAAACGGGTAACAAAAAGGGTTTTATTGAATAAACCAATTATCACCTAATTTACTCCAATTCCAATTATTATAGACAATAATGGAATTATTAAGACCCAAAGGTGAGTAAATTATGAAAATAACCTAGTCAATTCTAAAAATCCTACCCAAAGCGGATTTTGCCTAGGGAGCGAGACCTTAATCATCCTACAAGATCAATAAACACGATTCAGGTTCTTCCATCGTCCCTCATGGGCCCTCAAGGAGAACCGATTTATCCTAGGTTAGCTACACCTAGAATATGAACCATACAATTCTGTAGTATTAATTCCAAACACAAACAATCCCCACAATTCAATCAACAATCAACAAGAATCATAAATTCTGAGGTTGGGTAACTCCCAACCCTAGAAACCTCAAATTACTAATCACAAATTATGAATACATCAATAAGAACACAATAAACACATAAAATAAGCATTAAGTGAGGTGGATATGGGTGCAATAAATGAGATGAGAGAGTATGAGAAAGCTTAGTCTAGCATCATTTTCTCCAATTGATCTTCAATCTTCGTTGGCAATTAAATTTCGCCCACAGAATCTGAAAAGCCCTAAAACCCTTCAAGTATCAAGAACCCAAAGTGAATTCTAGAAAGAAAATGAAGAACCCTAGTTCTAGAAAGAAAATTTGGAGAAAATCTTATAGAGAGTAATTAGAGAGTAACTAGAAAGTGTTGTTGATAGATCAAAAAAAGAAGTGTGAAATAAGCCAATATATGGACCCCTTCCTCCTAAAATCTGCTGAAAAAGCACCCTTAGTAAGGGTAGAAGTGTAAAATACAAACGAGAGAAAGTTGTAGATCTTTATCTTGGCTATGCGTGGCAACTTGAATCACTCGAATTGGAGCTTGGACGAGGAAGTTATGGCCGAAATACGAAAATAACACACTGAAAACTGGTGGTCCGCGGTTCGCGGACTGCCGGACCGGCAGATGTGGCGGCTGCAACTGGGGGTGTTTCTATACCAACTGCTGGAACCACCGCTGGTCCAATAGCCGGTGTGGTAGGTGCGGCGGTGGTTGGTACAGTTCAGCCCCTCTTACACCTTAGTCTTCCGTAGCCATTTTAGAGCTTTTCCTCTCGTCTTCTCGACCCGATCCCTTTATGGATTTTGTTTGCGACTCGATGAACTTTAATATGGGCTCTTGTTGGGTCTGATTCAGGTTTGTTTGGGCCTTAATTTTTAGGCTAGAACATGGAGTATGTGCGATCATCTTTGTCCTCTTTTCTTCTCCAAATTGAGGCTTTTCTATCCATCTTCTTGGCCCAATTTCTTCACAAACTTTTCCCATGACTTGATGATCTTCAATTTGGGCCTGAACTCGACGTATTATGGGTTTGTTTGGGCCTTAAGATATGGCCCGGAGTGTACTAATGGATACGAACAATCTTCTAAATCCTTCTGAGTTTCCTAACCTTCAAAATACGACTCAAACACACCTAAAAGCACATCAAATCAGACTAAAAAGGAAAATTAACCTACAATTACCAAAGAACACATATTTGCACATGAACACAACAATTACACGTAATTCTTAACAAAATTTGGACGTGAAACGTGCAAGAAAAATGGTAATTTTCACATTCATCAGGTATCATTGTGTACTTCTTGGTGTACATTGATGATATTATTCTTACTGGGAGTGATGATCGATTTTTGTCCCATATTATTCGTAATCCCTCAATTTTCTGTGAAAGATCTTGGTGAATTGTCATACTTTATTGGCATTGAGGTCCTTCGTACCTCGTCCTCTTATTTTTTGTCTCACACAAGTATGCTACTGATATTTTGGCCCGTCACAACATGCTTGAGGCTAAGTCAGTTCAACCTCCACCGCCACTGGGTGCCAAACTTTCGCTTCGTGATGGAAGCGACCCTTATGATGCTTCCTCCTACGGACAGATTCTTGGCAGTCTTCAATATCTTCTTCTCACAAGACGTGATATTGCCTTTGTTGTCAATAAAATATCTCAGTTCATGAATGCCCTAGCTACGGTTCAATGGGGGGATGTAAAACGTCTTCTCTGCTACCTCAACGGAACTCACTATTACGATCTTCATCTACATTGTGATAGTCCTCTAACTCTTCATAGTTTCACAAATGCTGACTGAGCTGGTAATTGTGATGATAGTACCTTTACTGGAGCATTCATCCTATTTCTTAGGTCTAACCCCGTTTCGTGGAGCTCCCGCAACCAGAAAATAGTTGCCCGATCGTCAAGCGAAATTGAATACAGGGACATTGTAGCTGCTACTACTGAGTTGCAATAGACTCGATCTATACATCTGAGTTAGTTGTTTCTCTACATCCTTCCACAACTGCTCTATATTGCGACAACATTGGTACCACATATCTATGCTCAAACCCTGTGTTTCACTCTCGTATGAAGCTAATACATGTCGTGTATACATGCATTTTAGATCGATTTAGGAGTAGATTTACTATCATTTGCATGTGTACTTGGCCAAAATGTGCTTAAATTTGTTATATTAAGCTAAATGATGTGTTTGTGCTTGTTTTAGTGTTAATCAGGTATTTATATGCTAAAAAGTCTATTTGGACAAAGTTCGGATGAGAAACGAGCAAAAAGATTGGAAGAAACAAAGAAAATACGAAGTTGGGCAGAATAGGCCAAAATGTGACTCGGTCCAGGCCGAGGTAGGCAGAAAAGAGTCTTTGGGCAGAACATCCTAACTCGGGTGAGGCTAAAGTGTGTCTCGGTCGAGTTGGCCTGACTCGGTCAAGGCAGAATAGTACCTCGGCCGAGGCGGCTTGACGGTCCAATTTTATTACACATTTTTTAGCTTATTGCAAGCCCGTTTCAACCCTATCCTCCCCAACTTATAAATACAAGTCTCCTAGTCCAAAACTATCATACTATCATCATTAGAGAGCACTTCGGAGGCAAGATTGAAGAGCAAGGAGTGAAGAAGAAGATCAAGTTCAAGATTCGGGTTTTGTTTACTTCTTTTTTAGTAGTTATTTTACCAATCATATTTGCCTATGGATTGAATATTAGGGCATAATGCTGTATATACTTCATATTTTGTAATTACAATTTCCATGTTGGGTTTCCCTTTGTTTGTAGTCTTCTCATACTTGTAATTACATATATGGAAAATATTTCCAATCATTCTCTACATGCATGGTATCTAAGGCTAACACCTCTTTCTAATCCTCATGATCCTTAAAAATCCTCAGAATTTGCAACATACCATTTGTTTCTTATTCTCTCAAGATTTGATCCTCACGTTAAAATCTTCTTCTCCCTTACATAAGATTTTTCCTGATTTCACCAAATCTTCTCCAACCTTTTTTTCTTCCTCTTTCCGCTGTGCACATCATTATTTTTTTCTGTTGCCTATCTTTAGCTTCATCCTTGCCAATGACAGAACCCAAAAGCCCCGCTATCATTAACTCACCTACCACCTCGTCCTGACTAGTGGGCCACCCCTAGGTGCGTTCAATACCTCAGCCCAATTGCCTCTCAAATTGAACTCCTCCAATGACTCTACTTGGATTTTTCAATTTCACACTCTTCTAGTTAGATACGATATGTTCGGCTTTCTCGATGGATCACAAACATGCACATCGCCTATTGTAACCACTGCCAACAACACCACAGCAACGCCAAACCTTACCTACACACACTGGGTTCGACATGATCATCTCTTGCTCATTGTCGTCATTGGCTCCATCAAACCACAACCCATACTATTCATTACTGCTACCAAAACATCTCAGGAGGCTTGGGATGTCCTCGCTCGCACGAAAGCAAATGAATCTCTATTTATTTACAATCATCATAGTGTTCTTGCTTATTTCTTGGTGTATGTCGACGACCTTATTCTCATGGGCAATGATAACTCCTTTCTTACTTGGTTTGTTGCTGAATTATCCTCAAAATTTTCGGTTAAGGATCTCGGGCACCTCGTGTACTTTCTCAGTATTGAAGTTCTTGGCTCATCCTCAGCATGTTTTGTCTCTCAAAGGAAGTATGTCTCAGACCTTCTCTCTAAGCATAACATGCTTGACTCAAAGCCAGTCCAAACCCCTCTTACACCAGGTTCCGTTCTTTCCCTTGTTGATGGAAGTAAACACTCCGAGTGGCTGCCTATCGTCAAGTTCTTGGTGGTTTGTAATATCTACCCCTCACCCGACCTGGCATTGCATTTGATGCAATAAATTATCTCAGTTTATGCATGCCCTAAATGTCCCTCATTGAAGAGCTGTCAAGCGTTTGCTTCGTTATCTCAAAGGGACTTGCCACTTTGGTCTCCAACTCCGTCGAGACTCACTCCTCTCACTACACTATTTCACTGATGCTGATTAGGCCGGAAATTATGATGATCGAACATCAACTGGAGCCTCTTTTGTCTTCCTTGGTTCTAATGTTATCTCACGGAGCTCTCGGAAGCAACATTCTTTTGCACATTCATCCACGGAGGCGGAATATAGGGTCATTGCTACTACTGCTGCTGAGTTACAATGGAATCGTTCTATTCTAGATGAACTTGGTGTCACATTATCATCATGTTCGAATCTTTATAATGATAACATCGGGGCAACTTATCTCTGCTCCAATCCCGTGTTTCACTCTCGCATGAAGCACATTGCGATCGACTATGACTTTGTTCAGGATTCGGCAAAGACCTCTCAGCTTCGTGTTTCTCATGTTTCTTCTTCTGACCAACTTGTTGATGCCCTCACAAAACCACTTTCAAGAAATAGGCTTACTCTTTTAATGAATACGATTGGTATTGTCAATCGACCAACATCTTGAGAGGGCGTATTAGGGCATACTGTTGTATATAGTGTATATTTTGCAATTACTTTATCCCACATCCGCTTTCCCTTTGTTTGTATTCTTCTCATACTTGTACAGATACTTCTAATTACATAATTGGAAAGTACTTCCAATCATTCTCTACATTGAATTGGTTTATTACTCAAGATATGCATAGCTAAACACCATTGGTTTTTTCTTAAAAAGCTTGTTTTTTTTTAGCATTGAAAATAACTCTTTTTACCAAACTTGGAAAATAGTCCCTAGTTAGCCACTTTGAACCTTAATTTTTTTGTTTTTCATAGTCAAACAGTACAAGCTTATACCTTTGGCCGGTTAATTGGACTAACTAAGTGAGAGAGGTGGATAAGAAGGTAGAAAGGGTAAAAGTACGAAGGAATAAGTGGAATGGATGTGTGGGATGAGTTGGTGAAGATGATATGTTGATTGGGCAAAAGAAAAATGAAGAATGTTGTAAATACATGTTTTGTTTTGTTTATGAGGGGTTAACGATGTGAAAGTGCCTATGTATGATAAGTTCTTGAAAGACGAGTAGTCCCAGTGTGCTACTCGAATAAGTCAGGCAATTGAAGTTCTTGGTTGAGGAGAAAAAGTGCTTTGGAAGGATGAAGAGACCATATTGTATGGTTTTCTGAATTGAAGAGTGAGATTTGAGTGATTATTTTTTAGGGGTAGTTGGGTTAGTTTTAACTTGATTAGTCCAATACTATTCATTTTTAGCCAAACTTATCTTACCTTACCTTAAGCTTACATTACAACCAAAATTGAAAGACCTTTTTTATTCTTTGCCACACATGTCAAGTACGAGGTCTAATTTAGATAATAGGCAAGCTTATGGTAGACAGTGCATGTGGTCCAATTTGAGCGTAAACATGTCCCACATTATACATGCTAGAGATCAACGATACATTTAACCAGTGTGGATCTTTGTTCTTGAGTTTCTTGTCTCAAAAGTAGTTGATAGATTGCCATGTTACCAATGCTCGCAAGTTTATGTTGTCAGTTTGATGAAAAAAACATCACTGAGACTAGATTCGTCATTTAATCACCCTAAAAGCTTGTATTCCTTGTTCTATTTTCTTTAATTAATCGGGGACGAACAATAGTTTAAGTTTGTAGGAGTTTGATACACGTCATTATACATGCATTTCAAATCGATTTAGGGACATATTTGGTATCATTTGCATGTAGATTCTAGTCAGAATGTGCTTAATTCATTATCTTGAGCTAGATAATGTGCGTGTACTTGTTTTAGTATTAATCAGGTATAAAAGGTTAAGAAGTCCACTAGGACAAAGTTTGGACGAGAAATGAGCAAGAAAGTCGGAAGAAACAAAGAGGAATTGGAGTTTGGACAGAATGAGTCAACTCAATCGAGGTAACTTAGCAAATCGGTCAAGGTCGAATTGAAGGCAAAACACGAAGAAGAAAGCTAACAGTGACTCGGCCGAGTTGCTAACTCAACGTGACCGCGTCACAAAGGGTAGCTGCCAGGACAAAAACTGCTTCGTTACTCAATTCCACGTTGTGAAGCCAATGCGACCGCTACTTATGGTAGCGGTCGCGACAATTTCAGTGGATTTATGATTCCTAATGCGAAAAGGCTTTGTTTTTGGCCCATATTCACCTAAACTCATCCCCAATTATAAAAAGAGGTATTGAGGTCCGATTTTAACAGACAAAATGCATCAGAGAAGAGTTTGGAGACTAGATCGAAGATCAAGGATGTGACAAGATGAAGATTGGAGACAAGATTCTGGTTTTTCTATTCCTTTTGTTTAGTTAATAATTCAAACATGTCTGCCTATGGATGTATTTGGCTTTTGACTTTGATTATGAATAGCTAAACATATATTGTTTTCTAGGGTTAGAAAATAGATTGTGAACAATTATGTTTTGATTTTATCTTTAATTCTAGATCCAATTTATGTTTGTTATATCTATATGCTTTGTTCTTATTTTATGAGTTGCTTAATTTTACCAGTTTAGTAATTCTATTTGCTTAGCAATTTCGCTTCGGGAGAAGGGAATTGTTAACAGGCACATGAGCATATATTGTAGGTACAAATATTATTTGAGAGGAGGGCTAATCAAGAGTAGCGTCGCTTAATAAACAATATAATTTTTAAAATTCTAGAGTTTTAGGTTAATCTCTTACATAGGAGTGCATAATTGAAATCTATGCCCTAGAATACAACTTTATCCATCTGAGTTTACCTTATCTTTTATTACTCATCTTCCAATCAATTCTTTGTTAATTAATTATAGAAAATTAGTATAGATAATATAAAATCCATCTTTTTTATTTGAAAGTCTACATAGAGTAGAGGTATTAAGATTAGGGTACTAAGTTTACACAATACAGTCCTTGTGTATCGACCTTGATGCCGCTAGCTACTTTAGAACCATACACTTGTAGAATACTAGGGTATAAAATAGTGTATCAAGTTTTTGGTGCCGTTACCGGCACTGGAAATTATGTCAAGCTTATATTTTGACAAATATCTCGATACTTGACTAGACATTATGTTTCTGCATATTGATTTATAATATTTATTTTCTTTTTAGTTTTATGTTGGTTTTTGTGTTTTTTTATCTCAGGTTGTGGTTATTCTCATTCTCATTGAAAGACAAGACTTGGAAGTGGTTTAATGCACTGGAAGATGTTACCACATGGGATGAGCTGAGCACTCACTTTCTGCTGAAATACTTCCCATTGGGCAAGATGCTCTCACTACAGTCTTAGATTACGCAATTTAGACAGTTGGACGGAGAGCCATTTGGGGAAGCGTGGGAGGGATTCCAGGATCTTCTTCGGAATTTCCCACGACAAGGATTCTCGCAAGATCAGCAGGTATGCAAGCTCTACAAAGGGCTACTTGGGCCTGCGAGAGTAATAGTAGATGTAGCGACAGGTGGATCCCTTCTTGCAAGGAGTACGAGAGCAACATTCACCGTATTAGATGAGATGGCTGCTAATTGTTGGCAGTGGCTAGATGAATGACATCAACCTAGAAAGGTGAATAGCATTTCAGAGATAGACCTACCAAAGCCAGTTAGCAGTAAAATGGAAGCCTAAACAACCGCATTAGCAAATCAACTCAATCTGCGAACAAGTGTGACACAAGCTCAAAACACTGATCCAAACATACAGCTGCAGCCTACATAAGAAGTCGTTGAAGATGCGAATTTTGTCAACCAAAGAAACTTCAAGAACTTCTAAGGTAATCAGCATGGGTACAATCAGTACCAACAGGGAGCAAGAAATAATCTGTCTTATGGCAACCCTAACAATTCTCTCCAGCCACCACCGAGATTTATGGTCACAAATGGAATAATCCATGAAAGGCATGAACCGACTCAAGAAGAGTTAGTACACGCGTAATTTACCAAGTTTGATGAATGATTAAGCCGTTTAGAAAAGAAGATGGATAGGAATAATGTGGAGCTGAATAAGAATATGGTAAGTTTGGGAGTAGAAGTAAAGATACTGCAAATCAACATGGGAGCTGATATAAAATCAACCCAAACGAACATGAGCAAGATAGCACAAGCCTTAAGTAATCAACATCTAAAAGAGTTTCTCCCTAGTGATATAATTGTAAACCCGAAGGAGCAACGGAAATTTGTTTATCCGATTGAAGAAGCTAACTCTGAAAGCCCAAAATCACAAGAAGCTGACGAGTGAGTGAAGGAACGAGATCCAGAGGAGGAAGCCGAAAATGTTCAAGATGATAAATACGAGCATCTAAAGAGATGGGCTAGGCCAAGATCAATTACTATTAAAGAAGGCCCTCGATATATTCCTACTCGTCCATTTCCCTAAGCACTTTATAGAAAGAAGACTGAGCCAAATGGCACTAATAGTGCTAAACTGATGAAGGAACCTGATGTAAAGAAGAAGCAAGAGGAACTTGTGGTCACTAAATAGAAGAAAGATGGATAAACTGACCTAGATAAGGGAGTTTTATCTTCTCTTAATGATAATCTTGTTGAATTCTGCTTATTTGATACATTCTCGCTGATTGAGATCCTGTACTGTGTGCTAGCACATTATCTGTAATGTAGAAAAAATCTAAGGAGAGTAGTGATGACAAGGGGGTAATGAAGGAGGCGCTGAAACCACCTGATGAAAAAGCTGAAAGTACACAAAAAGAGCACATGGAGACACACAATGGAAAAGGGGTAAATAAACCAAAAGTGGCGAGTCCCAAAAAGAGTACAAACACAAGCAAGCAACTGAAAAGAGCAACAAAAGTGAAAGATCCAGGGAGTTTTTCTATCCCTTGCTCTATTGGTAACATGAAATTTCGAAATGTGTTGTTCGACTTAGGATCTAGCATTAATTTGATGCCACTTAAAACATATAGATTGTCAGGCCTAGGGACAGTAAAAGATGTCTTTGCTACTATTCGATTGGCGGATGGGTCAGTACTAAAGCCATTGGGAGTAATAGAGGACGTGTTGGTTAGAGTGTCAAATTTAGAGTTTCCTAGTGATTTCTTAATAATTGATATGCAAGGGAATGTTGATGTCCCTTTCATCTTGGGTCGACCTTTCTTGGCGACTAGCTAAGAGTTGATAGATATGTCTAAGGGAGAGTTAACCTTTAGTGTTCAAAACGACAAGGTCATTTTCCCAAATATGTAATACGTCGGGGCTAAGAGGGAAACACAAGTGTTATGTTGTCTACACTATGAAACAAAAGGGTAGAATTATAATAACAAACCGGAGAAAGGGGTATGAGTTGTTGATTGATGATAATGCTCTTGAATCTAGTTGGTTGGACTTTGGTTAACTTCTCTAACATGACGTCGGCCTGAAGACGTAAAATTTAGCTCTTGTCGGGGGCAACCCGACGTCTATTATTTTTATTTAATTTTGAATTATTTTAATTTATTTGTTTGTGAGTCATAGGTTAACATGACATAGTCGAGGAGGCGATGAGAAGCAAGATGCGAGATAGGAGCATCATCGATGGTCCAATTTTGGCAGCTGTGAGGTTTTTCCCTACCGCCACCACCTCCACCTCAGTAGCGCTATGAGTTAGCACCAAGGCGTAGCACTTTTTTCCCTACAAACATTAGTTTTCGACCAAGTTTGGGGGAGGGGGTGGATAGTGGCACGTCTTGGCCGCTTTTATGCTTATTGGTTTTATTTCATTTAGGCTTATTTGGTGGGAATTTGATTTGATAAAGGGTCTGTGAGCCCACTGCTGAATTGACTAGTCATGCGAAGTAGATTTACTTTATTGCGTTTTTGCATTTATTTATTATTATTTTTAGGTTGGTTTAAATTAGAGTAAAAACACCCAACCTTGAGAAGCGTAGAAAAGGGTTGATAGATGATGACGAGCTAATTTTTGAATGAATAAAATGTGACACATTACATAGCATGATAGGTATATGGTGACGAAATTAAGCTTAAACTTGAACAATGATCAAAATTAGCCTGTGAGATTTGAGATTTATATGTACTTCTATTTTTGGAGTAATTTTAGCATTCTTTCGGTGTGAATTGATTGGTCATAATGTAGTAATTCTCTAGAACTTGCCTTGCGTCTATATAGAAATATGTCAAGTGCATGTTGTGACTTAGAAAATGATATTAGACATTTTTTTTTTTCTTGAAAAGCTTGCTTTTTAGCATTGAAAATAACCCTTTTTACCAAAACTTGGAAAATAGTCCCCAGTTAGCCACTTTGAACCTTAATCTATTTTTTTCATAGCCGAACATTACAAGCATATATCTTTCTTTTAGCCTTTGGCTCGTTAATTGGACTAATTGAGTGAGAGGGAGGTGGATTGGAAGGTAGAAAGGATAAAAGTACAAGGGAATAAGTGGAATGGATGTGTGGGATGAGTTGGTGAAGAAGATATGTTGATTAAGCAAAAGAAAAAAGGGAAGTGACCCCTCTTAATTGTTTATTGAATAATTATTTTTTATTTACTGAAAAAAAGAAAAGAAAAGAAAAAGTGAAAAATCGAGAAAAAAGAAAAAAGAGAATGTAGTAAATACGTGTTTTATTTTGTTTAGGAGGGGTTAACAATGTGAAAGTGCCTATGTATGATTAAGTTCCTGAAAGACGAATAGTCCCAATGTGGTACTCGAATAAGCTAGGCAATTGAAGTTCTTAGTTGAGGAGAAAAAGTGCTTTTGAAGGGTGAAGAGACCATATTGTATGGTTTTCTGAAAATTAGAAGAGTGAGGTTTGAGTGATTGTTGTTAATGGGTAGTCGGGTTAGTTTTAACTTGATTAGTCCAAGATTAGTCATTTTTACCCAAATTTATCCTACCTTACCTTAAGCTTACATTATAACCAAATATAAAATACCTTTCTGATTCTTTGTCACACATGTCAAGTACGAGGTCTAATTTAGACAATACGGCAAGCTTATGCAAACAGTGCATGTGGTCTAATTTGAGCGTAAACACGTCCCATATTATACACGTGAGAGATGAGCGATACACTTAACCGGTGAGGTTCTTTGTTCTTAAGTTTCTTGTATCAAAAGTAGTTGATATATTGCTATGTCACCAATGCTCGCAAGTTTATGTTGTCGGTTTGGTGAAGAAAATATAATGGAGACTAGATTCCTCATTTAATCTCCCTAAAAGCTTGTATTCCTTGTTCTATTTTGCTTTAATTGTTGAGGGACAAACAATAGTTTTAGTTTGGGGGATTTTGATACATGTCGTATATACATGCATTTTAGGTCGATTTAGGGACATATTTGGTATCATTTGGATGTGTATCTAGTTAAAATGTGCTTAAATTCATTATCTTGAGCTAGAAGACATGTTTATGTTTGTTTTAGTGATAATCAAGTATAAAAAGGCTACAAAATCCATTTAGACGAAGTCCGGACGAGAAACGAGCAAGAAAGTCGGAAGAAATGAAGAGGAATTGGAGTTTGGACAAAATGATTCAACTCGACCAAGGCCATTTGGCAACTTGGTCGAGGCCGAATTGAAGGAAAAATAAAAAGAACGTAGCGAGCACTGACTCGGCCGAGTTGTTGTTGCTAACTCAACACGATCGCGTCACAATGGGTAGCGGCCGCGACAAAAACTGCTTTGTTACTCTATTCCATGTTGTGAAGCCAATGCGACCATGACTTATGGTAGCGGTAGCGACAATTTCAGTCGATTTATGATTCCTAATGCGAAAAGACTTGGTTTTTGGCCCATATTCACCTTAACTTATCCCCAATTATAAAAAGAGGTCTTGAGGTCCGATTTTAATAGACAATCATCGGAGAAGAGTTTGGAGACTAGATCGAAGATCAAGGATGTGACAAGACGAAGATTTGAGACAAGATTCAGGGTTTTCTATTCTTTTTCTTTAGTTAATTATTCAAACATGTATGTCTATGGATGTATTTGGCTTTTGACTTTGATTATGAGTAGCTAAACACATATTTTGTTCTAGGGTTAGAAAGTAGATTGTGAACAATTATGTTTTGATTTTATCTTTAATTCTAGACTCCAATTTATGTTTGTTTTATCTCTATGCTTTGTTCTTATTTTATGAGTTACTTAATTTGGCCAATTTAGTAATTCTATTTGCTTAGCGATTTCGCTTCGGGAGAAGCAAATTGTAAATAGGCATACGAGCATATAGCGTAGGTACTAATATTGTTCGAGAGGAGGGCTAATTTAGAGTAGCGCAGCTTAATAAAAAACAAAATGTTTAAAATTCTAGAGTTTTAGGTTAATCTTACATAAGAGTGCATAATTGAAATCTATGCCCTAGAATACTGCTTTATCTATTTGAGTTTACCTTATCTTTGATTACTTGTCTTCCAAACGATTCTTTGTTAGTTAATTATAGGCAATTAGTTTGGATAATATAAACTCCAACTTCTTATTCGAAAGTCTAGATAGAGTAGAGGTATTAAGATTAGGGTACTAAGTTTACACAATCGACCTTGCTACCGCTACCTACTTTAGAACTATACACTTGCGGACTACTATGGTATAAAATAGTGCATCAATTTAGAGTCCGTTAATGTATGGGACTCGAATGAGAATGCCCCCCATATGAAAATCCTTCATCTGAAAGTCAGAGGCAGAAAATATAACCACAACATTATTTTGCATACATAGTTTAGAGACAGATAACAACTTTTTGGACATGGAGGGGCACTAACTATGTATTCGAAAATCGAATTGAATTTAAATCAGAGAACATCAAACTGTCAATGTGAGAAATATGTAATTTGTTACCATCACCAACGATAATACCATCAACACCGTCATATGGGGCATGGAGTTGGTGATAACACCATCAGTAACATCATAAGGGGCATGGAGAGACATGTTGGCTATGTCAGAGGTGATGTGGTGCGAGGCACTTGAGTACAGAATCCAACTATTGGACGATGGGGTTGAAGCTGAGCTGATGGCATGCTACAGGCTGGACGAGCCACTTGCCGGCTCTGCTAAGAAGGACAAGCGAGCGCTTGGTTATTGGGACATCGACGAGAAGAGTTCCCATGGACACCACAATATTGACAGTGTCCCTGATAGCTGGGTCGGGCTGGTGGAGGCATCGACCCCTGCTGCTATTGAAAGCAAGATGAGGGAAACAATTGATGGGGCTAGTTGTTGGGACGTGATTGTGGAGTCTTACTAGTGTTGGATGACGAGCGACGCTGATTAGTGTTGAGCGCAAATGCCTTAGCCGGTTGAGTAGAGGAAGCGGAGACTCTGGCAGCAAGTTGTGGCTCCGTGCTGAGGAGCATTTCATGAAGTTCATCAAAAGAAATTAAGGAATCACGTGCCTGAATAACATTTCCCAATTCCTTGTAGGAGTCATCAGACCATTGAGCACCTTCAGAACAATATTCTCCAATTATGTAGTGACCCCAAGGAGGGAGAGCTCATCAACAATACCCTTTTATCTCGAGCATAAATTTCGGTAATAGTGCGAGATCCCTTAACAGGATTGTGGATTTTATTCTTAAGGGCAAGAATTCGGCCCCTGGAAGATTTTCCATAGATGAATGCAAGGGTTGTCCATGCATCATGTGAAGTTTTAGCAGGAGCAACGAAAGGTATCAATGTTGGTGTAATAGATCCGATAGGGGTACTGAGAAGCAACTGATCTTGGCGTATCCAATACTGATACATAGGGTTGATTCGGATTTGTCACCATAGGTGATAGTAGGTGATGGACAATGGAATAATCCATCAATTAATCTGAACAAATCATAGCCAAACAATAGCGTATGAATTGGAAAGCTCCAAGCAACACAATTGATGGAGGTGAGCTTCAATGGCGCATGTGACGTGTGTTGAACACCACAAGTGAAGCCGACGAATCGTCGGTAAGGCGGTAAGTATAAAGATCATGGACGTTGACATAATAGCAGGAGCGTGTAGCGGAAATGTTGTTGCAATAGCGTGAGGCTGGTGGAGAAGAATAGGGTTTCCAAAGATCGTGGAAGAAGATTCGAAAGATTGAGGATCGAAAAAAATGGGCTTTTGCCAATTAGGCTATGGCTACCTTGATAGGAATTGATCAAAGATACTTTAATTATCTTGATACAGAGAATTATATACACATACAATGAGAGTTGCTAACTAGTGATACACAATGTGGGATACGTACATAATACAAAAATAGATACAATATAGTGTATACAACAATACTCCTAATATGGGACACCACTATCCAATGCGAGCGATTAAGTAGGTCTAAGTAGGGGTGGGAAAGATACAGAAAATACCGCACCTATCATATCGAAAAATATTAAAAATATTAAAATTTGCGGTATAACGAATTTTTAGTACGGTAATTGTATGTACCGATACCCGTATATATCTATGCCGACACAAAATTCGATTTACCAAAATCTCTGTACGGTATCAATATTTACCGGTATCATACCTAATTGTATACCGAAAATAGTAGAGATTTTAGGTACGACAACGATATGGATGGTTACCGTACCGAACTACCCCTAGGTCTAAGTATCACATCTACGTTGCACAGTTCCTATGGTGAACTTATAATATATATTATATGTAATATTTTATATTTTAATAATATCTTTCTTTCAGTATCCAATATTTATTACCTTGTAAACTATAAAAAAAGATCATACGATGACGTTCTTCTACTAAGCACTTTGAGTATCGATACACCAATGAATCTACTTTCATTAAATCTTGACCGTTGAATTCTTTTCAACCTTTTCATCAACTAATTTTTTATGGCCAATAATTTTTTTTACCTACAAATTTTTCTATCGGATGACATTTAATTCGTCTCATTCAGTTATCATCATTTATTTACCGTCACATAAAAACAGAAACCAAAGTGCTATCTTCTCTAATTCATTTACGGAGGAAACAGAAGTTAGGGCACGCTTGGTTCAAAATTAGGAATGGTAATGGTAATAGGTATCGATGAGGGTCAATCATACTGTAGATTTATTTGGGAGGAGTTTTTAATAAAATGTGTGGTAATTATTAACTTATTCATATGTACTAAACATAAGAAATAGAAATGAAGCCTCTTTTACCAACATTCCACTCCCACTGCCCCATACAAGTGGCCCCTCAGATTCCTAAATGTACTCAAACCAATTCAAGTGAAGTCAATATTAATTACCTTTGGAAGTCTTTAACGGGTTGAAAGAATCTGAATGAAAAGATCTCTCCACATCTTCCTTGTCGTCTTACCCGGGTAATTAATTGATTTAGCGATGGAATGAATGATGAATAGTGAAGATAAAAGGATCAGATGAATCTATGTGACTTCCTAATTTTGACCAGAAATTTTAAGGTTTTCTAAATTTGGTGGAAAGATGAAAATTGTTGGAGTAGAGAAAGATTTTTCCTAAAATTTTAAGTTGTGAAATATTGGGCGGCCGAAGGCAGTGAGTAAACATTAGGATTGTAGCGATGGTAGTGGTGATGTGGCTATGAGGAAGGATGAATAAAAGAAATTTATTTAATTAATTATTTTTTAATATTTATTAATAAACGCTTTCAAAAAATAAATTATAATTAATACTACTTAAATATAATTAAATGTTAACCTGTTGAACTAAAAAATATTATTAATTAATTGAGTAATTAATCCCTTTAGTACTTTCTTAATTTCTAACTTTCCATGAATAAAGTTATGGTTATTTTTTTTTTTTTCCATTTTTTTTGAGAGAGTCAATTTTGCATGTAAATATTATTATTTATGTAAATGAATTCTGTAGTGAACAAGGGGATGGTGATTTTGGGCCGGAGAAAACCTATTAAATAGGTTAAGAGTTACAATAAAATAATTTGTGAAAAGTGGTGGAAATAACCTTTATCATAACTTTTAGTATAATTCTAACCACCTTGTAAAACTATTATAATTTTAGTTTTCCTTATCCTTTTCTAGGATAACTAACAATGTAATTTTACTAATTTATCCTACTAATAATTATCTTATTACATCTCTTATAATTATTTTATTATTACCACCCCGCACTACCCCCACATATACCCCCCGCCCTAACCAATCACGGCAATTCGGGCAGCCCGCCCGGGTCGGGCCAAATTTATTTCGGGCTTAGATATGCTAGGCCCAACCCGACGCACCTCGGACCAATGGGCCAAAAAACCTCAAGAGTAATTATTTTTTTTTGTTCACTCTAACGATAGGTTATTTTATGCGAGAAAAATATTTCTTGTTATATGATTAAAATAGTCCAAGCTCCGCGTTATGTTACACTACACAACATAATTTGATCCTAATTATCTTTAGTAGTACTTTCACTTTTAGATATCTAAAACATAACATATTAACATTAATGTAAATTACAGTACACAACCATCACTTCTACTTCAATTCTCTCGCCAACACTGAACTTATTTAACCATCACTTAATAATGACTCCCACAATTTCATGCCTGCAAACAATAATGTTTACATTTACAATTCGTCTTGATAATTAAATAGATCAACAGTTGCTAAAAGAAAAATTCAATTCCATTGGCCCGACCCGCAAAGTCGGTTCCGGCCGGGCCAAAAAGACTTGAATTTTTTCGGGCCTCTAATATTCCAACCCAACCCACTTCTACTTCAATTCTCTCGCCAACACTGAACTTATTTAACCATCACTTAATAATAACTCCCACAATTTCATGCCTGCAAACAATAATGTTTGCATTTACAATTCGTCTTGATAATTAAATAGATCAACAGTTGCTAAAAAAAAAATTCAATTCCATTGGCCCGACCCGCAAAGTCGATTCCGGCCGGGCCAAAAAGACTTGAATTTTTTCGGGCCTCTAATATTCCAACCCAACCCACTTTATATTTCGGGCCGGGCTAATTTTGCCAGTTCTATACACATGGCCCCAGCCCCTGCCCCCCACCACCCCTCACCCTACCCCACTCCACCCCCAAGCCCATTTTTTTTTACACTTTTATTCCCTGCCCCAACCGTACCCCTCACCCTACCCCACTCCACCCCCAAGCCCATTTTTTTTTATACTTTTATCTCCTACCCCAACCGTATTCCCCTACCCCCAAGCCAAAAGAAAAAATCTTTTTTTTTGCTTTCATCTCCTGACTCCCCCAGCTCCCACACCCCTCCTCCAAACCCCACCCACCTCCCCTCCCCTCCCCAAGACCATCCCCCAACACCCACCCTACCCCCCACCCTCCAAGCAAAAGAAAAATTTACGCTTTCATCTCATGGCCCCCCCAAGCCCACCCCTACTCCCACCCCCCAAGCCATTTTTTTATGCTCTCATCCCCTGGCCTCCAACCCCACATAATCTGTGGCACATGAGGCAGATCCGTGACAATAGTGACGTGACGGTAAGAAAAGGGCAGAATTACATAAATTCGTATCAAATGGTGATTTGTGGCAAGTGTATCGTGGCACAAAGTCGTGCAACACACAATTCATGGCAAATGTGGATCGTGGCAAATGAAGATTCGTGGTAATTATGTGTCATGACAAATGCGTATCATGTCAAATTTATGTGGTAAGTGCGTGTCGTGGTAATATTGTCACGACAGTAAGAAGGACTAAAATTATACAAAGTCGTGATAATTGCACATCTTGGCAAATGTATTTGAAGTCGTGACACATGTTGCAGATCCGTGACACATGTGGCGGATCTGAGGCAATAGTGACACAACCGTAAGAAAGGGTAAAATTATACAAATCTGTGGCAAGTGTGTATTGTGTCAAATGACGATTCATGACAAGTGTCTCGTGGCACAATTCGCAACAAGTGTGTGTTGTAATACGATTCGTGGAAAATGTGCATCGTGTTAAATGCCAATTTGTGGTAATTATTTTTCGTCAGACGAATTTCCGACAATTGTGTATTGTGATACAATTTTTGACATGTGTATATCGTGTCAAATGAGTATTCGTTGTTATTGTGTGTCGTGACGCGATTTTTGTGGCAAGTGTTTGTCCTAAAGTGGTGTTTTAGAAAAGAAAAAAAAAAATCTCAAAAGGCCAATAGGAAAAAAAATTGGCTTGGGGGTGGGAGTGGTGGTCAGGGGGGTAGGTTTGAGGAGCTTGGGGTAATGGGAATGGGGGTTGGGGTTGTAATTTGGGGGTGAGGAGATTGGATAAGGGAGATAGGTTGGATAAGGGATATATATTGGATAAGAGGTTTACTTTGTTGGTTATCCAAGAAGGATAAGGATAGGCTAAAATTATACTAATTGTACAAGTTAGTTAGAATTATACTAAAAGTTGTATGAAATGTCATTTTTTAGATTCTTTTCCCATTAATTTTACTGCAGTTAAGAAAATAAGTATATTTATACCCAAATATATTATAAACTAAGAGTATTATAAAATGATGACACTAAATTTTGGACAAAAATGTCAGGTCGAGAAAAATTTGGAAATAGATCCCCTTTATTAATTTCATATTGGTCAATTTAGTTTCGTAGAGAGAAAGAAACATGGTAATAAATAGTGTTTATCTTCCCATATTTAATTTTTTATTTATTTTATTACAATATGTATTTCTCTCTTCGAAATTGATAAGATGAAATTCAGAGGATCCAAATTTGAAGAATTCACCCCACACATAACATAGGGTGTGTAGATGATAATTGACAAACCTACCCACAAATAACTTGAAGTGGTACTAGGCATGAGTGAGAGAAGTGAGTACAATGAGAATAGAATTAACCCCTCTGAAACTTGAACAATAGTGATGCACATGTATCATTCTCTTACTAAAGTTGGAGTATCGGTAAAGCAACACAAAAGAATTGGGAAATCGCAATTATCATTTCTTATTTGCATTGGATGCTCTTTCTATCTCTCCACTTATTATTTTTTATTTTTTAGTGGGGATGAGAGTAGACTCCGACTTAATAATCTTCATCGTAAATTGGTGAAATAATGTCACTAAGCTATTGATTGTTCATTCTACTATCCAAAAATAAAAGGAAGGCTAAAAGGCTAAAAAATTCTTTTTTCAAAATAGAGAAAGACATGATTTTCTAGAACTTAAATGGTCATTGATTTGTAATTATCCTATGTGGGGTATGCGAGAGAAAACCTCTACACTGCACGTTCTTATAATTTAAAGAGTTGCTCAATACAAACTAGTTAACATTAGTTTTTCAAGGTGGACTAGCTTTCCAATCTCCTTCCAACACCTTATTTTGTTTTTAATTTATGTTTCACCCTTTAAACATTTTAGATAAATGATATATAGTTTTGAATGTCTTTAGAAAGAGAACAATATCCAACTTTTATTTTCCTCAATCGGTACAATCTTACAATAATTTTTCCCCAAAATAAATAAATTATCTTATAATTTCCCAAAAGTATGCAGCTTGACCAATTTGATTGTTTGGAGGTATTGGCCAAACACCAATGTACTGAAAAGCCCCCGTTAGTCATCTTAGTATTTGCATATTACAAATCTCTTTTAATAGAAACGGAGGAAGCAACAAAGATTTCTCTTTTTAAAAAAATTGACAAGACTCGGGTTAAAATATTAAAATACAGTTAACTGGTATTATAATTTAATTTGGCACGGTTCATGCTTTCGCTTTATTAGATTAGCCTATAGCTTATTAAGTTATTTTTGTTTTGTATAAAAATTCCTCATATCTATTGGTTAATCCAAACCCAAATTGAAGATGCGTTGATGTTCGGGTTTCACTTCACTAGCAAATAATTTTAAATAAACAGCTTCAGAAATTGTCTTCGACTCAATTGACATTATTCATATTTAAATTACAAATCAAATCAAGCTCACGAACAATCTCTTTAAAAACTAACAATTTTCAACGATTTGCCCAATACCATTGACATCCTAATATAATTACTATATCGAATATTATTTTTTAAGAGCTCTCTCTCTCTCTCTCTCTCTCTCTCTCTCTCTATATATATATATATATATATATATATATATATATATAATATATATATATATTGAAAATTGTTTAAACACATTTACTTGAAGATTTTGCATACTACATTTTGCAATGTTTATTGATTATGAAAAGGAAGTAGCAACAAGAAGACAAGTACAAGGCACAAGCATAGATATTAATTAATCATGCAGTAACAACAAAAATAAATCCATTATTGGTTTTTCAAAGTTGGGTTGGAGGGGTCTGATCTAGCTCATATATCATGAGAATTGGTTTGGACTTGATCATCATTAATCACCTTTATTTCTGTTATGGGGGAGGGGCCTCCCTTTGCACAAGTCAAAAAGCGCTCTCTTAATATTTATCCACTCTTGGATCTTTTTTTATTTTTTTTTTGTGAATTTGTCTTTCATTAATCAAGAGTATACAACATATCTATGATATGTTCTTATTATTTTTTCGACCGATGATGATTATGCATCCATAATCTCAGTAATGAATAATATGGTATCACCATCATTAAAACAAGTTTCGGTATTGCAGGGGGACACTCGCCTATGACCCCCAAATTTTTTAGGCCCTAAATTTTTCAATATATATATTAGGTATGTGTGTGTATATATATTGCAAATAATTTTAGTAGTCCATCAGATTTTTATTTCATCATTAGCAAGTCAATCAAATACCCAAATCTAGTAAAATCAAATAAATAAAATAGAAAAAAGAAACGAGTACAACAAACAATAAGGAAATACAAATATTTTCTAATCCCTATACAAGAAACTCGCCGTTAGGCCAATGAACAACATTCAATGCTTTTTTCCATGTTCTTTCTTCAAATTTCTTAGAAACCTTCACGTCTTTTCTCATTCCTTCTACTTTTAATCTATTAATTTATGATTTAAAATAAATTTCAAAATTATCCCATTCTACAAAATTTAGCTTTGATAATTCTCGGCGGATGATCTTTAGAAGTGTACAAATGGAATATATATTTACAACTTGAATATATTGACACAACAATACTATTACCCCATTGTTTAATATGTAAATAAAATTTAAGTTCCAATATTTTTATGTGTAAATAAAATATTGTTAGAGGCCCTTTATTATTTATGCCATGGGCCACCAAAATGTCAGGGTCGTCCCTTGGCAGCAACTGTGCTGCTATGTTTCATGGCCCGCTGTCTCGCTTCCTTACCAAGGGTGGTTCCCTTGTCTTATCGGCAGCAAACATGTTGCTTTGTTTTACTAACGTCTTTCCCGCTATCTTGCTGGATATTTTACAAGGGCAGTCCCCTTATCTCTTTGGCAACATTACAATTGCAGGCAATCCCTTCGAGCTCATGCGTTCCTTCGATGTCAATCCTGTCATGTTTTCTTTTGAAGACAGCCTACCTGACACGCCTTTTCTATGCCTGTTCATTTTTTTCCAAAGGCGATCCCCTCACATTTGTGGTCTCGTTGGACACTCTCGAAGGTTGGTTCCCAAGCTCATTCGTTGAGCCATCATAGGGATTTTTTACTCACATTGACGAGGAGCTTTGGAATTCCCCACGCTCTGGTTTTTTGAAATGGGCCTTGGGAGTTTTCTTTGTTGTTTGTTCGATGCTCGATACCCTTGTTGTTGGTCGTCCTTTTTTGCTTTCACTAGCTGTTTATTTCTAGTATTTCTGCAATCCTTTATCTACCAATTTGTGGCATGAAAAGCTTTTTGTCTTATTTTGTGAGTGACTGGTTTGTGGTCTCCACAATTTTTGTTGTGACTCTCTCTTTTATTTTTATTTATACTATAACCTATTTAATTATATGGTATCCCCATCATTAAAACAAATTGACCTATAGATTTCATTCTTTTTCTTTTTCTCTTTTGTTAAGTCATCTTACTTTATAATTAAAAAAATAACGTTTTATAAAAGAAATCATGGGTGTTTTCTCATTCATTATATAATAAGAGACATGTATACATCTAGTTAAATTATGTCAAAAATAGTTCAAATTATAATTTTTTTTTACAGGTGCTACATAAAAGTTATTATAAGTGGCATTTTTATGATTGATTAGTTATTATTAGAAAAAAAAAATCATAAAAAGGAGTTTCTAGTCGATTTTTTAAATTAGATTTGTGTATGTAATGTGAGTCATTATATTAAGTTTCAACTACAAATAAAAGTTACATAATTTTTTGTAAAGAACATTTCGTTTTCTAAAATATTTATTAGACATTATTATAGAAAAAATAACTTTATTAACATTATTGAATTTAATTTTAAAATCTTGCTTTTATTCAATAAACAAATCTATGTACTTATTTTTATTAAAATAATATCGTAACAATTTAGGAATGGTAAAAATCAACTATTTTTTAGTTTTCAAATTTTGAGATATATTTATATTTATATCGTCCATGACCTGATGCTGGAGCTTCAAAGTTGATGACATAGTGTTCATAATATAGTATTTAGCCACATTATTAGACTTGTGCCACCTCTTATGCGTTTTCCGCTCCTCATCAGTGGACAGATCAGTAAGGGGAGCCGGAAGAGGAGTAACTAGTACAAAGTAGTATTCCTCAGCGATAAGTATATATTCCAGATTACGTTTCCATTCTTTACAATTAGGATTAGTTAAAGGATGTTATGCGAGAATGTTGATAACAGATGACAAAGACATATGTGAAATGTTTGAACACTAAAACATGAAAGAACACAATCACATAAAATTTGAAACAACAATATTGTAACCTTTTGATAAAACAATATTGATTGAAATCTCCTATAGCCCAAGAGATTCTACACATAAGCCACGCGAATGGACGTTTAAATGTAGACCCCTTGACCAGACTAAAACACTTAGTGTTTTAATTTTAATCCATGTCAACTTAACCTTTTGACAATTGAAATTAATAATTGGACTTTAAACAAGGCCATATTATTATTAAGAAGGGACTCTGCAGGGAGTTGTACCTAAAATAACATCTAAGTATTGACCACGACCTAACTCTGGTAAATAAATTTTGGGATTTGACATACTCACACGGATCATGTCACTCTAATTTATTTTACCTTTGTTATCTCATTTATTTCCATCTTCTAGAAAACTCGTGAAAATTGCACGTGTAAGCCACGCGTGTGGACGTTTTATTTAGAAGTCTCAATTGCAAACTTATGAAATAATAAATATTAGTAAGCCATGCGTGTGGACGTTTATTAACATTATTACTCACTTTGCCTTGAGGTCGGTTGTGGAGGTCTTTGACAATTTTAAAATTACCATTAAAAATGTCGGGTTATGTTTAGTCTTTTACTTCAAAATGTTTATCCATGCAAAACATATAACCCTAAGCATTAAAACTAAACTCAACATGTAAAACATACTCGCATAATTTAATTCTACTTATAAACATGATAAACCTAGCATGATTGTCTAAGTGCAATTGATAAAACACAGAGACATAAATAAAAATAAAAAAAATTAAACATTAAACATCCATAAAGCGAGAAAAACGATAAAAATAAACAAAACTCGTTCTTCGTGGCTCAGCATGGATAAAACTTCCTATATTATTACATAATTTTGGACCGTCACGTCGGGCCTAGTGTACTCGGGTGCGGACCAGGCTAAAACGAAACATCGAGCTGAAGACAAGTTGCGTGGGCCGATGGATTGTCGGGCGAAAACCCTAGCCCACGCTCACGCTACCGCCGAGGGTCTCGAACCGCCTAGAGCCACCGGGGCCTGCTGGGCCGAAGCCTAGCACCTCGCACGCGCCCGAGCTCGTACACGACAACGATCTGCTAGGGTTTGCAAAACCCTAGTCGACGCCGAGCACTGGCTGCTGCTGCTGCAACTAGGAACCGGGCGCCTGCTGCATGGTGTTGGGCGTTGGCTGCTGCTTCCGCCGGGCGCTGGCTGCCTGCTGCCGAGCTTCGGCTGCCTGCTGCTGCATGGTTCTTCGCGTTTCTCGTGTTCTTCGTCTTCATTCTTCGACTTTTACAAATTTTTTTTTTAAAAAAGATACAATACAATTGTAAAACTAATATAACTTAGGATTTTCTCGTGGTGAAAAACGATTACAACGTCAACAAACATGACGTATCCAACGAAAAATAAATGAGCCACGAAGAACGACAATCCATTAAATTAAAAATAAAGGCACATTACAATCAAACGTGAATTATATCTGACATAGCCAAGAAATCCGAACCAGGCTCTGAAACCAATTGTAGGAATTTTGAATTTTCCTAAGCTCTTCTTGGATTATTATAATTCACAATACATTGATTTATCCTAAAATGCATCTACTTAATTTAATTGCAACACTTTGATGTTTAGAATTAACCTGAGAATTGGGTACACAACGAAATATATTATATATAAATTTATTTTTTTAATATTTAAACTTATTGTTTTTTAATTTTTTTCATTACAAATTTTAATAACATATATTATATATAAATTTATTTTAAATATATAGCTATATACATATATTTAGTATTATATGTAGTATTTAATTTTTAAAATATATTATTTATAAATGCACCGAATATTCGAATTATTCAAATAAAATACAACTAGATTCGAATTCGAATTCGAATTTTTTGAATCCGAATCATCTTCTTCGAATTTGAATCAGGAATTGAATAAAAAAGATTTGATCTGTTTACATCCCTAGTTGTAAGACATCATAATAACATTTTGGGGAATAACCTCGTCAACATAAAGTACTACTACTTCATGTTACAAAAAAAATATTACATCAAACAGAACGGCCCTTGTTTCCCGAGCTCGTAGGATCTCCCTCACCGTTCTAGCGGCTTGATTTTTTCCGACCTAAGGTTTGGCTCCAAACATACAAGGGGCCATCGATCAACACATTTTTTTAAATCAAGGCTTCTGTCCATGGCGACTGATCTAAATAGCGATTTATGGAAGGAGGAGGGGGATGATGAACTAATAATTGTGCCGGTAAGGAGGGGTGTTGGCGATGAACCACGACCGATGTGTTTAGTGGGACGCTTGTGGACGCAAAAACCTCAACAAGTATGGGTTGTTCGAGACTATGCGAAAGGCATCAAAGGTGGGAGGGGATGACGACGTATGACATCTCTGATAATCTATTTTCCTTACAATTTGACAATTGGCAGGACATGGATAATGTGTTAGCAAAAGAACCTTGGCATTTTGAAAATGATACTTGTGATTTTGAAGCTTGATCCGGGAGTGAATCCCTCATCGGTTAAACTAGACTATCAACCAATATGAGTTAGAGTGTATGCAATTCCCCTGCAAGCTCGCGCAATGAAAACTTTCGGAGCGATTGGTGCACGTATGGGGGGTTTAACTGAGATGGACACGAATACTCTAGAGGGGGTTTCTCGCAGTGTTCGTTTTCGAGTGAATTTGGACTTAACAAAGTCGTTGAGGAAGGGAACTTGACTTAAGGTAGGGGATAAGGTGTGTTGGCCTCCTTTCAAATACGGGCGCATCGCAACCTTCTGCTACATTTGTGGTCATTGTGGACATGTTATGCGCGATTGCGATGTTATTGAGAATAGGGAGGAATTAATGGCGTTACAGGGCGAAAACTACCATTTGCGGAGTGGCTTGTTGCATCACCAATGAAGTCGGTATGAGTGACAGTAGATACAGAAAATGATAAATAAAATGTTCATTGTAAGAGAGAACTTTTCCAAGCATTTATGGTGAAAAGATGGATAAGGAGATGAGCCATGAAAATGAGGATGAAGGAAATCTTGGTGATATTGATCCATTGTTGGGGGCATTGTATCTGGTTTCCACAAGGTTATGGTTTGAAATGAACAAGAAGGAAATGGGCAGTAAAGTGAAAAGAAAGTTGATCATCTGGAAGGTGTGAAGATAAATTCTCCAACTGTCTATGCCAACAACACTAAACCATACCAGCCACCACATATTACTCGGACAACCTTTACCAAACTAAAAGTAACGAAAACCACCTCCATCCATAACCATGAAATCACCCAGCTTATACACCATATATCTAAACCCGAAAAGCTTACCGGGCAAACCTTATATACATACCCAAAGACCCCACATATTAAACGCCCATCTGAACTAAATACCCCAACTTACCCTTCTACCAAACTTAACCCTACTTCAAAAAACCTGCAAGACATGTATAATATAACTAATACCAACACCCTCACAAAAATGACCGAAACCACTTCACGAAACCCATTGCCAAAAACCATGAAAAGCCAATCACTACCTATAAACTCATTTCTTGAAACCATAACATTGCGCAAATGCAACACAAATACCTCCACCACATACACCGAACACAGTGGGTTAATTTGGAACTAGGTCAGGAGAGTTACGATACAACCCCATACAACTCGAACTAAGAGTGAGTGATGATTTTGTTGCCTTGAATCCGAAGAGGAAGATTGGAGAGCCGGGTGATAATAATCATAAATGGGGAAGGAAAGATGATGATGGGAGTGTCTTCTATGTTGGCTCAACGGCAGAGGCCGAGTTTCAGCCTCGTCGATCGCAATGATCGCCTTAAGCTGGGACTGTTGTGGGCTGGGAATCAGGTGACAGTTTGAGTTCTTCGGAAGTTTCGATGGGTCTCGGGATATTTTATTTCTTATGGAGATAAAGCTTTTTACTTTACAAATGCAACGGGTCATGAATAAATTAGCTGGATACGCTGGATGTTTTGCAGTTGACTGTCAAGGGCAGGGAAGAGCGCGTAGTGGCGGTCTCAGCATATTTGGGCGGGATGATGTTGTTTTCATTATGCAATTGTATTCTAGTAATCATGTTTTGTGTATTGTGAAGGATAGTCTAAATAGAGAATGAACAATGTCGGGGGTTTATGGATTGCCGGAGCAACCAAACAAGAGGAAAACATGGGACTTACTAAGGTGTCTCAACCTATGCTCTACAATAACATGGATGTGTTTCAGTGACTTAAATGAGATTATGTGCTCGGCTGAAAATTGAGCGGCAATTTTTAGTCTAATTTGTCAATATTTCACTTCGGGGTTGTGGTGGACGAATGTGAATTACAAGATGCTTGTTTTCATGGAGGGCATCCGTATACTTGGACAAATGGTCAAGCTGAGCCAAAATGATATTATGGAGAGATTGGATCGAATGTTCGAGAATTTTAGTTGGAGACATTTGTTTCCTCAAGTATCAGTACTGCACTTGGATCGCTACAAGTTGGAACATAATCCAGTCTTAGCTGTTTCAACATACGTCCTTTAAAAAATTCGAGTTCGGGATGAGGTAAACCAAAGCGTAAGCATGTTTTTCAGTTTGAAAATTTTTGGCCAACCCATCAAGAGACTGATACATTGTCGAAGGTGCATGGGGAGAGTTCCTCTAGATGAAAATTTTGCCGAATGAACCGCAACGTGTGGTGGTATTATAAATGTGTGGGGCAACAAGGAATTTGTAGATGTTCGCAAGAAAGTGATAGAATTGTATGAAAAGCTTGGGGAGGTACAAGTCCGGCCGTATACACAAATTTGTACAATTTTGCCTCCTCCGATTCAAGTCCCTCTTCGTAGTCTCAGTCCCCGCCGCCGTCGGATCTACCAGAGGAGAATGTGGTTTGCAAAGCCATGGAGATGCAGTCGAGGAAGAAGATCACCACCACCACCTCAAAGAAATTTTAGCAATTTCCAACAGTGTGAAGAAATTTTCAGTAATTTCCAGCAGTGTGTGAGGAAAAGGACAAAGGAGCGAGAGAGAAAGCGAGAGACAGGAAAGAGAGATGAGAGGATGTTTCTTGTCAGTAAATTGGTGTGTGGGAGTGTGCCCCAACCCTAGAACATGAAGGGGTTGGGGCATGTTTTGAGAATTTGTGTAAACAAATATTGTGGCAATCACAACTTACTCCTTTTATTACAACTTGATGTCCATACTTTTTATATTATTATTATTATTATTATTATTATTATTATTATTATTATTATTATTATTATTATTATTATTATTATTATTATAATAATAATATGTAATGAAATTATCCACCTATATATTATTTGAGAATACAAAATCGAGAGTCAATATTTCACTGTCCAATTATTTTTCTTTCTCCTTCCGTATCATTTTCTATATGTATTTATTTTTACTTATAGTACCTTTCAATATCACAAATTGAAACTGTTGACGTCATTTATCGGACGTGTGTCCGGGTCAACAATTTTGAGCACGTCGGTTGACAAAAGCACAAAAAATAAATATGAAATAGGCAAGGAATTTGAGTTAAGTAAGACGAGGTAAGTAAAACGAGCTAAGTGATATTAGCTTTGTCATTTTATTGCTATTTTCTGGTGTGTCAATTCAGGTTGGGCGTTTCGCCTGTGTTACATTTGCTACAGTGATTGTTCTAGTGGTAGTGGGAGAAATCAGAATGAATCCTTTTATGAGCATTGAAAGCTCTTATTTATACTAGAGAGGCCTACTCCTAGCTCGCCTGGGTAGGCCTTAGGGATAATGATTACATCTGGTACATATTTTTCTCCCTATCTGGGATACAAGATCCTAGAATTTATGGGATTCTTGACAAATGGCATTCTGAGAGGATTTCAGGGGATCTGGTCGGCCACGTCACGTCTGTACGATCTGATTTGATCCCACCTGGAGTATGTTTGAGCTGATTCCATGTAGTAAATGAATCTCAAACCTGGCTTAGCCGGATCATCAGAGTTCTCCTTGTCTTTGCTAGCGGGGACAGGAGTTTCAGGTTGATCGTACCCGGGTCAGGTGGGAATATAATCAGGTTGACCATCTTCAGGTAGGTCATCTTCGGCACTTTCGGATAAAAGTCAGGTCGGATAGTCCAGGTAGGACAATTCCAGGTAAGACATATTCCCGAAGTCACTACAAACAAAATATTCAGGTAGGACAGTTCCAGGTAAGACATATTCCCGACGTCGCTACAAACAAAACATTCAGGTAGGACAATTCCAGGTAAGACATATTCCCGACGTCGCTACAAACAAAATATTCAGGTAGGACAGTTCTAGGTCGGCCAAGTGGGGGAGCCACGCCATAGCTGAGTCATCTGGCAGGGCGAATCCAGCTTGGCCTCATGGTGAGGTGCCACGTTAGTTTGGTATGCACAGGCTTGATGATATGCGCATCTGAGCTGGCGGGGATGTTCCACGTCAGCTAGGGGCACAACAATAGCCCCCAAGTTCGGGTGCCATAATCTCTGATGTCTGGCGCACGGACTTCAGACCAGGTAAGCCAACGAATTTACAAGCCGGCTGAGGTAGTAGTAATAATAATAATAATAATAATAATAATAATAATAATAATAATAATAATAATAATAATAATAATAATAATAATAATAATAATAATAATAATAATAATAATAATAATAATAATAATAATAATAATAATAATAATAATAATAATAATAATAATAATAATAATAATAATAATAATAATAATAATAATAATAAATTATCATCATTATTTTTTTTTTTTTTTTTTTGAATTGGGCCTATATCAGCCCAACTCGTTCGTTTGGGTCAGGTCCAATTGCCGACCTTGAAATATGGGCCAAGATTTTCCTTCCTACACAAGCTTCCCTTCTACTATATATATACCCCTTCACTTATATCCTCCATCCTTCAATTGTTGTCTAGAAACCCTCTCAATTTTACACACCTGAATCTCCATAGGCGGTTTTCCTTAGGCGAATCCATCAAGCCGACGGTGTTCGAGATTATACAACTTCGCCCTAGGTACGCCTATTTTTCAAATTTCGATCTGTTATGCTTCTTTGACCCGAACGGGTATGGCCGACCTGATTTAGTCGTACCCGGGTTTGTCCGACCCGATGTTGAACTTTCTCGTCGGAGTTTCCGCCGAGCTGATATAAACCCAACCTGATTTTATTATTATTATTTTTTTTTTTTGCATCCATATTCGCTTGTGTATATATATACCCACCTGGATATATCAGACCTGATTTTATACTTATGTATTCTATGTCAACCTGAATTTATTCGACCCCACGTCGATCTAACCCGAATTTACCAACCTGGGTATCTCAACCCGAATTAGACTCGGATATGACCGACCCGAATTGATTTTTGCGCGGCTGGATATAAAATCAATCGGTTTGTTCATTTAATTATTTACTCCTGCCGACCTGAATTTATTCGACCTGACGTTGATCTAACCCGAATCTACCAACTTGGGTATCCCAACCCGAATTAGACTCGGATATGACCGACCCGAAATGATTTTTGCTCGGCTGGATATAAAATCAATCGGATGATTTGTTTATTTAATTATTTACTCCTGCCGACCTGAATTAATATTCCAACAAGTACTTACTACTCCAGCTACCTTTGTTAATAAGGACTTTAGGCCGATTCTGTTAGTATCATTACTATCATATGCTTTAATTTCAAGACATGTACATCAGGCCGTCCTGAGTATAGCTGATTTGTTTTACATGTATAGATTGCTTTGTGTCAGCTTGTAATATATATATATATATATATATATATATGTATATATATATCTAGGCATGCCTGACCTGGATTTATGTATATGAATTTCGAAATCTTTGGCCTGGACGTTTATAATACATATTTTATGCCCATTCCAGCATATCTTTTGTTAAATAGAATTCATGTCTTACCTCATATTTTGTACTGCGTACTTAATCTGTAGTGAACCTTGGTGATCCATCCTCTATCTGCTGCCCCCCCCCCCCTTTTTTTTTTTGCACCCTTTTTTCTGACCCGAAATCGGCTGATCCCGACTTTAGATTCGGAATCATCCTACCCGAATTTCCCGACCTGAGTTTTTTCGATCCGAGCATGTCGGACCTGGATAGTCCGACCTGAAAATACCGGACCTGAACAGTCCCACTTGACTCCAGCTATACCTCATCTTGTATATGGCCCGGCAAAAATTTACTTCAGGGTTCTAACCCGATTTTTGCCTCTTGATGTGCAGACGTGCTCTACTCGTGTGTGCTAATTTCCAGCTCCGCCATACTTCCAATCCGCCTCAGGTAATAATTTCTTTTGTGATGAGCTCTGAAAGTTCATATTCTGGGGGGGGAGAAAATGAGTGGTAATGGCGATCGGGATTCTATTGAGTTGAGTATGGAAGCTGATATGATGGATGTAGAAGGATCTGATCAGGTTGGAAATTCAAATCATGAGGTTGGGTATAAACAAAACGAATACGAAAGTGTTGAGACCTCCTCCGAGTCAACTGATAGCGGAAGTCATGAGGCTATTTCTAATCAGATGAGTGATGAAGATAGTGAGGGTGGGGTTGGGCATACTGAAGCTATCTTGGACGCGGTTCCGTTAGAGATTAGGTTTCCTCACTTCATTCGTATAGACGGGGATGATCCTGCCAATCGAGGGCCTTTTAGTGGGATGCCAGCGGCTGCTCCAATCTATAGACCACCAGTCCTTCCACATCAGTCCACGTCGGAGGCAGGCGAGTATGCAAGTAAAGTAAAGGAGTCTCGAATGCAGGGATGGCGAAATCAATACAATGTGCTGACCACTGTTAGATTCTACCTGCCTGACCCTTGTGAAAGAGCTGATTGTCCAGTATATAGATGTGTCGCCATAAACCTCCGCTCCCTCCAGGCTGGTCTCAGGTTTCCTCTTCCCCCCATCATAACTGATTATCTCAATTATTGGGGAGCAGCACCTCAACAGACTAACCCCAACGGTTGGGCATCTTTGCTTGGCACATTAATTCTCTTCTGGAAAAAAGGGTTTCCACCTCCGACCCCGATAGAGATGACTTATTTACTTCACTTCCGAAGGACTCCAAAGCCCAGGTCTATCAAGAACACTGTTCCTGCCTATTTCTATCTGATGATTCGACCCCACCTGAGGCCCCTAGTGGACATTTCGGGTATCTCTGTTAAGGAATGGAAAAAATTGTGGTTTTGGGTTGGGGGTAACTGGATGAGTTTGGCCCAAGGTGGCAATGAGGAAATATGGACTCCTTGTCCCACCACCTTTGCTAGAAGCCTACGTGAGTATCTTTTCTTATTTATCTAATTATAATTTTCCTGATAGTGATACCTCATTCTTTATATGCAGATTTTGACATCCCCGAGGTTAGCGACGAATTTCTGACCTGACTTGAAAAGCTCTATGAAAGTGATATAAGTAAGAGAGCTGCAAAGGCTTTGGTGACCGAGAAGAACCTCCAAGGGGCCGGGTTGATCTACCCTCATTTGTCTACTCCTTTCGTTGAAGAAGGTAAGTCTAACCCGACCCGAATTTTTATTGGCTCCAACCTATTTTTGATTTTTTGGTGTATCTTTCAGTGCCTTCATCGCCTTTGTCGGAAGATATGGCTGGAGATGGAAAATCCGCAGCCGAGAGAATGGCTGAGAGAAGAGCCCAGCTGGCTGCAAAGAAAGCGAAGACCACGGCTCCCTCGTCCAGCCAGGTAGGGATGGGACGAAAAAGAAAAGTACATGAGTCTGCTACCGTGGCTATACCAGCAGCCACGATCTCACGTCAGCCAGGCGATGAAGTCATACCTGAGACACTCGATGCACAAAACGCCAGTCAGCCTCATCGTTCCCGAGATATAATTGACCTGACTGCTGATGATACCTTTGTCGGCTTGGATGCCTCCCAGGTTGGGATTGCTCAATCCCTGGTGGGCAAACTGCCTGATTTTCTACTCGAGTACCACAAGACCAATCAAATCGTATTTGATGCCTTGAAGAACTTTCCTCGAGCCGTTCAAAATGCAGCTGAAGCTCCTGCTCGGGCATGGACCCGATCATATGATGAGGTTTCTAAAAAGATGTCGGCCTCTGATTTGGCTATGGCATCATGTGCTCTTCAGGCCTTGTCTTCCAACTTCAGCTGGCTTTCTAAAGAGAAAGCTGTGGAAGAGGAGGAGCACCTTGTAGGTTGGAAATTTAGGGCAAGGGAAAACAAGAAGGAACTTGCGAAACAGGCTGAGGTGATCGAAGATCTCAGAACAGAGTTGGATGAGGCGAAGAAGAAAGTTGATAACTTGGCCTTAGAGTTGGGAATGGCTAGGAAAGCCGCTGCTGAACTGGCCACGGAGAAGATTGCTAGGGCGGAACTGGAGAAAGAGCTTGAGGCTGCTCGAAACCCCTTAGGTGTTGTGACCCAGCAAGTCATCGAGGATTACAAGAAATAAGCTGTGTATAAGGGTGAAACTGATCTGATCTACATCATGGCCTATAAGGACTTGATCAAGAAGGCCAAAGCCGCTCAACCTGACCTGGATTTGAGCTTCTGTGAGGCGGCTCTCAAGGACTATAAGGAGAAGAACCCCCTCCCAGCCGAGTTAGAAGGCATGGATGAGTCTGATGATGAGGCGGCGGTGGATCATTCAGCTGACCCCAGCAGAGATACCTCCGTTTAGACTAGTCTTTCATTGTTGCTTTATTTACTTTTTGCTATGGTAGGAGTATGAGGCATGCCTCCAGACTTATGTTTTGGGTGGATTTAATATTTTACTTTCTGCTTGGATGCTTTTGTTATTTATTCTCACCTAGGATTTATGATTTACTTCCTCGTTTGCACTTTATTCAGCTCGGCTCTGCCCTTTGATAAATATTACTGACCCGATCCAGGTCGGCAACCAACCTATGTGAAATGAAATTTGTATATACCGACCTGATTCAGGTCAACCAAATCAGATTTGTATTGGTTGGCCTGGTTCAGGTTGGGCAGTTAACTTAATAGTACCTATTTATATGCATTTGAAATTTCCTCATTGGAACTTCCATCCAAATCAGTTAGATTCATGCTTCTACATGAACCACTTACATTTTCTTCGCCATTGCTGACCTGGTCTAAGGCCTACCCGTCTGGCCAGGTCAGCTATTTATATTATTCTCTTGGGTAAAACCCGCACTCTGGATTTTTATCAAGGGCGTGGTGTTGCCTTGTCCCTTGCCGACCTGGTCTAAGATTTATTAGCCTGGCCAGGTCTGTTATTTATATTATCCTCTCGGGTAAAACCCGCACTCTGGATTTTTATCAAGGGCGTGGTGTTGCCTTGTCCCTTGCCGACCTGGTCTAAGACTTATTAGCCTGGCCAGGTCGGTCATTTATATTATCCTCTCGGGTAAAACCCGCACTCTGGATTTTTATCAAGGGCGTGGTGTTGCCTTGTCCCTTGTCGACCTGGTCTAAGACTTATTAGCCTGGCCAGGTCGGTTTAACACTTCATCATCTTGAGACCAGCTTTGAGTCGGTTTATGCTTATGAGATTAATAGCAAAATACTTACATCTGAAGAAGTTCGAACAGAAACTGATTTCTAACTTGAGCTCGTTATACAAAAGGTGAGCTCATTAACATGTAGAAAGGAGGAAAAATGCCAAAATAATGTCTTCTGTTCGCCTTTACTGGTAATACTTCTTCAGATGTTCCGCATTCCATGGATGAGGTAGTATCTTTCCTTGAACAGTCTCCAGCTCATATGCTCCATTAATCAGTGACCTGGTTACTTTGTAAGGGCCTTCCCAAGTGGGACCAAGTGTCCCGGCATTCGACTCCTTAGTGTTTTGAAGAACTTTTTTCAATACAAAGTCCCCAACCTGAAACCTTCGAACCTTCACCCGAGCATTGAAATACCGGGCGCTTCTCTGTTTGTATATTGCATTCTTCAGCTCTGAATCTCTCCGTTTTTCGTCCAACAAATCCAGGTCGGCTCGGATAGATTTCTCATTCATCTCCTCGGAGTAATTCACCACTCTCCAGGTAGGGATGCCGACCTCAACTGGAATCATTGCTTCAGCTCCATATGCCAAGGAGAACGGTGTTTCGCCCGTGGCAGATCGGGTTGTGGTCCTATATGACCAGAGCACACCTGGCAGCTCTTCTGCCCATGCTCCTTTCAGTTCTTCCAAGCGAGTTTTTAGGGTATGCTTTATGATTTTGTTCACTGCCTCGACTTGGCCATTTGCTTGGGGGTGATGTGGAGTGGAGAAATGCTTCTTAATTTTCAGGTCGTCACAGAACGACCTGAACCTCTGGTTGTCAAATTGTCTGTCGTTATCAGTGATGATGGAATGTGGGATTCCAAACCTGCAAATTATGGATTTCCAAAAAAATCTGTTATCTTCCCTTCAGTGATCTTGGCTAAAGGTTCCGCTTCAGCCCATTTGGTAAAGTAGTCCACGGCTACCACAGCAAATTTCACTCCTCCTTTCCCGGTGGGCAATGGTCCAATCAGGTCTATCCCCCATTTGGCGAATGGCCAAGGGCTCATGACTGATGTCAGCTCTTCAGGTGGGTTTTTTATCAGGGGAGCATTCCTTTGGCACCTATCACATCTTCTTACAAAGCTGATGTCATCTTTTTCAGATTGGGCCAAAAATAACCTTGTCTGATGATCTTAAAGGCTAATGCTTGGCCTCCAGCGTGGTTTCCACATATGCCTTCATGAACTTCCCTCAGGGTGTATTCGGCTTCCTGGTCGGTCAAGCACCTAAGAAGTGGAACAGAAAATCCCCTTTTGTAGAGAATACCATCTACTAAAGTATACCTAGCCGACCTGACTCTTAACTTGCGTGCCTCGGCATGGTCCGAGGGCACTACTCCCCCTTCTAAGTACTGGATGATAGGGGTCATCCAGGTCGGTTGAAGCTCTTCTATAGTGTTAATTTGTTGATTTTCCAAAGCTGAGTGCTTGACCATCCCAATATTCACTGACCCGATGCGAGCTGCCCCTTCGCTGGTGTCTAACCTGGCTAGTGCATCTGCCTGGGTGTTCTTAGTTCTCGGAATTTGATTCACTCTAACTTCTTTGAACTCTTTCAAGGCGACTTCAACTGACCTCAAGTAGGCTAGCATTTTTTCATCTCTGGCGGTGTAATCCCCGTGTATTTGATTTACGACCAGCTGTGAATCACTATGCAATATCAGGTGGGTAACCCCCATCTGTTTTGCCATGTCCAAACCAGCTAGGACTGCTTCATACTCCGCCTCGTTGTAAGTGGCTGGGAACTCGAACCTTAGCGCCGAGCAGAAATATTGGTGTTCCGGGCTGATTAGGACAACTCCTGCTCCTGAGCATTCCGAGGTGGATGACCCATCAACAAACAACTCCCACGGGTCTGATTGATGCTCATTTAGTTCCACACCTGGTGTGAACTCAACAACAAAGTCGGCTAAGGCTTGACCTTTGATCGATGTTCTAGGAGAGTACAAGATGTCATATTGGCCCAGCTCGACCACCCATTTCAACAGCCTACCTGATGCATCTGGTCTTTGGAGAGCTTGCCTGACTGGAAAGTTTGTCAGGACTTCTACTTGATGGGCCAGAAAATACGGCCGGAGTTTCCGAGCCGACACAGTTAGCGCGTACGCTAGTTTCTCCATGGGTGGATATCTCAGCTCAGCATCATGTAGGGATTGACTAACATAGTAAACTGGGTGTTGGACCTGGTCCTCAGTTCTGACCAGGACGGCACTGACAGCACTATCCGAGATGGCTAAATATAAGTTCAGCTTTTCTCCCGGGATCGGCTTTGACAGTACGGGCGGGCTTACCAGGAATTTTTTGAGCTCCTCCAATGCTTTCTGGCAGCTTTCATTCCACTCAAACTTCTTATTCTTTTTAATGGCTTCAAAGAATGGCTTGCATTTATCAGTTGACCTGGATACAAATCTGTTCAGGGCAGCCACCTTTCCGGTCAAGCTTTGAACTTCTTTCACCCTCCTTGGTGACCTCAGGTCGGCTATAGCCTGAATTTTTTCTGGATTGGCTTCAATTCCTCTTTGACTAACCATGTAGCCCAAGAACTCGCCCGAGCCGACCCCAAACGTGCACTTTTTTGGATTCAGCTTCATCTTGTAGGATCTCAAAATGCCAAACATCTCAGCTAAGTGTTTAACATGCCATGATGCTTTTTTGCTCTTGACAAGCATGTCATCAACATATACTTCCATCGTCTTACCAATCTGATCAAAGAACATTTTGTTTACCAATCTTTGGTAGGTCGCCCCCGCATTTTTCAGCCCGAAAGGCATCATAGTGAAACAATAAAGGCCCCCATTTGTCATAAAAGAAGTATGATCCTGGTCGTCTAGATCCATCGGGATTTGGTGGTACCCGGAGTATGCATCCATGAAGCTCATCAGCTCGTGTCCGGCTGTGGCATCAACTAGCTGGTCAATATTTGGGAGCGGGTAGCTATCCTTTGGGCAGGCCTTATTCAGATCGGTAAAGTCAACACATAACCACCACGAACCATTGCTCTTACGAACCAGAACCGGGTTAGCGACCCAGGTCGGATAATGTGCCTCCCTTATGAACTTGTTCCCAAGCAGTTTTGTCACTTCCAAGGCCAGAGCATCGTACCTTTCTGGGCTGAGTCTTCTTCGTTTCTGCTTTACGGGTTTGGCACTCGGCTCAATGTTGAGATGGTGGCAGGCGTGTTTCGGGTCTATTCCTTCCATGTCTTCGTGGGTCCAAGCAAACACATCCAGGTTTGCTTTCAAGAAGTTTATCAACTCAGAACGATGCGGTTCTTGTAACTCCCTGCCAATCCGAAGCTCAATCTCAGGTCTGTGGTCATCCATCTTAACCAAATCCACCTCTTCTACGGGTGCAACTCTTTTCTTTGAGTTTTCCTTGCGTGGGTCCAAAGTTTCCCACTCATGAATTGGTTCTTCTTGAGGTTCGGCCGCAGCTGGGACATGACCTCCATCCATATGCTCCTCTAGCTCAGGTGCTTGTGGTGCGAGATGATCAATCTGATCGGGTATAATCCCCATATTAACATCACCCTGGTCATGGATGACATCATTCTGAACTTCTCGGTTGAGATGTTCGAGCTGGTTCATACTTGCCTCTTCTTGAATATTCTGGTCGGGAAGTCCGACCTGGTCGAGATTTGTATTCATGTGAACATCCAGGTCGGGCAGTTCGACCTGGTTGAGATTTATGTTCATGTGAACATCCAGGTCGGGCAGTCCGACCTGGTTGGAATTCGGATCCTCATGATTCTTCTGATTTGAAAGTCCGACCTGGTTGGGGTCAGTATTCTCGTGAACATCCTGGTCGGAAAGACCGACCTGGTTGGCATCATCGAATATATTTTCCACCTCTACTCCACCATCTTCGATCACATTCAACTCTCGAGGTTGGAGGCCCAAATCGCATTCTCTAGCAGTTCTCTGATTTCCCCTTACCACCATCACACCAACCGGTGTTGGAAATTTCATACATAGGTGGTTCATTGAGGTCACAGCTTTAAGTTGCATCAAGAGTGGTCTGCCTAGGATAGCATTATACTTGGATGGGTTGTTGACCACCTTGAACTCCGTTATGACTTCCATCTTGACATTGTCACACTCGAACTTGACTTTCAGGTCTATTTCCCCAAGTGGTGTGGAGGCTTGCCCATCAAAACCGACTATTCTATCATTGGTAGGACGTAGGAGGCTTCGGTTCATTCCCATCCTGGAATAGGTGTTGTAGAATAAAACATTTGCATAGCTTCCAGTATCCACCAAGATTCGGTGTACCAGGACATCGGACACGGTCATGGATATGACCAGCGGATCAGTATGAGGCTGGACTACTCCTTGTGCATCCATCTCAGAGAATATGATTGGTACATCTTGCTGTCCTTGATCCATGACATGGCATACCTGATAACTGTTGTTCGCCGCCCGGATCATCTCCTTCCTGGCTCGCTTCGATACTCGAGGTTCACTTGCGTTTGAATTGACCAGGGTATGGATTTCTCTACCGACCTGATTGGGAGGGGGTGGTAGCTGGGCCATCTGAGGTTGCTAATTTTCTGGCCGACCCGGACCGGGTTGTCCGGGTTGAGGTTGGTTCTTCACAAATCTCCTCAGGTGCCCCTGGTCAATCAGTTTTAGGAGCTCAACCATCAGGTCCCTACACTCACCTGTGTCATGACCAGCTGACTTGTGGTAACGACAGTACCTTGTCTGATTCAGTTTGGCCGCCTCTTGCCGTATTGGCCTCGGTTCAGGTAGGATGTTAGAGTTCTGAATTTGGGCATAAACATTCTCAGGACTAGTATTTAGCAAAGCCCTGACTTGTAGTACCTGAGCTGGTTCTTGGAAGGTCCTGAAATTCCCAGGTGGCTTGAAAGAGTTGTTCACCACCCCTGGTTTCTTAAGTTCTTTCTTCTCATCTTTTTGTCCGTCGTTTGAGCTGGCGGTCGCCTCCTCTGCTCCGATGTACCTTTCTGCTCTTTGCAAAAAATCCTGGTAGGTCCTTGGCCCCGATTCATGAACGGACCACCAGAAACGTGTCTGCGGTCTCAGACCTGACATGATGGCCATGAGCATTGCGTCATCTGATATCCTCTCCATCTCCATCACCAGCTTATTAAACCTGTCCAGGTATTGCTTTAATGACTCCGTACCCCCTTGTTTCACAGTTACCAGCCTTTCTTTCGGGGTGGTTCGTGCCTTTGCTCCGATGAAGTGTGTGAGAAATTGGGAGGTCAACTCATCCCAACCAGTAATAGAGTGTTGAGGGAGTAACCGAAACCACTTCTGAGCTCGATCCCCAAGGGTCAAGGGAAATGCTTTGCACATGATCACCTCTCCAGCTCCTTGTAACTCCATCGAGGAAGCGTATTTGTCAAGGTGGGAGGCCGGGTCAGTATCCCCGTTATAAGGGCTGATTTGTGGGACCTTGAACTTTGGTGGTTGGGGTTCGAGCAGAATTTCTGGGATGAACGGGGAGGGTCTCTTGAAGATGTATTCATCCGGAGCCGACCGAGACTCCCTTTTCTCCAGCTCAGCTAGGCACTTTTTTAAGTTCCGTATCTCAGCATCCCCATTTTGGGTCGGGTCGGCAGCATGTGTCCGACCTCGGTTCGGGTTGTGCGTGTGGTCGGAAACTTTCTGTGTATGTCCCCCTCCTAGGCGGGAATGTACTGACCTGACCTGGACATGTCCATCGTTGACCCCCTCCCGAGCTCTTCGGTTGTTTTCCAGCCTAGAAAAAACACTTGCCTCCCTCTCGACTGCCGCAGGTGGCCGCCTAGATGGGTGTGGGCTGTCCCCTACCTGGCTACGTGCAGGTCCTTGTATATCTGCCACCTTTCGTTTTCCTCTTAGGCCACCCCTAGTTTGTCTTTGGGAGTGAACTTCTTCATCTATTGGGCCTTCCTGCTCGGCTGGCAACTTATCGCCTCCCTCAAACACGTCTAATTCGTACTGGAGGTACTTCATGAGCTTGCGAAGATTTTCCGCAGTTTTCTTGACCTGGGGAGATGACGTTCCTGCTTCATTGATCTGATCGGCTGGTGCTCGATTGTGTTGCAATGGGGTGTCTTTTCGTACTTGGCTCCCCACCCTTGACCTAGATCCTGCTTGGGAATGATTCTGGTCATCCAGTGTGGAATGTCAGGCAAGAATGATGTTGTTGTCAACGACAAAAGACCAAGCCGAAACCCTTCTTCTAGCGCCATTTTGTTGACGTCATTTATCGGACGTGTGTCCGGGTCAACAATTTTGAGCCACGTCGGTTGACAAAAGCACAAAAAATAAATATGAAATAGGCAAGGAATTTGAGTTAAGTAAGACGAGGTAAGTAAAACAAGCTAAGTGATATTAGCTTTGTCATTTTATTGCCATTTTCTGGTGTGTCAATTCAGGTTGGGCGTTTCGCCTGTGTTACATTTGCTACAGTGATTGTTCTAGTGGTAGTGGGAGAAATCAGAATGAATCCTTTTATGAGCATTGAAAGCTCTTATTTATACTAGAGAGGCCTACTCCTAGCTCGCCTGGGTAGGCCTTAGGGATAATGATTACATCTGGTACATATTTTTCTCCCTATCTGGGATACAAGATCCCAGAATTTATGGGATTCTTGACAAATGGCGTTCTGAGAGGATTTCAGGGGATCTGGTCGGCCACGTCACGTCTGTACGATCTGATTTGATCCCACCTGGAGTATGTTTGAGCTGATTCCATGTAGTAAATGAATCTCGAACCTGGCTTAGCCGGATCATCAGAGTTCTCCTGGTCTTTGCTAGCGTGGACAGGAGTTTCAGGTTGATCGTACCCGGGTCAGGTGGGAATATAATCAGGTTGACCATCTTCAGGTAGGTCATCTTCGGCACTTTCGGATAAAAGTCAAGTCGGATAGTCCAGGTAGGACAATTCCAGGTAAGACATATTCCCGACGTCGCTACAAACAAAATATTCAGGTAGGACAGTTCCAGGTAAGACATATTCCCGACGTCGCTACAAACAAAACATTCAGGTAGGACAATTCCAGGTAAGACATATTCCCGACGTCGCTACAAACAAAATATTCAGGTAGGACAGTTCTAGGTCGGCCAAGTGGGGGAGCCACGCCATAGCTGAGTCATCTGGCAGGCCGAATCCAGCTTGGCCTCATGGTGAGGTGCCACGTTAGTTTGGTATGCACAAGCTTGATGATATGCGCATCTGAGCTGGCGGGGATGTTCCACGTCAGCTAGGGGCACAACAGAAACTACCAATTAGATTTTATGTTTTTAATTTTAACACTTTTCATTATCACAAAATAAAATTACCAATTAGATTTTTATAGAATTTGTTAATCCAATTATTTGAATGCAGGATTAGATGAGGTTGAATGTTTTAAATAAACTTTTAAGTACAATCTTGAAATTTGCTCTCCCTATTATTTCACCAATCTACATGGGTTGTAATATTCGTAATGATATATTAATATAATTACATATTCGTATAAGGAAAACAATGTCAAATATTTTGAATAACTATAGTTTGAAAGCCAAATATATTAAATAACATAATATTGATATAAAAAGTCACAAACATATTTGTTACTTAAGTATATGAGTGGTAAACTACATTATCATATCATATTCCAATAAAAAATAATCAACTTATTATTTTTGTAGTTAATATAATTTTTCTTTTCACAAAACAAAAAATTAAAAAAGCAAACTAATTCAATCAATGAATCACATTAACAAATATATGTATTTTTTTCTACGGTAAAATGTAAGCATAACTAATTTGTGTTGATTTATTATTTTTTTAAAACATAATTCAAACTATCCAAAAATTATTAAGATTAAAAAAAATATAAAATTAAAGTAAATATTTTAATCTTTTCGAAATGGTAACTAATTATATTCCTTTAAAAATATTATTTTTAAGATTATATTGCATTATTATTTTATACACAAATGTTGTAAAATCTAAATATATACTAAAAAATATTTTACACTTAAAATCAATATTTTAATTATATATATGCACCATGAATGTCAAATCGAAGATCGGGAAAAGAGTATTTATTTGGTATATTTTCATTAAAAATTGAGTTAAGACGAAAAAGTATAAGACATTTAAATATAAAGAACAGGAAAAAGAAAAGGAAAAAAATTGATTTGAGTAGAAGCAAAAAAAAAAAAGAGAAGTTGGACACACGTAAAAAAAAAGAATCATTGCGTTGCTCTTTTAACATTAAGTAGGGATTTGATATTTTTGTAGGTTTTTTTTATTTTTATCAGGAAAACTTATGTATTATGATATAAGAATTCATATTTTCACCAAGGAACGATAACAATTTATTTTATTGCTATATTCGTTATTTTATATTCATTAAGAAAAAATGTGTATTATAATATGATTATTTGTGTTTTCACGTAGGGTTCCATTTGCCCAGTTATGTAATAAACTTAATATTATGTGAATTTTTATTTTGATGAAATTAGTGTTAGTAATTGTCGACTACATCTAATGTTACGCAACGGAACAAACAATCGATAATAACGATCGTGATTTATAATCAAATTGAACGTTGAGCATTGATAATGCTAAAGTTGGAATAACTTACTTGTGCGTAATTAATCGGACAGAGTTGAGCGATTGATTCACCACTTCAGGTATCCACGCGTATGTCGTCCGCCGCAGGAACTATCCTCGGTACAATTGTTCAATTATTGATTGCTAGGAAATCAATTATTGAACTATATGATGCTTTTTACTGACAAGATTCGTATTCCTTATAATAGGAAGTAGATATATATATATAGTTGGCCTAATATTCTGGCCTACTTTAATAAATTAATTAATATAACCTATTAATTTAATTAAAGGCCATATCCTAATATAGTTGGCCTAATATTCTGGCCTGCTTTAATTAATTAATTAGTATAACCTATTAATTTAATTAAAGCTCATATCCTAATCTAGTCCATTACTTTCAATCTCCCACTTGGACTAACATTAGATATAATTCGAAACACCAACATTGTACCCTTGAGCGGAACAACAATACACATAAAGAGTGACCCTTCAGGTCCCCATTATCGACGATAATCTAATTAAAGTCTGCACAAAACTCCTAGACTGCGTTGTGCAGCGAACTCGATGAATGAAGGACGTTTACGTGAATCCAGTAAACAAATCCCTTCATTCACGAACCACCTGATTGAGCCTAGGATCTGCCATGTGTCCATCCAAATAGCTCAATCATTTTTCTCATCTTTATTATATGAGTCATTCGATCATATTCAATTACTTTAATTAAATATATCTTTTGCATTGGCCAATGACTTTATTGTCAAATAATATAGAGAAATATAAGTGTTCTCTCGAGTTTCAATCGAGGAATGAATCTCATTCTTGGCTCAACTACCATTTCCATTTGTCTCATGATGAACCCAACACAAGACGTGTCTTATCCTCCTTTGGGAGGCAAGCGTTGTACTTGGTCAAAGTTCATCACTTAACAAACAAAATGAGTATTGACCTCAGGTCAAAGGATCATTACATACTCCACACACTAATAAACAGTAGACACTAAACAAATGGTTTAGTAGTAGGGTGTACCAATACTCTCCAAAGTATCCATGTGTCCATCATAGATATCTAATATCTAATAGTCGTGAGACCCACTATATTCTCTAAGAATATGATGCAGACCACATGCTAACCTATTGTATGTCATCAATATCCCATTCTTGATGACCATCAGTTATGGCAATTTTAGAATCATACTATATCATTTATGTCTCACACCATAAATTACAGTCATGATTCAAGGGAACAGTCACAAGAATAATAACAAACCATCAAAATAATTATTCTAATAAATGCATAAACCCATAAGATAAACATATTATCATAGAATGTGATCAAGTTTTGAATGTCTTCACAAAGAGGTTTCTAAGACACACAAACTATAAATTCCCACTGAATCAAAGCCAACTACTAACATGTCTAATACCTAAGCTCTCAAAGTGCTTGTGTTGCTTTGCTATACACAACGGCTTGGTGAAAGGATCAGCCAAGTTGTACTCTATCTAATTTTACATCTCCCCTATCTATTATTTCTCTAATCAGATGATATCTTCGGGGAACGTGCTTGGTCCTGTTCGTGGCTCTGGGTTCCTTTGCTTGCGCAACTACACCGGTGTTGTCACAATACAACGGTATTGCACTGCTGGCACTTGGAATGACGCCTAGCTCTTTTACGAACTCTAACAAAGCGACAGCCTCTTTGGCAGCTTCAGATGCAGCAATATATTCAGTTTCAGTGGTAGAATCGGCAGTTGTGCTTTGTTTGGAACTATTCCAACTCACTGCACCACCATTGAGAACGAAAACATATCCTGATTGAGACTTGAAGTCATCATGGTCTGTTTGGAAGCTAGCATCAGTATACCCAGTAACTGATAACTCTGGCTGCCCACCATAGACTAAGAAATATTCTTTAGTCCTTTTAAGGTACTTAAGAATAGTCTTGACAGTTCTCCAGTGTATCTCACCGGGATTTTGCTGAAATGTGCCTGTTATGCTAAGTGCATAAGCCACATCTGGCTAGTACATATCATGGCATACATAATAGATCCTATAGCCGAAGCGTATGGGATCTTCTTCATGTAACTCATTTCTTTGTCATTAGAAAGGCAACCTTTCTTAGACAATATAATGCCATGTCCCATAGGAAGAAATCTTTTCTTTGAATTTTCCATTGACAAGCGTCTCAGCAATTTGTCTATGTAAGTAGACTGAGACAATCCCAACATCCTATTAGGTCTATCTCGATAGATCTTAATTCCAAGGATGTAGGAAGCCTCACCCAGATCCTTCATCATGAAGGAGCTAGACAACCAATCTTTCACGGATTGCGACATGGAACGATCGCTTCCCATTATCTGTATATCGTCAACATATATGATAAGGAAGACAACATTTTCATTCTTGCGTTTACTATAAACGCATGGATCTTGTTTTCTTATGACAAAATCAAACAATTTGATAGCTTTGTCAAAGCAAATATTCCAACTCCTAGATTCTTGCTTGAGTCCATAAATGGACTTCTTTAACTTGCATACTCCATTCGGCTTTTCTTTGGATATAAAACCTTCAGGCTGTGACATATACACAGTGCCTTCGAGTTCTCCATTGAGAAACACAATTTTGACATCCATTTGCCAAATGTCAAAGTCATAATATGCAGTTATTGCAAGTAATATCCTAATGGACTTGATTTTAGCGACTGGCGAAAAGGTTTCATCATAGTCAATGCCCTCGCGCTGACTATAACCCTTTACCACCAACCTAGCATTGTAGGTTTGTACCTTGCCATCTGCATCTCTCTTCTTCTTGAAGATCCATTTGCAGCCTATGGAGCGAGCCCCATCTAGCAAATCAACTAGATCCCAGACTAGATTGAGGTACATCGAGTCCATTTTAGATGCTAAAGCAGCCAGCCACATCTTCAAATCGGTGCCCGACACTGCTTCGATATAGGTCTTAGGTTCGTCATCTTCTTAATCAACCTCATCATCTTGGTTCTCAACCAATAGATTTAGTCTTTCAAGTACACAAAGATTCCTTTAAGGCCTATTGAGTTGGTTTTGCGTTGGTTCAGGCGGTTTATTCTGATCGTGATGAGGTTCCTGCGTGTTGAGGTTTTCAACATTTGGGATATTCTCAAGAATTTCACTATAATTTTCTTGAGGTGGGGTTGATACAATATCTTGTCTTTGATGCATCTTATTGTCTTGAGGTAACCCTCTAAGAGTCATTTCCCCTCCCAATAGATCATCAAAAACTCCCACTGAGTTATTGTCCACTCCATTAGACAATACCTCATCCTCTATGTTACTTTGTGGTTCTTAAATTTCTTCAAGATCTACCTTGTTGTAACCTTGTTCCTTGGAGACATAATTCTCTTCAAGAAACGTCACATTTCTAGATACTATCACCTTGTGATCTCCAGGACAATAGAATTCATATCCTTTGGTTTCTCTAGGATATCCCACAAAATAGCATTTTTCACTTTTAGTTTCCAATTTGTCAGTCATCATCTTATTAACAAAAGCAGGACAACCCCAGGTCCGCATAAAAGACTCGGCTTTCTGCCACACCATAATTCATATGGTGTTTTCTTGACTGATTTAGAAAGAACTCTATTCAGAATATAAACTGCGGTAAGTAAGGCATAATCCCAAAGGAATAAAGGGAGACTTGTGAAACTCATCATGGATCGAACCATATCCAATAAAGCTCGGTTTCTCCTTTCAGATACTCCATTCATTTGTGGTGTACCTGGAGGTGTCCAGTCTGACCGGATTCCATGTGATTTCAAGTAATCAAGAAAATCTCGGCTTAAGTATTCCCCTCCTCGATCTGATCGGAGAGTCTTAATACTTTACCCAAGTTGTTTCTCAACTTTTAACTTAAACTCCTTGAATTTCTCGAAGGCCTCATATTTGTGTTTCATTAGATACACATATCCATACCTTGAAAAATCATCAGTAAAAGTTATGAAGTACGAATATCCACCTCTTGCTTGAGTTGGGAACGATCCGCACACATCTGTGTGGATTAACTTGACGCACAACCTTGGCACGTAGCCCTTTCCCAGAAAGTGGTTTACTTGTCATCTTTCCTTTGAGACAAGATTCGCAAGCACCGTATGATTCGAAATCAAATTATGTGAGATGGTTTAACTTTCTCAATCTTGCTATTCTTTTCTCATTGATATGACCAAATCTATTGTGCCAAAGATAGGTTTTATTATTCGTATTACTTAGCTTAGGTCCTTTGTTTTGTATATTGAGAATATTTTGTTCACATTCAAGCATATATAAATCATTCGAAAGAGAGGCACTTCCATAAAATAATCCATTAAGCAAAAAGGAGCATATACTGTTTGCAAAATGGAAGGAAAAACCTTGAATGTTTAACATTGGAATGGAAATAATATTCTTTGAAATTGTAGGAACAAAATAACAATCATGTAAATCTAGTCTATATCCTGAAGGAAGATCTAATCTATAAGTCCCTACATGTTCAGCAGCAACTCTTGCTCCATTTCCCACGCGTAAGTCGACCTCCCCAGGCCTCACTTTCCTGCTGTCACTTAGGCCTGCACATTCTTACAAATGTGTGAACCACAAGCTGTATCTAATACCCAGGTTGTGAATTCTTTATAGACATATCTATTTCAATGACAAACATACCTGAGCTCCCAACTAATGCACCTTGTACTTTGTACTTTGGGCAGTCTCTCTTCCAGTGTCCCTTCTCGTGACAGAATAGACACTCATCCTTTGGCAGCTTCGGCTTCTTTTGAATCCCTCTACTCTTAGGCTTCAAGGCTGCACCGCTAGATGCTTTCTTCTTCTTCTGTTGCTGCTTATTCTTCTTTTTGGAAGAGTTCGCAGAAGACCTCACCGTGAACACATATTTGCCTTTAGCGGTAGAAGATTCATAGGTCTTAAGCATGTTGTGAAGCTTAGGAAAAGTCACCTTCGTGTTGTTCATATTGAAGTTCACTATGAAATTTTCAAAAGAACTACGAAGTGACTGCAAGGTCAGATTAGTTGAGACACTTGAGGGTAACACTGTTCCAATCGATGTCAACCTCTCAATTAATCCGATCATCTTCAGTACATGCTCAGAAACCTGGGCCTCATTATGAAGTTTACATTTAAAGAGGTCACTGAGTATCTCATACTCCATTGTCTGAGCTTGTGAGGCGTACAGACTCTCCAAGTGTTTTATCATATCATAAGGGAGCATGTGTTCATTATGCCTATGCAGTTCAATGCTCATCGAAGACAACATGACATACTGAGCCGACGTGGCATCCTCAACATGCTTCTTGTGAGCATCTGCGTCAAACTTAGCATACTCAGGAGAAGTATTGTCGGGGATGACACCGATTGGTTCGTCCAAGACGTACTCAACCTTTTCTTGCCTTAGCACCAAGCGCAAGCAATGGAGCCAATCTGTAAAGTTAGACCCAGTCAACTTGTTTGATTCCATCAAACATTTATAAGCCAAATTCAACATTTTATTTGAATAGAAAATAATCAAATGGAAAAGTAAATTAGAATAAAGTAAATAAAGATCACATTCATATCACTAATCAAAATAAGGGTTTATTGTAATGATTAGCTCCCACTAATTTTAACATATTTTGCGTCCCCAAACACAAAATACGGATGTATAATAATTATAAATCTTAGTGGTCCAAGATCCGAGTCGATATTACTGTAGCCTCTGCTTTAGCTGATGACTACAATAATATCACTCAGTAGACCTCCAAGCCAATTGCAACAACAATTTTGCAATTCGTGGTTTATTAATCCAACTAATATTGCGTCCTCAAGCTATTTTGGTCGCTTTGTCGTCTCAAAATAATTTAAGCAAGTCATTTCCATCACAAGATGCCAACCATGCATCTATGAATGAGCCCCAACCTCGTCGTTTTAGAGTAAACACTTTGGTGTAAAACTCGTGGATGAAGAGATTAAGAATTTCAGACAATTATGATGGACGACGCTTTTATTTCTAAATCAGACTTGGTTTTATTTGGAGATTTTATATGTGATACTAATTGTTAAAATTTAATATCTAATATTAAATTAAACGCAATTAATGGGTGTCGCCTACCCGGGCATAAGAAATACGGACCACACATATTGGGCGCCGCCTACCCATACATAATGTAGCGGACTACATGTATTAGGAGCCGCCTACCCAAACATAAAAGCGGTCTTAAATTACTATATTTAAATTGAATAAGTATAAAATCAAATAATAGCTTATCACATAATATCAAATAAATGCTCAACGAATAAAATTATTAATCCAATTAAAATTTTATTCTTTAATTAAATGTGGATTAAAATTTAATATATATATATATATATATATATATACAAGTCTAGTATTATTCTTCAAAATTTATTAATCTAATTAATGTTAGCTTATTGGATTAATATATTAGTTCCAAATTAATATAAGTATACTTTTACTGTTAATTCCAAATTAACATAAATGTATAAGTTTATTATTATTATTATTTCAAAATAATAAATAAGATTTATTAATCTAATTAACAAATTAATATTGTAATTGGAATTTAGGAATTAATCTAATTAATAATCTAATTTAATTAATCAAATTAATAGGCCCAATTTCAATAGCCCAGCCTTTTATTAAATTTGGGCCAGCCTAAATCATTAGACTGATCATAGCCTATCTCAGGCCCTGAGCCCAGTCCATGACTAATTAGCAGGTCCAATTATCTAACAGACCCAATCCTAAAATAAAAACAGCACATCAAGTCAGGCCCAGCTTATTCAGCCCAGAACCCAGTCTTGCCCAGGCTTAATCAGGCCCAGCTTTCAGCAGCCCACAATCCATTAGGGTTTAGGCAACAAGCTACCATCCTCAGCGTCGCAGCTTTTTCTCCAATCGCCGCCGCTGTCAGCGAACGGGACCAGCCGCATTAGTCCATGCCTTCGCCATCCCGTCGCCACGACCACCGTCGTCAACGAATGACAGCAGGCGCACAGCAGCAGCAACGAGACGCCGCTGTCGCTGCCGTCGCGCAACAACAGCACCACCAATGTCGCCTGTCGGCATCCACGCTGCCGTCGCCGCTCACTCCATCGCACAACAGCAATAGCAACAACAACACTAAACGTCGTCGTCGCCGCCGCTGAGAACGTGCAGTAGTAGCGCAACAACAATCGTCGCGTCCCATCGGGCGAGCGCCGCCGCCGTCGTTCGACGCGAGCAGTAGGTGCTTTGGGATTTCACCAGAACGCGCAACAATAGCAGCAGCGACGGATGCCGTCGTCGCCGCCACCTAAGGCACTCCAGCATATTGTAGTAGTCGGGTTCCATTTGTTATGAGAAAAAAATTATTGTATTTATTCAGTTTTTGGTTTCGAAACAAAAAACTTCAGTTTTCTGGAAACAAAATAATGGTTTTCAAAAAAATTCGAAACAACAAACAGTGATTAATACATAATTTTAATTTGTTAATCTTAATCCACAAATAATTAAATCAATTATAAATCGAGCCCTGGGCTTTGATACCACTGTTCGTAATTTTCGACTACATCTAATGTTATGCAGCAGAACAAACAGTCGAGAATAACGATCGTGATTTATAATCAAATTGAACGTTGAGCATTGATTATGCTAAAGTTGGAATAACTTACTTGTGCGTAATTAATCGGACAAAGTTGAGCGATTGATTCACCACTTTAGGTATCCACGCGTATGTCGTCCGCTGCATGAACTATCCTCGGTACAATTGTTCAATTATTGATTGCTAGGAAATCAATTATTGAACTATATGGTGTTTTTTACTAACAAGATTCGTATTCCCTACAATAGGGAGCATATATATATATATATACACACACACACACACACATATACCCTAGGTATATGGGCCTAATATTCTGGCCTGCTTTAATTAATTAATTAATATAATCTATTAATTTAATTAAAGCCCATATCCTAATCTAGTCCATTACTTTCAATTAGAATCATCGAGATTGTAGTATAATATTTCAAAAAATATACATATTAATTTAATATTAGGTTGATAAAATATTTTTGTAAAAATGATACCGTTTTTAATAATTTATTTATATGGAGCACTGAACTTTTTTCTTTGCCATCAGAGCATTTAAAATATTGGATCGACTCTGCTGAAGCATAAACATCCTTGAAGGTTTTGATTTTGTAAATCTGGTAGCAGGTTAGCAAAATTCCACCTGGTGTTTGGAGAGAGAATCTTGTTGATGACATTTTCCCCTTTACAGGTTCATAATTTGTTGTATTCCCACCAAAATCTCACACCATCATAACCACATTATCACCAACTCCTGATCCTGATGATTGTAAGGGTCACCGAATTCTCGAAGCATCTTCAGCATAACGCCTCTAAAAGACAAAATATAAAATGGTAAATAAAGTAGAAATTTAATAATTAATTTGAGGAATTTTTCTGTAGTTTGTTAGTAGTGGGATACGTGTTGGAAAGGGGTGCAATTTAAAAGGGGGAATAATATAATTTATTGGAAGGAATCCTTAAGGGGAGCAGACCTGCAACCATTGAAACTAAGTAATCCTTAGCTTTATAAATAATATTGTATAAGCATTGTTTCCTGCAGTGTGTTGAGCACGCTTTGCTTTCCTAGTTAGAGCCTTTTATTAAAAGGACTAATGAGTGTAGAATCCACATGTTTTCGGCATCTTCTTCGCCAACTCACATGGAGATACGTATGCGTCCATATCAAATATGAGTATAATTCTAATTTTTTAATTGACTAATAAATGAGGATTAACTTTTACTACTCTTTTTAGACAACAATGCTTTTGTGCAATATGATTCTTTTTAGGAAAATATTTGGTAAAAATATTTTCTAAATTTACGTATATAGTAAAAAAAACCAATAACTTTATGATTTTATGAAAATGTTTTGTAACTGAACTGTTGAGGGCATTTCCAGCCTTGTTTTGAAGCGCCACACTGATGATGCTTCAATTGGTTTTTGGCTCCAACCCCATGATGCATCATACTCCGCTTTGTAGCAGGTGAATAGAGTGGTGTTTATAAAATACTTATTTAGTTAATTAAAAAAATTATGAAATAGTAAACTATTATAGAATAATACATTAAGATATTCATAAAATTACGAATACATAAACATGTACTAATTGAAATAAATACATAACAGCATAACATTACTAATCGAAAATACATAATAAAGACCACTTCATACCTACTACAAATATGAAATTACTAATAATAAAAATCTAATAATCCCCAAGATTGATTCCAGATCCTCCAAAATTGAAGAATACTCTAATAAGTTAGTGAATTGGTTACGATTACTAGTGGCAAATGTCGGTATTATTATTATTATTATTATTATTATTATTATTATTATTATTATTATTATTATTATTATTATTATTATTGTCCTTCTGTTTTGTAATTTTTTTTATTTTTTTTATTTTGCGTACGTTTTTGCTTTTTATTATATAATATGAAAGTTATTATATCGAAATCGTGAAAAATTACATAAGTATATTAGTAAATTGGAATATGCTCACAAAAATAGTACAAAAAAATTATTAAAGAAGAATATTTCATATAGCATGAGTGTAGCATAGACAACTGGAGGTAAAATTGGTTATGCGCTATATTTTGTGTTGGAGTGGAGGAAATATGGCGCTGGAACAACACAAATGGATGGAGGCTCTAAGAATGCTCTGTGGCCTGTTATAGCAGGTGGTAGATGAATAGGTGAAATAGTGATGTGGTGGTTAAATGCTTATGTGGCTTAATTTTTAATGATATGACATATATACACATTGCATTTAAACTACTGATTTGGATTATATAATATGGAAAATTTCCTAAAACTAGTGTAAAAGATAAAATTCATACTCTATAAAATAATAATATAAATATTCAAGAAAAAATATAGTATAATTTTAAGGGATGAAGAAAGTATTATTTTGATTTGTATGATTTTTGAAGTAATTCTTTTGTTTTAGTTTCCTTCTTCCTAAGCGAGAAGTTGGTATATGCACTACTTATGAAGACGTGGAAAAGATTGGATGATTATAGTATGCATGTGGTTAGTTTTCCTGGACCCACAATGTCTACTTTAAATAATAAATTTGTGGGCTACTTAAAAATTAACTAATTCATAGTAACATATATTTAATTATATTATATTTGTATGATTTAAACATATAATATTCATTTCCATGAGAGGTTGAGCCACGCTCTTTTTGTTCTTTCTTTCTAATTATACAATAAATAAATATTTTGATAACACTTCGTTACTTTTTATGTAGGTTTTCCAATTTGGAGTATTAACTATTAAGGACCACCTTTTATTTTCCATGAGGCAGTTGTTTAGGAGCTGATGAGGAAAAAGGCGCACTAAATTATTTCTAATTTTGTTTGGATCATTGAAATACTTAATTTGGTGTTAAATATCTACAACCTTTATTAATTATTGGAGTCCCATACCTCATTATTGTATCGTACTAATAATATATATATATACACCTACTCAAATTCTTTATGAGAATTACGTGTCAATTGTTACCATGATTCACAATAAATGGTGGAACCACAAATTTTTGGGATGAATTTCCAGCAAATTTACTACTGCCTTTGTTACTTTTTATTTGTCTCATTTTATCCATTCATATAAACCAATTTTTTCATTAATGAGGATATCAAAAGACATCCCAAAACACATCCGCAACCTTTTAACCACTCACTTAATTATTGGAACTCATTGATTTTATCAAATTTACAATTTTTTGTTCATTTATTATGGTTATTGATGGAAGAAAGATGGTAAAATGATATCAACAATGAAAATGAGACAGATAAAAAGGAACGATGTTTTGGATAAAATGAGACACATAAGAACCAACAGAGGGAGTATATTGTAATTCATCCCGAATTACGCTTTACTTATATTGAAGTTCACCTGTGATTGACATAAATAACAAAGTTTCCGGAATTTTATGTTTAAAGACAAATAAATGTCAAAATGTATTTTTTGATGGCGGTATATATTGTAGTAACCCCTATTTCTTTCATATAAAAAAAAAAAAAAAAAAAAAACTATTTCTTTTAACTTGTTCTTTTGTACGTGTATATGAACAATTTGGAGATTTAGTGCATGATCTATTTCACTCAAGTGTACTCTAATCAGCACAAATCATAATTATACATATCCACGTCATAGACTATACAAACTATAAATCATATTTTGCGATAATATATTTTCGGAACTTGCAAACAAAACCAACAATTTTCCTCATCATTTATGATAAAGGTCGGTAGTTCGAATCCTACCCTCATCCCTATCCTAAAATAAATAAATCTAATTTGCCTAAATTGAAATTAGGCATTTGTTACATCAAATTTGAAAAAGTGTCATTGATTGAAATAGGTCATAGGTGAGGATGTGCCATAACTGCTCTAATGGACTTCCAATCAGATTGAATTGGTTGGAAAGCAACCCAAATGATAATACATAAACAAAAACATTATATGTGTTTGCTTAAAGTTGAAGCGTGTTAAATTACTATTGGTTGAAGGAGTATATAAATGTACTTTATTGAAATTTAGTTTTTTAATGGATTGAGAACAACATAAAAGAATCACACTAAAAATTCTCCATCCTTACAAATTTATGAATTCTTGGATGCAATAATTTATTGAATAAGATTTCATTTTGATTAACTCCGTCAAATTTCATTATTCTTATAAAAAATTATTATTACAAATACCATATAAGTTCCATTATCTTATTCTATCAAAATATTACTCTTCTTGTTTTTTTTCCTGAAGGCACATTTTAACTCCTTTGTCCTTTAATAATTTTCATTATATATATAATTTTTAAGACTGTAATATTTTTATTATTATTTATTGAAATCAGCCAGAGCTGATTGACATAGAAATGAAGACACTCTCAACCATAATTAACAATTCCAAAGCGTGGAAGAATTATACAATGTTTGTTCATTTTTGGAGTTCGAACTTTTTAGCAAAGCAAGAAAGTTTACTGTCATATTTGGAATTTTGTCAAATTGAATGGGCCCAAATATTAAGGAGAAAAAATGGACGGAGAAGTCCTCATGGATGGGCTTTGCAGGATTACATAAAAATTTAAGGGGGCTGAACATAAAACATCCTATAATTGCCTCTCACTCATCTAATGAAATAGGCTTGTCGTAGATACTTTTCGAGGCATGTTAATGTTGATAATTGAGTTCAATTTAGTAGTCGTTCAATTTATGCGTGTTTGGAACGAGATTCCAACTCTATAAATGACTCCGGAATGAATGTTGACTATAGGGGGTTTTTTATTGCTCGTGATTAGATTTTAGAGATTGTGAGTAAAATTATTTTTAATAGAAATTGGTAGTGTTTGAGAGAAAAATACAATTGTTCAAATTTTGGGAATTGTTAGTGTTTGCAACGCAACCATTTTTGACAATAAAAATAAAATTACCAAATTGCCCTTATTAATACCTTAGGATTTTTCAGCAGAGATAAAATATTATATAAGGAGATATGCCTTTCTCTCTCATTTCTTCCGCAATTATTTTCAGACACTGCGAGAAACTCATGAAAATGGTTTCCTCCATGGTTGTTGAAGTGATACGACCCTAAAAGATACATATCGATAGATCGCTCTTCGAGTGAGCGTAAACACCTAAGAATTAGAGGGAAGAAGATAATAGAAATACTATTTTGAGCTAGTGAAAGACTCCACAGAAAATAGAGGAAGGAGAAAAAATGATTTGCATAACTTTGTTGGCTTATCTCGTGTAGAATCCTTTTTTTTATCTTGAGACACTTGGGCTTGGGCTTGGGATTGGGCTTGAGCTTCTAAGTTGGTTATTCCAATTAGAAAGATGGACTTGATTAGTAGGCGTATGATTCCCTTCCCCTTCAAAACCACCTTGTCCTCAAGGTGGCGGACTGGGTATGGCATTTTTCGACAAGTCATAGAGGATTTCCTGAGCAAAGAGCTTGTGGCAGAATACGACTTTGGTGGAGGCTCACGAGGAGGTCTTGACGTTGTTATATTTGCGCTAAAACCCCTTACTGATCTAATTCGAGGAGCAATGGAGCTTGAATACGTGTGAACAAAATAATTTGTCGGCGAAACTAGCAATTGAAACTTAATAGCTATACACGCACCTGTTTCACCACCAATTCTTAGAAAAGGGAATTTCTCCAGAATTGAAACCAATGAGACCCCATTTGCAGCATCCATGTCATGTTTCCTGTTGCATTTATTCACCCCTTCCAACCGGTATGTCAATAAATTATAACATAGCGATGAAATCCCACCAAGAAACAAGGAAGCAATTAACAATATAGCCATCTTGTAGCATGTGAACGATTCCAGCAACCATCAAATCGTCAACGATCATGGATCCGATTAGCACAACAAGGAGTACTAGCTTCAAGTTTTTAGCCATGACATCAAGAATAACAAGCGTCGGTATGCTCCTTGCCACTCCTTGAAGTGCATCATAATAGAATTCACATTTTGGAGGTGATCATAGTACTCGAATAGACTGAAATTTAGAAATGGAGTTCAATTAGAGAGCCCAATTAGTTCTCGTGGCATTTTCATCAAGCAGCTTATGTTCATCAATCATCAATTATAAAAACCTCAACAATTGATTCAACATTGTTTCCCTTCGCACTCTCAACATTTGTATAAGCGTGCTCGCAAATTGGGTATTTAGGCAGTGGAGAGACAGATATTGGAATTCTTTGAAATACCATACTCTTTTCTATTTCTAACATTTCATTGAACACTTTGTGTTCGTCTTGTATAATAGTTTCATCCTTAGATATGATGACCTTTTTGCATGATCCCAATATTTTCGACACCTCTTCGACCAAATTCATTAATCCATGCTCCTCGCTCATGACCTCACCTCCTGTTAAGACTGCTAATTCCCTCAAACTTGATTACCTATTTTCAGCAAATCCGGAGGCTCTTACTGAACAAACCATTATTCTAACATGAACTTTATTGACGATAAGTGTCTCAAGTGAATCACTCTCAAAATCTTCACCGACTATCAGGATAGGCCTTTGCCTCTTCAACGATACTTCTAGAATGTTGTCAACATCATTAATAGTTGAAAATTTCTTCTCATGGATCAATATTAGAGGATCAACTAATTCACATGTTTGCGTATTTTGGTTTGTGATGAAATATGGGGATATAATATTAGAGAATCAATTAGAAAGATGGACTTTTTAGTAGGCGTATCATGAAGCTTGAAAGTTTGTGGGTATGTTTCTAATTCAAACCATTAGAATTGTATTTCCCATTTTTCACATTACAAAACCAAACTTTAGGGCTTTAGAATCGTGACCCTTCATCCCTAGATACTTGAAACTTTGCTTGCACAATTGAAATTGTTTTGAATATGAGCCATGGGTAGGCTCGAAATGTTATGGGGAGTATAGATTTTAGTTTAGCCTCGACTTCATTTACGAATTGATCTCGCGCTATGGTAGGAATCAAGAATGGGTTGAAGTCTGCTGCATATTTGGTCTTCGAGAATGTGTTTGCTCTACTACTGTTTTGCCTTTTTTGTTTATAATGGTTAACAAGTGTAAATTTGGATTTTTGAGATTAGTAAAATAAAAGAAAAACTTTATTCAATTAGAAAAAGAAAAAGCTGAACCTGAAATCATGTATATCCAGCTTCTGGATTATGGGCTCAATCTGCTATTTTTTTTTTTTTAAGCAAAAGTTGGTCTGTACCAAACACCAAATATTGACTTTTGTAAAGTGAAAAGCAAAAGCAGGGTAAATAAATGGGATAAAATACCCCTTATGTATACTACCAACTCAAAAGGTAATATTACCACAATCGCAATGTGCTCATTATTTTATATCCTTATGAACACTTTTTAGAAAAATATACTCCATTCCTTTATTAAAAAAAAAAAAAAATTGTCATGTTTATAAAAACCAAATATTTTCAAATGTTTGTTAAAAAAAAATGAAGGAATACAGATAATAGTTTGTAATAAATTGTAGGGAATTCTACTCCCATGCGATGGGTTAATTCGACTCTAATTTGAACTTAAAAATTCGCTCAATTTAAAAACAAAAGACAAAAAAGAAGGGAAGCAAAAGCTTAATTTCACTAAGAAGCAGAAGAGTAATACTTTTTCCCAGTAACTTTTTCCGGAAAATGTAACATATTTCTTTGAAAACTTGAAAATTTAAGTATTTTTCTAAATAATTCAGGTGTTATTATCAAATTTTTTTAACCTATTTTCAACAGGTTTCATACAAGTTCTTCATTTCTATATATACCCCATAAATATGTAAAACAATATATCAAAATTTCTCAATACTTACACCCCACAAAATTCATTTTTGCCCATTATGTTTAATAAAATAAAAAGTGTAACAAAATAAAACAATTTAAAGAAGTCCAGAATTCTTCTCTCTCGGTCTCCAACCTTCTATAATTTTTTTTTTTTTGTTGTTTTATCTGTCACCTCTGCTTTTCTGCATTGTCGCGGATTTCCTGGGTAGACTTATTGATGATAGTATTCGCCGGCGTGCTATTAGGCCTGCCATGACCTTGATGGGTGTTCCTTCCCCTCATTACCTTCTTTATGCCGACGATATTTTGATTTTCTACAATGTAACCAAGCCGAATGGGAGACGTTTGCGTGCTATCCTCACTCTCTATGGCGAGCTCTCGGGCCAAATGTTCAACGCGGAGAAATCTAGGATTTTCTTTGCAAAGCACACATCTACTAGCCGTAAAAGCAGATTCTTGCGTCTTTTGGGTATGGGTGATGGTTCTCTGCTAACGAAATATCTCGGTGTCCCCATTTTCGTTGGAGCTTCAAAAGTTGTTCACTTTAGGGCTCTCACTAACTTTATTAAAGCAAAAATTTTGAAGTAGATTTGGACTTCTTTGTCCATGGCTGGACGAGTTGCCTTGTTGACTTGGTGATCATTAGTTCTTTGGTTCACTCGGTGATGGTTTATCGCTGGCCTTGTTCTCTTCTTTTGGAGTTGGAGAAGGCAATGTGTAATTTTAATTGGTCTGGGGCTACAAACCAACAACGGTTGTTCAACATTGATCGGAAGCTTGTTTGTTAGCCGAAAGGAGAAGGTGGTTTGGGCATCCGCTCTATCCAGAAGGCTCAACCTTCTTGTTTTGTTTTTCTTGGGATATGCTCACTTCTAACCACCAAGGGATGGATATCTTTCGTATGTGATGGCTCGCGAGTTCCGGTCAGCCTAAGCATTATCATGTGAATTCTTCTTTGGTTGGTGCTTCAAGGCATTTCCTTCGGAAGCTTATAGCCGAATCCTAATAGATTGTGGGGTTGGGTGGACAATTGGTTGGGATATGTGATCGCCGATCGTATTGGCATTCCTCTGGATGTTCGCATTCATTATCAACATTTATCTCGGACTATTTTATTCAGGGAACTTGACATTTAGATGAGGTCTTTGTCCTGGCCTATCCGCAGATCACGAAAGATATTGTTGCTCAGGCTATGTTCCCGGTTGAGCCAGATAACAGAGGTTGGACGAAGTCTCCTAACAGGGATGTCACTGCTAGTCTCGCTCACAACCACTTGTGCGAAGACATCTTGGGGTGTTTGGCAATGGGTGACTTTCATCCGCCATTGCCATTCTTACATTGTTTGGCGGGCGGTGCATTACCGTCTTCTTACATTGGATTTACTTCATGCTAGGGGCATTCAGGGGCCTTCCGTTTGCATTCTTTGCAATTCTCAGAGGAGAATCTTATCACATTTTCTCTTGTTGTTCTCTCGCTATTGTTGTCTTTTGTAAAATTTTATAGGCTTTTTATATTTCTCTCACCTTTCATGTTGGTTTCCATAGTATATTATTGCAGGTGATGGGTTTTTTCTTTCAGTCCACAGGTTAATTCACTTTGGAAAGTGGCCTTCATCATGACAATTTGCACGAATTGGGCAACACGCAATGACTGCATATTCGACGACATTTCGGCTTCACAACCAATGCTATTTCGGTTATCTGGACATGTGTTCAGGAGGAGAGTTTTACGAATTTGGGTACCATGCAAAATTTTGTCCAAGATCTAGTTTTGAAACAACTTGGGGTTTCTTGCGTTCCAACAACGCCTCCCAAGGTGATCTCGGTCTTTTGGTCCCCTCCACTGTTAAGTTGGGTTATAGTCAACACTGATGGCAGTGCGGATGGGGCACCGCGCAAGATATTATGTGCTGGCATTTTTCGTATATGTAGAGGTTCTCTCTTGGTGTTCTTAGGCACTTTCGGAAGGGGATGCTTTTGAAGCAGAGTTGGACATGGCTATACAAACCGTGGAATTGGTTGCTAAATGCAACTGGACGAAGCTTTGGCTCAAACGTGATTCTATGTTTGTTGTACACACTTTCTAGACTCGTTCATTGGCTGTTCCATGGAGGATTCAGGCAAGATGGCTACGTGTTTTGCACCTGGCATCATCTATAGATTTCCACGTTCTCACATCTTTAGAGAAGGGAACCAACCAACAGACACTCTCTCTAAGCTTTGCACTTCCTTTACTTGGTGGAATCCACTGCCTCAGAATGTCCTTGATTTGTCCAACAAAGCTTTCCATTCTGAATTCTACAGAGTTCATTAGTTTCCTCCTTGGTTGGCACTTCTTGGTGGGGTGCTTCTCTTGGAGGACTTTGTTGTGGTTGTAGCTTCGTTTTTCACTCATTCCCTCCCTAGTTCCATTTTTACAGGAGAAGAAGCCACTTATGTTTTCATTAATGATCTCCCCTCCCTTGTGTTTATGAGTGCAGGTAATCTTACGGTTTTGGAGGCGGTGTTGCAGCTTTTGTATTGACGATTTTCTGGCTTTGATGGTATTTTGGTTGGTACTTCTTTTCTCACTATTGGCTTTTTCCCACATCGATTGCATGCCCTTTCAGTTTACTACCGGATTGTGGTAGTTTCTTGTTCGTACCTCGCTCCAAGGGTTTTATAGCTCTCTTGAGCCTTTGGTTTCATTTTACTAACATTTTTACTTTGTTTTAGAGGGTTAGGGTTTACTATGTTTTCTATTTTGAGACGCTCTGTTTTTCTTGTTCTTTTATTAAGGCATCTATTGATCTCTTTTATCTTCTTCCCTCTCACACTTTGTTTGCCTAAATTTAAGCTTCGCTTTATCAGGAATTAAACCTATTAAACACTGCAATTTTAAGAATCTAACCATATCTAGACAATCGAAAGTTCGGTTTTGAGTTTTTATTACTAACAAATTAAATTCAAAAATAAACAATATCAAGCAATACAAATTAAGAAGACTTCAAGTAACGAGAATATTCTATGATTCGGTTTCAATGATATATCACTAATTATTATTGACCAATTAAGCGAATCTTTAGACCGAATTCTAATTTTTCAAGGACGGTTGCCACCATCTTCGATTGACTGTTATACACGCAACTCCTATAAGAATTAAAGAATATCGTCCTCATAATTATCCAAACTTCTCAGTTCTATTGAATAACTATGTTATATCTAGACTATTACTAAATCTTCCCTCTCGGATTTTTATTTATTAAGACAAAGATATATAATAATTGACCAGATTATCAAACATAAAACAACACAAAACATATAAATAAAAACATAAAACTGGATCCGACTAATCGAATAAAATCAATAGATCAACATAGTCTACTCTCTAACCTAGAATATACGAAAATTAGCCAGACATAATTGTAAACGAAATACTAGAATATCTTACAAAAATCATAGTTTTCTAAGAATAAAAGATAAAACTGGGTATGCCTTGATCTTGATTTCTTGAATCTTGAACTCTTCCTTACTTTCCTTGCTTGATACTCTAATTTATGACAAAAAATGTAAAAACAAAAATCCTTCTTTTCGTAGCCCTAGGCCTCTTTTATAGTTGGGGATGAAAAATAGTGATAATGGACCGAAACACATAAAAACGTGTAGATAGTGCAAACGGCTCGACCATGCGGCATCCCGCTCGATCGAGCGACGTGCAAACCCGCTTAGGACTTCTTGTCCAACTTCAAAGCCATATTTGGAAGTCTTTCGGTTGAAATTTGGCATTGACTATTTTTGAAAAAAGTATAGCCTTTTAAGTTAGCTTTCTAATGCCACTGATTTCACCTTATTTGAACATATATATCTTGAGATATGAGCAAACTACGGAAGGTGTGTCAGGATAGAATTTTAACGATGTATTCCACTTGGCCGAGTGGCATGTTTTTCTTCAAATTCCTACTTCGCGCTCAACCGAGTAGCTTGTCCGCTCGACTGAGCTCCATGCACTATTTCTCGTCCATTTCAAGTGTATTCTGCTTGATCCAGCAGCGTGCAAGGCATGTTGTTTTCACCTTTTTTTCGTCATTCACCTCATTTCTTCTCAAAACTTCATCTAGATGGCATTTTTAACCTAAAAACACACAATTTACTATAAAACAAGCAAACCCATCATATTTTCAGAAGATAATGAAATTAAACAAAAAATGCTAATTATACAAGCAATTTATTCAATATTTATCATCTAAATGAGCCCAAAAAATGCTTAAACTATGTAAGACAAAAATAATTAAAAACTCTAGAAAAAAAAATTAAAAAAGAGAACTCTAAAGAAAAAAAATCGAAAATATCGGGTCGCCTTCTATTAGTGCTAAGTTTTACGCCTTTAACCAGACATCTGTTTAACTTCATCCCAGGTCTAAACAACTGAGATTAGATTATTAATCCCTCGTTAATAAATTAGACAATATTCTCTCACGTGACGAATTTTCGCTCTTACTATCTCATACTTCTCTAATGACATAACATGTACTTTTCGCATGTATAGGACATGTTACCTTCTCGTTATAGACTCGAAAAGTTAACTCACATTTCTTAACATCAATCAACGTTTGACTAGTGGCCAAGAAAGGGCGTCCTAAGATAAAGCGTATATCATTATCTCTACTTATATCCACAATCATTAAATCACTAGGAAACACAAGTTTACTAACTCTCAACAACACATTCTCTACTGCCCCATAAGGATGCAACAGAGATCCGTCGACTAACTAGATGGTAATAGAGGTTGTTTTTAAATTGCCTAATCCTAATGCACTATATGTTTTCAAAGGCGTCAAATTTATGCTTGATCCTAAGTGACATAACACATTATTGAATCTAAAGCTACCAATAGTGCAAGGAATAGAAAAGCTCGCTAGATCAGTCAATTTCGGTGGTGTCCTAATTTGCATAGCTATGTTGCGGTTTTCTCGGAAGCAATTTCTTTTCAGCCCTCGCCTTCTTTTTGTGTGCTCCTTCACCTTCTTGGTGTAATTTGATATCTCTTTCAGTGTATCTGGATCTTGATAAGTTGAATCAACATTTTTTTTTTTTTATATATTTTAGTAGGAATGAAGTCGATGGAAGTTAGTTCCTAACCACTAAATTAGATTATTAAGTGCTCGATCAAGTGAGTTTCAATCAATTCCGTAGAGACATTGTTATCCACGTTGCAAGCACAAAATTGGAGCACGATTTTACCGAGCATATATCTCCTCCACACTCAGGGCTCGTTTGGTAAGCATGTTAAGATAAGGTAAGATTGTTTAGGTAAGATACGTATCGTAGATAAGGGGTGATATATACATTGTTTGTGTGTTTGGTAGACTAGTTACAAACATATATTATGTTAAAATGGGTGTTTGGTACCAGACTAGCATCAATATTAAACTTCCTTCTTTTTACAAAACTGCCCTTATAAAATTAAAAAGCCTTGTTAAATCCCCTTTTGCTAAAATCGATCTTCATCAGAATCAATTCTTAGCTAGGGCTTTCGCGAAAGAAAGAACCCACTTGGTGCGAAGACCTGTTCGTGGGATTTGCCTTCCGATAATTTCCGGCCAACAGGGGCGTCCAATAATCAGTCTTCATCATGAGTTCGAGTAATCCAGGTATTAGATTATTTGCTAAGGTAGCAAGCATATGTCATTTCGTTTTGATTAGGGTTAGGCGACATAAGATTGTTTTCTAAGACACATTTTGAACCTGAAAATCGCCATGGTTTTGCTGAATCCGGAAGGGGCTTTTGTCAAGCGAGCCCAGGATTGCAAAAAGGATTGACCCGTCGCGGGCGCTCAATTTCGGAGACTACTCGATGCATTTACCTATGTTTAGATAGCCTCAATTCAACTGTTGTATATGTTTATTGCGATTTGAAGTTAGAATCCTTTTCCTCCCCTAATCTACCGTCTGTCCTTTGTTTTTTGATTTTTTTAGTCTGTGTTTCCAATTGGGATTAGTATTTTGAAATGTAATTATTTGTTTCTGATGGAAAAACAATCTAAAATTTGCGAGATGGAATGCAAAACAAATTTATTGTGATTTTCGTAGGAGATTGTATGAGTTTAGAACGTTGAAAAAATCCTTTTACAGTCGTTCCTCGTGCATTATCTAGTGCGACCTTACATTATCTTTTTATTTATTTGTTGATAGATGTGCAACGGGAAGTTGCACCATGGGTCGTGATCGGAGTAACAAAACCGACAAGACTAGACGCTTTTGGTCAAACGAGGAAGAAGCAACACTGATCACAGCCTTGAAGGAACTGGTAGCGCTGGGCTGGAAGTCCGATAACGGCTTCAGGGCTGGTTACCTCAGCAAGTTGGAATCTGCCATGCAGAAAGAATTTCCCGGGACTGACCTACAAGGAATGCCGCACATCAACTCGAAGCTCACTACTTGGAAGAAGAATTATGGCTCTCTTACCACCATGCTATTGCGGTCTGGGGTCGGTTTCAATCTGAAGGGCACACACATGATCGATTGTCAAAACGACTTGTGGACCCTCATCGTAAAGGTTGGATCAACCTTGAAATATATTCAGTTTACATCATAACTTCGTGTTCATATCGTAAATTAAAATTTTAGTACTAAATACTGTCAAATGCGTGTGTGTTTCGTCCAAACATTATGTGCCTTTATATTACAATATTACATATAATCGTTACTCATTTAGACAGTTTTATGGTGCATATTGATTATGAAGATTTTAGTTAAACTCTCGCTGGCGTTGATTCTCAACATAATTGTGCAGGACTGGTGTGACATTTGCATTCTGAAAGATTGCTCAGATTCGCTTTGTATCTGCATGTTCTTAATTTAATTGTGGTTTTATCACTTGTGCTTATTGATTTTGTGTGTATCGCTGAACCGGACCGAGTGGATCAGTATACTGTGCGATATGCTTGCTGATAAAGTGGAGCGTCTTGAGATCTTCAAGAGTTTGCCCGAACATGCCAGACCTCAATATGTTGAACGTTTGCTTCATACAAGGAAGTAATAGCGCATTCCGACTAGGCGATCTGTGATTCTGCTTGAAAAAAATCGATCTCAAGACTGATGCATTGATTAAGGTTTTTGTATCCTGTTGTAGCTTCTGCTATGGTTCAAACTTTTAGGCTTATAACATTAATTTAGCTTTTGACTTATTTTGGTGTAAGAACATGGTTTAGAATGTAGTTGGTCTGTAATTGTGGAATGGTATGCTTTTTGCTAGTATTCATCTATCTTAAGAATTTTTTGGCAACCAATTGTTCGAAATTAATTCTTCATTTGATATTTGTTTTGTTTACACTGAAAAGTTGCTGTGTGATTACAAAATAAGGTGGTGTTCTTGTAGTTTAATTTGTTGGTCAACATCAATATTCAAACTAGAAATTAAGCTATTGTTGCTTTTGATTGTAACATTAAATTTTTTCAAACCAATGTAATTTAAGTTTTATTTAGGAGTCAACCTCAGTTTAAATATGATTTATATATGTTTCTCATCATATATTTATTTTTCAAGTTAGTTCATTTATATATATGAAATTCAGTCAGGACACCAAAATGGAAACACCAATTTGCGAGATGATCTTGCACGCAAAGAAAATTATAGAATATGCAAATATAACAAGGAATGACACCTTGAAAAGAGAACAACCTTGATACTTAATAAAAGGAAATCCTAATAAGAGAAATACAACAACATGCATATTGGAGACATCTGAAACATCTCATCCAGTCATCAGCAAGAAATTAATACCCACTACAGCTACTTACATTAAAAAGACCCAAATACATTATGGTAAAAACATATTGCCGTAAGACAATGCACACACACATATGGCGTGCTAAGTCCATCTTTCTTCTCCGACGTCGGACGTCTCCCACAAAACACCGTGAGTCACAATTTACTTGAAAGGACCAAACCACCATTTGCTTGGGCTTGAGGATGCACACGAACTCGAACCCGCGGTCTTTGATGGACCGCCCTTTTCCTTAGGTTTCACAGGAAAAGCGTTACGCAAAGGGAATCTATGTGACCCCTTTGGCACATGATTCATATCGCAATGCCCTTTGTGGCTACCAGACTCAAGTGTTGTTGCATCGGGTTCATCGTCAAACAGCCTTCTACGAATTTTGTGAAAATCGGATGGTAGAGGCGACATCACTTCGTCATCGTCAGAAACCACAATATGATATGCCAGTGGTTCACTCACATGGTTGCTAGAATCACTAATGTTAATGACTTCATTTTCGTCTTGTGGTACTACGCTTGGACTACCGAAGAGTGCAGTCAGATTAGCAAATTCCGGTTCGGCGTTATGAAAATAAGCTTGAGCGAAAATATTTTTCTATGTCAAAGAGATGAGAGTTAACAACGAAAGTAATATGGTGGGTGAAGATAATTGCACCTTTATAAATGCTTAACATTATTCATATTTTCTAACCTTGAACATTTCTCTCCAGGCGTCTTCCTCCGCAATGACCACGTTGAGGCTTTGCACCCAATGACACCTTGAATCTTCAATCACTTGCTTGAACGTGTGGTATCGTGTCTCTAAAATTGCTTGCCTTTCATAAACATCCTCCCACGTGAGGGCTGTTTCGAAGCTCGAATTGACGATGCCACGGGCTGTGAGTATAGCATGAAAAGACTTATCCGCAGCGATCCAGTTCCCTTGAATTCTTTGATTTACCAGTGCGTGCAGGAAACATGTATCCATTTCCGGCGTCCATTTAGAACCATAAAAAAATTTAGCCTGGATAGGTATTTTATCGAGGGACATTGGTCTGTATTAAACAAGGGAGATAGGTTATTGTTACGTCCTACGACATCCCCCATATATACAAAAAATGGAATTTGGGCCATCATTATTAATTTGACCAATCTTTGTGAAAAAGGGAATCAACAGCTTTCTCATTTTAATTATGGGAATCTCTCTGCATTGATAAGCCCACTCAGCTAAGTAATATATCATGTCCATGTACTAAGGCCACTTTATGATGCCTATATTCGCACTACAACTCAACATGCCCAATTGTTTTACAGGATAAATTCTCAGAAGGCTTAAACATGGAAAATAAGATGGCCTTAAATGGCGAATAATTGCATATATAGCAACATTTGAGTACCATCGTACAAATAACGTAGCGACCAAGATAATAGAAATTACAGCTTAATACAACTCTCGTAGTTACTAATAGAAAAGGATAAGAACCAAAGATTTAGACGTCACTTTGGTCATTGGATACAACATAACATCTTCCGCTTCACATCCCCATCTTGTCACTTAGTTCTCAAATAGCTGCCTAAGAGCCAGCAACCTTGGCTCCCCACGTGAAATCAACATCATGTTGGCAGGCGACAACATCTGGTGTAAAGTAAAAGTGGACGTAAATTAAAATTAAAGAAAAAGACAAGTATAGAAAAGTCCGAGAGTTACCAATGCAGAAAAAAGGTCAGAACGTAGGTAAGCCTGACCAGAACATATTCGCAATGTACGAAAAATGATTTTAGCCAAAGGACGTTACCCGGGAAATGTGCTCCATAGTAGAGGGATCAATGTCAAAAGATCCCCTCGTTGGGTCGTACGTTACACCGCTGTGGTCGGAAACCTAGCTGAAGAAAGAATACCTGCGCTGGAGCATTTGAAGCCTAGAGGGCATTGTAGAATGGAAAATCTTTTTGGAACTCAGTGTTAATTCCCTCCATTGCAGCAGTTAAGGCCACGTCGTAGTCCTGATTACGAACAAATCGCCCCTGTCGCTTTTCGTGTAGAAGTAGCTCAATGAAACATGAGTCAATCGCATCAATCCACTGACCACGCAGGACTTGTCGTGGAGCATGAACACGATTGCCATTGGGTATCATTTCCTTTTAGGCTTATGAGTTATTAGTGAAATCGATTGAATAAGATGTAAGTGATATAGAAAGGCCTTAAATAGAGGAAAAATAGTAGTTCGGTGAGAACAGTATCTCAACGTATCTTTACTACTTTCATACACGCTCTCAATTACAGGACTCGAATAAATTTGGTTGTTCCTTTGCATTGTGGACGTTACACTTACGACCAATTAAAGGTTGCCAAAGGCTGTAAAGGGCACATGAATGCATGCAGCTAGAGTCCAAGCATTGCTACATAATTTTTTCCGTGTAAGCATAGCCAAGTACCTATTATTGTGACCTAGCTTATGACTTTTTAATGAAAATATCTGCCAAAAAAATTAAAAACAAGTACTATGCTCACGGGTTGATCAAACCTGGTATTATTGTATATCTGAGGCACCTAAAGTCTCCAAACCAAACACGTGATTCTGTAGCTGGCCACACAAAGCAGTTTCCTTTCGTGGGTCACATCACCAACCCAACATGTTCGAAATTAATTTGTTTAATTAGCTATTTTCCATGAGTTCACACAATGGAAATCAATAGAATTTAAACATTATTTTCCACCCATCAATCTCTGATTCCTCAAATTCATATAGATCACAAAAAAGAGTGCCTCACATTAAATTCATACTTTAACAGAGAGTGCCTCACATAAACTATACAACTTACAAACAAATCATCCATTGGTCTTGTGAACTACATCAAATAACTTGTGGCAATTTTACATTAATTTGCCAATAATTACGCCTAGTACGAGAAGAACTATAGCCATGAAGATAATAGCAATTTGCGCTTCAAGATCGCCACGCAAACGGGGCCCAGGATCTTGAACTTCTGACACAAGGCCGGGGTTGTTACTGGTCGACGAATATGTCGAACTTGTTCCATATTTTTTAGTATATGCTTGACTAAGTACAAACTTCGGAACACGATTTACGGGATCATTTTTATGGTGTTCATCGCACCACAGGAATGATTTTTCATGTTTATTATTGTTCGGGCACTTATAGTAGTATCGTCCCGGGTGAAATGCATCCTGCCCGGCACACCTAACTAGCATCTTACCCTTCCCGCAGCGACATTCGGGAACCAAATCAATTTCTTCCACACGTGAGTCCATTGACCTGCACCAAAACAGGAGCATGAAACCAACTAACGTCCACATTAAAATATAAGCTCCATTTACAAATTAGGATAACAAAGATTGATGCAAGACAAGTATATGAATAAACATCTTTAGGCCACCACACAAGATAATCAAAATATTTAAACTGTTTTCATCAATCCTAAATCCATACAAAACAACTATTGAAACCCAACGTTATATATCATCCAAATTAGTGTCTTGGAACAACAATTGAAAATAAATATTAGAAGCCTTGACTAATACACGCGGACCCACAGGCCAATATAAACTAGTCGGTCCTATACCCGGATGACGCCTAAACTTAAAACCGATCTCGTTCGAACTATCTAGTGTGGGCCTACATTTCTTGAGCTAGTTCGTCTCGCCATCCATTCCATTCCGGAGAGCTTTCAACAACATCTATACACCCTTCATCGTCCCCGTCATCTTGTTCTTCATCCGGAAGGGAATCTTGAAGTTGCTCTATTGGATCGACTAATGTCTCAGACCTAATAAAATTGTGCAGCAGAAAACACGCCATGATTAGTCTGTTTTGAACTTTCACCGGATAATATGTTGTGCTCCTAAAGTACCCCATCTCATCTTCATGATACCGAAAGCACGTTCGATTACATTACGAGCCTTCGTATGCCTCATATTAAAGACTTCTTCGGCATTTTGAGGGCGGTTTCTTGCTGGCCCCCACTCCTTCAAGTGATACCTCACTCCTTTGTATGGCGACAAGAATCCTTCACTATTGGCATAGCCGTTATCACACAAGTAGTAATTTCCTATATTGAAAAAAGGTGTATTTTGCATCAAGAATTTTGTTCGACTTGAAAACACTTCAACAAGGAATAAGAAAGAGTTTAGTAGCTCTACCCTTGGGGACTTTCAATCCATGTACTCTAATTAGCGCGTCCCGTAACACCCTCGCATCAGCGGCTGACCCCTCCCATCCGGGGAGAACGTAAACAAACCTTAAGTTTCTATCACAAACCGCTAGAGTATTTGTGGAAATCTGCCCTTTTCTTGTTCTATACCGAGGCTTATCGACATTTCGGACCATGATTGGGATATAAGTTCCATCTAACGCTCCTAGATATCCCTAAGCACATAACAAATATACAGTGGTTCAATACAAGAAGATCTAAACTGAAGCACAAGCTCTCTATTATTTGCAACTTCATTAACACAAATATATATTTTTTACTTTATATAAATAAGAATGTATTACCTTGAACCACTTCCATCGAGAGTCGGTGCAGTCCTCGGGTACGGGCTCGGGTTTGACCAAGAAAATCCCATGTAATTTCAGTATGGCCTTTAAAACGACATGAACATAACGGGAGACTGTCTCCCCGGACCGCCAGAAACCAAATTTTTGAATCCTGTTTTTCTTATGATGGGCTAGAATACCTAAAAATACTGCGACTTGTTCTTCGACTGTAACGTATTTACCGTCAACTAGACCCCCTAACTGACGTAATAGGAAACAAAGTCGGCCAAATGTGTTGCGATCCATTCGTAGGTTTATGACACAATACTCATCGCTAACTCCAACAATTCTGTTCAAATGCTTGACCTGATCTGGTATTCTTTCTAGAATACGATATGTCTGCACAACTTCACTACGTCTTCTTTTCCTTGTAATTCTAGATAGTAGGTCGATAATAATACATACGTTAATCAGAGTATGATGCAAAATCTCCTCTACTAACAAAATCACAATTGCATTTCTTTGCCCAAAACGAGACATCGCTAAACTTTCACGGCAGGTCTACTAGCAAGTCTACAAAACGTGCTGCATAAGACGAAAGATAATAAACTCATAACAAGGGCCATGAATTAACAAATGCAACAACTAGATTCAAACATAAAAAGACCCAAATTTGAACGACGGCGTCCTTAACAAATGAAACATACTAAATTAAACTCAAACTTCTATCTGGAAATTTATAGTTATAAACAATAGACAACCGACTCTTATGGTGTGCTAAAGTCAGCAGCCATCTAGTTAAATCAAATCAGAAAAAAATGAACTCCCGCTTCAGAAATCGTCAAAAGAGGGGGACAAATACATCGTGTACCTACAACCGACCCATATCCATAGTAATTTGTTGTTCTACTTTCTAGTAATGCACAACAAATAGATGATATTCTTCTAAAAATCTGGACACAAAGACATGAACTACATAAGACATTCCCACTGTCTTAGATCCATGATACGGAAAAAAATAACCCAAAAAAAATTTAACCAATAGAACTAATAAACCTATCTTGCGGATCTGTTGCGGATCTGTCCTCCGGTCCGCAGCAATGTTAAGAACCCAACTAAAGATAACAAGAAATTGTTGAAATCTGCAAATCTCGTTCCAATAGGTGTAAAAAAAAAAAAAAGAAAATGAATCAGCAAGATTGAAATAAGAAAGACGTTATTGTGGCCAGTTCGACGAGGGTGACAGATACACAAAAGTTACCTGAGATCTGGAAAATGGAGATCCTGAGGGATTGTCGGAAGCCTAATCAGGTGTAAATCTGGAGTTGGATAGGTTGATCTGTAGAGAGAGATGAAATATTGGACAGGTTTTGCGCGATTTGGGTTTTTGCAATTTGGGGATTTTTAAAATCTGATATTTTGGAAGAGGTCAGTCGTGTTAATTCCGTAATTTCAAGTCAATAATCGATGGTACTGTTCAAGTCCATGGTGGCAATCGTGGTTGTGTTGCGCGTTTCATTTGCTGAAGAGAAACAGTAAACCAAGACCAGGCCTTGGCTAATATAGGACCGACCTGTTTATTAAAAATGGATACCAAACAAGCTGATAAGCCCAGATGAAGAAGCAATCTATGGCTTATCAGGCTTACCAAACGGCCCCTCAGCGGATTAGAGGCGACAAAAGGAGACATGAGAATAACCGACCAACCGCCTTGAACCCGGTCGGTCCTTCTCCACTACCGAGGTACGAAACGGTCGGTTACTCCACGTTTCGATTTCTAAACATGTGGCCATCAATTCAACTCATGTTTCTTTCCCTTTTTCTTCTCAGATCAAAGGGGGGGTGGGCCTTCAGATTCTTTCCTTTTTCTCTGATTCTCCTTCTTCCCACAAATTACAGTTTGATTCTTCTTATCCCCCAAAACAATTGCAGAATAATCAATGGCTGAAACCACCTCGGCTCTCTGCTTCTCCACCTTTTCTGCGATTTCATCTCCATCTAGGGCTTCAACTTCTTCTTTTACTCCACCAAGATTCTTTTCCCAACTCCCCCGTCCCCGCTTCAACTTCACCGTCAAGGCCTCGGGTTCATCCCATTTCCTTGGAGACGATGCTTTCGGATTTTACCCATGGGAAAATCATGACTCCTGTATTTCCGCTATTTCTTCCTACTATATTTATCTTTTCAGATGACCAAGTTTGAATCATTGATTTATTCATTATTGTTATTATTTTTGTTTAATTGCATTACATAATTGTGGAGCATGGTATGGGTTCACCATGCAGAATTCTTGTTCTAAGTAATATTTGATTTGATTTCTTGATCCCCATTTTTTATTTTCCATTGGGTTCATTGTAGCAATACCATGGGTTTCGGAGGAGAGAATTACCCTGTTTACTTCTGATGGGCTAATTCAAATTGGTGGGAATCTTGTACCGCGACGGGTCTCGTCTTCTGATGTATGTTTTTCCTGGTTCTTTTTATGCTATTTGATTCTGATTCCTTGATGTATGGTTTTAAGGTTTATAGAGAATACAGCTCCTTTCCAGAATTCTGGATGGTGTTGGTTAGTTTGTTATTTGTATCATTGAATATAAATGATGGGCCCAGTAATGGTGTTTATTGTGTTAGAAGTTGGGAACTGATAATTCTTTTTCTAACTGAAAGACAACTCCTATTTGTAGGTATGCAATAGAAAGATGAAAGATGCTTAAATCTCGATTGTAATAAGTTTGTCCTTTAGAAGTTACATCACTTTTCTGTTTCTTTCTTTGGGTAATTACATATTAGTTGATATACATTCTTTCGAGTAGGTACGTATCGTATATCTTGTGGTATCTTATGATATTCTGCGTCTACTCTAGTCTAGAGTGTGTTGCTAAACGTCTGATCAGGAGTTTCTAGCAACTGGTACTCATTCAGTTGCTGATTTTAGTATTGTTCTTCTATTTTCAGATGGTATGTTCCGTTTTCTGATGTATTTATGTGTCGTATATATTGTGGTGTCTTACGGTATTCTGCGTCTACTCTAATCTAGAGAGTGTTTGTCTGATCAGCAGTTTCTAGCGAATGTTACTCATTCAGCCGCTGATTTTAGTAGTTTTTGTTCTTCTATTTTCAGATGATATGTTCCGTTTTCTGATGTATTTGGGTCTAGAAAGTGCCTAGTATGGTATTATTTAGGGAACTATGGTATTTTGTGGTCTATCGATATTTCCTTTTTTCTTTTCATATTTCTTACTTTCTCTTCTCTTCTGCGTTAACCTTTCAATAGTATAGTTTTAATGAGTAATAATAAGAATTACTAATTACTAATATGCATCATATTCGCCATTGCAGAAGAAACAAGGAAATGCCAAAATGTCTCAAAGATCTCAACGCTTTCAAGAGACCAATTACATGGATCCAAAACAAAGCCTATGTCTGGGAGCACTTTTTGACATTGCAGCAACAAATGTAAAAACCTTATGTTTTCAAATAATATCTATGTTCCAAATATTTTGTAATATCTTGTGAATTTGCTATGCATTAGGGACTTGATACAGGTAGACGCCTTTGCATATTTGGCTTCTGTCGCTCCATTGAGATGCTCTGTGATGTTGTGGAAGACACTGTCTTGGAGCATGGTGGAGAGGTATAAGTTGTCATATTTGTTTCTTTAAGGAAAATAAAAAGGAGTAAATTAAATTTTTTATTATTTATGTTATAGAATATAAATCAGTCTAGAAGTTAATCTTGATCAGGCCCATCTTATGAGAGCAGTGGGTGGGTGAGCTCAAATATATAGTGCCTTATTTGAATTGGCATTCTATGTTGTTTCTTCCTCAGGCCTTGGTTTCATACATGTATACAGGTGGCTATATCCTGCTATCCCTTTGTTGGAGGCATTTAATTCAGTTGCTTTATGTGTGCTATTCGTTGTCTAAAAATGTGGAACTAGAAAGAATAATTACTTTGTTAAGTAGTTGGACAAATTTTCTGAAAATCACTCTGCTTGTGATGGGTGGAGTCATGAATTTTGAGTTGGCAAATTTACCTTCTTAAGTATTGTAGGGTGTATATCACTGGAGATTGACAATGTTCTATACTCTTTGGAATGTTCTCTGTTTGATAAATATATAGCCATGGAAATTTAGATTGTTCTTGGGGGAACTGCATCTTTACGGAAACTAATCAGCCGATGTTATTGAAGTTGGGACAGACCTATTTTACTTTTCAATTTATGGTAGTGACTTAATAAGTTATGATTGGTCACTTGGGAAAACTGTGTATTTGCAATATTTTTAAAGAAACCAATTAAACAATGTCTTTGAAGTAGAGACCCACCCCATCCCCTAAGTTGTTTTGATGGCTAGAAATTTGTGGAAGTTTAAATAGTTCTTGGTTCTTGGTGAACTTTGAGGCTTGGAAGTTGGCAAATTTTGATGTGCTGAAGAAGCTATCGAGTCTTAATTAGGGCTGAGTAGAAGTTTAACCAGTGCTTCCTCTGTCCAAAAAAAACAAGAGTCGTGTTTATTTGATAAAGGTACAACCTTCGAAAAGCTATACATTTTCGCTTATGCTACTTTTGTTTATTTGTAGATTTTACTTATTTGTGAAATAAAATTTATAATATTTTACTTTGAATAATGAAACAAGAAATGGACTTTTGAAACATGACTGTTTTGTAGTTATAAAGCTTGCTGCCTTGGTTTTCTTTATCAATAGAGTGTTTGGAATTTCAGGTTGTTGCTGCAGAAAAGGCAAGCAGGGGAGATCTGCACGAAAAGCTAACGATGATTGTTGCAGTGCCATTACTGTGGGGAGTTCCTCCAGCTTCAGAGACGCTTCACCTGGCAGTTAGGAGCGGAGGTGGGATCGTGGACAAGGTCTACTGGCAGTGGAACTTCCTGTAAATGGTATAATCGGACCGCCTAACCATTCTTGTGGCTTATTTGTAAATAATATTAGCTGCAAATGCAATTATGTATAAAATCTGAAGATGTAAGTAATTAATACGCTTGTTAATATAATTTAACCATTCTTGCTTGTATATTACTGGGATATTTAAAGTGATGGCATAGTTGCCCTTCTAAATAGTTGACATGGATATTTGAAATTTGGTTGTGGCTTTGCTTGTTTTGGTTCTCTTATCTGGATGTTAGAAAGTGGCAAGCCTGCCTAGGATTTCTTGTACCTAGGGATGTAAATGAACCGAATCCAACCGAATATTAAGAAATTCGATTCGAATTCGAAAATATAAACTAAAATTCGAATTCGAATCGAATATTAATCAAATTTAAATAGATTCGTGAGAAATATTCGAAATATTCGATTCGAGATTCGAAAAGTTCTTTTTTATTTTTACATATTGATATTTCTTATTTTTTAAATTCAAATATTAAATTTTTAAAATATTTTTCAATTACAAATTTTAATAATATATATTATATATTAATTTTTTAAAATGTTTTTCAATTACAAATTTTAATAATATATATTATATATAAATTAATTTAAATATATAGCTATATAAATATATTATATACATATATTGAGTATTACATGTATTATTTAATTTTTTAAATATATTATATATAAACGAATCGAATATTCGAATTATTCGAATTGAATATAACTATATTTGAATTCAAATTCGAATATTATTCGAATCTTATAATTGATTCGTATTCGAATTCGGATTTTTCGAATCCGAACCATCTTAATCGAATTCGAATCACGAATCGAATAAAAAATATTTGATTTGTTTACAATCCTACTTGTACCCTAATAACAATCATGAGTAGTTAAAATACGTCCTCCTCTACCTGCCTGTTATTATTTTTATTATTTCTTTTTTCTCATAATCTAAAAACAAAGAAAAAACCTCTCCTCCCCCACGATGACTCGAACCCAGGACAAAAGGCCTAAGTAATAGATGCTCTGCCACTTGAGCTATTCAACTTCATCTTACCTGTTTGGTTTTACTGTTGCATAGACTAATTATTAGTGACGTGGAAGATGACTAGCATGACAATAAGGAGAGTTTTCCTTTACTCTCAAAAAAAGAGGAGAGTTTTCCTATTCATGAATGTAGAATATCACTCAATATTATCATCTCAACCACCACTATTAGTCATAATTTCAATGTGGTCATATTACGCAATCAACTTTCAAAAATAGGGCTTCATTGGCAAATAGCTAAAGTTACAACTTTTCTTTAGATGTTACTCATGACTTCATTCAACATATGGAAAATCCAATTACAAATTTGACAGCCCAATCTGGGAAACCATCAACATCCCAACAGAAGGGAGTTGAGGAAGAACAAGCAAAAAAGCCAAAGCATGGCATATATATTAGCTGACCGGCGACAATGAGCAACCGAACTTAGGTTAACTGCTTTCATCAATTGCCAAAATTCCTGAGATCCAAAACCCCGTTTGATCAACGAATTCGTAGGAAGAGACGACTGCTTGCACGACTTCCATCGAATCTGGAAAAATATAGATCTGACTGAACTGTTCTGTATTGCAACTTGTAATCTTTCCCTAATTGTCAGAATTTCACCTTCAAAACTTGAGCTAAACCTTTTGAGTTTTTGACCAAACACAACAATTTGTTTATCCTCGGAGTTGTGGAAAAATGCCACCAACAACGAAATTCTTTTTCTTAGTGTTCACAACAAGTATCGATATCTAATCGCAAAGTACCAACAAGTGGAGTAACCTAGGAAGAACTACTGGGGCTACCTGAAGGAAGGATTCTTGATATCAGAGGCAGGTTAGTCTAAGCTTTGACTCTTATCCTCCTTGAGAAATCTTAATGTCATAAACTATCTCCTACCATATGTTTTTTTATGGAAAGTATGTTCTATAGTTGCCACTCAGTGGATCCTCCACAACAGAAATCCTACTAAGCAAAGATACGAAGAATATAGAAAAAATTAACCAAAGAGTTTTAAGGGCTTATATTAGAAAGAAAGTTTTTGCCTCGGTTTTATAGCCTTGAAACAAAAGGGTTAATTTTTCTTATATTCTGAGTTCATACAAAGATACAGAAAGGGGATAACTTATTGTCTTTAATATTTCAAAGGATGGATAAGAATTAAGGCATTCTGTCTGGTGGCGGAAACTCTGTTTTTGAAGAGGTTGGCCCGAACATGTAACAAGATGGGATTTCATCATGTCTAGGAGGTGTTGGTGGAGATTTTTTTGAATATAAGACATAGTATTCAAATAATCTTCCAGTTGGTTCTCCTAGAAGGCCGACTTCAGGGTTGCATATTCTTTAGATATTATTATAGACATTTCTTATGAGTAATGACAAGGACTTATGACATTGACAATCAGTTATGACAATGACACTGATATCTAGATATTTGTAAGTACATTATGATAATGGCATTAATTATTTAATTGAAATTATGTTATAGCACAAAGATAGTTTTCCGGAACTCCTCAAGATGCTTAATGGCCTGACCCCTCCAATCGCCAAGTCTTTGACCCTCTGAACCATGATAAATTATTTGGTTTTCCGTCCACATTGCCAAGACTCCATAACCAATAGCTCAAAATCAGACTTATCCATGAGAGATTTAATACCAGTACAAAAGTCGAGGGTATGGCATTCTCCTTGGCTACGTATCAAATGGTAGAATTTTGTATTTTTCCACCAATTCCTCGTGCTTTTAAAAATAAACAGAGAATGAACAGTGTTATCAAGGTAGAATCCACATAGTCGACATCCACCTTTCCTCGGAACATGGTGTAATAATAAGTCCAGTTCAATTGAGATGATGTCATGGCACACCTTCCGACAAAAAACTTTTACCTTGGGCGCATTAATAGCCCAAATAAATTTCCACCATTGTGTAATGGGATGAGAAGATTAAATCATGAACACCAATAGCTCATTTGTATCCCTCCTAGACTGAAAAATGCCATTTTTTATATTATTTCTAATAACGAAAATCTTCCAAAGAGCTTTCGGGGAGAGGAATCGGGAGGATCTCGTCAGCGAGAAAAGAAGGAAAACATTTATGAATCAGCCTAGAATTCCAACAACCATTAGAAATAAGATTGGCGACCCGCCATGTATCGGTATCCAGTTCGCCAAAGGCTCCCAGCCGATTTTGTTTTGTTGGAATCCATTTGTCTGACATGACATAGATAAAACACCCATTTCCAACTCTCAAAATCAGACTGTCATCTAATAGCTCTCTACTCCACAATAGAGAACACCAAATAAATGATGGTTTACCTCCCAATCTAGCCTTCATGATATCTTGGTGCTTGAAGTATTGTGCCTTAAACACCTGGCTCACAAGGGATTGTGGATTATGTAATATCCTCCACAATTGATTTGCCAACATCGGTCTATTAGGAATCCCATACCATCCAAATGCTTGGGTTGACACATTAAATCCCACATTTTCCAATGGAGTTTCCTTTTTCCGCCTTCCATTCCCCACCAAAAGTTTGCACAATCCCTCTCAATGCTATTGCAAATACTCAATGGAATTCTAAAGCATGACATTGCGTACGTGGAGATGGCTTGCGAAATCGCTTTAATTAGGACTTCTTTACCTCCCTGAGAGAACATTCTTGAGCTCCATCCTAGCATTCTCTTGAAAACTTTCTCCTTTAAATACCTAAATTGAATTCTTTTGCTACGCATAGAGAAAGTAGCAAGACTAAGATAGATTTCATGACTGTTAACAACCGGAATATGCAATTGGGCTTTGATATCCTCCTCCAACCCGTCTCCGTGTTTGAGCTAAATGACAAGGCGAATTTCTCATAGTTAATCAACTGAACATAGTTTTCTCATATCATTTCAAACACTGTTAAACACAGGTGTTGCCTTCTCGAGAAGCTTCGAAAAAAACAAGACTATCATCGGCAAAAAAAATGATGTGATAAAGTCGGGCATGAATTAGCAATCTTGATACCCTTGAAAGCTTTGTATGATTCTACCCAACTCAACAGAGAGGATAGACCCTGGGCACAAATCACAAAGAGGACCGGTGATAATGGGTCACCTTGTTTGATTCCCCTTTCTGCTTGAACAATCTAGTTAGCTGATTGTTGAAATTTATAGAATAAGAGATTGATTTGACACATATCATTATCAACTCAACCCTGTTTTTCATCAAAACCTATCTTGGTCATCATCGCTTCAAGGGAACTCTACTCTATTCTGTCATATGCTTTACTCATGTCAAGCTTAAGAAGAGTAAATCCTTTTTACCACCCCGCTGATTTTTAACCCAGTATATACATTCAAACCCAATCAAAATATAAATTAACCTCCCCTACACAAAAGCACTCTGTGTTGCATCAATAGTATCACCCAAAATTTTCCAGAGTCTATTTGTAATAACTCTAGCCACAATTTTGTAGCAAATAGTGGTCAAGCTGATAGGCCTGAAATCCTTTATAGAAGTGGTTCTGGAACTTTTGGGATAAGAGTGATAATAGTGTTATTTGAGTCTTCCCAAAAGGACCTCTGATTCAACACCTCAAGAATAACCTTAGTCATCTCACGTCCCATACAACTCTAGAATTTTTTAAAGAAAAAACCAGGATATCCATCTTGACTCGGAGCTTTATCTGATCTGATTTCAGCTGCAGCAACCTTTTTCACCTCATCCTTAGTAAATTTAGAGCAAAGTAAGTTGTTCATCTTAACATCAACATTCTGGGGAACAAATTTCAGCACTTGTTCCATCTCATTCAAGCTACGCTGGGAAGAATTGAGAACTTGATCAAAACAGTCAACAATAATCTCGGCCATTGCATCATTAGAAGTGCAAAAATCACCATGTGTCGAAATCGGCCAATTAATATGTGACATTTCTGTGGGCAAAAGCTTGTGAATGGAAGTACTTAGAATTGCGATTAGCTTGTTTAAGCTAATTCATTCTAGTTTGTTGTTTCCGGAACCATTCTTTCAACGTTGGCAATTTCTCCACCGAAACTTCGAGTTCCTCAATCTGTCGTCTCTCAGTATTCTATTTATTGTGATTTTTTAGCTGGTTGATCACTTTATGCTCCTTCTCCAGTTGCTTGGGGATTATTTTAACAGCTTTGTTGGCCCATTCTGCTAAAGACTCTCCTCACAGTTTGAGTCATTTTTGAAGTAGCATGTGTCTGCGCATCTGATTCCAACATTCATGTACAACTTTCTCAAACCTCGGCTCAAGTGTCCATGCATTATCAAAACGAAATCCCTTATTTATATTTCCCACGACCCATGAGGGTCTATCAGAGGAACAACCCAAGTCGATCTTCACGTGTCTAAACAAAATTCAAGATTAGTTGCTCTAGCTGTTGGAAACAAGATACTCCACTGAAAAGAACAAAAAAATCCGTCAAGCCTCTCAAACACGATATCTTCATTCTTTCTCCTATTAACCTAAGTGAAGAAATCTCCAGATGCAAAGATGTCTCTTAAGCCTCATTCTTCAATTACATCACAAAACGCGTCTATTTGAGAACTAGGCGTGATGTTGCCTCCCAACTTCTCACTATAAAAAAATATCTCGTCGAAATCTCCCCGATAAGCTAAGGAAGATCACCAAAACCAGCATTACGTTTTAGAAGTCATAATAAATTCCAAGAGTGGTGCCGAAGAGAGACCTCTAGATTACTACAAAATGCAGAAAACCTCCATATTTTTCCATTACGTCTAATCACGCTATCAATGTTACCACTTGAGTAAGATATTATATACACATCAAAAGGAAATTTCCAGAACAAAATCAAACCACACTTCTTCCTTGGCTGGAAACGCAAAAACATCACTGAACCCGAGCTTAACCTTCCAAGCCTTCCATTGACAATTATTAACCTTTGACTCACTGATAAAGAGAAAGAATGGTTATTCTTAGGGATGAGTCGTTGCAATTCATTAAATGCCCTAGAGTTCCCTAGGCCCCGAACATTCCACACAATACAACTCATAATTGTTGGCGGGGTTGCAATGCAACCTCCGCCTTCTTTAGAGTAGTAGCCCAATCTACTTCTGCATCATTCAATTTGTTTTTTCTTGAGCGCCTCCCACATCTCTCCCCTCATCTTCCTCCTAATCCCTTTTCTTTTGGTGGTACATTAGGTTTTCTCGTCTGCAATATACCCCAATCTGTTTTCTCCTTCTTGTATTTTCAGTTAATACCACTTTGAGGGACTCCTTGCCTTAGAGATTAGTGAGGCCAATCGTGACCCATCAAAACCCACCCTTATTGGAATAACACTCATGTTCCTCTGTTGGCCTAAATGTTCAAAAGGTCGTAATCCAATGTGCCTCTCTCCCTGCTTATTATCAGCACCGACGGCAGTCGTGTTCTTATTACCCTTTCTATTAACTTTGCTAACTCTAGTGTTCCCATTTAAAAACTCAAAATTCTGTATAGCTCCTTGCTCACAAAGAACCTTGCTATCATTGTTAGTTCTTGTGTAAATTCGTTTTGTATTTATAAACAAGTGATTTGCCCGATTTCGGAGGGCTCATCCGACCAGCATTGTTCCTCTCTCCTCCCTTTTGTCTTTTGAGCTGGTCCTTCTCGAGCTACTGCATTTTCCTCCTTTTTGACTAAAGGTTTTTGATCGAGAATATACAAATGCTCTCATCCAGTTCCCAAAGTTAAGTTTCTTTTTATCAACGTCTTCATCCCCACATTCTCTAAAGGTGTGCCCATTCTCCCACAAGCAAAGCGAAAACCCGGTAGCTTTTCATAAATGATGAGGATGAGAATGGGTTCTTTCCCATGCTCAACTTCCACATTAACAAATTTGAGGAGAGGTTTCGTTAAATTTATGGTGTCTAGTATCCGAGTGTACCTGCCAAAGTAATTTCCTCCAGCTCCAAATCAATCTCCTCAACCTATCCAAGCATAGCTCCGGCGATCTCCAGTATATCCCTACTCATAAATGCCACTGGAAGGTTATGTAGTTGTGCCCATATAGTAGCAGACTCAAAGATCACCATATCGAGATTTTGCAACCCTTGCACTTCTTTGAAAACTACTAGATCTTGAAAGAAATTCCATGGCCCATCCTCTAAAGCATGTCTTATGACATGATAGACTGAAATTCAAATAAATATAAGTTTTCCCCAACTGTTTCAACATCAGTTTTTTTTGGTAGCTTGGAGAATATCTGGCATCTTCCCTCTGAAAGTGTCCCTATTAACACTTTTTGAAGCAAATATCTTCGCTAATAGAAAATTGCCCAGACGTTTAGAACCACCTTATGTTCTTCTTTGACCAACTCCAGTTCCATTGTGTTAACGAATTGTGATAACTCCTCCGGATCCATGGTAAAATGTCATCTTGACAGATTAAGTGATAATCCAACTGGAAAAGGTAGGGAGACAACTTGCACAAAGTTTACACTTTCTAACAAGAAGAGAGAAGAAAATTAATTTGAATATAAACAAAATCTACGTTAAAAAGGACTTGATTGAAATTGATGGCGCAGATTCAGGCGTAACACCAGAATGCGGCGATGAGAAATGGGGGAGGCCCCGTTGCATGGGGACAGTTCCAAACGATGTCGTTCACTCGGCCAACACGATCTCATTGGCTTCGGACTCGGTGGGATGGTCGGCGTTGGCCCTGCAAGTGGGCATTTGTTCGACCGTCTTGCACACTACTCTTAGGTAATGTTTGCTTTGGGTTAGCCCAACCGTTCACCGGTTGGGCCAACCCATTGCATGTTTTCTTAATTGGGCGTTGGCCCAACTTGAGGCCAAGTAGGGTTTGGGGGGGGGGGGGGGGTGGGGGACAAAAAAGGAGTCCCATGTGATTCCTGGCAGTGGCATATTTCACGAGAGAGGAGAGAGAAAGGGATGTGACTCCCCTTTCTGCTCTCCATCGTCTTCTTCTGCACATTCCTATCTCCACTATTTTTTTTAGCTTTCCCTGTTCTTGAAGAGAAGAGTTTTCGTCTTCTGTGTTCAAAAGTTATGGTATACGCTGTTCTTGGGCCCCCTATGGGGTGATATTAATGGCCCTCAACGGCCATTTTCAGAGATCTTTTCTAACATTGAGTGCTCTGTATTACGCGATTTAGGGCTTTTCAGAAATTTTCTGCTATTGCAGAGAATCTCTGCTGCATGCATCACTTTCGTCTGGTTTTTGTTTCGAAAATTGATTTTTTTACCGATTCTTACCCTAGTTGTTGTACTGTGTTTGTGTTGTGTACTTACTGTGTTAGTCTTCTCGATTTAGGGTTCGTTGACTGAATTTTTGTTATAGCTTATAAAGCCATGTCTTCAGATGAATCTTCGTCTGTTCCTAAGCCATATCAGCTGCGGAAAAGGAAAAAAAATTCAAAGCACCCACACACCTTGCACACACTTTGCACCAGTCCATTAGTTTGGCCATACAATCTTCGAATTAGGAGGAGGAAGGATTGCACCTCCTACTGCTGTGCTCAGACGGAGTCTGATTCGAGTACTGCGACTCTTCCCCCTCCCAGGAAAAAGGTGACTGAAAATACTTGTTTTAACTTGATTTGTTAAATTTTTATGGCCAAAATTATTCTGAATAATTTTCTGATGGATTTTGGTATTTTGAAAATAATTGTGACGGATCTGTGTTGAGGGTTTCGTTGGGTAGGTCATACATGAGATGTTCTGTATTTACTGTCTCTTTCCCTGTACCCTACGTATTTTGATGTTTCGACTGTTTGGGATGTTCAAGGACTTTTCTGTTCTTGATGTCTTTCGGGTTTTTGCCAAAAATTTTCTGATGCTCCTTATCTGTATCTTTTATTTTATCGTAAGCTTTGACAATAGACTATTCCGATCTTGCTGTGCTTTGGGTGTTTGCCAAAATTTGCAGATCCTGCTTATCTGTCTTCTTTTTTCCCGTAAGTTATGACATGTGACTATTCCGATCTTGTTGTCTTTCGTCTTTTTGCACAAATTTGCAGATGCTACTTATCTGTCTTTTTTTTCTGACTAAGGATTGACATGTGAAACTGATGTTGTTACGAATTATTTGGCTGTATGGGTGAATCTTGATTATTTGGCCTAGAAAGCATTGTTAGGTGATCGGATCCACTAGTCCACCATAGATGGGTTTCTATCACCCATTGAGTGCATAGAGTGAAACTTTCTCCCGAGGTCCGTCTAGTGGTCCGAATTTAGTTTAGGAGCTTTAGGTCTACGTTCAAGTGAGCGACATGCTTATTCCGTGAAATGACCCCACAATCGTTTCAATCTTTTTGGGGAATTCGTTATTCATTTGGACCTATCTGTCTTGTGTGCCTAATTATTCTGTGTTTATTCTTCTGCACGTAGACTTGTGTGTAATTTGTGCATATTGTATTGTATTGTGTAGTTTGTAAATGTTGTAGTGAAAGATTGTTAATTGTGGGGTCTAACAACAAAAGGACTGCTGTCTATACTCTTTTTAGCAAATTCATTGCTAAAAAAAATACAAATGCAGTCCCACATTTCGTAACATCACATCCCTTTGATACGGAGCAATTACGATTAACGGGTGTATCCAACAATAAACAAGGCAGACGGGAGGTGTTGTATGTTTTAAATAAATTGTATATTCAAGCAACATTAATGAATAAAATGATTGAATTTCGGGGATTTTACTTGACCTTTTTGTACGATTGCACATATTGTTCATATTCAACTGTAGACGTCTTATTGTATAAAATTGTAAGCAAAAAAAATTGAAATTGAAAGTTGGAAACACTTTAGTGCACTGCAAACCAAACAAAAAAAAGAGTGAACACAGACCGAATTAATGAAACAAAAAAAAAAAAAAAAAAACTTGGAGGAAGACGTTACAATTTGAATTCAATGGTGACATTATATAATAATTCTACCTAATATGTCGTGTTTTGGGTGTACAGTCTACGATAAAAATTGGATTGTGCTGAATTATTGTGCAGTATTGAAAACTGGATTGTCTTGAATTAGGGAAAAATATATGGTGCTGAATAATTAAAGCTATTGTGCTATGTGCTGACACTAAAGTGAAATTTGAAACAATTCTTTTCGTATTTCATATTAAACGCTTGAACAAATTGTGATTGGGATAGGGTCGCTCGAAGTTGAACTTTGGACAATTAACTAGGATAATGATTCACCATAAATTCGTGAAATAGTCTGGTTTTTAGATGCAGTGCATAATTTTGAGAAAATATTTTCATTTAAATTAACCTCAAGTTAGTTGGACAATTTAATGCGTGAAGTTATGCATACCCGATTGGCGAATTTTGATATAACAATTAAGGCAATACTCTTTTAGATGGCAAGTGCTAGCGGAAGTACTGGTGGTAGGCGTAACGCCTCAGGTGATCCACGCGCCACGTGGACGCGCACGACGGAACATGAGCTAATCACTCATACGCACGCTGAGTACATTATTGGGGGTTATTTAACTCAACAATGGAGTGATTTGACCCTCACTCGTATCTGTACAAAACTAAACGCTGGGAGGGATGCACGAACAGGGCTATATGATATAAAACAAGCCAGGGATAAGTTAAAGAACATGAAACGTGCCTACAAGATAATCCGTGACTGTCGCGGCAAGTCTGGTGCCGGTTGGGATGATGAACGAGAGACTGTCACTGGATCAGTCGATTTCATGGAAAGCATTTACGCCGTAGGTTTAGCAAACTCTATTCCTCCAATTTGTCATTGAACAACAATGGCATATTGGTTCTTCATAACGCTTTAATTAAACTTCCACCCTTAACACATCTTATGGTTAACAGCTAGGAACAGATTACCGGCGGATCATCGGGCACGGATGTCCAAACTACGATCTATGCAATGAAATGTGGGTGAACAGTCAAGCCACCGGATCCGCGGCCCTTTCTTCTGGAGCCGGCACCGGGGATACAAGTGGCGGGTCGAACGGATCTGGAAGACGTAGATCGTATGATTCCTTCGCCTTTTTAGGTGCCTCTAGCCAAGGAGCAGGGGAGGGTACCTCGACACAGCGGCGTAGGCGTCTGACGGCTGATGATGAGCGCGAAGCAAGGGCTAACTCAATGGCGCGATGGAACGCATACGTCGAACGCCGAGATCGTGGTTTAACTGATGTCCAGCTGGATGTAGGGCGTGAGATTTTTGACGAGGTGAACGCCATGGACCTGCACCCTGTTGCAAAGCGGACAGCCGGCGATTTATTGGTTGATAGGATGAGACAGCAGCTGTATCTCTCTTGGTCACTAGAGGACAGGAGGGAATGGGTCAAGGGGTTTACCCCACCTGAGTAGTTATTCGCTGAACGGTTGTTTTATCCTCTTTGTTATTGTTTTGGTCATTATTTTTTCGATGAACTCTTGGATGCTAGTTATGTTCTGAACGGTTGTTTAATTGATACTTGTTTCCTTTTCCTTATACTCTCTTATATATATTGCCTACTGATATTGTTCTCCTGTTCGTATTTCAATTTCCAATCCTTTTATTTCATTCATTCGCCATGTTCGAAGTTTCAATTTCAGATCCTATTTATATTTCCAGTGGGAGTGATATTAGTGGGCGGCCAAGAATGGATGATTCATCTGACAATGAAGATGTTTACGTGAATAACGTAGAAGAGGATGACGCTGAGGACCACATTGAGGGTTCCGAAGACTTTTATTACGACGAGGTTAACGATGAGGAAAACGACGAGGATAACAATGGAGATAATAATGAGGATAATGCTGAAGATGAACTAAACTATGGCCACGATGATAACACGGAGGAGGACATGATGGCGGATTATTTCTACAACGTTTTGTTATCGGAACCACGCACCTCGGGGAGTCGGACAAAAAATACATCACGTCTACAAGGTACCGATTGGATGGCCGAGATACTAACTACTAGGAACCATGCCCGTTTTTACTATAATGTTCGGATGTCTCGAGATTGTTTTTACTCCCTCGTGAACATGCTCAAAGAGCGGGGATTCATCCATGAAGACCACAGAACTAGGGTTAGTTGTGCAGAGTCTGTCTTGATCTTCTTGCGGACGGTTGCCATGCATCTTCGCTTTCGTGATACAGAGGAACGGTTCCAACACTCAACTCAAACAATCAGTAAACACTTCCACATTGTCTTAGATGCTCTTATCGCCCTTTCCCCCGAGCTGATAACCGGCCCCGACTTTACGCGAATCCCAGAGAGAATCCTCAATGACACGAATGTCTTTCCCTTCTTCGAGGTTAGTTTTCCTAAATATGTATTATTATGACAGCTGAGTCCATACAAACGGAAAGATTTTTATTCCTTCTTATATTTGATGTACTGCGTAATGACGATTCGTCTCCTCTTTAACCCGCAGCACTGTGTTGGAGCTCTAGACGGTACACTGATTCCGGCGCATGTACCCTTTTTTGACCAAACAGCCTACCGTTCTAGGAAAGGTTCAACAGTACAAAACTTGCTGGCCGTAGTAGATTTCGATATGAAGTTCACTTACGTTTGCACGGGGTGGGAGGGCAGTGCTCACGATGCTCGTGTGTTGATGCACGCAGTCATGAACGATCAGCATTTTCCATATCCGCCAGATGGTATTTCTAAACACATGGTTATTTGCCATAAACACCCAACGGAAAACATTACGTGAAACTAATGCGGTGTAGTTTGATTTGTAGGTCGATATTATCTGGTTGATGCGGGATACACTAATTACGGTGCTTTTCTGGCTCCTTATAGAGGAACTAGGTATAATCTTCCTGAGTTCAACAATGGTGGGATACTGCCTACTGATGAAAAGGAATTATTCAATCATCGCCATTCACAGTTACGGAACTGTGTAGAGCGGGCATTCGGAGTGCTGAAGAGCCGTTTCCCTCTCCTTCGGTACGGTATGCCTAGTTTCAAAATAACTGATCAAAGGAAGATTGTCATGGCGTGTTGCGTTCTACATAACTGGATCAAACAATCGGGGATCCCAGACGATTTATTCCTTGGACTACCTCAGCACTTTGAAGCGGACAACATGATCTTCTCCGAGCGACGTCTCCCTACCACAGCTACTCGAGAAGAGCAGGGCGAAATGCGTGATGCAATAGCGATGGCTCTTTGGAATGCACAAGGATAATAAATGAACCGAAGGACGGGAATCACTTTTTTACATATCATATATTGTTTATCTAACATGTATTTGAATATTTTCGAAGACGCGCTAATTTAACACTGTTTGTTCTTAGAACGTATATAACATTTAAACGTTGTTGTTGTCTTGGTTTATCTGTTTTTTGCTGTACCCCCCTTTATCTCGTATTTTAATTGGTGTGTATTTTCTATATTCATTGTTTACTGCACTATCCAGGACCTCTCTAAACAATTACTTTGCAGTTAAAATGAACCGGGCCACATGGACAACCGGGAATGAGTCTACGTTCCTTTATCTCCTACACTGTGAGCACCTGGATGCACTCCCGGAGAGGCTTCATTTCGATGACGACTTGCTCGGTACTGTCGTACCACATCTTAATAGCCTAGCTCCCGAACCATTTGTCTACACACTTGGTCAAGTGAGGACGAAACTTAGTCTTATTCGACGGTCATGGAGATTCACCTCGCATGTGAGGAATATGTCCGGTGTTGCGTGGGACCCTATACGCGAGACTGTACTCGCCGATGATGAGTTGCTGGAGGCTATATACCAGGTACATAGCTGCTTACCCATTTTGGATTTAAATGTTATTGGTCTTCAATTAATATGGTTATTTTTTAAAACTTGTTCATGGATTTCAGACGAACCCTATGGCCCGAAACATGCTACAGAAGGGACATCCGTGTTTTGACTTTTGCACGGAAATGTTTAGTGACCAGTTGGAGCCGGTGATTGATTTGGACTATATGAATTGCGTTAATGTAGTCCGGGCGATGGAAGGTGTTGAGATTTTGTTAAAAATCTCGGCAACTCAGCGCCTTCAACTGGAGGTAAACACAGACATGTTTTTAGAGATGACTGCATTGGAGAGGAGAAATTGGGTGCTAACAAATGAGTAAATGGTGTGGCGTTATGAATGATGTAGATCATTTAAATGGACTTTCTTGTATGTTTAATTATGTTTGAATTCCGTGGCTTTTAGTCACAAAACATGTTTATCCTAATTCTCTTTAAGGTTTTAACTCCATTTTTTATTTACTGAGTGTCCAATTCATGATCAAACATTGAAGAAGCCCCGTATTATAAAATAAATTCATTTCACTGGAAAAGATACCAAAAGAATCAGGGAATTAATTAGCCATATACACAACATATTGATTCAAAACTGTTAAAATTAAAAAAATGAAAAAAAAAACGTCATCAATTTTTTATCCCCAAAAAAAAAAAAAAACGAAATTTATAAATAATATTAATTACAACAATATTTTCGCCTCAAAGTAAAGATAACAATTATGTGATGATGTTTGGCATTTTTTTTTTTTTTATGGGTACATAAATTAATTAGAATTAATTATATACGATAAGGAAAAAAAAAACAATTAAAACTAAAACAACTAAACATCACAAATCAACAATCACACACAAAATCAATCAATCACAATTCCCAACACTACTTTAATTAATACCCCAATCATTAATAACTAACTCTGACACACATCACATCACCTTTTACAATTAATAATTAATTCCCAACAACCAACCCACAACCCCAACCACCCAAACAAACATCACTCTCTTCACAACCCCAGCCACTAACACCATCTACTTACCCAACCCCAGCTACCCCAGCCCCAAGCAAACATAGCCTTACATTTTTCTAATCTGCACACGTACACATGCACTGATATATGCACCATTTTTACAGTGGAGAAAGAGGATAACTTTTCAGTTTACAGTATATATCAGTCTGCAGGGACGCGTCTTTTCATGTGAGAGGAGAGAGGAGACAAATGGCTTTATCGAATTAGAATGAGGAGTTGGGGACAAAATGCTAAAAAAACATAGGTTGGGGGGATTGAGCCAACCTCAATGCATTGGCCCCAAACCCAAAAACATGCCCTAAATATAATTTGTTTCAGCTTATCTTTTTTATATTCATTTTTTTTTTTTTTACTTTTTGTTCAAAATGCATCTGTTAGGTTCCTTAATCATCCACAAAATATTGTCAAAGGTTCCTAAATTATCCACAGAATATCTCAAAAGGTCCCTCACTTATGGTACTTATAAATATCTCTTAGTTACACCAAAAATATTTAAGAAGGTTCGTCAACTATTGGAAGTATTTGCAAAGATCATTTAACAATTAAAAATATTTGTAAGGTTCCTCAATAATCATTTTTTTCCTTACAAACCGTTTCGCAAAAAGATTTATACAAAAATATTGATAACTAAGGTTGTTTTGATTTTGATTTTTAATAACAGGGTGTCTTTCGCTCTTTTTACTGTTTATTATGTAGTAAAAGGGTTATTTGTCTATAATGATCCTTGCACCCACAAAGTTCGCTTGTATAGATTTGGTTGTCCCGATCATCGAGATATACAAGGCTCAATAAACCATTTTTGCAAGAAACTTTTTTAATCAAAAATTCTTTACATGTATGATTAGCCACATCATTAAGAGAAAAAGTAGCTTCTAAAGAGAGGCCATATAAAGAAAAATAATTGTCCTAATTCTTGAGGCTAGATGGTTACAAAGTTTAAGCCCTATGGACCATCAAGGGCAAGAAAGTATGTCTAGTACACTATAAATAGTAAACAAGACAAAAATATTGTTGAATTTTAAGAGGTGGGGAGAAAAAACATTAGTGGTCATGAAATAGAATAGGAAAAGACAGGTGTTCAATTTTATTTTATTTTGGTCACTACGCCTCCTTTTATATATTCCATTACATGATGATTGTTATCAGTGACATTTGCATTATGACCATACCTTTTGGGCAGATCCTGCGCAAGGGCATAATTTCTTTTGTTAAAATTAATTTTTTCAGACTAGCCTCTAATTAAAAATACAAATATAATTAATAACTATGACAATACGAAATTTAAATGCTAACTATCATTTTGAAGCACTTGAAAATTCTTAACATTTTTTTTTTCTTTTTTTGACCCTAAATCAAACATTAATGTTAAAATTTTAATTACCTCCTTCACAAATAATTTATCATTAATATTATTTAATGCATTTATAAAAAAATTAATCTAGAAAAAAAATGTGCCCAAGCTATTCTGCCCGGGCATCATTTTCCTTTGCATTATCTACATGTTCTTTTTTCCGTTTTATTAGTTATACAGTTCCAAAATTTTGACATTTGATCTTTCACACATTTAGGTACCTCTATGTGACTCGGTTAATTGATATAGTGTATTTTCCCTTCATTTTGTTGGAAAAAATTATTAACAATGGTGTACTTGAAAATGAATCTTAAAACGACGGGACTGGCAAAATTAATGCATGACTTTGAGTCTCTGTCCTTAAGATGATATTGCATACAATTGCTCATGGTCAGCGGCAATCGTCCCTAATATACGACTTTTAACTTTAGGATCGTAGCATAATTTTGGCGAATTACTTGATACTCAGGACTTTCCTGAAGACTCAAATACCACAATAGCAAACGATGACACGTGCGAACTGTAGGGAAGTTGCGTTGTATTCGATCGAGTTCATTCAACTGATTGGAGATATAAATGTTGAAGCCTACTAATAGACTTTTAGGCATCATTTCACGAACAGTTGCATCCTTGCAACTTGATCAATCGGAACCTTTAAATTGTACATCTTGATTAAAGGTCACAATCTTATGGTTAGATTGCATCATTATGCAAACACTCACGACCTTTCATTTTCACTTATCCCGCTTGAACATACGTAACTTTTCGAGACAAATGTTCGTCTAATAGACACTTTTTTCATTCCCACTCCGAAATTCCAACAATCTCCCACATGAAAGAAAAGAGTTTTTGACAAGGTACTCCAAAGATAGAATTGCTCAAAGATTGGTCAAATCCAACCTTCCAAAGCCAACTTCTAACGCAACCCCAACATGAATGACATCTAATGCATGAACTCTAGACTGACACACACAAGAAAGTCCTGACGAACTGACCTTGCATTGAGATAGGTAGCTTTCAATTTTGAACCTTCCTTAGTGAGATGCTATCGAATCTACCTTTTCAGTAAATGCGATGTCTTGAACTGGCGGCTTTTTGTGTAAACCAAGGCAATAACATTCACATTATGACAATTCTAATATCTTTCGATTCTCACGTTGTGTCCGTTTCGGCCATGGACCATATCTTGGATTCATAAGTGTTTAACTTGAAACAACATTGCTTCTCACTTATATAGGTGACCTCCTATTAGGACTTAATCCTAGAGTAGCCTGAAATACACCACCACATTTGATGTAGGATTCATTAAAAGCGTAAGCTTAACCTCACCACACATCATCAGGAAATCACTTACTGTTTGTGGGAATGAGCTGAATGAGTTCCAAGTTCTAGACTGAACACATTCGAGTTCCAAGTGCGCGTATGAACCGTTCATAACTTAGTTATCTCATTGAACCAAGTTCATGGAAACTCCACTCATCGTGGTTGAGTTATCCGCTATGGCTGTTATGGTGTGTGGGTTTTTAAACTCTTCCCCTAGACATGCAGCATAGTTGATCTTTCTTTAAAATTTTCATTCACAGATCCGTTCTATATTGGAGATCAGCTGCCTTATGGCCTCCATTTCTGGCTTTAGGTATGTTTTTACCTTAGCTGAATACCCCCCACATTTGAAACCTCTATGTGGGAAAATTGTATCCGCCCACAATTAAATGCTTATGCAAAAAGACTTAATCTCTTCATATTTTGACATTTATATGGAAACTTAATTTCAATACAGGGGTGTCTAGGTTATTTACATTGAAAGTAATCAATCCATAATTAGATTACTTATTTTGTAGTCTGGAAACTACTTAGCTATTTCTTCAGCTATCAATGATTCAGCCCATTGGACTTGCTCAAATCCTTTAACTGATTCAGCTTATGTCCACGATTGAACCTAATGGACTTAGACCTATCTAATTGGGCTCATATACTCTTCAAGGACAATACCACTTTTTGACTGCTTGAGTCCATGTGGATATCCATTTAGTTATGTAGGATATTTATCCTCTTTGGGCCTCTACGAAGTTGTACCGTTTCGCTTTTGGGCTTACCCCAAATTGCCTCGTAGTGATGAAATATTTTCACAAATAAATGCATGAACACCTCTTTATCTAAACAATGTGTGATTGTTTTTCATCTCAACCAACATTTTCTGCTCAAATAAAATCTTACCGAAATTCTATCTTTGGGACTACTCGATCTTTATTTATACAAGAATTTCCACCATCCGATTAAATTGAGTGTCTATCTGTGCCCTAGTAGCTTTATAAAGACACCATAATATGAGTCCCAAAATTAACTATGCCCTCATACTTAAATTAATTCGAGTCTCAAAAATTTATTTAGGCTCTCAAACTTGAATTAAGCCAATTTTTTTTGTCAACTCTAGTTGTAATTATTTGAAGTTTTTTCAAACTTCTACATGTCATTTGGACATTCTTGACTGTTTGCAGACAAATTGATCAGGTCCAAAGACACTCACAATTTAAGTTACCAGACAAGACCTCAAATACAAATACCTTTAGGCCCGGATTTATAAGACAATGTATATATTGGCCCATAATTGGACTTTATTAACCCATTATCAGCCAAGCTTCAATATGCCTAAGAAGAAATTATGGTCAATTTCTGGGACCTAAAAAATTTAAAAAGTTGGTGACGGCTCAAATTAAATTCCGACCCTTAATTTGACCGAATTCATTCCCTTCTTCATTTCTCTTAAAAGACGAAACTTTATCTAGAAAGATATTTGCATCTCATCGTTTCATATTCTCCAACCGCAACCACATAGTAAACTATTGCAATGGACCCTTATCCCCTGCGGCTTTTGTATGAATAACAAGATATTCAAAAGTCGCGGGTCTGTCTCAATAAGATTTCATCATCATCGCCGACGTGGTTTCATCTAGTAGCGGGCATTTATTGTACCACTCCACCATCGCAGATCAGATTAAGAGAAATGAAACAATCATAGAGCGTATATATATATATATATATATATATATATATATATATATATATATATATATATATATATATATATATATATATATATATATCAATGACAAGATGATGGTGATCTCATTGACCAACTCCATAACTATTAGTGCAACCGCCATCAATCAGCCAGATTTTCAAACACACAAAATATCGTCTTATGATTGTAGGAAAAATATTAACAATGATGTACTTGAAAATGACTTTAAAAACGAGAAACTGGTAAAGTCGACGCACGAGTTTGACTCGTTGTCCGTAAGACGATATTGCCCTACATACAAGTGCTCACGGTCTGCTGCAACTGTAACCAGGATAAAATGACTTGAAACATTAGATCGCAGTGACATGCCTAAGTTCTAATCCTAAATACCGCAAGTATACGGGTGTAGATGTGTATAGGATAATTTAAGATTGATCCTCAGAGAACAGGCTAACGCAGTTCGATACCCCAATTATATAAGATTACCCTAACTAGACACTCGATTTGCAAAGTTGTTTTAATAAAATAACTTACTTATAATTGACTTAACTTGTCAAACGAATAAATTCCAATTAACAAAAGTGTATCCTAGGGCTTCGATTTCGTGAATTACTTCAATGTTGATTAAGTTTAACTTATAGACTTTTAAACTAAGTTTTAGTATTTATTAGGCGGCACTTAATTAACTTAATCCTTCTCTTGAAGTGACAAAGTCGTGGATTGAATAGGACTACTACCCTCTCGAGTCAATTAATCCTAACAACTCCTAAAAGAGCCTTAACCTTTGCCTACGCAGTCATAGACAACTACGCTATATGTCGTACGTCTCTCGAAGCGGAATTGTTAAACTTGTAAACTAAGCCTAAGTGATCAAATTATGCTCAGTTATGGAAGAAAACAAAATCTATAGATAAATACTTTAAAACTGGAGTCTATAAATCAAAACCTTAAATCAAACATTATCATAAACACTACTCTCTAACCTAGCACACGAGTAGTTTAGCTACTCATGCCTAGTATTAAATTAGTACAAGAATTCATAGATTGCATCGAAAAGAAATAATTAAACTGGATGGGCCGGCTCATCAATCTTCGTCTGCTCGTTCTTCAAATCACTCTCTAAATACTCTTCAATGCGGATATGATGTAATGTATGTGATGCTCCTGAAAAACGAGCATTACTTTTCTTTTTATAGACTTTGGAATAGTCCTGGAGTGCTTAGGAATAATTCCTACTTGGGACAGGAAAGTTCTTCAAAAACGGACTTTTGACGCGGTCGTGTTGTGCTTTTGACGCGGCCGCGTCACTTTGGACTTGAAATTTCTTTAAACCGCAGCATTTTGACGCAACCGTGTTGCGTGTTGGACGCGGCTGTGTTGCATCTCTAACGTAGTGGCGCCAGTTCACATCTGGTTTTACTTTTGGACCGGTTCAGGTTGTTGAGCCGGTCTATGTCAGTTTTTGGCCGGTACGGACCGATTTTTGCCAGTTTTCATTTCCGTTTGACTTATTCTTTCGTCCGTTAGTCGTAAATCACGACTTTTAGTCCTGAAATCGCTCAAAAATACCTGAAAACAAGTGAACACATTAAATGGTCCAAATTATATAAATTTATCCAACTTTAGACCAAATATGCACCTAATTGCTATAAAATACTATCCTAAATCGACCTAATTACATGCATAATTAACATGTATCAAAACCCCCCAAACTTAGACTGTTGTTCAAAAGACAAACAATACAAGTGATTTATGGAATGATTTAGGGCGATTGGATGATGATTCAGTTTCAGACTGATTTTCTTTTTACAAAATTTAGGCAACACAATGTACTTCAGTATATGTGATAACATGAAAATCAACTAATCTCGAGACTTTGAACTTTCGAGTTATTTAATCCGCATCGGTTATGTATTTCACTCATCTCCCAAGTGTTTAGGCTAATTTCATTTCCGCTCATATTGAATTACATGCAAAGCCTATCATATGCTTGTCAATCGTCTAAACTAGACCTCGAACTCAATGTGTGTGAAAAAGGATAAAAAAGGTCTTTTCTTGGTTGTAATGTTGGCTTAAGGTAAGGTGGGATATATTTGGCTAAAAGTGACTACTTTTGGACTAATCAAGTTATTCCTAACCTGACCACCCCTCAATATAATCACTCAACCTCACTCTTTAATTTTCAGCAACTCATCCCAAAAGAGATGAATTCTTCACCTTCAATAAACTTTTACAACTAAAGTGCTTTTTCAAAACACAATCAATATAAGGTACCACATTTTTTCGGACTACCCGACTGTGCTAATCAATTCAAACAATTCTAAGCACTTTTATGAATTCCTAGCCTCTCCTCTTGGCAATTTATTAACAATCAACTTTTTCTCAATCATTTTTTTTTTCTTTTTTTTTTTTCTCAGCTAGGAGAGACTATTTTCTCTTTTGTTTTTCCACTATCATTCTTCTTTTATTTCCTTCATCTTTGAATTTATCTTCTAATTTGCCCATTCATTCCCTCAAATTCTTCACCCAAACTCCCTTCCAGTTCTCTTCCCTCTAGCTTGATTAATCCAATTAAGGCTAAAAGATTTAAATCGAAAGGTTTCGGCTGTCATTGTTAGGCTATGAAAGAATAAGACTATAAAGCTCAAGTGGACTAACTAGGGATAATTGTTGATGTTAGGTTTGAGAACACTTACAAAACACAAACTACAAGTGCAAACCAGAAACGAACGAAAAATAGATTGAAAATCAAACACTAAAAATCGAACGCAAAACCAGAAAACAAAATGAAGAACAACAAGCTTTTATGTGGTTCGATCAAGGTGATCTACATCCACGGAGGCTCTATACACCTCAATTCACTCAACTATACAATCAATTACAAGAAACAACCCAGAAAACCAGAAGCCCCAATTCACACTCCGAATTGAGCTTAAGAACCCTAGCTCTCAAATTCTAATGATTGATTAGTGTTTACAGAGGGAAAAATACGTGTATCAACCATTCTTTACAAGTGGAACAAACTTATATAAAGAGCTAAGCTCGAATCAAGAACCTCTGAGAGCTGGAACCAAAATCAGTTGCAACTGCTTTTCAAACTGTTACGAGTCTTCCACAATGGTTTTTCATGCGTCAGTCCAAAACCGTTGCGTATTTCTGTTATAACCGTCGCTAACCCGGTTCTCCAATAACTTCGAAATCTGAACTGAAATTATCCCGGTTCTTCGGCCCAGTTCTTTCCAACCCAAACCCGGTTCCTGATCCTACTCAACCTCTACTACAAACTATGCTCACTTGAAGAAATTGAATTGACACCTACAAATCTCCACCTCAATGAATTCAAGTGCACTTCATCACCTCCCACTGTCTTCTCTTCTCCAGGTTTTAATCACATTGTTCAAGCCTTATCAGGCTTGAGCAATGTACCATCTTACTCCTAGGAACTGCCTTAGTCAAGAAATCTGCCGCATTATCCAATGTATGCACTTTCCTAACTTCAACAGAACCAGCTTCAATGATATCCCTTGAAAAATGAAGTCTAACATCAATGTGCTTAGACCTTTCATGAAAAGCTTGATGCTTCACCAAATGAAGAGCACTCTGATTGTCACACTGAATAGTAACACAACCTTGTTTTATTCCCAAGTCCTTGAGAATTCCTTTGAGCCGTAAAGCTTCTTTGATAGCCTCAGTTAATGCAATGAACTCTGCTTCTGTTGTTGATAATGCAACCACTGACTGCTGCACACTCTTCCAACTCACAGCTGTACCATACAAAGTAAAGACATACCCTGTAACGGATTTTCTAGTATCCACATTCCCAGCAAAGTCTGCATCAACATATCCTACCAAAGGTGTGGTATTTGCTTCTTGTCTCTGGAACTTCAATCCCATACTGACAGACCCCTTCAGATATCTTAACACCTGCTTTAAAGCTTCCCAATGTGATTCTCCAGGATTTGACATATATCTGCTTACAAGAGACACACTGTAGGCCAAGTCTGGCCTGCTACATATCATTCCATACATCAAATTGCCAACACCACTGGCATATGGAACATTCTTCATGTAAATCTCCTCAGCTGCAGTCTTAGGGCACTGATCCTTGGATAACTTTGTCTGTAGATTAACTGGAATACTCACTGGTCTGGATTCATGCATGTGGAATCTCTCCACAACCTTCTGCAGATACTGCTTCTGTGAAAGCCATAATGTTCCAGTCTCTCTTCTTCTAATGATGTCCATTCCCAGAATCTTCCTAGCTTCCCCTAGATCTTTCATGTCAAATTCTGAGTTCAACTTTCCTTTTAGCTGTTGTATCTTATCCCTGCTCTTACTGGCTATGAGCATGTCATCCACATATAACAACAGAAACACCTGTTCAGCTCTTGAACCTCTGTTAAAGTATACATAGCCGTCATATAAGCTTCTAATGAATCCTGCACCCATCATGAATTCATTGAACTTCTTATTCCACTGCCTGGGACTTTTTTTCAATCCATAGAGTGACTTCCTGAGAAAACAGACCTTCTCTTCAGTTTCTGGAATCACAAAGCCCTCAGGTTGCTTCATGTATATCTTTTCAACCAGATCTCCATGCAGGAATGCTGTCTTGACATCTAACTGCTGTAGTTCCAAGTCTTCTTGAGTGACCTTTGATAGAAGTAATCTGATAGAGCAATGCTTCACTACTGGAGAAAATACTTCATTATAATCAATGCCTTCCCTTTGAGTGAAGCCCCTGGCAACCAATCTTGCCTTATACCTAATCTTATCAGCTTTTCCAACCTCCACCTTTTTCTTGAAAATCCAGTTTGAGCTTACTAGCTTTTGCCCTTTTGGTTTGTCTACAAGCTTCCAGGTTTGGTTTCTCTCTAAGGATTCCATTTCCTCCATCATGGCCACTATCCAGTGTTCACTTTCACTGCAACTCACTGCTTCCTAAAAACTGCTTGGCTCTTGAAACTCCAAGTCTTCTGCTACACTCAGTGCATAAAACACACTGCCAGCTAATCCATAGAAATCAGGTCTTTGGATTTGTCTTCTGGGCCTGTCTCCTCCTATGCTATAGGTTCTGAGATTTGCCATCTCAGTTTGACCTTCTTCCTCTTCTGATGAACTGTCATCTTCTTGCTGAGCTTGTGTATTCTCCTCTGGTGGTATCTGCTCCTTATTAGGCTCCACCTGAACATAAATTCTTTCAGGTTCCACAGCTCCATCAGCTTCCTCTTGACTTCCAGTAGAGTTGTATCCCATTACATCTTCATTGAACTTTACATCTCTACTTATTAGGAGCTTCTGGTTTCCCTGTTCTAAGCACCATAGCCCGTAGCCTTTTATGCCTTCAGGATATCCCAGAAATACACACCTCTGTGCTCTTGCATCAAGTTTATCTTGCCTAATGTGAGCATAGGCTAAACAACCAAACACTCTTAAGTCATGGTAGTGTGGTGTCTTTCCACTGCACACTTCTTCTGGAGTTTTAAATCTTAGAGTTGATGATGGTGGCCTGTTGATCAAATAGCATGCTGTATTTATTGTCTCTCCCCAGAAGGATTTAGGTACTAGCATCAATCAACATGCATCTAACTCTTTCCAGCACAGTTCTGTTAAATCTTTCAGCAACTCCATTCTGTTGGGGGTTTAGAGGGACAGTTCTATGCCTTGTGATACCCTTCTCTTCACAGAACTCTGTGAATTCAGTGGATAGATATTCCAAGCCATTATCAGTCCTAAGATGTTTTAGTTTCTTCCCTCTTAGGTTCTCCACCTGATTCAACCATGTTTTAAACTTGAGGAATGCATCACTCTTGTTTCTCAAAACATATATCCAGGCTTTTCTGCTGTAATCATCAATGATGGACATGAAATACCTTCCCCCTCCATGTGTTTCTGTTCTTGAAGGCCCCCCAATATTAGAGTGTACATAATCCAGGGGTTCCTTAGTGGAATGAATTCCTTTTGCATAGGGCAGCTTCTTTGCCTTCCCCAGAGCACACTTGTCACAGAACTCCAGTGTTCTATTTCCCATTTCACCAACGATACCCTTCTTGGATAACTCCTTCAACCCTTTCTCTCCAATATGACCCAGTCTTCTATGCCACTTCATCACATCTTCTTTGCTTATCACAGAATCAGCACATCCTATCACAGGTGATCCAATCAAAATAAACAGGCCATTGTGTTGCCTTCCTTTGATTACCAGCTTATTGTGTTTAGTGATGTGAAGATGAGCATCTAGGGAATTGAACTGACAGCCATTTGCCACAAGTGAACCAAGGGATAATAGATTTCTTTTCAGTCCAGGGACATACCTCACTTGAGAAATAGTTCTGATGACTCCATCATACATATTAATTTGAATTGATCCTGTGCCTTTGACTCTGCAAGAGTGATCATTTCCTAGCAGTACACATCCACCATCTTCTTTCTATAGATCCTTGAACCAGGATTCATTGGGACACATGTGGAATGAGCATCCAGTATCAAGTACCCATTCCTTTTCCATTCTGGTGTCTGTGTTGTTTAAGACTTCTGGGATGTCTTCTTGATGCTCTGTCATTGCCACCTCTGCCCTCTGAGTCTCCTGCTTCTTCTTCTTTTGTGGACAGTCCTTCTTTAAGTGTCTTGTTTGCTTGCATTTGAAACACTTCCTGGTTTCAACCTAGTCACCTTGTTTCTTTGCATTCTAAGTTCCAGATTTGTTATCTTTAACTCCTTGGGACTTCTTCTTTTGGAAATTCTTTTTGAACTTAATGTTCAATCCTTCTCCTCCTTGTGCAGAACCCTTTTCTCCCTGATTCTGAAAACACTTGGTCTTCAATGCTGACAGGATGGATTCATAACTGATTTTTCCATCTCTTCCAAACATGAGTGCATCTTTAAAGCTTTCCATAGATTTTGGAAGAACATTTAATACCATCAGGGCCTTATCATCATCCTCCAAGTTCACCCCCAGATCTTCCAGCTCTTCAATCATCTTGACAAACTCATCAAGTTGATCAGAAATGACTTTATCATCAGAGATTTTGAGGGACATTAATTTCTGTTTCAGAAATAGTTTGTTGGATATAGACTTTGATTGATAAAGTTCCTCCAATTTTCCCCATGCCTCCACTGCATTTTTGCACCTCGAAACCTCCCTCAAAGGTTTATCACCCAGGCATAAGAATATCAAACTCAGAGCCTTCTTACCTAATTCTGGAAACTTGGATTTCTCAGCATCAGACCATTGATCAACAGGAAGAAGTGCAGAGTCTAAGCCATTTTGAATCAGCACTGCATTCATTTAATCTTCCAGAGTGAAAAGTCATTCTTACTAGAGAACTTCTCCACATCCATCTTTACTCCAACCATTCTTCTTCTTCTTCTTTGAGTTTGTGTGTATGTTTCCCACAGACGGCGCTACTTGTAAGGTTTGAGAACACTTACAACACACAAACAACAAGTTCAAACCAGAAACGAACGAAAAACAGATTGAAAATCAAACACTAAAAACCGAACATAAAACCAGAAAACAAAATGAAGAACACCAAGCTTTTATGTGGTTCGATCAAGGTGATCTATATCCACGGAGGCTCTATACACCTCAATTCACTCAACTAAACAATCAATTACAAGAAACAACCCAGAAAACTAGAAGCCCCAATTCACACTCCGAATTGAGCTTAAGAACCCTAGCTCTCAAATTCTAATGATTGATTAGTGTTTACAGAGGGAAAAATACGTGTATCAACCCTTCTTTACAAGTGGAACAAACTTATCTAAAGAGCTCAGCTCGAATCAAGAACCTCTGAGAGCTGGAATCAAAATCAGTTGCAACTGCTTTTCAAACTGTTACGAGTCTTCCACAACGGTTTTTCATGCGTCAGTCCAAAACCGTTGCGTATTTCTATTATAACCGTCGCCAACCCAGTTCTCCAATAACTTCCAAATCTGAACTGAAATTATCCCGGTTCTCCGGCCCGGTTCTTCCCAACCCAAACCCTGTTCCTGATCCTACTCAACCTCTACTACAAACTATGCTCACTTGAAGAAATTGAATTGACACCCACAGTTGATGTTATGGTCCAAAGGCAATTTTTTCCAGTTCAAATGAATAGGCTTAAACAAAAAAAATGCCTAAGATCACTTCCTAAATCACACCACAAATTTGACACATTCTTAGTAAAGACTCAAGGTAAGTTCTAGAGACTAGTGCACGTATTCAATCTAATTCACACCGAAAGAATGTATATTACTCCTAAAATAGGATTACAATTAGGCTCAAATTCTCACCGAGGTAATTTTTGATTGACTACTCTAGGTTCAAGCTCAATTTCGTCTCAACTCACTTCTCATGCTCTATCATGTGCCTTTTTCATCTACTTCTCAAAATCAACTCATCATTAACTATTCACCATCCATCTTTCCCTATTTTTTTTTTCTCGGGTTTAATTCTTCTTTTGACTCTAAAAACTAAAACAATAAGTCTCTAGACTCCTAAGACTCAACATGGCAATTAAATCATCAACTTGTTTTCACAGACCCAACAACACCAACAAAACAAATAAACGGGCTCACAGACCCGGTATTCCAAATCAAGTAGCAAAATAAGCAAGTGGGCACACAGACCCAATGATCAAACCAAATACGAATCAAACAACAGCAAATTGAACAAGCAATAAGAAAAAAAAAATTAGAAACAACAAAAGATAAATAGCGGCCAAGACGTCCCACGGTTCACCCCCTCCCCCAAACTTGGTTGAAAGCCAATGTTTGAATGAAAAGAGTGGTACGCTTTGGTGCTAACTCACAGTCATTGTGGCGGTGGAGGTGGTTGGAAACCATGTTAGCTCCAAAATTGGGCCAATGCGTCCCACCGAATATCTTGCTGCTGTCTCCAAATGTGCTCCTCGACCAGTTGTGCTGCCGGCTACAAGTAGAACTTCCTTTCTTTGGTGCCATTTTAGTGAACTGGGGAAGTTTAGTTGAAAAGTTGGACAATCGGAGTGTGCCCATGAAATCGCAAATTTAAACTGCTGAAGTATCGACGCGGCCGCATTGGATGTGTGACATACCAGCATCAGCTGTTCAAGAAGGTGATCCGACAACTATCAGTGACTGTCTACTTCCCATGCCTAATCAACATTATGGAGGGGTTGAACCACCACCAATTCAGGCTAACAGTTTTGAACTAAAGCTAACTTTAATTTCAATAGTACAACATAATTAGTTTGGTAGGGGACCATTGGAAGACCCTAATGTTCATCTAGGCCAGTTCAAGAGAGTGTCGGAAATTGAAGGTTAATCAAGTGTCACATGAACGGGTTAAGTTGCAGTTATTTCCTTTCTCACTAAAGGACAGAGCTCTACAATGATTTAATTCTCTGGAGGATGTCACTACATGGGATGGGTTGAGCACGCATTTCATACTGAAGTATTTTCCACCTAGCAAGATGCTCAAACTACAGGTTGAGATAACTCAGTTAGACAGATGTACGGAGAACCATTTTGGGGAAGCATGGGAGCAGTTCCGGGATCTTCTCTAGAATTGCCCTCAACACGGATTCACTCAAGATCAGCAAATATGAAAGTTTTATAAAGGGCTACTTGGGCCTGCGAGAGTACTTCTAGACGCAACAACAAAAGGATCCATTTTGGTAAAGAATACAAGAGCTGCATTCACCATACTAGATGATATGGTTGCAACTAGTTGACAGTGGCCAAATGAGAGAAATCGACCTAGGAAGGCGAACAATATCTCTGAGATAGAGCCATCAAAACCAGTGGTATCTAAGGTGGAAGCTCAAGTAACTTCTATAGCCAATTAGTTAAAGTTGCTGACAAGTGTGACATTAGCTCAGCATATCGAGCCAAGCTTACAACAGCTACCCATGCAAGATGTAGTTGAAGATGCAAATTATGTCACTCAGAGGAACTTCAACAACTTCTAAGGTAATCAGCAACGGTATAATCAGTATCAGCAGGGTGCGAGAAATCATCCTAATTTCTCATACAGCAATCCCAACAATTCACCCCAACCGCCACCAGGATTCGCAGTTACAAATGGCATGATTCGTGAAGGACGAAACTAATTCAAGAAGAGTCAATGCAGTCACAACTTTCCAAACATGAGGAAAGGGTGGACAGGATGGGGAAGAAGATAAAGTGTAATCAAGGGGATATGAATGAGACAATGATAAGTTTAGGGGCAGATATGAAAGCAATGCAGACACATATGGGTCAAATAACACAAATTTTGGGGGCCATACATTAGAAAGGGCAGTTCCCCAGTGACAGCATAGTAAATCCAAAGAAGTAGTGCAATGCCATTTATTCAAAGGATGAGACTAAGTATGAGAGCCCAAAGGCACTAGAAGCTGAAGATCGGATAGAGTAAAATCAAGAGAAGGATCATAAGGTCTAGGGGGAAGATCGAGAGTTGATGAAAAACGAGGCAGAGTGGGCAAGAGGGATCATTATCGAGGATGGTCCGAAATATATTCCTCCGCTCCCTTTTCCTCAGGCATTCTATGGAAAGAAGACTCTGCCCAATTGAACTAATTGTGCTAAGCTTTTTTAGGAGCTTGAAGAGAAGAAACTAGAGAGAGTTGGGGTCACAAAGCACAAAAAGGACGGCCGAATACTATAGATAAGAAATTTTTACCTTTTCTTATTGATGAGTCTTTAGAATTCTGTTTATATGTTACATTCTTTGAAAGCTGGTTGTATACGAGAGGAAAGAAGAATACACACAAAGGAAAAGGGGCAAATAAGCCAAATGTAGCAAGTCCCAAAAAGATCACTAACACAAGCATGCAACAAGAAGAGCAACCAAAGTGAATGATCTAGAGAGTTTTTCTATCCCATGTTCCATTGGTAGTCATAAGTTTCGAAATATCATGTATGACTTAGGGTTTAGCATTAATTTAATGCCTCTTAGAACATATAGACAATTAGGACTAGGGGCCGCCCAGACAAGCTTTTACTACTATTCAGTTGGTGGATGGGTCTATACTATTGCATTTGGAGTAGTAGAGGACGTGCTGGTTAGAGTACTCAATTTTGAGTTCCTTAGTGATTTCTTAATTGTCGATATGCAAGGGAATATTGATGTCCCTTTTATCTTAGGTCGGTCTTTCTTGGCGTCTAGCCAAGTGATGATAGATGTGTCCAAATGAGAGTTAACCTTTTGTGTTCAAAACGATAAGGTCACTTTCCGATATATAATAGGTCAGGTCTCAGAGGGAAACATAAATGTTGTGTTGTCTACATTGTTGATCAAAAGGGTAGACCTGCTATAGCAAACCTGAAAAAGGGGTATGAGTTTTTTAATTGAAAATACTCCAGAATTCGGTTGGTTGGAATTCGGCTCGATTATCTAACAAGTCATCTGGCTGCAGATGTAAAACTTAGCGTTTTTCGGGAGGCGACCCGAAGTTTACCGTTTTCTTTACTTTTTTGTATTTGTTTTTATTTTGAGTTCTAATGATTTTTAGTTGCTTTTATTTTAATTTGATATTAGCATGACATGAGATAGATGTGAGATAAACAGAATGGAAAAGGGAAAAGAAGGTGAAAATTCGAAGGGTTAACTCGATTGAGTCACTAAGAAACTTGGTTGAATCATTGAAAGACCAAAAATTTGGGCTAAACCACGGCGGTTGAGCTCGACCAAGTGAAAATTGCAACTTGTTCGAGTTATGTTCCAGGTTAAAATTCAGCAAAAAATACGAAACTTTAGCTCGACCAAGTGCTTTAAGCAACTCGGTTGAGTTGTTGTTCACTTGAAACACAAGCCAAAAATACAAAGTATCAACTCCACCAAGTCACCTAGTGAGCTCGGTCGAGTCACTTTTCAGTGCAACATCTAGATTTAAATTCATAAGTTTAGCTCGACAGAGTGCCAACATTGACTCGGTCAAGTCGCTAGCCCAGAAGGGGGATGATCTACCTTCGCCAAACTAGCAACACACTTTGGGTTAGGCACCAAGGTGCACCACTCTTTTCCCACAAACCTCGGTCTTCGACCAAGTTTGGGGGAGGGGTGTATAGTGGGACGTCTTGGCCACCTTTCATGTTTTAAATTCTTATTTGTTTAGGTGTGTTATCACTTTGTTCTCTTCGTTTTTGTTTTTATCTGATATGTCCATCTCATGTTATGTTAGTTTAGGATGTTTAAATTTCTTCATTTTAGTTTTATTTACTATTTTTAGTGTTAGTTTGTAGAGTCAGTTAAGTCAACCCCGAATTGTCAAGTCTTGATGAATGAATAGTGTAAAAGGGTTAATTAGCGATGATATGTCAATAATAAGTTGATTTTAGAATTATTTTTTACACTTAGACGAGCATGATATGCATAATTCATACTCCCTCCATCCCACTTAAATTTACATACTTTCCTTTTCGGTCCATCCCATTGCACACCCTTAAAAAGAAAATTTCTCTCACAATCTCCACCCTCAAAATCTCCACCCTTAATCTCCACCTTTAAAAAAGTCAAAGATTCCCCAAAATCTGTTTTTTCTTAACATTCGTGTCCGGTCAACGTGCAAAATTAGCTGGGATGGAGGGAGTATGAAATTGAACATACATGTAGAATGATGATCATATGAACTAGTGAGATTTTAAGCTTTTAATTGAACTCCCCTTTTTGGAGTGTATATTGTTTTCTTCCAGTGTGATTTGTTGGTCATCATGTAAGTGCATCTCTAGAACTTGCCATGCGTCTGCTTAAGAGTCGTCAAGTACACGTTGTGGATTTAGAAAATGATTTTAGGCGTTCCTGTTTTAGCCTAAATTGATCTTTTGACCAAATTTTATAAAATTTCCTAGTCAGCCACTTTGGGCCTTTAAGCTTTGTTTTTCATAGCCATATATTACAAGTCTATAACCGTTCCATTTAATCTTTGTCCCTTGATTTGGACTAGTTGAGTGTGAGGTGGTGGATTGAAAGGTAATAGGGAGAAAAAGCAAAAGGGCGAGTGGAATGGATAGTTGAGAATGTTTGGTGATTACGATGGATGTGTCATGGGCAAAAGATGGAAAAATTAGCCTCTTCTCATTGTTAGTATTTTATTTTCGTTTAAAAAAAGGGAAAAAAAAAATCCTTCTTGCATAGGTTATCACAAGTTTTTACGTATGTTGGAAAAAAAGAAGAGAAGTTGTACTTGAGGTGATAAGTTAGAGAAAACGTGCTTAATATGTCTAAAGGTATGAAAACATGAGTAGTCCCAAAGTGGTACTCGATTATTAACGGCATTGAGATCAATTGGTTGTTGAAGTAATTTGGTTGCTTTTATAGGGTGAAGAAGTTATCTTTTAACTTGCTAAGATATGAAGAGTGAGGAAAAAGTGAACGTCATTTAAGGGGTACTTGAGCATAGCTAACTTGATTAGTCAAAAAACGAGTCACTTCTATCCAAAATTTATCCCACCTTACCTTAAACCTACAGTACAACAAAAAACAAAGACCTTTATGATTCTTTGTTCACACATTTCAAATACAAGGCATAGGTTAGACAATAGGCAAACATATTGTAGACTATGCATGATTCAACTTAAGCATAAACACGTCCCATATTATACACTTGAGAGATGAGCAATACACTTATCCAGTGAGGATCATCTATTTGTAGTGTCATCACTACAACAAAAAACGTTTAACACTACGGTAAAAAACCGTAGTTAAAGGCATACATTGACCGTAGTAGTACATACCGTAGTCGTAGACCCTCTACAAATAACTACGGTTCAGAACCGTAGTGGATAATAATAAAGACTACGGTTGTGAACCGTAGTCGTACTAGTATCTTCTACAACTACGGTATGTATGACCACGGTTGGGAACTTCCTTTAACTACGGTTTCAACCGTAGTAATTTATACTAACGACTACGGTTGACAATCGTAGTGGTAGATTAGATATCTACCACTACGGTATGTATGACCACGGTTAGTGACTTTCCTTGACTACGGTTGGAACCGTAGTTATTTTAAATAAAGACAACGGTTTCTTTGATTATGGTGGGAACCGTAGTTATTTTAAATAAAGACAACGGTTGAGAACCGTTATTATTCATCATAAACCGTTATCTTTACATAATTATATTTATGATCTGTATTTTTTAATATTTAATAATTAATATATACACATTTAATAATTTAAAATTAGTAAATCATATCTATAAAAAAAAATGGACAATAAAGAATATTTTCTCCAAGTTTATTTCTCAATATCAACAGAAGTATAATTGTACAAAGTGTTAAAAAAAAAAAAAAGAATTAACTACAAAAAAAAAGTACTGCACAACATTGAATATCTTAATTAGCTCCTCTATCTATAGTCTCAACCTTAAAAGTTAAGGCTCCACTTGATTTCGTCCTGCATTGATCCCTTGCATAACATAAAAGCTCCCTTAAAAATACGATACTTATATCCTGAATACATAAACATATGATGAAATAGACATTAGTACAAAAAAAATAAAAAATATATATTGGATTATACATCAAATTAAGTAAATGGAGCAAAAAAATCCACTTATGCACATCTGAAATGCCACAAATAAAATTAATTAGATTCATTTTATATCTGTCTTGAACCAAAATCTAACAGAACAACAAAATGCATTTTTCTTAGCAGACTGTAAAAACACATTGAAAAATGCTCGAGTATCTACTGAAAAATAGAGTAGTGAAATTCTTCTCGTAAGTATCACTACACATCGAATTTGTGTCATCCAACTAAATAATGTCAAATACATATAAGATGTTCGAGTATCTACTAAAAACAGAGTAGTGAAATTCTTTAAATAACATAAATTAACTTATGGGAACTTCTCAAATTCTTTCATTTCTCAAAGTTATAAGTCATACATAATTGTAAATAGAAGCACATGATGCTTACTTCATTTTCATCCATTAAAAGATTTGCAGCCTTTAGATCCCTGTGAATTAAAACTCGAGTCTGAAGAAAAAATTGAACAAAAAAAAAAAAAAAACTTCAATCAATATCATCATGTGATATTCCAATATTTTTCAACAAGTTACAAAGGATGTATGATTTTGTACATACAAAGTCCAATTATGGGTGGCAAATTTGCCAGCTTTTCATAACTAATCCACTGTATTAGAGAAACAAAAAAAAAAAAAAAAAATATCATTACAAAGATGAATCATATATAAAAAAAAAGGTTCAACACTATGTCATAAACTAAGAAAATTTCTGCTAACACAAGAAAAATGTCTTTTTCCAAGTTGAAATTAGTGTTCTACTTGAATCTTTAGTACTTGCATCAATATTTCCCAGCATTTACCTATTTTCATCAACAATAAAGTCCAAACACAGCCTTAACAAAAACAGAAGGAGAAATCTCAAACTCAAACATCTAGGTTATGTTTGTTCATGGGTGGCACTACAAGAAAAAAGGGCATTTGCCACTAGTTTTTTGCAAGGGTTTAGGGTTTAGGGTTTAGTTTAGTAGTTACTAAAAATAACCCCTTTTGTAACTACTAGTAGTTACATAAAATATTTCATACAATTTTGACCAAATTTGCTACAATATGACAAACTCTTTTGCAACTACTTGTAGTTACAAATATATTAGTAACTACATAGTAGTTGCAAAAAATAGTTACAAATGCATTAGTAACTACAAAGTAGTTGCAAAAAAACCTTTTGCATCTTATTATAAGTGACTACCCTATAGTAACTACTTTTAGAAATTTAGTTACTTTGTAACTACTCTCCATTTTTTGTAACTACATTTTGTAGTGGCAAAAAGCCTTGTTTCTAGTAGTGTGGAGCTTTGCGTGGCAAATTTGGAAGTGGATATTTTGATCGTCTAAATTCTAGATATAATGTTTATTTCTTGAATTGAATATTATAAAATTCGTAAAATACCGTCATATCACACTTGAAAAGTGTTAATATTAAATAGCCTATATAACTGTTAAAATTAAATTAGTTTGTCTCCATCCAAACGGTCAATCCATAAACAAACATAGCCGTAAGTATTATCCGTACTACACGGAGTAAATTCCACTAGTATTATTTACCATCCATTTACACACACACATACATACAGGTAGTTAAACTATGTATAAGGTGTTATTAACCCCACATTTACACACACACATTCATGTGACTGTGTTAAAAACAAACTCCTTTTCCTTTTTTTCTTTTTTGGGAACGAAACAAGAGGAAAACATCAACATGTAGAAAATCCAGATTTTAGGGAACGTACCTGTGAATTGCAAGGCTAGCAATTGTAATCCCAGAAATAACATCATATTTGAGCAATTTAAAACTATAATTTGGCGCCCATTGTAAAATGGTGAAGAAAAGCTGGAGACCAATAATAAGCTTTCTGAAATGTGTCTGATCCGTAAACCTATGGAGCGGGTCTTCGGGGAAGAAAATCTCCGAACAGGAGCTTCTACACGGTGGTTCGGAGCGGCGGAAGACGCACTTCCAACGACCGCATTACCGCCGCATTTGCAGAACATGTTGAGGGTTCATTGCATGGAGATTCTCCTGACAGGGTTGAAACTTTTTAGAACCTGCTTGAATTTGAACACATTTTTTCTTTTCTTTTTCAGAAGACTACACTTGAATTTGAACACATTTTTTCTTTTTCAAAAGATTATATCTGTTGAGATTATTATTACAGAGAATTGAGAAAGGCTTTTTTCACTTATTAGGTATTTTTGAGAAGTTGAAAGATTTCATTTGTAGGATGAATTATTTGAACAACCTCCGCTTTTTATAGTAGTTGCAGTATTTAAGATACATCCTTGTCAACAAATGTGACAGTTATCCTGCCAAGTCCAGATTAAGAGCATAAAGATACATAAAATATTGACAGCCTTCAGCAGTACATGCCTGCTTAATAATTCATGCACCAAGATTATAAAGCAAGCTCCTAAGATAAACATTTGAAGAACTACGTATATACATTGAGAGAAAAAATTGTGAGTAAGATGTTGAGTTCTAAAAGCATTACAAGAAAAGTAACACTAAATACTTCACACTCCAAGAAACAATGGACAAAGCATTAGTATCAATTTTCTATTAGCTAAAAGTCATAAAATTAAGGATGCATCTATTGTAAAGAGATTCTTATGACTAACTAAAAGCTAAGTTCTGATTAACAGACTTTAGCAATGTACACTAGCTAAATTTTTAGAAATAAGAGACTTCTTACCTAGCAAACTCGATTGTGATGTTTTGGTAATCAAAAGGTCCTCGTTCGTTGATTCTGAAGGAAATATTCCAATCTCTGATTTTTGTTCTGAATCTTTGGCATTTTCTGCCTTTCAACAGAAATTCAATCTGGATTCACTGTCTTCCCCTTCGTGATTCCGCTTCCCACTTTCCCTCTCTTCAATCTCCCCCAAATTGAAATGTTGTTCTTCATCAGATGATGAGAGAGAAGAGAGGATCAGAACAAGATTAAGGCCAACAAGAACACTATTATTTCTTTCTCCAAAGTTTCATTGTTTTTCAATGTTGAATGGCTCAGAACAAGATTAAGCAAAATTCTGAGCTTCTTAACATATTATTGCTAGGTTAGTCATAAGCTCAATGGCTCATATATACCTCTTATCCTGAACTCCAACCATTGACAATTAAAATCACAAAACAAAAACCTAGATGTAAAACAAAAAATAGCATTAATTAAGAAAAGCCCATCTAAATTTACATCAAAGCCACCCCAATACAGTACCAAACTAACACCACTCAACAAAATCATCTATTGAGAACACGAAAGCATTTAAAAGACAAACAATCCAAGATATGCAGATGATACCTACAATAATCCAAGAAAATAATCTAATAAAGAGGAATAGAGATTGAAATTACAAAGATATGCAGATGCAATTGTACATTTCGGCGGAGTCGAAGAACTTGATTCCAGAATCGAAGGCTTCATCGAGGAGCTAGAATGACTACGAAAATGAGTTTTGCTCGTCGAATATCACGGTGCCTGAATCTCAATAATAACAACTAGAAATCAAATTATAGAGACAGAAAGGGATTGAGGAATGACAAGAGTAAGGACAATTTGAAGATGGAAACCTACGTAGTGTGTTGGAACCGTCATGTCCAGTACCGGATCGAAAAGAGGCACCACCATGGATGAATAGATACGTGGATATCCGAGGAGTTCGGCGGAATGTGGCGAATAGCGGCTGATTAGGGAAGACATCAAAGAACATAGTTTTGGTTTGAGATGTGGATATCGGAGGAGTTCAACAGAATGCGGCGAATAGAGGCGGAATGCGACGATTAGCGGCGGATTAGGGCAGAGATCGTGGAACACAATTTTGGTTTGATGAGAATTTGGACTCCTTTTTCCCTTTTTTCTTTTTACATGAATTAATTTGTTATGCTACTCCTTTAATATATTTGATTTAATTTAATGTAATAATAGGACTTTTGTAGAGAAGTGTCCTAATAGATATATAATATGACATTTTTCTTTAAAATATCCTATTAAAAGTATCCTAATAGGCCAATTTTTTAAAAAGTACGGTGGGGACGGCGGGGAGCGGTGGAGACGGGGGACCGGTGGCGGAGACGGTCGATGGTGTCAAAGACAGCAGAGAGCGGCTGAGACGGCAGATGGTGGTGGAGATTTGCGCGATGGAGAAGGGTGGGGATTCTCCAAGGGTTTTGAAATCGTGAACGCAAAACGTGTTAAATTAAAGGAAATGCAAGAATGAGAACATATGACTCTTATATCACTCACAACTTTTTTTCTTCCTTTTTCGTTTTATCTAAATAATTTTTCTTTTAACGGATGTATATCTCATTAGTTATAATACAATTTCTTTTAGAGAGAGTATAATACAATTATATTATCATCAAATTAAAAAAAAAAAAAATTCAAATAATATTACAGGTTGTAAATTATACATAGACAGGTTAATAGCTAATAGAAAAATAATACAAATTATTTTCTTTTATTATTTCATACTAAGTAATTATTAATTTTTTCTTAAATATAAATAAGTATTAAAACTAACCTACTTAATTAGAAAATATAGGGTAACTATTATTTTATATATTATTCAATATAATGTAATTTTGTTGAAATTTACTAGGAGTAAGCATTTGAGACACTTCAAAGTGTTATATTAGTTATATACCATAATATGACTCATTTAATGGGCTTTCGTTGCTAAATAGTCTCTATTTTATCGTATTAAAAATTAGTACATTATTTTATTACTAAATACCGACACAAAAAATTAGTCGTTAAAATAGGTTGTTAGTCTGTCGGCAATTCGTCGGAGGATATATTTTTTAAATATATAAAAAATATATATATATATATATAATAAAATATATAACTAATAATGAACAATAATCTATTAATAATGTACAAAGAAAAAAAAATTGTACAACTAAATTCAAAATACTAGATAGGCCAATAGTATAAATTGAGGAAATTAAGAACAATTTAAAAAAATTAATAATAAATATTTTTTAATTGTAAAATATTAAAAAATATTTTAATCTTGTAAATAAGTATTTAAAAAAGTTAAGGAAGTTCAAAAGGATGATGACATCTCTCGATTAACTATGGTTAGCATAACCGCTTGTCGTTGATCACACAAAAATAATTCTTTTATGTTATCTATTAAAAAAATATATTTGACAACGGCCTTTTAACAACGGACGTACTGACCATTGTCTTTAAACGGAAATAAGTATTCGACTACGGTTAAACCACAACGGTTTTGCGAAACCGTAGTCTTTTAGCAAAAAAAATGTATTCGACTACGGTTAAACCACAACGGTTTTACGAACCGTAGTCTTTTAGCGAAAATAGGTATTCGACTACGGTTAAACCACAACGGTTTTAAGAACCGTAGTCTTTTAGCGATCGACTACGGTTAAACCACAACGGTTTGTGCGAAACCGTAGTCTTTTAGCGAAAAAAAAAAAAAGTAAAACACTATGGTTTGTACAATGACTACGGTTGAGCGCTAAAAGACTACGGTTGTTGCATAAAACCGTTGTCTTTTGGGCGTAGTGATTAACAGTTTTTGTTGTAGTGCATGTCTCGAAAGTAGTTGATATATGCTATGTCGAATATGCTCATTAGTTTATTTTATTTGTTATCGAAAATATTATGAGGCTATTTTCGTTGCTTAAATCATCTTAATGCTTGAAGTTCTTGTTTTCAATTTTGATGTTCGGGGTTGAACGATAGATTAAGTTTGGGGAATTTTGATACACATTGTGTATGCATGCATTTAGACCGATTTATATAGTCAATTTGGTAGCATTTGCCTACAAATTCGGTAATTTTATGCTTATATTGATTACCTTGAATCGAATAACGTGTTTGCTCGTGTTTTAAGTTAAAAGATACTATTTTAGGCTTAGAAGTCCATTAGAATGAATTCGGAGAATAAACGAGCAAGAGACGAGCTGAAACGATGAAAAGAGGCAAAAATGCATAATTCCAGCCTAACACACCTTCAGTGTTTTGCTCATAACTTGAGTTATACATATTCAAATGAGGTGAAATTAGTGGCATTAGAAAGATAATTCAAAGTGCTACAACTTTTCCAAAGAGTCAAAGCCAAATTATCACTGGAAGACCTCCATATAAAGTCTTGAAGGTGGAGAAAAAAAACTGGCATAACCAAATCTGTCGAGTTGGGAAATCCAACTCGACCGAGTTGGTTGTTCGAAGCCAAATTCAGAATGGATCGACTCGGTCGAGTTGGTTAGTCGGTTCACGCATTTTGGCTTAGTTTTGACCCCTTTCAACCCTAATCCTCCCAACTTATAAATAGAGGCTCCAAAGTCCGAAATTAGGAGACTTACATCATTGGAGAGCACTTGGAGGCTTGAATTGAAGAGCAAGGAATGTTGGAGACGAAGATCAAGATTCAAGATCTTGGTTTTGTTATTTCCTTTTTATTTTTAATTTATACAAGATGTTTGTCCATGAATTATATTGTCTTTTAATTATGATTATGGGAAACTAATCCTATTGTGTTCTAGGGTTAATTAATTAATCAGAGTCATTATGATAAATAAAAGGATTAGTGTCATTATCAGTGTCATTGTCATTATGTACTTAAATATCTAGATATTAGTGTCAATGTCACTAGTCATTGTCATTAGATAAAATATCTAGATATTACTAAGTCTTTGTCCTTATGTCTAGAATAATATCTAAGGAATATACCATGTAATATTCCTTAGGACTTGTACTATAAATAGGGGTGCTTGGCATATGTTACAACCAAGCTAGTAAGGACACTTAGTAAAGTTGAGTTGAGTCCAGAGTCCTCTCTTGTAATCCTTGTTCTTACATAAATAAAAGTCTATCCTTTGAGTCTTCCCTATTCAAATCTTTATTCTGATCCTGATAAACCTCCTTAGTGGTTGTACTTACTATGTGTTCGTAATAGTTGGTATCAGAGCCATGGCAGTCTAAGCTTTGGCTCTTATCCTCCTGAGAAATCTTATTGTCAATAAGCCATCTCCTACCATATGCTTTGTATAGAAAGTATGCTCTGTGGTTGCCACACAGTGGATCCTCCACAACAGAAATCTTACTGGCAAAGAAAAGAAGAATATAGAAAATTTAACCAAAAAGAAGTTTTAAGGCTTGTGTACCTTGAGGCTTTTAGAAGATTGAAAGTATTGCCTCGGTTTTATGGCCTTAAAGCGAAAGATTTGGTTTATTTTTCTATAATTCTCAGTTTTGTATAGAAAAAGGAGATAACTTATTGTCTTTAATATTTTGAAGGATGGATAAGAATTAAGGCATTCTGTCTTGGTTTCTGGTCTCAAATTACAACATGGATAGTACTTCAACTACCTTAACTCATTGTCCTTCCTCTCTTAGAAAATCAAACTCCAGTAAAATAGATTATCTCTATGAAGTAGAGTATGTAGGAGAAGATAGTAAAGTTCCTATTACCCAACTCCCTCTATTAAACCCATATCGAGCATTTACCAAACCAAGTTCATCTATTCCAAAAGTAATACGTCATGCTTTTAACAAGCATATCGCCAAAGAGCTCGTTTTAGCCTCACCGCTAGAACAGCATTTGGTTCCTGCTACAGAAGCTGAGCAAATGATTCCACTTCGTCTCAACGAAGGAATGATTCATCAGTGGAGATTACATGGCTATACTCATTTGCATTATGGAGCAGTTCGACTAGCACTCACTCTTCATGGAAGAAAAGGACTACCAGTTGTAGCAAGAATCGCTCTACTTGATACCAGATATAAGGAGTACAAACATGCATGTATTGCAACTCTGCAAACAACACTCAACGCAGGCACCGTGTTCGTCACTCTTTTTCCCAATTTCAACATGGCTCTAGAAGATCCACAAATCTTTCAGAGCATCAAAATTCAGCTTCAAATCACGGGAGCACCACAAGTTGGAAACACCTATGCTGCAACTCTTCATTATCAAATGGCCTATCGAGTCCAAAATCATGCCATGGATCTGAGTCTTCCAAGAGATACAGATGACGCTCTACTCATACAGATGGAGTCTCAGCATAGTCCATCATGCATCCATATTCCCAGGCAAATTCCAAGAGAAGAGTTACTCAAATTACTTCCAGAATCATGGGTAACCAACTATGAGAAGTTCCATGAACACAACAGCCCAATCCAATCTGTTGATTCAACAATTAATAAAAGAAAAGATGGAGCTGTGGAAATCTCATTCAAAAAGGAAGCCAGTGAAAGACCCAGACCATCCATTTTCTGCACAGAGATAAATACAATAGAGCCATTGTCTACTCCAGTCAAAGCAGAAGAAGTTTATCTCGCCAACACTCCAATTGAAGCTTTCAATTCCCTTGGAGATCCTATATATGCATTCACTGATGAAAAGGGTCATAAATTCTTCGACGTCTGTTATTGTGAAACGTGTACGATGCAAAGTTCAGATGAAGAAGAAACACCAAAGCAACGCAGAAGAAAGAAAAAGTCCTCCCAACAAATTTTGAAAGAAAGATATGAGTCAGGAGACCCTAAAGTCGGCCTTCTAGGAGAATCAACTGGAAGAACATTTGAATACTATGTCTTGTATTCAACAGATACTCCACCAACACCTCCCAGACAAGATGAAATCCCATCCTGCTACATGTATGGGCCATCTCCTTCAAGCTTAGAGTTCCCACCCTTGGATTTTGAGAAGGATAACTCAAAGCATTCTTGGAAGATAAAAAATCCTATCATCAAAAATCCAGACGGGTCTGGAAAGTAGATCAGTGCAGCAGAAGCAACGCTGAATTGGCAATCAGAGAACGCGCTGGCCCAAAATAATCTTCTGAATCAACTGAATAATAAGGTAACAGTCATGGACCTTGCAATCAAAGAGCTAAACCAAAAAATCTCTTCTTTACACCAAGAACTCCTACATTTAGCCACCACTGTATCCATGACATCCCCAATAGTGTCACAAAAGGAGTCAGAGCTCAAATTCTTAAAAGCACAATTATACTCTTGCAAAATCCACCAAAAACTCCAACCACTGTGCCTTATGATATATTTACCCCTTACCCGGTTTATACACCACCTCCTTTGCTGACTAATCCACAACCTCTTCCTCCACTTCCCCAAGATCCAAGTCCTTTTGGTTCATCCTCATTTCTTCCTACAAAAGTACTTGAAGAACATGTTGCAAAAAAGCGACATTCTGCCAGTGACTCTGAAAGAAAAACATCAACAGCTGCCCCAACAGAGTCAAAACCCCAATCTGAAGAAGGAGGCTCACAGTTTATGGTGGAACACAGTGCTAATCCAATATCCTCATTTCTTGAAGATCTAGCAAAATCCAAGAAAAACAAAGAACCTTGTTTGATCCTACAACGTGAGGATTCATCTGAAACTTCAGAAGAGGAAATCATAATGCCAGAATTCATGATGGCGGAACCAACTCCTTTTGAAGAAGAAGTAGAAAGTGAAGCAGACAATCCTTCAGAAGAAAGGCAAGATCAACCGAGAGCACATCCACCACCAGATTGGACGTCTAAAGCCCAAAATGATTCTTACCATGGTTTCTCCTTTGACAACATTCCTCCCTCAAAATGGAGAGATAAAGTCTATGAAATGCATGCTTGGTGCATGGAGCAATTACTCTACCCAGGAAGTAATCTCCCTGCAGTCATAGACAAAATAGTGTCCAGATTCCATGGACGCTTAAGACAATGGTGGATCAGTCTAGGCGCATACAGACAGTTACAAATTCGACAATCTCCAAATGTAGACGCCTTCATTGGACACATTCATAATGAATTTCTTGGTGCTTGGGAGCATTACACAACTCAAGCAAGAGAAGAATTCCTCAGCATGAGATGCTGCTCTTTCAGAAGAAAAGACCTTGAACGACATTATGAAAGAATGTCAAAAAGATTCTATGCCCTTGGTGGCATGGATGATGTCAATCTCAAGCAGGCATACTTAAATTCCCTTCTAGATCCTTTGGGAAATGAAACCTCCAGGCAACTATCTCTCAAAAGCATTCCTCTTAATACGGCTACACTTGGAGAGATATATCAAACCTCCCTAGCAGCCCTTGAAAAATTGTGCAATCATCAAAGATTTTTCAAACAATTGCAGGAACAAGGGAAGCTTCTAGGAAAAGCTTGTGATCGTCCAGAACTGTCTATCAAATGCAAGACAAAGAAGTGTGGATGTTCATCATCTCCAAAAGACAGGAAGCATAAGTGGAAGAAAAAGTTTCCACAATTATCTGGAAACAAAAGGTGGAAGTTCTTCAGAAAAAAGAAAAGAAGGGGGTTCAAGAAGTCAGATCGGTGCTACATCTGCAAGAAGAAAGGGCACTATGCAAAGCAATGTCCAAACAAAAGGAAGAGAGATAATCTTGTTGGCTATCTTGCACAAATTGAAGATATTGATGATGCAGATATCGAATCAATATTTTCTCTTGACGATGAGCCAACTGACGACACTGTTCTTGCCATGGGGATAGAACATGAGGAAAGTTCATCAGATGATTCAGAGCAAGACACAGAAGAAGAAGCTGATGATCAATTCATGCTATTTGATCTCTACACGATGGATATGTGCAAAGCGGAACAACAACAAGAAGCCAAACTAGTTTACCCTTCCCAACCTTCTCCAAATGCAAAAATCTACATCTTTCCCACCAAATATGACAAACCTATTCCAGTCATTGCCTATTTTGATACCGGAGCTGCATCCTCTATTATGAAACCAGAAATCCTTCCATCCACTCATTGGGAAACCTGTTCCGTAGCCTTTAAAGCTGCAAATGGCCAAATTTTTCATATATCATTGATTAGCAAGCCAATATACATCCAACTCTTTCCTGGATATATGGTGAAATCCAAAGTATATGGGTCTAACCTTCCTGGAAAAGACTTCATACTTGGATTTGATGTCTTACACAGCCTCAAAAGAGTCTCATGGCACCAAAAGGTCTTAAACATAAAAACCATCTGTTACCTTGGACAACAGTCTCTCATCTCTACCCAATAGAAATCCTAAATCCCATAAAAAATGAGATAACCAAAACCTCCTGTGCCAACTCCCATTCTGAATTCCTCACAAAGTGCTCCTCACCATTGTGGAAGAATCCCCAGTTCTTCATCTCATTACCATTCAAGAAAAATGAAGATATCAACCCTACAAAAGCCAGCCATCCAGGGATGAATCCAGATCATTATAACCTAGCTCTCTAAGAAGTAGGCCAACTCCAAAAGGAAGATCTCATTGAATCTACCACTTCCCCATGGGCATGTGAAGCATTCTATGTCAACAAAAGATCAGAACAAGTACGTGGGAAGCTGAGATTGGTAATCAACTACCAGCCACTCAATCATTTCCTGGCAGACGATAAGTTTCCATTACCAAAAAGGGATGTATTGTTCCAAAGACTTCCAGAAGCACATGTCTTCTCAAAGTTCGATCTAAAGGCGGGTTTCTGGCAACTTGGAATTAAACCAGAAGACAGGCCTAAAACAGGATTCTGCATTCCAGATCGCCATTACCAGTGGAAAGTCATGCCATTTGGACTAAAGACAGCACCCTCATTGTTCCAGAAAGCGATGATCAGAATCTTTGAACCAATACTCTCAAATGCTTTGGTATACATTGATGATCTTACTTTTCTCTCCAGACATTGATTCTCATACAAAATTGTTGGAAAAATTTCATAACATTGTCCAACAATATGGAATCATGTTATCCGAGAAAAAGATGGTCATTGGTGAGACAGAAATTGATTTCTTGGGCATGCATATCTCGAAAGGGCAGTATCATCTACAACCTCATATTGCTTCTCAACTGGATGAATTCCCAGATGAAAAGCTCTCATTCAAACAGATTCAGCAATTTCTTGGCATTGTCAACTACATGGCAGATTTCATCCATGACTTGGCAAAACACAGGTCAATCCTTTCAGCACAACTACGAAAAGATGCTCCTCCATGGAACCAGAAGTGCACAGAAGCAGTGAAGGAACTGAAGAAAATATCAAAAACTCTTCCAGCACTAAAAATTCCATCAAAAGGCAAAAGGATTCTCCAGACAGATGCAAGTAATTGTTACTGGGGCGCAATCTTATTAGAAGAAGATGAAAAAGGAACCAGACATTTGTGCGGCTACAAAAGTGGAGCCTTCAAAGAGAGTGAAAAACATTATCACTCTACGTATAAAGAAATCCTTGCAGTCAAAAGAGGAATAGAAAAGTTTGAGTTCCATCTTGTGGGACAACATTTCCTCATAGAAATGGACATGTCCTCGTTTCCTAAAATGATCCAGTTTAAGCAGAAGGTCCTTCCTCAGGCACAATTACTTAGGTGGGCAAGCTGGTTCTCGCAATGGAAGTTTGATGTCAAACATATAAAAGGAAAAGATAACTTCCTCCCAGATTTCCTGTCCAGGACACAACGACAAATCTCATCAGTCATTCCGATAATCTACATGATGAATCCTGAACAACCAGAAAGGGAACACATGGAGGCCATGATCAAGCACATGCCACAGAACCTTCAAGAAGAAATCCTCAAAGACGTTATCGTCATCAGGGGAATCAAATCCCTTCATGGATTCTTGAAGATATACATCCACCGATATGGTTTAGACCAAGGGCCACTCTTAAATCTGCCTTATCATCCAGTATATCCTTTCCTCACCACCATATACATGAACCCACGACACTATGGTTCATTTCCAAAAGAAGCATACCTACTCTTGTGGTATCTTGCTGATTTGTATGCAATAGGTGTGCTTATTGATAAAAGCACAATACTGCAATATTTAGCAAAATGCCTCATGAACAGGAGAAAACCACATTACAAAATACTGTGTAAGTGGTTAACACTGTTTCATGACATTACTTGGTGGCAAAAGAATATCAGGGAACAAAGTGGACACACTGTTTTTGTCACGTTCAAAATATCCACTGTTCCACAACAGGAAAAGGAGGGAATCAAAATCAAGAAAAGATACGAAGCCCATGTGCAGACAGGTTACAATGATTCAGCCTTTGACGGAAGACACTATCATGCAAGAGCCCGTGCTTTAACAGTATTAAATGGAATAAAAGAATCAACCATCAATGAAAAGCTGTTTTGTCCATTGACAGCAAACTGGCATGATCCAGACACGTACCCCCCAGATTTTATACAGGAAATACGTCATGTTCTCTTAAGTTTTCATGATCAATACTCATGGTCGAAAGAAATCCGAGATCATCCAATATACAGAGTTGAAGGGAAGCCATTTACATGGAAAAGATACCTTCCAGGACATAAAATATATGTGGATGAAGTTATTTCAGGAAGTGAAGAAAGTGAAAGAGAAGATGATGATAACGGGGAAGCAGAGCCCTCTTTTGGAGATAGGGGGAATTAATTAATCAGAGTCATTATGATAAATAAAAGGATTAGTGTCATTATCAGTGTCATTGTCATTATGTACTTAAATATCTAGATATTAGTGTCAATGTCACTAGTCATTGTCATTAGATAAAATATCTAGATATTACTAAGTCTTTGTCCTTATGTCTAGAATAATATCTAAGGAATATACCATGTAATATTCCTTAGGACTTGTACTATAAATAGGGGTGCTTGGCATATGTTACAACCAAGCTAGTAAGGACACTTAGTAAAGTTGAGTTGAGTCCAGAGTCCTCTCTTGTAATCCTTGTTCTTACATAAATAAAAGTCTATCCTTTGAGTCTTCCCTATTCAAATCTTTATTCTGATCCTGATAAACCTCCTTAGTGGTTGTACTTACTATGTGTTCGTAATAGTTGAAAGTAGGTTATTTATTGACTATGTTTTGATTACTTCCGTTTAATTCTAGACACCATTCTTGTTTGATTATTTATATGCTTGTTTTATTTATATGATTATATCAACTTGATCACTTGATATTTGTCTACTTGTTTAACAATTCGACGTCTGAGAGGAGAATTTTGTTAATAGGCTTACAAGTATATAGCGTAGGTGCCAATAATCGTCTAAGAAGAGCAAGATCTTGCGTAGGCATTGGTTTAGGGAACCCTTGGGGGTCTTTTATGTGATAGTTAGCTCGATAGGATGGTTGTCCTTAATTGATCTATATGTTAACATCGTTCGAGAGGAGAGCTAATTAAGATTAGTGCCGCCTAATAACAATAAGAATCGATTTAAAAAGTTTAGATTGATAGGATAATCAAACGTATGAGATAATAACTGAAATCAACTCCCTAGAATCCGTCTTTATCTGGTTGAGCTCTTCGTGATTGTTTATTTCTTCTATTTCAGCACTTGTTTCTTTCCTTTGTTTTATTTTATGCAATCTAGTTTTAGTATAAAAATCAAATCTTCTATTCGAGACTCTAGATAGGGTAGAGTATCAAACTAAACATAGAAAACAGTCATTTTGGGATCGATCTTGTTTTCCACTAGCTACCCTAGCACCGTACACTTGCAGTTTACTAGGTTAGAATTTAGTGCATCAAGCCTCTCATCTCGATTTCACAATTTGAGAAAGAATTTGAGAACAAACACTAATACTTTTCAAATTAATTGTTGTTTTAAATATTTTTCACGATTTCTCTCAATTTTTGCCCCTATTAGAATCCTAAATATCTCTTGTTTTTCAACATACAAGTAATATTTGATTATATAATACCGTATCTGTGAGAAAAAGGATATTATCGGAGAGATGTATTTGTAGATTTATAAGATTCTTAATTATTCATCTCCATTTTAAACGGTCAATTAATTTAAAATGGAGGAATATCTTTCAGTGTAAATACTAATATATCTTCATTAAATACCGCACATAACCTACAATTAAGTCTGCATGCAACTCATATTATATGGATTTAAAATTTGTGTAATTGATGTACAAAAACTACTCCAGCTTGAACAAGAAAAGTCTTTCTAGATTCAAACTGGTACCTAACTTTGGCGAAAATATTAACGTCCTCAAACACTATCACATCCAATGGCTGTTTTCTTTTGTGCAACACACTAGACTTTGTAACCACATCATAATCATTATTTTGTAATACGTGCGGAAACTGAATTACCATCATATGACTTTTGTCCGAACAGCTAGCTGCGGCAAATAATACAGTTGACAGCTAACGTAATATTAATCACTCAACTTTTGAAAAGGTTTGCTTTGGTTTCAAAAGTTTGCTGCACTTTATACAAATGATGGGTGGAATTTGATTGCTGTACTTGCTTCTTCATTTCCGCCAACTGCTTTTTTTGACTATGCAATTTTTAGCTACATTTGTCCAACACAGTCAAAGACTGCTTTCAGCTAGAGAAAGACAGGGTGTGTATTCAGTAACAACATCGGATCGCCCGATTAAGCTCAATTGGGTTGAATTCTCTCCATTGGGTTGAATTTCTATACTCGAGATGAAATCGGACCGAATCCACTAAGTTAATCTCTGCACAGAGGTTCAAGCTAAAAAAAAAAAAAAAAAAATCTGGCTTGCCCAACACCATGCATGTCTTGGCGACAAATGCAACTACCAATCTTTACACAGATATTAACGGGTCTTAAGTTTGAGCTGATTTTGTTTTACCTATATTAATCTCTTAAATTAATCAGTTTAGGGTTAATAATATAATTATATTTCAGCTTAATTCTGTTAATTCTTATATATCTTTAATTTATGGTAGGGTTGATAATATAATTTTCTATTGTACCCTATATATATCCTTTATTTATGATAATTATGTGTTCCAAAATTATTATCTCATGTAGATGTTGAACAATTATTTTATTAAATTAATTAGTTTATGTTAATGACGTAATTTGCTTCATCTATATATCATTATGTAGCATATTTTATCCGTTTCACATTAGTGTAGGTTAATGATGTAATTAATTTGCTATTATCCCTTCATACCTTAGTCCTATATATATCTCTTATTTACGGTAATTAGGTTTTTTAAAATTACTTTTTCATATAGATTATTGTGACAAGGCTGAACAACTATTTTGTCTCTTTCAGATTAATTAGTTTAGGTTAAAGATGTAATTTGCTTAGTCTATTTATTTTTATTTGACGTATTTTATCCATTTCATATTAGTTTAGGTTAATGATGTATTTGCTAATATCTCATCATACTCGAGTCTAACTCTAATAAGTCTTATATATCCTTTATTTATGTTAATTATTTTTTTACAAAGTGTTTTCTTATGCAGATTATAACGACAAGACTAAACAACCTTAAATTTTAGTCAAGTTTTATTTGTACTGTTTCACCCCTTTTAAATTAATTAGTTAGATTAATGTTGTAAGTTGCTCTTTTTCCTTCATAATTTCTCCTAATTTTATTAGGTTTTATTTATCTCTTATTTACTTATTTATTGTAGTTAGATCTTCACAAATTGTTTTCTCATGTAGATTATTACTACAAGGCTAAATAACCTTAATTTTTTACTCCTTTCAAATTAATTAGTTTAGGTTAATAATGTAATATTCATAGTTTAGCTTAATTCTGTAGATAATATATATATATGTGTGTGTGTGTGTGTGTGTGTATTATTTACAGTAAATAGACCTTTAAAAATTAAAGTCTAACAACGTTTACTTATGCAAACATGATTCATTTTAGTTATACACACGACTTTTTTCTTTTTTTATTTTTTTGGTTGGGATGGATGAAATAATATTTTTTCAAAATAGTATAATTAGTTGTGGAAACGTATTTCGCATTCTTTTCCAAAAGAAAAAGTAAATACTAAGTTAGATGTATGCAGAAATACATAACAATCCCAAAATGCCATATTATAAGTACAACAAAACTAATTGTATGATAATTAACTTTAGTAATTATAGAAATAGTAATAAGACAAATATGAATGTTGGGTCATATGGATAATTGTTAGTAATTCTCGACAACATCTAATGTACGCAGCGGAATAATAAATCGAGAATATTGATCGTGATTTATAATTGAATTAAACATTGAGCATAAATTACGCTAAAGTTGGAACAACTTACTTGTGCGTAATTAGTCGGACAGAGTTGAGCGATTGATTCACCACTTCAGGTATCGACGCGTATATCGTCCGCCGCAGGAACTATCCTCGGTACAATTATTCGATAAGTGATCGCTAGGAAATCACTTATCAAATTCTATAGTGCCTCCAATTTTTATCTGATAAAACCCTTAATTCTCTACTATAGAGAATATGTATATATAGTACCATATAACCCTAGGTTTATGGGCCTAATATCCATGTCCACTTAATTAATTAATTAGTCTGACTTATTAATTAATAAAGCCCACATATCCTAATCTAGTTCATATCTTTCAATCTCCCACTTGGACTAGCATTAGATATAATTCGAAGCACTAACCTTGTACCCTTGAGCGGAACAATAATACACATAAAGTGTGACCCTTCAGGCCCCCATTATCGACGATAATCTAATTAAAGTCTGCACAAAACTCCTAGACTGCGTTGCGCAGCGAACTCGATATATGAAGGACGTTTACGTGAATCTAGTAAACAAACCTTTATATGAAGTTTATGTAATATCCCTTCATTCACGAACCGCCTGATTGAGCCTAGGATCCGCCATGTGTCTATCCAAATAGCTCAATCATTTTTCTCATCTTTATTATATGACACATTCGATCATAATCAATTACTTTAATTGAATATATCTTTTGCATTGGCCAATGACTTTATTGTCAAATAATATAGAGAAATATGAGTGTTCTCTCGAGTTTCAATCGAGGAATGAATCCCATTCTTGGCTCAACTACCATTTTCATTTGCCTCATGATGAACCCAACACAAGACGTGTCTTATCCTCCTTTGGGAGGCAAGCATTGTACTTGGTCAAAGTTCATCACTTAACAAACAAAATGAGTATTGACCTCAGGTCAAAGGATCATTACATACTCCACACACTAATAAACCGTAGACACTGAAAACAAACGGTTTAATAGTAGGGTATACCAATACTCTCCAAAGTACCCATGTGTCCATCACGGATGTCTAATATCTCGTAGTCGTGAGACCTACTACATTCTCTGAGAATGTGATGCAGACCACATGCTAACCTATCGCGTGTCATCAATATCCCATTCTTGATGACCATCGGTTATGGCAATTTTAGAATCATACTATATCATTTATGTCTCACACCATAAATGACAGTCATGATTCAAGGGAACAATTATAAGAATAATAACAAACCATCAAAATAATTATTCTAATAAATGCATAAACTCAAAAGAATAATTATTCTAATAAATGCATAAACTCAAAAGACAATCAAAATGTCATAGAATGTGATCGAGAATGAATGTCTCAAATGTAAGGTTTCTAAGACATGCAAACTATAAACTCCCACTGAATCAAGACCTACTACCAACGTGTCTAACACCCAAACTCTCAAAGTGCTTGTTGTGTCTTGCTATACACAACTGTTTGGTTGAAGGATTAACCAAGTTATCATCAGTGGATACTCTATCTAACTTCACATCTCCCTATCTAATATTCTCCAATCAAATTATATCTACAGGGAATATGCTTATTTCTGTTCGTGGCTCTCGGTTCCTTTTGCTAGAGCAACCGCACTTACCGTTGTCACAATACAACGGTATTGCACTGCTGGCACTTGGAACGACACCTAGTTCTTTTACGAACTTTAACAAAGCAACAATCCCTTTTTTGGCAACTTCAGATGTAGCAATATACTCGGTTTCAGTGGTGGAATCGGCAGTTCTACTCTATTTGGAACTATTCCGATTTACTGCACCACCATTGAGAACGAAAACATATCTAGACAAAGACTTGAAGTCATCATGGTCCGTTTGGAAGCTAGCATCAGTATACCCAGTAACTGATGACTCTAGCTGTCCACCATAGACTTTAAGAAATATTCTTTAGTCCTTCTAAGGTACTTAAGAATAGCCTTGACAGTTCTCCAGTATTCCTTACCGAGATTTTGCTGAAATCTGCTCTTTCACAAATTGCAACATGGAATGATTGCTCCCCATTATCAGTATATCGTCGACATATATGATAAGGAAGACAACATTTCATTCTTACGTTTACTATAAACGCATAGATCCTATTTGCTTCTGACAAAATCAAATAATTTGATAGCTTTGTCAAAACAAATATTCCTACTCCTAGATGCTTGCTTGAGTCCATAAATGAACTTCTTTAACTTGCATACTCCATTCGGTTTTTCTTTGGATACAAAACCTTCAGGCTGTGACATATACACAGTGCCTTCGATTCTCCATTGAGAAACGCAGTTTTAACATCCATTTGCCAAATGTCAAAGTCATAGTATGCAGCTATTGCAAGTAATATCCTAATGGACTTGATGTTAGTGACTGGCGAAAAGGTTTCATCATAGTCAATGCTCTTGCGCTGACTATAACCCTTTGCCACCAACCTAGCCTTGTAGGTTTGTACCTTGCCACCTGCATCTCTCTTCTTCTTGAAGATCCATTTGCAGTCTATGGGACGAGCCACAACTGGCAAATCAACTAGTTCCCGCACTAGTTGAGGTACATCGAGTCCATTTTAGATGTTAAGGCAGTCAGCCACATCTTCGAAACGGTGCCCGACACCGCTTCGATATAGGTCTTAGATTCGTCATCTTCTGAATCAACTTCATCATCTTGGTTCTCAACCAATAGATTTAGTCTTTCAGGTGCACGACGATTCCTTTGAGGCCTATTGAGTTGGTTTTGCGTTGGTTCATTCGGTTTATTCTGATCGTGAGTTGGTTTTCAACATTTTAGAATATTCTCAAGAATTTCACTATGATTCTCTTGACGTGGGACTGATACAATATCTTGCCTTTGATGCATCTTATTGTCTTGAAGTGACCCTCTAAGAGTTATTTCCCCTCCCAATAGATCATCAAAACTCCCACTGAGTTCTTGTCCACTCCATTTGACAAGACCTCATCCTCTATGTTATCTTGCGGGTTTGATACAATATCTTGTTTTGATGCATCTCATTGTCTTGAGGTGACCCTCTAAGAGTCATTTTCCCTCCCAATAGATCATCGAAAACTCCCACTGAGTTCTTGTCCACTCCATTGGACAAGACCTCATCCTCTATGTTATTTTTGTGGTTCTTGAATCTTTTCAAGATCTACCTTGTTGTGACCTTGTTCCTCGGAGATATAAATATCTTCAAGAAACGCCACATTCTTGGAACTATCACCTGATGATCTCCAGGGCAGTAGAATTCATATCCTTAGTTTCCTGAGGATATCCACAAAATAGCATTTCTCACTTTTAGTCTCCAATTTATCAGTCGTCATCTTCTTAACAAAACAGGACAACCCCAGGTCCACATATGGGTAAGACTCGACTTCTTGCCACACCATAACTTTTATGGTATTTGCGTGACCGATTCAAGAGGAACTCTATTCAGAACATAACCAGCGGTTAGTAAGGCATAACCCCAAAGGAATAAGGAAAGACTGGTGAAACTCATCATGGATTGAACCATATCTAATGAAGTACAATTTCTCCTTTCGGATACTCCATTCATCTGTGGTGTACTCGGAGGTGTCCAGTCTGACTGGATTCCATGTGATTTCAAGTAATCAAGAAAATCTCGGCTTAAGTATTCCCCTCCTCGATATGATTGGAGAGTCTAATACTTTTCCAAGTTGTTTCTCAACTTCTAACTTAAACTCCTTAAATTTCTCGAAGGCCTCAGATTTGTGTTTCATGAGATACACATATCTATACCTTGAAAAATCATCAGTAAAAGTTATGAAGTACGAATATTCGCCTATTGCTTAAGTTGGAACGGTCCGCACACCGCTGTACGAACCAACTCGAGCACAACCTTGGCACGTAACCCTTTTCCCAGAAAGTGGTTAACTTGTCATCTTTCTTTTGAGACAAGATTCGCAAGCATCATATGATTCGAAATCAAATAATGTGAGATAGTCTAACTTTCTCAATCTTGCTATTTTTTCTCATTGATATGACCAAGTCTACAGTGCCACATGTAAGTTTTATTATCCGTATTACTTAGCTTAGGTCGTTTGTTCTTGTACATTGAGAATATTTTATTCATATTCAAGCATATAGAATCCATTCGAACGAAAGACATTTCCTTAAAACAATCCATTAAGCAAAACAAGCATCTACTGTTTGCAAAATAGAAAGAAAAAGTCATAAATGTCTAATATTAGAATGGAGATAATATTCTTTGAAATCTCTAGAACAAAATATCAATTATATAAATCTAATTTATATCCCGAAGAAAGATCTAATCTAGTCTAATTTCAATGTACAAAATAAACTACTTAAGCTCTCATCCAATGCACCATGTGCTTTGAACTTCGGGCAGTCTCTCTTCCAGTGCCCCTTCTCATTGCAGAACAGGCACTCATCCTTTGGTATTCTTGGCTTCTTTTGAACCCCTCCACTCTTAGGCATCAAGGCCGCATCCTTAGATGCTTTCTTCCTCTTCTTCTGCTTATTCTTCTGTTTGGAAGATCTCGCAGAAGAGCTCATCATGAGCACAGAGTTGCCTTTAGAAGTAGATGATTCGTAGGTCTTGAACATGTCGTGAAGCTCTGGCAGTGTTGCCTTCGTGTTGCTCACGTTGAAATTCACTATGAAGTTTTCAAATGAACTTGGAAGAGACTGCAAAATCAGATTTATTGAGACACGTAAGGGTAACTTCGATCCAATCGATTCCAACCTTTCAATTAATCCGATCATCTTCAATATATGTTCAAAAACCTGGCCCTCATCATGAATCTTACACTTGAAGAGATCTCTGAGTATCTCATACTCCATGTTCTGAGCTTCTGAAGCGTACAGACTCTCCAAGTGTTTCAGCATCTCATAAGGGAACATGCTCCAATGTTGCCTATGCAGTTCAATACTCATAGAGGACAACATTAAGCATTGAGCCGATGTGGCATCCTCAACATGTTTCTTATGAGCTTCTTCGTCAAACGTAGCGTACTCAGGAGAATTCTTGTCAGGGATGACACTGATTGGTTTGTCCAAGACATACTCAATCTTGTCTTGCCTTAGCACCAATCGCAAACAACAGAGTCAATCCGTAAAATTTGACCCAATCAACTTGTTTGTTTCCATCAAACATTTATAAGCCAAAAACGACATTTTATCTGACGAGAAATTAATAAAATGGAAAAATAAATCAGAATAAAGTAAACAAAGATCACATTCGTATCACTAATCAAAACAAGAGTTTATTGTAATGATTAGCTCCCACTAATTTTAACATATTTTGCGCCCCCAAACACAAAATACGGATTTATAACAATTATAAATCTTAGTGGTCCAAGATCCAAGTCTATATTACTGCAGCCTCTGCTTTGGCTGATGACTACAATAATATCACTAGGTAGGCCTCTAAGCCAATTGCAACAACAATTTGCAATTCTTGGTTTATTAATCCAATTAATATTGCGTCCTCAAACTATTTTGGTCGCTTTGGCGTCAAGTCAATTCCATCACACGATGTCAACCATACATCTATGAATGAGCCCCAGTCTTGTCGATTTAGAGTAAACACTTTGGTGTAAAACTCGTGGTCGAAAAGATTAGGAATCTCAACCAATTATGATGGACGACGCATTTTGTTTCTAAACAAGACTTGGTTTATAGTGGGGGTTTTATATGTGATACTAATTGTTAAATTTAATATCTAATATTAAATTAAACGCAATTACTGGGTGCCGCCTACCCATACATACTGTCGCGGACTACATGTATTGGGCGCCGCCTACCCAAACATAAAACGGTCTTAAATTACTATAATTTAAATTGAATAAGCATAAAATCAAATAATAGCTTATCACATAATATCAAATTAATGCTCAACGAATAAAATTATTAATCCAATTAAAATTTCATTCTTCAATTAAATGTGGATTAAAATTAAATATATTAATTCCAAATTAATATATACATATACTTTTAATATTAATTCTAAATTAATATATTATTAATCTAATTAATAAATTAATATTAGTCTATTTGATTAATATATTAATTCCAAATTAATATAAGTATACTTTTAATGTTAATTCAAAATTAACATAAATGTATAGGTTTATTATTATTATTTCAAAATATTAATAAGATAATATTAATCTAATTAACTAATTAATATGTAATTGAGACTTAAGAATTAATCTAATTAATAAATCTAATTTGATTAATTAAATAAAATCAATCAGTCCCATATTTAATTTGAAACAGGCCCACCCCAAAATTAAGTCTGTTCAAGTTGAATTAATTTTTTACAGGCCCAGTTTAATATAATTAGTAGGTCCAATTTATCAAATAAATGCAATAGGTCCAGCTTTTCCAAAACGGGCCCAGCCTAAATGGTTCAGCACAAGAACGGGTCCAGCTCAGGTCCAACCCCCAAGCCCAATCCAACTAGTCCAGATCCCACTCAGACTTGGCCCGGCCCATTAACAGCCCAAAACAGATCAGCCCAATTTTTTTTCAGAACCCTAGCCCATTCCCGCCGTCGCCACCTGTGCTACCGCCGCCGCTGCCGCCGACCGACGAACCTCGTCGTCAACAGCAGCAGAGCAGCACAGCATGCCGGACTCCGCCGCCTGCCTCCCGCAGTTGCGCACAGCCCGGCAAATTTCTCCGCCGCCTGCTACACAGACCCCACGCCGGAATCGTCCGCCTTGCCTAGCTTGTGACGGATTTCCAACTTTACTGCCGCCAACCACCATCGCCGGCCAAACAAGCAGACGGCGGTCGCGAATCAGTGTTAAGCGCGTCGGAGTTTCGCAGTACACACAACAGTTCGCCGCTCCGTCGGTTCGAGCAGTTGTCATGTTCGTACAGGTTTTCAAAATTGAAGGCAGAAGGGTTTTAGGAGTCAATTATAAAAAACCAATTTCAATTTTGTTTTTGGAAAACAATAATGCAACTAATTCCAAAAGTTTGCAAGACTATTTTAAAACAAATATCGAATTTCAAGTTTACGATTTTAATCCACAGTTAATTCAGAAGTTTAAATTAATTATAAATCGAGCCCTGGGTTCTGATACCACTGTTAGTAATTCTCGACAACATCTAATGTACGCAGCGGAATAATAAATCGAGAATATTGATCGTGATTTATAATTGAATTAAACATTGAGCATAAATTACGCTAAAGTTGGAACAACTTACTTGTGCGTAATTAGTCGGACAGAGTTGAGCGATTGATTCACCACTTCAGGTATCCACGCGTATATCGTCCGCCGCAGGAACTATCCTCGGTACAATTATTCGATAAGTGATCGCTAGGAAATCACTTATCAAATTCTATAGTGCCTCCAATTTTTATCTGATAAAACCCTTAATTCTCTACTATAGAGAATATGTATATATAGTACCATATAACCCTAGGTTTATGGGCCTAATATCCATGTCCACTTAATTAATTAATTAGTCTGACTTATTAATTAATAAAGCCCACATATCCTAATCTAGTTCATATCTTTCAATAATTTTATCTTTTATCATATATCACCTATGGAAATATTGGAAATTATTAATATGTCATATATAATATTCAAGCATGTTGGAGTAGATATATAAAAAAGTGTGTCATGTATGCTATTTGATATTAACAATATTGAGTGATTAAATATAGACATAAATAAAAACGAGTGTAGCAAAATATGAATGTTAAGAAGGATCTACCAACCAACTAGATTTAATCAAACTAGAAGAGAAAATACAAAAATCAAGGAAAAGTGGGTTATGAATCAATTATGTGGTAAAGATTATAATTTCAGTATTATATATATATATATATATATATATATATATATATGTAGCATTCTAACATCACTGCTCAATAAATCGATGTAGGGTCCATGCTCTCAAGTATTAAAACAAAAAAACATTTATATGTGACTATAGAATTGTTGAAATACATCTGTTGAAATGTATACAACAATCATTCTAAATATAATTTGTCGTTAAAGTTTAACTTTTGATTGGACTTTATTGTTGGAGGAAGAGAATAAAAAACAAAAGAAATTAGAGTGAACATGATAAGTAAGAAATAACAATATAAATTTTTATATGTTCCTCTAATGTAAATATAATTACATACAATATCTCATTAATAAATGAGATAATTACAAAATCGCCGCTGACCTATTAGCACTTTTTTATTTCGGGATATAAATTATTAACATTGACTAAATTGTCACCAACCTATTTGAATATTACTACTCAAAAGTTGCCGGCCATAATGTCGCCCAAATTCATTTCACGTCCGGTTTTAGAAAATCACCTTTTGGGATAGAATTCGGGCGGTATTATGGCCGGCAGCTTTCGAGTAGTAATATTCAAATAAGTTGGCAGCGGTTTAGTTAATGTTAATAGTTTATATGCCGAAGTAAAAAAGTGCTCATAGTTCAGCGGCCATTTTGTAATTATCTCTTAATAAATTATATTTTGGTTAGGATATTTTATTTTCATATGTTTTTTTCTTAAGTATTATTGTTTATTGTGATATTTTCACTTCTAATTAGATATAAGAAATATGTTATGAAAATATAACAAATATGAATGAAAATTCACATAAATATTTAGAGCTTATAGAGTCTTATAACGTAAAATATTTTATTGAATTTAATTATTATATTGCATTTAAAAATATATAATAATATAATATTTTAATAAAATATAAAAATTATGTGCAACGCACATGATAATTACTGATGTTGTGAAAAATACATTGAATATTTGTTACTATAGCCTAGCACCTAAATATGATGTAGGTGGAAAGAATTGCACCCAATCAGATGAGACCGACGACAGTTTGACACCTAGGGCTTAAAACTAGGCAAAATTTTCACATCAAATATTAAGATGCAACCACCAATACTTACTTGTACTAATTCTATTTATTTATGTAGTTAGAATAATTTAACGTTGCCAGCAATATGACTTGTAACCCAAAAGTCATACATATATATACAAGCATTTTACAATTACTAAATAATTATACCAAGTTTCTTTTGAATAATTATTTTGTTCAATGAAACTTACATAACTAGTAACTTAGAACTGAGGCATCTAGTAGTTGCAATAATATATTATTTCTTTCCTACGTCCTATAGGAGCAGACAAGCTGATGACGAGTCAATGCATTAATTTTATCAAAAGGATTGCTACTCAATTATTTTTCTTTTGAAGAAATTAATAATATTTAAGCTTTTGTCCCCAAAGTCTTAAAAACTATTTACTCCCCAATTTGGATTTGTTTTCACAGAAATTTGAATCAAGTTTAAATTTTAAGTCAACTATATATATTTCAAACTTTGAAGTGATCAAATGTTTGCTTCTGACTTCAAGTCCTACCAATTATTGCAATTTAATCTTCAAAATTTTAGTAGTTACTACTTACTCGCCACCCCTTGTCTCTTAAAAAGGAAGGCAGATATCATTACTAGAATTAAGATTTTTTGCAACTACAAAATATAGTTATAAAAAAGGAAGAGCGGTCATAAAAATATTTTTAGTAGCTATCTGTATACATATGCATGGTTACAATAGGGTAGCCCCTTATAGTAAGATGCAAAATGTTTTGTTGCAACCACTTTGTACTTACTAATATATTTGTATAACTACAAGTAGTTGCAAAAGAGTTTGCCATATTGTAACAACTTTTGGTTAAACTTGTACAAAATATTTAATGTAACTATTAATAATTATAAAAAAGTTAGTTTTAGTAATCACTCCTGTAATTGTAAAAAATATAGTGACAAATTTTATTTTTCTTGTAGTATATGTGCAATTTATGGATGCAGTTATCTACCTGTATAGTTTGTAATAAATCGGTGACAAATATTTAGTTCTCATCATTTCAATTGTCCAAAGTTGCAAATATAGAGCATGATTATTAACCAAAATGATAAAAATAAAAGATCCATTATTTTTTATAAAATGTTGAAATAAGTGACTGTAGGTATAATTTATCAATATTTCTTGTAAGCAAGGGCTGGAAGACCTCTTACCAATCATTTTATTCCCAGTTTATTGATAGTTTTGAAATTCAAACGACTCAGTTTTTGTGCTAGCACTGCTAAAAATAAGGCTTTTTACCACTACAAAATGTAGTTACAGAAATTAGAGAGTAGTTACAAAAATACTTTTAGTAACTAAATATCTAAAAATAGTTACTATAGGGTAGTCACTTATAATAAGTTGCAAAAAGTTTTTTTATAACTACTTTGTAGTTACTAATGTAATTGTAACTATTTTTTGCAACTACTTTGTAGTTACTAATATATTTGTAACTACAAGTAGTTGCAAAAGAGTTTGTCATATTGTAACAAATTTGATTAAAATTGTATAAAATATTTTATGTAACTACTAGTAGTTACAAAATGGATTATTTTTAGTAACTATTTTGTAGTTGCAAAAAATTAGTGGCAAATGCCCTTTTTTCTTGTAGTGTAGAGCAAACATAGTCCAGGTGTACTATCTGTGAAGCAAGTAAATTATGGTTTAGAAGACTCTAGATAGATATTGTCTCCTCTGGTTCCTTTAGGTTTGATCTGGTTGATACACGTTAATTATGTAAATATTTAGGTCGATTTAGAATTGTGTTTGATAATATTTACATGCATATTTGGTCGAAAGTTGCGTATTTTTATTACATTTGGACCATTTAACGTGTTTGACTTGTTTTGAAGATATTTTAAGTATTTCAGGATAAAAAATTGTATTTTACGACTATCAGATGAAAGAACAAGTCAAAGGAAAGGAAAAACAGGTCTAACCCGGCCTGAACCGGTCTGGAGTTGAACTGACGCGACCGTGACGCAGGAAGGCGTGCAGCCACGACGAAAGATGGCCAGATAGATGAAGTGAAACTACACATGCATCGCAACCGCGACAAAAGGCATAATTTTAAGGAAATTGTGATCTCAAGGCATCGTCTATGTTGCGCGGCCACGACAAAAAGCCTATTTTGAAGAGGTTTCCTGTTCCAAGTTGGAATTGAAGCCTAGAGACCCCAAGACTCGTCCCGAAGCTTATAAAAAGACATAGAGACTCGATTTTTAAGGGGAAATTAGCAGAAATCATCAGAATACATCAGAGGAACTCATACTTTTACCTTGGAGTAGAAGGTGTGAGATCGAGCAAGATGAAGATCGAAGAGCTGACGTTTCGGGTTTAATTATTCCTTGTTTACTTTCGAATTATTGACAATGTTTTCATTAGATTCTTATTTCGATTTGTTAGTAGGCATGAATAGCTAAATTACTCGTGTTCTAGGATTAGAAAATAGAGTTTTTACAACAATGTTGATTTAGTCATTTAATTTATAGAGTTCAGTTTTATCATCTATCTATGTGTTTGGTTTAATCCCTGTAATTGAATTTAATCTGACCAATTATGTTTAATTAACTTGTTTAACAATTCCGCTTCGAGAGAAGGGAATTGTTAATAGACGATAACACATAACGCGATTGTCTATGATCGTGTATGCAAAGTTAAGGGGTTGTTAGGAGTTATTAGGATTAATTGACTCGAGAGAGTAATTATCTTAATCAATCTACGACTTAGACGCTTCGAGAGAAGGATTAGGTTAATTAAGTGCCTCCTAATAGATAGATAAACTTGTTTAAAATTTTATAAATTATAGATTAATCATAATTAGCGTAATTCCTGAAATCGAAGTCCTAGGATACATTCTCTTTGATTGGAACTCAACTTTTATGAATAAATTTGGTTTATTAGTTTATATGCAATTTAGTTTAGTAATTAATTAATCTTTACAATTTTTTAGTGTCTAGTTAGGATAATCCTAGATAATTAAGGTATCAAACTTCCTAACCTTATTCCCTGTAAATCGACCTTGACTTCCATTATATACATCTACACTCGTATACTTGCGGTATTTTCGGGATAGAATTAGAGTCTATCACTGGTTAGTCATGACATCTCAGATTATACACCTACCGAAGTTGGACTACACAATGTCACTTATCACAAAATTTATTGGTACCAAGAAGATTGTGCTATAGCTCTTTGATATAGGAGAGATCTTTTAATGCTGCCATTGCATTTGGTGTAGGTTCCAGTGCCTCTAGTGCTTCCCTTTGAGTTATCTCCAAACACCACCTTGGGTCCCTTACACTTTAGGAAGTCCTTGAGAAACTCCTTGTTGTCATTCATATGTCTAGAACATCCACCATCAATATACTAGATATCTTTATGTCGAGTTTGCAACTTTACCTATAACGAAATCTAGTAGATTTAGGTACCAATTTTTGTATGGGATCCTTGAGAGTTAGTTCCATTTGGAACCCATATTTATGTTACATTAATTGACTTACTACAAGCTTAACAAGTTGATGTAGGGAAATAACTTGGTTGTGCTAAAATTTAGAAGGTAGCTTTCACTTTTGTATGTGTGGTCTAATGTTGGCATGATGTTTCCTATGTTTGACTAGGCCTTTATTAGTTCCAGCCATTCCAATGTGGAAAGCATGTTATATTGATAATATCTAGTATCAACCCTATGATGCCTTTGGTGTGGGAGAGCAGATTATCTAGTTTTCTACTATATGTGTCTAGGTAGTCGTAAGCTATAATTTCTATAGCTCGGTACTTGCAATTGGCTAGTATTTCTTACATGGACCTAATGTGATGTAGAACATCTTTCTAAGTACAACTTTGCCCTTGTGTGGGCTAACACCATTTTCCTTGTTCCTATCAACTAGAACAACAATAAAGTGCTTGGTTAACTATTGCTAGGAACAGTGCTAGTTAAAATCTATCCCAGGCATAACACATAGATTTCTTGCATGTTCACTAGATCACCAACTTTTGTGGATGTGTTGTTGAATGTTGCAATTGTTGCTGTTAGGTTTGAGAACACTCACAACACACACACAACAAGATTCCAACCACGAATGAATGAAAAACAGACTGAAAATCAGACACTCCAAACCGAACGCAAAATCAGAAATAAAATGAAGAACACCAAGCTTTTACGTGGTTCGATCAAGATGGTCTACATCCACGGAGGCTCTATACACCTCAATTCACTCAACTAAATAATCAATTACAAGAAACAACCCTGAAAACTAGAAGCCCCAATTCACAATCCGAATTGAGCTCAAGAACCCTAGCTCTCAAATTCTAATGATTGATTAGTGTTTACAGAGGGAAAAATACGTGTATCAACTCGTCTTTACAAGTAGAACAAATGTATATAAAGAGCTGAGCTCGAATCAAGAAGTTCTGGAAGCTGGAATCAAATTCAGTTTCAACTGCTATTCAAACTAAAACGCGTCTTCAACAACGATTTTACATGCAATAGTCCAAAACCGTTGCGTATTTATGTTATAACCGTCATCAACCCGGTTCTTCAATAACTTCCAAATCTGATCTGATATAAACCCGGCTCTCCGGTCCGGTTCTTCCTAGCCCAAACCCGGTTCCTGATTCTTCTTAACCTCTACTACATGACATGCTCACTTGAAGAAATTGAATTGGCACCTACAAATCTCCACCTCAATGAATTCAAGTGTACTTCATCACCTCTCACTGTCTTCTTATCTCCAGGTTTAATCACACTGTTCAAGCCTTATCAGGCTTGAGCAATGTACCATCTTACTCCTAGGAACTGCCTTAGTCAAGAAATCTGCCGCATTGTCCAAAATATGCACTTTCTTTACTTTAACAGATCCAGCTTCAATGATATCCCTTGAAAAATGAAGTCTAACATCAATGTGTTTAGACCTCTCATGAAAAGCTTGATGCTTCACCAAATGAAGAGCACTCTGATTGTCACACTGAATAGTAACACAGCCTTGCCTTATTCCCAAGTCCTTGAGAATTTCTTTGAGCCATAAAACTTCTTTGATTGCCTCAGTTAATGCAATGAACTCTGTTTCTGTTGTTAATAATGCAACCACTGACTGCTGCACACTCTTCCGACTCACAGTTGTACCATACAAAGTAAAGACATACCCTGTAATGGATTTTCTAGTATCTAAATTCCCAGCAAAGTCTGCATCAACATATCCAATCAATGGTGTAGTATTTGCTTCTTGTTTCTGGAATTTTAATCCCATAATGACAGACCCCTTTAGATATCTTAGCACCTGCTTCAAGGCTTCCCAATGTGACTCCCCAGGATTTGACATATACCTGCTTACCAAAGACACACTATAAGCCAGGTCTGGCCTGCTACATATCATTCCATACATTAAACTGCCAACACCATTGGCATATGGAACATTCTTCATGTGAATCTCCTCAGCTGCAGTCTTAGGGCATTGATCCTTAGATAACTTTGTCTGTAGATTAACTGGAATACTTACTGATCTGGACTCATGCATGTGGAATCTCTCTACCACCTTCTGCAGATACTGCTTCTGTGAAAGCCATAATGTTCCAGTCTTTCTTCTTCTAATGATGTCCATTCCCAGAATCTTTCTGGCTTCCCCTAGATCCTTCATGTCAAATTCTGAATTCAACTTTCCTTTTAGCTATTGTATCTTATCCCTGCTCTTACTGGCTATGAGCATATCATCCACATATAACAACAGAAACACTTGTTCAGTTCTTGAACCTCTGTTAAAATATACACAGTTGTCATATAAGCTTCTTATGAATCTTGCACTCATCATGAACTCATTGAACTTCTTATTCCACTGCCTGGGACTTTGTTTCAACCATGGAAATCAGGTCTTTGGATTTGTCTTCTTGGCCTGTCTCTTCCTATGCTATAGGTTCTGAGATTTGCCATCTCAGTTTGACCTTCTTCCTCTTCTGATGAACTCTCATCTTCTTGCTGAGCTTGAGTATTCTCTTCTGGAGGTATCTGCTCCTTATTAGGCTCCACCTGAACAGAAATTCTTTCAGGTTCCACAGCTCCATCTGCTTCATCTTGACTTCCAGTAGAGTTATATCCCATCACATCTTCATTGAACTTTACATCTCTACTTATTAGGAGCTTCTGGTTTCCCTGTTCCAAGCACCATAGCCTATAGCCTTTTATGCCTTCAGGATATCCCAGAATACACATCTTTGAGCTCTTGCATCAAGTTTGTCTTGCCTAATGTGAGCATAGGCTAAACACCCAAACACTCTTAAGTCATGGTAGTTTGGTGTCTTTCCACTCCAAACTTCTTCTGGAGTTTTTAATCCTGGAGTTGATGATGGTGACCTGTTGATTAAATAGCATGCAGTATTCATTGTCTCCCCCCAGAAGGATTTAGGTAATCCAGCATCAATCAACATACATCAAACTCTTTCCAGCACAGTTCTGTTAAATCTTTCAGCAACCCTATTCTGTTGGGGGTTTAGGGGGACAGTTTTGTGCTTTGTGATACCCTTCTCTTCACAAAATCATGTGAATTCAGTGGATAGATATTCCAGGCCATTATCTGTCCTAAGATGTTTTAGTTTCTTCCCTCTTAGATTCTCCACCTGATTCAACCATGTTTTAAACTTGAAGAATGCATCACTCTTGTTTCTCAAAACATATATCCAGGTTTTTCTACTGTAATCATCAATGATGGACATGAAATACCTTCCCCCTCCATCTGTTCTTGAAGGCCCCCAAATATCAGAGTGTACATAATCCAGGGGTTCTTTAGTGGAATGTATCTCTTTAGCATAAGGCAGTTTCTTTGCCTTCCCCAGAGCACACTTGTCACAGAAATCTAGTGTTTTATTTCCCATTTCACCAATGATACCCTTCTTGGATAACTCCTTCAACCCTTTCTCTCCAATATGACCCAGTCTTCTATGCCACTTCATCACATCTTCTTTGCTTATCACAAAATCAGCAAATCCTATCACAGGTGATCCTATCAAAATAAACAGGCCATTGTGTTGCCTTCCTTGATTACCAGCTTATTGTGTTTAGTGATGTGAAGATGACCATCTAGTGAATTGAACTGACAGCCATTTGTCACAAGAGAGCCAAGGGATAATAGATTTCTTTTCAATCCAGGGACATACCTCACTTGAGAAATAGTTCTGATGACTCCATCATACATTTTAATTTGAACTGATCATGTGCCTTTGACTCTGTAGGAGTGATCATTTCCTAGTAGTACACTTCCACCATCTTCTTTCTGTAGATCCTTGAACCAGGATTCATTGGGGCACATATGGAATGAGCATCCAGTATCAAGTACCCATTCCTTTTCCATTCTTGTGTCTGTGATGTTTAAGACTTCTGGGATGTCTTCTTGATGCTCTATCATTGCCACCTCTGCCCTCTGAGTCTCCTGCTTCTTCTTCTTTTGTGGACAGTCCTTCTTTAGGTGTCCAACTTGCTTGCATTTGAAACACTTCCTGGTTTCAACCCAGTCACCTTGCTTCTTTGCATTCTGAGTTCCAGATTTGTTATCTTTAGCTCCCTGGAACTTCTTCTTCTGGAAATTCTTTTTGAACTTGATGTTCAAGCCTTCTCTAGCTTGTGCAGAACCCTTTTCTCCCTGATTCTGAAAGCACTTGGTCTTCAATGCTGACAAGATGGATTCATAACTGATTTTTCCATCTCTTCCAAACATCAGTGCATCTTTAAAGCTTTCCATGGATTTTAGAAGAACATTTAACACCATCAGAGCCTTATCATCATCCTCCAAGTTCACTCCCAGATCTTCCAGCTCTTCAATCATCTTGACAAACTCATCAAGTTGATCAGAAATGACTTTATCATCAGAGATTTTGAAGGACATTAATTTCTGTTTCAGAAATAGTTTGTTGGATATAGACTTTGATTGATAAAGTTCCTCCAATTTTCCCCAGGCCTCCACTGCATTTTTGCACCTCGAAACCTCCCTCAAAGGTTTGTCACCCAGACATAAGAATATCAAACTCAGAGCCTTCTTATCCAATTCTGGAAACTTGGATTTCTCAGCATCAGGCCATTGATCAATAGGAAGAAGTGCAGAGTCTAGGCCATTCTGAATCAGTACTGCATTCATCTTGATCTTCTAGAGTGAGAAGTCATTCTTTCCTGAGAACTTCTCCACATCCATCTTTACTCCAGCCATTCTTCTTCTTCCTTGAGTTTGTGTGTATGCTTCCCACAGACGGCGCCACTTGTTAGGTTTGAGAACACTCACAACACACACAAAACAAGATTCCAACCACAAATGAATGAAAAACAGACTGAAAATCAGACACTCCAAACCGAACGCAAAATCAGAAATAAAATGAAGAACACCAAGCTTTTACGTGGTTCGATCAAGATGATCTACATCCACGGAGGCTCTATACATCTCAATTCACTCAACTAAACAATCAATTACAAGAAACTACCCAGAAAACTAGAAGCCCCAATTCACAATCCGAATTGAGCTCAAGAACCCTAGCTCTCAAATTCTAATGATTGATTAGTGTTTATAGAGGGAAAAATACGTGTATCAACTCGTATTTACAAGTAGAAAAAATGTATATAAAGAGCTAAGCTCGAATCAAGAAGTTCTGGAAGCTGGAATCAAATTCAGTTTCAACTGCTATTCAAACTGAAACGCGTCTTCAACAACGGTTTTACATGTAACAGTCCAAAACCATTGCGTATTTCTGTTATAACCGTCATCAACCTAGTTCTTCAATAACTTCCAAATCTGATCTGATATAAACCCGGCTCTCCGGTCCGGTTCTTCCCAGCCCAAACCCGGTTCCTGATTCTTCTTAACCTCTACTACATGACATGCTCACTTGAAGAAATTGAATTGACACCTACAGTTGCCTCAAGTTTATCTTCCTTGTGCTCCTGGAGGATAATATTTTCAATTAATCTAAATACTTTAGCTTTGAGAGAGCTGCAGTTAGTTGCTTCGACTGTAATGTTTTCAATTTTACCTATCATCACTTCATTCTCTCCTGACAACTGCTACTTGTCATCTTTTAGCTCATCATATTATTGATCGATCTTGTTAAAGTAATCCATAATCTGTCTAAAGAAGTAATAATGTTGGAGTTATCAACATTATCACAATATGCATAGGAGGTTGTAGAATATACCTCATCGTCCTCGTTAAATTCTTTTTCCATGAGACAAATTAGAGCTTCATTATCAGAGTTGAGAAAAATCACCATCTCTGGCAGTGTTTTCCTGTGTAATGAGACTAGGAGTATAGTATTGATTGGTTAGTATATCCTTCAAACAGGGCCTTAAGTTGTGCTTTCTCATATCTTATTTTTTTCTCTTCTTTGTCCTCTCTCTTCCTTTTGGTATTTGTGTACCTTATGATGTGGTTAGTTCCTTACAAAGTACCCTAACTTCCTATAGTTGTAACAGAGATTAGATAGTTCCATTGATGTTGATGTAGGGTACGATGGTTGGTTGTTGTATGTCCTTCTAGATGAACTTCCATTCACATTCTTCATCATGAACTTTTAAATCTCTTCATGAAAAGGATCATCTCATCAAGATTGAAGTTTTCTTCTGCAGTAATTTCAAAAGGCTCAACCTCAAAGAGCTCAAATTTCAAAGTTGTTGTAGCAACCTTGTTTTTTCGAGTTAGATTTGTCCCTCTGCCGATCTTCTGGAGCATATCGTATATTTTCTTTGTTGGTTTGCACACATTGCTGAAGGTATCCTTTCCAATACAAAAATAATGTTTATTTGCAATATTATCCAAGTTAGATGTTTGATCAAGTGGTCCGCTAGTATCGCGCTTTTCCACCATGGGAACTATTGGTTGCCCATCTCTTCGTGCAACAGTTTTGAGCTTAATGATTTGGGTGGTGCATCTTTAATAAAAATACATATTTTGTCATGCATGACCGACATGTATGCTTGCATTCTTATATGCCAGTCAATATAATCCTTTATAGAAAATAGAGGAACTTTAGAAGATGAATCCATCTTATATTATTAAAAATATTTTGATGATTTTTTATGAAATTATTACAAAAAAAACCCTCGACAAATTTGTTCTTGTTACGAAAGTCATTGGGTGTTAATCCATTGCTCATATAACACTTGTTGATCCCAAGTGGTAGAGGTTTGAGGAGAGGGTGAATAAACCTCTAATTTTTATGTTTCTTTTATGAATAATATGTTTTTTAGTTGTCAGCTGTAAGATATTTTTCTTACAACAAAGCTTACAACAATAAGTTTTTGTTCAACAGTAAGCTTGCAGCTAGCCGTTGATGTGAAACTTATTGTGAGTTGAAACCTAGAGTTCTTTTAGCGGATAAACATAAAAAATTCAAAATAATGCAATATGAAAGGGATTTTTTTGTGTTATGTGTGAATAAATATATGACGACAATAAATAAATCGCATTAAAAAAAAATATAGTGGTTCCGATGCGGGATGATCCTTCTACGTTACTCTACTCTCTTCATTGAGCAAAATTCATTTAATTGCTTTACACCTAGTTACAAATTTGGGACTCAAGCATATGAATCTCAACTTGCTGCTTATAGCTCCAGCTCAACCTATCGTCAAAAGGCTAACTCAAGCCACCATTCTTTTTCTTGTTAAATCCTTAGATTCCCCGAGCCACCAATGTACCTCACTTAGGAGGAGTTAGGTAATTATTTAGTGCACATGCAACACTATTAACTGTTGATCGTCTTTTATTAGTAGGTTGTCAATGATTACATTATAGATCAACAACGCTTTTAAGCTTTTGTCAATCTTCAAGGCCTTCTAACATTGGATAACAAATACAAGGTTAGTGCTTATTTAGACTAGCTTGTTATTATTTAAAATGAACTAACTTTTATACGTTGAATCTCATGTTGATCGAGTTCTTATTTTACATGTTGTAGATTCCTACGCTTTGTTTGAATCTTCTGATGGCAAACCTTCTGTAGGCATTTGGCGGCGTTGTTGTTGCTTCACTTATTGGCAGTCGATATAACCTTTCCTAGCTTACAACCAAAGACTCTGATAAGTTTTTTATTATTTTTTGTTGTGCCTTCCTTCCTTGGAGTGAACTAACCATATTTTCTATGTATCACATACTAAAAATGAGGGCTCTAGGTCCCGTAGGAAATTTCAGTTTCACATCATCAAATTCTAAACAATGTGGATTTTGGTTTGATTTGTGAAGATACAGGCTAACTGAACTACAGAGGTAGATGGACTTGGTTATTTTACAACGCAATTTCAAAAGAAGCCGATAAAGATTTTAATTTTATTTAAACTCTTATGTCCTTTTGTAATTAAATTACTAGTAAACCATTTGTGTAATGCATGGTTATGAGATATTTTCTAAATATGACAATAAAAATCATCGTAGTTTTAAATTTTTATTTATTTTATAAATAAATAAATGTTTAAATTTTCACTTACTTATTAAGTAAAACTCACATAATATGCAAGTATATATTATATTCGAAGAAACCAATGGATTCAAGTAGGAAAAAACAATATGAGGGGTTTTAAATAACTAAAATGTAAAACGAAATATAAAAAAAGTTTTTAATTTTATAGTACATACACTTAATAGGAAAAATAACATACTTACACATTCCTAAAATTCCTTATAATCAACATTTGTTGTTTTATTAGAACTTTTATTTTCCTGATTATGAATTAGTATCTTCAACCTTTTCCGGTTTTTAATCTTTGAAACTGCAACATAAAGTTGGTTGTGACTGAATACGAGCTATTTCAAATATAATACACTGTGTGATAAGGATTGCCCCTGAATTTTATTTATTGTCATGACATACTAAACAATTATAGGGAACTATTTGTGTTGATATTTAAACGAAAATGCATGGCTTGATGGTGTAAGAGACATTTGTTGTATTAATACCAAATGGGTTCAACATTATTTCCTATCAAATATTTTCCTTCTGGAACATGAAAATGAAAATTTTGTAAACACCACACTAGTACCAGTGCACAAACCAATAGAATGATTAATATTTCTCAAAAGCATGACTGATATTCCAACCTTCAAAGTCAACTCATGATTGAGTGTTCCAGAAGTTCAAACTTTTTTAAAGAATTTGGGTGTCTGAACCTCGACTATTATAGCTAACCATTTGAGTCAAATTTGCAAGCACTATTAGAGTTGTAATATATTCGTGCATTTTTTTTTTTCTATATCATGTGTTCATTCACTGTACTGACCATATCAAGAATTAGACATTTAATAGTTCTCTCCTACAAATATATGGGATAATCAAATCAATTTGTGGTGGTCAGGATATGTTCTCTCAATAATAGCTCCAACTAATCATGACATTTGTGAATATTAGTTCAATTTCATCAAGTGGTTTTTGTATGGAGTATGAGTTGTTAGGAATCTAGAACCGGAATGGGAATTTGAAGAACCAGATAATAAAACCGGGTTTAAACTCAAATCAGTGGAAGAGGTTAGGAGAAAACTGGGTTTAGGTTAGTTATAACTGCCGTTTACAACGGTTTGTTTCTGTTGCACTAGAAATCATTGTGGAAGCCCCGTTCCTGCAACTTGCAGCAGTTGAGTTAAAATCTGTTACAACTGCCGTTTACAACGGTTTGTTTCTGTTGCACTAGAAATCATTGTGGAAGCCCCGTTCCTGCAACTTGCAGCAGTTGAGTTAAAATCTGTTACAACTGCCTCATCTCCAGGATTCTAGCTACATCACCTATACACATATAAATCACTTGTAAATGCGAGCTAGATGGTAGAGTTTTCCCTCTGTAAATATTACACTAGTGAGAGAATTAGAATTCTAGGTTTTATGTTCCAATTCGGCTTGTGAATTGGGGATTTACTAGTTTCTGAGAAATTCTTGTAATTGCTTGTGTAGTAGAGTGAATTGAGGTGCATAGAGCCTCTATGGATGTAGATCAACTCTGATCGAACCACGTAAATCCCGTTGTGTTCATTTTATTTCTGATTTCTATGTTGAAGCACTGTTCGGCCCATTTCTGATTTTTTGTGGCTGAACATTGTTCTTAATTATGATTCATGATTCTGTTCTTCTCATAACAAATTGGTGCCGTCTATGGGAAGGTCTCTCACACAAGAAGAAGAAGAAGAAGAGAATGGCAGGAATGAAGATGGATATGGACAAGTTTTCACGGAAAAATGATTTCTCTCTATGGAAGATCAAGATGAAGGTCATCTTGGTATAGAATGGGTTATCAAATGCTCTCAAACCTGAAGGTGAGTGGATGGAGGCTGAAAAACCTAAATATGGCGATATGGATTAGAAGGCATTGAGCCTGATCATCCTATGTCTTGGGGATAAGCCTTTGAGGGAAATATCCAGATGTAAGACTGCAATTGAGGCACGGACCAGGCTGGAGGAGCTGTACCAGTCCAAGTCAGTTTCCAATAAGCTATTCCTCAAGCAGAGATTACTGGCTTTCAAGATGATGGATGAAAAGGTAATTTCTAATCAATTAGATGAGTTTACAAAGTTTCTTGATGAAGTGGAAGATCTTGGGGTTAAAATTGAAGATGATGACAAAGCTCTGATGGTACTAAATGGTTTGCCAAGATCTATGGAGAGTTTCAAGGACACTCTGATGTTTGGAAGGTAGGATAAGTTGAGTTATGACTCAATTATTACTGCTCTGAAGACCAAATGTTTGCAGAATCAAGGAGACAAGAAAGTAACTCAATCTGGTGACATTTGAACATTAAGTTCAAAAGATACAATCAGAAGAAGAAGGGCCAAACTTCAAAAGATTCAAACAATGGAAATGATAATCAGAAGAAATCTGGATAGTGGATAGAAAACAGGAAGTGTTTCAAATGCAAACAAGTTGGACACCTGAAGAAAGACTGTCCACAAAAGAAGAAGAAGAAGGAAGGTCAAGGTGCTGAAGTTGTTGCTATTGAACATTAAGAAGACACACCACAAGTTCTGAATGTTACTGAGTAAAACATGGAGAAGGAGTGGGTTCTTGATACTGGATGCTCCTTCCATATGTGTCCTCATGAAGACTGGTTTCAGAATCTCAGAAAGAAGGAGGGTGTGTTTTGCTGGGAAATGATCAATCCTGCAGGGTTCAAGGCATTGGCTCAGTGAAAACTAACATGTTTGATGGAGTTACAAGAACTATCACCAATGTGAGGTATGTACCCGGTCTCAAGAGGAATTTACTCTCCCTAGGATCTCTTATTGCTACTGGATGTGAATTCAAGTCTGTTGATGGTCAATTACACATAACTAAAGGAAACAAACTGGTGATCAAGGGAAAACAACATAATGGTCTTTTTATTTTGATTGGAAAGCCTGTGGTTGGTTGTGCGGGCAAGAATGAACTAATATTGTGGCATAAGAGGTTAGGGCACATTGGGGAAAGGGGATTAAAGGAATTGTCCAAGAGAGGCATAATTGGAGAGGTTGGAAATCAAACACTTGAATTTTGTAATAAATGTGCATTAGGCAAAACACAGAAATTGCCACGCTAAGGGGGCTCACACTACTCAAGAACCTTTAGATTATGTCCACTCAGACATTTGGGGACCATCTAGAACTGAAACTCATGGAGGAGGAAGATACTTCATGTTTGTGATTGATGATTTCAGTAGGAAAGTGTGGGTGTTTTAAGAAACAAGAGTGATGCCTTCACCAAACTCAGAACATGGCTGATTCAGATGGATAATTTAAGAGGCAAGAAGCTCAAGCATTTGAGAACAGACAATGGCTTAGAGTACCTATCTACTGAGTTTACTGACTTCTGTGATGAAAGAGGAATTACCAGACACAGAACAGTCCTAATGGACCCTCAACAGAATGGTGTTGTAGAAAGATTCAACATGACAATACTTGAAAGAGTGAGGTGTATGCTGATTGATGCTGGACTGCCAAAGGTTTTCTGGGGAGAAACAATTAATACATCATGTTACTTAATCAACAGATCACCTTCATCATCTCTAGGGTTCAAAACACCAGAAGAAGTGTGGAGGGGCAAAATTCCAAGCTATACAAATTTGAAGGTGTTTGGATGTCTGAATTATGAACATATTAAGCAAGACAAATTTGACCGAAGAGCACAAAGATGTGTGTTCTTGGGATATCCAGAAGGAATCAAAGGTTACAGGCTATGGTGTTTGGAACCAGGGAATCAGAAGCTCATGATAAGTAGGGATGTAAAGTTCAATGAATCAGTTATGGGATATCACTTCACTGGAATCAAGAAGAACTTGATGGGGCTATTGAAGTAGAAAAGATATCAGTTCAGGTGGAGCCTCATATGGATGATAATCCTCAAAGGGTTAAGGATTTAGATCAACACTCAAATGATAACTCATCAGAAGAAGAGGATGTGCAAACTGTTAATCAAAACTTGAGAAATTATAGTATTGCTAGAGATAGACCGAGAAGGCAAATCCAAAGGCCAGACTTCTATGTGCAGGCTGGAAATGTGCATTATGCACTTAGCATTGCTGAAGACATAGAACATCAGGAACCACAAAACTTCAAAGAAGCAGTCAATGGTAGTGAAAGTGAGCATTGGATCAGTGCAATGATGGAAGAAATGGAATCTCTGAAAAGAAATGGTACTTGGAAGCTGGTTGATAAGCCTAAAAGGCAGAAGCTAGTGAGTTCCAAGTGGATTTATAAGAAAAAAGATTGAAGCTGGAGACACAGAAAGGGTAAGATACAAGGCAAGGCTTGCTGCAAGGGTTTTACTCAGAGAGAGGGCATTGATTTCAATGAGGTTTTCTCTCCTGTGGTGAAGCACTGCTCTATTAGACTTCTATTATCAAAGGTGACACAAGAGGATATGGAGTTACAACAACTAGAAGTTAAAAATGCATTTCTGCATGGTGACTTGATTGAGAACATATATATGAAATAGCCTGAAGGCTTTGTGATTCCAGGAAGTGAAGAGAAGGTATGCTTTCTCAAGAAGTCACTGTATGGGTTAAAACAGAGTCCAAGGCAGTGGAATAAGAAGTTCAATGAGTTTATGTTGAAGGCAGGATTCATCAGGAGTCTGTATGACAATTATGTATACTTTGATAAGGATTCTAAGGCTGATCCAGCGTATCTGTTACTATGTGTGGATGACATGCTTATTGCAAGTAAAAATAAGCATAAAATACAGCTGCTGAAGAAGAAGTTGAGTTTAGAATTTGACATGAAAGATTTAGAAGATGCAAAGAAGATCTTGGGCATGAGCATTTTAAGAGATATAAATTCTGGAGGTTTATGGTTGTCTCAGAGGCATTATCTTCAGAAGGTGGTGGAGAGGTTTCAGATGCATGAGGCTAAACCTCTGAGTATTCCAGTAAATCAACAACTTAAATTGTCTAAGGAGCAGAGTCCAAAAACTGCAAAAGAAGTGAAATACATGAGAAACATACCATATACAAGTGGTGTTGGCAGCTTGATGTATGGCATGATCTGTAGCAGACCTGACTTAGCTTATTGTGTCTCTTTGGTTAGCAGGTACATGTCAAATCCTGGTAAAGCTCACTAGGATGCTTTGAAGCAAGTGCTGAGATACTTAAAAGGAACAGTGAACTTAGGTTTAAAGTTTGAGAAACAAGCATATGTTACTGTTCCATTGGTGGGATTTGCAGATGCTGATTTTGCAGGGAATGTAGACAGCAAAAGATCTATTACAGGCTATGTATTTACACTATATGGAACTGCAGTTAGTTAGAGGAGTGTGCAACAATCAGTAGTAGCTTTGTCCACTACAGAAGCTGAATACATTGCATTAACAGAAGCAATCAAGGAAGCTGTGTGTTTGAAAGGGATTCTCAAGGAACTGGGAATAAAGCAGGAGTGTGTAACCATATTCTGTGATAAACAGAGTGCACGTCACTTGGTAAAACACCAGGCATTTCATGAGAGATCCAAGCATATAGATGTAAGGTTACACTTTGCAAGAGATGTGATAGATGCAAAGTCTGTGGAAGTTAAGAAAGTTCATACGCTTGACAATGTTGCTGATTTCTTAACTAAAGCAGTTCCTGGGAACAAGGTTGTACATTGCTCGAGCCTAATAAGGCTTGAACAATATGTTTAAGGCTCAAAGAACAAGGACAGGTTGAGGTAAGGACATGCACTTGAGTTCATTGAGGTGGAGATTTGTGAATATTAGTTCAATTTCATCAAGTGGTTTTTGTATGGAGTATGAGTTGTTAGGAATCCAGAACCGGAATGGGAATTTGAAGAATCGGATTAGAAAATCGGGTTTAAACTCAAATCAGTGGAAGAGGTTAGGAGGAAACCGGGTTTAGGTTAGTTATAACTGTCGTTTACAACGGTTTGTTTCTGTTGCACTAGAAACCGTTGTGGAAGTCCCGATCTTGCAACTTGCAGCAATTGAGTTAAAATCTGTTACAACTGCCTCATCACCAGGATTCGAGCTACAACACCTATACACATATAAATCACTTGTAAATGCGAGCTAGATGGTAGAGTTTTCCCTCTGTAAACATTACACTAGTGAGAGAATTAGAATTATAGGGTTTATGTCCCAATTCGGCTTGTGAATTGGAGATTTACTAGTTTCTGGGAAATTCTTGTAATTTCTTGTGTAGTGGAGTGAATTGAGGTGCATAGAGCCTCCGTGGATGTAGATCAACTCTGATCGAACCACGTAAATCCCGTTGTGTTCATTTTATTTATGATTTCTGCGTTGAAGCACTGTTCGGCCTGTTTCTGATTTCTTTTGGCCGAACATTGTTCTTGATTGTGATTTGTGATTATGATCTTCTCATAACAAACGCAGAGGTCGACAAACTCTTAGAAGCTGATTATGTGAGAGAGATTGACTATCCAGCCTAGTTGTCAAATGTTGTCCTCATCCTAAAAGTCAACGGCATGTGGAGAATGTGTGTTGATTTCAAGGATCTGAACAAGGCGTGTCCAAAGGATAGCTTTCCTCTCCCAAACGATTGACCAACTAGTGGATGCTACGGCTGGGTGTCAGTTTCTTAGTTTCATGGATGCATTCTTAGGATATCACCAGATCAGAATGCAGCCTGATGATGAAGCTAAGACGGCGTTCATGACTGAGAGGGGGTTAAATTTATAGGATCATACCTTTCGGTCTGAAGAACGCAGGTGCAACTTACCAACGATTGGTCAATAGAATTTTCAAAAATCAAATTGGGCGAAACATGGAGGTGTACGTCGCTGATATGTTGGTAAAGAGCACGCATGCAAATCAACATATAAACAATCTTAGTGAGGCATTCGCAGCCTTGAGGCAATTTAAAATGAAGCTAAATCCTCACAAGTTCACGTTTCAAGTGACCTCAGGAATGTTCTTGAGCTATATGGTTAAACAACGAGGGATTGATGTCAATCCAGACAAAATCAGAGCACTCTTGGAGATGAAACCTCATCGGACTGTACGTGACACAAAAGCTCACTGGGAGGTTTGTAGCCCTTAGTCATTTCTTGTCGAGGTCCGCGGTGAAGAGCTTGCCATTCTTCAAAATCCTAAGGAATGCAAAGAATTTTTCATGGACAGAGGATTGCTAGAAAGCCTTTGATGATCTAAGTCTTACTGGGGTTCTCCACCACGCTTGACTAAACCTTGGTCGGGAGAGGTACTCTATCTCTACCTTGGAGTCTCGGATACACCAGTGAGCACTTGTTAGAGAAGAGGATGATGTTCAATGACCAATCTATTACGTAAGTCGGGTCCTTAGAGGTGCTGAGATACGCTACTGTAAGCTAGAAAAATTGGTTTTCATAATAGCAGTCTCAGCTCGTAAGTTGAGACCTTATTTCCGGGCACACACTATAGCTGTACTCATTGACCAACCTTTGAAGTAAATACTACAGAAGCCGGAGACGTCGGGAAGGTTGGCAAAGTGGTGTTTAGAGCTTAGTGAATTTGATATTCACTATCAACCTCGGCTAACCATTAAAGCTCAAGTTTTAGCTAATCTTCTAGTTGAGTGCACTACTGAGGAGGGAGCCCAAGCTTCAACGGAAGAGATTGTATCAGAAGCAAATAGACCAAAGGAAGATCAGTTATGGACCTCGTATGTTGCCGGAGCCTCCAACCTTGGCGGAAGTGGCGCTGGTCTAACCTTGACTAGTCCTGAGGTAAATACCCTTGGATATGCATTAAGGTTTAACTTCAAGGCATCAACCAATGAATCTGAGTACGAAGCTCTTATCACAGGGTTGAGGATTGTGACAGAGGTCGGTGCTAAGCAGGTGGCAACTTATAGTTACTCACAATTGGTGGTTCACCAAGTTAAAGGGGATTATGAAGCTAAGGGCTCCACTATGGCTCAATACCTTGGTAAGGTTTGTAACTTGATTGCCAAGCTTGAATACTCTGAAATTAATAATATATCCAGAGCAGAGAACACTAAGGCCGGATGCATTGTGACAGGACTATTTTCAACCCCTAACTTACCGCAAGTGTACGGGTGTAGGTGTAGTAGTGGCAATCAAGGTCGATCCCACAAGGAATAGGTTAGGTAGTTCAATACCTCGATTTTCTAGGATTATCCTAACTAGAGACTAATATTTCAAGGTTGTGTTTAACTAAACTAAAGAACTTAAACTAATTGATTAATTAACTATAACTTATCAGATACAGAGAAATTCCAATTAACAAGAAGGTATCCTAGGGATTCGATTTCAGGACTTACTTCAATGATGAATATGCTCAACTTATAGACTTTAAACTAGATTCTAGTGTTTATTAAGCGGTGCGCCAATAACCTAACCCTTCTCTCGAAGTGACTAGATCATAGATTAATTAAGATAATTACCCTCTCGAGTCAATTAATCCTAATAACTCCCAAAAGCTCATAAACCAATGCCTACACAGTCATAGACAACTGCACTTTATGTTGTACGTCTAATAACAATTCCCTCCTCTCGAAGCGGAATTGTTAAATGAGATAACTAAATCTAGGTGATCAAACTAAATTCAGTTGGAAAAACAAACATAAAGATAAACACATAAAACGGAGTTTATAAATCAAAACATAATTCAAAACATTGTCGTAAAAATCCCTACTTTCTAAACCCTAGGACACGAATAGCTTAGCTACTCATGCCATGCAAAACATCATAAAGAACAAATCTAGAAAGAATTACTAAAACCGAATGAATCGTCTTGTCGATCTCCGTCTTCTCGCTCTCACGCTTCCACTCCGACGTAAAAGTACGAGAAAATATGTTGTAATATGATTCTCCTCTTTAAAACTCGAGCTTGGGTCCTTTTTATAGAGTTGGGGACGAGTCTTTGGGAGTATAGGATCCAAATCCTACTAAAATTAGGTAATCTTCATAAAATAGGACTTCTAACGCGACCGAGTTAACTTGTTGATGCGACCGCGTCGTCACTTGACGCGACCGCGTCAATGCATTCTGAACTCGCTATTTTTTACCCTTCGACACGACCACGTCACTTCTTTGACGCGACCGCGTTAGTTCCTTCTATTCATTTAGGCTTCCTTGACCGGTTTAGACCGGTCTGAGCTGGTCTGGGCCGGTTTTGGCTGGTTCGGACCGGTTTTGATCGGTTTTGTCTGGTTTAGCCTTCCCTTCGACTTGTTCTTTCGATCATAATCATAAATGGTGGCTTTTAATCCTGAAAATGCTCACAAATACCTTAAAATAAATCAAACACATTAAATGGTCCAAGATATGAAATATAAACAATTATCAACCATATACACATGCAAATGCTATAAATATACACTTAAAATTGACCTAAATGCATGTATACACAACGTGTCTCAAAATCCCCCAAACTTAAACTGTTGTTTGTCCCGAACAACATACAAAATAAATAAACCAAGACCACATGTATTTAGGGCAATTAGACGATGAATCAAGTTTCAGTTTTGATCTTCTCAAAAAACTAAGCTACACAGTATAATTGAGCATATGTGATAACGCAAAAATCAACTACTTTCGAGACGTTGAACTTTCAAAATTATTCAATCCTCACCAGTAAGTGTTTCTCTCATCTCTCAAGTGTTTAGGTTAAACATATATCACGCAAATTGAACTATAAGCACAATCTACCATAAGCTTGCTAGTCGTCTAAACTAGACCTCGTACTCGATACGTGTGACAAAGGATAAAAAAGGTCTTTCTTTTGGTTGTAATGTGGGTTTAAGGTAAGGTGAGATACATTTAGACATAAGTGACTATTCATTGGAATAATCAAGTTATGTCTAACCCGACTACCCCCTCAATATAATCACTCAACCTCACTCTTCAAATCTCAGCAAATCACCCCGCAAAGTGACTTATTCACCTTCAAAAGTCCGTACAACTTAAGTGCTTTTCATTTATGTGGGTACCACATCTTGGGACTACTCGGCTTTTCTATTCAAATTCAGAATTAAGCATTTATGTCCTAGCCTCTCTTCAAGAATACTAACAACAACAAACTTGTTTTTTTTTTTTGTTTTTTTAGACTTTCGCACTAGAAGAGGCTATTTTTCTCTGATTTTCACATATTGTTTTGTTCTTCCCTTCATCTTGTGAATATCCACTAGTTTTTTCTTTTATTCCCAAAATTTTTCCCAACTACCTTCCAATCCTCCCCCCTCTTACTTGATTAACCAGTTAAGACCAAAGGCTTAAATCGAAAGGTTTTTGGTTTGTATTGTCAGACTACGAAATAACTGGCTATTAAGCTCAAATGGGCTAACTAGGGATAAATAATGAATCTTTTGGTACAAAGGGCAACTTTTTAAGGCTTGAAAATAGGCTGAAAACGAAAACTGCCTAAGATCATTTCCTAAATCACAACACATACTTGACACATTCTTAGTAAAGACTCAAGGCAAGTTCTAGAGACTAGTACACATATTCAATCAAATTCACATAGAAAGAAAGTATATTACTCCGAAAATAGGAGTACAATTAGGCTCAAACTCTCACAGGGTTAATTTTGATTGAATATTCTAGGTTCAAGCTCAATTTCGTCTCAAATTACCTCTCATGCTCTACTGTATGAGAATTTATCAATGTTTCACTCAAAATCACTTCATCATTAACACATCATCATCTATCGTTTCCCTAAGTTTCTCTTTATTTCAGGACTCAACCAACTACTCGGGTTCATTACATCTTGACTTCAATAACCAAATACATAACTATAACATAAAACCTACTACGACCAACATGACTAGCAATGCCATGAACACAAAAATGGGGTCACAGACCTAATGATTAAATCACAAGAATACCAACACAAAACGAGCACACAGGCTCCTTAAAGCACAAAATAAATAACTGACTAAGCAAAAGAGATAAAGCAGATAATGCGCAAAAAATGTAATTAGCGGCCAAGTCGTCCCACTATTCACCCCCTCCCCCAAACTTGGTCAAAGGCCAAGTTTGTGGGAAAAGAGTGGCACGACTGGGTGCTCGACTCACAAATCATGGCAACAGTGGAGGTTGAAATCCGTGTTGGCTCCAAAGTTGAGCCATCGCATCCCAACGACGATCTTGCTCTTATCTTTTGCTTGTGTTAGCTAACTGCTATTTTAAAATATCTGGTCTCGCGAACGGACGCGACCGCGTCGTCCCTTGACGCGACCACATCGCGGCATATTGACCTGCGCTATGGGTAGGCATGACGCGACCGCGTTGTTTCTTAACGCGACCGCATCGCTGCTCACTATCCTGCGACTTGTCCAGGGTTGAATTTTGGACGCGACCGAGTCATTAAGTGACTCGACCGCATCGCGTCGTACTGACCCTCGTCCTCTGCATCTTGCTAACGCGTTCTGCTTTGCTCTTGAGTTGTCAATGTTGGTTCCTAATAACCTAAAAACTCTAGAAACACAAGTAAAAACACATAACTAATAAAAATAATTAAAATAAAATAAAACAATAAACATCGGGTTGCCTCCCGACAAGCGCTTTGTTTTACGTCATCAGTCAGACGTCCTTTTCCTATCAATCATTTTCCAGCCACCCCAAGTTTGGTAATTTATGAGCACTTAACGAGCTATTAGGGGTGTGTGGATTTCTTACAGCAGCTTGGGTAGTATAAACAATGCTACAATTATGTCTACCCCTTAGACCCGACCTATGTATTGGGAGGGTGATGGTTTCGTTTTGAACACGAAAAATCAACTCCCCCTTGGGCACATCTATAAGTTCTTGGCTAGTCGCCAAGAAAGGTCGTCCTAAGATAAAAGGAAATTCATCATTCCTTTTCATGTCGACAACTAAGAAATTACTAGGGAATTCAAAATTCAACACTCTTACTAATACATCCTCTCCTACTCCCAATGGCGTTAATGAAGATCCATCAGCCAATTGGATAGTAGTAAAGGATCGTTTAATCTCCCTTAATCCTAATTGTCTATATAACTTAAGAGACATCAGATTTATGTTAGACCCCAAATCGCACATGACATTGTGAAAATCATGACTCCCAATTGAGCAAGAAATAGTAAAACTCCCTGGATCTTTTGCTTTTGTTGCTATTTTTGGTTTCATGCTTGTGTTTGTGCTCTTTTTGGAACTGCTAGGTTTCTTCTTCGTTGTCTCTTTTCCATCCTTCCTCTTCTTGGTTTCCTCTTGGGTGGGTTGAAGCTCTTCCTTCTTTGTTACCCCCCTATCTTGGACTCTCTCTTGTAATAGTTCCTGTTTTACAACAACAGTGCTAGAGCTCTCTAAAGGATCAAGGTTAGCAAAGAATGAATTTTTAAAACAAAAAACAAAAGACTCATCAAGAATAGGAGATGAGATTTTCTTATATATGATGGTATTGACTTACTCCTTCTTCTCAATGTTTTTTACTTTCTCTATTGATTTCTTTGCTTCATGGTCCTTCGTGCTCATAGTACCATTGTTGCCACTAGATGTTATCTTCCTTCTATTCAGTGCTTGAGGAAATGGAGGAGAAGGTATATATGCCCGTGGAGGCACATATGCTGGTTCGTCTGCTTCGGTTTCTTGAACCTTATTTGAGTTCACAACATCTTTTTGCTCCTCTAGCTTCACAACATTACAGTGCTCTCTCGGATTAACCACTGTGTCACTCAGATATTGGCCCTGTTTAAGTTGAGCCCCTACAATCTTTATCAATTGGCTCATGTTTGATGAAAATTCACCAATGCTTGCCTGAGTCTGAACCAATGTGTTCTCGAGCCTTTTGATGTCAGCACCCTATCCAGTGATGTGCTTCTTTAGCTAAATAAATTTTCCATCTACTTTCTTCTCCAACTGAGCTAGTTTCTCATCGTATTTAGCAAACGGGGACTGCACAATCTCCTCTTTTGTGGGCTTTGTGCCTTCATGAATCATCACATGCGTAACAGTAAATCCGGGTGGGGGATTAAGTGTATTCTGCGAGTTACCATACGAGAAGTTCTGTTGGTTCTGATTCTGAGGGTACTGATTGTACCTAAGCTAATTGTTCTGGAAATTGTTGAAGTTTCGTTGATTCACAAAGTTTACATCTTCAACTTCTTCCTGACCCCCTGGTTGTTGTGCTAACGTCAGACTAGTTAGCAAATTTACCTGACTCGTCAAAGCTGTTAACTGTGATGTGAGGTTTTCAATTGGCTCATTATTGACTGGCTCGACTTTCATTTCTTTCGCCACTTTCCTTGGCATGTTTCTCGCATTCGACCATTGGTAGCTTGTTCTGGCCATAGCATCCAGGATTGAGAATGCCATCCTCACTGACTTCTCCATCAAACTACCACTTAGTTTCTAGTCGGAGCAAGTAAACCATTATAGAACTTACATACCTGTTGCTTCTTCGTAAAACCATGTTGAGGGCAACTCCGGATTAGATCCCGGAATAGCTCCCAAGCCTCTCCGAACAGCTCCTGATCCAATTGCTTGAACTGGTTGATCTGATTCTGCAGGTCGAGCATCTTGCTCGGTGGAAAATACTTCAACAGAAACGAAGTACTCAAGTCTTCCCAGCTTATGATATCTTCCAATGAATTGAACCATTGGAGGGCTCTATCTTTCAATGAAAAGGGAAACAGTCTCAATTTAACCTGCTCGTGTGGCACATGGTTTACCTTGATGGTATCTGCCAGTCTTCGAAACTTTATCAGATGAGCATTCGGGTCCTCTAAAGCACTAACCCCGTACTGGTTTTGCTGCACTATGTTGATTAGTGCAGGCTTCAGCTTGAAATTGTTGCCATTGAGTGGTGGAGGTTGTACTCCTCCTACCTGCTGATTTGGACTAGGCTTCAGGCAGTCACTAATAGGAGTGTCATCTTCATCGCCTGCAGCTGGTTCTATCTGAATTGGGTTGTGCTGCTATTGCAGTTGTGGCTCTTGTGGCGGTAGCTGCTGTTGTATATTAGTGACTCGATCATCCAAGCATGCCAGAGCTGTCAGTACTCTATTAAGAGCTTCATCCAGATTCGGATGTTGTGGTGGGTTCTCCATCTCAGACGCAAAATTCCTTCTAGTTCGGTGTCTTTGAGCTGTTGCTTCAATTTCTGGATCGAAAGGAAGAAGGGTTTCTTTCCCTTTTGATCTGGTGAGCATGCGAAGCCTGGAAACACCAAAAACAAGAACTACCACGTAACACAAAAATTAACCAAAAAATAAAAACAAAAATTTACTTAATAATTACGAAAATAAAATATAGTCTAGTTTCCTCCTATTTTTCAAGATAAAAACTAAGCCCTAAATCCTATTCCCCGGTAATGACGCCAAAAACTTGACAGGACTATTTTCAACCCCTAACTTACAGCAAGTGTACGGGTGTAGGTGTAGTAGTGGCAGTCAAGGGCGATCCCACAGGGAATAGGTTAGGTAGTTCAATACCTCGATTTTTTAGGATTATCCTAACTAGAGACTAAGATTTCAAGGTTGTGTTTAACTAAATTAAAGAACTTAAACTAATTGATAAATTAACTATAACTTATAAGATAAAGAGAAATTCCAATTAACAAGAAGGTATCCTAGGGATTCGATTTCAGGACTTACTTCAATGATGAATATGCTCAACTTATAGACTTTAAACCAGATTCTAGTGTTTATTAAGTGGTGCTCCAATAACCTAACCCTTCTCTCGAAGAGACTAGATCGTAGATTAATTAAGATAATTACCCACTCGAGTCAATTAATCCTAATAACTCCCAAAAGCTCATAAACCAATGCCTGCACAGTCATAGACAACTGCGCTTTATGTCGTACGTCTAATAACAATTCCCTCCTCTCGAAGCGGAATTGTTAAACGAGATAACTAAATCTAGGTGATCAAACTAAATTCAGTTGGAAAAACAAACATAAAGATAAACACATAAAACGGAGTTTATAAATTAAAACATAATTCAAAACATTGTCGTAAAAATCCCTACTTTCTAAATCCTAGGACACGAATAACTTAGCTACTCATGCCATGCAAAACATCATAAAGAACAAATCTAGAAAGAATTACTAAACCCGAATGAATCATCTTGTCGATCTTCGCCTTCTCGCTCTCACGCATTCACTCCGACGTAAAAGTACAAGAAAATATGTTGTAATATGATTCTCCTCTTTAAAACTCGAGCTTGGGGTCCTTTTTATAGAGTTGGGGACGAGTCTTTGGGAGTATAGGATCCAAATCCTACTAAAATTAGTAAACCTTCATAAAATAGGACTTCTAACGCGACCGAGTTGGCTTGTTGAGGCGACCGCATCGGTTCCTTCTGTTCGTTTAGGCTTCCTTGACCGGTTTAGACCGGTCTGAGCTGGTCTGGCCGGATTTGGCCGGTTTTTATCGGTTTTGTCCGGTTTAGCCTTCCCTTCGACTTGTTCTTTCGATCCTTGATCATAAATTGTGGCTTTTAATCCTGAAAATGCTCAAAAATACCTTAAAACAAATCAAACACATTAAATGGTCCAATATATGAAATATAAGCAATTATCAACTATATACACATGCAAATGCTATAAATATACACTTAAAATTGACCTAAATGAATGTATACACAATGTGTATCACATTGTCTAAGCTCGTAACCTCACCCTTCCATGAACTCATTAAGTGAGTCCCAGTGGAGGTTTTTCCTCGGCGTAGCATAGAGGAAACTGGTGTCATGTACTTGGCACCTGAGCCTAGTTGGATGGATCCTATCAAGGACTATTTGAAGGATGGGACATTACCTCAGGATAAACGAGAAGTGAGAAGGATTGTCTATCGGTTTGCCCGATACACATTGGTGGGTGACAACTTGTACAGACGTTCTTACACATTACCATACCCTAGGTGTCTTAACTCGAGTGAAGCTGATTATGCTCTAAGAGAGGTCCATGAAGGGGTGGTAATCACGTGGGGGCCAGAGCTTTAGCACAAAAGGTCTCATGTCAAGGGTACTATTGGCCAACATTGAACGAAGATGCTATGAGCTTGGTCAGAAAGTGTGAGAAGTGTCAGATGCATGCTAACATTCTTCACTCGCCGGCGGTCCCAATGTTTTCAGTCTCCACACCATGGCCCTTTGCTATTTGGGAAGTGGATATTCTTGGACCATTTTCTCAGGCCACTGTACAAAGAAAGTTCTTGATTGTTGCTATTGACTATTTCACCAAATGGGTCGAGGCTCAACCTTTGACCGGCATTACGGAGAAACAAATTCGAAGCTTTGGATGAAAGTCTATAGTGTATAGCTTTGGAGTTCCAAAGGCTCTTGTCATAAAGAACGGGAAGTAGTTTGATAACGTGTACTTTAGGGAGTTCTGCTTAGGCCTCAGTATTGACCTTAGGATGACCTCCATCACTTACCCGTAGTCCAATGGTCAGGTTGAGGTCACCAACAGAACAATCTTGCAGGCTCTGAAAACAAGATTGGACGATGGCAAAGGCCTCTGGGCGGATATTCTCCCCGAGGTCTTGTGGGCTTACCGAATGACACCGAGGACTACAACGGATGAGACATCTTTCAGCATGACCTTTGGTTCAGAAGCAGTCATTCCTGTGGAGATTAGAATCCCAAGCCCGTGGGTTCAAAACTTTAACATAGAAGAGAATGACGAAGGGCTCCATGCCAATCTTGACCTTATTGACGAACAAAAAGAAAAGGCTATGGTGAAGATGGTTGTTTATCAACAAAGGGTGGACAAATATTACAACACTCGCATTAAGTCGTGGTACTTCACACCAGGGGAGCTAGTCCTTAGAAAAGTTCCGTTCAACTACCAAGAGAGGCGTGATAAATTATCTCTCAATTGGATGGTCCTTATCGTGTTCGTGAAGTGTTGAAGGAAGGCACCTACAAGCTTGAAAATCTCGAGGGAAAGCCAATTCCGAGGTCTTGGAATGTTGAGCATCTTAGGAAGTACTACCAATAGGTCATTTTAGTCCTTGGACCTTAGACCTTGGACATTTTGCTTTTTGCTTCATTTGATTCGTAGTAATTTTCTTTTGTTGGTCCATAGTTGAGGTCAGCTTTTATTTGTAAGTTAGTTTGAACATTGCGATGGAATTCAAGTTCTTATTTCTTTCAAAGTGTGAAACTATTTGACGCTTGGAAAGGATAGGATTGCAATGGCTTACCATTGCCACTATCATTTTTTATAGGATTACAGTGGATTGCCACTTCCACTATCAAAAGATTCTAACCTCGTTGGGCCCTAAGAAGAGGTGGTGATGAATGGATTGATCAACCACCAAGCAGCCATCCAAGAAACTTCTTAGGAAATTATATAGGAACTCCCTAGCTCCGGAAATTCATCCTTTGACATGATCTTGAAGGATAGAACAGACGAGGCCTCCTAAGGTTAGGGGTCGGGACGACCCTACTCATAAAGAGAAAGGAATCATCTACCTCAATTTATGACAAGAATGAAAACACTGATGGTGAACAATCTCAAATCAGAAATCATATGGAAAGTCATAAATCAAAAATTCAAATCATAAAATGACTCTTGGAAAAGAGCCAACTAACAGGTCTTAGTACATCAAATAAGGACAACACGGGGCTCTATGGTCAATATAGTTTAACAAAAATAAAATGATAAACAATAAAGGTCTTAGGAGAAATCACATAGAGGCTCTATCTAGGAAGTGGGGGATAAGGTGGTGTCCTCTGCAGGGGCATCATCAGCCCTCTCATCCTCCATGTCTGCATCAAAAGTGAAGTCTTTAGGAGGGACCAAACGACTGACGTCGAAGGTAGGAGCTAAGCTCTGCACCTTATCCTTGCAGACACTAAAGTCGTCTAGCCAATGGTCCGATAGTGCATCCTTCATGGCCTCCTTGTCCTTCAAGGCCTTTTCTGCCCGTAAGTTGGCCTCTGTAACCTGCTGAGAACCCTCTCCCAACCCAAACTCAAGATATGAGATTTTTCGGTCAGTGAGGAGGTCTCCGCCCGTAAGCGATCCACCTTAGCCGCTTTGGAGTCGAATTTGATCTCCGACTACATCCTTTCCTCAGTCTACTTAGCTAAATCGTCCGCGAGTTCCCTAATGCTCCTTGAGCCATAGTTGATCTTCTGAACCATCCTGTGATGGTCAAGGAGTTGTTGAAGATAGAAAAAGATGAAGTCATATGGTGTTGTTCAAGAATGAGAATAACTTAAGAAAAAAAGGGGTTACCTTGGCAAGTAGCTCGTAGCCATCGATACATAATGCCTCCGAGGTGGCCTTACTAACCATAGTCTTATCACTAGGAGGTATGAGCTGAGACATCATCTCAACCACCGTCTCTCGGTTAAACATGGAGTCAGAGACCTTCACATCCCAATCTGGTCAGTACATATCAGGTGCAAGGGTACTCATACTCTCATATGCATGATCCCAAAGGTCAGGTGCTCCAGAGTAGCGCTCAAGGATGTCATCGTCCTCTGTTGCGATAGACTCTGGGATAGAACCAAGGGACAGGGGTCTCGATGAAGATTTGGGCCCTTCAGAAGAGTGAGGGTGCAAGGGTCTCTTCTGAGGAAAATAAGTTAATACAAGTGTAAAGATGAATACTAAGGTCCATGGGTCTTGACGAAGGTAAGTGTCTTAGCTTCGCAGCAATCAAGTTATCTTTCGTAAGGAGGTCTTTCAAGCTCATGGGACCTTGCATAATAATTGCCAAGAGTGCTTGTTGGTCGTCCTTGGAAAGCTTGGGTTTGGATAGAGGAGAACATGTGAAGATCTACTCCGAAGAAAAATCCCAAGGTTCATCTTGAGAGACGTAGAAAAACCTTGATGTTCGACCTTTAGCATCTCGTGTAATGTCTTTGAGGGGTTTGGTCTTATTCGTAGACACAAAGTACCACATATCATCACCCGTGGGAAATTTTTGAAGTCTCTAGATAGAAGCAAAGAACCTGGCATCCGCTGAGACGGTCGGAATGGAGGATGCCACGATAGTGAACTCAACAATACCCCTCCAAGCATTGAAGGTTAACTGAGTGGGACAGACTTGAAAAAACTCAAGAATTTTGATAATTTTGGGGTGCAATTGAAACCTAAGCCCCGTATCAAACATGTCCTCGTATAGGCAAAGCCACTCCAGTGGCAAAACACTCAAACCCCTGCTCCCGGGTTCGGGAATACTATAATCCCAATGACTAGGAAAATACATCATATGCTTAAATCCTAAGACGTTAGCCTTCGTAAGGTTGGAAATCACGTCTTCAGGCCTAAGAGTTTTAGGTCTCCAACTACAAATCATGTCTAGGGATGGATAGAGATCGGCTATTGGGATATCATCAACATACTCGTCTGACATTGTAACAAAATGGACGAGAAATGGTTAGAAATCTTACTCAAATGCCTTTGGAGAGGATAACTCAAATAGATATTTTTTCCAAGGTTCTCCAAGCTCTCAACCTGTGGAAGAAATGAAGCTCAAGTAAGTAAAATTATATTTACTTAAGAAAAAAAAATATTTAAAAAATAAAAAAAAAAAAAAAAAAAAACAGAACTGAGATTGATGAGTTAATAGGCTCTTTGGTGCACCTAACGGGAAGCAGAGGCAAGACTTTGATTAAGTTGTGCTCAAGATTCCTACGGACCAACCCCAAGGACTCCTAAGGTGTAATAAAAATTCCTAAGGACTATCCTAGGGGACTCCTAAGGTGTGTCAAAAGCTCTAATAATTTTTTGAAGGTCTACAAGGACTATCTCAGGGACTCCTATGATGCACTAAATTTTCTAAAGATCTATCCAAAGCACTTTACAACGGACTCCTAAAGTTAAGCTAAAGCTTTCCAAGGACTCCTAGTGTATGTCAATAATTACTAAGGACTATCCTAAGGATTCCCAAGGTCTTCCAAGGAGGTTATTGCACATATGTAATAAAAATCTTATATAAAAATCTTATCTCTCTTCAAAGGAGTAAAGAGAGTTACTTTAGGTCCGAGGTGCAGAGGACTTGCTTCAACTGAGATTCGGAGAGCAGAGGTGTCTCAAGACTCTTTCTAAGAACTCCGTCTATGATCGTGTAGGCAAAGGTTAAGGGGCTATTAGGAGTTGTTATGATCAATTGACTCGAGAGAGTAATTATTCTAATCAATCCACGACGTAGTCGCTTCGAGAGAAGGGTTAGGTTAATTAAGTGCCCCATAATAGATAATTAACTGGTTTAAAATTTTATAAATTAGAGATTAATCATCATTAGAGTAACTCCTAAAATCGAAATTGGAGGATACTCGTTTATTAGAAATTCATGTTTGTTCATTAATTCAGTTTATTAGTACATGCAATCTAGTTTAATAAAATCATTCACCAATTCTAGTGTCTAGTTAGGATTATCCTAGATAATTAGGGTATCAAGCTACATTAACCTATTCTCTGTGGATCGACCTTGACTTTCCTTATACACATCTACAATCATACATTTGCGGTATTTTTGGGTTAGAATTATAGCCTATCAAGTTTTTTGGCGCCGTTGTCGGGGAATAGGTTAAGCGTCATAGTTTTCATCCTGAGTAATAGGAGGATACTAGACTAGATATTATTTTTCTGCAATTTGAATTTTGTTATTTATTTTTGGCTTTATTTATTTATTTAATTGTTGTATTAAGTTGTATTTCATTTTTTTTGGTGTTATCAGGTTTCACATGCAAACTAGGTCTAAAAGGGAAAGAGCATCTTCCCTTTAGATCCTGAGATTGAGGTAACTGCCCGCCGACACCAAACGAGAAGAAATCCCACAATCGAGATGGAGAATGCTCCACAGAATCCGAATCAAGAGGTGGTACTGAATCGAATATTGGGGGCCTTAGCCCATCTAGATGATAGAGTAACGAATATGCAGCAACAACAACCTCCACCACATCAGCAGAGACGTGCTCAGGTCGTGCAAGATGATGCAGATGAGAACATCACACCTATAAGTGATTGTCTTCGCCCTATGCCAAATCAACAATTCGGAGGAGTGCAACCACCGCCACTGAATGCCAATATCTTTGAGTTGAAGCCCGCTCTGATAAATATTGTTCAGCATAATTAGTTTAGTGGGAGCGCAATAGAAGACCTGAATGTGCATCTGAATAAGTTTTGCAGGTTAGCTGAAATGATCAAGATAAACCATGTGCCACACAAGCAAGTAAAGATGAGGTTGTTCCTGTTCTCAATGAAAGACAAAGCACTTCTGTGGTTTAATTTGCTAGATGATGTAACAGAATGGGAAGATTTAAGCACACGATTTCTATTGAAGTACTTTCCACTGAGTAAGATGTTAGATTTGCAGAATAAGATCAATCAGTTTAGGCAGATGGATCAAGAACCATTCGGCGAAGCTTGGGAGCGATTCTGAGATCTTATCCGGAGTTGTCCCTAGCATGGGTTTTCAATGAAGCAGCAAGTGTGCAAGTTCTACAATGGATTGCTTGCTCCAGCACAGAACCAGGTAGATGCAGTGGCAGGGGGTAGCCTGATGAAAAATAATTTCAAGGATGCGTTCTCAGTCTTGGATGCAATGGCCAGAACCAGCTATCAATGGCCGAATGAGAGAAATCAACCAAGTAGAGTGGCTAGTGTTGTATAAGCAAGTAAGTATGCTAATTGATGCTCTTAAATCTCAGTTGACCGCTCTGACAAACCAAGTAAGTATGCTAACTAGTTTGATGGTACAAGTGTTTATGCATGCATAATACGTCGATTTAAGTGTTTATTTAGAGACATTTGCATGCGTAACTAACCATGTATTGTTCATATTTGTATTATTGGACAATTTGATGTTATGTGACTTGTTTTGAAGCAATTTTCGTAAATCTAGATCAGAAAGTCGAACTCGACTAAGGATGATCGTAGAAAATGAGTCTCACAAGTCCAAAAACAAAGAAAAATCGAGCCAAGCCTAAGTAAGAGGACCTCGGCCAAGACAATCAAACTCGACCGAGACAAATGATCAGTGTAAGCTATATTCTGGCTGTGGAAGTGGCTCGGCCGAGACACTGATTCTCGGCCGAGAAGTTTATACATGGCTCTCGGCCGAGATAGTCATTCTCGACCTAGACATAAATCTGGTCAAAATAGGATTTGCTCAAAAATTACCTTTTCAAGCCCAAATTAGGCCTAATTCATCCCCATCTATGAAAGGGAGACCCCAAGTCTGAAAATAGAACTTTTACATTGAATTTGGAGCATGGACTTGGGGATTCGAGAGAACACGAAGAATTAAGATTCGGCATCTCGGGCTTTCTAGTTTTATGTCTTTTATTATTAGTTTGTTCTTAGTCATCGCTATGATCGGCTAAGCTTTTATTTTTCGTCTTTAACTAAAATGAACCCTAGAATGATGTTCTTGTAATTCTTACGGTAATTGTTTGATTAAACTATGTTCTGGGATTATTTATGTTATTTGATTCCTTTATATATGTTATATGTTTGTTATTTGGACAGATCACTCGGGTATTAGGCATATAATTGTTGCTAGGTCGTAATTCATAATCCGTAATTGTTATGAATTTATGTCTAAGAGTAGCAAATAGTGAATTTATTCGCTAGGATAACATAAATCGCGGTCACTTGTACCGAGCTTGCGAGTACAACACCGTTCCTATTCCGTTGCCCTAGGACTTTATGCGTTTGATTAACGGTGTTCTAGAAATCGTATCCTAGGACCACTTAATTCGATAAATTAATTGCTAAGCATACCTGTGATTAGCTACACCTGGGTAACAAGGATTAGCAGAGCGTATTTGCTAATTCTTGGGATAGGAATTTCAGAACTAGTTTATCAAGTAGTTGCATTAGTTACAAGAATAATTCGGACTAGGGGGATACTGGGTTAAAGGCGGGAATATCTTTTTATCATATTTGAATCCATCCTTAGTTTGTTAGTTTAATTGATATTTTGCTTTAGTTAATTTACTCAAAACAACTCCCCCCACATTATATTATATTTATTATATATTATTATAATTATTTACATAATTTGGTTTAATACGATAATACGATTAGTTTCTCTGTTCTCTGTGGGATCGACCCTGACTTACTCTATCTGCTATTAGGAAAGGAAGTTAGGAAATAATAATTAATTTGACTGCATCCGACAGTGCGGCCATCTGACGTTAGTACAACACAATGATACTTCAACACAGCGGTCATCGGGACAGGAAGATGTTGAAGAGGTTAATTTTGTAAATCAAAGAAACTTTAATAACTTCCAAAACAATCAGCTGAGGCACAATCAGTATCCACCTATCTAAAATAACCAAAACTTCTCCTATAGCAACAACGAAAAATTCACTTAATCAACCACCAGGGTTTGCTGTTACAAACGGTATGATCCATGATGGCCAAAAGCCGACACAAGAAGAGATAGTACGTACAGTCACAGTTTGCAAAGTATGATGAAAAATTAGCTCAACTGAAGAGAAAGATGGATGGAAGATTTATTGAGCTAAACAAGCAAGTCACTAGTCAAGGAGTGGAGATCAAACAGTTGGGTGAAAATATGAAAGAAATATCCAGAAACCTAAGTCAATTGATGAAGATTGTTGGGGCTCAACACAAGCAGGGACAATTTCCTAGCGACACCGTCATCAACCCAAGGGAGAAGTATAATGTTATCTACTCAAGGACAAGAGTGAAGAAGAGAGTCTAAGAGCCGAAGGAAGCTGAAAAGGGGATTGAACAAAACAAAGAGGAGGTGGTCGAATCTGAGATTGCACCGCCGAAAAGAAAAGAAGGCCCCAAATATATACCTCCCATTCCATTCCCTCTAGCAGCCATTAGAAAGAGGAATGAGAAACTCCACGTTGAACATGCTAAGCTTTTGGAAGAACGTGAAGCTAAGAAGAAGTTGGCAAAGGAGGAACAAGCAGAAATGAAGAGATTAGCAAGAGAGAAAGCGGAACATCAAAAGAAAGAAAGCAGCGACGACAAAGAAAAGAAAATACTACTTTCTTCTTTTAATGATTCATCTAATGTGATTTACATGATAATATCTCTGCTAATCAAGTTTCTTTAGAATGTTCTAGTACGTTTTCTGTAGTGCAGGACAAACCCGAGGAAGAAATTGAGAATAAGGGGGTCATGAAAGAGTCTCCGGTTAGAAGTGTCATGAAAACTGATTGTGTGCTAAAGGACTCAAAGACGATGCACATTGAGAAAGAGACAACGACGAAGGAGGACACGAGTTCCCCAAAGAACACAACCACACGCACAAAAAGGGCAACCAAAAAGAAAGATCCAGGAAGTTTTTCCATATCTTGTTCTATTGGTCGTCAAGTGTTCAAAAATGTGTTGTGTTATTTATGATCAAGTGTCAATTCAATGCCTCTAAAATTTTATTCACAATTAGGACTAGGGGTAGTAAAGCAATCCTTTACTACTATCCAATTGGCGGATGGATCAGTACTAACGCCATTGGGGGTTGTCGAGGACGTGCTTGTTCGAGTTGAACATTTTGAATTCCCTAGCGACTTTCTAGTTGTTGACATGCAAGGGAATATGGATGTCCCTTTCATTTTAGGTCTACCATTCTTGGCAACAAGTCAAACTTTGATAGACATGCCTAAAGGGAAGTTGACGTTTCGCATCCAAAATAAAGTAGGCACATTCCCCATTTACAATAGTTCGAGCCTAAAAGAAAAAGACAACTGCTGTATCGTTTATACTGCTGAGAAGAGTCTTGAGTTGCTAAATAAAGTCTTAATTAATCCAAGGGTAAGTAAAGATAGTTGGCTGGGCTTCAGTTAATAAAGAAACGGGGGTCACCGGGCTGAAGACGTAAAATTTAGCGCTTGTCGGGAGGCAACCCGATGTTTATAATTTTCCGTAATTTTTGTTGTTTTTATTGTTTTTATTTATTTTATGTGTTATGTCTTAGGAACCAACATGGACGAGTATAGCAAGAAACGGGGGTTGAAAGACGAAGAAAATCGAGCTGGGGCAAAGTAAAGGCATCACGACCGCGAGGCACACCTCTCGCAGCCGCGACAATCCTCATAGTAAAGCAAAGAACCTGTTGAAGCAACGCGACAAAATAGCCCGGATAAGGATTCAGCACTGATGTACCATTGCGACCTCAACGAGCAAGGCTCGTGGCCGCGACGAATTCGACGCCTAAACACCCACTTTTGGGTCAGGGCTGTCGCGACCGCGACATGTAAGATAGCGACCGCGACATGTAAGATACGCGGCCACGACAAGTTCAAAATAGATTAAAATTCGAAAACACATCAGGTTTGCCTCACTTCCTCGCTTTCTATTCCTACACACGCGAAATACACATACACTCACACACCACAAATTTGTGTTCAAACACCAAACAAATCACGCAACAGCAATCACAAACATAAGCACACACAAAAATTCATCTTGCACCATAAATTTCGGATTACTCTACCCGATTGGACAAACCTAAGGCACTTCCAAGTTTGACGTTTACGACTAAATTTCTCTGGTAAGTGAAGCTAACCCAAGCTTTTAGTTGCTCTAATCTATTGTTTATGCTCAATTAATTTTGAAGTTTTGTCAATTTTCGAGTTTGAAGAGGTGCATGTTCATAGTTGAGTATTATTGGCACTTGTAGTGTAATTTTGTTGAAAAATCGATTGGGTGACGAACTACGTATATAATTGGTGCTAATTGTAGTTGAATTTGTGTTATTCGTTGTGTTTGGAATGGTTGAATAGCAACAATATCAAATTTTACATGTTTTGTTCATTGAGGACTTTTATCAAGCATGTTATGGGCGTAAATAGGAATTAGCATTTTGCTTGACTTTGTATTCCCTTTTGGGCTCCTATGTGTGACACATTGATGAAACGAGTTTAGTTTGCATGAATTATGTTCATATGATTCAAATTTCACCATAAGTCGAGTTAAATTTATGAACTTAGAGATTAAGCACAAAATAGGGGGTGAAAATTAAGAAATTTGGCTAAGTTGTTGCTATAATGGAATTAATTTCAGAAATATAATTGAATTATACTTTAAGAATCCATTAGGACTAGGAAAATCGTATTGTTTAACTAGAAGTAATTAATTGCTAGAACGTAGTTCTCACTTATTGAACTTTATTGATTGTTGAGTGCTCGTTTGTTGGATTGAGTGTGTGTAGGTTCTCTAAGATGGCTCCTAAAAAGGCAAGCTCTAGCCGCAGCAAAATCAAGCATGTTATGGTTGAAGAACCGGCATAACAGAATCCAAATGATAGCCAAACCTTGTACGAGTTCGCATTAGAGAGGGCCGAGCACAAGGCTCGGTTTGATCAGCTCCGCCACCGTCTAGTTATGGTAACAAGGTTCAGCAATGACAAATTAACTCGGGCGATGGGCATACATGATAATTTTAGGGCTCTACTAGCTCAAAGAGGCTTGCTCAAATTCATGCAAGCTCAGCGTACCTACACGAGACTTACACTGGAGTTCTTGAGTACATTTGCCATCACAGTGGTAAGTGCATTGCACTCTCGCTGACCGGACAGCATTACATTCCAGTTGATGGGCAAGCAACATTCACTGACTTATGCCCAGCTGGATCATATTTATGGCGTCCCTAAGGCCACCAGAGAGGACCCACCGAAGTTGTTCAATGTGCAAGAGTTTTAGGGTCTATTGACAGCCGCTCCACCTCTTGTAGAACCCCAAAGGTATGTTGCTAATGTAGCTAAAACCTCTTGGAAATCCTGTCATCCAGTATATCCAGAAGATGTTAGCCCACACTTTGTTTGCATGAAGAGAAACAGGGGCTATGAGACAGGCCGAGTTGCAGATGATCTGGAATATGCTTCATGGGCATAAAGTTGATATTGCCAAGCTACTGATGGAGCATTTCGAAATTGTAATCCGGAAGCAGGAAGACAACATCATGATCGGAGGACTAATCACACCTATAGCCGCAGCTTTCGATGGTATTGATTTAGATGATTTGATACTGGTAAAAGGTGAGGTTCAGTTCATATGGGAGTTGCTATGCAAGTGGTGGTGATGGGAGAAGAGGGAAAGGTCCCATATGTTTACCAAAATGTGGGACCCTACCTTCGACTTCCCTTCGAGATAGGAACGTCCATAACAAGTGTCAATGATACAAACAATTTTTCCCTATCCACTGCCGAACATCTGAGCTTTCTCAGAGGCCGGACTCTGATGTCTTTCGATCAGGGAAAGCAATCGAGGCAGCAACAGAGTTCCTAGACCGTCTAGGAAGAAGAGGGCAGTAACAGTAGTTGCATCTGCATCCGAGCTAACTGAGGACGTGGAAGGACTGATAGCATCCCTTCGGGACGATTTCCATCTGTATCACCAAGAGGTGTAGTCGATTGGCACCCAGATGGGGAGGCACCGAACAGAGGGTTCGAGGGGTTGTGCAAACCATCAGCAACAAAATGGCATGATCAGAGAGCTATTCTGAATACCCTCCTCGACTGAAGCAACGAGGAACGTACGTGGAGGCAGCAGCAGGATGTTCGGTGGGATGCATTGGCTCAATTTTGGAGCCAACATGGTTAACAACCACCCCCGCCGCCACAATGATCGTAATTAGCACCAAGGCGTACCACTCTTTTCCCTCCAACATTGACTTTCAGCCAAGTTTGGGGAGGGGGTACCATGGGACGTCTTGGCTGCTATTTATATTATGTTGTTGTTTTTACCTTTTAGTTTCTTATTGCTTGTTTGTTTGCTGCTATTTGTTGCTTGATGTTGTTTGTTCATGTTGTTGGGTTGATTGCGGGTCTGTGTGCTCACTTACTTGCTTATTTTTGCTGCTTTAGTTGGAATATTGGTATGTGTGCCCATTTTATTGCTTTAGTTGGAGCTGTTGGGTATGTGAGCCTAATTGTGTTATTTATTTTCCATGTTGGGTCATAGTAGTGTTTAGTTTAATTATTTTGTTTTGAGTGTCTTAGTAGCTTAGTTCTAGATTTTATGTTTTTATTTGTTAGTTGGAGTCTACAAGAATAAGAAAAACTCGGGTCGTTAGTGGTAACAAGTCATTAAAAATAAGAAGAAAAAAAAAAAAAAAAGGGAAAGGGAAAGATGGATGATGAAAAGTAAATGAAGAAAAGATTTTGGGAATTTATTGAAAAATTGGCACGTAATAGAGCATGAGAGGTAAACTGAGACGAAATTGAGCTTGAACTTGTAATATTTTATCAAAATTAACCTTGTGAGAATTTGAATTGTACTCATATTTTTGGAGTAATATGACTTCTTTCGGTATAAATTTTGATTGGATATGTGTATTAATCTCTAGAACTTGTCTTGAATCTTTATTATGAATGTGTCGAGTATGTGTTGTGATTTAGGAAGTGATCTTAGACGGTTTTGTTGTTAGCCTATTTTTTAGCCTTGAAAAGTTACCCTTTGTACCAAAAGTTCATAATTTATTCATAGTTAGCCCATTTGAGCTGAATAGCTTATTATTTCATAAGCCCGACATTACAAGCCGAAAACCTTTCAATTTAAGCCTTTCGCCTTAACTACATTAATCAAGTAAGAGGGAGGACGATTGTAAGGTAGTTGGGTAAAAAATTTGGAAAGAAAAAGGAAAAATAGTGGATAGTCAAAAAGATGAAGGGAAGAACAAAATGATAGGTGAAAAGCCGAGAATAATAGCTCTCCTAGTGTGGATAAAAAAAATAGAGAGAGAGAGAGAGAGAGAGAGAGAGAGAGAGACAAAGAAGAAAAAAACTTGAAAAACAAAAGAAAGAGTTTGTCCATAAAAGTTGTTTAACACTTTTGAGGAGAGGCTAGGAAATAAAGTACTTAATTGATTTTCTAAATAAAGAATTTGGGTAGTCCCAAGATGTGGTACCCATATAATGGAAAGCACTTAAGTTGTAAGGATTTTTTGAAGGTGAAGAAGTCACGTTGTGGGGTGACTTGCTGAAATTTGAGAGTGAGATTGAGTGATTTTATTTAGGGGTAGTCGGGTTAGGAATAACTTTATTAGTCCAAAAGTAGTCACCTTTATCCAAATATATCCCACTTTATCTAAAGCCCATATTACAACAAAAAAGAAAGACCTTTTTTATCCTTTTTCACACATATCGAGTACGAGGTCTAGTTTAGACGATTAGCAAGCATATGGTAGACTTTGCATGTAGTTTAGACGATTAGCAAGCATATGGTGAGGATTGAATTGAAAGTTTAAAGTCTCGAAAGTAGTTGATTTTTGCGCTATCACATATGCTCACTTGTATTATGCTGCCTAGCTTTCTAAAGAAAAATCATTCTCAAACTGAACTCATCATCCAATTACCCTAAATCATTACATAATCACTTGTATTCTTTGAGTCTTTTATTTTGTTGTTCGGGACTAACAACAGTTTAAGTTTGGAGGTTTTGATACACATTAATTATGCATGTATTTAGGTTGATTTAGGATTATATTTGATAGCATTTACATGCATATTCGGTCGAGAGTTGTGTAGATTTGTTATATTTGGACCATTTAATGTGTTTGACTTATTTTTAAGGTATTTTGAGCATTTCAGGGACAAAAGTCATAGTTTACGACCATCGGATGAAAAGACAAATTAAAGGAAAGGAAAAATCGGCCTAAACCGGTCCAAACCAGTCTGGAGTGAACAGACGCGACCGCGACACATAAAGGCTCGCGGCCGCGACGGAAAATGCCTAGAAAGTGAATCGCCATTGTGAGAGGATCGCGACTGTGACACACATGCATTGCGGCCACGATGAAACGTTCCATTTTAGAGCAATGTTTAGCACAAAGTGTCGCGACCACGAGAAGCATAGTGCGCGGCCGCGACAAAAGGCCACTTTTGAAAAGAATTCCTGTTCAGAGTAGGAATCGAAGCTAGAGTCCCCACAACTCGTCTCCAAGCCTATAAAAAGACATGATAGCTCGATTTTAGAGGAGGATCATATTACATCAGAATTTCCCATACTTTTACCTTGGAGTAGAAGGCGTGAGAGCGAGAAGACGAAGATCGACGAGCCGACAATCGAGTTTAATTATTCTTTGTTTACCTTCAAGTTCTTGACAATATTTTCCTTGAATTCTTGTTTTGAGTTGTTAGTAGACATGAGTAGCTAAACTACTTGTGTCCTATGATTAGAAAGTAGGGTTTTACAATAATGTTGATTTAATTGTTTAATTTATAGACTCCAGTTGTTACTATACATCTATGTGTTAGGTTTCATCCTATAATTGAATTTAATCTGGCCAATTAGGTTTAATTTACCTGTTTAATAGTTCTTGAGAGAAGGAATTGTTAATAGACGATAACACATAGCGCGATTATCTATGATCCTGTAGGCAAAGGTTAAGGGGCTTTTAGGAGTTGTTTGTATCAATTGACTTGAGAGAGTAATTATTCTAATCAATCCACGACTTAGTCGCTTCCAGAGAAGGTTAGGTTGATTAAGTGCCACATAATAGATAATTAACTGGTTCAAAAGTTTATAAATTAGAGATTAATCATCATTAGAGTAATTCCTGAAATCGAAATCCTAGGATACATTCTCGTTGATTGGAAATTCCTGTTTGTTCATTAATTCAGTTTATTAGTACATGCAATCTAGTTTAATAAAACCATTCACCAATTCTAGTGTCTAGTTAGGATAATCCTAGATAATTAGGTATCAAGCTACGTTAACCTATTCTCTGTGGATCGACATTGGCTTTCCTTATACACATCTACACCCATACACTTGCGGTATTTTCGGGTTAGAATTAAAGCCTGTCAGTAATAAGTTTCGAAATGTGTTGTGTGATTTAGGGTCGAGTGTCAATCTGATGCATCTTAAGATGTATAAGCAATTAGGAATAGAAACAGTGAAGAAATCCTTTACTACTATTCAATTAGCAGATGGATTCTTACTAGAACCATTTGGAGTAGTAGAGGACGTGCTAGTAAGAGTAGCAAATTTTGAATTCCCTAGCTTCCTAGATGTTGATATCCAAGGGAATAATGAAGCCCCTTTCATCTTAGGTCGATCTTTCTTGGTGACTAGTCAATCTGTAATCGATATGCCAAACAGAGAGTTGACTTTTCATATTCAAAACGATACAGTCACATTCCCAATATACAGTAGGTTGAGTCTAAGAGGAAAACACAAATGTTGTGTCGTATATATTGTCTGCCAAAAAGCCCAAACTGCTGTAGTGAACCTGAAACCGCCAAATAGAACTTTGATACATCAAAATGCATGTAAATCTTGTTGGTTGGGGTTCGGCTGATACAACACCGAAGAGGTTGTCTGGCTGAAGACGTAAAACTTAGCGTTTATCGGGAGACAATCCGATGCTCACTGTTTTTCTTTAAATTCTATTTTTATTCTAAGTTTTATGCTTTTATGTTCATTTCTAGTGTTGTTTTCATTTTAGGGACCAACATGACATGAGTAACATAAAGCAATAGAACACGATCGAGATAGCATAAAATGGAGGTTGACAGGACGAAAAGTAACACTAGGGACAAGATTGGCCCATTGAATGACAAAATCATCCCAGAATCACAATCAGTACTGATGGTTCATCGCGACCACGACACTACTCATTGTGGCCACGACAAAATCGACGTCTAACATGCAGGTTTGAGTTCGAACCAACGCGACCGTGTTGATCAGTCGCCACGGTCGTGTCCCCTTATAATTAGGTCACATTCAAACAAAAACAGGTACAAAAACCCTATGTTGCGACTAGGAGTGAACAAGAGATGAGATGACCACAGCAGCAAGACATTCGGTGGGGCACGATAGCCTAATGTTGGAACCAACATGGCATCCAGCCATCGTCTGAGCTATAGTCTGTAAGTAAGTACTGAGGCATACCACTATTTTCCTCCAAACATTGGTCTTGGACAAGTTTGGGGGAGGGGTGTAAAGTGCGACGTCTTGGCTGCTATTTATGTTTTATGTCTTTCATTTTGTGCTTTGTGCTTGTTGTACCTTTACTTTCTTGATTGGTTATTGGGTTTATGTGCCCACTTGGTTGTTGAGTTCGTTGTCATGTTAGTCTTAGTTTGAATTTATTTATTGCATTTATGTTTTATTTTTGTTGGAGTCTAGGAAGAAAAACCCGAATATTGATCTTTAGTTGTTGAATTGAAAAGAACAAGTAAGGAAATGATAGATGATGATGAGTTGATTTTTTTCGAGTAGAATGTTTTTGTAAAATTGGCAGATAGTCGAGCATAATAAGTAGCTTGAGACGAAATTGAACTTGTACTTAGAGCATTTAATCAAACGAGCCTTGTGAGATTTTGAGCATCAATTGTACTCCTATTTTTGGAGTTATTTATATTTCTTTCGGTGTGAAGTGATTGGTCATGTGTATTTGTCTTTGGAACTTGCCTTGATCCTTTATTATGAATGTATCAAATACATGTTGTGACATAGAAAATGATCTTAGGTATTCTTGATTTTTAGCCTACTTTTGATCCGTAAATGCAATAAATATCCTTTTTACCAACAAAATCTAAAATTATCCCTAGTTAGCCCACTTGAGCTGTTTAAGCCTTATTATTTCATAGTCCTACATTATAAGTCGAATACCTTTCGATTTAAGCCTTTGGCCTTATTTGGACTAATTGAGTAAGAAGGAGGTGGCTTGGAAGGTAGATTTGGGAAAAATATTGGGAATGAAGTGGATAAACTAGTGGATATTTAAAGAGGTGAAGGGAATGAGAATTGATGGTGAAAAGTCGAGAAAAGTAACCTCTCCTAGTTTGTTAGTTGTTATTTTCAAAGTTGTAAAAAAATCAAAAAATCGGAATAGAAAAGAAAGTGTTCGTTGTATATATGTGTTTTAATTGTTCTTGTTGAGGAGAGATTAGGAATTGAAAAATGCTTGATTGCTTAAGTTATTTAGAAAAATCGGGTAGTCCAAAAAATATGATACTCGAATAATAACACGAAGAAAAACACTTAGTTGTAAGTACTTTGGTGGAGTGAATAAGTCATTTCTTTTTAGATGATTTTCTAAAAATTGAAAAGTGAGGATTGAGTGATCCAATTGAGGGGTAGTTGAAAGTAGCTAACTCGATTAGTCCAAGATTAGTTACTTTTATCCAAATTTATCCCACCTCACCTTAAGCCTACATTATAACAAAAAATAAAGACCTTCTTGATTCTTTGTCACACATGTCAAGTACAAGGTCTAATTTAGACAATTGACAAGCCTATGGTAGACGGTATATGTAATCTAATTTGAGAAAAAATATGTCCTAAATTTATACACTTGAGAAATGAGTGAGACACTTACCCGGTGAGGATCATATTGTTTGAAAGTTTCAAGTCTCGAAAGTAGTTGATTATACTTAGTCACAAATGCTCAACTTTACTATGTTGCCTAGCTTTTGAGAAAAATCAGTTTGAAACTAGATTCGTCATCTAATCGCCCTAATCACATGCCTAATCACATGTGTTATTATTTATTTTTGTTTTTGTTGTTTCCCGTGACGAAGAACAGTCAACGTTTGGGGGATTTTCATATATGGTATTTATGCATGTATTTAGGTCGATTTAGGTATATATTTTATGACATTTGCATGCATATTAGGCCAAGAATTATTTATATTTGTTATATTGGGTCATTTAACGTGTTTTGACTTGTTTTGGAGTTAATTGGGTGATTTTATTCTATTTGGATGAAGTTTGGAGAAGAAACGAGTCAAATAGGTGAAAAAACGAATGAAAAGGGAGTTAAAAGAGCAAAAGGGTCGACCACGACCGCCTCCACGGACGTGGTCGCATCAAAAGTGACTTAGAAAGAGTAAAACACGCTACCTAACCAATATGGTCGCGTCAATATGGTCTCGATCGCGTCTAAAAGCTTCTCGAAAGTGAAGTTTTCTGTCAGCTTGACACACCTCTAGTATTTTGGCCATATATTGAGATCTACAACTTCGATTAAGGTGAAATTGGTGGAGTTGGAAAGCTGATTCAAAGGGATATAACTTTTCGAGAAAGAGGAAAAACCCAAAAATGACCGGAAGACCCTGAAAAATGGCTTAGTCAGACCTGAAAAACTTGTCTGCCCATTCGGCGCGCGGCCGTGTTGAAACCTTGCGCAGTCTCGTCTATTGATGGTTGTTATGCATTTTGTACATGTTTTTGGCTTATTTTCTACCCGATTCAACACCAATCCTTTCCAAATTATATATATGGCCTTTTCGAGTCCCAAAAAAGGCAGATTATCTCATACTTTAACATACGGAAATGCTTGGAGGCGAGGATCGACAGCAAGGACGTGACGAGACGATGATCGGAGAAAAGAATCGGGTTTTGTTGTTCTTTTTCTTTAGTTAATTATTCCGAACAGGTCTTTCTATGGATGTATTTGGTTTTTGACATTAATTATGAGTAGCTAAACACATATTTTGTTCTAGGGTTAGAAAGTAGATTATGAATACCTTTGTTTTAATTTTATCTTTGATTCTAGACTCCAAGTTTATGTTTGTTTATCTATGTGCTTAGTGCTTATTTTATGAACTGCTTAATCTGGTCAATTTAGTAATTCTACTTTCTTAACAAATCCGCTACGAGAGGAGGGAGTTGTTAATAGGCGTACAAGCTTATAGCGTAATTGTCTATTATTGTATATGCATTGGCTTAGGGGACCCTTAAGAGTCTTTTAGGTTTGGTCGACTTGAGAGGGTTGCTATTCTTTATTGATCTACGAGTTAGTCGCTTCGAGGGGAGGGTTAATTTAGAGTAGTGTCGCCTAATAAACATCATAATTGGTTTAAAAGTCTAGAGTTAAATTTGCAGAGGAGTTCATAGTTGAAATCTACGCCGTAGTCTTAACATAATCGAAGTACTGAACTATGCATTACAACCAATCTCTGTGGGATCAACCTTGACTGCTATCACTAGCTATAGTAGCCCCATACTTGCGGTAACACTAGGTTAAAAATAGTGCCTCACCCTTCAGCACCGTCGTCTAAAAAATTTATCGTTTGTTCAGCAATCTTATCTTCGACCAACCAAATTCCGATGCAGATCTTACATCGTATATCTTTGCGCAAATCCAGGGTATAGATCTGGGATTCCTAAGAACTAATTACCAATCCATCTTCTCAGTCTCGCCTCGACTAACCAAAACTATATAAAATCACAGCCACTATGATCATCGAACTTATCTGTGAAGGCCTTACCACCGATTTGAAATTGACATTACAATTGCAGTGGCATCAACAACTAACGGCCGAGCACCGCTACCAATCGCCACATTCAGCGCCATTGACACTGTCTCTCCAGCATTGGCCAATGGCCGAGATACGGTTTATATTCTGTCTAAAAGGTTTGTGATAATGATTCCACATATCTCATTTTTTTATTAAGTGTGAATTTCATAGTGTGGGTGTGTTTGTGTTTTTTTATTCCGTCCATACCGTTGTGAGACTAGCTTTTAGATTTACAAATCGGCCGAATATATGAGCATCATCTATATTTTTTTTACGAATGGGGGAAAATAACAGCATATTAATCTTTATGAAAGAAAACTACTCTTATTGGGTGTGTTTGCTTATGGTTTCCCTCAGTGGATTTAGGGTACTAAATCTCAATAAAGCACACTCACTAACTCTCTCAGCTAAGTTTGGTTCAGCATTCCCCAGTTTTAAGCAAACACACATATTATGTTTTTTTACAATTATTCACATATTTTTTCAGATATGGATAAAAAAATAACTGCCAATATTTATAGTCAGATCCCCAAAATATTTAGAGATGCCGAAAATATTACAAAATCGATATTCCATATGGAGGGGATAAAAAAGGTGAAGGACCCCACTTTTATAGTGCAAAAAAAAGGTACATATTCAGTCTCCGGATGAGATATTATATGCTTATTACATGCATATTACATATTATAAGTCTGTAAAAATTGATGAATAATCAATATATTTTGGAATAAATGTTCATTTATTGACTTGTAAATGAGTATAAGGAAACTCTAGGATTTGGATGGATAATTAGTTGTGCAATACCATATTAAGAGTGAGTTATTTTTAATATCAAATACATGTACCAAACTCTTATAGTAGTATATTCTGAAAGATTTACCTCTAATTTTGTTTAGATATGATACTTGTTAATTAAGGGATATGCAGTAATTTGTGATTGATGAATAGTTTATTCCATCTAAAACGTCTTTCCTTAAAATATTACTCCTTTCGTTTCATAGAGAAAGTCATTTTAGCTAATTTTGAAGAAATTAAGGATTGATATTTAATTGGTATGTTTTGTGAAAAAAGAAACTAATCAACTAAATTAAGTAGGTTATTTAAGATAATATTAGAAAAATTGTAGTTCTTTTGATAAAGTAACATTTATTGTGAAATTTTTTAGAGTGTGTAAAATGACATTCTTTATGAAACGGAGGGAGTATATGATTATTACTTATGTTTTTTTTAATTATATCCGGCATATAAGATTATGTTAGGCTAAATGTGTTGATCACTTTTTTGTTTGATCTTGATTTATTCACTAACATTTTGAGTTGTAACTACTATTTGCAAACACATATATAGTATGCAAATTTAACTGTTGGAGTATCTATTCTCACACGAGTCTATTTAGTAAGTAAGTTGAGCCAACTAAATATAGAGGTAGTTTGAGATTTCTTACCAAGTAAATAATGTATTGACGTCTTATCAAATTAGGATGGCAATTGTTAAATAGCCTCTCTCATATAGATTATTTTTGCTTTTTAGGCTTGATAAAGCGCGATCCGTTATCAAAGAATTTTGGGTCAAAGAAAATCGATCGGGAAAATTATCCTACGCAAAAAAGACAAAGAACACAGGATATACGTGGTTCGATCCGGAGATCTACGTCCACTACGTCCACGAGAAGAATAGTATCCCCTCCGGGGTGTTTTCACTCCTTTCTCGTTAATCTTACAAGCTATAGTTTCAGAGTACAAGAGTTCGAACCCTCAATCCATCTTTAATTCTACTATTGATATCATACAAGTCACAACCCTAACTAAATCCCTATAATCCCGGCCATCAAATCTGCACTCGTGATTGAGAAAACATCATGGGGGAATCTCCACTCCCGAATGTGCCGCCGCTGTCATCTCGGTCACCAAATCTTCATGGTGATTGAATATGCCGTACTTGGACCGGTTGAGCTGTTGGGCTTGTACTTCTGGGCCGGTTGAGCTGTAACCGGGCCATTTGAGCTGTAACCGGGCCATACCTATCAGATGCCCCCCTCCCCCCCAAGTCGGAGCGAAGGAAGTTGGATGAGTTAAGGGGAGGCAAAAACCTGCTAGGATTCTGAGGTAAGACAACTAGAGTTGAGAGTCTGCGAAACCCCCGAGGTCAATCAACCAGAGTTGGGAAACTTCGAATCCCCCGGGGTCAGTCAACCGGGGTTGAGAAACTTCGAAACTTCCGGGGTCAACCAACCGGAGTTGGGAAACTGGAAACCCCCGGGGTCAATCAACCAGGGTTCAGAAAATTCGGAACTCCCGGGGTCAATCAATCGGACTTGGGAAACTGCGAAACCCCCGGGGTCAATCAACCGGAGTTGGGAAACTTCCACGACACGAGGGCTGAGGGAAACTGGGGCGCGTGACCGGGAGATGCGCACAGAATTCAAGTAGGCGCATGCTAAACGGCACACATTTAGAGTTTCGAGGAGCGTGCATGACACGCGAGTATCAGAAACGTCAATTTTAAACCATCGAATCTGAGTCGTTGCTGGGATTATAAGAAAAGGAGGGAAATCAAAAACCCTTCACCTTCTTCATTTGAGGACAACTGAACCACGCATCAGAGAGAACAAAAATTCTGCAAACTTTGAAGTTAATCACCTCTTCGACCAGAGAAAACAAGTAAGAAAGTCTATCTCTTCTTCATCTTCGTCTAGGGTTGAGGAAGTGGGCAAAGAAAGGGGGCCCTTTAGAGTACCGCCTATACGGATGATTTTCCCAGAAAATAGTGAGACTAGGAAAATCTACCGGGGTGATCAAGGGAAAATTAGGATGGAGGCGGTTAGTTTCCCCTATTGTGAGGAGGAGGTAGAGGAGTTTGAAGTAGCAGGAGTGGTGCCCAGTGTGACTGAGGCCCAAATCAGGAAATGGATTCCGAATTTCTTCCTGCCTTTCGACCTAGAATACATAGTTCCCCAAACACAAGGATAAGGCTTGTTGCCCTCCCAAAGGTTTCATATCTGTATATATAGATCAGCTGGCGGTAGGGTTAAGGTTTCCCCTATGGGATTTTCTGGTAAATTTGTTGGAGTTTTATGGAATAGCCCTGGGGCAGTTGGGACCCAATGCCGTAAAGCAGGTGGTAGGATTTTTGGTGGAATGTAATAAGGGCGGAGTGAAGCCCAGTGTTAGTTTATTTAGATATTTCTTTCAGCTTAAAACGATGGGGAGGAATAAGGGTTGGTAATACCTTAACCCAAGGCCGGGTAAAAAATTCAAAGTAAAAAACCCTACCAAAATAGTGGGGTGGAGAGGTAAGTTTATATATGTTAGGCAGGGTAGAGTACTGTCGAAGTGGCAGAGATTGGAGGTGGTAGATAGTGCTCCAGCGGAGGACCCCAGGGGTGTAGATGTATTGATGAAAGCAGGTACCCTAGGGTCAAAATTTTCAGAAGAAGTCTTGGACGAGGCTGGGTTGAGCCCTTACTATTCCAAATGGACAGCTGGGACTTTGGAATCCCAGAAAGAGGGTACCTCAGCTGAAGCTAACTCAGAAGAGTCTCCAGGCGTGGCTGAGGTAGAGGGGTCTCAAGCCGGGGCGGAAATAGAGGGTAGGGCCCCTCTTTTTTGTATAAGTTGTGCAATAGCTAGTTATAAGATCTCTTAATGCATCCTGTCTCATGTGCAGTGGGTAAGTTCAAGAGTTCTGCGAAAAGGGGAGCTGGAACCAGCTCCGGTGGGCGAGGTGATAGAGCCAGGACACCCGAGCTGCAGAAAACCACGTCAAGGGGTGGTCTTGGAGACGATCACGAGGATAACGTCCCTCTATCGGGGCTGACCCCGAGCTCCAAGAAGAGGATGACATCACCACCGACGCCGCCACCACCTAAGAAAACGCATGTGGTCCCTTCCCACGAGGTATGTGCATTGATAGTGCCTTGTTATATATCTCGTTTGCCAGGGATGACAGTAATAGAATGCAGGGACAGGGGAGAGCAACGACTTCGGCAGGAGCCGAACTAGAAGAGCTGCTAGAACCAATCCGTGGGTTGGTAGTGAAGCTTGAAAAAGAGTCTTCCAGGAAAAGGGTGGCCGAACTGGAGGCCGAGGTCACCAAACTACGGGCTGGGCTTGCTGAGGCCCAAAAGAATGCCAAGGTGGCTCGAGACAGAGCGATGCTAGCCGAGAAAGAAGCGGCAAGACTGCGAGAGCAAGCGGTGGAGGTCGTTGTTGTCCAGAGTGACCTCGTGGCAACTCGAGAAGAACTGAAGAGAACAGTTGAGGGCCAGGGAGCGATGTTAGAGGCCTTCACTGAAAAACTGTTGCAGACAGAAACGTTCATGAAGTTTCTGAGCACGTTTGTGTCGGCAAGCGACACAGCCACAAGGAGTGAATTGATGGAGGCTGTGTACGATAAATATCTGGAAGTCGATGTGTATGATGAAGACTTCGGATATAACTATGATGCTGTGGAGAGTGAGGATGGGGCATACTTTGAGGCGCTGACACAGGCACCAAAGTGGTCGCTGATTGAGGCCCTGGCCAAGAAAAATGTGCTCTTGACTGCCGAGGTGATAAGACGCTGCAACGAAGACCAGGATAAAGATTTCTTGGGCTTCCGTAACGGCTTTCACGTGCGGGAGTTACGAAACAGAACCCCCATCCCACACAAAGGGTACGTAGTGCCAACATTGGCCTCTGGGGAGGACAACGCGGCTGGAGACTCCGGGAAAGCGATAGAGGCAACCAGGGACCCCGCAGTGCTCCCAGCTGTAGCAGGGAATACCCCTACCCCTGGAGAGGTCAGTGACCCTCCACCTCCTGACCAGAATATAGAATAGCCTATTTGTAAAAAGGTGTTGTGATTTGTAATTTCTGGGATGTAATGAATCCATTGTACCTGAAGTAATGAATGACGATTTATTCTTTTGCCTTCTTCTTGTGTTGTAACTCATGTTTTCCTTAGCAATGTTGATGTGTCTGTGTGTACTTGATACGAGGATGTCCCATCTGTCAGGGAAATGCCGAAAATCCATACGAGGTGATAAAGCAACTCAGGTCCTCAATAGCTTGGTTACAAAAAGACAGAGATGTCTGGAAGTTGCAAGAGGTCCCGAGGCTATCGAAGAGATTAGCGTCAGTAGAGAAGAGATGTGCGGAGGCAGAGGATTCTTGGACGAAAACTGCGAAGCAAATGCGGCAGTATAAAGTAGAATGCGTGCTGAAAGACATGGAATTGGAACAACTCCGCATAAACCAGCAAGAATGCGACACTTGCTTGTCGATAGCGGGCGGTTATCAGTCGACGAGGTTCATGCCTGGAGAACAGAAGTTCGGGGAGACGTTGAGAAGCTTGGCAAGCAAGGTGATATTAATAATCCCGAACTAATTAGAAACCGGCTGGTGTTAGGATTTCTCCTGGAGCTCCAGAAGAAAGTAGAGGCCCGCAACAATGCTCTCCACGTGGCAGAGCAAGAGAAGCAAGGACGCAGTGACGTAAAGGGAGCCTGGAGTAAGAAAACAGGGACCGCCGCACGGGAGAAGGTTGATCCTGGGGCCAACCCCGCGGCACCAAGAAACCCAGGGATGACTCCCGAATCAAGGTCAGGTCCTTCCAAAAAATCAAGGAAACCATGTGAGAAAGAGCCGGAGCCAAGTGGAACAATAGTTTCAGCCCTGGCTAAGGAAATTGACGAGATGTCGGGAGAGGAGTGGGATGCTGTAGAGTGGGCGAACACCCCGGGGGATGCGCGGAGAGCAAACCCAGTATCTCAAAAGACAAACGAGCACCATCGGCATAAAAAAGGGGGGCATGTTACACGAGCCTCAGAGAAAATGGACCCCCTGGCTCCGTTGGAGTGGGATCATACAGAGTGGGACAATATGTCGGGCCAGACTAGGAAACCCAGTCAACCGCGATCAGGTCATGGTCTGCAGGGGACAGTTGACATGCCCAAGACTGGGGTCCTTTCCCGAGGCAACTCAGGGGTGCAACGTAGTTCTCAGGAGGTTTCCCAAAGGACTAGAGATAGCCAATTGGGATCAAAGCGACGAGGCTTTGCGTTCTGGTTTGGAGAAGATTCCAAAAAGCAATAATAGGAGGTGGTATAGATGAATGTTTGATGAAATAATGTGTGGAAAAATATGTATTGTATATATATTATTTACTTTATTTATCATTTTTATTCTTTGTGTGGGAAAAATGTATGATGCATCTGATTGTAAAATAAATTTTGTAATGAAAATGTGAAGGGCATATAGATGTTCACTGCGTTCGTCATAATACAAACAAAAATTTGTTCGGAAACAAAGTAACTGACCTCATCGAATGGAACGAAAGAGGGAATGAGATTAAGTCCGGAGACAAATTTATGACTCCTCAGAAGGATCAGTAAGTGGCTTGTATCCTTCGATCGGATTAGGCGAGAGTGAGCCGAAGTCCTAAGACTTGGATATTTACCCCGGACGGATCAGGCGAGGAATTAATTAAGTCTGGGGACTTGTTCTAATTGTCTCCTGACGGGTCAGGAGATAGATAAATGTGTTCGGAAACATTCGATATAATGACACCGGGGCGTCCCCGCGGTGCTGTAAACAATCAGTATAAAAAATGAAACATGAGATCTTATTGAGAAAAAATTGTCGGAACAATATCAAATTACAATCTTGTATTTAAGAGATAGAGGACATAATAAAACTAACAGTATTAGAGAAAAAAAATTCGGAGGTTGGTCACATGCCAAGTACGAGGCACTGGGGTGCCATCTGCACGCTCGAGCTGGTAGCTCCCGGAAGAGTGAACAGCAACCACACGATAGGGTCCTTCCCATGTCGCTTGGAGTTTGCCTTCAGGAGCAGCTTTGCTGGCGGAATTGAGCCGGAGCACGAGGTCACCGACTTGAAATTGCGTCCCGCGGACTCGCTCGTTGTAGTATTTTGCTGTTTGCTGTTTATACTTGGTCTGTTGGATAAGTACCTATTCCCTGCGATATTCCACTTCGTCCAGATTAGCACGAATTGTTTCTTCATTAGTTTCAGGATCGATATTCAATAACCTAGGGCTGGATACCCCAATTTCTGCCGGGATGACGGCCTCAGAGTCGTAGGTTAGGCTGAAAGGAGTTTCGCCTGTGGAAGAGTGAGGCGTAGTACGATAAGCCCACAACACTTGAGGTAGGGTATCAGCCCAAAGCCCTTTACCTTCACCCAAGCGCTTCTTGATGCCTTCGACAAGTGTCCTATTTGTCACTTCTACCTGACCGTTGGCCTGGGGGTGAGCCACCGAAGTGAACGCCTGTTTGATGTGCAATTCTTCACACCAAGAGCGGAAAGGATCATATGCGAACTGTTTTCCATTGTTGGAAACAATGGTGCCAGGAATACCGAATCGGGAGACAATATTTTTCTATACAAAATTAAGAATTTTCCTTCCAGTGATGGTGAAAAGCAGTTCGGCTTCGACCCACTTGGTAAAATAATCCACAGCGACCACTAAGAACTTAAACCCTCCTGGAGCCACAGGGAACGGACCCACGATGTCTATGCCCCACTGAATGAAAGGCCATGCGCTCTGTATGCCTACCAGCTCGGTTTGGGGTAAGTGTTTTATCCGTGAGTGCCGCTGACACTTTTCGCATTTTGACACTAAGTCATGCGCATCATTAAAAAGAGTGGGCCAGTAATACCCCCACCGTAGTGCCTTCTTAGCTAGAGTTCGGGACCCAATATCGCTTGCACCGGAGCCCTCGTGTAATTCCCGGAGGACATAATCAGCTTGGACTGGGCCAAGGCATCGAAGACTTGGCTGGAGGTAGGATTGCCTGTATAAGACCCCATCATGGAGCGTATACTTCGGTGCTTTCAAAAAGATTTGGCGAGCCAGCGCCTTGTCTTCGGGTAGAGTCCCATCCTGGAGGTATTGGACAATGGGCGTCATCCAAGTGGGATCAGCATCAGTGATTACCGACACAACCTATTCATTGATTGATGAATGGGATGCCTCCTCTACAAGTATGTTCGGGGATATACTAGAAGGGGCCACGGAGGCCAGCTTACTGAGAGTATCAGCCTTTGTGTTTTCTCCTCGAGGAACCTTGTGGACATCAGCGGAGGAAAATGTCAGCAAGAGTTTTTTGGTTAAAGTTAGATACCTTTTCATGGTTTCCTCCTTTGCCGCATATGAGCCATTGATTTGGCTAGATACCACTTTCGAGTCGGTATATATCCGGATGTGTGAGGCTCCTAGAGTCTTTGCGAGGCGAAGGCCAGCGAGAACCGCCTCATATTCGGCTTCATTATTCGTGACTTTGAATTTGAATCGCAAAACATACTTGACTTCCACATCATCGGGCCCATTGAGAAGAACCCCAGCTCCACTCCCCCGAGTGGCAGATGCACCATCTACGTGTATATGCCATCGCTTGGCCTCGATGTCGAGATCGGTAGGCTGGATGACCTCAGGGGGTGGGTTGGATTCAGAGTCGCCAAAGGGAGCCTCAGCAAGAAAATCGGCTAGGGCTTGACCTTTAATAGCTCGGCGAGGAAGAAACTGGATATCATGCTCTCCCAGCTCAATGGCCCATTTAACCAGTCGGCTGAAATGATCAGGCTTACTTAAGACCTGACGGATTGGTTGGTTCGTGAGAACGTTAATAATATGCCCCTGAAAATAGGGACGTAGGCGGCGGGCCGCCATAACCAGCGCTAATACCGTCTTCTCGGCGATGGAGTACCGAGTCTCTGCTCCTTGTAAGGCTCGGCTAGCAAAATATACGACCTTCTGAGTCCCTCGGTCTTCACGGACAAGGGCTGCGCTGATGTCCTCACCGGATGTGGACAAATATATGTACAGGGGCTCCCCGGGAATTGGTGCAGAGACAGTAGGGAGCTGGCTGATGTGCTGCTTTAGAGCCACTAAAGCTTCTTCACATTGGGGAATCCATTCGAATCTTTTAGCCAGCCTCAGAATTTTAAAAAAGGGGAGTTGTCGCTCGGCTGCTTTAGACAAAAACCGATTCAGCGCAGCTAGTCTCCCAGTAAGACGCTGAACATCTTTTTCCTTTTCAGGTGTTTTGAGATTAAGTATATCTCTAATTTTGGAGGGATTTGCTTGGAGCCCCTGAGGGGAAACCACGTACCCCAAGAATTTCCCGGAACCGACCCCAAAGGTGCACTTGGCCGGATTTAGGCGGAGGTTGTTACGTCTAAGCACTTCCAATGTTTCAGCGATGTCCCGAACACATGTATCAAAAGTACGACTTTTGATAACGAGATCATCAACATAAACTTCTACGTTTTAGCCAATCTGGTCTTGAAAGACGTGATCCATCAAACGTTGATAAGTGGCCCTGGCGTTCTTAAGCCCGAAGGGCATTTTCTTGTAAGCAAAAATGCCGAAGTCCGTTATGAAGGCCGTTTTGATTGCGTCCTTTCGGTCCATGTAGACTTGGTGGTATCCTTTATAGAGGTCCAGGAAACAAAGTGCGGGGTGTCCGGTAATGGCCTCGGTCTTTTGGTCAATCGGAGGCAGTGGATAGCAATCCTTCGGGCAGTATTTGTTTAGGTCAGTAAAGTCCACACACATCCTCCACGTGTTATCGAGCTTTTGAACCAGGACAGGATTCGCTAGCCAGGTCGGATAGTGAACTTCAAAGAGGATATCTGCCTTCACAAGCTCCTCAACCTCTGCGCGGATAGCAGTTTTCCTATCCGCAGCAAACTGTCTGCGCTTCTGCTGAACTGGTTTGACCGCTGGATCAATATTCAGCTTATGGGTGATTAAGTCTGGCGAGACACCGGGCATATCCAGGGGTGACCAGGCGAAGACTTCGGAATATTCGCGCAATGTCTGAACAATGGTGCTATGAAGTAGAGGCAAATGCACTGCACCGACCTTAACAGTCTGCTCAGTCTTGGTTGGATCGAGTGGTACCTCGACTACTTCGTTGCTAAGAGGTTTAGTAGGAGCCGGAATGAGTCCCGGGGTATCTATTTGAAACTGAGGATTAGCAGCGGGCTTAGTCCTCTGTTTGAGTACAACGTGCATGCACTCCTTAGCCATCTTTTGATCGCCACGGATGGCAATCGCACCGTAGGGTGAAGAACACTTCATCGTCAAGTGATACGTGGAGCAGATAACTTGTGCGGGGGTAAGCCAATCTCGCCCAAGAATCATATTATAGGGTGATGCAGACGACACCACATAAAAATCTACAAAAATAGTTTTGATGGCAGGGTGAGTACCTACCAAGGCTGCGAGGTTAATGATCCCTTCCGCCTTAACCTCTCCTTGTGTAAATGTCTGTAGAGGTCCCGGTGCAGGTCGGAGCAGATCACGGGATATACCCATATTTTGTAAACAATCAGAGAAAATAACGCTTACAGCGCACCATTATCGACATATACCCGTTTGATGATAATATTTGCTACAGTTATATCGATGATAATAGCGTCAGTGTGAGGGGTGCGCTCGGGCACTGGGTTGTCTTCGGTGAAGCTCACCGCTTCGGTTTTGTGAAAACGCTTGTGGTTGGGCTCCTCGGGAGGAGGCCTACGAGCTTCTGCAATAAGGGCTTTGCTAGAAATTCATGTTGGCTGCACGCCATAAATCATATGAATGATACTATTAACAACACGATTTGGAGGATTGTTCCCATTGTCACCCTGAGGAAGAGGGGCTGGCAATAAGTGAGGTTGTTGCTGCTGATTATACTGCCTATTTCCCTGATCATGCTTAGGGTAGTTGTTGTTCCCGGGTCGGTTATTCTGCCATTGGGGCCGACATTGTTGTTGGCCTCGATTATTATAGCCACCCCGATTTTGTTGCTGGTTGCCACCTCTGTGCTGTTGCCGATTATCGGGGTGAGCAATGTACTGGCGAAAATATCCCTGTTTTATACACTCCTCAATTTCTTTGCCGAGTTCTCGGCATTCTTCCGTATCGTGCCCCGTGGTCATGATGATAATTGCACCACCTGGCTCGATTTCGCTTGTCTGTCGGTGCAGCCATACGAGGGCAAGATCTCAGGTCAGCCTTGTGGATGGCATGTATCTCGGTTCGGGACCGATTCAAAGGTGTGAGCTAAGGTAGATCGTTATGGGGTTCCACTCGCCCTCTGCCTAGCCGGTTGAAAGCGCTGGTGCGAGTGTTAAGCTCGGGTTGTCCTTTATCTGCCTGTCTCTTAGCAATAGACTTTTTCTTCTTGCGCTAGGTTTGCTCGTCCGCTTTGGCGAACTTACCGACCATATGATAAAGAGCTCGGGTAGTGGCTGGAGTATTTCAGGCAAGCTCAGTATATAGTGGTCCGGCACGTAGTCCATTCATGAAGGTCGTGACGATAATGCTGTCAGGCTGACTTCCCACTTTCAAGCTTTCAGTTGTAAAGCGTTCCAGGAACTGAGAAATGGTTTCTCCTTCTTTTTGTTCAACATTCATCAGATCGGCTAGGTGGACATAGGCTTTGCTCATGCTTCAAAACGAGCCCAAAAGTGTTCGGCAAGTTCTCTAAAAGAGGATATACTATTGCGGGGGAGAGAGTCAAACCAAACCCGGGCCTCGTCCTGAAGATATTCAGGGAAAATCTTACAATAGTGAAGAGACACGGTGTGATCTCGGCTGAGCATATTGTGCCTAAAGGCCCCTAGGAAGTTGGCCGGGTCTCTAGTTCCATCGTAAGGTGATATAGCAGGTCGCTTGAACCCTTTGGGAAGGGTGTAGCGAGTATTTCTTGGGAGAATGGGGTGATAATGTCTCCGTTGACATCAAGACCTAGAATCCTGTCCAGTTCGACATTACGCTGTGCCCGCTCATACTCCTGGAGGTCTAAGGGATGGGGATGGTCGTGGCGAACTCTCTTAGCCACGTTAAGGGGTCGGCGTCGGGAAGTTCTTCATTGCGTTGCCTTGACCCATTAGAACTCCCATGATCCTCAGGGGAACCAGATCGCTCTCTACGTCGGTCTTGCCGCACATTATGTATAGGGTCTTGTTGGTTTGGCGGGTTTTGATGAGGTGGATGTGCTGCGGGATTGACGGCATTTCCAGCAGGCCCACCGGGGTTCGCGCGGTTAGCTGCCCAGTCTTGGAAGATGTGAGCATGTTCTTGGATAAAGGCCTGAAGCAATTCCGGGGTCATTTGAATATTAATTTGCGGCTGTGTAGCGACGGGATTAGGGTTCTGGACACCCCTTTTAGGCAAGGGTAGGATTTGATCGTCTGGATTCATGAGTGGATCTTGATTGCCTGATTGTGAGGTTGATTTCCCACCAGCTGTTGCCTCGGTGGCAAAGTTTGATCCACGTGTGGATCACGGTCGGTTTGATCGCCTTGGCGAGATTGAGTCTGGCGTGTAGTCACCATGGTATGACAAGTGCGGTATCAATAGTTTTCTTCTTTCCCACAGACGGCGCCAATTGATAAAGCGCGATCCGTTATCAAAGAACTTCGGGTCAAAGAAAATCGATTGGGAAAATTATCCTACGCAAAAAAGACAAAGAACACAGGATATACGTGGTTCAATCTGGAAATCTACGTCCACGGAAAGAATAGTATCCCCTCGGGGGTGTTTTTCACTCCTTTCTCGTTAATCTTACAAGCTATAGTTTCAGAGTACAAGAGTTCGAACCCTCAATCCATCTTTCATTCTACTATTTATATCATACAAGTCACAACCCTAACTAAATCCCTATAATCCCGGCCATCAAATCTGCACTCGTGATTGAGAAAAGATCATGGGGGAATCTCCACCCCCGAATGTGCCGCCGCTGTCATCTCGGTCACCAAATCTTCATGGGGATTGAATATGCCGTACTTGGGCTAGTTGAGTTGTTGGCTTGTACTTCTGGGCCGATTGAGCTGTAACCGGGCCATTTGAGCTGTAACCGGACCATACCTATCAAGGCTAAAATATGGAGAAAGTATTGGCGATTCCAGTGATGCTCTAGAGAATATCAATTCCATGAATAAATTTTGTTGTAGTTTTATTATATAAGTATGTAAGCAGTGAAATAATAATAATAAACATATTTCCGTATTATTATTCAGTATGTTGTCTTTTTAATTGAATGTAAAAATTTTAAGATATTAATATTGTCCAGGCAACACCATATTAAGAGAATTATATTATTATATTAATTAAATCTACCAGATTGTTATATATTCTGAAAGATAGAACTCAAAATGTCATTAGCTTGTCTCTCTTGTATGACAATAAATACGTAGAATTAGGCTTATTTATAGCACCACATCACCACCATTCACAAAAATCTTGCAATTTCTCGTGCTTCGCCCCCAGATTCAGTGCATTATAGTGGTTGGCAAAATCGAAAAATACAACACACTTTGTATAATCTTTCTTTTTTTTCTATAATGTTCTAAATATCGAGTTTTAAATAAACATTTCAAGTATTTTTAGAGTGTAAAAATTTCAGATGATTATAAAATAAAGAAGGCAAAAACTTGGGTGCATAAGATGCACCATAGTGTTATTGTACACCTTGTGGGCTCCACCGGTTCAACCTAAAAAAATCGCGCCGGTCTGAACCGGCCAATTATTATTATATTAATTTTTATGCGCGCGCGTGTTTATATATTTAATGGCCTGTTTGTTGAACACTAAAAGCAAGTGGTCTGGTGGTATTTAATGTACTCTTAAATATCTCAACCTTGAGGTCAAGGGTTCAATTTTGTTTGCATCTTTTTTTCCTTCTTCCTTCATTTTTTTTGCCTTATATTGTACAATATACAAGAAAAATTAATCTAACCAAACATATACTGTCATACATCATAATATACACCGTATCGAAATATTAAATATACTGTGAGTATTGTAAATTGGAAAAAATAAATATATCGCAGTATGAAACAAAAATTAACTAAAACAACATATACTGTCAGACATCACAACGTATATTGTATCGAAATATTAAATATACTGTGAGTATTGTAAGTTGGGAAAAAAAAATCGCAGTATAAAACAAAAATTAACTAAAACAACGTATACTGTCAGGCATCATAACGTATACTGTATCGAAATATTAAATATACTGTGAGTATTGTAAGTTGGAAAAAATAAATATTTCGCAGTATGAAACAAAAATTAACTAAAACAACATATACTATCAGACATCACAATGTATACTATATCGAAATATTAAATATACTGTGAGTATTGTAAGTTGGAAAAAAAAAATCGCAGTATAAAACAAAAATTAACTAAAACAACGTATACTGTCTAGCTTCATAACGTATACTGTATCAAAATATTAAATATACTGTGAGTATTGTAAGTTGGAAAAAATAAATATTTACGTATATTACATCGAAATATTAAATATACTGTTAGACATCATAACATATACTATGCTCGAAATTCGAATATACTGCTGGTGAAAAATAAAAAGGTGGTGTTCATATACTTTCAGGCTTTATAAAATATGGGGAAAAAGTACAAATGGTCCCATAATTTTTTACTTTTTCGGATTTAGTCCCATAAGTTATTGCTTTTTCGATTTAGTCCCACAACTCTAGTAATTGCTCAATTTTAGTCCAATTTTGACCCAATATTGACCAACTGACCGGAAAAGGTCACGTGACCTTCACGTGCCGGCGCGGTTTTGAAAATTTCAGCTAAAATGGTCCCATAACTTTTTACCTTTTCGAATTTAGTCCCATAAGTTATTGTTTTTTCGATTTAGTCTCATATCTCTAGTAATTGCTCAATTTTGGTCCAATTTTGACCTAATGTTGACCAGTTGACCGCAAAAGGTCATGTGACCTTCACGTGCCGACGCGATTTTAAAAATTCCGCCGACTTTTATGTTTTATCAACTCATTGTTGATGGACTCCAACTCCTTGTTCTTTAACTCCACCTGTTTTTTTTTTCTTTAACGAGTAGCTCATTCTCTCATTATCTATCTCGGTTACGGAAACAATTTCTTCGAGATTCATGTGGGCCTTATGCAGGACCTCATTTTCAGCGTTCTTCTCGCTAAGCCTTCACAAGAGACCTCATTTGTATTTTTTGGAGTTTAATTCAATTCAGGTAAAAGAAAAATATAAGCTGACAAGGTAAATAATTTGCTGATGTGGTCTCCTAATAAAAAAAATTAAAATTCCACCTCGGAAGTCCGGCGACACGTGTCATAAGTCGTCAGAATTTTCAAAATCGCGTCGGCACGTGAAGGTCACATGACCTTTTTCGGTCAACTGGTCAACATTAGGTCAAAATTGGACCAAAATTGAGCAATTACTAGAGATATGAGACTAAATCGAAAAAACAATAACTTATGGGACTAAATTCGAAAAGGTAAAAAGTTATGGGATCATTTTAGCTGAAATTTTCAAAACCGCGCCGGCACGTGAAGGTCACGTGACCTTTTCCGGTCAGTTGGTCAACATTTGGTCAAAATTGGACCAAAATTGAGCAATTACCAGAGATGTGGGACTAAATCGAAAAAGCAATAACTTATGGGACTAAATCCGAAAAAGTAAAAAGTTATGGGATTATTTTGGTTTTTTTCCCTATAAAATATACTATGCTCGGAATTTGGATATACTGTTGGTGAAAAATAAAAAGGTGTTGTTAAAATTCGAACTCGCGCACTAAAGGGTACAATGCCGCGCCTTTACCAACTAAGTCAGCGCCTATTTTGTGATTCCAAACACACCTTAATATATATATATATATATATATATATATATATATATATATCACGCGCGCTAAAACCATAAATGGACCCCACAAGGTGTACAATAACACTAATGTGCATCTTAAGATTAGTCAATATGTAGTTGTATAGCACGTTAAATAACCTTATTAATTATCTTACGGTTAAGTTTTAGCAATCCCCTTTGGCAGCAAACGTCACGATATGTCATATACCGTACACAATATTGCTCTTGGTTGAGAAATAACTTCAAACAATATGAATCATCACTTTCCTGCGGTTTGCTTGTTGGGTATCCTATAGTGAAGCCTCTTTTAACCTTTATACATTCTTCGTGCTCAGTGTTAGGGACTAAGTTTTGTAATGAATCTTGTAACATCCCAAAAGTTTATAACATAAATATGTAACACATATTAGGAAACAAATAGGACAACCTTCCTTACCTCATCTATCCTAGTGGAATATGTAATTCCCTTTACTTTACAAAAGAGTTTTAGGACTCATCCCCAAGCAACCCCTTGATTCATGGATAGAAACCTGAAATTAATATAAAATATTTTACCACTTTATTTTTAGAAATAGGGAACTCCATGCATGTACAATATAATTCATAATTATAAAATGGTCGTCGAATTATTAGCACGTTTTCATTTTGACATATAAATTATTAACATTGACTAAATCGCCGCAACATATTTAAATATTACTACTCGAAATCTATCGGCCATAATACCGCCCAAATTCATTACACACCCGATTTTGCAAAATTACCTTTTGGGACATAATTTAAGCGGTATTCTGGCCGACAGCTTTTGAGTAGTAATATTCAAAGAGGTTGGCAGCGGTTTAGTCTATGTTAATAGTTTATATGCCGAAGTAAAAAAGTATTAATAACTCGACAGTCATTTTGTAATTATTCTTATAATTAATTAAATGTAGCTTAGCCAAAACACCACATAACATGAAAACAAGTAGAACATTCTCCTCTCACAGTTTGAGCATCCAAAAAGCAGGATAGTTTATTTAGATTTATTATATAGTCTTAACAACACCTTGATCATCTCGTTACACCCTATCAGCTCCACAACCTGAAATAGAAATGTGTAAATAGGGTAAGTTATCAAACTCCATAGGGACACATTTGTCAAAACCAAACACGAACGGATCAGATATTCAATCTAGCATGTAGTAAGTAGAGATAGAAATTGTCATGGTTGTTTGAGGTTAACATTTTGTGGGCACTCCCCAGCTGGTCCTAGCTAGGATCCCCGACCATAGACGGTCTCATGTTAAACATAGTCACATTTGAGTACTTGCATGCATGTTACACACAGTCACATAGTAATTGTTACTTTAACCACACAAGTATCTAGTATTGACAAATAATTAATTTAGAGTTGCCACCTCGAAGATAATCGATATGCTGCAAGAAAACTTAATTAACCTCTACTCCTCGGTATACTCGTCTCCTAGAAAAGAAAATAACTAATTCTAACTACCCAATATATTAAAATGGTATGTCATATGTGTATTCTGAAAATATTCAAGAGAAATATTTAAAACAAATTGAACTAGTACTAGCTACTACAAAAAATGTCAATCACTATACCCAAACGACAACGATTTACGCAAAAAGCGTTGTCTTTTAGCGTTCAACCGTAGTCTTTGTAGAAACCGTAGTGTATGTGAATTTTTTTTCGCTAAAAGATAACGGTTTCGCAAAACCTTTATCGTTTAACTGTAGTCGAATTTTTATTTTCCGCTTAAAGACAACGATCATACTTCCATTGTTGAAAGGTCATTGTCAAATATAATTTTTTAATAGATAACATAAAATAATTATTTTTGTGTGATCAACGACAACGGTTATGCTAACCGTAGTTAATCGAGCTTTGTCATTACTCTTTTTAATTTTCTTAACTTTTTTAAATATGTATTTACAAGTTTAAAATATTTTTTTAATGTTTTACAATTAAAAAATGTTTATTATTAATTTTTTAAATCGTTTAGTATTTTGAATTTAGTTTTATAATTTTTTTCTGTGTAAAATATTAATAGACTATTTTTCATTATTAGCAATATATTTTATTTATTGTTATATATTTATATATATTTATATATCTTAAAATTTACAAATAGTTATTACTTCCTTTTAATAATCAAAGATTGTTTCAAATAATATATTAATAAATTTTAAATAAAATGATCAAAATATTAGTGACCACCTGTTGTTACAAAAGATCTTATAATATTTGTGACTAGTTTGTGGTTTCAAATAATATATTAATAAATTTTAAATAAAATGATCATCACTATTAGTGACTACTTGTAGTTGCAAAAGAGTTTACAAATTACGAGTGTTGTTCTCACACTTTTTCGTTAAAATTGTATTGTATCCCAAATAAAATCTATTTTTTATTAATTGGTCTCTTTTTTTCTCCCAAAACTATACCCTTTTTTTAAGTTAGTGAGAGAAAATTTTAATTTTATCACAGTAAAAGGAAAATACCCCTTCAAACCCCTTGATGAAACTGCATCCTCGCAAACTTCGTCACCGATTTGCCTTCGCCGCCTCTCACCACCGCTCCACCATTGCCCTAGCTGCCCTTTTCCTCTTCTATATCTTGTGAGAAAATTCACCGCCGTTCGTTGCTGCTGTTGGCTGTCGTTCACTGTCGTTTGTTGTCGCTATCAGCCGCCGCTCGTAGCAGCCGTGGTACGTCGGCGTCTAAGAGTTTAATTGGCTATCAAATGGCAAACTCCACACTAAAATCACTGCAATTTATTATTTGCAGGTTTGTCTTTAGATCCCTTTCGATTCTTTCTTATCTGTTTTTCCCCAATCACTCTCATAGGTTAATAGTTACTGGTATCTTCTCGATCATTATTTCTATTAAATTTTCGTTGTGTGTTCTATCGATTACTTAACTGATGACTAATGTATTCATTTAATATTGGTGCTGGTTTTCCTAATTTCTTTGACATTGATTGTAATTTACTCAGACAATTGTTGATTTTGGTTTATTGAACTAGTAGTTTAATCTTATATGATTTGGAAGCATTGGATTTAGCTGACCTTGATGAAGTTTTACTATTCTGAGTTCGAATTGTTGGTAGTTCTTCCTCGGTTGTTGCAATGTTGTTGGGGGTTTTGATGAATTGGAGTGTGTGTGTTCGCATGCGTGTCTGCGTGTGTGTCCTATTATCTAACACTTAGTTAGAATAATTTAATTAATTAACTAAATGGACTATAAAATTAAAAATTGGTATTGTTTTGTAAATATCTTTTCAAAATTATTAGTGGATATTTAATAAAAAGTTGATAAAATGAACTTTATAGAAATATTTTCATTTGTTCTTTCAATACAAAGTGTTTGTAGAAGAACAATTAAACTCATCTTAATGGCTTTATTTGGTAGAGGCTTCTTGATAGTTTTCAAATTAAGTATGATATGCTTCTTCCAAATGTTGCACAACGTATGGGCAGAGATACTTCATTTTCTGAAATCAAACACTTCATTTTCTGAAATCAAACTCATCCATATTTTTTTAAGTCTGTCACTTGATTTTGATGTTGCAGAAAATGTTGTGCAGTATTTGGATGCCAATTTTTTATCTCTCAGACTCAATAATGGAGAAAAGGATTGAACTCCTGCAGTTGAGGCTCAAGTTGAAGCTATCTCACTTTTGAACAATCAAGTAATGCATCTTTTTTCTAACCATACTTATGCTATCAAATAATCAATATTTGTTTCTTTGATGCTCTTTGGGTATTCAGCGGTCTCATGTTGGCTTTGACTGGTATTAGTCATGTTGCAATTCAGTTTCCCACATATAAGAAGATAAAATGCTACTAGGCTGATTGAGGTATATGTTGACTGACATCTGCCTCAAATGCACTGTATTCATGTTTCTTATTCAATTTGTTGCGATTACACTATCAGTGACTTTTGTTTTAGCATTTGAAGTTGTATACATTTATCTTAATTTTCATCCAGCCATTCTCGTACCAAGAAAGTTCTAGCCATTCTCCCAAAGAATAGTTTTGCTTTCCATTGGCTAGGTAAGCCTATTGATAATAATTATGGTTTCTAGAAAAGCAGATTTTGGTTTTTTGCTCAAGTGAAAGCAAATATTTATAATGCACTTCAATTCCCTCTTACTTGTGCTATTTTTATGCACTTCAAGTTATATTGTTCTTGCAGAATTTGGATTCTTAGATAAGCCTTGACCAGAATAAGGCTTTGATTACACTTAGAAAGGTATGAGCTTTGATGATTAAATAAGAAACATGACTACATATTAATCCTCAAATAATACTAAGTCGTTTCAAATGGAACAAGGAGCAAGTTAAAATATTTCATTCTATATTCCTTTATGTGGTCCGTTTTCTCCCTGTAGTTAAATCATTTCACCTTTTTTTCCAGCTCTTCCATTTTCATAGACGATTCTCATAACATAATGATTTTGTAATTGCAGACTGGGAACAAGGAATATATTTAAAAAATCAATACAAGAACAGTGAAGGTACGCTTATTGGATGCTTTTATCTCTATTGTCTCTTCAATTTGCAGTCTCTGTTTCTGGTATAACTTATAGTATAACTTGACTTCTCTAAGTAATGCATACCTTGTTGGAGGAAATGTTGTTAGAGTGTAGAAAATGCTTTAGTTGATTGATGTTGTAAATGTTATATATATATATATATATATATATATATATATATATATATATATATTCATTTGTTGGAGACGGTAGAAGATTTTGATTACAAATTCATACCCAAACACCAAAGGATTGGATAGAAAACAAACTTGGAATTCATCATTAGTACAGTAGTTGATAACTAAGAAGCTTGATTATAAAATTTCAATTAATACTTTTCATGGGAAAAGGTGTCTAAGTTTCATCAGGACGACAAATGATGAGTTTTGTAATCAGCATAAAAACTGATTTCAGGTAAACCTAAGGAAACCGAGGGAGCATTAAGAAGACAAGTTCTTTTCTTTAAACAAAATTTATAAGAGCTGTAAAATTATTTTGTACAGGAACTAAATTCTTCTACAAATAATTCATTTAGCAACAATCATCAAGAGAAAAGGACATGTATTTTTTTGGGATTTATGGAGTTGAAGGACCCTAATGTTGTATCTCTATTTAACCATGTAAATTATTTCATTTACCTTCTGCTCCGATTATTTTCATTCAGTGACTGACATGGCTATTTGATATTTTTCACCATAGCGACACCAACATAGCTTATCTTTCACTTTTTTATATTTTTCTATTTTATTTTTTAAATTTGGTTCATATTTCATTATGGCCTTCGTTCATAACACCTTAAACTTGTTTAGTTCCTCCCTATTCAGGTTTGGTTTAAGGCAGAGTTCTCACATAATGAATTTGCACCTTACACTTATTTACTTGTTTTTTTTATAAAAAAAAAAATAATTAAGTCCCTTACTCTACCGCTGCGGGCAATTAGGAGACTGATTATGAATACAAGTGGTTACACTCTTTTGCTTTAGGTATTTTGCCCTAAAATATAGAGTCGAAATTAACTCAGTTACTTGTTATAAAATAAAGTCGAAATTAACTAAGTTATTTGTTACAAAATGAAATTTGGAAAGAAATTTTTTATTGTGATGGCATTTCTTCCCAGTCAGTAAAGCTTTCCCTGTTTGCATCTCCGTGTAGTAATCACATTTACAATCATTATCTATATTTTGTAGTAATGTATTTATCATTGAAGGGGATAAAATCTTCTCAAATAATGACTTTTTCCTTTGGAATTTATAAATCTTATGTGCTTAATGAAAAGAGTAAAGATAGGACCTTTAGATTTTATCAAACGTAAAAGTACGTTCTAGCTTGTTTGCTATCTATAATCAAACATTATTGAAACGAGTTTTTTACTAGCAATTTGACATTGAGTATCGAGTATTCCTGGAAGTTTTTCATTTGCCCTTATAGTTGTGATTTATTTTCTATCTAGAAGGGTTTCATTACATTATGTTGTTTTAAATTATGTATGATTCACATAATAGTAATACAATTGATCTGGTCCTTTCTTTTTCTATTTTATATGTTTATGTTTTCATGATATATGAGTATCGGCTTTTCAAGGGGAGTTTTCATGTATTCTCCTGTATTCATTCAAGGGATCAATACAGGAAGAAACTAAGTGGACTATAGATAGAGAAGCTAGTTTAGAACTTTAACCACATGTAATATTTTTTTTTATCAGAATTGAGAATTTAACTCTTTTCCATCTACTTTGTACGAGTACTTGGGTCAAATACTCTAATAAATTTAGAGTATTTTTTCTTATTTGGTATCTATTTTTTTTTTTTAATTTGACATGCAAATGTAATATATATATATATATATATATATATATATATATGTATGTATATTAGCCAATACAAAAAACAATCTTTTTTCAAAAACCAAAGACAACGGTTAAATATTGTTGTCCTAGTAGGTCAGCAACAGTAGTCGTAGGTGATGTTCTCATAGACCCCCTTCTACGACTACGGTTCCTAATCGTTGTCAAAGTGATGAAATACAACGGTTGTGAACCGTTATCGTTAGTATAAATTACTACGGTTGAAACCGTAGCCAAAGGAAGTTTCCGACCGTAGTCATATATACCGTAGTTGTTGAAGCTACTAGAACGACTACGGTTCCCAACCCTTGTAGAAAAACATGCTGGAAATAATTTGGGAGGAGAATAACATGCTTCAATTCTCAATGGAGTGTAGGAAAATGAGCAAGAAGTATATTTTTTTTCCTAGAATTTTACTTGTTGCTTGCTGGAAATAATTTAGGAGGAGAATAACACAAACTCCAGGTCCCTTTTATAGGACATTATAGACTTAAATGGTGTATAAATGTTAGTTAAAGCTCCCAACCCTTCATTTTCCAGAGACATTTAAGTTTTTTAAGTTACAAGGGGATCATGGGTGCATTAGTCCCATTATAACTTAATGATTAAGGCATTGAGGATAGTAGTGGGTGGTGTTTCATATTTTTCTAGAGCTAGGAGATTAGCCATTTTAAATATAATACAAGATATATATATATATATGTATATATATATGTACTATCAGCACCAACGTGAGCGCTAAATTAGTTGGCAACCACGTCAATCTTTTAATTTCTCGCTTCAATTACAAGTACACCAATCTTTTTTTTTTCTCTCCATATTAACATGATTCCGTGTAAATTTGTTTCTACATCTTTAACGTTGCAAAAAACATCTCTCACACCTTTCTCTTGCACATAACTCTTCGGATTTTTCATCGAATTTCTTCGGGGAAATTGAGGATCGATTCAAATGCTGAGGGTTGGGATGCGAGGGTTTCTGAGAATTCGATTGTAGTAGATTGATGATTGAGGATTGATCGCGTTTTCATTTGGAGTGGTGGGATTGACAGAGAAATACTGGAGAGAGAAACAAAAAATTGGCGTACTTGTAATAGTATAGAGAAACTTAAAGATTGGCGTGGGTGCCAACTAATTTAGCGCTCACGTTGGTGCTGATAGTAGGTATGTATAATATCAATTATATATACATACATATACATATATATATGTATAAATAATAAAATATTGATGGGTGTTACAAACTTGAATGAGAAGACATGGGGATCTAATCTCAACTAAGAACAAGGGCTTTCTATGAGAATAATTTGACAATATAATATGTAGTATATTGCTTATATGTTTTATGGAATTTCTCCATGAATTATCCATTGATATGGATTGATAACATAAATAAATCTGAAGCTTTCCTCTTTCGCTCCTTTTGCTTTCCTTTTTTTTCATTTTAACTCTGGTTTATGCATATGATATATTGAATAATCATCCTTTTGCGATGCTTAGTCTAACAACGATGTTACGTCTTTTAAAATGAAATATTACATCTAAAATATGTTAAAAGGGGCTGAATTATTTTTTTTAATTTTGATATATTTGTTGAATTTTGACATATACCAAACATATTCGTCTGAAAATCGAACTGAACTGACAAAGATCGAAATCAAACTCCTTTAATTTTTTAACCATCTTCATCACCGAATCTAATTAAATACGAATTTTTCAGTTCGATTGTCGGTTAAGACTTTAAAAAATTTGTATCTTTATATATTATGTTTTATAGCAAAGGTTCATAATTTCTTGTAAATCTTTCTCAAAAGTTGACGGATTGACTAAGGGATGTTTCTAAATACACCGCTAAAACCTCTCTGCACACCATAATTTCTAACTACACCATAAAAATAAAATTTTAAAATGTACTAAGCAGTAAGCACACCAAACAAACTTCCAATTCTACTCTTATAGGAAAAAAAAAAAAAAAAAAAAAAAAAAAAAACAGAAACCTTTTCTCCCATTTCCCAGTTCGATCATTTGAGGATAACATAGCTTCTAATATTTTTTCTTGTTATTTTCACTGTTATGTAATTTATACTCATCTTCTCATCTTTTCCAACATTTATTTCATTTCCCTTGTTACTTTGGTGGATCCCTCCACTGTTTGAAGTAATTTCTCAAGGAAAAGATAGACAAAAGGTTTTCGACCCTAATATATTGATAGAAAGAGATAAGACGGAAGGATTGTGATCATTGATCGGTGGCGACGTATTTATAATAAGAGTACCTAGGAAGAAGGAGAACCGGAGAGGATTTGACCGGTGGCGATGAATTCATAGCAGTACCAAGGATGAATGAGAACCAGTACCACTGTACGGAGAAGAAGACTTCCGGCACCCCTCTACTAGAGAAGAAGAGTTGATCTTGTTTATAAAAGGATATTTTAGTCATTATACATATACATAATTTTTCTCTAAAAAATTAAGTGTTGTAAAGAGACTTTTTCGTGGTGCATATAAAAAAACACCCTTGAATAAATGGCTGAAACATTTGTATGAGTGTTTAATTTTAATGTATATTACAATGTAAAAATTACTTATATAAATTAATTTAATTAAGAAAAATAATATACATAATATAAATAATTAAAAAATAAAAATGAAACTGATTATTCGGCTCGGTTCGGCTAATCAATTTTTTTGGTAATAATTGAACCGAAACGAATCGATTATATATGTCGGCCCGAATCCCTCAATTCACGGATCGGTTTTTTATTTCAATTCGGTTTTGTTCACCCCTGTATAGTGAAAAATAAACTTATGGAGCCACAGTTCGGACACTCAATTGTTAGGTTATGGAGCTTGACGACTGCATCACGTCCTACACTTATGGCGATCTAGCTGAAACATTGTATTTCTGGGATTTTTAGGTGGAGCTACAAATGAACAGAGTTTTCGTTGAACGACTTGTTAACGAACTCGTTTATTTGAATAAACGAATAAATTTTGAGCTCGTTTTATAAAAGAACATAGCTTAAACATGTATGACTCATTCATTAAAAGCTCGCAAACAAGCTTGTTTGAAACTCAATTAATAATAATTGTAATAATAAGAAAAATAACAACAAAGTAATAGTATTTATTCTACATATATTATAATATTCTTACATTACCTCTTGTTATAATGAGAATTTTGGTAAATTTGTTTATTTGTATGGAGATTTAGGAAAATGTTTGTTTATTTGATGTTCATGAATGAAATATTTAGTTGTTCACAATCACAAATATTCATGAATGTAGTCAAATATGTTCATAAATGCGTTTCTGAACGTATTTGACACTCTCAAATATAGCTCGGTTCAGTTCGAGTTCGATTATAAATAAATGTACCACACATGAACACAACAAGCTCGGCTCGACTCGACTCAAATCATTTGCCGCCCTAGTTTTATGTAGTATTTAAATGAGCCTTTAGGGCTACGACCCAATTTTGGTTATAAATAACCCTCCGATTCGTTGGATATTATATCACCGAAAATTAGTAAATCTCCTAGCTTAGAAGTACCCTTAGACGTATTCATTCTTGACGAACTAAGTTAACAAATCTATGTTTTTATATTTTTTCAGCATATCAAATTCTCAATAATTACCCTTTAATTCCTAAATTCAATACATTCAATGAAAAGAAACTACTACTCGTTTCACATTCGATTTTTTACTTCTAATTATATTGAGAAAATTTCATTTTTAGTCCAGTATATTAGGCCTTGTCTAGTAAAAGTCCTGTATATTAGAAAATTTCAATTTTAGTCCTGTATATTCTAAAAGTTGTCCAATTTAAGGACACTGATCATCACCAACGACCAATTTAGCCGGAATTAGACTAATAAATTTAGGACTTTTGAGTGCTAATGCTTATGTGTTAAGTATTTGTCCAGATAACATGTCAAATCATTAAATTACTTTAGCAGCTCGCCCAAAAAAGAAAAGAAAAAGGTAAACTCTAATTTTTGTATGAGGTGCATTTCGTTTTATTTTTTATTTTATTTTTCTTTCTTTCTTCATATTTCTCAAATTTATTAGTCACATGCGTCACACGCGATTAATTGTGGCCAAATTGGTTGTTTCTGATGGTCATTGTCCTTAATTGGACAACTTTTGAAACATACAGGACTAAAATTGAAATTTTCTAACATACAGGATTTTTACTAAACAAGGTCTAATATACAGGACTAAAAATGAATTTTTCCCTAATTATATTACATATTTTATTTTAAACTCTAGTACTTGCCACGTAGATAAATTGATATCGTAAAAATACGGCCAAAAATCATTTTTTGTTCCCGTAAATTTCGATTTTAGTCCCACAAGTATTTACTTTTTCAATTTAGTCCCATAAATACTGAAAATGTCCAATTTAAGGACTATTTTTTGCCGGAAAACACTAAGTTGGCCAGTATTAGTCACATGCAACTCACATGACCCTAATATTTGGGGGAAATCGACTATACTAAGTGGCGTGGCATAAAATAGGTGAGTAACACTTAATTTTCTATTAAATTATAATTCAAAATAAAGAAAATATTCATATCATTAATTCAAATATAAGGATCGCTTTATTATTTGCAAGAAACAACATTATTAGTAATGTTAAAAGTTAAAAGAATATCAAAACTAGACTTAAGTTTAATCATCAGCGTCGAATAACGTATTTTGACATCCCAAAAGGCACAAACCCTAAAACATAGAACTAAATTTCTTCGAAGAACTTGTAAAAAAAATTCCAGAAATTAGGAGTTATCTGCGACGAGACGAGAGAGCAGCTTCGCCATGGTTTTTGTGCAGGGGAAGGGGTTGTGGATCAGGCCCTTCTCAAGTACGGATATTCTTTTTATTTTGAATTAAAATTTGACAGAAATATAAGTCCGACTGAGCTATTTAATGTCACGTCACTTAGTATCGTCGAATTTTCTCAAATATTAGGGTCACGTGAGTTGCACATGATTATTTTTAACCAATTCAGTATTTTCCCGTGAAAATTGTCCTTAAATTAGACAATTTTAGCACTTACGGGATTAAATTGAAAAAACAAATACTTGTTGAACTAACAATGATTTTTGGCCTAAAAATACAATTGACACAGAATTAAAATTTTGAAATACTTAATAGAACAAGATTTGGATTAGAGAAAAACTTTATTGACCACCATTAATGCATCGATCCATGAGAACAACGAAATTAAGCATGTATATCTAGGTGGGTTGTACCATGACGGTGGCCAACATGAAGCCTTCCTATTAAAAGTTAATAGTTTCCCTAAAACAAATGCACAGAGGAAACATTGATACGTGTTCTTAAAAAAAACAAAAGAGAGATAATAACACTTGGATCCCCAGGAAGCTGATGAACGCAGTCTAATCGCGAAATATTAATACAGCATCCTCTCTTCTGTCTTGATCTCATCTACGAAGAAATTAAGACTGTTGCTGCAGATATGATTAGTGCTAATCAGCTGTTTAATATCCTCAATACTGTAATCCAATGCATTCTCACTCATACAAACATTTGCTTCCTTCTCATAACCATCATCGTTACCAGAAATCAAAAATTTCTGATTACTCAAATACCCCAATTCTCCAGCACTTCCGAAAACCCGACGACCATGCTCCATTTTCTTGGCATGGCTAATTTGGTAATTTCCACTGCAGCTGGCAGCTTCTTCTCCTCCCAACAACAGTTGCCTGTTAGTACAGTCTTTTACATGGTGATCATCACTGCTAGCATGCATGGGGAGTTGGAGAAGTGAAGGTGTGGTGGTGATTAAGTTGTTTTCAGACATTAATTCATCATATGGTGAAGGAATTTGTGAATATGGAGATGAAATATTTGAGGTGGTTTGAAGAAATGAATTAGAGGGCAGTGTTGATTGGAGAGGGCTTTTGTGAGGCAGTGAGAGTAGCAGTTTCTTCTTCAACTTTGTGTTCCAGTAGTTCTTGATGTCATTGTCAGTTCTTCCTGGTAACTGCCCTGCTATTATTGACCATCTGCACTTTGTAGTTTTTTTATGATGAGAGAGAGAGAGAGAGAGAGAGAGAGAGAGAGAGAGAGAAGGAGGAAGAGAGAGAGATGACCTGCTTCCAATGCGAGCAAAGAGACTGCAGATTATTCTATCTTCATAATCTGTAAACTCCCCATGCTTCAGATTTGGTCTGAGGTAGTTTAGCCATCTCAGTCTGCAGCTTTTTCCACATCTCCTCAGACCTGATGATGATTAAAATCACAAATAAATCGGACAAAATTCAAAGAAAACAAATTAAGAAAGCCCTGATCGATTACCAGCCTTCTGTGGGAGAGCAATCCAGTTAGTGACAGGGCCATGGTTGTGTATATACTCCTTTAGGTGGGTATCTTCTTCAGGGGACCAAGGCCCTCTCTTCACTTTTGCCTTGTCACAACATGGTGCTCTTCCCATCTCTCTTCTTCTGGTTTTGTTTGTTTACAAGACTTGTTCTTTGGGACAACAATATATTTATGACTTTTGAGATGCACACAAGTCAAACTAGATACACTATAATATATTTAATCATCCCTCTTGCGTGATTAGAGAGGGCAGCTTTCCACAATTATATATTTATTATCCCATGTGCAAACACAAACTCCCCCAGTAACCCATTAGCTTAATTTTGGCCTTTTTAGGACTGCCCAAGCAATGCCATCGCAGCTGATAAGGATTAATTAGTCATCATACTTAATTACATTTTTAGAGTAATTAGTAGTTTAGTAATATCTGTATATTGGTCAAGTCACAGGGACAGCTAAGCCTCGCCATTGTCAAATTACGGTCCCCCATCCAACAATAATTAGTACTTATTTTATTATTCATTTGACATGTTATGCATGAGAAACTTGATTGTCAGATAGCGAACATTTTTTTCCTTTGTTTTAATCCCCCACACCACCCTCGCCATTTTAAGCCAGGAGACATTTATGGAATGAACTCATGTTTTTTGAGGGTCAGAGGATGAACTCCACCTAATTTCATATGTTGAGGAGATATGAATTTTTTGCATTTGTACTTCAAATTGTGAAGAGTTCTTCACATAATGTTCCAATTAAAAGAAGAAAAGAAAAGAAGTTATAAAATACGATATATTTTAGTGTATTTACTTTATCAATTCGATTTCAGGTGAATGATAAGTTAATTCGTAAAGTTAGCAACTTAAATATGAAAATAATTGAAGAGGGATGTTGAATATGAAAGGTCATATCCTAGCACTACTAGAAATAAGGTTTTTTACCACTACAAAATGTAATTACAAAAAAGGGAGAGTAGTCACAAAAATATTTTTAGTAACTACAAAACTAAAAGTAGTTACTATAGGGTAGTCACTTATAATAAGATGCAAAAAAAAAAATTGTAACCACTTGTAGTTACTAATGTATTTGTAACTATTTTTCGCAACTACTTTGTAGTTACTAATGTATTTGTAACTACAAGTAGTTGCAAAAGAGCTTGATATATTATAGCAAATTCGGTTAAAATTGTATGAAATATTTTATGTAACTATTAATAGTTACAAAAAGAGTTACTTTTAGTAACCACTTTTATAATTACAAAAGACTAGCGACAAATACTTTTTTTTTCTTATAGTGTAGTTAGGAAAAATACGGAAAAGTTCAACATCTTATAATTAGTAGGTTTGATAAGGAGTACTCCGAAATATATGATACTACATACTATAAGATAAAGTTATTATTTTATTTGGAGATTTCAAATTTAGCTTAAAATTGATTTTTTTTTCTTTTCTTCTTCTTTGTTTTTTTTTTTTTATATTTTTCACCTTATGTAGATAATTTTCAAATTCTAGTTATAATATTGTTTTAAAAAGAAATTAGAATTTCATTTGCAAAATCTAATATTTTACATGGTGATTTTCACATATACTCAAGTACCTTTTGGGTTTTAAATAAATCCTGATTTGAGAAAATAAAATCTAAAAGTTATACAGTAATTAAAAGAAAAAAATTAAAGCATTAATATCGTTTTTTACAGCCTAAAGTATACGCGTTTTTTCATTTAAGTATCTAATATTTTTTTTATGACTCTAGTAGGAACCTGCAGGACACGAATTTATCCTGTTGCAACTAGGTGATGGACGTTGAAATGGTCATTTTTCTTGCACATTTCACGTTCATATTGACTTCCGAAATACGATTGTGTGATACATTTAAGTACAAATTTGTGTTAAAATGTAATTTCATGTTAAATTTCCTTTTTGATATGATTTGATGCACTTTTAGGTATTTTTGAGTCGTATTTTGAAGTTGCACTCGATGCTCCACTCCGGTCTGCGAATCGGATCCAAACTAGCCCAAGAGGACAAGGGACAGGCCTTATTTGAAGCTCGCCAAGTCGAGAAAACGGGTGGAAAGACCCCAAAACGGAAATGCACGAAGACAATGCACACGACGGAAGTCAGAAATGCCTGGCGATCGAACGCCAAACAACAATGGGAAATACCGATCACCGTACTCAGTATTGAGAGCAATACCGGTTAGCGCGCGGTACCGGTTTGTGGCACTCGCGATCGATTACGCCCTATTTTTGGTTGGGACGTCACATGTTCGTATTTTGATCGTAATTTCGGAGGCTAATTCCGTACGAGGAAGTACCAGAATTTCCGAGAAATTCAAGTCAAGTGTGTTTGAGTGGTTTGGCCTAATTCAAAGGAAAGTCAAACATGCTACTTAGTTGTTTTACATATTTACCCTTACTAAAGTGGTATTTCCTGTAAATTTTTTGCTATTTCACTTGAGTAGGGTTAAGGATCAATAGATACCCATTTCCCCTTTCATTTTGTAAGGAACAACAATTTATCACTTAGCAGTTTCAACTTCAATTTCTAGTCCTAGGATTTTCATATTTTATAGGATTCTTCCTTGTTAAAGGGTAGTTTGTCTTTTGGTGAAGATCTTGTAAAATACTCCAACGAGTGTGGCAACCTTGAATATTATTGAAGATATTCAATATTTCTTTCATAATTGAGCATCCATTACCCTTATCTTCTTTATTTTTGCTTTATCTAGTTTCTTGTTTGATAACCCGGGTTCTTGGCTATACTTTGATGAATTATGAGTAATAACCTTGTTTTAGGATGATTTATATTCATGTTGTTATATTTTTTTATTTTTATTTTTGTTAATACGGTATTTTCAAATGCCTTAATGCAACTTCATAGTTAAGTCACTATCTACTAAGTGCCATAATTTTTAATTTTTCTTTTTTAATTGTTAACTTACATGTATGTTAATATATTCTTTTTAATTTTATAACAATATTGTGTTCTATATCCCCGAGGGTATATATGGGTGGAATCTCTATATGCGGATTTGGATACTTGGCCTGACCCTTTTTTTTGCTGATTTTACTACATCGGGTTGGATTATTTCGGATATTATATTTTAACAAAATCAACTACAATACGACAGCTCTTTCATTATCCTTAAGAAAATATTCAAACCTAGAAAATTAGCTCCAAACAAAATCCAACCCGTCGGGTACCTACTGAGGTCGGATACTCGCAGAGCCGACCTTTAGGGAGGCAAAGCGGCGCCCTCGCTGACCGGGGCCCCCGTCAGCGAGGGCCTCCGAATTTTTTTTCTATTTCATGTATAAATTTATATTTATATTTATATATATATATATATATATATATATATATATATTATAGCTTATGCTAAGCATAACATAAATTGACGTAGCTTAAGTGGGCCTCAAGTGGCCATTTTTTTAAGCGAAAAGATTAGACAGGTGGGAGGGGGCTCGACTCCTCCTTAGCACAAGTAACAATAATTTTTTACATATCTACTTCTATCTACTTCTATATAAAAGTGTGAGTTGTTTCTTACAAAATTTGATTTGCATATTATATCCTTAATGAATTTTATTTTTTAAGGTTAGTTTGGTAACTATATCTTTAAAGTTTTATTTGTAAACTATATCTTTGAATTTTTATTTATATGGTTAGACATATTTCATTTGCCTATTATATCATTAATGAATTTTAGTTTTTAAGGTTAGTTTATTAATTATATTCTCAAAAGTTTTATTTATTTGGTTAGAGCCCTGTACAATTCATCTATCAATTCATCGATATGATACCCTAAAAAAATTCATGGATATGATATATAATGCATCTAATGGCATAAGTTGAACCTACGTATTAATCATATTCTATATTTTTCTTTTATTTTTATTAATATACATAACATTATTATTTTTATTTATTTTTATTTTAAATTTCTTTTTAAATTTCTTATCTTTTTTATAATGAGATTCTTTTATATAATTGTCAAAAAAGAAAACTATAGAAAAAGAAAAAAAATCATTAATTAGTAAACTTTTAAGGATAATTTAATAACTTTATTTTTTATAGTTTTATTTATTTAGTAAGATTCATTTTATAATTGAAATTCATCTATCAAGTCTCAACTTATGAATTTTTTCTATCACATTATATATAGTTCAACTGATGACATAAGCTGAACCTAAATATTCATAATATCTTATATTATTATTCCTTTGTAGTAAAATACACTATATTATTCTTTTTATTTGTTTACATTTTATTCGATTCTTCATAAATTTATAATAATTTTTTCTAATTGGTTTCTTCTATAATTAAAGAAAGGAGAAAGACCGATTATCACAAATATAATTACAATAAGTAAACTCAAAGAATAAAATGACTTGCATGTGAAATCGCTGAGATTATATTTTAAAATTAACTTTTGAGTGAGTAAAAAGACATGTTAGAAAATTGTATGATTTTTTGTGTATACCACTTTGTTAAAGTCCAACAATAGAAAATAATGCAAAACAATTGAATAAGACCTATAGGATGATAAAATGAATAGAAGTGAGAACATGCATTGTGAAGAAAGATAACACAAACTTATTAATAGCCTTTATTATTAGTAGATATAACTTTATTAACATAATGAAAAAAATTATAAAACAACTAACGTAAAAATTATAAATATTAAAGGGTCTAAGTGGATTTCTCACTATAAAAAAAAATTATAATAGACGAGTCTAGGTAATATAATAGAAAAATCAAAGAATAAACTAATGTGAAAGTGTCAGATATACTATACTATGAGAAAAGAATGCAAAAATAAAAATTAAATATCTATATTGTAGTTAAATGTACATACAAGTTAATTATACAATGTAGTATTTCAAAGTTTGGATTAAACTAGGCATACATTTAGCCTTACTGTTTAAATTTAGATTAAACTAGCAATATATATGTTTACACGCTAAATTTCTTTGTATGAGTACTAAGTACATATAAATTGAACTATTATGCTTGTAGGAAATGAGATTATATATTATATTTATTTTCAATGATTTAGAAGAATGAAATCGATATACTTCATAAGTAACATTTATAAACATTACAACAAGATAAAATAATAATTGATTTACGAATTTTATTGAATTCAAAAAATCTACGATAAAGTCATTTATATATATATATAAGATGAAAAGGATGGAGGAAAGCGGTAAAAGTAACTTATATATGAAATCAGTAAAAGATATATCTGAAGCTATAAAAATTATAAATGAATTGGTAGTGATATTATGTAAATTTAAATACTATTTGTCTATTCAATGGATCGATTTTATTGAAATAAATCTATAGGTTGAACATCATTTTTAATCACATACCTTATACATCTATACAAATATACTCACTAATGTAATACTTTTAATAGGTGATGTAATTTTAGTAGACCAAAGAAAAAAACTATTATGTTAGAAAATTAGAGAGACATAAAAATCACAAGGTTTATAATAATTGGAGTTTAGACCGAGGTGTGAAATTTTATTGTACTAATAATAGAAATAATAAAATGGCAAACGTAAAATTAGTGGACATGAATAGTTGCACCAGATTCTTTTAAATATTTAAGATCTAACATTAAAAAATTATTAAATCAATAAAAATATTATATATATATATATATATACATTTTAAGCATATGTAATAACTTGATAAATGAATTTACTATGCTATATAAATTATAGGGTACAATAAAGAATAAAAAAAAACTAACAAGAAATAAGGAACTAAGTTCTATTGTGAATGATTCAAAAATTGTATTATGTGAATGAGTATCACATAATTAAATTAAAACATGCTGAAAAATAAAGACAGTGAAATGTGAATGTTAATATCAACTTGACAATTAAAAAATAATTACGTCGAATGGAGTACTGTATAGTCTAAATAAAAAATAAAATGAGAGAAATAAAATCAGAATGCGTGGTTTAAACATGTATATATACTTGTAAATGGATGTGCAATGTTTGAAATTTTTTGAGTATTTCACTATAACTAAATAAGGAATTAAAGACATTACAAATTAGTTAAAACATTTATTATATTTTATATAGATTATAGCATGTGTCTTGATTGAAGATTGTGAGACACTATATATATAGTCAACCTTCCATAAAAAGTATTATTTATTTTGTAATTATACTATAGTAGGATTTTTATTTTAAATAACGCCTAATTTTTAAATTTCAACGTTGCATTGAGAAAATAATTAAGGGAAATTGAAATAAGCAATCTTAAATCGATAAGTAAATTATATTAAAGAGGGTTATACTTAATAATAATTAAAAAAAAATTAGAAAATAACTTTCATAACAAAAGTTGGATGTTGGACCTTGATACTAAGTTGCTGGAAGTTTTTCCTCACACTAAAATATGTAAAGAATTTCATGTGCAAATGTATGTTAAAATCGAAATTATTTATTAGAGAATTATAGAAAAGTACGTTAGGCCTAATATTTTGTGTGTTATATAACAAATAATTAACTTATGAATGTTAGTTGATGATGTAATGAGACAATTAAAAATGTGTTTTTCTTCAAATGCCAGTGATTTGGTGCAAAACATAAAAATATATGCCTCATTATTACGTATAGTTTTCCAATCATCGTATAACTTTATCTTTATTCAAGATATACTAATGATGACCAAGTCTGTGTATAATAAGAAGTAAACAATAGTTTGAGTAAATCAAAATTTACATGTATAATATAAAATTTTGTAAGACTAAATATTTTTATATTATATCATGATATATCGTTTTTTACGAATCATTTAACGTTAATTATTATAACTTGTTTTATTAATTAAGACTAACGTTATTTAACTTTTCTATTATCTTTTATGATTCTTTTAGTTTTTAGTTGATTCAAAATTATGTTTGTTTAATAGATTAATTTCTATTACATTGAATTATCTAGAAGTTGTGTATATGTACTACATTGATCACAATGTACAATTATTTTACGTTCAAATTAATTTTTTTTAAATAATAGTAAAAAATTATAACCACGTGCAATGCACGTGCGTAGTGCTAGTTAAATGATGTGAATGACTTGTCACTTTGAAGCCCATTTAAACATAGTCCAACACCCATTTTTTATTGATTAAAAATATTTTTAAAATAATAATATTAATATTGTAAGGGATAAATGATGTGAGTGACTTGTCACTTTGAAGCCCATTTAAACATAGTCCGAGACTCATTTTTATTTAATTAAAAATATTTTTAAAATAATAATATTAATATTGTAAGGGGCCTAATTATTTTTCGCATCGCACTCTTCCGAACATTGGATCGGCTCTGAATACTCGTGGGGGCTGATACCCTCAAAATCGGGTAGAAAATTGAATATTTTCTTTTGGGCACTTGATATGACGGGTCTTCACCCGACAACTCGACCTAGACCATGCATACGTGTATATATAACTTAGGGAAAGGAGATTCTATTGACCTCTACTATTACCTGATTAATTAAACAACTCATGCACAATACTTTAGTAGAAAAAAAAAAAGGAAAAAACAAAAAGGAAAAAAGAACAGAAAGAATTAGTCACCCGCGCACTACTTTATCAGCAAAAAGGAAGGAAAAAGAAAAAGAAAAAATGTAAAGAAAATAAAAGAAAGAATCAATAAGTTATAACTAGAGTCAGTATTTAACAGGAAAATTGAATGGGCTTCTTTCACCTTATTAACCCCACGGTCACATTGAGAGGAATTTAGGATCGCCACCGCAACTAGGTGACATAGCATTATTGTATTTTCTCTCTCCATACTGCTAAACTATTTCCCACAGCTGAATTTCGTTTCTTTTTTTATTTACAGATTACCTCTTAATTTCTTTAATCTTCCAATGTTTCGTAATTACTAGGTCAAATGTGGTACTTCAGTCGAGCTGGTCCGATCGATCCCAGCACATCGGACTAACACAATATATCAGATCGAGTCAAAGTTTGATCGGTTCTAAAATAAATAAGTTCGGTCCAACCCATTCCTTTATAATATACTAGGATTATCGAACCGACCAGCTATGACTAGAGTTGTAAACGAATCAAATAGATTCGATTCGATTCGATTCGTAATTCGAATTCGTTTAGGTTGATTCGAATTCGAAACTGGCGAATTTGAATTCGAATTCGAATCAACTTTTATATTCGTTTCGAATTCGAATATACCTATATTCGATTCGAATAATTCGAATATTCGATTCGTCTATATATATATATTTTTATTTAAAATATGTTTTTAATATATATTTTTTAAAATAAAAGGAGAAAATATATATTTAGAGAGAGAGAGAGAGAGAGAGAGTGATTAGGGTTCCTTTCTCAATTCTCATTTATCACTGCTCAACCCAGCAGCACAGCTACGGCTCAATAGAGGTGCATCCCGCCTGACCCCTCCACCGGCGACAGGCGATTCCAGCGATGGTGACCCAGCCCACGAAGGCGAAGCACACCGCGACGGCGACGCCAGCGAAGGCGAAGCACACCTCGACAACGACGCAAACAGCGACGGCGACGCACCCCTCAGATTGTTTCGAATGTGAGTATATGAATGAATTTCAAATGTTCTTTGATATTCAGGTGTTTTGGTATAATGTATGTGAGTATGTTGTTGTGTTGAACTGTTGATGGAGCAGTATGGTTTAGCTTAAAGGTGATATTTCTGTTTTTCTTTATCTTTCTATATTTTAGTGTTTTTCTTGTCATTGTGAATCCGTGATGTTATATATTTTGTAAACAATGGACTGTCTGAAAATAGAGCCCCCGGCCTGTTATAAATTGCTTATTTGTGTTTGATTTAGGGCTAGTTTTGGTTAGTATCTTTGTGTTCGGATTGCTTATTTTTGTTTAATTTGTATTGGTATAACAAGGGAGAGAATAGCAATTAAATGATCTCTTATGATTTCTTATTGTACCCCAAAATCAAATGTAGGAAAAATTTAGTTAAAGTCTAATTTTGAATCAAAATCTTCTCAATAGCCTCAACAATATTGACAGTAACAAAAATGTTCTTAAAATTTTATATTTTCCTTATATTTATTGTAGTGTTTCATCATTAAACAATCAATTATTAGTTGAATCTTTAGGGAATTGTATGGTTTAGGAAAATTCAAGTTTGTATCCCCACAGTAGATGTCTTTTTTGTTTCTATATAATGAGAACAAGGGTTAAATACATTTAAGACAAATATGTTATTGTGCTATTGTAGGAAAGTATGTACACAAAAATAACTTCTTGTTTATATATGAGTTGTAGATATGGATCCCTCAAACATCACGGAGCAACCAACTGATAAAGAAAATAATATCTTAATGGAAGATTCTAATGAGGTAAGTACTACTTAACTCACAATCAACTATAGTTTATTATTTGGAATCTTTAGATTTTTTCATCTTTTCATATCTAAATGTTTATAATAATAGGTGGGAATATAGACAATCTAGATGATGATGATGATGATGATGATGATGATGATGATGAGGATGATGATGATGATGATGGAGGTGAAAATGTAGAAGCTGAAGGTGATGATGTTCAAATTCAAGATGAACATGTTGGAGATGAAAGAGTTGCTAATGTTGAGCAGGAAGGTGAAAGAGTGGAAGGTCAACCCGCAGTTGTAAAGAAGAAGAGAAAATTGAAATATATAGTGCATGTTGATTTCGCTTTAGTGAGTGGAGTTGATGGAGTGCAAAAGTATCAGTGCGTTAATTGTAAGAAGCTATACATCAAGAATTCTAGTGGTACAACAACTTATATGAAGAATCATTTGATTGTATGTTTTCAGAAGGCACTTCATCTAAAGAAACAAAAGATGTTGATCCCCACTGAAAAATCCAAATTTGAGACGAATCCTCTGTCCAATGGTAGATACGATCATTTGAAGCAAAGAGAAGCTATTGCGCATTGGATTCTAATGAATGAGCAACCATATAATGTAGTGGAGAACTATGGTTTTACTTTTATGTTCAAGGTTAATCTCCCACAGTTTGAGAAGATCTCTCGTGCCTCTATAAGGAATGATGCCTAAAGTGTTTATGACTTGGAGAAGAAGAAGTTGCACTTGATGTTGAGAAGCATTAATAGGATTTCATTAAGCACTGACATTTGGAAGTCAAAGATGCAAAAGATTTCTTATATGTGTGTAACTGGACACATTGTTGATGCACAATGGTAACTTCAAAAACGAGTTCTTAGTTCCATTCCTCTTCCTCCTCCACATATAGGCAATTTAAGAAATTTAAATTATTATGTCATTGCATTGAATTCATTGACTTTCTATAGTATATTAGTTGACTTAAATTATATTACTAAATCCTTTGGTAGGAGTTGATATCGTTGATTGGCTAATGAAATGCACAAAAGATTGGGGGATTGAGCACAAGATATTCACCATATCAGTTGATAATGCTTCGAACAATGATGTTGCACTTCGTATAGCCAAAGAAACCTTTTCCAAGAGTCGCAAGTTACCGCTGGATGGTACGATGTTCCATGTTAGGTGTTCTGCACATATATTGAATCTTGTTGTTCAAGATGGTCTTTCTGATATTAAATTTATTATAGAGGATGTTAAAGATAGTGTGCGGTTCATTAATCAGTCAGAGGCTAGGTTGATGAAATTTTCTGATATTGTGCATCATTTGGGAATTACGTTGAAAAGGTTAATAATTGATTGCCCTACTCGTTGGAATTCTACATATGAAATGTTAGTTGAAGCCATTAAGGTTAAGGATGCATTCCCCATATTTGCTCAAAGAGAACTTGTATAAGTGTTGCCCTATCTCTGAAGATTGGGATAAAGTTGAGGATGTTGTTACCATTCTAGAGGTATTCTACGAAGCTACTCAGGTTATGTCCAGAAGTGATTATCCAACATCAAATGTTTTCCTTTCTGTTATTTGGAGAGTTGAACATGTTCTGAATGAGAAAGAAAACCATCCGAATGAGTTCATCCGAAGTATGGTGAGAAAAATGAAGCAAAAATTTGATAAATATTGGGGAAGTTGTAATCTTTTGATGGTTATTGGAGCAATACTTGATCCTAGGTTCAAAATGAGGTTGGTTGAGTTTGCTTTCAATAAGATATATAATGAGACTGAAGCTAGAACACATGTTATGAAGGTCCAAGAAGCATTACATAGCTTGTTCTTTGAGTATGTTGCTCAAATGAGAACCCGGAAAGGTAGTTCCGCCATGTCAAATAATGTTTCTTCCACTTCCACTAGCGGGTCAGTGTCCAAATTAAGGAAAACTAATACCGTCTGGTTTGTCTAGGTATGATGATTACTTGGACACTGTGGAGGAACATGAGCCCACAAAGTCGGAGTTGGACATTTACTTAGATGAAGGGATTTATAGATGTCAAGATGGAGAGGTAGCATCTGTCTTTGATGCCTTGAATTGGTGGAAATCTCAAAAGTTGAAGTTTTGTGTTTTATCTAGGTTGGCTCGGGATGTTTTGGATATCCCTATTAGTACTGTAGCATCAGAGGCTACATTTAGTGCTGGGAATCGAGTATTAGATCCTTACCGTGCTAACTTATCTTCGAGTATGGTGGAAGTTCTAATTTGTGGAGCAGATTGGGTTCGTCAACTTCACGGGATCAAGAAGCCCCTTATGACATATATAAGTTTCTTCTTAGATTTCATATTATTATTTTCACGCTTTCATGATAATGACTTGATCTTTAATTCTTAATTGTTTTTAGGGTTAATTTCAAAAAGCAACCTGAACTATACGGGTTTTTATACTTTGCAACCTAAAGAATTTATTTTTTCCGATTGGAACCTGTATTTTGCGAATTTGCTCACTTTGCAAATCCGGTCATTTTTTCCGACTGTATAGGCCACGTGACAGTCACGTGGCCACTTTTAAGTGTATTTTCAGTTTTCTTAAACAAAAAATACATGTATTTCTAATTTTAATTACTGATTTTTTTTTATTTCACCGTATACTCACCAATCCAAAGTAAGTATATATTAGGATATTCACATCCTGCGCAGCAGAAAATCAAAACCCTTGCGAACTCAATTGTTCTACCCCTAACCCAAATTCCAGATAATTCCATGGAAATGCAATGCAGGTGTGGCGACGCTGTGGAGCTTCGCACATCGTGGACGGATCGCAACCCTGGGAGGCGGTATGCCGTGTGCGAGCGATTTAGGGTAAGACGTGACTGTTTCAACTGATTTTTCTTAATTAGCAACAATATAATTTCGTATTCCTCAATGATTAGCCAGAAACCAAACTTGATTTCGATGGGTAAATGCAGTCGAGATTTGTTGCATCAACAAATTAGGGTTTACTGTTGTTTTGTGGATTTATTGTTGTTTTTAGGGATTATCTGAAAATGTTGCATCAACAAATTAGGGTTTACTGTTGTTTTTGTGGATTTATTGTTGTTTATTTTTGGTTCCGGGTAACAGGCTGCAAATGGGTGCGACTTTTTCCGTTGGATTGACCCCCCAGCTGGTGAGAGGGCTCGACAGATAATTCCTGGGCTTTTGAGACGAGTCAACAACCTCCAAGGTGACCTGATCCGCGCGAATAACAACGAAGCTGAAAATGTAAGGATCGTGCTACTCGAAGAAGAAATTGCTCGTGCGAAGAAAAGGGAGAAGTGGATTTGGGTGGTACTAGCAATTTTCGTTGTACTCTATTTGTGTAAGGCTTAGGCCATTGAAGTAGTATTATTTAGTAATCATTTTGGGTGTTTTAGCAAGGGAAATTGAGTAACTTCTAGTATGCAGTAGTGGGGTCTTAGATTTGAGGTTTCTAGTGTTGACTCAAATGAATCATATCAGCTTGTAATGACTCTTTTTGTAGTATGGTAATGACCATTAAGCTTAGTTTGGGATGCCTCAAAATGTTATGTTTATGAAATTTGCAAATAATATTTTTTTCTCCCCATTTGCATATGTTTATCGATTAACCATTCAAATTGATAGTTTAGGGAATATAAATTAGACAAAAAGCATTTCAGATTGATGGTTTGCATAACATTTTATCGACAAAAGCCATATTAATTGACGCCCTGCATACAAATTTATCGACAAAATAGGGAGTAGAAAGCAGAGAAAGGTAAACTCTGCACAAAGCAGAGAAATGTATCGACAAAATAAGGGTTAAAAAATTCCAACATACTCACAATTTGAAATTAACTTAAATTGATCCAAACCGTGGTTCAACGACATCTACAAGCCAAAATTAACTTAAATTCAACAAAACAAAAGGGTTAAACAAAATCAAACACATTAACCAAACTGTCCATATCATACATTCAACATTGGAATAATGTTCATATCATGTTTGTCCAACAGTAGTGTTTTCATCCACAAAAGACACTTATATAGTTGCTAATTAAGAAAAATCAGTTGAAACAGTCACGTCTTACCCTAAATCGCTCGCGCACGGCATACCGCCTCCCAGGGTTGCGATCCGTCCACGATGTGCGAAGCTCCACAGCGTCGCCACACTTGCATTGCATTTCCATGGAATTATCTGGAATTTGGGTAGGGGTAGAACAATTGAGTTCGCAAGGGTTTTGATTTTCTGCTGCGCAGGATGTGAATATCCTAATATATACTTACTTTGGATTGGTGAGTATACGGTGAAATAAAAAAAATCAGTAATTAAAATTAGAAATACATGTAATTTTTTGTTTAAGAAAACTGAAAATACACTTAAAAGTGGCCACGTGACTGTCACGTGGCCTATACAGTCGGAAAAAATGACCGGATTTGCAAAGTGAGCAAATTCGCAAAATACAGGTTCCAATCGGAAAAAATAAATTCTTTAGGTTGCAAAGTATAAAAACCCGTATAGTTCAGGTTGCTTTTTGAAATTAACCCTTGTTTTTATTAGGAAGAGGAAGCTCCGATTGAGGCCCAATTGCACTCATTATGAAGATGACTTAGGAGCATGTTCGAATTGTTTTTAAGTAGTATTCTTGATAAATTTTCACAATGTTCCTTTTTGCATTAACTAGTAATATTCCCGTGCAATGCACGGAAGTTTATTTGAAAATTAATGATTTTAATAAAACTAAATATGTTGTAATCTAATATTTAAATATGGGCAAAAACTCGTATGTGACCGTCACACGGTGTGACGGGAAAAAGTATCACTTTTTGTGGTAAAAGTATCACGTTTATCTGTAAAAGTATCACCCTTTTTAACAAAAAAAAGTATCACTTTTTGTAGCAAACGTATCACCTTTATCTGTAAAAGTATCACTTTTTCGTGTAAAAGTATCACTTTTTTCTGTAAAAGTATCAATGTTTTCTGTAAAAATATATTTCGTCACACGTGTGACCGTTCACACACAAGACTCACTGTTAAATATGTGATCGTCTTATCCTAATAAAATATATTTTTTTAAATATAGGATATAACATAAATAAAATTATAGGTAATATAAATATGAGTTTCTCGCACGTCATATATGAATTTAATATAACTTACATTATATATAGGTATATATATATATATTATAAATTAACATTAAGATAAATATCCAATATCAAAAAATCTTTTTAAAAATGATCATTTCTAATCTTTGAAATCCAAACACACATTCATTATGTCTGCATCATTCTTCACCTATGTGCATAATAACTTAATTAATTATGAATGTTAAAACAAACATAAATATCAAACTATCAACTCATATTATTAAATAAAATAAAATAAACTGGATAATGTTATAAGAAAATTATTTTTCTTTAATTTTTTTCATTTTACTTTAAATATTTAAATTTATCTAAATAAAGTTTTAAATTCTAACTATAAATATCTCCTTTTAAAAAAACTTATTTGCAAGTTTTAGTACTTTACTTGGTATTTACGATATACAAAGAATAACAAATTAACAAAATAAAATTCAAAAAGTTATTCAATAGTTGGAATAACAAAATAAAACATATGAGTGCTTCAATATTTCTTAATACTTTCATATATATGTTGCAAAAGTTTCAATTAAAATATACATTTATATTGTAAATCGTAGATTCATTTAAAGATATACATTGGTTAATGTAAAAAAAAAAAAAAAAAAAAAAAAAATTGCTTAGGTTACAAAATGTGGAAAAAAAAAAAAAACATAATTGAGATTGGTTAATTTGGCCCAGTATTGTTTAGGTTGCAAAGTTCAAAAAACATATAGTTCTAGTTTGTTAATTTTTCTTATTTAAAAGAAGTTTAGTTGCAACTTGTATAATATCATAGTATAGGTTTCAGATTGTAATTATTTATAGAAAAATAACATTAATATATCTAAATATAGAAAATTAATAAAAAAAAATTTAAGATTAATTATCATATATAAAGTTATATATATGAGCAAAAATCATAGTTTTGTGATTTACCAACAAAACTAATTATTATATCAAATAAGCATTAGTAAATTCAATAATTTAATATGCTGATTATAAATCAAATATTAACTTGAGACAATTCATGTCAGATAAAAATAAACTGATTAGTTGTGGTTTTAATGAAATAATCAAGTAAAATAATTTGTAAAAGAGAATTATTTGAATGATTTTTATTTTTATTCCAAACCAATACTATATTTTTTTGTACAACTCACAATAAACACTTAAATCTTACTTAAATAATCAACGAACAAATAATATAATATTTTAAATAAAATATCATATTATAATTATTATTATTATATATATATATCATATGGATGTCAAATCAAACATCATCAAAAGATGATTAATTTGATATAGTATATATAATAAATAGATTAGAGATGAAAAAAAAGATTTTTGCAACTTTAGAAAGTAAAATAAACTTTGATTCTTACCAAATGTGACAACAACTTACCAATCACAATCTAAAATTTTAGGCTGAGAAGTGTTACTTACAGAATTGTCACTACTGTGGCTTATATATATACAGATTTTTTTAATTTATAAGATAATTTTTAAATTCTAACAATATATAACTAAAAATAACCATAAAATATGTAATAAAAGGAACAATAATATTTTACTTGGATCACATGTAATGTAAAGTTTAATACTTTTCTCATTATGTCCCTGCTTTTATTTTATATTTAACCTTTAATTTATCTAAATTAACTTTTAAGTTTTAATTATAATTATTTAATTTTTTTTCTTTATAACATTGAATTTTCATTTGCAACTTTTAACATTTCCTTTGGTGATTTCAAATATATTTAAATAATTTTTATTTAATAAGATATTATTTTAACAAAATAAAATTCAAAATTTATTTAATGATTCGAATAACAAATTAAAGTCCATGGTTTCTTCAAAATATTTGACATTTTCGTATTTTATTTGGTATCGTAAATTATTTACATAAATGTTATAGTCTTCTTATAAATAGTTTATTTATTTGAAGATAAAAATTGATTAATGCAAACAAATTTATTTAGATTGTTAAGAGTAAAAAAGACGTTCAATGTTGATTTGTGCGACCAAGTATTATTTATCTTAGAAAGTGTAAAAATATATAGTTAAAGTTTTAGTAAACGTAAAAAATTAAAAAGATTGTCAAATATAATAGAAGTCATAATTTAGGCTATAAATAATAAATTTCCTTAATAGAGTAATTTTAACAAATACTCGTTATTAAAAATATAAATAGGTAATTAAAAATAATTTCAATAACTGTTTTAATCTACAATTATATATATGCTCAAAGTCGTGATAAGAAACATATTTTAGCAGATTTGATGATTTAATAAGTTGATTATAAAATAGATATTTTTGTTTTGTCTTTGATTTAATAAAGTAGGACTTTCATAATTTAAACAATGAGTTTTCTCCCTGACTTAAATAAAAAAAATTGAAAATTCATGTCAAATAAAATAAATTGATTAGTTGTATTTTTATGAAAAAAAATCTCATATTTTTTATAAAGAAATTATTTTACTAATTTTAGTTGCCCTAAAAGCAAAATATTATAGTCCAATTTATAATAAACATCAATTCTAGCACAAATAATTAACCAACAAACAATTTGTTTATTCAAAACAAATATCTCATTATAATATATGTGATATGGATGTCAAATCGAAGATCGTGAAAAGATGAATAATTTGGTATTTTATGCATAAAAATCGGATTAAAAATGAAAATAGTTATTTGTATTTTAGAAAAGTTAAAAAAAGTTATGAACTTACCAAATATAAGTAATAGTTACCAATTATGATCTAATTTTTTTGGAGGGAAAACTAAAATTACATTAATGCCCCCCATTTTACTTTTATATATATATATATAGATGTATTTGATAGGTGGATTATGTACTTGATGAATCGATGCCATGATAGTTTGGTATTTTGGATTTTCTTTGTTGATGCTAGCTTGTAAGTGGATTTGTGGATGCTATTTATGCTATTGTCAATTTGTCATTAGGTAAATTTGGATTTTGATGTCATTATGGATTTATGGAGTTTTTTTATTATTTTTTTAGTTTTTGAATTTGAATTTCGAATCACGAATCTCGAATCGAATATAATAAAAAAATTGAATCGAATTCGAATCGAAACGAATAATTTTTTAACAACATTTTTTAGTTTCTTAACTAATGAACCACGAATCGAATCGAATATATTCGAATTTTCTTAACGAATCGAATTAGAATCTCATTTGAAATTCGATCTCTTATCGAATCGAATTTCGAATATTTGTAAACTTTCACGAATTCGAATTCGAAATCTTGATATTCGGTTCGATTTGATTCGTTTACAACCCTAGCTATGACCTAGTACATATAAAATATCAGTCGGCCCGGTTAGGTATAGTCCGTTGAACGAGCCTAGTCGGTGCTAAAATTAATCAGCTCGACCAGTCTATCTCCCTATAATATACAGAGAATATCGGGCCGGCCCGCTTCCTATTAGGTCAGGCCTATTAGGCGGAATAGTACTTTAGACCATTATTTATATGGGCTAGCCCATCTAAAACACTAGACCCAGTCTGTCGAACTAACACCATATGTAAGGTGGGGACAGGATAAAATTTGATCGAGTCTAAAATTAGTAAGTCCGGTCTAGCGTATCCCATTATGATATACTACAATTATTAAGTCGGCCTACTGCCCATCTGATCGCGCATATTAGGCTAAATAGTACTTCGATAAAATATCAAGTTGGACCAATTTTACCACCTCTGTATCGATTGAGAGATGGGGTGCAGGGTGGGCCTGTTTTCATGTTGTGGCCAATGATTTGCCTACTATGCCCAAGCTTGGTCGGCTTTGTAGATAAGGTGTATATACTATGTTAAGGTTTAATACAATATAAGTGTATCACATTTTTACTTAGTAATCGGGCTTAAAATAAGGCTTATTATAGTAATAAAGCTTAAAATATGGCCTATTATAAGACCTACAATACTCTTTTACGAAAAATGTACATGTGTTGTTGTGTCAGCTTCATTTTTTTTTTTTTTTTGGCCTCGTCTCAATGTTATTAAATTTATAGAGGTTTTACTTTTAGAGATTTTAATGAGGTTCGGTCTACCCTTACCTAACCCTTGCCTAAAGGGTCATGGCATAGCCCTAATAGTTCACATTTCTTTCCTTAGTATTGTTAGCAAACTCAATAATCTACATGTTTAAATTTCACCATAAAAGTGGTACATAAATTTGCTTATCTTTTTAATTTTTATGCATCAATAGATTCATCACAATATATATTCACGAGTCACAACATATTTAATTAAAGAGATAGAAAACCCAATATTTAAATAGTAGAAAACAACACAAATTAAATGTTGAGAACACTAACAGAGAATGGGATGCAATGTTGTAGAAGAGAAAGTGGAATTCAATGTAAACGAAAAGTGAGAAGCTGCTAGTTGAATGCAATTCTAGATTTATTATACATATATATATATATATATATATATGTATATATATATATATATTATACAGTTTCCTTCCCCTATCCAAGATGGACACAAATTAATGTGTCCACCAGCTGATGTATCAATATCTCAGGGAATGCACTTAACTACCTTAGCCATAATTTGAGGATGAAAGATTTACACATTAGTAGTAGGTACATTATCTTATGTACATCATGGGTAGATAAGCTTTTTCATGGGAGCATTCTTATATTATGTAATCTATTAAATAAAGATATAAGGGCCCTTAGGCCTAGACGACCAGTCCTACCTAACCCCTGTCCCACGTAAGATTAAACCAAACACCCCCTAAGAGCCTATAAAACTATTGTCCAGTCCTTGTACTTTACAGATCGGGCAATGGCCGACCCTCAAGTTCGTGCTTATTTTGACATCTTTAGTTTTACCATATAATAGCTCTTAGATGTTTGATTTAACTTATTCCTTACACTCTCTCCGTCCCGCGGGAGTTTATACGTTTGACCGAGCACGTATATTAAGAAACAAATATTTTTTGCTTTTTGGTTGACTTTTCAAAGGTGGAGATTGTGAGAGAAATTTCATTTTTAAGGGTGTGCAAAATTGTGTGTGAAGTACCAATAAAGAAAGTGTGCAAATCTGAGTGGGACGGATGTAGTATATTATACCAAGGTTTTAAGAGACGCTAGGCGCTAATCAGATGGTAGACTAGGGTCTAGCGCCTAATCAGGGCCTAGACAGGATTAGTCAGGTCTAAACAGGGTTAAACGGAAGGAATCGGGAAAAATATATAGCCGGCCAAGGACCGCCTAGCACCTAGACGGGGTATAATCGGAGGTAGACGGGACTTTTAGAATAGAGTATATTATACAATTGTAGATAAATTATATTGATTCCTTATCTTTATATTATTATTTTTTTCATTTTTAAATAATAGCAATTCACCTTTAGACATTACATATTAACCTATATTTCTTAATATAAAATAATACTAATTAATATCTAATAAGATAGACGCACCAAAGAAAAAAAAAAGAAATTGGGAAAATGGTGAAATAAAGCTATGATGAGAATTACACTACATCCTGAAATGGGGAAAGAGCGAAAAGAAGACTAGGAGAATTTAAAAAGTCCCTGCGCGAGAATTACCACACCCCTCCAAATTGTAATTAGGAGAGTATAGGAACGCCCACGATTGTATAACCTCTCCTAATAAGCTCTCTATTTTTCCTTTGTTCACATTTATTTTTCAGTAGACTTTATAGATTTGGTAATTGTTGATTGAAGAAAACAATAGCTTGATCAAGAACCACGGAAAGCATGGCAATTCTAGTAAGTTTCTCACGACTATTACAAACTCATCCGTTTGTTTATGATCTTCTTCCGATTTAATTTCAGTTCTATTGCATTTGTTGTATCGGTTGTTGATGTTTGATCATCTCTGTCTCGATTTGTTGCTCTCCTACGAAATTAACTGGTTTGAATATACTAATGTTTGTGTATTTGATGGGTATGCTTTTAATTGTGTGTCTTTGGTGTTGATTAATTTGAATACACTTATGTCTCTATATGTAATGGGTATTCTTTTATCGTGAGTCTACAAAGACAAGACTTACAATACTCTTTGGCCACTAATATCTCTTATATTTGTCTATTTATTGTTTAAATTGTTCGATGATAATGTTGGCGCCTGAAAAAATAGCAAACTGTTTAGTTATTTCCTTTAAAGGAATAGGTTGAGTATATTTGGAACAATACTCAGAGATATAGGGCTCGACTTCATGAAAAAAGATTAGCCAAACCGTTACACATATACAATTGATCTTATGGTCGCAGAGTCATTCATGTGCTTTCTTATAAGATGGTTTTGTTTTAGTATTCCATCAACTTACGGTAAGTCTAGATTAGTATCCATAAGAAGCTTAAACTCTGGTATTCCTATCATTTTCTTTCTTATTTTGTTTGTTCTTAATTAGTAGCTCTTTCTGATTTGATTTGTATCATCTACACAACATTGTACTCCTCCATTTTGCAGATATGACTAATCGAGTTCGAAAGCGTAAAGGAAGTAACTTTAATCTTCAAGATGAGCCGATCGTGCAACCACCTAAGTAATGGTAGCTAATGATCATCCGTACTCACATGCCCAATTTTACAAGTGAAGTAGTGGGGACATATGTATGAATAATCTTGGTTTATGTACTCATTAATATTTATGGATACCAATTTCCATTTTCATTGCTTTCTTGTTCACGGACAGTAGGCTTATTGTTTTTGAATTATATACATGGGTGTACTTTTCTATTCTTATAGATGTGGCTGGTAAAAGTCAATGGGTTAACCAAAGCAACTTTAATCTCCACCATGAGTGGCTAGTGCAACCTAGGTTAGTAATAAAAGATGAACATCCTAACAATGCTCGTGCCCAATTCAACATGCTAAATCGTGGGGAAACAAGTATGATTAGCCTTTCTTTATGTATATATTACATTACAGAAAGTTAATACACATATTATATTTTTCCATACTAATTTATTTGGTTCTCAGTTGCTAGTGATGATAATTGGAACACAAGTTGGTAGAAGAACTCAGGATGGATGTCGGAATAAACATAAAGCTCCAAGTGAGAGAATAACTCATTATCATAGGCATGAATTCATGAATACAAGATGTGTTAGAAACAATTGTACAACACAATTTGTACAAGTTGTGGTCTTTAAGAAAACTGACTAATGTAAGAATCATAGAAATTTCTGATCTCAAGTGGCAACCAAATTGAGATATAATTGTAGTTAATCAGACGAACTGCTTGTACCGCTATTAATTTCGTCCGGAAATAACTCATCCAACATATCGAATTTTAAGTTTAGGGGACTGATTAGGTGTTTATTAAGTTTTGCAAACATCTATGTTTATAAGGGGAAAGGGTGAGGCTAAGTATTAAAGAGAATTTGTAATGGTATTTAAAAATCTGATTGTACTGCATATTAGACGTATTAACCTTTATGTTTTACTGCAAAACTTTACATCCCCTCCCCTTACTCTTGGTTTTAATTCTTTCTATAATTTTTACTCTTTCATTTGTAATCGTGGCTAATGAAGGCCAACCTCCGAACCACTCACTGTATCATGTTGGATATAATGATTTCGGCCAACCTATTGGCGGTAAGAACAATAGCCTTTGTTGTTTCTTACATTCAATAGAAATGGTGAACATTATCCACTCGATGCGCTAAATTGGCACGTTATGTCAATGAACAAAAAGATTGAGATGTTAGATTTAATAAAGATACAATATTACATGAAAAATGATAACCATTCTATTGTGTTGTTTTCTTCAATTCTATCTCTTTCACATACTGTATTTTATCATTTTCACTTCTTTATACTAGAATTGATCATCTTTTCTTGTATCATTCTTGCATCTTAACGTATGAGTTTAATGTACCAACATGGACTTACACCATTAGAATATATATGAGTTTAACGTATGGTGATATGACATAGTCACAATTCACTGTCCCTATCACTGCTGAGAAATGGATTATAATCTACATTGAGCACAAATGGAGAGACAGGAATACGTTTTGAAAATAAAATGTTGGGCTCATGGTGCACCTTCAGAATATTTGGATAATGAGAGGGGTGGAAGAGTCTTACTTGATCAATGGATCAAACTTCTTACTCATAGGGACCGAGAAAGAAAAGGTTTGTAGAATATGGAATTAGTAATTACTATATTTATGCCCTTTCCTCATTCCAGTTTCTTCATACTCAAAACTTTTTCGTCTTTTTATTTTTAATTGTTTATCTTCAATATGCATATTTTATGATGCTTTCTGTTATAATTTTATGGAATCGTTTTGTTTGAGTATTAGATTTATTGGTTGTGTTTCAGTGGATGTTTGTATTTTAATTTTAAAATCTTATCTCTCTATTAATATAATGTTGATTTAGTAGCTTAAATTCTTGATTTCAGCTAGGAGATTATGTTACTTCTGCTTTCATACTTAAATTTGGCAGTGATGCAGAAGTCATGTTATATACTCAATTTGAAGATACTCTCATGACAAATTTGTATAATTTAATATTTGTTTTATTTTGTGAGATAATCAATATTTAGTCCATACATTCATTAATCTAATTATTCTCTTCAATCTTACTTTTAGGTCAACTAGTATCAATAAATTTGAGTAAGTTATAATATTAAAATATCATATATATATATATATATATATATATAAAATAAGAGATGAAAATGTATATGTTAATGAAGAATAGTCAATAAAAAGTACTAAAAACTAAAATATATAAATATGAGTAAGTTATAGAATATTCATATATTTTTTTAATGTATGAATATCTCTAGCATCCTTCTATGGAGGTGGTCATGTTAATCATCTAGTACAAGGATGAGTGTATATATGTATATTTATAATTTTATGATAAACATTTATATTTATCCAAAGTCTCTATATTTTTTTATTTTCCCAATATAAAGTTCCAGAAAATTTCAAAAGCTTTTAGTGAGTACTAATAACACTACATTCTAATTGTTTTAATTTTTATTTATAGCACAACACACTAATAATTAACTCACATAATCAACCAAGCAAAGGTTATTTGTCTTTATTTTCAATTAATTATTTATACAATATGGTGTTAAACTATAGATCGATAATAGATGACTAATTTAATTATACAGGAAAATAACATTAGAAATGAAAAAAGTAATATTTTTTATTTAAAAAATTAGATAATTTTTTGAAAAAACTAAAATGTTGAAATTATAAACTGAAATGATAAAATATTTACTAAATAATTTATTTTTTATATTCTTATATGATTAAAAATTTTAATAAGAAAAATAATTAATAAAAAATTCAAACAAAATCAAACTAACATTAAATATAAAAAAAACCATTATGGGTTTATTTGATAAAATCATACTAAATCTATTTTGTGGTTTTATTGTTTTCCTTTTCTAGGTATGAATATAGTTGACCATAAATTTTTATACGCATAATAATACTACACAAATTAAAAGACATTAAGTGAACATAAAATTAAATAGAACACGAATGGGTACAACAAACATAATTCTTCCTCCGTCCCGCTCAGATTTGCATACTTTTCTTTTCAGTCCGTCGCACTCAGATATGCACACCCTTAAAAAGGAAATTTCCCAATTAATCTTCACCCTCAAAATCTTCATCTTCAATCTCCACCTTTGAAAAAGTCAACCAAAAAGCAAAAAACATCTTTTTCTTAACCTCCGTGCCCGTCCCTCCGTGCAAATCTAAGCGGGACGGAGGTAGTATATAGGATTTTGGAAACAAAAAAAATAGTAATTTTGCTTTTGCCGACAAACATATACTTGTCATTGGTGGATATTTATTTCGTGATATGTGATACCAACATTTTGATTTCTATGCTCAATTTGAAATAGTAGAGATAAAATTAATTATATTGCGATTGCAATGAGTCCTCCACTGTGTTGAAAGACATTGTGATGATATGGTGATCTATTTCCACATTTTGTGGAGTAAAATTGTTTGGAAGCCAACATAATTACTAGTGAGTGATTATAATATTTTGATGGCAAATTAGTCTGCAATGAGATTGAGTGGCTAAGAAACTTCTTAGCTAGTATTCCTTTTGGTGTGAAACCGTAAATATTTGTGTTGATATTGTGATTGCTATGTGGAAATAACCATTGCAAAGACAAAACTTGAACGATGAAAATAAACATATTCATCTGAAAGATGAAGTGCTGAAATCATTTTTAAGAGATTGAGTTATATCCATGGATATGTGAAGTAGAATTTAATCTGGCTAATTTACTTGCATAACCTGGATGGAGAGTGAACCTTCAAAACATCGAGGGGATTGAGATTAAACTCTAAAGCCACTTGAGATTAACAGTGATGGTAACCCAACCTGTGTGATTGGAGATCCATGAATCAGGTTCATATGGGTAATAACAAGTCACTTGTTACTCTTGCTCGTACCTTTATAATCTTGTCCCTTCCTACGATGTGTGTGGTGCTAGACTGCGAAATTGTGAGGATAAACTAAAAACTTTTAATGAGTTTCATATCTCTTATGGGTGGGTTATTTGTAGAATATAATTGATGGATTCACCTATATGAGTGTGGACTGGGGTTGCTTCTATGAGATATTGACTAAGTCTCTAGAGCCCTCGTGAAGTACTAGGCACGCGCGTGTCTGATAAAACGCAACGCCGCGTTGAACAACGAAATTACGTGTGGAATGTGATTGATAAGAATTGTAACTTACACTAAAGAGTGTTTACTGACCATAACCCAAAACTCATTACTCTTATTTAATCACATCATTATTAATATTTATTACTACTATTTATTATTACTACTCATTATGAAACTTCCTTAATCACTATTCATAATTATTCTTGTCATGAATTTTATTGATGTTAGTAATTAATTATATTTACATGATAATTACTATTTAAGCATATATATGTGTGTGAATTATTTTGTAGTGAAAAGTGGGGACAAAAGTATTCTGTCAAATATTAATATATATCATCTTCTAACACAAAATATTGTTGGTTTTGTGTTCAATTTTGTTTATTCATGTTCCTAGCATAAGCTAGAAGTTATGATATATGCTGGGGGATTGATCAAGTAAATTCTTTAGGATAGTATTCTTATAACACGCCCCATAAATTATCTTTTCTATAACATTATATTTTTCCAAAATCCCAGTAGTGTTTAGCCAATTTTTTTCTAGAAGATAGCATTGTCCTTAATAAATAAAAGTAAAATAAGACATTACTGTTTTACATGAAGCTCACTCTTTATGCATTTACAGATTTTTATTCATCAAGGATGTTGAAATATTTTATTTTTATTCTTAAGAGTAGCTAAAGAACGTTTACATAGAAAAAATCTCTTCTTCCACCTATGCTTTGTTCGTGTACGGGCGCCATCAAATATTTATACATCGTCGCCGGCCCTAGTAAGCGATAAGAATTGCTAAAATTCCATTATGCGATCGTCCAAGGCCCATTATTTCGAGCCACAGAGCAGAATACCAAATTTAGCCCAGCGTCAATTAATTGCAAGGTCCGTACAATTCAAATTCTCTTCTGTTTTCCGTTTTCTTTTGTTACTATTCAAACAAAACAAACAGAGAAGCCATAAATTTGTGGCGAAGGAGAAATCTCCCAATGCTGCATATTCTCTCTCATGGCCACCCTGAATCACTTCCCCATTTTCCACTCTCTCTCATCCCATAGACTCTCTCTTTCTTCCCAGTTCTCATTGCCGTACTCCCACATTCACCACCGCCACAATTGCGGTTACTCTACAATCTGCGCCTCGTCACTCAAAAAATCCCCCAGGTTGTCATCTGCTATAGTTTCCTCCTTGTTACTTGAATATGAGACTTGTTTTAATTTTGGCAGGTCTTATTGTATCGTTGATATTTCTCAGTAAGATTTCTGGTATTTATTCCATTTTCTGACATTACCATTATTGGTCTCGTGTGAATTATTTTCAGAGCTAGTAGGAAGGTGAAGAGCGATGCAGATCTTTGCAGTGATATTAGAGAATTCTTATCGAGTGTTGGACTTCCCGAGAATCATGTGCCCACGATGAAGGAGCTTTCAAGCCACGGAAGGTTTGAGTTCTATGGCTTTTACCAATTTGGTTATATAAGACCATTTCTTCTTCAATTTTTATCTGCTCCTAGTGAGTCTACGGTTATAGCCAATGCAAGCATTAAGCATCCATACCTTGCCAATGAACTGATCGCAGGCTTAGAGAAAAAAATTAGCGACTGTTTCATTACTAGACTGAAATAAGCAAAAGAGTAATTTCTTCTAAAAGTTGCGAGAAGTTCGATGGTATAATCTTGAAATACTTTTATTTTTGCAAAAATATGATGTATCTACTTCCCTCCTTATTTGTGTCATTTACTTGATGAAACTGAATCAAGCTAATTTCAAAGAATTGGAGTTGACTATATAGAAGATACAAGATTCCGCTGAGAGGGATTCGAAAAGCAAAGGATGGTACCATTGGATTTCAATCACAAAAAACTAGAGCGGATTTCAAATCTATCCGAATTCCTAAAAACTAGTACAAATTAGAAGTAAGAAATTCTAAATCCATATCAATCTAAACAGCAATCAATGTATTTTCTATAAAAAATTTAAATCTATTCTCAAATCCTCAATCCTCAATCCAGACACAACCTAGGGATTTAGAGTAAAAACAACAAAACCTAGTAAAACTAGAACTACCTCCACTGAAAGTGTTATTGTTAACCTAGAGTTTTGGAGTAAAAACGATAAGACCTAGGAGAACTCCACTAGAACGGCCTCCACTGTAAGTGCCTCTATTAAATTCAGGGGCCTTGGTACGGTTCCACACATTGAAGCATAAACATACACAATATGTGAAGGAGAGACATAGCCTCGCTAGTGACGTTCCATCCTAAAACCAATTACTGATAGGAGTAGCTCACTAGGCAGTCTCTTTTTCCTTGATATATTTCAATGTGGGAAACTTGCATGTGAAACTTCCATTATTTTCACCAGTTATCAATGAGTTTTTGATGCAAAGGCTAGTCCAACATTTGTTCATGAAAAGATGTAGAAACCTAAACATTTTCTTAGAGCTTTACTCTTTGTTAGTCGGAAACTGTTTAAGCTTATGGAAAATTCAAGATGGTTTGTCAGATTGTACAATCAGAAGTGATGTTCTACCAATAACTGAGTTATTCTACAGAATTTACAGTTTCAGTTTCCCAAAGTATAGCTAGCCAAAAATAAAACGGAGCACATGTTTATCTTATTTATCTTAGATGCATTAACATTTAGAGCACAGTTCTGAGGCATGAGATGTATGAATATGATTATATATTACCTGCTCAAGTTATATATTGGCAGTTTTTTTTATTTTTGGGGCATTGTAGGGAAAGGTATTAAGGTTAATTTCTTGTTGTATGTGATGTCCAACCTGTTTGTATTGAATTCAAATACTCCCTCCGTCCCGAGATAATTTGCACACTTTTCTTTTCGGGGTGTCCCGAGATAATTTGCACACTCTTAGAAAAGAAATTTCTCTTACAATCTCCACCCTTAAAATCTCCACCTTTGAAAAAGTCAACTGAAAAGCAAAAAATAGCTCTTTCTTATTCCACGTGCCGGGAGGGGTGTGCAAATTATCTCGGGACGGAGGAAGTATTACTTTGTCTCAGATGATCCGAAGTGAGGGAAACATTTTATACATTGTTACAAAGTCTGTTGCATCAGCCAGTGACAGCATAATCTAGAAATTTTCCTTTGCAAGATTCTGACATGACTTACTAGTCTTAAGATGCATAATGAACTGATATAATATATTGGATTGGATTATATACAGAATATTCTTTCTGGTTAAGGCCTTGAGGGACAGATCTTTTACTTTCAATGTCTTCAGTATGCATTTAATTGCGGATAGTTAGCAAGAAAGATCTTGCGAACATGGTCAGGCATGGAGGATATAAGTTTATCAGCAGCTTCGTGAAACATCGTCTACAGAAAAATTTATTGGATCCAGCATAGACTTAGTAGTCTTAAGATGTGTCGTAAACGATATTATATTTGTGCAGATAATATACAGATTATTATTTCTGGTTTAGGTCTTATGAGACATATCTTGTACATTTAATTTCTTTCGTAGGCTTTTAATTTCGGAAATTGGCAGGCAGGATCTTGCAAATATAGTGAGGCGTAGAGGATATAAGTTCATCAGGGAGCTTCTTGAAATCTCATCTACTAAAAGCTTTATCAGATCCAATATAGACACAGGTCAGACTGGGAATCTGGATGTCCTTGTTGGCTCTGAAGGTGAAATTGGATAACTGTGAATCTACGATTTGTGTATTTTTCACATTGTTAATGATTATGCTTTTTCAAGTATTTGCTTGATCGCTTTTTTTCTTTTTTTCCTCAAAAAGGTCAGGATGAGAAGCTGAAAGTGTTGTCTGTTGATCTACTGTCAAATGAAAATTTCCAAGAGGGTTACTTAGAAAGTTGCACAGGAACTGATGAAGAGCTCCAGCTGAATGATCAGAGCTCTGTTGATGCTGAGTCAGATACTTTGTCCTTGCAGGAAAAGGCAGCCAAATTTGTCCATCATGGGGAATTGGATACTATTGAAGGTAAGTTCTAGTAGCAAGAAATTGCATGGTATTTGTACTTATGGAATTTTCTTTTTTTAACTACCAAAGCTCAACTATATGATTCTTTCCCTTGTCATATAAACTGTCTATCTTTCAGTAGATTTATTTTGATCTTCGTCTTCATTGGCTTGTAGCTGAGGATGAGTTTCCTCTGGATGACCCTATAAGTGATCATTGTTCTGTCTTTTCATTCTATATGACCGTCACCAATACTATTGTATTCAAAATAAAAATATCTAATATTGACTTTCTTGAGGACCGTTTTGGTGTTATTATTATTATTGTTATTGTTATTATTTTTTTTATAGAAACTGTTAGGCTGAAGATTCCAAATGTCTACAACTGATAGCTGGTTTGCTCTTTCCAAATTCTTCAACAAGAAACAAGTGCAAATTCCTGAGTGTTCCGTTTGGAGTTGGTGCAAACTTTATGTTGCATGAACTTCAATACAGATGTTTCCTATTGAGCTAGTATCGACATGGCATTGGGAGCTATCAACCTGCTGCCATTGTTTCCTCATGCTTATGTCTCTGGGTGTTATTTTGACATGTTGTTGCACTTTTTGGCTTCTCACTCTCATTTCATTTCACAATTGTGTAAAATAAGAATAGCATACTGAAAGAATCGGAGAAATTAGGTTATGTGGCTTCGGCACTTTCTGCCTGTCTATGCTTCATGCTTTATTTCATATGAGGAAGGAGGTGTGCTTCTGGTGTTCATGACTTAGTGTTGTGTCAAGAGAGTTGGTGGAATGATCACCTATTACTATAGAATGCTTGTGGTTTCTATGGATTTTTTTGAACCATAGAAGGAAAATTGCTTGTCCATAATTGAAAATAAGTAAAATATCTATATGATGACTTCTAGTATCTCCAGAATACAGAGTTGCATGTGACCAATACTTCTTTCTGATGCTTCGTAATAAGAAACTATCTCTGATGCAAGTCCAGATGTGTATCTTTTATATGTATGCTTGATTTCATGGACATTGAGAATGGATCACATTCTAACATCAACCCAAGTAACGTTGTGTGTTTGAAAATGGCACCTCTGCTAATGTTGCATTCTAAGCAATTATCTTTCCCATATTATTTAAGAGAAACCATTTCGATATTTTCAGTTATACTCATAATTTCATTTGCGTTACATAAAGTTTCGAGTGAGCTGCGGTACCCAATGTTCTCTATCAAAATTTATTGCAAAAATATTTTCCTTATCAAAATTGATATCTGGACGAACTATTTCCTGATTGCCAGATAGTGGATTTGGAATCATGTATGAAGAACATACTGTTGAAGAAGGGAATAATACTGAATTAGAGGACTCTCGTGAACCAGAATTTGCATTCGGTATGTTAAATGGGAATGTCACTTCATCAGCCCAGACGGTTGTAGATCCAGTGTTGGGAAATACAATCTCCAGGTCAGTTTGGACCCCTTTCTGACCAATAATAGATGAAGAAGTGTTTTTATGCCAGCATCGGACTTGATCGTCTGGTAAAACCTAAAAGTTGCTGACAATTGTTAACGTGCAGCATATTTTTCATTTTCATTTTCCTGTCTATTCAATCATATTTAGGGCTTTATGTTATTCAATTATTAACAATTGGATGAAGTTTTTAGTTGTTTCTAATTTCCAGTTTTCATTCTCTGTATTTCATTTCTAATTCCATACATCTGCCGAATGAACTTTGAAAGAGTTATGATAGAGTTATATTAGGAATAAATTATTTGAATATTAATAGTATAACAGCTGATTTGGGGGGATTTGATGGAGGGATTTGGGGAAAAATTTACCATCTTAGTGGCATGTTTTTGGGATAGGTTTTAGGAATATTGTATTATAAGTAATAGTTGTGTTAGGGGAGGAGACAGGCAGAAAATTAGTCTTTGAAATCGGCCTTCGGCTGGGCAGCTTGCGCTGACGGGAATCATGCTGGTGTACTTTTTCTTTTCCATCCATATCTATCATCTATCCTTTTATAATTTCATGCTCTTTACTCTATCAAATTGGTCAGACTCGCTGCCCTTCCAATTTCATTTCCGCAGTCCAAGATCATTGGCTCAAACTCAAATCGAGAACCGACTTGGTGCGATAGAGAAGAGCATTGAATTCATAAGGGAAGAGTTGTAGCAACACCAAAATAAATTGGAGAAGTTGGAGAAAATAGATAAGATTGAGGAGTTGTTAACCTTGCTGGTTAAAGGGAAATTGATTGAAGATAGTGTAGGTGTCTGCCGTTTGACAGAAGTGAGCGAAGTAAGCAACAAAAAACCAATTTGTGACCAACAGCCCGTTTGTCCTCAGACGGAAAAGAATTCCATGATAGATCCATTCCATGCTTTTGCAGCCTCTAAAGTTGCAGGAAATTAAAAGAGGATAGATGATTGATATGGATGGAAAAGAAAAAGTACACCTGAATGATTCCCGGCCCAGCCGAAGGCCGATTTCAGAAACTAATTTTCTGCATGTCTCCTCCCCTAACACAACTATTATTTATTATACAATATTCCTAACACCTATCCCAAATCATGCCCACTAAGATGGTAATTATTCCCCAAATCAGCTATTTATACAATTAATATTCAAATAATTTATTCCTAATACAACTCTATCTAGTTATCTCTCACTTCCTTTTCTGTATTATTACTTATTTATCTGCATTATTGTCTTTCTTTTGTTTTGTGATAATAGTTACATTTCAACTAAAGAACAACCAAGTATTGGCCGTGATGAGGACTTAGTTGATGAGGTTGGTGTAAATTATGTTCAGTTAATAGATTGTTAAATTTCCAAGGCTTATCTGGTCTTTACATTTTTTTGTTAATGTATTTCATCTGCTCATTATGGTAGAAACAGAAACTGGCGAATCAAGCTGAAGTCAAGCGTCTTAAATTCTTGCTGGTATTACAATATTTACTTTTTGCTGGTCTTTTGGGCCCTGTCCCCTCAGATATTTTTGAATTAATACCTAAGTTTACCGTTGTTTTTCTGTGCTTAGCATCAGAAGGAATTGGAACTGACCCATTTGAAGCAGCAAATCGAAAAGGAAAAGGTAATTAATATAACTATTACCGCATGCAATTGTACTTATAATATCCTCCAAGATAGAAGTACCGTCATTTCTCAAGTTGGAGAAGTGTTTTGGTAAGTAAGTTCTGGATTAAAGGAAAATTAAAACAGTGGTGTAATAACAACAAACTGAATGAAGATAGCTACTCACTGATATAATAAGATGCCATGTAGTTTGATTTTAGAAAAAGCACAGATGAGAGTTGAGGTTTTGAATGCATAAAATAAAAGCAAATCTCATAACTTTGTGTGGCTTAGTGTTGACTCTCAGCATGCAGTCAATCACAAGCCATTTGTATGGAAGCTTGAAGGATAACTGGTCATTTAACAATTAAATTTTATTGTCGTTTGATTTCTGTTCTTGCTCTTCTCTATTTTAAAATACTCCCTCCGTCCCGCTCAGTTTTGCACACTTTCTGTTTCGGTCCGTCCCATTCAGTTTTGCACACCCTTAATAAAAAGGAAATTACTCTTACAATCTCCACTCTCAAAATCTCCACCCTCAATCTCCACCTTTGAAAAAGTCAACCAAAAAGCAAAAAGCAGTTTTTCCTTCGTATATGTGTCCGTCCCTACGTGCAAAACTAAGCGGGAAAAAGGGAGTATGTCGTTTGATATCTATGACTTTTTTCTTGTAATTTGTGTACACAAATTGCCCCATTCATGTATCAAACATATAATCCTTGTCAAATCCATCTATGCACTAGAAGAATTTTTTTTTCGTATAAGAAATTACATGCATAATTTCTTTGTTTCTACCTTTCAGCTTGCGTTATCTCTTTTGCAAAGTAAAGCAGAAAAAGAGATAAGCAAAGCACAGGAACTTATTTCTGAGAAGGAGACTGAATTATATGCTGCTGAAGAAACACTATCTGGACTGAAAGAGGTATTTCATGCTCTCTCTTACATTTCATTTGGCGCCCTTTCCACCCTGGCTGTTCATTTATTACTATTTTTTTTCTTAAGAAAGAACAATTGATCTTAAGAGTATTGTCTAACCATAGCAAGAGTAAAAAAATTGAGCCTTTGTTATCACAACGCTTTCCTTAATTGATGAATCACAGAATGGATGCTTTGTAAACACCTGCTAATCATGTCCAGACTAAGCATTTTCTGATTGAAGTGAAGTAGTTTCTGTTGTTAGGTTGAGGTCCTGTATTCAGGGGATGGGGAGGTTGTGGAGCTGGCTGGTAGCTTCAATGGCTGGCATGATAAAATCCCAATGGAGCCACTGTTATCATCAAGTATCACCGAACCTGCTGGATCAAGGTTTTTAGTATTTCTTGCTCTATTTTTAATCATTCTCTCTTTGTATCTTCTGTGATACTCATCTAATAATTACTATTATAATTTTGAGGTTTTCTGTCCTAACATTGAGGCTTTTTTTCTATATATATATATATATATATCTTTGATCATGGTTTAGTGGTGTCTTTCGGTATTGAAGAATGTCTTCAATAATACCAAAGATTGTCTACAAATTGCACCCTTTAGTTTATCTTAGTGTACGCAATTTTTTTCACAAATGGGAATCACAATTCCTGGCAAAATTTCTCAGGACATCTCGACTTTGGCAAGCTTTGTTGTGGCTGTATCCTGGGGTTTATGAGGTATGAGAGCTACAGTGAGTTGCATATCAGAGTTTTCCAAATCTTTTAATTGTATTAACCCCACCCCACACCCACCAAGCCCACCCTACACCCATCCCCCAAAAAATATCTGGAATCAGAATAAACCATGCATGAGAAAAAGATAGTAATAATAGAGGATATAGATGCTAGTCTTTACAGGACGATAATGGACAAATTAATCTTCTTAAATTACTCAATTACTAGAAAAAGCTATAATATTGTTGGGGATTTGTACTTTATTTTGCTGCAGATAAAGTTTGTTGTTGATGGTGATTGGAAAATTGATCCTCAGAGGGAGTCAACCACCCGGCATGGTCTACATAACAACATTCTGCGTGTCGATAGATGATTCCACGTCTGCTTCAGCTTTATCCATTTGCCTTGCACAGAATCACCAAGTATGTAGGGTAGAAGATTTCCGAAATCAACTGTAGTTTTCAACTGGGTTTATATATGTGTATATAATATAGATCCCTAGCATTTACTAAATATTTTCTTCCTTGGTAAAAGTAGTTTTCCACTTTCCCAATTTATTGTGTTTATGCTATATGCTACGCTTTTGTTGATAAATTTCCACTTGTGATCTTCCACGATGTTTTCTGTTCTCTTAGCAATTCAAATTGTTAACAATTTATTCAATAGTATCGTTTTAGCTGATGAAATGCTGTTAATGGACATGATGCAGTTACAGAAATCAACCATTTGGAAGCCAAATAAGATATGGAGTTTCAACCTCACGGGCTGCTGGAGAAAATGTTAATACATTTTTTTTGAGCATTAAATGTGAATACATTTTGATTAGGTTTAGATGATAACTTGTAGTATGGCACGCTAGAGTTCTGATCAGTTTATTACTATTAGTTTAGTTACTGACAGTTTGAGCTTTTTAGTCTTTCTCATAACTCGACTCAAGTGGAAATCTGGTCCCCAAACATTACGGTGACAATTTCCGCTCCAAAACATCACCTGACACAAACTCAACTCGTTTTAGATGGGCTCTAGTCGAGGTATAATAGGTTCATGAGTTAAATATTGTTATTTCCATGTAGTAAATTATTGTTATTTTAATTTAAAATGTACAGGTTAATTTTGTTACAACTAATAAATATGCATACACATGGTTTTTAATTTATGAGGGTTAAATATGTAAATGAATTAATATGCAAAATTAGATATATGTTTTGATTTTGACACGTTTAATAACTTGTTAAGTTTGAATTTAAATAATTTAGTCACGTACCAGCTATGATCCGACATGTCAATATGGGTCCAATCTCTTTTGCCACTCGTATAAGTTACATCTTGGATGATTATAAGGCTCGACGTGTTAATTTCAATGTTTGTTTAAAAATTTTGATCTACCTCGAAATTTCATGCTAATTTATTTGCGGAGTCCTCTAAAAAAACTTGTACGAGGGGAGATAATAATTCAATGTTGTGAAACGAATGTGACAACGTCAATACTTTTAACTTCACATTTATATGTTATATGTATACATGTCAATTAATTTCAACGGATTTTAATTTAATTTAATTCGTTAAAAAAAGACGTGTGCTAGGACAAGGACTGAAATCTCGCGAGCTCGCCGATTTCTCGCTAAAACATATGTGCCAAAATGATTAACGGAGGGTATTGCGTTTTGTCATGATCTCGCCGAGATTTCGCAACATCTCGCGAAAATCTCGGCAAGAAATCGCGTGTTTTGATTCGCGCAAACTGCCTGTGCATTTTCAACATGGTGCGATGAGAAATCGGCGAGATTTCTTGCGAAAATCTCGGCCCTTTATTTATTTTTTTTCCTGCAGAAACTTTGTTGAATTTGGGGACATGTTTTGGCAGTTTTCAGCAGGTGGTGCACGCCAAGTTGTAAAGAGTGAGCTGTAAATAGTGATTTTGAATGACACTTGGATTGATGGATGTAACAATTCTTGCAGAAACAAATAATTTCTTGAGCTTCAGTTTGTGTATAAATGAAGGATGAGTTCTATTACTTTGTTATACACAGAAATTGAAGAAGTGTAGTTTAGGAGAAAATTTAAGCAAATACCGGGAAGTAGAGAGATCGAGCTATAAGCAGGAGCAATAGCGATTTTGCAGTCCAATAAAAATTGTCTAACCAGTCCTGAAGGTGGTGAAGAACAACGGTAAATTTAATTGATATCCGTCTCGATTTTTAATTCTTTTATTTAGAAGATTTGGACTTGTTATGATACAATTTTTTTAGCCAATGCTAGAATTATACTCGTTGATAGAATTTGAATGAAAATGCGAATTGAGAATATTTTTGTTAGTGGTATTCACATTTATAAATTCTCATTTCATTCTCCTCGAAACGTCTTCACCGTCACTCATATGGTAAATTATCAATACTTATTATAGTAGTTTAGGTTATCAATTGTCATATTGTGTAGTCTGTTAGTTTTTTTACTTTCTTTTTTTTTTTTTTTTAATGCAATTAGTTCTTAAGAATTTTGGTTACATCTTGTTTGACTTGCCAAACAAATTGATAATAATTTTTATGTAATTATGATGCCATGTTAATAATACATTTCATGTTTGCTCAATATTATTTATGGAATAAGCTACAAATATAATTTTTTATATATTCCATTATTATTATTATTGATTTTATTATTAGTGAATGTTTAACAAAAAAATGGAGGTTTCAAATTGGAGAAAGAATTACCTTCATTCCGCAGTTTTGGTAAAAAAAGATATTTCAAATTAGTTCATACTTAGATAAAAATTTGTTGTTAGTGAAAAACTCCAATTATAAGTCTTTTTCAATATTAAGGTGTATTTGCCAAAAAAATTGTTGTTTCCCACTTAATTATTCGAATGTTACTTTAATAAGAAGGATAGGATAAATAGATAACCGATCATAAAAGGATGTCATGTTAATAATACATTTCATGTTTGCTCAATATTATTTATGGAATAAGCTACAAATATAATTTATTATATATTCCATTATTATTATTATTGATTTTATTATTAGTAGATTTTTAACTAAAAAATGGAGGTTTTAAATTAGTTCAGTTTCTAGATAAAAATTTGTTGTTGGTGAAAAACTCCAATTATAAGTCTTTTCCAATATTAAGGTGTATTTGTCAAAAAAATTATTGTTTCTCACTTAATTATTCGAATGATACTTTAATAAGAAGGATATGATAAATAAACAATAACCGAACATAAAAGGACAACATAAAAATATCTCTGTAAAGTTTAAATAATTATCTCCATGAACTGCTAATTTAGGAAGAACACGTAATACCCCTTATGTAATAAGGTTCATGTAAATTGACCACGTAATAGTAATATACACCTTAAGTAGTAATGTTCATGTAAAGATATAATTTGTAAGCATGTTTAACTATATCTTCAAAATAATGTTAGTAAACATTATAATTATCTTTATATTGAGATTTCACATTGGAGAATGAATTTCCGTTAACTTATGTGAGCATGAATTGTACTAAACTGAGATCTTACTAATTCGTGGATTACGTGAACATGTGTGAGAGTAGGAATGGCGAGCAGGAGCGACGCTGGTGATCGGAGGTCTTCAAGACTTGATTACGCATGGAAGTATGCTAGTGTCGTTCCAGGCAATAAAACTGCTACTATTTGTCAGTTTTGTGGAGTCCAGAATTCCGGAGGTATAACTAGGTTCAAATAAATCTGAGTGGTACGGACCCAGAAAAGAATGCTGCCCCTTGTAGGAAAGTTCCACCGGACGTGAAGAAAGAGATTCGTCGCCTAATTAATGCCAAAAATGCGGCCAAAGGGAAGAAAGCTGAAGAAATAGCTGACATAAGAGTAGAATCACGGCAGGGACTGTCCCAGGGAGACGAAGACGAAGATGATTATATCGCATGTCCGCCGGATCTTAATCCGGAAAAGCGAAGCGACTACCGGGCTACCGTTAGAGCATCGAGGGTGAGTGAGCGGGAAAGAGAATAGACCCGGCAGTTTGGTGGTAGCAGAGGAGGAAGTTCCAGTATGCGAACGGGACCACAATCTTCCCAATTCCGTCGTGTCCAGAATGGTCGATCGACCAACTTTGAACTCTGTCTTGCCCCGACAACGCACAGCAGAAGAGGATAAAGAGTATGTTCTCGGGTACCAACTTAAAGGAAAAGTTGGGCTAGGCCATTAGTAGATTTTTCATTTATGATAATTTACCTCCGAACAAAGCTTCATCTCATCACTTCAAGAATATGATAGCGTGTGCCCAAGAAGTAGGGCCGACTATTGCAACCCCTACTCCATATGAGATAAAGCACAAATATCTAGACGCGGTGTATGAGAAAATGCAGAAATATGTCAGAACTCAAAAGAAAAAATGGGAGACGTACGGGTGCACAATTATGGCGGATGGATGGACCGAACCGGCGAAGATGTCCATAATTAATTTTATGGTTTATTGTAAGGGAACAACCGCGTTTCTCAAATCCGTGGATGCATCGAATCGGATAAAGGATCATGAATACATTTATGGGCTGCTCAGGGATGTTGTGCCGGAGGTCGGGAAGGGCAGAAGTGTTCAAATTGTTACCGATAACGGATCGGCTTATGTGAAAGCCGGTAGAAAGCTACAACAGCGGTATAACTTATACTAGACCCCATGTGCTGCTCATTGTATTGACCTTATCTTCGAAGAGATCGGCAATAGAGATAGCGTCAAAGCGATAATTGTAGCGGCGAGGCAAATAACCAACTTCATCTATAATCATGGTTGGTTACTTACGCTGATGAGAGAGGTCTGTCAAGGAGATATTGTTAGACCCGGAGCAACACGTTTTGCGACTAACTACATCGCCTTGGACAACTTGTATAAGAAAAAATCTTCGCTGAAACAGATCTTCACTAGTGATGATTGGGCCGCCAATAGACTCAGTCATACGAATGTTGGCAAAGAAGTGGAGAGAAACGTGCTTGACCAATCATTTTGGGATGAAGTGCAACACGCAGTGGCTATATTTGAGCCAATATATGAAGTGCTCCGAGTGGTTGACACAGAGGTTGTTCCAACTAGGCTGATCTTGTATGACTTGATTCGGGTTATGAAAGAAAAGGTCCAATCAGTTAGATCTACGCAGTGGGTGAAGAGAATTATTGTGTCCAGGTGGGACCGTACACTATCTCATCCACTACTCGTAGCAGGTAATAATGACTCTATTTTTAGTTTTAACTTTTAACCTTGATTTTGCAAAAATGACTGACGTTTCCTAAATAATGTTGCATAATTTCTGCAGCCTACTACCTTAACCCGAGATCTCAATACCAGCCCAGAGTAGGTGAGGATGGAGAACTTATACAGACAGTCATTCAGGTTTTCAATAAGCTACACCCCAACTGGTGTTGCAGATTTTTGGAATGAGCTTACTTACCACATTTGAAAATTGATAGTATTTCCTTTCAATTAAAATCAAATTAGTGACCTAGTTATTCTTGGTTGGACTAGTGCAGCTCATCTGCTTTCGTGATGGCAAAAAATCATTCGGTGACCGAACCGCCGTGGCTGCTAGAAATACCATGTCGGCAGGTAAGTTTTATTTTGAATTGGATATTAATTTGGTAGAAGTTACATCAAATTGCAACCATTCAATTCATTAACATTGAATCCTAATTTTGACAGCTGATTGGTGGGTTATGTACGGTAGTTCAGCACCGACAGTGAGAGAACTAGCCATTAGAGTACTGGCACAGACTGCATCATCTTCCGCATGTGAAAGAAACTGGAGCACATTTGCCTTGATACACACGAAACAAAAAAATCATCTTGCTTATCCGAAACTCGAAAAGCTCGTATTTTGCTACTACAATATGAAGTTAAGGATACGAGATTTGGAGGCTGAAACAGATAGGGTTGCTGAGCAAGAATTCCTAGATTTAGTGGACATCACCGCTGAAATCGACAACTAAGAAGGTGATCAGCTTTATCAATGGATTCGGCCAGCACACCTGGACGACGAAGAAGGCATTCTTGATCCTCAGGTCGCTGAAGCGGCCAGCCAATTCGGAATTGATGTGGATCAGGTAATGCGTGAGGAAGTTGGTGTATCAAGTAGTGAGACACAGGCGGGGAGCTCAACAGATGAGGACAGAAGTGATGCCGATGGGAGTGGCGTTGGTGGACGTAGTGAATGCCGTCACCAAAGTCCAAGGAAAATGAGTCCATTCACTGTTGAGGGGTTGTACACACACACTACACAAGATGAAAATCACGAAAGTAGGGTTGGAGGTCTAGGGATAGGTGCTATTGGAAAAGATTACACGAGCAGACGGGGTCGAACCGAGGCACAAGCTCAAACGCAGACGTAGCTTCCCTCTCGTCAAATTTTGACTCGATGAGTGTGAACATCGATCTGGAAGATCTGTATCCTAATTTATTTCCACATAAAATTGCAGACAGATCACAAGATACAGCCTGGACTGATCGTAGCACTTCTGAGGACATAGCCCTTCACATGCTATATGAAGGACAACATATAATTCTTGGGTAAATCCGAATTATCCGGTACATGGACAGACGGTTGGGCGAGACACTGCAACATATTTATTTTATCTTGATGACTATCTTCATAATTACGCTACCTCGGTGAGCTAGTACCACTATTGTAATTACATCGATAACCAATACTCTTAGGTCTCACCTCACATAAATTCATTTTGGTACTAGAAGGTTGTAATGTATGATGAAAATAGTACATAATGGCTACCGGATCAACGAACAGTGTATGTAATGTTTCTTATTTATCGAATAGTTGTATATGCGTGTATTTGAATCTATTTTTTTAAATTAAAAATTAGAATTTAGTTAGGTTTTTTACAATCTAACAAATATCGTGATAAATTAAGTGTTTTAATCAAGGTTGTCAAACTCGCGATTTTAATTAAAATCGGTGGAGTGTCCGTAAAATCGGATCGTAAAATCGTAAGATTCTACTACCTATACAAAATAACCATATATATATATATAAATTATTCTATATATATTTTAATTACAACAAGTTTTGAATAAATATCCCATATAAAAAATACATATATTATTTACACAATTTATCAAAAAGAAAAAAGTATACAATATGAAGAAATATTTCAGGCATCATGGTTCATATATACATTTAATACAACATTTCTAAATTATAATTATGAGTACTTTAATTTTAAGATAAAACTAAAAATAACCCTAGTGAAATTAAGTACTACATAATAAAAAAAAAAACAAAAAAAAAAAACAAAATTATGAAGCTTATATTTTAATTTAGAATTTTTTTTTTAAGCAATACTTTAATTTAAAACTTGATTGTTAGGAAAAAAAAGATTTTCAGCAAAATTGACTCTCTTTGTATATATTTGTTCTAGAAAATCTTAAATCTCAATTTTAAGTTGGTATAAATTCTACAATTCGTATTGTATGCCTTTCTTAATTGGTAAAAAAGAATAAAAAGCAATATGTTATAAATTCTTAAACTCGTATACAAAATTGTAAACTCGTAAAATCACATGAGCAAACTCGAGAGTTTACTCCGATTTCATCAGATCTCGATTTTATCACGAGTTAATTCGTTTAGTGAGAAATAACTCGTAAACTCGTAGAATCGTAAGAGTTAACTCGAGATTTTGACAACATTGGTTTTAATACATTTTTTGGCGTTTTTCAAAAAGATTCACCGATATTCCGATATTAATCAATATCTCACTATATCTCCATAAATTTAAAGACCGATATTTCCGTGAATATTGATATTTTAGGAGATGGTAAAATAAAGAAAAATATTAACGGAGCGTGTTGAGAACACGAGTAAAGTGAAAAATGTGGAATCGTGTCTCTTTCCTTGCCTTTGTCCCTCTATCCATCTCCATATTTCTATACAACACTGCAGAGTCACACACACAACAAAGCAGCTACCAACCCCTTTGTAATGGCGGTTGTAAATGCTTCTCTTGTTGCTTTCCGACCAGCTTCATCTCCTTCTCTGTTGCCTTCCACTTCACATTTCAACAGCGCCCCCATTTATTCCTCGAAACCCTTGATGTTAAGAAGGACACTTTCTGCTTCCACATTTGCTGTCAAAAACGCTCAGATTTGTGAAAATGTGGATTCAATTGAAGCTCAAAATGATGTAGAATTGAAATATGAATCCTCTGAGACTTTGTTGTATTCATTCTCTCCTTTAAGTTTGCTGCTTTTGGGTGCTCTTCCTGGAGGTAATGCCGCAGATACATCTTCTTCAAATTTATCTATTAAATTGTGCCTTCACTACAATTTAAACCTTTGTAATATTTTCAGGAATTCAATTCACACAGTTAACTTTGCTCCTATCTAATAAATATGTTAGTTTAAATTTTTTAAAACGTACGGTAGCTTTTGATTTTGTCATATTTCTGCCTACTATTTCTAAAAAAGCTCCATAACTTTTGCTTTTGTCAACAATTTACTGGAATTTTTGAAACTCGTTGAAAATTACTTACCTGTCATTCCTAATTGTACCTGCCACGTAGGCAGCCCGACACCCAGATAACAAATTCCAAACAGTTTTTAAAGAATCAGGCATAGTTTGGAGTTTTGGACAAATTAGAAGTTGTAGATATAAATTAGACAAAAACTAATTACATGTTATTTTAAAAAATCTCTAAATTTAGTTGGCATAAATTGTAACTGATATTTTTTTTTTTTGTGTTTTGTTTTTTTAATTACATTTGCCAAGTGTGGAAATGAGATTGCAAGCAAGGGAATATAGATGGTTGACGTTGATTTTATTATCGAATTTAGCCTTTGGGGATAGCACAAAAGGCCAAAACATATCCGTCCCAAATGGACAATATCATAATAACATTGAGATTGGGTCTCAACAAGTAGGACATCAAACAACTTCTCAGCATATGGATTCACTAAGCATATTGATATTGGCTCTGTTATAAAACAGCTCAGATAAAGTAAATTATCTTCTGGATTCTGTCTGCAGTTACTCCAATCACCTTCACTCTTGATTCAAATTAAGAAATGCACAAGTTGGATACATTTGTTGATGCATAAGTTCAAATCTAAACGAGATGTAATCAATCATCTCTGATCTCCTTACCCCTTTGGTTTAGCTTCAACTGTGACATCTCTATTCAGCCCTTTCGTCGAGCTGGTGAAGTCATGGAGCCTCCCAGATTGGCTTGTCCACTGGGGCCATCCTGGAAACATGGTATTCAACCATCACAAGATTAATCAGCTATCACAGTCAATGGCTCTCTTTAACAGATTGTTCCAAACTTGTGTAGGCTGTTGTGCTGTTTGCTATGGGTGGGTACGGAACTTATTTGGGCTTTCGTATTCGCTTCTCAGATGATATGGTAAGGACTGACGTTGCAAGAAGTTACAATTATGATATGGCCTAATAACTGATCTAAAGTCTCATGATATTATTTTCACCAGGAGGAGAAGGCCAAGGCCAAAGATTTGCATCCGAAGCTTCTGGGAGGAATGTTTTTCTTCTTTGCTCTTGGAGCTACAGGTGGTGTTACGGCTCTTCTCACTTCTGACAGGCCCATCTTTGAAAGGTATGCTTTTACTTTATCTATTCTACTTTGCGGAAAATCGAATCTCAACTCAAAACAGCACCGTAGGAATGGAACGACCATAAAACAAAGAAGAAAATAGAAAGAAACAACAGCAACAAAAAATAAAAAGATCATGGGTAATCGTGCAGAAAATTATTTGAATCTTGTTTTTCTTTCGAAGAGTTTCCACTATAGACAAGAAGAATACCAAATATGATTTAGTGTAAAAGCGATTTATCACATTGACCCTTATATGTATTTGAAGCGGTTATTGATTTGGTAATCAAAGTAGTAAGCACCAGAAAAGAGACCAATAATTTTTCATTTTTAAATTGAGGAACATAGACACTTTTGCATGTCAAATGGCCTAATTTTTCCTTTTGTGGGCAGTCCTCATGCTGTAACAGGCTTAATCGGGCTCGCTCTTTTGACAATCCAGACGATATTGCCAACACTATTCGAGGTGAGTGAGAATGAGATGAATGCCAGTCATTGTTTTCCTTTATGAGGTTGATATGTTGATGATCAACTTGGAAAAAACAGGGGAACCCCGGATTACGTAATGCTCATGGAATCTTAGGCAGTGGCATTATGACACTGTTCGTGGTACATGCGGCTCTAGGACTTCAGCTAGGGTTCAGTTTCTAAATCTTTCGAGGGAATCTATTTCTTAGGAGCAAGTGCACATAGACTGTATAGTATGTGGTGTGTACCACAGTAAGATAATCTGTTCTCTTGATATAATGCTTGTTCAAACAAATAAAAATGTGTAGCGTCGTTTGCTTCACAAAGATCCTTTAATGTTGAGATAATCAGGACGAAAGAAAAATATATTGAAGTGAAGATTTGAATGCTTCCGAAGGGTTTTTTCGATTAGCATATTCTAGAAACTAATTTCTTCCATCACTTTGTCGATTAAAAGCAACAACTCGATTAATTGTTTTGGTTCTACAGAATAAGATTCTTTCGTGTCAATGCAATTCTTTCAAAAACATAAGACATTTTTCCAAAAAGTAGGTAACTGATATTTGATAAATTATCTAAAAGTTAATTCATCAATCGGTAGTTTAGGTGAGTTAATATTAGGTAACTCTAAATCTACTTCTATTATAAATGTTTGAGTTATTTCTTATAAAATTTGATTCACCTATTATAACTTTAATGAATTTTAAAATTTAAGGTTAGTTTGGTAACTTTATCTTCAAAGTTTGATTTATTAGGTAAGAGCACTATATAGTAAAAATATCATCTATTAATTGATGGATATGATATCTAATTCATCTAATGACATAATTTGAACCTAAATGTTTATAATATTTTATATATTTCCTTATACATAACATTAGAATCTTTTTTATGTTTTTAAGTGTCTTTTTAAATTTCTTATCTCTCTTTATATAATTGTAGAAAAAGAAGAAAAAACATTAGTAAATTTTTTATGGTTAATTTAGTAACATTATTTTTAAAGTGTTATTTGAGAGTCATTTTATAATTAAAATTCATTTCTCAAGCCTCAACTTATGAAATCTTCTATCACATTTCATATGATATTTAGTTAACGTAAGCTGAACCTAGATATTTATAAAATCTTATATTATTATTATTATTATTATTATTATTAAAAAATATATTATATTATTTATTTATTTTTATTTTCTTCGATTCTTCGTATGACATTTTGTTCAATTAATGACGTAAGTTGAACCTAAATATTCATAATATCTCATATTATTATTATTATTATTATTATTATTATTATTATTATTATTATTATTATTATTATTATTATTATTATTATTATTATTATTATTATTATTATTATTATTATTATTAAAATACATTATATTACTCATCTCTGAACTTTAGCTTATTATTTTTTTTTTATCACATTTCATATGATATTTAGTTCAACTAATGACGTAAGCTGAAGCTAAATATTCATAATATCTTATATTATCACCATTCATTTTTAGTACATTATTATTGTTTTCAATTACTTTTATTTTCTTCGATTCTTCATAGATTTCTTATAGTTTTTCTAATTGGGTTCTTCTAGAAAAAAGTAGACAAACCAACTACCAAAAATTTAAAAGAACATATATATATATATATATATATATATATATATATATATATTCTCAGAATATTAAATAGTTGAAATTTACACAAAAGATATTTATTTATCTACAAAAAAGATAGAAAATTAAACATCTTATAATTTAATATATAGTAGGATTTTAGTAACACCAAAGTTTGACTTCTATATTAGGATAATGATTACAAGAATTTTAATTTTGAATGATGGTGCAACAGAGTTATTTAGATGTTGCATGTTTATAAAACTATTAAGTTTTGGTGTTTTCATGGTGAAAAAATACAAATCAGTTTTATGATTAGTGAAAAAAAGAAAAAATCATGTACATAAAAATTATAACAATGACTAATAGTGTAAGTTCTTATTTACTTTATTTATCATCTTTTGTTTTTTAGAGATAATTATTTATTTTTAGTTTATTTTTTTCAATTTAGGTACATATTTATAATATCTTTATACTGATTGCACCGAGCACAATAAAAAATATACTTGACAATAGTTTATCATGTTCCTTTTATTTGATTTAGTAAGTTTTGTTTGAAATTACTTGTCTCTTTTATAATGAGATTCTTTCATATAATTGTAGAAAAAAGTAAAAAATTTGATTAGGTGAAATTTTTAGAGCTAATATAGTAACTATATTTTTAAAGTTTTATTTATTTGGTAAGTATCATTTTATACTTCAAATTCATCCCTCAACTTATGAGTTTTTCTATTATATTTCATATGATATTTAGCTAAGTTAATGCCATAAGCTGAACCTAAATGTCTATAATACTTATATTCTTATTCCTTTTTAGGAAAAAAGATTTATACTTTTTTTTTTTGTTTCGACTCTTCATAAATTTCTTATAGTTCTTCTAATGGATTCTTTTACAATTGTAAAGAAAGGAGAAAGATCAATTAACAAATCTAAGAGAATATGTGCGTGTGTGTGTATGTGCGCGCACGCTCACACAGTGCATGTGCGCACATTTTTGTTAAAGCTCTTACAATAGGTAAAAATACTTTAGTTTATGATTCTCAAACTATCAATAATTCAAAATTACATAAAAGATATTTATGTATTTATAAAAAAATATAGAAAATTAAACATCTTATAGTTTAATAGGAGTTAGTAACTCCAAAGTTTGACTCTTTGTTTGGATAATAATTACGATATTCTTAATTTCGAAAGTGGTACAATAAAGTTATTTAAGTATTGAATGTTTGCAAAACTATTACCTTTTAGTATTTTCATGGTGAAAAAATACTAATAGATTTTAGGATTAACAACAAAAATATTAAAATCATACACATAAAAATTAGAATAATGATTAATAGTGAAAGGTCATATTGATTTTATTTATCATCTTTCATTTTTTGGAGACCATTTTTTTAGTTTTTTTTTTTTCCTAGGTACGCAACTATAACATCTAAGTACTCATTCAAATAACTACAATAAAAACATGTTGACAAGACAACTATTGTGTATCATATAATATTTAATGTACCACAATATATGAATGACTCAAGATTAGTGGTAATTATTTGATAAACTATTTAAATTATGTAAATTGTAATAGTTTAATATGATTTCAGTGGTTTTATGTTTGACTTTCATAGTCGAATTATAGATACAAGAACCTTATTTAATTTGATCAGAAGTACAAAAATGTTATTTAGGTACTGAATATTTGAAATACTGTTAAGTTTAGGTGTTCAAAGATCTTATTAGTTTTTTATTTCCACCTTTGTACTCATTTCACTAAAAAAAATTGACGAGGCAACTATAACATACAATGTATAATATTTAACCACTTCATTCATATGTTTCATAATATATAAATGACTCAACATTAATAATAAGTATTTGAACGGAACAAACTAAAGGATTTATTCGTTTACTATCGATTCAGTACTTAGACCCATGAATCTATGGCTTGACTTTCAATAACTCACGTAGTGTCAATAAAATATGTCTCGAAGAAACTTAAATTATAACATCTTATGTGGTATTGTTAATATTTACTATTTGTATCTAAAAAATATGAAGTTACTATATGAAGAATCAAATATATAAACTTGAATGTCTTAGTCCAACTTTTAGTATGAATTCATGATAGAACAAAAATTTATGTATTAGTTTTATCTCTTGATTATTACTTTTTTTTTTTTAAATGTATCACTAAGTCTTGTTGTTGACATATGATCGAATGCTTATATTTTTTTATTATATAAAAATAATTTGATTAAAAATAAACTACCACTAAAGAAAATTTTGGAAAAGAATAGATGGAATTAATTTAAAATTTTTTTGTCTATTTAAACAACATAAAATGTATATGCAAATTCATTATGTAAATGATTCTCAATGATTTATATTACTATGTATAAATGATTGTCAAATTCTTACATAGTTCTTATTATAAATGAAACAATCAACTCTTATTATAAATAAGTATTAGAATAACATTTATATAATAGTAATAATTTATTTTTCTAAATTTAAATATTATAAATTTGCTACTTACAACAATCTTCCTAATTTTCTAAATTACTGAAGTATCAATATTACAACTTGGATGAACAAATGGAAGTTATATAAGTTAATATGATATTTAGATTAAAGTATAAACTATATATTAAATTCAAACAGTTAGAGCTTAATGCGAAAAGTAACCCAAACTTCATTATAATATAAACTTGAAGTAAATATTAAAATCACGCTAAAAGGATAAAATGACTTGCATTTGAAATCGCTGAGATTATATTTTAAAATTAACTTTTGAGTAAGTAAAAAGACATGTTAGAATATTGTGTGTGTGTGTTTTTTTTTTTTTTTTTTTTTTTTTTTTTGTGTAGGCTACTTTACTAAAGTCCAATAATAGAAAATAATGTCAAAACAATTGAATAGGACTAATATGATGATAAAACTCATAGAAGTGAGAAAAATCATTGTGAAGAAAAGGTGTATATATAATACAAACTTATGATTTGACTTTATTATTAGTAGATCAAATTTTATTAACATAATGAACCTAATTATAAAAAAATAATGTAAAATTATCGTATTAAAAAATCTAAGTAAATTATCATTATTAAAAAAAAAATTATATAGACTAATATGATAGGGTCATATATATTATACCATAAAAAAGAAAGCAAAAACTATATGTAAAAATCAAATATCTGCATTGTAGTTTGGTATACATACACGTTATTAGAATGAAGTATTTTGAAAATTCGATTAAACTATACCTACATTTAGTATTGCCGTTCAATTTAGATTAAACTAGCAATATATATTTTTACATGACAAATTTCTTTATATGAGCATTGAAAATATAAAAAAAGAAAACGAATTATTATGCTTATAGGAAACAAGATTATATATTACATTTATTTCCAATGATTTAGAAGAATGAAATCGATATACTTCATAAGTAACATTTGTAAACTTTACAACAAGAGAAAATAATACTTGATATACGAATTTTATTGAGTTAAAAAAGTATACAATAAATTTATTTATTATATATATAATATACTCCCTCCGTCCCGCTCAGTTTTGCACACTTTCCATTTTCGTCCGTCCCACTCAGTTTTGCACACTCCAAAAATGGCAAATTATTTTCTGAGTTATTTACATAAATGCCATTAATGAATTCAGATTATTTTTGCTAATTGGGTGCTAAATATATTTAAGAGTTGGGCTAAGCTATAATTAGAAACCCAATCTAATTAGCCCACAAACCCCACCCAATTTAGCATAACCCAGCCCATTTTTTCATTCAGCCCGGCTTTTACTCACTTCTTTGGAACCCTAATTTCACTCAACGCATTATTTCTCCCTTGTTCTTCCCGTTACAGCCGCAGTTCATCCTTCTCATCTTCACCCTAAATGATTCACGCTTTATTCCACAATCCCAACTCCGATTTCAGTCGTTCTTTGGTCCATCCTTACCAAAACTGTTTCCCCTTCCTTGTTTCAAGGATTTGATGGACGATTCTCCGGAGATTGGAGGTTATGTCCCGGATTCTGAAGAATCGTTCGTTTGCGAAACTGAGTTCAGTGAAGTCGATCTATGCCCATTTTCAGTTTCTGGGCGAGAATCCAGCCCAGATCTGGATTTCACTCATGTTCCAGAAACGAATCTCGAGTTGACACCTGTTGTGGCTCCGCCGTGCGAGTGGTTTACGGCTGAAGAGTTGAACAGTCACTACATGCAGTGTCTCGGAGTGTGGGTTCCGGCGATATTCAGGTCTACGTGTCTAACCTTATCTATTTTAAGGATGTTTGATTGTCTAAGCATGATTGTGTTGGTAGTTTAGGGTTAAATGATGTGAAATTCTGATCTGGGCCCTAAATTGCTCACTGTCTTTGCTTATAATCGAGATCTGTAGGCTGGATACGAAGTGATATTGCTTGATCTGTTATTGTGGGAACTCATTGATGTGGTTTGCCTGTGATCTGTTGAGCCGGTTTCTTACTGATGTCCCTTGTCTGTTGGATCAGTTGTGCTGGTAGTAAAATTAAATTTTTGATGTGGGATGTGAATAAGTCGATCTTTTCGACTCTGGTGTAGGCTGTTTTGATTTGTTTTTCAAAAAAGTTAAATGGAATGTGTTGGTAGCTTTTCTAAAGTGATGATTTCTTTCTGATTTACTTAAGCTGCCCATTTCTTTGCTGGAATAAATGCTGGTGGCTAACCTAAATGATGATTTTATCTGATTGTTCTCTGCCACCTGTTTATTTGCTGTAAATTGTGATTATTGGTTAATTAAAATGATGATGATGGGAGTTGGTTACTTTGAAGCTGCCCCTTTCTTTTATTGGAATGGTTTTGGTAGCCTAAATCGAGCCCGATGATGACATCTTTCTGAGGGTATAGGTTAAAAAACAGACAACAATAAAATGAATTTTGTCTCAAAATGTTCTTCATTTACTATAGTCTAAATGTTTACATCCTAAGCAAAACGAACACATGTATCTTGTGTTTATGCTGTAAACACATGACTAGTACAAAATGATTTTCTGATTTGGCTAACCTAGTAATAACCCAATTCGTTTAACAAACCATCAATTTCATAAACCCCACCAAGCTGTTCTTTCTCAATCAACCAATCAATAGCTTCTCTCACAGTTGATTCCTCTACCTCTAAAGCCTGTGGCAGTGTCCCTTCCCGTGTTAACGCTGCCTTTCCCATGTGAGGGAGCTTGTAATTGTTGTTCCCCTTTAATTTCATGACTTCAATCATGCACTGTTGTAGGCTTAAGAAAATGCTGTTCAGCTTTGTGATTTCTAAATCTTCATATGACTTTAGAACATTCTGGACCAAATCTTCAACATTTTTTTAGGGTGTCTCCACTTGTCTGGACTGTATGGCTCTAAAATAGCCCAAATCAAGCACGTTGGTATCGGGGGAATTAGGGGGCTGACATATAAGCTGAATATTAAAACCGTCTGATGAGGCAGCAGCCCTAAAATCTGGATCATGGTTGTTGATATGTGGTTTAGCATTATCTTGCTGAATCAATATTTGTTTGCTTGCATTTTCAGGCCATTTGGCTTTAATTGCTGGAATAATCTGAAATTTCGTAGTCGCAATGCAAAAATATCAAGCAAAATATGGTAAAATATGTTGCATATGTGTACGCTTTGGGAATAAAAATATAGTAAAGTCACCAATGTAGCCGTGTATGTTGCATTTAGGAGACTTACTGATTTAAAGCTAGATGATGAAGAATTTCTAATAGCAAATTAAAAAACCCGATTTATCAAGCAATCCTTTATCACTTGCTTTGTTATTGACTCGATTGGTTTAGTAACCAATGTACCCCGTTGTCTATTTATGCTGTTTCTGAGTGCTGGTGCTTTTGTTGTGAAAGGAAAGATTCCAACATTTCCATCAAACAAAAGTGCCCCCTCGGGGCTGTATTGGGGTCGAGAAACTGCACACATGAACATGACTTTGGGAATGTACCTCTTTGACTTGCATGTCCTATAGGGGTCTTCCTCCTCAGCTAATTTGTACCCCCTTTCCGATGTTCGCTGCATGTAGAACCATTTTTCAACGATGTGTATTATGTTATGCATCGTATCATACCTGATTTTATTGTTTGATGTATCCCTATGCAAGCAACTGAGGCTGTATTTCAGCCTTTGTACCATATTCGGCTCGGTAAGAGCGGGCTTTATGGCATTTGTGTGCGCTTTAATCAAGCCCGATTTTACCCATCTTCCGACTTTGCTTTTGCTGACTTTCAGCTCCACAGCTAACCTTCTTATGGTGCCTCGTTTTGAGAACGAAATTGACTTCATTAATTCAGTATCGAGTTCGACTTTTTGCTTACCGCCATTTACCTTTTTGTCGATGAAAGATACCGGTGTCCTTTCTAATATTTGCCTCTTTGCAGATTCCCAAGTGTATTGAATAGTCCGCCGGGAAACTCCAAATGATGCTGCCGCAGCCTTGATTTGGCCTTTATGTACGACTCCGTCGGTGCTATGCCCCATCAAAAACTGCGAGATCAAGGTGCGGTCTGATGGAGACAATTTAGGGCCTTTCCTGTTGTTAGTCATTTATGTAATTTTTTGTTTCTGCTGTAAACACAAATTCTGTTGGCAGCATTGAATGTGATTCAATGCTGTTTTTGGTGTATTTATTGAGTTAGGTTTGATGTGATTAAAATTTTGGAGGGACAATTCAAATGTAATTTCAGTTTTAGTTGCTGTAATTCAGGACCAGGTTCAGATTTGGATTGGAGGGAAAAAAATTCCAGATTTTTTAAAGTGTAATTTGAATTTGTTGCTGGAATTTTTAGTACTGATATTTTCGCTGCTATTGATGGGATCCAGTTTATTTTATTGTTTCATTCAGATTTTAACATTTAATTTGGAGCTGAAACAGGTTAAAAGAGGGGGAAAGTTTAGTGTATTAATCTCCTCCCTGATTTTTCACTTAAACAGCCTTGAACAGTAAAAGCAAAAGTAAAAAGCAGACTTTTCTTAACCTCCGTGCCCAGCTCAGTGTGCAAAACTGAGCGGGACGGAGGGAGTATATAATATGTTTAAGTTGAAAAAGACGGCGGGAAAAGCAGTAAAAGTAGCTTATATATAAAAGCAAAAGAAAATATGTATATATATATATATATATATATATGAAGATATAATATCTATAAATGCATCAGTAGTGATACTGAGTAGATTTTTAAATACTATTGGTCGATACAATGGATCAATTTTTTTCAAATATATCTATGAGTTGAACATTATTTTTAGTCACATACTTTACAAACCTACATAAATCTATTCTCTAATTTTGCACTTTTAATAGGCGATGTAAGTTTATTAGACCAAAGAAAATATGTTATATTAGAAAATTGAAGAGAGAGACATAAAAATCACAAGATTTGTAAAAATTGGAGTTTAAACCGAGGTATGAAATTTCATTGTGCTAAAAATAGGATTAGTAAAGGGAAAAATGTGAAAATTAGTGAACATGAAGGATTGCACCTAATTTTGTTTAAATACTTAAAATCTAACATTATAGAAAATTATTAAACCGATAAAAATATTATACATGTATTATATGCATGTGTAATGACTTGATATATGAATTTAATATATATATGTGTGTGTGCGCGCGCTATATAAAATTTTATGGTGCAATAAAGAAAAAAATACTATAAAGAAATAACAAACTAAGTTGTACTATGTGAATGATTAAAAAAATGTACCACGTGAATGAGTATCACATAATTAAATTAAAACATGCGAAACAATAAAGACAGTAAAATGCTAATGTTAATTATTAGCTTAGGAGTATAGATTAGATAAAAATAAATAATAACATTTGAATAAAGTGTTGTATAATCTAAATAAAAAATAAAATTGGAGAAATAAAATCAGAATGCATGGTTTAAACATGTATATATAATACTTTTAAATTAGTGTACAATGTGCAAAAAATTGGGAGTAGTTCATTATAACTAAATAGGGATGTAAAGACAAAAAATAGTTAAATCATCTATTACATTTAATAAAGATTGAATCGTGTGTCTTGATTGAAGATTGTGGGACACTATATGTCTAGCCAATCTTCAATAAAAAGAAACACTATTTATTTATAATTATGCCATAGTAGGATTTTTATTTTAAATTACACATAATTTGCAAATTTTAACGTTGAATTGAGGAAATAATTAAGGGAAATTGAAATAAGCAATCTTAGATCAATAAGTGAATTATACTAAAAAGGGTTATACTTAATAATAATAATAATAATAATAATAATAATAATAATAATAATAATAATAATAATAATAATAATAATAATAATAATAATAATAATAATAATAATAATAATAATAATAATAATAATAACAACAACAACAACAACCACAACAACAATAAATTAGAATAAAGTTTTCATAACAGATGTTGGATGTTGAACCTTGATACTAAGTTGCTTGAAGTTTTTCATCATATTAAAATATGCAAAGAATTTCATGTGTTAATATATATTGAGATCGAAATTATTTATTAGAGAAATTATAAAGAAAGTACGTTATGCCTAATGTTTTACGTATATATAACAAATAATGAACTTATGGGATTGATGATTTACAATGAGACAAATGAACGTGTGTTCTTCTTCAAATGTCAATCGGTGCAAAACATGAAAATCTATACCCTCATTATTTCATAGTTTTTCAATCATCATATAATTTTATTCATGATATATTAATGATGTTCGAGACTATGTATAACGTGAAGTAAACAATAATTAGAATATATCAAATTTTATATATATAATGCTGAATATTTCCACTTATATCATGGTATATCGTTTTTATGAATCTTTTAACATTAATTATTATAACTTGTTTTGTTAAGCGACTTAGATTATTTAACTTTGAGAAAATTAATAAAAAAAAAAAAACACCCTGTTACTATAAAACTTTACCACCTTGTAAAAATACCCTGTAACTTGCATTTTGTTAATAAAAAAGTCCTGTGACCGGCTGTAGCAAATTGCATAACCGATCACTTATAAGTTGTCCCTTATTTATTTATTTATGTAGCATTAGTTTTTTCAAAAAATTCTTTTTCTGCTGACTCACTTATTAGGATGGTAAAAAAAATTTTTTAAAAAAAAATTATAGCCCCCCCGCCTCCACCCCCTTGGAGGCAGTTCTGAGAGTTGAAACTTTTATGTTTCCCTTTTGTGATTATTTTTAGTTTATAGCTGATTTAGAATTGGGTTTGTTCAATGAATCAATTTTCTTATGTGTATCAATATTACAATGATAAATGATTACATTGGATTTTATTTAAACGGTTGACTAATACCACCACACAAAGTACAATTATTTTACATTCAAATTATTTTTTTAATTATAAAATAGTAAAAAGTTTTAACCACGTGCGACGCGCGTACTTGTTTCTAGTATTAATAAAAAGTATAACTAAAAGAAATGGACAAAAACTTTAGTGTAGCAGCATGTGATAACAAAAGTATCACATTTTTTGTAGAGAAAATATCTATCTATCTATCTATCTATCTATCTATCTATCTATCTATCTATCTATCATTAGTAGTAGTAGTAGTATTAGTAGGAGCAGCAGCATCAGCAACAGTTGTGGTAGTAGTAGGAGTAGTAGCAGCAGCGGGAGGAGTAGCAGCAGCGGTAGGAGTACTACTACTTCTAGTAATATATAAGTATGGATTATTTAGTCCCATTTTTTTATTTTGTCTTTTCTTGTGACGCCTATAATTTCCTTGCAAAATATTAAATTTAAGAATAGATAAGTAATTTGCAATCATTATAAATTATTAAAATTATTAAAACATATCTTTGGGTGTTAGTAATATATTTATAGAATCCAATAAATCCAAACTACTAAATCTATTTAATTCCTAATCCTATTTATTCAATTAGAATCCGGTCAAGGATGAAAATTTTATTTTTTACGAAAATATCTGTATTCCAATTTTACGAAAATTTCGGTGAAATATTGATATCAGTAGAAATATCAATGCAATTCTTTTTTAAAATAAAATTGTATTAAAATCTTGAAATTTAAGATGATATTTTAAAGATTGTTATAACTAACTTAAAATGCACATGTTTAGGAAAAATTTTGATATTGTGGAAATGTTTAATTCTAATTTATAAATATTAAACAATATAACTACTGTCTAATAATATGATACATATTAAAAATGTCGGACAAGCTCTTGTTTTTTGCCAGAATTTCTTCTTTTCCTGTGTTCAATAATGTCTTTACCTCAATAGAGAGGGTCCATTGCACATCATGCCTGCCATTTAAAAATTAAAATTATCCGAAATTTCACCAACATTTAACCAAAAATTTGCAAAATTTCCACAACTACAACAAATGTACTTGGAGAACCGAAATCAAAATTTTTGGAAATATTCAAAAAAAATTACAATTTTGTTAAAATTTCCCTGAAACTCTGATTGGAATCTATTACATTCCAATTTCATTTCGGGGTCGTTAGAAAATAGCGGAAATTTCAGCAAAATTTTAGAGAAATTTTTGGATATTTTCGTCCATGAATCTAGTAGTGATTTAACATATCCAAACTACTAAATCAATTTAATCATTAGTTCCTAATCATATTTAATTCAATATTCAGAGTTATGACTTCTACACACAGAAAACATCATTCCTTGAAAGGCATACAAATTCATGCATATTTTTAGAAAATTTTCAGACGGCATACATAAACGACATCAAGATTCATTCACCTGATCCAAGTGCTATGTGAATATCTTAATATTTAACTACGGAAGTAACATACTAAATTCTAACTCTAGTATAATCGCAAGTATACGACATAATTATAGCTAGCAATGAGTAAGATCGATCAGAAAACATCGGATCATTAAACCAACTAAAGTACCACAACTTGAATAGTCTAATTCTAATAGAAGGTTGAAGTTTTGGTTTTAAACTATGAATTAACTAACTTGCAATAGAAGATAAATACTTAAATCAAATCAGATTAAGAGATATATCATGGGATTTGATTTCAATTACAACCCCTTATGATTAATTACCCTAGTTATTAAGACTTTTAGACCGAATTTTAATTTTTATTAGACGAGCACACATATACGTTAGATCTCCTCTCGGAGTGAATAACACGTAAGTTATGTACAAATAATTATCGTCTCTGACTAATTATTGCATACGTAACTCCAAAACACACACAAAATCAATTGTCTATGCAAATACCTCAAATCTTTTGGTTATTATTGAATATTTACCCTACGTGTTGTAAATTTATTAACAAACCTCCCCTCTCGGGCGCCGATTCATTAAGCCTAATTGAATCTAATAATTGACCAAATGATCAAACTCTTAATAAAACAGATACGCAGATAAAAACATAGAATGAAGGTCTCAATAACCAAAACAATAAAATCAAAATGTATTACAATCTACTCTCTAGTCCTAGAATATACGTAAAGAATTAGACACTCATAATTATCAATTGCAAAAAAAGAAACTAATAAACCTGGAATCGTGAATTGTTTCGACTATGGCTCTCATTTTCTTGTTGCTTGCTTTCCACTCCGAGGGCTTAAAGCTTGTATTATGTAAAAACTAATAATTTTCCAGCCTCTAAAACCCTTTTGATAGGTTTTGGGTAAATTGGGATGACGACGGGCTAAGTTAGGCATAATATTGAAATTTTCACGCAGGCCCAACTCGTCACCTGACCGAGTACATTTAACACATCCAGCCAGGTGAAACTCTCTGACTTGGTGGTGAACTCAGCCCAGGGGCCGCCCTAAGCCTGTGCTGGAAGGGCGGCGACCTAAGGTAGGGGGATGAGTTTTTTTAGGTTAGTAGTGTATATATGTATATATGCGTGTGTGTATATATATATTAGTATATTCCTTATTTTACTAAATGTACATGGCCCAACATTGTACATGTGGACCCAATTTTTTTAGGTGTGTAGTATATATTCATTATCGTTTCTAGGTGCTATACTTTTTCAACATTATACAAGTGGTCGGACGGTGAAGCAGTTTGACAATATTTTCAAGTAAGAATCAAATTAACAACGATAATTAGTGCAGAGTTCATATTAATTTCAATACGCTTATACAGAATAAGAAATGAGTATTTGCACCTTTTTTCTCGTACATATTTTATTAATACAATGTTATGCAAATTTGAATGATAATGCTCTAATCTTTACGTTTATTCTTATATTGTGAGTACACAATTTTTTTTTTTTTTTTTTTTTTTTTTTTTTTTTTTGTTTATGGCCTATTTTTCATTATTGCTCAGGGGATCCTCAAATTGTGAGGGCCGGTCCTGACTTAGCCTTGTCATCTAGGCGGGTGACACTAGCTCACCCAGGTGGGTGAGTTGCACTGGACTCCGAGTGTAATTCTGGTTTTGTCACCCGGGAGGGTGAAGTGCTCTACCTTCTAACTATGAAACTTCATCATTTTCACCCCTTTTTCGTTCGTTTCTTTTCTGGACTTCGTCCTCATGGACTTTTTGTTAGTAAATTTATTTTTATTTTTTAAGATAAAAAAACTTAATGTAAAGTAGAAACTAGTGCCCCCACTATTTCTGTAATATTTGTAATAGATAAGGGCTAGTACTACTTAGGTAGGTTAAAACAAGCATACAACAAAGATATCAAGGTTACAAGCAGCAATGAAGTCCAAGGAAGCACTAAGGAACTAGAGACAACAATGAGTATGTAGTAAGATCACTTATGCTTTTGTAGCATACAACATTGCTTGCAACAAGGAAAATCCAACCAGCAAGTAAGCAGCAACAATATCAATATTGTGAAAGTTATAAGTAAAAGTTAGAGCTTCGATATTAAAAAATATAGCCAAAAGAGACAAGATTCAAATTTTGTATTGATTTATCCAATTACGGGGGGACATGTAACTTGATGAAAAAACAAAACACTGAACACTGACATCAAGCCGCAACCACTCTGACCTAGTCTCTGCAGAAAGGACAAACGGCTTTAAAGCCGTAGAAAAATCATTAAATGTCAACGAGAATATTTTTCTCACTCTTCAATAAGAAGAAATTCCAACAATTATAAATAGAAGGAGATGGAGGATGAGCAAAGACTACCGTATTATTGAGCAACTAAAATTACTTTACACTAAGCACTCAAATATTTTAATTTAAAGCTTCAAAGAGTACCCCACTTTGATAATCTTACAAGTGATTGTGCAAAGTATACAAGAGAAAAAAGGAAGCAAGCAACAAAGCATTCAAGTGAAGATTCAAGTTGCACCAAGATTTGCGCATCTTTTCTCGTACATATTTTATTATGGTAATGCTATGTAAATTTGAATGATAATGCTCTAATCTTTACGCTTATTCTTGAATTGTATGTACACATTTTTTTTTTCTTTTTTCCTTTTTTTTTTATGTGTCTAGGGGCCTATCTTTCATTGTTGCCCATGGGACCTCAAATTGTGAGAGCCGACCCTGACTCAGCCTTGTCATCCGGGCGGGTGACACTAACTCACCCAAGTGGGTGAGTTGCGCTGGACTCCGAGTGTAATTCTAGTTTCATCACCCGGGCGGGTGAAGTGCTCTGTCTTCTAACTATGCAACTTCATCTTTTTCACCCTTTTTCGCGCATTTCTTTTCCAGACTTCATCCTTATGCACTTTTTGTTAGTAAATTTATGTTTATTTTTGTGAGGACAAAACCTTAGTGTAAAGTAGGAACTAGTGCCCCCACTATTTCTGTAATCTTTGTAATAGATAAGGGTTAGTACTATTTAGGTAAGGTCAAAACAAGCATATTACAAAGACATCAAGGTTACAAGCAGCAAGGAAGTCCAAGGAACTAGCAAGGAACCAGAGACAACAATGAGTATACAGTAAGGTCACTTATGCTTTCGAAGCATACAACATTGCTTGCTGAAGGAAGATCCAACCAGTAAGCAAGAAGCAACAATATCAACATCGTGAAAGTCACAACTCAAAGTCAGAGCTTCGATATAAAAAAAATATAGCCAGTAGAGATAAGATTCAAATCTTGTACTGACTATCCAATTACGTGGGGACACGTAACCTCACGAAAAGAAAAAAAACAACACTGAACATTGACATCAAGTCGCGACTACTATGACCTAGTCACTGCAGAAAGGACAAACAGATTTAAAGACGTACAAGGAGCATTAAATCTCAACGAAAATATTTTTTTCACTCTTCAATGAGAAGAAATCCCACCAGCTACAAATAGAAAGAGATGGAAGACGAGCAAAGGCTACCATATTATTGAGCAACTGAAATTACTTCACACCAAGCACTTTGATAATCTTTCAAGTGGTTGTGCTAAGTATACAAGAGCAAATAGCAAGCAAGCAGCAAAGCATTCAAGTGAAGATTCAAGTTGCACCAAGATTCTCATGTCAAGGTAGCTTTCAAGCTTTGCCTTAGTCCTAATCCTTCTCATTAAAGAAGCTTGCCCACATCTCAACTGATATTCAAGTTTAGAGGCAACTAACAGAAGTTGAAGAAAATCTTTCATTAAACCAATCTAACAAGCAATTTTTGAAAGGGGAGCGTTCGTTTGAATCTGGGATTCAAAGTAGACTTGGTGTTCTGAGGAACATGTGTATAGTAGAGAAGTAGCCTTCCGAAGATAGGCAAAAACTACTATAAGGAGCTAAGTTGGACTTAGACTTTGGCGTAGCTAAGTTTGTATTGTGTGAACATCTTAGAGAATTTTTCCTGCGTGAGGAAAGAAGACATAGAAGGATTACCCCCACCTTCGAACCACTATAATCTTTATGTCTATTTTCTTACTTTTTAATTATTGTTGATGACATACTACTAACGTATTGCATTGATTTTCATGATTCCACCGCATAAAACTCTACCTGAGCATTGCTTTCTATAAGTAACTTAAGACTAGTCTACTTTGTGCATACTACCTTAAGATTGCTTACTGTACATGTTTTGCTGTAAGAACTAGTTTCTTGCAGTTGAGGCAATTATATGCTCTAAGTAATTGAAAAAGAAAAAATGAGTTATAAGTTTATGATCCCTCGCCCTCTCTAAACACTTACTATTTGGGACCAACAAGTGGTATCAGAGCGGTTGATTTCACACACCAATCTTCTTTGGTAGCTAAACCAGATCCAGCCATTTTCGATCCAAAAACACATTTTTAAAAGTAAAAGTTTTTCTTGTAAAAAAGCCACAATATGGAACCTTTTTAAACTAAAGCTCCCATGTTTTTCTTTGAATTATGAGGATTGGCCAATTAGGATGCAAGCTCACTTGGCTTCCATTCATGAAGAAATGTGGACATTTATCACTGAAAGTCCACCAGTAATCATGAAGGTCAACACTGATGTGCATGTGGAAGGTCAACCTACACCTCCTCCCATGGTGGAAAAGGCACGTAATGAATGGTTTGCTGACGATAGAAAAAGGTCTAACTTGGAAAATCTAGCAAAAAAAATGTAATTTTTGCCACATTGGACAAGGGTACCTTTAATAAAGTCAAGGTATGCAAGACTCCCAAGGACATTTGGGACTTGCTGAGAGAGATCTGTGTTGGCTTAGTTCTACTTCATGAATATAGAGTAGCCACTGGAACTCTAAATTTTGAGCTCTTCAAGGTAAAGCCTAGAGAGTCTCTAAATGATTTAGATGCTAGATACACAACAATCCTAAATGAGTTAATGTATGGTGGGAAAGACTATTCCCAGCAGGAGAAAAACACCAAGCTACTAAGAGCTCTCACATCTGACTAGGATGTAAAGACCATTCCAATGAGAAGCTCAAAGAAGCTTGGTAGGAAGAGCATTCACGAACTCTTCTCTAATCTCAAATCCTTTGAATATGATATTTATCAGAGAACGAGAGAAGCATAAGAGAATTTTGTTATAACTAAAACCCTAGTAGAAAATTGCCCCTCCACAACAACTCTAAATTCTCCCCATAACCACCATTGTGCTAAAAAAACCACTTCAAGTTATTGCTGAGGAGGAGCATGCGCTAGATAAGATAGCTTTACTCATGAAATGTTTCACACGATTCATGAACAAGCATCCAAATGGAAATCCTTCCAAGCCTCAATATGTCAGGCCCATAGAACCTCCAAGGACAAGTAAGGAAGCTGGAGATATTTGCTTCAACTGCAGGAAGACTGGTCACTTTGCAAGGGAATGTCCATATCCCAAAGTGCACAAGTATCCTAAGGAAGTTCGCAAGCAAAGACAAGATAGAAGGATGCAAGAAAAATCTCAGCTAAAGGCTCTCTTGAGTGGAGCGGAAGCCATCAAAGTTGTTATGTCATCAAGGGAACCTACAACATGTGAAGATTCATACTCTGACATCGACTCTTCATATTCTGAAAGTGAAGCACTCGTTTGCCTCATGGCGAAAAAGATTGACCATCATGCATATGTAGATTGCGCAAGTACCTCATCAAGATTAGAGAATTTTAACTCTGAATGCTTACTCATTTCATTCAAATGGATTATGACTAACTTTGACCTAGTTAATCAATCATATGAAGAGCTGAAGGCTGAAATCATACAACTCCTTGGATGAAATACAATGCTTATAGTTGAAGTTGACAAACTTACAACTGAAACAATTGACTGTTCTTTTCTTTGAGAGGAAGTAAGTAAGTTGAAGATGTCACTCACGCTTCAGAGTAAGAAGGAAAAGAAACAGATGTCAACGATCATGCCATTCAATAAATCATCTAGAAATCTGGATGAGATACTGGATATTCAGAGAAACCTATCTAACATGACGGGGATAGGATTCCCTGATATAGTTTCTAACTATCAAGCAACAAGTACTTCTATTGATGTTCTAGCAGTGAGAGCGTTTGAGACACAATCGCTCCCCAAATAGTAAAAAGGCAAAACAAGAACCAAAGATAATATCCTAAAAGGGAAACCTAGACTGGAATCAGGCTATAAACCTGATACGGGGAAGTAAAATGTTGTAAGAACACCAGGTGATAATCCAGTAGGAAAATGCAGTAATTTTCTATAGCAGCCTAAGAGTAAGCAGTAGGTGACACAAACTTAGTTTTTGCAACTAAAATTGAGCAACCGCAAGTGTACATCGTCAATAGTAGTACTAAGCGAGTACAAGGTCGATCCCATGAGGAATCAACTCGATATCGGATAGACAAATCGAAATAAGCATTTTAGTGGCTAACTAGACGATCGAGTGGTTGAATTTTTTTTTATATTTTAAGAAATAATTAAATAAACAAGTAACTAAAGCTAATAAGATAGACTAGAGAACAACTTATAGGGATTAAACAATTAATAAAGATAATTTAGGATTAGATTTCAATTAAGGGTAATTAACAAATATTATTTCGATCAATTCAACCTTTAAACTGAATGCTATGTATTAGGAAATGATCAAAATTATATGCAAGACCCCCTCTCCGAGCGAATTACATGTTGATTGTATAGGATTAATCGCCGTCTCCGGTCGATTAATCAAATACAACTTCCAATCGATCCTAAGACCAAGTTTCCACAATTAGCTCAAACCTCTCGGTTCTATTGTTTAATCATGTCAATCGATGTGATCTCGAATCAAATCTCCCCTCTCGGTTCTAATTTAATCCCTAATAAATTGCTAAACAATTGGCCAAATCATTTAACAAGCATTATAAACAATTAATCAACTAATAGCAAAACACGTGATTGAATTAATCGGGTAAAAATCAATAATCACCCATAATCTACTTTCTAAACCTAGATTAAGGAAATTTAGCCAACCATGATCATAATAAGAGATAAACACAAATATATAGACATAATCATGTTCATACAAATATTAAATGGAAATGGAAAGATAAAACCAAATTCAATGTTGATCTTGATCTTCAAGTCCAATTCCCCTTCTTTTTCTCTCTAATTTCTCTCTCTAGAAACTATACAAATGATGAATAATAGCTCAAAAACTGAAGTGGTAGGGTTTCTATACACATTTGAGGGCTTTTTTAAGGTATTGGGCTTAAAAATCACATAAATGAGCTAAAGCCCATCGAATTCCGGAGGTCTTGAACGGTCCGTGCAAGGGTGAACGGTCATGACCGTGCAAGACCCCAAAATTAGTGAATTTTCTGGTCTATTGCACGGGTCGTGCAAGGTTGCATGGTCATGGTTGTGCAAGGCCAAAACTGCACCTGTAGTCCAACTTCAAAGCCATTTTTTGAGGTCTTCAGTTCCGAATTGGGATTTTCCTCTCTCTAGAAAAGTTGTAGGCCTTTGAGTTAGATTTCCAATGCTACTAATTTCACCTCCATTGGATATGTATATCTCAAGATATGCCCAAAATACCGAAGGTGTGTCAGTTTGGACTTTTGCACTTTCGCCTGACATTCTTGTCCCTTGCTCTTTCACCCTCTTTTCTTCCAGTCCTTTATGTTCATTGTACTTTTAACCTATTTTACCTACAAAATACTCAAAACCAATTTTTCCGACGAAAGAAAGAAAATACGAATTATATGACAAACGAGAGCTTAGAATACACAAATATACGATAAAATCTCTATTCTATGCGTGTTTGCATAACCAAAAACCCCGTTTGTCAATAAGAGACTAAGCTTGATGCTCGCATTCTTCCACACAAGGCTAGAAGGAACTGCCAAAGATCACTCGAATCTAGGAAGCAACCTGGTCTTGGTTCAACAGAAAAAGTGTAACCTTCCAAAGTATGCACCAAGCAAGTTGGCCCAGAAAAAAAGTTTACTACTCAGTATTTCAATAAGAAATGGGTTTCAAGAAAGACTAATTCTCAAGGACCCATTAAACAATGGGTACCTAAGTTTACTTGATAACTTTGCATGTCAAGCTATCAACTGGACATAGTGACATCTGGTACATCGATACCGGGTGTGCTAAACACATGACAAGTAACAAGAGGTCTCCAAAGGATTTCAAAGACTAAGAAGGAACCATGGTGGTGTTTGGAGACAATGCCAAGCACATCACCAAATGTGTTGGACTTTCTCTAAAGGCAAGAGTTCACTCAAGGAAAATTCTTGATAAGAGATGGTAAGTCCAACCAAATAAAGCTCATATGCACTAGAACGAGTAACATCTATATAACTGACTCTGAATCTATTAGAGGATAGTTCTCCTGCTTCATAACTAAAATCACTCCTGAACTCAGCCGAAGATAACATAAGAGAATGAGTCATCTAAATTTCAAGACTATCAAACAATTGGCACACTAGGGATTAGTAAGAGGGTTATCATATGTAGCCTGCAGAAAGGAGTGTGTGTATGTGAGACATGCTTATAGGGCAAGCAACTCAGGAAGTCTTCAAAGACAAAAGATCATCTCACAAGCTCCTGGACCAACTACATATAGGTCTCTTTGGACAATGTTCCTAGCCAAGAAATCAGATACTCAAAAGAAGCTTTCAGACCTTATAATGCGAATCTTGCATAAAAAAGGCCTCAACATTGTCAACATCAGATTATATCGAGGTACGGAATTCACTAACAAGTTCATAGAGAGTTTCTGTAGCAGCAATGGAATTCGTAATGAGTACTCAGCTGCAAGAACTCCTTAACAAAATGGTGTAGCCGAAAGAATGAAAAGAACATTGAAAGAAGCTGCTAGAACCATGATTGCTGAAGTACAACTGCCAGAGATTTTGGGCAGAGGCAACCAACACAATATGCTAGGCACAAAATATATGTCTTATCGACAAAGATCTGGATAAGACACCTTACGAGCTATGGACTAGAAGAACGCCTAACATATCATACTTCCATATCTTTGGTTGTAGATTTTTTATGTTGAACAATGGGAAGGAACATCTAAATGCTTTTAATGCTAAATTAGATGACAAAGTATTTTTGGGATACTCCACTGTAAGTAAATCATTTAGAGTGTTCAACAAAAGAACACTTGTGGTGGAAGACTCGTCACATATGGTCTTTGATGAACCCTACTGCAACCTAGAAGAATTGAAGGGATTACAACAAGGGTTAAGGAGATCAGGTTGGAAAAGAATAAGGAACACGTTCCTTATGTGGAGATTCAACAGCCAGTTCTAGCTGAGGAAGAACATACTACAGAGGATGGTGTAGCAGCTGAAGGTACTGCGAACCCTATAGCAGAGGCTACAGAACTAGAACCTACAGCATAGCAGGCAAATCAGCAAGTTGCTGCAAATCAAGGCTTGGAACTAGACAAAAGATGGCTCAGAGATCATCCACCAACCTTGGTCATAGGGAGAATAAATGATGGAGTAAGGACAAGGAAGATATGCACCTTATGAAGTCATCTCCTCCTGCTTCGTATCTCAAAAGAAACCTGGTAACATTGAGGAAGCTCAAAGTGATCCTAATTGGGTACACGTCATGCATGAAGAGCTCAATAGGTTTGAGAGAAATGAAGTTAGAAATTTGGTTCCCATGCCTACACATCAAGGTGTAATTGGGACCAGATGGGTGTTGAAAAACAAGCTGGAAGAGTCAGAGCTTGTTACCAGGAACAAAGCGAGACTTGTTGCCCCTGTAGCCAGACTTGAAGCAATCAGAACATTTCTAGCTTTTTTCGCACACTGTAACTTCATTGTATACCAGATGGATGTGAAGAGTGCATTCCTGAATGGTGTTCAACCTGAAGAGGTCTATGTTGAACAACCACTAGGGTTTGATGATTCAATTGGTGATAGACTCTACAAGTTAAAGAAGGCACTGCATGGCCTTAAGCAAGCACCTCAAGCTTGGTATGGTACTCTCTCGCAGTATCTAGTCCAAAGCGGATTCCAGAAAGGTGTTGTAGACAAAACCTTATTTAGAATCTAAGATGAAAAGACTAAATTGTTAGTTCAAATTTATGTTGATGATATTATCTTTGGGCCAACTGACAAAGAACTATGCAAAAAGTTCTCACATGTGATGTAAAGCAAGTTTGAAATGAGCATGATGGGAGAGTTAAGCTTCTTTCTTGGACTCCAAGTAAGATATTTGGATGATGACATTTTCATCAATCAAATCGAGTACATAAAAGGACTACTCAAGAAGTTTGGGAAAGACAATTCAACCTCCGTAAGCGTTCCGATGAGGACAACAACAAGACTTGGCAAAGATGAAGGTGGAAAATATGTTATATCACATAGTACATAAGACTTATTCGCTCACTTCAGTATATTAAAGCAAGCAGACCTGACATCTTATTTGATGTGGGAGTTTGTGCACAATACCAAGCAACACCAAAGGAGTCTCACTTCCAAGCAGCTAAGAGAATCCTGAGGTATCTAAGGGGCACAACTGGGGTAGGGATCAAAGGATTCTCAGATTCTGAAGATTGACCGCAAAAGCACATTTGGATCTTGTCAATTTCTTAGAAGTAGACTAGTTTCATATTTTAACAAAAAGCAGCAATCTATTGCAACATCTATAGCAGACGCGAAACACATCATAACTAGAAATTATTGTGGGCAAATAATGTGGATGCAACAACAACTGAAGGACTATGGGATACTAGCAAGAGAAACTCATATAATGTGGAAGCACGATACCATTTTATCCACGATCATGTGGAAATGAAGGATGTCAAACTTGAAAAGATACCCACAGATATACAGTTAGCTGATATCTTCACTAAACCTCTGCGTGAGCCTCGTTTCAATATTCTTAGGACCGAATTAGGGATGCTACTTATGTAGGAAAAATCCCTGCAGGAAAGTTTGTTGCTGGTGGAAGCATGAAAACAAACTTTAAATAGTTAATCAAAAGGTTACTACTGGTGAGGAGGAATGCTGTTAGTACTGCATGGTAATACGCTGCACACTACAAGCAAGAAATGCTATAAGTAGGAGGGCAATAGACAACTCGTGGTGATTCACGAAAATGCCTAAATTAGGAAACGCAGAAAGGATTAACACAGTAAGATGACATACGGTGATTCGTTGGAGCTTACTAACCTCACTATGACAAAAATATTGTAAGTATTTAATGTCTACAACATATAAAACATACCCCGCATTTAATGCACACATCATTTATTATGCCACAACAGTTGCCTTTTCTCAGAGGTAATTATGGTAGTTTGTATTTGACCAATGTACCCATGAAATCCCAACCACTAATTCAAATTCATTTTCCCAGTAATGAATCTGAATCGTTCAAATCACACAAATTTCTTGCTAAGTGAACCAAGCGTCATTTCTGATAATCTAAAGATCCAGTTTTTAGATCTCCAAACCTTCTTCTCAAACAAGCTTTGATGGCAACCCAGAAATCCACTCTGATCAAGAAGAATCCTGACTTTGTTGAAAGACGTCTTGTTTCTATATAGTATATTCGGATACGGATGGTGGAGAAAAATCGAGGATCTCAGTTGATTGAGACAATATGGCGGACGTTATCATCGAGTCACTTGACTTTCTTTCTTAGTGCACACCCACCAAGATATCAAGAGAGAGCTTGGTGGAGCAGTTCTACACAACTGCACAGGCCACCCGTGATTAAAAAAAAGGTGATCCATCCACCATAACATGCATTGTGGCAGGGAGTAGGGTTGAGATCACTTCTTTCACAATCGCCAAGAGCTATTATATGCCGGAGGAAGGCTCACTCCGACGCAACGAAAGATCTATGGTGGGGATAAAAAGGGTTTTTGCAGACGACTAGCAGACATTAAACAGGCATGGGTCCTGTACCAAGGTCACTTTTCTCCCTGAGTTCAAGTTTCTGAACGACATGTTTAGCCGCATCATAAAGTGCAAAATTGGGAGTTATGACTAGTGTACCAGTGCCAAATTTTACCTGATGATAACAGTGTGGAGGAACTAATGAAATTGCCACTTTTTCTCTTCACTCGTCTAGTGGAAGAGGTCACTAAGAAGAAGGGATGTAGATGCTGCAGAATGGGGGTACATGAGAAGGTACCAAGAGAAGGGAAGGAGAGAGAGAGGTCACCCTAGTGCATACTATTGTGATCAACAAAATCAAGGCCATTTCATTGAAGTCTCCTTCCAAGAAGAGATCTCAATGGTTGAGACTTGCAAAGTAATCAATCATTTCTTCTAGAACCTTAGAAGAAGAGAAAGTAGAAGAGGAAAGTGCCGAGGATCAACCACTACAGGAGAAGAGAAAGAGGCTAGCCAAGGCCCATCTCAAGAAAAGCATTATCAGAAAACTCTTTGATGAGCTTGAGATGACACCCTCATCATAATCCGATTCACCTGATCATGAGTCAGAATACGTAATGCAGGATCAAGGGTGCACAACTCTTGATTCATATTTTGTCCTCTCTATCCTACCTCTGAGCCAACAATCACACCCTGCTACCTCACAACACTAAGAAGAGGTAGCAGAAGAAGCCTTGAACGGGCCCCAACAATTGCCAGTTTCGACAGAGGCCCCATCAAGTATCCTTGAGCATCCTTCGCGGGCAGAGGTTGAACCCTTTGCAGTAGGGGATGAACAATGTACAACAGGAGATGAAATTAGATCTACTGCCTACCAACATTCTGCCCCTCCCCAACCAGAGGAAGATCAGCTCATTAAGGAGCTAGTAGAGGAGGAGTTGGAAAGGTACCACATATGGCGTACAAATAGGGTAAGGTTGTAACCTGCCATCTTGAACTAGCCAGATTGGGGTGAGGAAGAAAAATGGGTGACCACCTGGTTTTATGTGAAGACATAGCTGAATTGAGCTCCAAGGACTTTGGTGATCGCATTAAGGGCATAAGAAGCGATTGCCTGCTGAAGAAGGCAGCCTTGAAGAGCCCTGCTGACGACAGTAAATCCAATAGTGAAGATGAAACTAATGATCCTAAGTTGCTGCGTCAAGCAATGTAGCACATCAGAAGAGATACCATTCAAAGACATGAGACTCTTTTGGAAAAAGGACTAGGAAGCTCGTCGCACCAACCTTCTGGCAATTCTACAACAGTACAACCAACTGCTACAGAAAATTCCGAGGAAGATCGAATTCCATTATATGCCATATACAGAACTAGGCAGGATGTCAATGAATCTATTGTAATGGAAGATGCAGTAAACAAAGTAACAACCTCTCAGAGTGCCCATGAAGCTACTATAAACGAGGAACAAGTAGCTAAGGCAGATGCTGCAAAATTCAATGAATCTGCTATTGATGAAGTGCTAGTAGATCAGGCAACAAACACTTCACAGATCACTAATGAACCTATTGTAGGAGATATTGCAGTTGAAAAGGCAATGCCTATCTCTCATATACCAAGCGCACAGGAGCCAAGAAGTACACAAGGTAGGATTAAAGAAGTAGCTGGAGATGAAGAGACTACTTCACAAGTGCAGCAAGTAACGGAAGTAGAAGCGCAACAGGAACAAACACCCATTAACCCTGCTGAAGTTGCAACTCCTACTGCTGCTGACCCAGTTCAAACTTCTGATGGAGTACCAATACTGTAGAAACTCCAAATCCTCATTCAGTTGAACAAACTTACGATGAACAACTTCTAGATTATGAGGATACCACATTTCATACTCCTTCCAAGAGTAATGCAGATGGGGAGGAAAACTATATGTTGGAAGATGAGTACATAGAAACTGATCCAGGAATTGACACCGTCATGAAGACTCTCAGTCAGAAAGTAAAGCCTACTGTTGAAGAGAGACTAGAGTCCATGAAAGTCCCGATGGAATAGGAAGAATTGGAGGAATCAATGGCTAAGGCGAGAGCTGATGCTACTTGTACTGAAGCAAGTCTAGCAAATGAAGCAACAAGTTAGGCATGGAAGAAATTTGGCTAAGGAGCAAGCAGATGCTACCTGGTCTAAAGCAGGTTCAGCGAATGAAGCTGTGGCTCAGCCAACAAAGGAACAAGTTTATTTGTCTAAGGAGCAGGTCGGTGTTGTTTGTCCTGATACAAACATCACAAATGAAGCAGTGGCTCAAGAAAATGAAGATGTTGAAGTAGAAACTTAGATGCCAACTCAACCTACTGAACAACCTACTGGACCAATTGAGAGGGAACAACCAGCTGAATGGATGCAGCAACATGAGCATGCCACTACTGATGGTGTGCCAACTGATCCAGCTCCTTCCCCAGCAACCTTAACTCAGAGTAGTCTAGTAATTACTGAAATCCAAGGGACAAATTGATCAAGCTCTCTTGAGGAATTTCACCCATTGAAGCGGCTAAGCCACCTTTCTGTCATGGCCCAGAATACAAAGAAAAGGTAAAAGAGAAAGAGAGTAGGATAGAAGTCTCTTGAGAAAGAAAATGAGGTCATCATGGGGATTAGGCAATCTCACTTAAGACCTAAATCTGCAAACAACAACTCCAATGCAGGAAGTGATGGAATGATTTGAGCATACAATTTCAGCTACTGAGCAATCAGACAAAAACTCTTGGATCCGTTTGTGAAGCAGTAACCTTACTTCCAACAAGCATCAGAGACCTGAAAATCTAATTTGTGAACGAAGCACGAATTGAGAGGGAATGGATGGAGGAACTTTCCGAAAACTCAGCACTTTTGTGAATGGACAAGTTACAGGCCTTGCACCGGGAGTAAGAGACAAGTTGAAAGAGCATAAACAAGGACTAGTGTTCTCTACATGAAGAAATCTTCCAGCTTCTGAAAGAGAAAGCAGATGACAGAACAATTTTATTCAATATCCAAAAATTTCTTGAAGCTCATACTAGGATCAATATTGATGATGCCAAAAGGGGGAATATGAGGCGAGGGTAAGGCATGCTTAATGCCAGCAGAAAGAACAATAGGAATGGTTCTTTTCTGAGCAACAAAGATAGGTACAGGAGGTCAAGGACAGGATAAGAGACTGAAAATCTCGCGAACAACAAGATTTTGAGAGATTCATGCAGGAGTCTACAACAAGAATACAGAGCGTACTGAAAAAATCCAATACTGACCTACATGAGATCTAGGTTTGTGGACTAGTTGACACCATGTTTTGATTGATTAAACAATACTAGTGATTGTCCTTGCTTTTTAGCAATAGGTTATGTATCTTAATGTCATTTCGTTCAATGGTTTTTGGGTATGTAATTTTATATAGTCTCACTAAAGACCTTTGTATCCTGATGGAGATTGCAAGACTTCATAGTTATGTGTTGGGATGCATAGTTTATTTTGAAGATAGCCGTGTTGTACTCCATGCTCATGGTATTCTCTTAATTTTTACTTTGATTCTTAATTTGCTTCTAAATTCTACAGGCTACATGCCCCTGACTTATGGAGCCGATTTATTCAGAAATACATAAGCTTACTGCATTATTGTTCTGTAAACTACTAACACTTGTTAATTAAATTGATGGGTAGAATGGAATTGATATATATATATATAAACAAATTTGAATGAATAATCAATTCAATTGTATTGTGTTTAAGAAATTGGAACTTTTCCTTACTATGATGACTATTCGAAAGGTTTATGGTCAAGCATAAAGCTACATATGTGGCAGTAAGCATCAGTAACTTTCACAGTTATGAAAGATATGTCATTGAAAATAGTAGGAAATCGGACAAAGACAAGTAATATGGAACATGTGATTTTCTCCATTACACCATACACTGGGATAAGATGGTAAACTAAGTACATCAGTAATGAAGCTACATGCTTTAAGGTAAATTCAGGTTTATTAAGATATTAGCTTACAATACAGGACCTTCAACACAGACAATATACGTCGTGAAGTAATAGAAAATAAAGACATCATTCCGGTAGCTTTGGGGGCTATAGTTCAGCGGACATTGATCGAACATGGAAACTGACCTTCCGATCGTCCTTATTTATAGTAGCGGCCTATTTTCTTTATTCCCCGAACAACATCCGCAATGAGTGAAATCGTCTGTCACCACGCTCAATTATACTCATGTCAGCCAGGCGATGCAGTCTATTAGAAAATGTGACTGTTACAAAATAATTAATTAAAACAAACAACCAAATAGATTTTTTTAACCTCCCGTATGCGCTCCATAGTGCTACTCTCAATGGCAAACAACCCGATAGCTTGATCGTACGACACTCCACTGTGTTCACTAAGCCAACTGAAAAATCTAAACCTCCTCAAGAGGAATGATAACCTCGATCGGAATTGAATAATTGAGAAGTCCACCCTAAATTCCGAATTGATCGTATTCTTGGCAGCCTCTAGTGCAGCCCTGTTGTCGTCATCGCGTAAAAATCGACCATTCAACTTTTCAATATAAAGAAAATGAATGAAGCGATCGTCGATGGCTTCATTCCATAGGCCGCGTATGATCGGCCTAGGTTCTTGAATACGCCTCCCATTTGGAACCATATTTCTAAATTCCCAAACTTTAATTTCAGTGGAGGAATGATGTGCTCATATTTTCTTTACATGTATAAATAGTCGGTACATTGTTTATTGATGTAGACAAACTTGTCAGATTATTTATACATTACATCACGCAATATATTCAAAATAATATGATAAGATCCATTCAGTACCTATTTTCAACTCATACTTCTGGCGTCTCTGTATGTCATTTCATTTCATCTACAGAATACAACTATTACAAATTAGTCATGTTCCTCTTTTGCAGTATTAAATGGGTATTCTAATTATGAGTGCTTGCTAATTGAATGAATGGTGTTTAGGAGTGTTTCCAATTACATGCACCATGTTTGTCCTCTAGTGCAGTAATTAGAAACTGAATTTTAAGATGGAAGGGGTTAATTTCCAACATTCAATGTCACCTGTATGCTCGAACGTGATTCGATTGCCTAATCATTGTTTTGTTTGAATGTTCAACTAGTATTATTTATAACCAACAATTATAATTTACAAACTAAACAAATATGAAATTTGGACCTGAACACTCACAACTAAATTTTGAACCCAAGCAGTTCCTGTTGGATTTGTATATTAAAAGCAAAACTTTTTATATACAATGTTTCCAGTTATTCACTGTTTATCTCCTATCTGATTATATTTGCACTTTCATTATGTATGTGTCCCCATATCTCTTGCAAATAAGTAGATCCTATGGTGTGTTGAAGATCACAGAAGATCATATGATTGGTTAAATTTAAAGAGATATAAAATGTAAATCACAGCTTAGACAACTTGAGGATGAGTTGTTGGTTTAGGCTGCAGTATTAAGTAGAAATAATTTATCTTGACTATTTACTTATACTGGTACATATTTACGTATTGATAGGATCACAGTGAGATATGTTCTTCTGCCTGACCTTAGTGAAGAACTAGAGATCTCGGTGACTTATAATAATCTAAAGCCTAAATAAGATTACAGTTATGAATGCTTGTTTGTGTGTCACTTTGATTTACTATGGGCAAGAGTTAAGATATAACTTTTATGTATGTATTTTGGGTGACATCAACTTGCATATAATAATTGGTAATTTGTATTTAAGTAACCGTATCTGTTTAGGATGATGATATCCCCTTAAGGAGCTCAAAAGGTTTATTGTACTAAACCCTGCAGGTTGATTAAGTTCAGGTACAATAATAAGGTTGAGTGGTACTACTTAAGGAATAAATAAGAAATTAATTGATTTAAGATGTCAGAGGCTTTAATTAATTAATGAATATTCGATATCTTAAATACGGGGATTAATTACGTCTAATTCAAGCCCCGACTCAACTCGGGAATAAAGGGGTAAGTCAGTCTTAATTCTCTAGTGGAATGAATTAATATTTATAAATTAATTATGTTCTGGGCTAAACAAGGAAGAATTAATTCATAGTTAGGCCCATCTTTATTTCTTGTATTTGATCCTTGGACTGGCCCATATAGACTCCTAGTCCAAGTAGGAATAGAGAATTAAATTCCTAATAAGGAATTAAATTCCTAATCCTAGAAGGAATTAAACTACCAGGTTTGACCCACACTCAACCATGTATTATAAATACATGGTCTCTCATTCCGTGAAATAGAAGAATTAACACTAAAAGAGATCACTGAATAGAGAGAAAAAGAGAGTAGGCGGCGGTGGTTTAAGGTGTTCCTTCCCACTTGGAACTCTTCAAAGTTCGTCGTCCATCCGGCGTTGAGGATTGAGTAGGGGATACAGTCCAGAAGGTTAAGACGGGAGTCAGAAATCATTCAATCAGAAATCGACCTCTTGTGTAAACAACTATCAGGTCGAATCCCTTAACTCCTATGTGTTATAGGCACATGTTAAGGTTTATATAAATTTATAGATCCATCTCTAGGGTTAATTAATAAAGATACAAATTATGACAACCAAGAAGGGTCCTAGGAAAAGGGATTAATTATATTACTTTCTACAAGAGTATTATAATAGATATAAATCCTACGGTTCCGACACAAAAATTATAAGAAAATTCACCCACAAATAAACTCACAATTTTTATTGGCATAATATGAGAAAGAAAGAGCAACAACAAATGGGATTTTCATGTGAAACCTCCCGAATTATTTAGAATAGTAAATAGATAAACGTATGAGACAGTCTTCAGCTTTTCTTCACCGGAGAGAACGGCATAGACGAGCTTCCTTCATCCGACCAAAGACGACGGGTCACGTTTCGCCCAGAGTTAACGGGCTTTTTCAGTTTGCTTGTGTCCCGTTCGATCGACGAAAAATTAGATGATTGGGAAACCTCAGCTTTAACTGCATCGTCTTGATATCCTAGAGCCACTTCATTCCCCCATTCGTTGCTCGTGTCGCCAGCCATGGGAAGTCCACCCAAGATAATTTGATCGTCTTCCTCGTGGTCACTTGAAATCTCAATGACAGGTACAACATCGAGTCCGTCAATCGAGTCAGGACCACCTTCAAACAGGAGCTTAAGCTCTTCAAACAGTGGCTCGCCATTCTTCATGTAGACACGTGCAAGCTTCTCTTTCTAATATAGAAATAAGTAGACAAGAAAATTAACCAACCTGCATGAAGAGCTTAATAATGTAGTGTAAATCAGTTTAAAGTAAATATCTATATTTACAACTGAACCTCGCATATGAATTCCCATGCGTCATCAGAGCATTTGACTAGGTTGGTAATTGGGTTGTAGCTGACCCCGCTGAGATGTATGATCCAGTTGAAAACAAAATAATGACACTTCAACTTAAGGTGTTTCACAAAGCAAAATTTGTAGTTGAAGTTGGTTTGGAATTTTTGGTTCACATCTCTCATAGTCAAATAAATAGCTTTGTTGTTTGAGGCCCCTAATCGATAGCTTCCGAATAGAACTTCGTTGACTAGCTTTTCAACAAAGAAATACTCAACCTCCATGGTCCAAGAACCAATGTAGAAGACAGCTTCTTGGTCAATTGGTGCAAGTGGAGCCATTCTTAACAAATGCTGAAATTATGTCAATGCAAGTGAGGTTAAAGTTCATTAGTTAAGTCACAATTTATAAAAGATGGTTTGAGTATCTCTTGGTAGATTTTGTGTCAAGGCTTTCCTACAGACACAGCAGTATGGAAAATCAAGTCAATAGATATTCAAAGTTGAGTTATCAAATCTGCGTAGGGGATATATTCCCCCATACACTTTTACAGCCCTATTAATAAATAATTACTAACTTCCTTGGACAAGGGAATAAAATATCACATCAAGCTTCATATAACTCAAATACACAACAATCAACTATTGAAAATCTAATAACTTTGTCCTACATAAACAGCATTAATATGGATGATGGGATTGAGAGCAATTAGATTGGAGCATAGCACTGAACCAATTCAGAGAGTATTAAAGAGCTTTTAAGTGTCCATAGATAGTCATCATAAGTCATAAAGGGTAAAGCAATTACCTAGCCACTTGAATGCCAGAGTGACTTAAAAAGATCCAAGTGAAATAACAACTTCATATTTAGTGTGAGAATGGCATCCCAGAATAACCGCTCCAGCGCCAGCCGTCGAAGCGGTGCAACATCGCGATTTAATGAAAATGCTACCGACGGGAATGTTTGTTGTCCTTGTGGATACGCTATGCCTATTCAAATAGCTTCTACTCCGGGTCGTGAAGGGCGTCGTTTCAGAGCCTGCTCTGTAAGAGGGGTAAGTATGTTAGTTATAACTAGATCAATTCATATGAATAGTTAAGTCCATATTTTTTCCCAAAGAAGATGTTGAGAAAATAAAACGTACACCTGTGAATCATAGGCAGGAAAATGTGGGTTCTACTCATGGCTTGATGATGATCTCGTCAAAAATCGTCTTGAGGAAGTGATTGTCGATTTATTTGAGAGACTCGATGCATGTACAAAGGAGCTCGCATAAGAAAGGGAGAGAGCACATCAGATGAAGTGTTTCTTTTTATCAATCTTTATTGCATTATTTTGTGTCACATATATATGGACTCTTTTAACTTAATTAGCAGCAAACTATCGTTGACCTTCAAAAAATGTTTACCTGATGTAATAGCATCATTAATTGCTTTCGGTTGTGTAAAACATGTTCAAATGTTTAGCTACTATAATAGCATCTTTAACCGCTTTCGTTTATGAAAAACATGTTGTGTGCGACATTCAAATTAATGGAAATATGTGATAGTATAATGTCCATTACCGTAAAATTTGTTTAGATATTATAGTAGTGTCTCTAGTTGCTCCACAAATAAAATTCAGAAGGTCGCTCAATGTAGATCCATTTTAACCACATAAAAAATAACAAAAATCTAAATACACCTCAACAAACAGAAAGATTCAAGAGTTGGTTTGAAAATCGAAACAACATAGCTAAAATAATCCGATATCTCAGTTTATAACTAATTTAAATAAAAAGAGAAACAAATAAATTCAGACAAAAAAAGTAATCCGGAACCTGAATATAAACAGGATAAATTAATAAAATGACCAAATTAGGGAACCTAATTGGGTAAATAGTCAAACCATTTAATGGACCTTCAAAGGGGTAGAGGGGCGGCCGACTATTTGGTTGAATATGGGGATGGACGTGGTGATTTCAAAATAGAGATGTTCGATGGAGAGATCAATAAAATCTGAAATTGGATTCAATATGTGAGGCAATATGGAAAGATAATGGGAAATAAAGACTTACCATATTTGAAGAGATGATGAGCTTGGCTTCAAGGTCACTGATTCAAGTTGGAGTTCGCTGCCTGCTATTACTTGTGTTAGGAATTGGACATGTTCAAGGTTGATTCATCTTTAAATTGCTCAGTATGTGAGAAATGGAATGGGAGAATGAAGCATCACAGGTTTGAAGAACAGAATTCAAAATGGAAGAGTTAGGTTTGAAGATGCTTAACGGGACGAATAAGTGTTGAGTTGTTGAACCAAACATTATAATAAATGGGTTTCAGCCCATAGAAGTTTCCTTAACCAAACACATTATTACATAAACGTCTTAAGATAATATGGGCTGATTTGGCCCACTTATGTGATATGACTTATTATTAGTTTTCAACCAAATGAGCCCCTAGTATATTATGTTGATAATATATTATTTTACATATAAAATAACATAAAAGATTATATTTGCCTATTATCTATGTGATATACTACCTCTTTTTTTAGTTGTTCTTTTGAACTTGGATAAGAAAATTAAGGTGTGTGTGTGTGTGTGGGGGAGGGGGGGGGGGGGGGGAGGGGGCTGGATAGATAAATAAGTTCTCATCTAGATTTTATCTCTCATATCAAATCTCTTATTTTCTCACTCTTTACTTTATTGCCTAGTGATAGAGTGTATTGGAAATTGAAAATAATGGCTACTTTACAATGAAATCTGCCTACCAATTGGCAATTCATCTATATTCGGAACTTGGTATAACCTTGGCAGATTGGAGTAATCCTACTATGCATGGATGAAGCTCTGGAATATGCCGACCATCCCGAAGATAAAACACTCCTATGGAGGGCATGCTTTGATGCTCTCCCTACACAATCCAATTTGGTTCGCCGACATATGTCTGATGGTCCTTATTGCCACTGGTGTGGTGAGTCTGAAGAAACACCGGCTCACTTGTTCTTTCATTGCCCGACGGTTCATAGTGCGTGGGAAATGAGCCCAATTCGGTTGCATGTGACTGATTAGCCAAGAACCTTCCAAGTCGAATTATTGGATCTAATTTATGACTGGCCAAGTGTGGGACTTAGCCTCTGGCCTGGCATCAATTCTGCGATATATATTTGGAATGAATGGAACAAATATTATATGGAGGGTCACGACTTCAGCAGCTCGTGTGTGCCTACTTGGTTTCACCAGTTAGAGGTCATGCAGCAAGTCAATGATGACCAGCTGCCGAACACTACTCTGCCACGTCTAGGCCCCTCCGATTGAGCATAAGAAACTCAAATTCAATGAAAATGTATTTTATGACGGAACGGTTGGCATGTGTTTCATTGTTCGCGATGAACATGGAGATACACGTATTGTTGGTTCCCTGCATATTCGCGCCCAAGGGCTGACTATTTTACTTTATGCTCTTGCTTTACGATAATGTTGACCTTGTCCTAGGAAGCCGGTATGGGAAGTGTTATGATTGAGGGTGTTAATAAAATATTGATGAACTCATTAGAGAAGGGACTGATACGTACAGAGTATTGTGGACTTATTCTTGTTGATATTTATCTTCTAGATAATCCTCTTCATTGTGAGCATTTTGGCTTTGTACTTAGACGCTAATTATGTGGCACATGCTCTAGCTCATTGTAAGTTTTATATAGGCCATAATAGAGTTTGGATTGAAGATATCCCCTTGGATATCCATGTAATAGTACTTCGAGATGGAGGGTGTTTACCCACTTGATGATTTGAATGCAACGGGACTACCTAAAAAAAAACATTTTATGTTTCCATAAATTTTATATCTCCTATAATTAGATATGGCAAGTAAATGATTACATATGTTATTGGAATAATGATAGGGACAATATTGGAAGAAATATAGGAAAAAACTAAAAGAGCCATTTTAAAACAAAGCACAAAACCCAAAAGAACAACTAAAAAAATAGAGGTAGTATGATTCATTGTATCACTAGTATGGTACCCCTGAAAAATTTTCATTGGTCTGTTAAATTATCTTTCTTTTTTAATAGAAAAAGCGAATAATTTACTAATATATTAATTTTTTATTTTGTGATAACCATAATATTAGTTTTGAGTATAAGAAAAAATATCGGAGAGTTGTAAGTAACATTTGTAATGATAAAATAAAAATCAATTGTATTAGTAGAGCCAAAGCGTAATAAAATACAATAATGCAATAGTATATAAGAAGTTAATTTTTTCTTTTCTTCTTTTTTTTTTTTTGGTCCTTTTTTTTTATGTTTAAATTATAGTATGAGTAAAGTCCGGCAAGTAAGATGGACAAATGTAATAAGTAATTTTTTCTACAAAATGAATATTAATTAGGGCTACTCAAATATTTCAAAACAAAGTCTGCTAAAGAAAAGGAAGAGAACTAAAATTAGGGATTTGAAATAATGTGAATTATAATAATTTAAAATAGATTTTCTTGTAAAAATCTATAAGATTAAATTAATTGAGAGAATGTCACATGTTCAAGTGATTTTTCTTTTAATTATATAAAGGACATAAAATATTTTATATATATATATACACACATATTACATCATAATATATATATATACCTTATTATATAAGTATGATTTTTTTGTTTCGTCCAATTTTTGTAATGCCTATGATACCCTCCTATTAAAAATTAATAATAAAATATATATACATTACAATTTAATATCAATATCTATCCATACATATCTATGACCTAAGAAAATCAATAATTCCAACTAATTTAATATGAATATAAATCTAAGGGGATAATTAATTAAATGTAGCCATTATACTCCAACAAGGATTCAAGTCCGTCAAGAGTTTCTTTTCTTTTTCTCCTTTTCTTTTTCTTTTGTTTGTATCCACCTTATAAATATAGATTCCTTTTTTTTTTTTTTTTAAGAATTCGTATCCAGCCTTTCTATTTACCATATCAATTTAGAAACCCCAAATTATATAAATCTAGGTTCCAAGTACCACATATTTTGTCCGAAAAGAACTTGTCACCCAAGCAAACCCACATCTTTTGTCCCAAAAAGCAAACAAATCTCTCTAGAATGTGCCACATCGATGCTATACATTGATCGAAGGTATGTATATGAATTTTTTATTACATTATCACTGTATATCTTCTCTTTGATCTGTCCGACGGTACCAGTTGTGTAATTTTTATTAGTTGTAAACTTGATGTTGAATGCCAATATATTTTTTATCCTTTGTTTCTAGACTCAAATTTGGACAGATATGATGTTTAAGATCCTATTCTTGAATTTAGATTGTTGAAATACGTTTGATAGTTATATATATTTTTTACATTAATTTTTGTAAAATTTCACATATTTTGCAAATCGAAAGCCCCCTAAAAAGAGATCTTGAGATAAGTATCAATTTGCGATATCAAGTAATCAATTTGTGGTATCTCTCCAAAAGCAAAATAAATAAGACCCCCAAAACAAAAATAAATAAGAAGCGCTAAACACCGAATTTGTAATGCAATGCAATAAACATCGTCAGATTCAGGCGTCAAAGCATCATTGGGCATGGAACAGATCGAAGCAAGAAAATCAACGACATGTTGGGATTCTATGTTGGTTTTTTTATTTATTTATCTAAATATGTAGTTATTTGATTCGATTTAAAGTCGTAATATGATTTAGCTAATTTATGCTTTTAATATTAAATTCTCATTTTGATTGGTCAAAACTCAAAATCAACCTCAATTATCTTTTAGGGAGCATATTTAGTTTAATTGTTGGAGAATCTTTGGAGAGATAGTCCATATAGTTCTTTTTCTTCTTTCCGTTTACCATAAATTTTATATTAAGACATAAATTTACCTTTTGTGCTTCAAGATTTAATTAGTGTCATATTTCAAAAAGGTATAATGTTTTACTTTTTACTAATTAGTTTAATGAATGTGATGCCATGATTTTGTTCTTACTGATTAAGTAGAATTCATTTTTCCTAGATGAGTAATGTTTATCGAGCAAGAAAGCTTGCTTTGCAGAAAATAAAATATTCCAACCTCAGTCCAGCCGAGAAGAAAGAATATAAAGATAAATTAAAGTTGTAGAAAACAAACGAAAGAGAGAGGTTGCAGGTTCCACGTATTCTAACTTAAGTCGCAACAAGAAGGAAAAATATAAAGATAATGTTTTGGAAAATAGACGAAAGCGACTAGCTACATGTTATTCAAAAGCACATTTCTTTTAATAGGATCAACAACTAATGAATTTTCTCTATCTGAAATGCATGAGCTAAGAAAAGTGCCTGAGTGCATTCATTGTGGTGCTACAAAATTTGAATATGAGCCTCCCACATTTTGTTACGATAATGGAAAAGTCAAACTTAACCTGTTGAATTACCGCAAGAATTATACGAATTATTTATGTCAAACTCACAAGAGGCTATTGAGTTCCGAATGAATATTCGATTTTACAATTCCATATTCTCATTTACTTCATTTGGTGTTAAACTGGAAAAGGAGCTTGCATCAGCTAGACGTGGAGTTTTTACTTTTTGTGTACAAGGAATGATTTATCATAATCTTCCTGGATTCAAAACAAATGAAGGAAAGCCACACCATTTTCAATTATATTTTATGGAAACTCAAAATGAAGTTGAAAATAGAATGAAATCAATTCTTATGTATCAGAAGATTTTGTGAGGAAGATCATAAAAATTATGGATGAAAATACATATGCTCGAATTTTTCGAAGATTGGAGGAGTATTCTTCTTTAGATGATGTTCAACTGCATATTTCGAAAGATGTAAAATTGGATCAACGAGTGTATAATACCCCAACTTCAGATCAAGTTGCAGCTATATGGATTGAAGGCAACAATGATAATATAAAATTTGAACGAGACATCGTAATTAATTCACATTTGGGAGATCAATTCAGGATAATGCATTGTTATGGATGTTATGACCTGCTGCAATATCCATTACTTTTTCCAAGAGATGAAACTAGATGGCACCAGAATATTCGAAAAGTTATTGCTATGATTTTTGTTAATTCGTTATTATTATATTATACTTTAATGCATTGATAAACATATACAATGTAAATTTCTTTAAATATTTTATTAAACAAGAGTTAAAATTCATGAAACATTCATATTTTACTTTGTTGTTTATGTAGTGGCAAATTAATTCAAATATTTTCTCAATTGAAATTCTAATTCCGGAACAATACCATTTTGACCAGAGAAAATTCAGCTAATGGACAACAGTTCCCAAATATCAACATTATCTACTGCCGAGGATATAATATCTCAAGAACAAAAAGGTACGTATTTATTTCCAAATTAATAATTTTTTTCATTTGGAAACACTAATTTTTTAACTTATATTATTTCTGATAACAATTGTAGGAAAAGGAAGTGATGAGAAAGTTTCATGTAGAGAGTACAACTGTTACAAGTTTCAGATTACAAATTCAAGGCAATCTGTTAGCAGGGAGATTGCTCCAACAATATGCAGTTGATAATTATATAAAATTGGAGACTATAAGAGTAAATTATTTTAGGCTACATCAAGAAGATTTAAGATCTGAAATATACCAAGGAATCATGGATAGTGTTTTCAAAGGTGAAATAAGAGGTAATCTAGTTGGATAGAGAATTGTTCTCCTTGCGACATTTATTGGTGGTCCAAGAGATATGCGACGAAGATATCTTGATGCACTGGCATTGGTCCAAAGATTTAGAAAATCAGATCTATTTATCTCAATGACATGTAATCCTGATTGTAAGGAACTTCAATAAAAATTCTATAATGGGCAACAAGCACAGGATCGTCCAGATTTAACTACGAGAGTGTTTTGTGAAAAATTGCAAGATTTGAAAGACCAATTATTCAAGAAAGAGATCTTTGGAAAATTAGTAGCACATGTTCTTGTTGCTGAATTTCAGAAAAGAGGATTACCACATGCACATATACTTATAATTTTCGCATCTGAAGATAAAATTATTATTGCAGATCAATTTGATCGATTTGTTTGTGCGGAGCTGCCTGATCAAGAAAACTATATAGAGTTATATGAGTTAGTGAGGAAACATATGATGCATGGACCATGTGGAGATAAAAATCCTAAAAATTCTTGCATGGTGAAGGAGATTGTAAATGTCACTATCCGAGACCATTTTGTAATAGCACAATACAAGGGAAAAATGGTTATCCAACATATAGGAGAAGGAATAATAGAGTCGTAGCCAAGGTTCGGAATGCCGAATTGGACAATCAATGGGTAGTTTATTTCAATTCATATTTATTATCTTGATATAATTGTCATATGAATGTTGAGATATGCTATGGTATAACTGCAATGAAATGTTTGTGTAAGTATGTCTACAAAGGTCATGACAGGGTGACAGTGATACAAAATGACGACAAGAGCCTCATTGATGAAATCAAACAATTTCAAGATGCTCGGTGGGTAAGCTGAAGAGGCCATGTGGAGAATTTTTTAATTCAATTTGAATGAAATCTACCCAGTAGTTATTAACTTGCAACTCTATCTACCAAATAAACAGTGTGTCACTTATTAGAAAAATTAAAGTTTGGAAAAAAATACTATATGAGGATTATTATTCAAAGACAATGATAAAGGAGTATTTTTCAATGTGCACTAAAGAATAAGAAAAAAAAAAGCAAAAAAGTATCTTTATAGAGAATTTCCAGAGCATTACGTATGGGACGGGAAAGATAGATGTTGGAGAGAGGGAGGCAGAAAAAAGAGGTTATTGGACGTATTATTGCATCAAATCCCAGTGAAGGAGAAATATATTATCTGCGGTTACTCTTGAATAATGTGAGAGGACCAATTTCTTTTGAAGATTTGTTGACAATAGGTAGTATCTGTTGCTCCAGTTTTAAAGAAGCGGCTAAAAAAGGAGGATTTTTAGAAGCGGATCAAAGTAACTATGAATGTTTAAATGAAGTTGTTACTTTTCAAATGCCATATAAATTTTGAAGACTTTTTGCTATTATATTGGTATATTGTGCACCAAAAGATGTCAGAATTATATGGGATACCTAATTCAATGCATTATCTGAAGATTTCATAAGAGAGGCAAATACTTCAGTCACTTTGCGAGTATAAAAAACATTGAAAAGTAGTATCGGAAGAAATATAAGTTCGTATGATCTTCCAAACAATCTTATTTATGATGATAACTTGGAAGACAATTTTTGTAGAGAAATTAGAGAAGAACTATTGATTGAACTTCCGCTCGAAGATCAAGAAGCAGAACTAAAGCTAATTAATGAACATAAAAAAGCTTTTTTAGATATTTTGGAGTATATAGATAAGGAAAATGGTGGTATTTTTTTCGTCGATGGTCCATGTGGGACAGGGAAAATATTCTTGTACCATGCTTTATTAGCTCATCTTAGATCTAAAGGTCTGATTGCACTTGCAACCGCAACTTCAGGAGTGGCAGCCGCAATAATGCTAAGGGGAAGAACAACGCACTCGTGCTTTAAAATACCAATAAATGCAAATGAAAGTAGTGAATGCTCAATTTCTAGACAAAGTGTAGCTGTGGAATTATTGTGCAAAGCAAAGTTGATTATATGGGATGAAGCACCAATGGCCAAACGATGGGCAATTGAAAACGTAGATAAATTACTTCAGGATATAATGGAAGATGATAAAGCCTTTGGTGGAAAAGTGGTAGTATTCGGTGGAGTTTCAGACAAGTATTACGTGTTATTCTGAAAGCAACAATTCTTCAGACAATTTATGCAAGCATGGTCAAGTCAGATTTGTGGTTTAAAATGAAGAAACTAACGTTGTCTACAAACATGAGATAAAAAAATGATCCAAACTTCAGCAAGTTCTTACTAAGATTTGGAAATGGTGTGGAAAGAACAGATAAAGAAGGCAACATAGCTATTCCAGACGCCATGGTTATTAAATATGACAATAAAAAGGATTCAATTCAATTTCTAATCAAAACTATTTTCCCAGACTTAAATAAGAATGCGAAGTCAGCTAAATACATGTCAGAATGTGCAATATTAGCAACTACAAATGAACAGGTAGATAAGTTGAATGATGAGCTAATAACTATGTTCTCCGGTGAAGTGAAGACTTCTAATAGTTTTGATGTAGGGATTGACGAAACAGATAAACACTATGGAGAGGAACTTTTAAACAGTTTAACTCCAAATGGCTTACCTCCTCATAAATTGGTATTGGAAAAAAAATTGCCCAATTACTCTTTCAAGAAATTTGGATCCATCAAACGATTTGTGTAATGGTACATGAATGGTATGTAGAGACTTTAAGAATAATGTGATCGATGCAGAGATAGTGTTTCAACATACTAGGAAACATGTATTTATACCAAGAATACCACTTTCACCAGCTGAAAATGAAGGATATCCCTTCCAGTTTAGATGCAAACAGTTCCCAGTTAGACTTTGTTTTGTAATGACTATAAACAAAGCTCAGGGACAAACAATACCAAACGTTGGATTTTACCTACCAAAATTCGTAGTTTCTCATGGACAATTATATGTGGCCCTATCCCATGGAACTTCAATGTTTACCACCAAAGTATTGATTAAACCAACTAAAAAAGATGAAACTGGTGGAACATGGACTAAAAACATTGTCTACAAAGAAGTCCTTAACTCAGGTAAGAATTTCTTTTAAAATATTTGATTTTATTCATATCTATACATATGCGTATGACCTTTGGTTACATTTTCTTTTAGTTGGAACAACAAATTTATGAGAAGCATGAGACAAGTACTTAAAGAAAATGATTATTCAGGTTTTTGTGTGTTTAATTTCATACTTTTATTTCAAATAACATTTTGCAACATGTGATCCCAATTTCATTAATTTGATATTCATTATTCAGATTATAGAACACCTAAAGAGATCTCAACAAGGATTATGAGGTAAAGACGTTATTGATTAAATTAAGATGTGTTTTCCCTGATTGTATCTTTCAAGGTTGCAGAAAACACTATTTTTTTTAGTTTTGAGAAGCAAGTAGTAGTTTCGAACAAAGAAATTTATGTGACCATAATTTTGTATCATATTTTATATTTACAACCTATATGTAAGCTTGCGGTATGATACGTGGGTGCGTATGTTATTTGTCAATCAATTTTGACATTTATTTATTGATTTTGTTAAATTTCTATCAAATCATGTGAAATTAGTATTATTTTTATAATTTCAATAAATTGTTGATTTGGGTGTGTCAATGGTTGCACGCCTTCGAACGTTGACATATTGAATACACATTCACTTTTAAAGAAATATATTAATCTATCACAATATTCTTTTCCCCCAAATAACATATCCTAATTAGTATAGAAGATATTGAATATCTATATATTCTATAATATCTTAATCCAAATATTACAGTAATAAATTATAGACCAAAACTTGTGTTTCCGGTAATAAATTATAGACAAAAACTTGCGTGTGGCGATCTCGCGGATACTGTTTCGTGTAAAAGGTCTATTATATTACTAAGTAATAACTTGATCCCCATATCCAAGTCTTAACTGGTACACGTATTTATGCATGCATAATAGGTCGAATTAAGTGTGTATTTAATGACATTTGCATGTATAATTGAACGTGTATTGCTCATATTTGTATTATTGGGCAATTCGACGTTGTTTGACTTGTTTTGAAGTTATTTGGGTAAATATAAATCGAAAAGTTAATCTCGACTGAAGATGGACGAAGAAACAAGTCTCGCAAGTCTAAAATAAAGCAAAATTGAGCCAAGCCTAAGGAAGCTGAGCTCGGCCGAGATAATCAGGCTCGGCAGAGACAAAAGAACAGTGGAAAATCATATTTTTAGCTGGAGAACTGGCTCGGCCGAGAATTAGAATTCTATACATGGCTCTCGGTCGAGACACAAATCTGATCAAAACAGGATTTGCTCGAAAATTGCCTTCTCAAGCCCAAATTAGGCTTAATTCAACCTCATCTATAAAAGGAAGACCCCAAGTCCAAAAATAGAACTTGGACATGGATTTTGGAGCGTAGACTAGGGAATTTCAAAGAGCATGAAGAATCAAGATTCGGCATCTCGGGCTTTCTAGTTTTATGTCTTTCATTATTAGTTTGTTCTTAGCCATCATTATGATTGGCTAAGTTTTTTAATTTCCGTCTTTAACTATGTTGAACCCTAAAAAGATGTTTTCGTAGTTTTTACCGTAATTGTTTGATTAATCTATGTCTTGGGATTATTTATGTTATTTGATTTCTTTATATCTTTTATATGTTTGTTACTTGGACTAATCACCCAGGTATTAAGCATATAATTGTTGTTAGGCCGTAATTCATAATACGTAATTGTTATGAAATTATGTCTATGAGTAGTAATAGTGAATAAAGTAAACTTAAAGGGTGACAAGGATTAGCAAAGCGTACTTTTAATGAGATATTGAGTATGAATATATGTTCAGAATAATTTTAATGATAGACAATAATAATAATTATAAAAAAATGTGCTCACATGCAACATACGTGTTCATTGCTCGTATATATATACACAGACACTAACCGGGTTACCCAATTACCTGTGAGCAATCTATTATTGGACAGATAGAGTATAGACGAGTCATACCAGTACCTTCCCCAATAGGAGTGGCAATGGGGCGGGTCAGGGCAGGTTTCAACATTCATGTCTCTGCCCCGTGAAGATCAGGGTATAATCGGAGCGGGGTCAATCAGAGGTCAATCGAGGTCGAGGCAAGGTCGAGTATCTCCATTGAATTAATTTTTACTTTTAAAAAATATTTTTATTTATAATCTTATACTATAACTAATTATTGTGTATATTTCTGTTGAATTTATGTGTCATATTTAATGATACACTAAAAATTTATACAACATTACTAGATAAGATATATTTTTCATGTTACAATAATCTTTTATATACATATTCAATATAAATATAGTGAATATATATATATATAGGTTATTTAAAAATTGGGGTGGGGATGAAATACTCAGGGCGGGAAAATTCCAACATGTCCCCGTCCCATTGTCATAGTCGGGACAGGGACTCTTCACTGTGTTTGGGACGGATATCATACACCATTGAATTGATGCGTAGATATATATAAATCAAAATAATATTAATCTTTGATTTTATATCTTCACGCCAATCCAATAATACATGGTGTATATGGGTATTACCTACTAGGTAGGGGAGAAAAAACCCCAGTTGAGGTTCGGAGCACTTTATCATCTGGCAAAAACTCGTATGTGACCGTCACACGGTGGTCACACGGAGTGACAGGAAAAAGTATCAATTTTTGTGGTAAAAGTATCACATTTATCTGTAAAAGTATCACTTTTTTTTAACAAAAAAAAAATCACTTTTTGTAGCAAAAGTATCACCTTTATCTGTAAAAGTATCAATGTAGTAAAAGTATCACATTTTCTTGTAAAAGTATCACTTTTTTCTGTAAAAGTATCAATATTTTCTGTAAAAGTGCATTCCGTCACACGTGTGACCGTTCACACACAAGACTCACTCTTATCATCTTTATTACCCAATACTACAGGCCAACCACCGCCTCTCAGGCAAAACATTTGCCAAAATGCTGAAGATTTTTCTTTTTCTTTTCCTTTAGAGCACTTTATAGTTTAGGATGATTCTATGGTACCATAATGGTACCGGTATCACTATGAGATAAAAATGACATGATATATGATTTAGTGGGTTCCTCATATTTAAATACATATTTATTTTTCTCTTATTGATATCGGTACCACAGTGGTACTGGTACCGAAGTTGGACTCTATAGTTTATGAACACTAAAGATATATTTGTTTTGAATTATCCTCAATTTATTAGGAAATTCAATTCCAATAAAATAAACTTATATACTCCGTCAGTCAATAACTCACTCTCCAACCTTAAGCAAATGCAATCTAAATATTTAGCCCCTCGTACATCGAGTTATTGGATGCGAACTATATAAATTTGTATTTGTATGACTAGGATTGATCATTATGTACCAAATGTCAAGTAACAAGAAAAAATAATTATGGAAAGAGACATCTTTTGGAATCGCTTTAAACTGATGCTGACGAGAAAAATTATTAAGGACTCCCTCCGTTTCGAGATAATTTGCACACTTTTTTTTTTAGATGCCCCAAAATAATTTGTACACCTTTAAAAATGAAGTTTATCTTACAATCTCCACCCTTAAAATCTTCACCCTCAATCTTCATCTTTGAAAAAATCAACTAAAAAATAAAAAGTAACTATTTCTTATTCTACGTGTCGGGAGGAGTGTGCAAATTATCTCGGAATAAAAGAAGTATTATTTAATAATTAATATACAGAAGAATCAAAGGCGTCCCTTTTAATAAATGAACATTTTAATTTTCAGTACTTGCAGTCAAATAATTGCACCAAGCTAGCAGTTCCACTATATTGTCGGTAGACATTTTAGGTCTTTGGTATGATCTCATATACTATTTCCCAAGCCTCAATGATATTGTTCTTACTATAAGTATTGTTAACTTAGTATTTTCTTACAATAGTATATATATGTCGTGTTTGGTAATGATTAACTCAATCCGTTGAAAATTGAGCCAAATTGATTTGTGTTTAGGTTGTTAGCAATATATTACGAACGACAAAACATCACTCATCAATTCTCTAACGAACTTTTACATACATCATAAATCTAACTCATTCCAAACACACATTTTAATCAATATTCAATCATTCTCTAACTCACTCTTGCACACATCACATCACTTTTCTCACGTTTTAGAATATAAACAAACTTCAATTCAATCTCCAACCAACAAAAATAAACACTCATTTATTTAACCCAACCTACTTTCCCCACTTTATTTTCTTCAACTTACAATACTCTAACCACCTCCAACCATAAACAAATACAATCATGGTACTTTTATTTGGGGAAGTCGAAAAAGGCAAACTATTTTAGGGGGCTAAAATTAATATAGAAGTTTAAAAAAATTATCTCCATCATTTTTCACGTTATCTTTTACTATTTAGCATGAAATGCTTAATGAAAATGTTCATGCTCCATATTTATAATGGGTAAAAATTAATTATACATTGTTGATATATAATTTTTTAGTACTCTGTCCATTTATAAAAGAAATATTAGATTTTTAGGTGAAAATTAAAAAATTATTGGATGAACAAAAATACCCCTAAAATCTATTCTTATAATCTTAAATTTATTTTTTGTCTAATAGAAAGAATACATAATTTAAGTACTAATTATATTATAAGATTTATAGAAAATTTTGTTTAAATTTACGGACAATATTAGAAGAAATAGGAAAACATATAATGATGTTGGGGCACTGTAATGTGGTTTTGCAACAAAATCCTAAGAAGAGAGAGAGAGGCGGAGAGAAGGTACGGAAAAGGAGACAGGGTTAGGAGCATTAATTTGGTAGCCATGCTTTGACCCTATACATATCTGGAAAATGTCCTTTTAAGTTTAGGTCGAAGGTTTATTAGTATAAGCTCATAAAGACAAACAGTTGGTTTTTAAGTTTTTAGAGCCATGGGATGTGCAACTAGTCTACATTCATGTATTTTCTATTTAACTCAAATACTTTATTCACCGTTTTTGTATTTAACATAAAAATAATACCAGGCCCATAATAGAGTCAATCCATTCTCTTAACTACCATTATATATTTAAAATAAACCATAATTGACGCCCTATTAAACTAGGGATGCTTTTATTAAGTAAAGAGAAAAAAATATATATCTAGAAGAGTTTATGGCCAAAAAAATAATTTTTCTCTAGTAACTTTTTCTGTACTGATGGTAGGGCAGCGGATGAAAAATCGTTCGGAATCGTCGGAGGCTTATTCTTAAATGGAGAACCCACAGATGGATTTTCCTTACCTTTCTTACCTTCTGTAAGCATGATCTATTAGGAATGAATCGATCCAACTGCAGCAAAACATTATTCAAATGCATTAAAGAATAGTCACCAAGTAAAACCAATCTATATTACTTGCTACTCTCGGAAATGGATGAGTAGATATGGCACAACGCTATTATACATATAGATTTATTAATTAAAACAAATTCTTCATCAAGTCTAGGCTGTTAGAACTCAATTCTAATAACCAATATTTACTATTGCAAAACAAACCATACTATTATCGGCTTACATGATTGTGCTTCGAGGGTTTGTACTCACCATTCCCCACCCGGCCATATATATTTCTTTATCAAACTAAAAATCTTATAACTCAAACAATGTCTTCAAGTACAAGATTTTCTAACCATTATGGAACATCATTATCCATCCAAATAAAGGGATCGATACATGAAAAAGAAAAATAATAACATGCTAGACTATGCGCAACACTATTACAATGGCGTTGCATATAAAATAAGTTAGCCCTATCCATGTAGCACCTAATATCCTCCACCAAAATACCACAATAGTCCAATAAACCCTCCTGCCCCTTTGTTAGAGAGAATAATTGATCACCCTTCAAATAGGTGAGTCTGTTCTTCTTCTAGATATAATTGATATGTACAGATTTACAGGGAAAATAAAATCTCAACAAATCTACAAGATTTACACCATATATTTTATACAATATAAATTACATAGACTTAGGCTTTATATCCTTATTACCCCCCCTTCTAGCGTTGCGTGAGGTGTAGGCAAACGCAAAGCTTGGACCACAAAACCTTAAAAGCAAGTCGTGAAAGACTCGTTGTGAAAAATATCAGCAAGTTGGAGATGAGACAATACAAATTTGGTAGTCAATTTTCCAGTGGAAACAAGTTCGTGAACAAAGTAATAATCTATGTCATGGTGTTTAGCTCTCTTGTATGCAACCGAATTTTGACTCCAAAATGGCACTTTTGTTGTCACATAAGAGAAGTACTCGACCAAAAGGCAATACACGTAACTCACGAAGCAAGTTAATAAGCCAAACTAACTCAACAGTTGCATTAGCCAAGCCCCTATCTTCTAATTCACAACTCGAGCGAGACACTATTGGTTGTTTCTTAGCACTCCAAGAAACAAGATTACCTCCTAGAAAAATCGAATAGCCATATGTAGACCGACGCGTGTCAACACACTGGCCCAATCGGAATCAGCATATCCTACAATAGAAGGGTGCCCTTAACATATCTCAAAATATGTTTCTCCGCCAAGAAATGATCATCAATCAGGGAATGTAAGAACTGAGTAACAAGATTAAAAGAATATGAGAGGTCCGGATGAGTGATGGTAAGATACTGCAATGCACCTACAACCAACCGATGCATAGTAGGATCATGAAAAGGCTTACCATCACGAAGAAACGATTCACCAGGAACTAAAGATGTAGCAATAGGTTTGGAGTCCAAAAGTTGAGCACGCTCCATAATATCATGGGCGTACTCAGTTTGCCCAACAATCAAGCCATTAGAAGTGTAAGATATCTCAAGCCCAAGTAAGTAATTAAGGAGGGCCCAAATCCTTAATAGCAAATTCAGTATGATTTCGAGCAATGAAGCGCTTAAGAAGTAAACAGTCATTTTCTGTCACAATAATATCATCGACATATAATAAAAATAGATGACAGATGTACCTCACAAAAGAAAGAATAATGAAGAATCATAACGACTTTCATGAAATCCCAAGCTTAGGAGAAAAGTGTTGACGCGTTGGAACCAGGCAAGAGGAGCATGACGGAGGCCATAAAGAGCCTTCTTCAATTTGTAGACCTTATTAGGGAATCGAGGATCAACGAATCCTGGGGGTTGAGCCATGAAGACAGGCTGCTGAAGACCTCCATTTAGAAATGTATTCTTTACATCCAACTGATGAAGAGACCATCCATGCTGAACCGGAAGGGCCAAAATAACCCGAACTATGGCAGCTTTAACAACTGGGACCAAAGTATGATGAAAATCAGTTTCGGGTATCTGAGTGAAGCCTTGAGCAATGAGACGAGCCTTGTGACACTCAATGGAACCATCAGAGTGGTACTTTATGCGAAACACCAATTTTGAGCCAACGATGTTCGAATTAGGAGGGCAAGGCACCAAATCCCAAGTCTGATTAGACCGTAGGGCATTAATTTCCTCCTGCATTGGAGATAGCCATGTAGGAGACTTCATGGAAGATTTAAACCCTCGAAGCTCAGAAGTAGCATCCAAAGCTGAAAGAAAAGCAGTCGATGTTAAATCAACTAGATAACGAGGCTTGAATATACCAGATTTTGTACAAGTAACCATATGATGAGAAGGAGCAGAAGCTAGTAAAGCCTGCTAGACAACAACTGGCGGAATAGTGTTATCAGGAGGAGACAAAGGCTCGGCATCATGCAAAAGCGGGATCGGCCAGTGGTGGATTCATGCAGGAGGTTCAATATCAAAGCAAGGACCACAAGTTTTGGAGTGCATGGGATGTATGGATTACTCACATGAGGCGGAAGGTGCATGCATGCATGGAGAAGGACCTGTACATCCAATAGAGTGTGCCAAGGAAGGTGAGCAAAGATCTTCCAAGAATTTTATAATATCAAGGTCGTAAAAATTTGTAGGAGCCATTCTTACCCAAGAAAGGAAAAAAAAGCTCATAAAAAACAACATGACGTGTAATGAAAATATGGGAAGACTCGGGATCAAGACATCGAATTTGTAAGCACTACTATAACCAAGAAAAATGTATGGTCGACTGCGAGGACCAGTTTATTAGTAGCATAATCTCGTAAGTACGGAAACACACAACATCCAAAAGGCTTGAAATTAGCATAAACAGGTGCAGCACCAAATAACAATTCATATCGTGACTTGTTCTCTAAAACAGACGAAGGAAGTCTATTAATAACATAGATTGTTGTGGCAAAAGCATCAAACCAAAAAGAAGCCGAGGCATGAGAATGAAACATCATAAAGAGACTCATTTCAGATATATGATGATGTTTTCTCTTATCCCGACCATTCTGTTGAGGGGTATATGGGCAGGAAAGACGATGATGAATTCCATGCAGACCTATAAAATCATTAACGTGAATATTAACAACTCAGAACCGTCTCAGTTTAAAAAACTTTCACAGTTGAAGATTGATTGCCATACTAACTGTGAAAACGTACCAATGTATAAAAAAATCAAGACTTAGCACATAAGGGATAGATCCAGGTAAATCTAGAGAAACCATCAACAAAGGCAACATAATATCTATATCCATCAGAAGTTGGAATAGGTGCAGGACCCCCGAAATCACAATGCACCAAATCAAGCAAATTAGAAGCACGTTTTTCATTTAACTCAAAAGATAATCGTTTACTTTTTGCCAATTGTTATGAAGAACAAACACCGGGATTAGGCATCAGAGATGTAACAGATAATTATCCAAACTTGTTTAAGAAAGAAATAATGAAAAATGGGACATGCCCCAGGCGTAAATTACATAAATCGAAACTAGCCTTCAAAACTTTGGTACGAACAGCAGCAACCAAAGTTGGACTCTCGCGATCCAAAACATATCAACCCTTATCATATCTCCCTTCTGCCAGAATTGCCTTTGTTACTCGATTCTGAATCGAAAAATATTTATCAGAAAACACAACATCAACCGGATAATCAGATGTTAATTTACTCATAGATAACAATTTTTTAATGATGTAAGGCACAACTAAAACATCACGCAGACGCACATCATGAGACAGTTTACGAGTACTAACATGCAAAATATCTAAAGCATCCCCATTACCGACAATGACGGAACCATTACCAAAGTATGGCTAAAAAGACTTCAAAGCGGAAGTCTAAGCAGTCATGTGGGCAGAAGCACCGGAGTTAACATAACAATCGGGAGTAGAGTCAGTAATATTTAGGGGTGGGCATTCGGTAAAACTTTACAACCAAGTAGGAGTCAATCGACCGCACATTTCGTATTAAGCAAACCAGAGGTTTCTATCAGTTTAGAGACCGGTCAAGCCAAAGTCTTCCAATCTCGAATCACGTGCTGCTTACAAGGCCTTGAACGCCCCTTTACCACCCGTGTCTGTCGAGTGGTCGTACCTCTGACGAGTAAACTGGCGATATAAAGCGTGAATTATTGCCTCCTGTAGATGTAGAAAGCCTTCTGCCAGCCCTAAGGCAAAGAAGTCGTCGAGGATACCTACAGGTTGTCATTGAAGCGACGGTTCTTTTCAATGTGGAAGATCACTATGGCCGACTTAATACCTAATTGTTCTTGTTTTGGGCAAGAAATTGGATCGCTTTATTGGTCGAAAAATGCATTCCAAAAAGACGTCGAAATCTTGCATGCAATGGACCCGAAAAAAGAAAAAGATTCATTCGAGGCATATCGCACCAAGATATGGTCTCGTAAACCAAATTTTTACCGTAAAGCCGAATCGAACCGAACTGAAATTTCGGTAAACTGAACCGAAATTTCATATAATCTCTAAAACCGAATACAGAACCGAATTAATATATTCCGGTTTGGTAAAAATCAAAATATTTTGGTTCTCCATTTCGATTTTCGATAAAAAAAACTGATGTTTTTAAAAAAAAAAATGCTACTTTTAACCGAAAATTTTGCTCATTTTCCTTTTTTTTTTAACTCTTAAGTTTGTGTATTATACTTTTATTATTTCATTTCCTTGAGATAGTGGGTACTAATTAAATTGATTTGAGACAATTATTTAATCTAATGGCATATAAAAGCCCAAATATGAATATAGAATGCCCAATACAAAAAGAATATATGTATATTAGCAGCCTCTATTCGGTTTTCGATAAAAATCAAATTACTGTTCGGTTTTTACTAAATCGAACCGAATATCAAAATGTTAAAAAATAAAAAACCGAATTTACTCAGTTCGGTACTTACCGAATTGACGGTATCAGTTCGGTTCGGTCGGTAAAACCGAAATGTGCCCACCCCTAGTAATATTGCAGGAATAGTTGAAAACCTGAGTAAGAATAGCGGTGGAGGCAACAGCTTGAGCATTAAGAAATTGAGGACACTTGTTCGCATAATGTTCACCCCCGACAAATCTAACAATGAAGGACATAGGGTTTGTGCCCCGCACATCCATTGTCGCCTGGGTTGCGACCATCTCGCTAATTGGTCGAACTATTGCCCGAATGGGAGCGAAGACCTGTATTAGAGCCACCTTTCTATCCCAAACTGTAGTCATCATTACAAGAGGTAGATGACGAACCTCTCTGTCCAGAATAAGTCATATAGTATCCATGATTACCATCTGCAAGAAAGGCTGCTTGAGCCTAGATAACCCCCTTCATCGACCTGTTCATGATCTCAAATTGCTTAGCTTGATGTTGTAAAATCTGAGCAGAGGGCAGGTTGGGTAACGCCGTACGAGTGTTTGCAAATCCAGAAAAGAAGGGACCCAGACCATAAAGAAAGGCATGGCTCATTTCCAACTTGTGAGGTGATGTTCAATTTCATCAAGTGAGCCTATACTTTGTAATATGGTGTGTTGGGAATGTGGAACCGGAGTCAGGGAGTGGAGAACCGGCGGTTTAAACTGGGTTTTAGTATCAAGAAGACAAACTGGTCATGAGCAAACCGGGTTCGAGTTAGGTAGTGTAACTGTCATTTGTGACGAAGCAGATTCAGTTAGTGACGACGCGAAACCGTCACATTTGTCCTGTAGCTCAGCGTGAACTTCTTACGGCTATAACTTCCTATCCAGTTGTATTCGAGCTTCAAGCCATATATCATTGTAAAGCTCTCATTGAGGAGAAGACAACCATATAGCATTATCTCCTGTACTTTAGATTAGAGAGAGTATTTAGAGATAGAATGTGTGTTCCCTAATTCGCATTCAGAATTGGGCATTTCATTTCTTGAGCTATTTCTCTGTAATTGATTGAAGTTCTTAGTGGATTGAGGTGTGCCTTGCCTCCGTGGATGTAGTTCATATTGAACGAACCACGTTAAAACTGCGTTTGATTCATTTCTATTTTCTGTTCTGTGTAAGCTGAATTCGGCCACAACTCTGGCCGAACTGAGGGTGTGAATTCGGAGTATATTTCTCAACTTTGGCCGGACAAGAGAGAGTGTCTTCGTACGATTTCCAAGTTCTTTGGTGTTGTGTGTTCTTGAGTTGTTTTCACTAACAAGTGGCGCCGTCTGTGGGAAACAACTCTCACAGCTTGAAGAAGGGAAGGAATGGCTGGTATGAAGATGGACTTTGAGAAGTTTACAGGGAGAAATGACTTCACACTATGGAAGATCAAGATGAATGCAGTTTTGGTTCACAATGGCCTTGATCTTGCTTTGATACCTCTTGATTCTTGGGAAGCCAGTGAGAAACCCAACTTTGTATCCGTGGATAAGAAAGCCCTCAGTCTTATCTTTCTGTGTTTGGGTGATAAACCGCTAAGAGAGGTCTCAAGATGCAAGAGTTCCTTAGAAGCATGGAAGAGGTTGGAAGATTTGTATCAATCTAAGTCAGTTTCCAACAAGCTGTTCTTAAAGCAGAAGATGTTGGCCTTCAAGATCACTGAAGATAAGGTAATTTCTGACCAACTTGATGAGTTTATTAAGATGGTTGAGGAATTGGAAGACCTGGATGTGAAAGTGGAGGAGGATGATAAGGCATTGATGGTGTTAAACATTCTTCCAAAATCCATGGAAAGTTTTAAGGATGCCTTGATGTATGGGAGAGATGAGCAGCTATCTTATGATGGGATAGTGAAGGCTCTGAGGTCTAAATGCTTCTAGACTCAAGATGATAAAGGCATGGTGCAATCTGGAGAAGGTTTGAATGTTAAATTCAAGAAACCTGGGCAAGGGAAGAAGGGGCAGAATTCTAAGGACTTCAAAGCGGGAGATTCTAATCCAAAGAAAGGAAATGAATGGGTTGAGAAGAGGAAATGCTTCAAGTGCAAGCAGCCTGGTCACTTGAAGAAGGATTGTCCTAAAAGAAACAAGAAAGGTGGAAACCAAGGGGCAGAAGCTGCTGCCATTGACCTTCAAGAAGATCCTCCAGAGGTATTGAATGTTACTGAATCAAGAATGGTGAAAGAATGGGTCTTGGACACAGGCTGCTCCTTTCATATGTCTCCACACCAGTCATGGTTTGATGAATTGAAGAGAGAAGATGGTGGAAATGTTCTCCTGGGCAATGACCAATCATGCAAGGTCAAAGGGATTGGATCAGTGAGCATAAGAATGTTTGATGGTGTGGTAAGAATCATCTCTAATGTAAGATATGTTCCTGGCCTTAAAAGAAATCTTCTATCTCTTGGTTCTTTGGTAACTAGTGGGTGTCAGTTTAGCTCAGTGGATGGCTTCTTGCATATCACTAAACATGGTAAAGTGGTGATTAAAGGTAGACAGCATAATGGGTTGTTTATCTTGATTGGTTCACCTGTTGTTGGAAGTGTTGATATGGTCTTGAGCAGTTCTGAGCTTGTTAAATGGCACAAGAGGCTTGGACACATAGGAGAGAAAGGGTTGAAGGAATTGTCAAGGAGTGGTGTAATTGGAAACATAGGAAACCAAAACCTGGAGTTTTGTGATCAGTGTGCTTTGGGCAAGTCCAAGAAGCTGCCCTATGGAAAGGGTGTTCACACAACTCAAGAGCCATTAGATTATGTCCACTCTGACATATGGGGTCCTGCAAGGACAGAGACTCATGGTGGAGCAAGGTATTTCATGTCTTTGATTGATGATTACAGTAGAAAGGTGTGGATCATGTTGATGAAGAATAAGAGTGATGCTTTTCATAAGTTTAAAACATGGTTGATTCAACTGGAAAATGTCAAAGGGAAGAAGCTAAAGCACCTTAGGACTGATAATGGATTGGAATACCTCTCCACTGAGTTCACAAACTTTTGCGAAGAAAGAGGAATCAAGAGACATAGGACTGTCCCAATGAATCCTCAACAGAATGGGGTTGCTGAGAGGCTTAATAGGACTCTTCTTGAAAGAGTAAGGTGTATGCTGTTGGACGCTGGGTTGCCAAAGGTATTTTGGGGTGAAACCATTGCTACAGCATGTTATCTCATTAACAGGTCACCCTCATCAGTGATTGGGTTCAAAACACCTGAAGAGGTGTGGAGTGGACAGAAACCAAGTTATGAAGGTTTAAGGGTGTTTGGTTGTCTTGCTTTTGTCCATGTCAAGCAAGACAAGTTAGATGCAAGAGCTCTAAGATGTGTATTTCTTGGATATCCAGATGGAATAAAGGGCTACAGATTGTGGTGTCTAGAGAAGGGAAATCAGAAGATAATCACAAGTAGAGATGTAAAGTTTAATGAGAATGTGATGGCTTATACTTCAACAGGCTCTAAGGAAGAACTTGATGGTGCTAAAGAGACTGAAGAGATACCAATTCAGGTGGAGCATCCTGTTGAAGATGATCACACATCTCAACAACAAGAGAATCTACAAGATAGTGATTCATCATCTGAAGAAGAAGAACAAGCTGGACCTTCACAAAATGTGAGAGAATATAGCATTGGAAGGGACAGACCTAGAAGAACAATCAATAGACCTGACTTCTATGGTCAAGCAGGGAGTGTTTATTATGCCGTGAGTGTTGCTGAAGACCTGGAATCACAAGAGCCTAGTAGTTTTAAAGAAGCACTAGATTGTGAAGAAGGAGAACACTGGATTCAGGCAATGATGGAAGAGATGGAATCCCTGGAAAAGAATGAGACCTGGACATTGGTGGATAAACCAAAAGGTCAGAAACTTGTGAGTTCTAAATGGATATACAAAAAGAAGTTAGAGACTGCAGGATCCAAACAAGTGAGGTTTAAAGCAAGATTGGTGGTGGCTAGGGGCTTTACACAAAGGGAAGGGATTGATTTTAATGAAGTATTCTCTCCAGTAGTAAAGCAGTGCTCAATTAGGTTGCTTTTATCAAAGGTTACTCAAGAGGACATGGAACTACAACAACTAGATGTAAAGACAGCATTCTTACATGGAGAACTCATTGAGAAAATATATATGAAACAGCCAGAAGGCTTTGTAGTTCCTGAACAAGAAGACAAAGTTTGTTTGCTGAAGAAGTCACTGTATGGACTCAAACAAAGTCCAAGACAGTGGAATAAGAGGTTCAATGACTTCATGATCAGTGTTGGCTTTGTAAGAAGTCTTTATGATAGTTGTGTTTACTTTAACAAGTGTTCAAAGCAAGATAAAGTCTTCCTTCTTTTGTATGTGGATGATATGTTGATTGCCAGCAAGAACAAGAAGAGTGTACAATGGTTGAAGGACAGACTTAACACTGAATTTGACATGAAAGATCTTGGAGATGCCAAGAAGATTTTGGGCATGGATATTCTGAGGAAAAGAGAAGCTGGAGTTCTTTGGTTATCTCAAAGGCAATATCTACAGAAGGTTTTGGAGAGGTTCCACATGCATGAATCCAAACCTCTCTCCACTCCAGTTAATCTGCAGAAGAAACTCACCAAAGAACAATGCCCAAAGACTGAAGAGGAGGTCATACATATGAGCAATATTCCTTATGCTAGTGGAGTTGGCAGTCTCATGTATGGGATGATTTGTAGTAGGCCTGACTTAGCCTATGCTGTTTCTTTAGTGAGCAGGTTCATGTCAAACCCAGGTGTTGAACATTGGGAAGCTTTGAAGCATGTGATGAGGTATTTGAAGGGGTCAGTGAACTTGTCACTGAAGTTTGAGAAGAAAGTGAATGGAAGCACTGTTGCATTGGAGGGGTTTGCTGATTCTGATTTTGCAGCAAACATAGACACTAGGAAATCTATTTCTGGATTGTGTGTTCACCTTATTTGGAACAGCCATCAGCTGGAGAAGTGTACAACAATCAGTTGTAGCACTTTCAACCACTGAAGCAGAATATATCTCTCTCACTGAAGCTATCAAAGAAGCAATCTGGCTTAAAGGAATTTTGAGAGATTTGGACATCAAGCAAAAGTGTGTGGTGATTTACTGTGATAATCAAAGTGCTCTACACCTTGTGAAACACCAAGCATTTCATGAAAGGTCAAAGCACATTGATGTTAGGTTGCATTTTGCTAAGGATATTATTGATTCTGGTTCTGTGGAAGTGAAGAAGGTACACACATTGCATAACCCTGCTGATTTTCTTACTAAGGGTGTACCTGGGAACAAAGTGGAGCATTGCTCGAGCCTGCTGCAGCTTGAGCAATGTCATGAAGAGCACTGACAGACAAAGGCAGTGGTGAGGCAGTAAAAGGCACACATGATTCATTGAGGTGGAGATTTGTGAGGTGATGTTCAATTTCATCAAGTGAGCCTATACTTTGTAATATGGTGTGTTGGGAATGTGGAACCGGAGTCAGGGAGTGGAGAACCGGCGGTTTAAACTGGGTTTTAGTATCAAGAAGACAAACTGGTCATGAGCAAACCGGGTTCGAGTTAGGTAGTGTAACTGCCATTTGTGACGAAGCAGATTCAGTTAGTGACGTCGCGAAACCGTCACATTTGTCCTGTAGCTCAGCGTGAACTTCTTACGGTTATAACTTCCTATCCAGTTGTATTCGAGCTTCAAGCCATATATCATTGTAAAGCTCTCATTGAGGAGAAGACAACCATATCTCCTGTACTTTAGATTAGAGAGAGTATTTAGAGATAGAGTGTGCGTGCCCTAATTCGCATTCAGAATTGGGCATTTCATTTCTTGAGCTATTTCTTTGTAATTGATTGAAGTTCTTAGTGGATTGAGGTGTGCCTTGCCTCCGTGGATGTAGTTCATATTGAACGAACCACGTTAAAACTGCGTTTGATTCATTTCTATTTTCTGTTCTGTGTAAGCTGAATTCGGCCACAACTCTGGCCGAACTGTGGGTGTGAATTCGGAGTATATTTCTCAACTTTGGCCGGACAAGAGAGAGTGTCTTCATACGATTTCCAAGTTCTTTGGTGTTGTGTGTTCTTGAGTTGTTTTCACTAACACAACTCATCCATCAACTTGTCGATTGCGGAAAGTTGATTAGAGATGGATTTAAATTTCTACTAGCAATCATCAACAGAATCACTACCGTGGTGGAGGAATAAGAGTTCCTCCCGGAGTTGAGTCGCACAAGATTGAGAAGAGTGGTCGAAGGCTAACTCAAGAGCAAGCCAAGCGGCGCGAAAAATGGTGCACCCCACCACCTCAGCCATGGACTCTCTGTTAACGTCGAGAGGATGATATCGATTAATTTCTTATCCTTTACGTGCCAAGAGGCATAATCAGGGTTTGGTGAGGTCTTGCCGTTAGAGAGGATCATCTTATCAGAAGTGGGGGACGATCCATCGATCAAACCTTGCAGATTAAAGCTTGCCAACATGGGTAAAATTTGATGTTTCCAGAGAAGTTAATTGGCAGAGGAGAGTTTAATAGGTACGGGGTCGGTGGAAGAAGAGTTGGCCATCGAAGAACACTGGTTCGATGTGTGGGAAAGGGAGTTGCACAAAGATGACATGAGAGATAAAGAATTAGGGTTTCGGTATTGTTAGGTCGATACCATGTTAGAGAGAATAATTGACCATCCTCGAATTATGTGGGTCTGTTATTCTTCTATATATAACTGATATTTACAGATTTACAAGGAAAATAAAATCTCAACTACATGATTTACACCATATATTCTATACATTATAAATTAGATAGACTTAGGCTTTATATCCTTATTACAAGTGACTGCTTGCGCAATGAGCAAAGAATCCGAGTACATCAGCAATTTCTCATACCCACACTCCACGCAAAACCTGATGCCACTAATTATTGCCTCTAACTCAGTAACTTTCACCGAATTTGGTTTCCTCACAACATGAGAAACCACCACAATAACCTTCCCTTCATGATCCCACAAAATCACAAAACCTACACCGTATCTTCCTAAACCCTCATTTATTGTCGCATCCACATCTAACCATAGTGACTCCCTTGGGGTTGGGACATACCTCTCCCCCAACGTGGAGGCCAAACAGAAGGGACCTCCCTTCACCACTTCCCTTGCCCTATCAAATTGATACAAATAAGCTTCAACTTCAGTCTACAAAGGGCCCTTCCACCCATGTCCCACGTTATGAGTAAAGTTACTCCAAACCGTCATAACAAAAAGGCGAAACAAATCATCCCAAGTAGCGTATGAATCATCTCCCAACACTACCTAAACGACAATTTGTGCATTCTCTCCAAAGACAACCAGTAACAACTATCCTTCCAAAAATACTTCATCCTCTCACAATAAAAAAACACATGCATAGTCGAACCAACCGAATACCCACAAAGAGTACAAGATGGAGACAGCGGCACATGATGCCTAACCAGATTTAATTACAAAATATTATTGCAGATAGAAAATTAACTTCAACAATTCAGCACCAATTTGATATACAAAAAGGAATATCACAAATATTTTTTTTATTTTGTTAAATGAAATGTTTATGCTTTAATTAATTGAAATATATTTAACTTAGTCAATTTAAAATAAATGAAAGATAATTAAATATGATACAAATATACATTTTAATAGGAAACAAAAGTTGAATGATTTAAATACAAAATATTTATTTTACTAGAAGTAGATTTAAAATGAAAAACTAAAATGTTATCCATTTTTACTAAAGTATTATTATGTAATTATAAAAATAAATTAATATAAAAAAGTTGAGGGCAGAAGAAGGAAAGAAAGAAAAAAGAATAAACCAAAAACGAAAAAAAGGAAATGACAGCATATGAATAGTTGGGCAGCAACGTTGCAGTTCAAGTATAACAATTAGGCAAAATATTGTATGATTAAGGGTTACATTGAAAATGGATCGAAGTACCAAATGGTGTTGGGCACTAAAAAAATAGGATTGGAGATGCCCAATGTTCGTTCTGTCACCAAACTTTCCAAGAGAGACTATTGTAACGGACACGGATCCTCTGAATTTACGAATGGTGGAGTTCGGTGAATGAAAAATCATTACCCTCACTTCGATCTACACACCTCGGCATGCCATATCAGCCACTTTCTCCCAAGTTTGTATAAATGTATACTATTACTGTTGCTTTTCGGAACAAAATACTCATCCAACAATTTTCAGTCTTCTTCATAAATTCATCACTATTTCCCTCAACAATTGGTTCTAGTCTTCTTTTTAGCATGAAAGTGATATTTATATATGTTCCTTTTTATTAGGCTGGGCATGTAGATTTTGACCACATCTTGTTAGGGTAAACTTAGGATGACCTACATAAACTATTGTGTAATATCTATTTTTTTTTTATCTGCAACTTTATTTTGGCATCCATGGCGGTACGTTATGTCTTTGTCCTTCGAAATATAGCATAGAGGAAGAAGAAAAAAATTAGAATGTGAGGATATTGCAAATTAAATTCACCGAACTCCACCATTTGTAACGTCAGAGTCTGTATCCCTATCGTAGTGTTGCTCATCTCAGAAGCGTTGTTCACAATCATCACCATGAGTATTTGCAGACCAAAGATTTTAAGAATGAATATATATATATATATATATATATATATATATATATATATATATATATATATATATATATATAAGATCAGACTTTATGTGACCCTAATAAGCATTATTAATTCTAGAAGTATAATTTTTCTCACAAAAACTATCATTTTATTAGTCTAAGTGTATTGCTTCTTTATAAAAGCATCATATCTTATAGTACTTTTATAATAAAAAGTAGTATATTTGGCCAATTAACTAATACCTTAAGCTCATTAAATGATACCTTAATGATCCGACTAGCACGAACTTGAAAAAATGCTCTTAAAGAAACATAGATTGGCAAACATTTCGCACATCCAACAATTAATACTTTTTCACAAAAACGTAATATTTTTCTGAGAAAAACTAATAAATTTTCGAGAAATTACATTACTTTTTTCTTTTTTGTAAAAGATATTGTTCAAATTAAAGTGGACGACAAAATATCAATATGGGGGTTATAAATGGTGTACCTGTCTATAAATTTAATAATGAAACCATGTATAAAACTTGATAAGAATACACAAAGTTAGAAAAACGCACAAATTATTAAGTTATATAAAAAAAATATAACGGTTTACTAAAAACATATTACAATTTCTAGAAAAAAGTATTATTATTGGAAGTAAAAGTAACAAAATATATTTTTCTGGAAACGTAATATTTTTTCCGAAAAACGTTTTACTTTTTTCAAGAGTAATATTTTTAAGGTAATCCAACTAAATAATAGTTTAATACAATTTTTGAGTTAGAAATAGAGAACTTATATAAACCTTAATATTTAAATATTATATAAACTCCATAAGAACACATAATTTATTCAAAAACACCATGAATTATTAAATTTTCTAAAAAAATATTACGTTTTTCTTAAAAAGTATTATGTTTCTTGGAAAAGGTATCAGTAACCTGTGTCTTTTTTGATGCAATTTTTTAAAGTCTTTTTTAACAAGAGGTGGTGACATGGAGTTGTTATTTAAAAACAATAAAAGTTATCTTAAAAATTGGATAACATTATTTATTTAAGCTGTGGAAGATATTCTGTGTGATAAAATTGATCAGATTTTAAGACTTAATAATGGGCATAATAGATTTGTTTGTGTTTTAAATAAGAATATATATTAAGTATTAGAAAGTTGGGAGAATGAAAACACTGGTTAATTAAGAGGGTAAAAATGAAAAGAGAAAAGGTGGTTGTGTCTTGGAAGGGGGAGAAAGAATAAATAGATAGACGACAAATAAAGAGTTAGAATTAGCTGGCATTGTCCACTCTACTAATTTATTGCACTTTTGGTAAGTTAGGTTAAATAATTCAAAATACTATTTCCTTTTCATTTTTATGCTTCAATGTTTTATCAAATCATTCCTATCCTATCCTATGCTTATTCATTCAAAGAGTGTCACTACATAGTCTATCGCATCTTCTCACATTTATAACAATGCTAAATCATATATATCGCTTCTAATATTACGTCCCTATTCAACCAATCAAAACTCTAATTATAGTACAAACTACTATCCCTCTTTGTTTTCATATATTACTTAAAACATAAATTTACATTGACTGCAAACTTAAAAATGAATGTAACCGGAGTAAGGCCACACCATTCCCTAAGGTTCCCTGTCGGAAGATTCACTATAAGAGTTCAAGAATGAACAACAAATCAATCTTATATCAAGATTTAAGCTTGCTCAATTTCAAGAAAACAAAATGGAGCTAATAGAGATAAACACCACCAACTTTGTACTTGTTAGCCAATGATAAAAGGTCATGAGGACGGACAAAAAACAAAAGAATATTGTTTACTGCAACCTAACAATTAACAACCTGTAGCTAAAAGACAACATAGCTAACAGTCGTGCATGACATCAAATGCACGAGATTCCATCAATCTTCTACCAATAGAATTTCCAACTACAGAAGGAGGACTTGAAGATATAAATAAACGAATTCAATAGAATGTCAATGAACAAGATATTCAAGAGCTTCAAGCTATTAAGACTTCCTCACTCTAAAATATTCTCACTGACGTAGCTCTCATTTGGAGAAAGTCTTGAACATTTAGTTGTTAGCTTCCCACTGATGAATTATCTCAGGGATGGATTTTGGGAGGAGGGGCGACGGTCGCCCCTTGAACTTAAAAAATAAAAAAAAATACATGTAATTTTATCTAAGAATTTTCATTGAGGTAAACGAGTGTCTTGAGTGAATCTAGAGACTCGACAAGACTTAGACAAATTAATAACCTTATCGTAAAAATTTTAAGAGCTTACATTGTAAAAAGAATATTAATTTCATTTAAAACTTTAAACAAAAAATAAAAGAAAGCACTAGTTTTGCGCCTTATGCATACACATGTTTTTCAGAAATTTTTGAAATCCAATTGATTGAGGTTGCACAAAAACATTACCGACGGAAATTGGATGAGACCCATCTCAATTAAAATATTCCTATATAAAGGCACACGTATTAGATTATTAGCAATCATATTATTATTGTCCATTAATCATTGGAAGATACTCCAAATAAAATATAATAGTGATTGTGTACAGAAACAGTCGGCAACCTTACCTTTAAAATATACTAGAAATAAGGGACTTACCTTTAAAATATACTAGAAATAAGGGACTAAACAAATGATAGCATACAAATTTGTTATCAAGTCTACATCTATACTGATTATCATCAGAGTCTAATCCATAAGTCCATCAAATTATCAATCTTCCATTTCTACCTTCAAACTCATTAAGCATATGGACTCGTTTTATTGAATAATCACCATCTTATATATCAATTTATGATGTTGACATCTTGTGTATGTATGGGCAGGATATCCAATCAAATCTTTGAACTCAATGTGAAGATACTATTGTCCCTACTTTTTATCAAAGACAAAAAATTATCTCACTCTCACCAACAACAAAAACTGAATAACTTAGACCACAACTATTATTTCTAAAAACCAAGTTGTCACAAAACGATATAACTCCCTCCGTTTCAAAAATATTGTTGTTTTAGAGAAGATAAAAAAAAGTGATGCTTTAGCAAAAAAAATGAAAAAACAATTCACTACAAGAAATTCTCAAGATAGCGATCGATTTTAGCGACGGAGATTTTTTGTCGTTAACTACCGACAAAATTGTGACTATATATCGACATAAATAAAAAATCTTTCAAAAATAAAATTCGTTGGCGGATTACCGACAAACTAACGACGCTATTTAAGGGCCAATATGCTAATTTTCTATGCGACAAAATAGCGACCAATTTAGTGACGGAATTCTACCGACTGATGTAATTTGGTCGGTAATTTTTTTTTTTATTTGAAATATGCCAACCAATTGGTGATGGACATGTACCGACGAAAAAAATTCAGTCGGTAAATTTTCTATTTTAAAAGTGCCGACTAATTTCAAAATCATACCTACCAATATAATTATGTCGTAAATTTTTTTGTGAAAAATATCGACGGATATAGTAGTCGCTAAATATCGACAGAATTTTGGTCGGTAGTATAAATTAAAAAAATAATACTAATTTTTACCATAATCTATAATGTTAAGCAATGAATCACTTACAACACACACAAACAAGTACAAACCAGAAAAGAATGAAAAAACAAACTGGAATTCGGCCAAACAGGAACCGAACGCAAAAACAGAAACAAAATGAAGAACACAAAGTTTTTACGTGGTTCGATCAATGTGATCTACATCCACGGAGGCTCTATACACCTCAATTCGCTCCACTAAATAATCAATTACAAGAAATAACCCAGAAAACCAGAAGCCCCAATTCACAAACCGAATTGAGCTTAAGAACCCTAGCTTTCTAATTCTAATGATTGTGTAGTGTTTACAGAGGAAAAATAATGTGTATCAACTCGTCTCTACTAGTAGAACAAATGTATATAAAGGTCTAAGCTCGAATCAAGAAGTATCAGGAGTTGTAACCAATTATGTTTCAACTGCTCAAAACTAGTAGACGGGCCTTTCACAACGGTTTTACATGCAACGGTTCCAAACCGTTGCATAATTTTGTTATAACCGCTTTGACTCCGGTTCTTCACTAACCTTCCAAACTGATCTGCCTTAAAACCGATTCTCCAGCCCGGTTCTTCCCAACCTGAACCCGGTTCCTGATTCCTCACAACCTCTACTACAAACCATGACCACTTGATGAAATTGAACTGATATCTACAAATTTCTACCTCAATGAATTCAAGTGTACTTCATCACCTCAACCTGCCTTGTTTGCTCCAGGTTTAACTACATTGTTCAAGCCTTATCAGGCTCGAACAATGAACCATCTTGCCCCCTGGAACTGCCTTAGTTAGGAAATCAGCTGCATTGTCCATGGTATGCACCTTCTTCACTTCAATTGATCCTGCTTCAATCACATCTTTGGCAAAATGAAGTCTAACACCAATATGCTTAGACCTCTCATGAAAAGCTTGATGTTTCACAAAGTGAAGAGCACTCTGATTATCACACTGAATGGTAACACATCCTTGTTTGATCCCTAAGTCTTTGAGAATCCCTTTGAGCCACAAAGCTTCCTTGATTGCCTCAGTTAAGGCAATGTATTCTGCCTCAGTTGTGGATAGAGCAACCACAGACTATTGCACACTTTTCTAACTTACAGCTGTTCCATACAAAGTAAAAACATATCCTGTAACAGATTTCCTTGTATCCAAGTTTCAAGCAAAGTCTGCATCTGCATATCCAACAAGAGGTATTGCACCAGCTTCTAGTTTCTGAAACTTTAAGCCCATATTGACTGATTCTTTCAGATACCTCAAGACTTGCTTCAAAACTTCCCAATGTGATTCTCCAGGATTTGACATGTACTTGCTTACTAGAGATACACTATAGGCCAGGTCTGGCCTGCTGCAAATCATTCCATACATCAAACTGCCAACACCACTGGCACATGGAACATTCTTCATGAGAATCTCCTCAGCTTTTGTTTTAGGACACTGATCCTTGGACAGCTTAGTCTGTAGATTAACTGGAATACTTACTGGCCTTGACTCATGCATGTGAAACCTCTCCACAACCTTCTGCAAATACTGTTTCTGTGAGAGCCATAGTATTCCAGTCTTCCTTCTTCTAATGATGTCCATTCCCAAAATCTTCCTTGCTTCCTCAAGATCCTTCATGTCAAATTCTGAACTCAATCTTCCCTTTAGCTGTTGTATCTTATCCATACTCTTACTGGCAATGAGCATATCATCCACATATTACAACAGAAATACCTGTTCAACTCTTGAACCTTTGTTGAAGTATACACAGCTGTCATATAAGCTTCTTATGAATCCTGCATTAATCATGAACTCATTGAACTTCTTATTCCACTGCCTTGGACTCTGCTTCAATCCATAAAGTGATTTCCTGAGAAAACAGACCTTCTCTTCATTTCCTGGAATCACAAAGCCCTCAGGTTGCTTCATGTATATCTTTTCAATTAGATCACCATGCAGGAATGCTGTCTTGACATCTAACTGCTGTAGTTCCATGTCTTCTTGAGTAACCTTTGATAGGAGTAACCTAATAGACCAATACTTCACTACTGGAGAAAATACCTCATTATAATCAATACCTTCTTCTTGTAGATCCACTTTGAGCTAACTAGCTTCTGCCCCTTTGGTTTGTCTACAAGCTTCGAGGTTTGGTTTCTCTCCAGAGATTCCATTTCCTCCATCATGGCCCCTATCCAGTGTTCACTTTCACTGCAACTTATTACTTCCTTGAAACTGCGAGGCTCTTGAAACTCCAAGTCTTCTGCTACACTTAATGCATAATAGACACTTCCAGCTTGTCCATAGAAATCAGGCTTGTGGATTTATCTTCTTGGCCTGTCTCTACCAATGCTATAAGTTCTGAGATTTGCAATCTCAGTTTGACCTTCTTCATCTTCTGATGAACTGTCATCTTCTTGTTGAGCTTGAGCATCATTCTCTGGTGATATCTGCTCCTCAGTAGGCTCCACCTGAATTGAAATTCTTTCAGATTCCACAGCACCATCAGCTTGTTCTTGACTTCCAGTAGAGTTATATCCCATCACATCCTCATTGAATCTTACATCTCTACTTATCAAGAGCTTCTGGTTTCCCTGTTCCAAGCACCATAACATGTAGCCTTTTATGCCCTCAGGATATCCTAGGAATACACACCTCTGTGCTCTTGCATCAAGTTTGTCTTGCCTAATGTGAGCATAGGCCAGACACCCAAACACTCTCAAATCATAGTAGTTTGGTACCTTTCCACTCCAAACTTCTTCTGGAGTCTTAAATCCCAGAGTTGATGATGGTGATCTGTTTATCAAATAGCATGCAGTATTTAGTGTTTCTCCCCCAAAAGGATTTGGGTAATCCAGCATCAATCAGCATACATCTAACTATCTCAAGCACAGTCCTGTTAAATCTTTTAGCAACCCCATTTTGTTGAGGGTTTAATGGGACAGTTTTGTGCCTTGTGATGCCCTTATCTTAACAAAACCTTGTGAATTCAGTGGATAGATATTCCAAGCCATTATCTGTCCTAGGGTGTTTCAATTTCTTCCCTCTTAGATTCTCCACCTGGCTCAACCATGTTTTAAACTTAAGGAATGCATCACTCTTATTCCTTAAGACATATACCCATATGTTTCTACTGTAATCATCAATGATGGACATGAAATACCTTCCTCCTCCATGTTTCTCTGTTCTTGAAGGCCCCCATATATATATCAGAGTGTACATAATCAAGTGGTTCTTGAGTAGAATGTATCCCTTTAGCATAAGGCACCTTCTTAGCCTTTCCCAGAGCACATTTGTCACAGAAATCCAGTGTTCTATTTCCCATTTCACCAATGATGCCCCTCTTTGACAGCTCCTTCAATCCTCTCTCTCCAATATGACCCAGTCTTTTATGCCACTTCATGACATCTTCTCTACTTATTACAGATTCGGCACAACCTAACACAGGGGATCCAATCAAAATAAACAGGCCATTGTGTTGCCTTCCTTTGATTACCAGCTTGTTGTGTTTAGTGATATAAAGATAACCATCTAGGGAGTTGAACTGACAGCCATTTGCCACAAGAGATCCAAGGGATAGGAGGTTTCTTTTCAGTCCAGGAACATACCTTACTTGAGAAATGGTTCTGATGACTCCATCATACATTTTTATTTGAACTGATCATGTGCCTTTAACTCTGCAGGAGTGATCATTTCCCAGTAATACACATCCACCATCTTCTTTCTGTAAATCCTTGAACCAGGATTCATTGGGACACATGTGGAATGAACAACCGGTATCAAGAACCCATTCCTTTTCCATCTTTGTGTCTGTGATGTTTAAAACTTCTGGGGTATCTTCTTGATGCTCAGTCATAGCCACTTCTGCCCTCTGATTTTCCTGCTTCTTCTTCTTTTGTGGACAGTCCTTCTTTAGATGTCCAGCTTGCTTGCATTTGAAACACTTTATGGTTTCAACCCAATCTCCCTGTTTCTTTGCATTCTGAGTTCCAGATTTGTTGTCTTTAAATCCCTGGAACTTCTTCTTTTGATAGTTCTTTTTGAACTTAATGTTCAAACCTTCTCCAGCCTGTGTTGAGCCCTTTTTCTCCCTGATTTTGAAAACACTTTGTCTTCAATGCTGATAGGATAGATTCATAATTGATTTTTCCATCCCTTCCAAACATTAATGCATCCTTGAAGCTTTCCATAGACTTTGGAAGAACATTCAACACCATCAGAGCCTTATCATCATCCTCCAAGTTCACCCCCAGATCTTCTAATTCTTCAATCATCTTGACAAACTCATCAAGTTGATCAGAAATGACCTTATCATCAGTTATTTTGAAAGACATCAATTTCTGCTTCAGAAATAGTTTGTTTGATATAGACTTTGATTGATAGAGTTCTTCCAGTTTTCCCCATGCCTCCACTGCATTCTTACACCTTGATACCTCCCTCAAAGGTTTATCACCCAAACAGAGGAATATAGGACTCAAAGCCTCCTTATCCAGTTCTGGAAACTTAGATTTCTCAGCATCAGGCCATTAATCAATAGGAAGAAGTGCAGAGTCTAGCCCATTTTGAATCAATACAGCATTCATTTTGATTTTCCAAAGTGAGAAGTCATTTTTACCTGAAAACTTCTCCACATCCATCTTCACTCCAGCCATTCTCTCTTCCTCTTTGAATGTGTGTGCAAGTTTCCCACAGACGGCACCAAATGAAAAAACAAACTGGAATTCGGCCAAACAGGAACCGAACGCAAAAACAAAAACAAAATGAAGAACACAAAGCTTTTACATGGTTCGATCAATGTGATCTACATCCACGAAGGCTCTATACACCTCAATTCGCTCCACTAAACAATCAATTACAAGAAATAACCCAGAAAATCAGAAGCCCCAATTCACAAACCGAATTGAGCTTAAGAACCCTAACTTTCTAATTCTAATGATTGTGTAGTGTTTACAGAGGGAAAATAATGTGTATCAACTCGTCTCTACTAGTGGAACAAATTTATATAAAGGTCTAAGCTCGAATCAAGAAGTATCAGGAGTTGTAACCAATTATGTTTCTACTGCTCAAAACTGGTAGACGGGCATTTCACAATGGTTTTACATGCAACGGTTCCAAACCATTGCATAATTCTGTTATAACTGCTTTGACTCCGGTTCTTCACTAACCTTCCAAACTGATCTGCCTTAAAACCGATTCTCCAGCCCGGTTCTTCCCAACCTGAACCCGATTCCTGATTCCTCACAACCTCTACTACAAACCATGACCACTTGATGAAATTGAACTGATATCTACATATAAACTGAAAAAGAATTAAGGAAAGTAATTTTAAATACCACTAAAATATAATTGCATAACAACAAAACCTGATGTGTAATGTGCTCCTCCCGGCTCTCTCTCTCTCCCCCCTCCATCTGAAGAAGGCGTACGACATACACGTGAATTTTGTAGGCATCTTGTTTACTATTTTTGGTGATGTTTCAATAAAATCATTTTTCTCAATTTCTTCGTAGCATAATTACCTAAATTTCATCAGAATTCTAATTCTGCTACCTGCGAAATAATAATGTATCATTTTTCCCATTTTCTTCTGCTACCAACTAGTTTTGATTGTTTTAAGGTGATGTGAAGCAAATCTCAGGGGAAATTCCATTGTTGATATTATAGGGATCAATTGTTGAGGAGGTTTGGTTAGTTACTAGTTTGTGACTATTTCTTTTTTCTGCAATAGAGTTTAATCTGTATTTATAATGTTCCCTACAAATGTATTTTTTGTAAGGATTCAAGCACATCGTATGAAGATTTGAAGATTTCTAGACATGGGGACGCAAATGAAACAGGAGAAGAAGAATTTGTAAGGCGATTCAGCGTGTTCATCGGAGAAATCACAGCGGGGTAGGCCATAAATCTCTCCTCTTTCTCTGTCTCTCTCAAAGTAAACTGTAGCAAATGCATGTTGATGTAAATTACGGTAACTGAGTTAGCCTAATCATAATCATAATCAATTCAGCCATAGCCGGTGGCAATTTAAATAATCAGGACAACTAGGGAATTAAATATGGTATTTGTCTGAAAATTGATATATAAGAAGTTTGACTTTACAGATTGTAATTCTATCTCATATATTGTTTAAGTTGCATGATTGAGTTGCTGGAGAAGGATTTTTGTACACACAAGGGACTTATATTAATTGATTATAGATGTCATTCATTCTGCTCTCGTATCTTCCTATTTTTGCTGGTAATTCAAATTTATCTGCATTGTGTCTTCTCTTCTAGTGATGCTTGTAATGCAACCTTTTTCTGTCGTGTTTTTGGTGACTTAAAAACATTTTCTTGTCACCTGAAACAGTACTCTCTACACCCTTCATCTTTATTTAATCAGCTTGCTCTGATGGTGTGAGATGACCTTTGGAATGGAACAAGTATCGATTCTTTTTTTCCCATAATAATTACCATCATCTTCATTTTCTTTGATAATGAATCTGCACTCATCTTTTTAAAAAACATAAATATATTGAATATACATTTGTGCTATGAGTGCCACTATTCGAAATACTTAGTCGACTCTAATTTGTTAATCAACTTGCTTTGAGATTACTCGATCAGTTGATTTCAGAATCCATTGTCGGGTTGAAGGCGCTAAGGGAACTGGGATGGATTATTTCAACCTTGCTTTTTCCGGGTTATGAAATTGAGTTTAATCTATATTTACAATGATGCTTCATCCTATTTTCTCGTGACAGAGGTTAATGTCTTGTTTCAGGTACGGTACTCTTCTCTTCTCCTCTACTTTCTCTTTCAACGCACCTTTAGAGGCTTATTACCAATCTAAAATCATGCTTGAAATCCACATGTTTATATGGGCACATGCATATAGGCTAGGGGAGCATCACCTTCTCAACTGGGGTTTGGCTAAACATATAATCTTTGAATTCTGACATTGATTAAATCATCTAGTGTTGTATTGTCATAGGAAGTATGTTGCCTAGATTACTGTGGAATACTGTGATCTGATCTGCAGCACATTGTTATGTGTCTCCTATATTAATTTGTTCCCGTTGAGAATGGAAAAAAGAATTGTAACTCCAATTTGCATGGCATAGCTTAACTGTGAATCATTTATTTTCTCACCGACCTTCCTATTCTCTTATGTTGTTTGATATATGGTAAGCACCAATCTTTTATATTGAATCCAGCGTCTGGAGCACAAAGTTCTAGCGAAGTGACACGTTCATCTTCTGCTGCTGGAGATGTGATTGAGATTAGTGATGATGAAACATAAAGAGGAACAGAAGACTTTTGCATCCCTATGGATGTTAAATGACAGTAAAGTTCAGATTTTGTCACCGCTCCTACAATGAGGTATGACAATTTCACTATATAACCGTAGAACATTTTGCATGATTAAAAGGTAGATATTTATGCTAATTATTTAGTTGAGGAATTTTCGGCTTTTGAAGGAGAAGTTGTTTTCGTTGTCCTTGTCATGTTAAATTATGTTCATACGATGTGCATTGTATATTTTATCAAGTATACAATGATTACCATCTACTAGATCTTGTTTGACAGAAAATAAAAAAATGTGATTGTGAATCTTCTTTGCCATCTGAATAAGCAGTGGTTTGGGAACAAAATTATCAGCAACAGGTTCTTGAACTGATGAAGTATAATTGATAGTAATGTTCGTTTTGAATATGTTTCATGTACTGTTATATTTTTAGTTAAGATTATTAATCACCTAAGTCATGTTCTCATCGTACCAGTTACAGTCATATACAATCATGTTATACATAGGCAAAGTGACTAATAATCATGAAAGTGATGCCATATTTTTAATCTGATAAAAACATTATTGTAATGAAACTAGAAGATATTAAAATGAAGGCATCTTGTTTCGTATACAGTTTAATGTAAATGAGGAGTTTAAAAGTTATCATTTTCAAAAATTAGAAATTGCACTAAATTCCAAAGTGGAGCAGAGGACTTGGTGTTGAATTAGCCTTGATTAAAGTTGCATCAAAATCACAAAATCGGCATGCTTAATCTCAAGAAAATTATCAAAGCATGCTCCATAAAATCTCTACCATGATAAACCGAGAAGATGAAGAATTAATCTAAAAAATACGGAAACATACCTGAATCCATTGATCGATTGGGAGCCTTGAATTTTTGGATCTTCCAAATGAGCGATTTTCTTAAGATGTGTGAAACATACTGTTGAAGGAGAACATACATTTTCTTTTCTTTTTCTGCCCTATTTAAAACCGTTGTTTGGGGCCATAACCACATAACGGATAAGTTTCCCCTTTATTTTCAATTTGGCCCCTCAACAAATTGAAAATCGCATTATAGTATCTACACATTAATTTCCATGACAATTTGATACCCTTTTTGAATCTGAAATTAAAACTTTAGTAGATCACTTTAATTGGATTATTTCAATATTACAGACTCCCACTAAACCAAAGCATCCTAAAATTTTATCAAACCCATACGAGCAGTATGCTCATGAAAGACCTTGGGTATTAATCCTTTTGTGAGTGGATCCGCAATCATTGAGTCTGTACCGATATGCTCTATACTAATTTGTTCACTCTGTACCCTTTCTTTCACAACCAGAAACTTTATATCGATTTGCTTTGACTTAGTAGAGCTCCTGTTGTTATTGGAATACAAAACTGCCGAGTTATTGTCACAGTATAACTTAGTGGTCTTTCTACATTTTCAATAATACGCAGCCCGGTGACAAAATTTCACAACCATATCCCCTGATTTGATGTCTCATAACATGCTACAAACTCAGTTGCCATGGTAGAAGGTGCAACTAGTGTCTGCTTAGCACTTCTCCCTGAAATGGCTCCCCTAGCCAATAAGTAAATATATCCCGAAGTGGATCTCCTACTGTCTTGGCATCCAGAAAAATCAGAATCAGAATACCCGATGATCTCCAACTGATCTGATTTTCTATATGTGAGCATGTAATCCTTTGTTCTCTGTAAGTACCTCATGACCCGTTTGGCTGCTTTCCAATGATCCATACCAGGGTTGCTTAAATATCTACCTAACATACCAACAAAAAATGCTATGTCAAGTCTTGTGCAGACCTGAGCATACATAAGACTCCCTACTGCCGAAGCATATGAAATCTTCTGCATTTCCTTGATTTCCAGATCATTTTTAGGGCATTGATTGAGACTGAACTTGTCTCCCTTAGCTATAGAGGTATCTCCTGATTTGTTTTTCTGCATGCCGAATCTTTGTAGCACTTTCTCTATATAGCTCTTCTGTGATAATCCAAGAATGCCTCGAGAACGATCTCGATGTATATGGATCCCTAATGCAAAAGAAGCTTCCCCAAGATCTTTCATTTCAAATTTCCTTGATAGAAATTTCTTGGTTTCGTGCAACAATCCTGAATTATTAGTGGCAAGCAGAATGTCATCCACATACAAAACCAAAAAAATACACTTACTCCCACTGAATTTGTGACACACACAATCATCAATAGGGTTGGTCTCAAAACCGAACAAGACTACTACCTGATGAAATTTATGGTACCACTGACGAGAAGCTTGCTTGAGCCCATAAATGGATTTCTTTAATTTGCAAATCATAGACTTTGGGTCTCCAGACACATAGTTTTATGGCTGTACCATGTAAATTGTTTCATCAATGTCACCATTGAGAAATGTTGTTTTTATATCCATTTGATGTAGCTCAAGGTCAAAATGTTCAACTAATGTCATTATTATCCTAAAAGAGTCTTTCGAAGAAGAAACTAGAGAGAAAGTCTCTTTAAATCAATGCATTCCTTTTGAGTAAAGCCTTTTCCCATAAGACGAGCCTTATATCTTTCCAGATTACCCTTCGAGTTCGTCTTGGTTTTCAAAATCCATTTGCAACCAATGGGTTTCACACCTTCAGGTAATGGGACAAGATCCCAAACTTGATTGTCTTGCATTGACCTATACTCTTCAATCATGGCATCAATCCACTTTTGAGAGTTTGGCAGCTGCATAGCTTAACGGAAACTGATCGGATCATTTTCCATAAAGCCCATATTATCTTCATTTTCATGAAGAAATACTACATAATCATCCGGAATAGCATTTCTTCTATGTCTAGTGGATCTCCTTAATGGAATTAGCTCTTCAGGCTGTTCAATTTGTTCTTCTTGAATAACATTATCTTGTTGAGGTTCCGAATCTACTTCTCGACTAAGAACAGGAATAGAAACCTGAAAATCGTCAGAAGTAGTAATAGGTGTCGAGATCGACTCCTCCTCAAAGGTAATGTCTCTAACCTCATTTCTCCCCCCCAAACTGAACATCCACAAAGAAAATTTCATTTCCCGTCTCAAATACCTTTTAGTGGGATCATAAAACTTAAAACCCCTAGATTTTTCTGAATAACCGATAAAGTAGCTGCTACTAGTTCTGGAGCCCAATTTCTTTTCATTTGGCCTATAAGGCTTAGCTTCTGCTGGACATCCCCATATATGAAATTAATTTAAACTAGGCATTTGCCCAGTCCAAAGCTCAAAAGGTGTTTTAGCAGCCACTTTAGTTGGTACCCTATTGAGAATATAAGCTGCATTCTTTAGTGCTTCTCCCCATAGTGATTCTGGTATGGAAGAATGACTGATCATACTCCTCACCATATCCTTTAGTGTCCTGTTTCGTCTTTCAGCAACACCATTCATGTTGGGTGTCCCCAGCATGGTGTACTGTGGGACGATTCCACATTCCTCTAGAAAGATAGCGAAAGGCCCTGGACGTTGTTCTTCTGATCCATCATATCTGTCGTAGTACTCACCTCCACGATAAGATCTGAAAGCTTTAATTCTTTTGTTGAGTTAAGTTTCAACTTCAGCTTTAAATATTTTAAACATGTCCAGTGCCTCTGATTTTTCATGAATTAGATATGTGTACCCATATCGTGAGTAACCGTCTATGAATGATACAAAATAAAGTTGACCATTCCAAGAAGCCTCAGGGAATGAACCACAAATGTCTGTATGTATCAATTCCAAGATGTCTGTAGTTCTGTTGGCACATAATCTCCTTATTTTGGTTTTTTTTTCCTTTAATACACTCAACACAAATGTCAAGATCAGAAAAGTCAAGTGTATTCAAAATACTGTCTGACACAAGTCTCTTAATTCTAATTTTTTAGATATGACCTAAACAGTTGTGCCATAATTTAGCCAAAATTTCGTTGTTTAATTTTCGCTTAGTTCCTCTTGATTCAACATGCAGAGATTCATTATATGAAACAATGGTATCAAGCATATATAGATTGTCATAAGCACTTAATGAATCGGTACCAACAATACTGGATTTAAATGAAAGACTAAACTGATAATTTCCAAATGAACAAGAAAAACCAAATTTGTCCAAAGTAGAAATAGAAACCAAATTTTGTTTAAACGAAGGTACAATAAAAGTGACTTTCAAATCCAAAAAGAAACCAGTTCCTAGCAACAATCTAAAGTGCCCTATTGCTTCTACTTCCACCGATTTTGCATTGCCCACAAAGATGTGTCTTTCAGCATCAGTTGGCTTTCGGTAGCTCAAGTAACCCTGTATTGAAACACTTATGTGAGTAGTAGCACCAGAATCTAACCACCAAGTGTTTCTAGGAACTGAAGCTAAATTAACCTCAGAACAGACCAAAGTAAGAAAAGTACCTTTCTTTACACGCCAAGCATGATATTTGGTACAATCCTTCTTTTTGTGTCCAGGTCTGTCACAAAAGAAACAGTTTTCTGACTTTTCACCTCTCTGTTTCTTCTGTGGTGGACCTTTATCAGCTTTCTCATTTTACTTCTTTCTTTTGCCCTTATCTTTTGAAGTACTTGCCCATTCAGCAACCTCAATTTTGTCTTGCTTCAACCTTTCTTCCTCTTGCACACAGTATGAAATGAGCTCATTAAGAGTCCACTTCTTCCTTTAACAGTTATAACTAACTTTGAACTGACTGAATTGTGGAGGAAGCGATATTAGCACTAAATGCATGAGTAAGTCCTCAGACACCTCGAGCTTTAGTGCACTTAACTTTGAAGCAGTGTGAGACATCTGCATGATGTACTCCCTTATGTTACGCTTGCCCTTATACTTTAGTGAGATCAAGCTAGCTAAAAGCGTACTTGTCTCAGCCTTATCGTTTTTTTCCAAAACACTTTTCAATTTCAGCAAGGTACTCACTGGCAGAAGTAATTTCCTCAGAAGGTGTGCCTTGCAAGGCTTCTGGAATGCCGCGCTTAATGATCATCAGACTAATGCGATTTGAGCTCTCCCACTTCTTAAAGTTCCGTTTTTTCTCTGCAGAACTTTCATCCGTAAGAGAAGGGGGTTGCCAGCCCATAGTGCATAGTCTATATCCATGCAGCCCAAGATGATCAGGATGTTTTCCTTCCAAGCCTTAAAGTTTGACCCATCAAGTATGGGAATGTTGTTGGTATTAGCAGAAAAAGAAGTAGCAGACATCACAGCTAAATCCAGAGAACAAAACCAAATCCATGCACATAAAAATTTAAAATCAATCATTAAGTTACAAGATGGTAACATCTCGAGGCACTTAGCAAAACATTAATATCAAGTCTTCGGACAATAATATTAACTTGTAAGTAGCACCTCAATTTTAGTGATTAAATATTGATAATAAATTTTGTCAAACATTAGCCTTCCTTTGGGCCAACTAATAGTTCACATGGATAACCAAATAATTATCATGTATTTACCACTAATGTGTGTGTGTATTTCGAGCCAACTATTAACCTTCCTTTGGGCCGATTAATAGTTGCATGAATATACACAAACACAACCAACCTAATATTATAAATGAATAAATTTACACAATAGAGGTCACTTTGGCGACATCTTTTTTCAATAAATTCATCTAAGATATTAGTAAACAAAATAGGAACATGAGATGTACCAAACTAATCCAAATAAAATAATTGAGTCATGAAGCAACTTAGAATATAAAATTCCATATCACCAATTAGGTTTAAATGTTTACTGTAGTATTCCCATAAGTTGTGATTGCATTTATGCATTTGTGCAGTCACTATGGTTGACGCAATCATAAGCAAATAGCAAATATAGGAAATCATCCATTCAACCAAAGCATTCAAATATAATAATAAGGGTTTCCAAGACATGACACTAAACCATTTGATTATTTAAGAAACAAAAGCATGTAATCGTTATATCCCCACTCAACTTGAACAAGAAATCACAACAATCGCGTCTGGATGTCTTCGGATTTAAATCATAACATTGAAAAACCCTTAAGTACCCAATACTGTAATAAATCGCAGAGGGAATAGACAAATCGAAAGATGAATTTACCAAACTTCATAAAACCCTAACTTTACGAGAACCATAATAGAAAACATAATTCTTCCAAATCTCAGAAAATCATGAATAGAGTGGCTCTGATACCACTTGTTGAATTAGCCTTCATTAAAGTTGCATCAAAATCACAAAATCTGCATGCTTAATCTCAAGAAAATTATCAAAGCATGCTCCATAAAATCTCTACCATGATAACTCGAGAAGATGAAGAATTAATCCAAAAAATACGAAAACATACCTGAATCCATTGAGCGATTAGGAGCCTTGAATTTTTAGTTTTGGATCTTCCAAACGAGCAGTTTTCTTAAGATGTGCGAAACGTACTGTTGAAGGAGAACATACGTTTTCTTTTCTTTTTCTGCCCTATTTAAAACCGTCGTTTGGGGCCATAACCACATAACGGATAAGTTTCCCCTTTATATTCAATTTGGCCCCTCAACAAATTGAAAATCACATAATATTATCTACACATTTATTTCCATGACAATTTGATACCCTTTTTAAATCCGAAATTAAAACTTTAGTAGATCACTTTAATTGGATTATTTTAAGATAGCTATACACATTTAATTTAACATATGTTAGTCCAAATTAAAATTTCCAACACTTGGAGCCCTGAAATAGAGTGATAGAATGGAACTAATCTTGATATTAAATTTATCTTGTGTGCCGATGAAACTCGACATGGGATGAAAATTTTGAAGCTCGAAAATATTCAAACAATCTTCACGATTAGAGGGACATAGAGCGCACCCGAGAGCAGGGTCGTGCTGAGATTCAGAAGAAGTTTGATGAAATTTCTACACGACAAAATGAGTCAGATGAGCAGTTTCGATTCTTGATGCGACTGATTCACGATAGAGACCTAGGCATTTGATGGAGAGGATGAAGAGTTGAGTTGACTTATGTTTGCACTTTATTTGTGGGTTTATTTTAGTTTTGAATATGGAGTGTTTGTCTTATTTTTTGCACATCTTTTTTTTTATGTTGAGATCGAATTTCAAATATGTGTTATTGATTTGTGGGGATATTTAGACTTTAATTCATATTCAGGCGTTGAATTACTTATTTTAGATTGTGTTGGGCAATTTTTAATTATTTTGTGGAATATTTTATATATAAATAAAAAGGTAGGGCACCAATAATATAAAAGATTTGAAATTGAATATTTACCGACAGATTACATACAAAAGAAAATAATAACAGAGCTCACAAAAATTTGTCGGTAATTGTCGACCAAATAACGACAACAATAATTAGTGACAAAACAATGACTAAAGCTTTTAATAATTAGCGACAGAATAACAACTAAAATTTTTAATAATTAGTGATAAGGTAGCAATGAAATTATGTATCGATAGAAAATATTTTCGTTAATTCTCGACAGATTAGCGACAGAATGTAGTCGTGAAATGCGACGGGTTAGTGTACCGATAATATTTATGTCGGTAGATCGTCGCAATTGAGTAAATTTTTTTAGGAAATTTATGTCGGTATTCTGTCATGAATCCGTCGTATTTTTTATCGATGGACCTAACAGTCCGTCGGTATTCATAGCGACTAGCCATATTACTACCGACTTTTTTTGTAGCTAATTAGTCGTTATTACCTCTTAACGACATAATAGCGACGAAATTGATTGTCACTATTTGGCAAATTTCTTGTAATGATTCTTCCAAGTTTAACCTAAACAATCTACTTAATTTAGTTCACCATGTCCTTATCACACAAAATATATCTCAATTAATTAGATTTTGTATGGATATATTTGTCATTTTTAGTCATCCTTAATTTTTTTGGACAAAGGCTAAAGCAATATTTTTTTGAAACAGAGGGAGTACAAAGTAGACAAATTATCTAAATCAACATTTGGACTACTTTCATACAATTAATTATTGCAAAAAATATTTAAAATATTTTTAGTATTTTTTAGATAAATTAGAAACAAGCATGTGCGTCGCACGACAATATTTTTAGATCATAATTATTGCAAAACATTGCGTCGTTTCATTAAAAGCAACATGTAGTCGTTTATCCTGACGATTTATTAATTTCAAAAGACTTCGTGACGATTTGTAACTCATGACCACCTAATTTTTCCTATTTTACTAACTCTAATATTACTTATTGAGAACTGAAGCATGATATAAAGTAACAATAGTTAGTCGTATAAATTATCAGTACCTATGTAACCCCAACCAATTAATAAAATATATATTTGCATCATGATAGAATTAATCAAGATCTTAAAAGAAATACTTCCTCCGTCCCAGTTAACTTGTCCTACTTTCCATTTTGGTCCGTCCCACTTAACTTGTCACACCCATAAATGGCAATTAAAGGCAACAATCTCCACCCTCAAAATATCCACATTCAATCTCCACCTTTGAAAAAATCAAAGATTCCACAAAATCTGTTTTTTATTAACATCCGTGCCCGGTCAACTGTGACAAGTTAACCGGGACGGAGGGAGTACAAAATAGTCAAAATCAGAGTAAAATACATTTCCGGGGAATAAAATAGGAAATATGATCATAAAGTTTTCTCTTATTTGATATTCAATATGGAATTATTATGTAGATCTTTGATGTGTTGAGAATATCGTAATAAATTAACTGAAACCAGCTAAATTATTTTATCATTTTTTTATGCATTTTCACTATTATCAATTATCTCGTGTCTGTTGCAAATAAATTGTAGCATGAATAAAATTTAAAAAAAAAAAAAACAAATCGAACCATTCAATTGTTGCATCTTATTTTTCCACTTAGAGTTTATATATGATAGATTTGTTACATAATATTTGTGTTTCAGTACTGTTGTCTATAATAAATTTTAACAACTAATAATCTTACTTATATTTCGAGATATTTAAAATTAAAAATCTTAGGTATAGAACTAAATTAAAATTTCAAGTTTTTATAATTTTTTCCTTCGGAAAAAAGATGAACAGTGTTTTTTTTCCAAATTATGATCTTATAAACATGAGCTACACTAATATTACAGGAAAGTTGCCACCAAACCCACTTCGAAATGGGGACAAACCTAGATAGCTTATTATATTATTTACAAGTTCAACTTTAATTGGATTTAACTATCCTACTCCGTAGATGATATTTAAATGGGTTATATATAACTAGATTGAATATGTAAGTGTAGAATTAAAGTTTAATATTACTTCTATTTTGATTTATATCTAAACACTAATTTAATACAAGTGTATAATTCATTTAGGTATTATCCACGCTAGTATCGTATCCGTGCAATGCACGAGGATAGTTTTTTGAAATGGTATTATGAAATGTGCTTGCATTACGATTTATTTTTTAATAACGGTTAAGTGCGACTTTAGTGTTAAAATAAAGTATCACCTCACCGAATATAAGCTTTGAAGATGTGAAAAATGTTCGTATAGTACAAATATGCATCAACTACACATCTATATAAATAAATATTAGAACTTAACATATATAGAAAAAAATGCAAAACGACTACAAATTGAGCAATCAATTAAGAGGAAATAATGTTAGAAAACGCTTTTTGTTGAAGGAAAAACACATTAGTGTGTCTTCATCAGAAGTAATTGGTAGAGGGGCAATTTAGGCGTTTCATTATATCTTGTATACATAAAGCCCTACAATGTATACCTATATAAGAGACTTCTCTTGTGAAACAATATACGCCATTTTTCAGTCTATTTCTGATGTCTTCTCTTTCTCTTTATTCTTTCCAATTTATTTTTACACGTTATCAGCACGAATCGCTCTTAATAATAGGAAATTTGACGATAAAGAAAGTCATAAACCATCCGCGTAAGATCTACGGAAAATTAGTAGAAGATTTGAGGTAAGTAGATTTTCAATTGTTAATACGATCGCAAATTGCAGAATTTTGTTGGCCATATCTTATTTTCTAGGAATTTTGTCGGCCATATCTTGTGGTATGTTAATTAATATGTTCTGTTAACTTGATTTGAAAATTTTCTTCAACTTCATATGCTGGTATGGTTTTATGAAATTACATTAGAGTAATGTAATTGATATTGCTGAATTCTATTTAATGTGATTAATCCGGAATTTGTAGTATATAATTCATGTATATGCCTATGACATCAATCTGTAGGAATTTGTGTCTACGTCCTATATAAGAATTGCATCCATTAATTAATATTATACTATATTATACTCTTTGAATGTCATGATTAGTGGGCAAGCATGTCAGATAGGAATTCATGATTAGCATTTTTCTTTTTGGACTTCTAGGTTGAGGTTAATTATTATATAATTTCTCATGTTATTCTGTTTCGTTTGTCTACTATATATATATGCATGAGTTTATAGTGTACAGATATACTGATCGTTAAGCAAGGTATTGATATTATTGTATGACAATAAAATGTGTATATTCTCACGATATGACATGCAATTTATTTGGTTTAAAATCATTTACGATCATGAAGTTATGATGAAATTTCGGAATTTTTCATAATTTGTTTGTGTTTATATATTTGTTATTGAATACCTCCATGATAAAAAAAAAAAAAATTATGGATGATAAATATGAGTACAAATTAATGTGATAAAGTATTTTCACAAAGCATCGAAAAACATATATGTGACCAGTTGTCTCAAAATCTAACTGAACTCACTTTCTTGAAAAAAAAATCATATGATGCTACGCTTGCATATTAATATATATCCCCTCTTGTTTTACAGCACCAACTCGACCTGAATTTGAAATTTTGGACTCAGAAGGAATTGAGTATCATCGTTGGGTTTCTGATATGGAAACTACATTCTTAGGGAAGGATTATCTTTCCACAATCAAACCATCCACTGACCCAAATGACAAAGAACTGTTCGACAAGGTCAAAGCAAATGCCCTAATGTTTCTTAGGCGACATATCGATCCTAGTTTACGCTGGGAGTACCTTCAATTGAAAACCCCCAAAGAACTGTGGGATGCCCTAAAGGAACGTTTTGGAAACATACATGACACTCTGCTTCCAGAACTAACAGTCTAGTGGAATGAAATCCACTTACTTGACTACAAGAGGGTCAATGATTTCAACAAGGATATGTTACACCTTAAAGCACGTCTTACTTTCTGTGGAAAGAAAATCACAGAAGATGGCATGATCCAAAAAACTCTTTCCACCTTTCCTACCTCATCACTTATATTGGCAAACCAGTATAGACTTGAATATGATAACAAAAGAATCACAATATTTAATAAGCTGATGAACATGCTGCAAGTAGCTGAGAGGCATGACCAAGTTCTTTTGAACAACAATGTCAGGCCTGCTGGGACAAAGAAAATTCTCGAGGCAAACTTTGATCAAGGAAACGGTGGAAAGAACCCCAAAGAAAAGGGGACAGGACGTGCTCATCCTTACCAACGTGGGAATAATTCACCACGGGGTAGGGGTCGTGGGAGCCATGGTAGAGGTCGTGGTAGGGGCCGTGGTGGCCCTCCCACTGGAGGGCGACAAGTAGGTATTAACGCTCCTAGTGGCCACGGTGGTCGTGGAGCCAAGGTGCAAAAGGCACCTAAAAAACCCTTCGAACAAAAAGGAACGAGTTGGCAATGAACCTTGCTATTAGAGGTGACAATTCGGGCGGTCCATCGGGCTCGGGCCGGGCCAAATCGGGCCAATGTGTAATGTCAGGCCGAATCGGGCCGGGCCCAAACCCAACACACCTCGGGCCATCGGGCCAAAATGGCCCGTCTAAATGGGAACATTTTTGAGAACGTAAATTCTGCCATTCAAGGGAACGTTTAAATAATAGCATCACATATTCACATTCCGGTAGATTCTACATTTCAATAATGGCATCACATTTGACATTCTAGACTTCCAGTAGAATAAACAACCTCAAAAGTCAAAATGCTAAAAACATTCACATGAAAAAAAAAAAAAAACATGAAGTCATTGACATTGGGCTCCAAAACAAAATGATGCAATTCATCTCGCACAATCCACCAACTAATTAATCCTTCCACATTCTACTGCTTAGAGTTGAAACATAATACCAAACCCAAATAGTTAAAGTCTTACACGTTCAAGAATCCACCATAACATACACAAAAATTCAAATAAAACGTCACTCCTTGGTCAAGTCACCATCAAGGACAACATTAGAATCTTGACTCGAAAATATTATCTCCTCCACCTCCGGTGTATCTATAAAACCGACAATAAGGAGATCAATAGCTAAGAAAACAAATACTCAATAGATAGAATGAAAATAAATAAATCAATATTACCAGAGGGTCCAGCTTCTGTGAACCCATGCAACCAATTTCGAATACAAATGAGGGCTTGCACATTTTTCCCAAGTAAACGCTTCTATACATTTGTAAGATGCATCCACCAATGCTAAATGAGGATTCAGAAGCCACTGTTTTGATTGGGATACTCAAAATATCACAAGCCATGATTGTCAACTGAGGAAATCGGTGCTTATTCACCTTCCAATAATCAAGCACATCCACATCACTCCAACCGCACATGCTTCATCCAAGTATACATCAAGTTGCGACTTGCCATCATTCGAGGAGCTTGGTGTTATTTGTTGATAATACTCCTAAAAATACAATTAGACAAAAAAATAAGTGTTAAAACACAAACAATATAAAACTTTATACACCAAAAATACAATGAATTTATTGAAAGCTAAAAATATTCCTACTCTTACTTCAAGCATGGATGGCATAAATAAAGAGCTTGCTCCACTTTTCCTTGGATGTCCTTGTCTACAAGATTGGAGATTGCTTGATGAGCTAGCTCAAGATGAGTTTGATGAAGCTCCATATTCATTAAAGAGCTTATACAAGGCCTCCTTTACCGTATTCACTTTCTCTTCATGATCAAGAGGGTAGAGCTTCTTATAGCAAAAACTCAAGAAGTTCAACTTTGCCTTCGGGTTGAGAACACATCCAAGTGCAAGAATAATAGAATATTCACTCCAACTTATCGAATTTGGATTTCATCCTTGATGCCATATCTTTGAGTTTCACATCCTCATTTTACAAATATTCATTCAACTTAATTTCTATGCTTGCAATTTGCACGAAATATAAGTTTGATGTAGGATAAGATGACCCAGATATCAGATTAGTGATATGGTAAAATGGAGCCAAAAAAACTCTTATCTTCTCCACTCTTTCCCACTCTTCACTTGTTGGACAATGTGGGTGATTATCATCATTAAAACTCAAGCTAGTGAATGCACGACAATACTTAATTGCACTTTCAAGCATCATGTAAGTGGAGTTCCATCTTGTTGCTACATCTAATCTCAAAAAGCCACCACCAATATCATTCAAGTGCACTTCTTCAACACATTTTTTACATTGTCTTAATCTCCCCTCCGTAGCCTTCACATACTTAACACTTTCCCTAATCTTTTGTAAAGCTACACTCACCTCTTTCAACCCGTCATGAACAATAAGATTCAAAATATGTGCACAACACCTCACATGAAAAAAATCACCTTTACTTAACAAACAATTTTGCAAATTTATTCTCTCCTTTAAAACCTTTTGCATGACGTCGTTAGAAGATGCATTATCCAATGTGAGAGAGAAGATTTTGGAGTCTATCCCCCACTCTTTAAGCACTCCATAAGCCTTACTTGCTAGTTAAACCCCGGTATGTTGACAATCCAACTCAACAAATGCAAGTAATTTGCTATTCAACTTAAAATCATTATCAACATAATGAGCTGTGAGAGTCATTTAACCTTGTACAGTTATAGCAGTCCATACATCAGAAGTCAAATAAATTCTACCAGGAATAGAAGCTAACTCACCCTTTAGCTTTGCCCTTTCTCTTAAGTACACATTTCAACAATCCTTCTTTGCGGTATTTCGAGAAACAGGTTTAAAACCGGATTTAATATTTTGTTCACCTCCCAAACACCTTCATAGTCAGCATAACTAAATGGAAGATTATGCAAAATGATACTTTTAGCAACTGCCTCTCGATAGGCATTGCTATCAAATGTCCATCTCTTTGTGCATGCAGCTTGGTATCTAGCATATCCCTCAAATCATGGTAACGGGGAAGTTTAAGACATTTATCAGAATGACGTCTAAGATGAGTAGTACCCCCAGTAGATGCACAACTAAGAAGTTTCCCACAACCCTTGCATTTGCACTTTTCTAACCCATCAATCAACTCCTTAGGTTTTTCAAAATGTTGCCACACCACAAACTTTTTTTCCTTAACATTAGCAGTATCATCATCTATAACATTTTCACAACTATTCTTAGTATTTACTTGTCCCTTTTTAACCCTAGTCTTACGCTTTGCACCAACAGTAGAAGAAGAAGTACCTGCAGTACTCTTAGCACTAGGGGTGGTGGGATGAGGACAATCCAACATTACAAATTCGTCTTCATCATCGAATAGTTCCAATTCTTCATCGATATTCGCTAGATTTATTCCAACGCCTTTCATTCTTGATAATCTAAAAATAAGGTAGAATCGTATCAATCAAGATGTAATTCACACAAGCTTTCATACGGGATCAAGATGGCATCAGTATTATCATCATGGTGGCTATAATTATGCATACAATCTTGTATTCTTTGTTGAGTTCTTTTAATGTTGCCTCAATTTTAATTCTTTTAATGTCTGATTAGAAGTATTAAACTATTAACTCATACTAGTGCTAAAATAGGTACTACCCCAGCAGTACAATTTGATGTTTTCTCTGAGTACATGGGTTGAACGTGATTTTAGTCTCTAATGCCTATCCACCTTTATGATCTGATAAAATTACATTATAATGCAGGATATGGAGCATAGTACACAAACAGGGTTCAAAACAAACAGAAGGGACATTATGACGAATCAAACACGTTATTGTTGGATGATTCTCCTTATAAGGCCTTGCTCAATCCTGCAATTCTTTTTTTTCCTATTGAGATTTCCCTCAGATCTCAAATTTTCTCGATTTTCTCTAGCTCCTTACTAATGGTGATTTTTTTTTTTTGGGTTTTTTTTTCAATTGAACACAGCAATATTTCCTGATCCATACCACTATGACAATATAAATGATGATGTAATAGGTGAGACTCTCTTCAAAAATGCAAATCTGGAATTACAATACTTTTAAAAATGTATGTCATTGCTGTGGAAGATGATTAGTGCGTACTTACACAAGAGTTGCAGTGCGGCGGCAGCACGAGCGAGCCGGAGCGGCGGCGCGAGCGCAGCAAGAGCGGGACGCGACGGCGCGAGCGGCAGGCGGCGGCGCAAGCGGGAGGCGGCGGAGCGAGCGGCAGGCAATGCCGAGCGGCGGCGGCGTGAGAGGCAGACAGGAGATGGGATGGCGACGCGAGGTTGGGTTTCGTCTAGAGTTAATGGGTTATACAGAGTTCAGGGGAAGACGTGAGTTCATGTCTTGAGTTGTGTATTTCTCTCTCAGAGTCTGTAAAATTCAAAATTGTGTACTGGTAGTGGTAACTGGTAAGATTCGGGCCGTCCACGACCCACGGGCCAAGCCCGAGCCCGGCCCAAAAAAAAAGCCCAATCCGGCCGGGCGAAATAGGCCCAAAAATTTTCGGGCCTCTATCTTTTAAGCCCAGCCCGCTATATCTTTCGGGCCGGGCCTTTTTTGCCATCTCTACTTGCTATAGGTGTGGAGACACCGACTATTGGTATAGCAACTGTCGTACAAGCAACTACGTAGTGACCAACTATAAGAGGTATAGGAAATCTAAAGAACAAGAGACCCACTACATGGAAGGCGAGGATCAACCCACATATGTTAACCTCACGATTGCAGATTTCAATGGCAGCAAGGACTTTGCTCAGTCAATGGATACTCCCGATTTTAACTGATCTGCTTTATTAACTTTTTTCAAGAATGTTGTTAAGGCATTATGCCTTATTTTATTTGGACAACTTTTTTTTAGTCTTCAAGTTACTTAGACTGTTTGTTTTTTAGTTAGATTTTTGGTATGAGACTTTACTTCAGTAAATTTGAATGTTATTCTAAAGTACTTAATTTATTTGAATTTATTGTACATCAATACACATGGTTCGAAAATTGCACTATCCCGATGTAAAGTAATACATCTGAGGAATAAAAGGAAATATCGAATGACAAGTAAATCATTCTATTAAAATTGAAATACTCAAAAGAAAATGAGATTATATTTCCAACTAAATTAATAACACAAATCACATTTACTTGTAGGAATGTCTCGCGGAGAAATAAAGTGCTTAGCAGATAGTGGGTGTTCGCCTATTTTATAACCTAACGATCCGCAAGTGTACGGGTGCAAGTGTATATAACGGCAAGCAAGGTCGATCCCACAAGGACTGACTTAATGACTAGTTTGATACTCTAAATATCCTAAAACACTCCTAACTAGGCTCTCAATTGGATTGATTTGATTATCAAACTAATTTCCTAACTATTAATTAACACTCAAGTCCAAGAATAAGAAAATACTTTATCAAATACTCAAGATTGGAAGACAAATTCTAGAGAATTGATTTCAGAATTAACTAAGTATGACAATCTAATTATTCTAAACTAGCAATGATTATTATCGTTATTAGACGGCACTTATATATATTAACTCTCCTTTCGAAGCAATTAACTTGTAGATTCATTATCCCTAGCCACCCTTTCAAGTCGACTAGACCTAACAAACTCCCAATCGATCTTAGACCAATTCCTACGCACTTATCTCACCTCCTTTCGGAGCGCTCAACAAATACGCTATATGTTGTATTTCCATTCACAAATTCCTCCTTTCAAAGCCAACTTATGAATTAAGTAGAAATAGTTAAGCGATCAAATTAACTATTCATGAAAATAAATCACAACACATAGATAACGAATAACAATCATTAACTAGAATAGAAAACTTCAATTAATCAAACATCGTTAAAACCTACTTTCAAAACCCTAGAATAATAAGAAGCTACTCACTCATGTTCATATTCATAACACAAATATGTTCATAGACAAACAGGATTTGAAATAGAAAAACGAGACAATGAATAAGCACCCTAATCGTCGTCTTGATCTTGATCCCTTGATGTTGCTTTCCTCTTCACTATGCCTTCTAATGATCTCTCTCTCTCATTTTTTCGAGTTTGGGAACATCCTTATATAGTTAATGCTAAATTGGGCCCAAGATGGGCTCAAAATCATAAAACGCGCACATTCTGTTTTGGACTCGGAAAGCTGCCTCGACCGAGTCATAAATGCCCTCGACCGAGTTGATCTTCAACTCGACCGAGGCAGAATCCCCCTCGACCGAGTTGTAGTCTCTGACCAATTTCACGTTTTGCTCTTCATTTCTCACTCGACCGAGTTGCTAAACAACTCGACCGAGTCAGACTTTCTTACTCGTTTTTCATCCGAACCTTACCCAAACGGACTTTTTGGCCTGTTTATACCTGAATAACACTAAAACAAGCAGAAACACGTCATCTAGCTCAAAAGATGGATTTTAATCACTTTTCGCCCAAATACACATGCATATGTCACAAATTACTACCTTTAATTGACCTAAAATACATGTAAAACTAGCATGTATCAGTGGGACTACCCACACAATTTTAAGGAATAGACAATTATTCATTGAACTTATTCCTTACACTTCATCTGTAACTACAATGATTGGATCATCCCAATTAATAAAAAGGCGAGGTACTGCCAAATTCTTGATGTCTAACGGCACAATTATTAAAATCAAAGAAGCTCTTAATGCACCAAGAGCTAATCGAACCTTGTTAAGTTTTAAAGATATTCGTGCTAACGGCTATCATTTGGAAACTCATAGTGAGAATAGAATTGAATTTATATATATATTACCTCTAATGAATGTGGAAGAAAATGCATCTTAGAGAAACTAATGAGTCAATCTAGTGGGTTGTACATCACTACTATTCGAATTCTCGAATCCTATGCTGTCACCAATGATGAACTATGTGACACTAGTTTATACAGGCTTTGGCATGACCGTCTTGGACATCCCGGTCGTGATATGATGATCCGTATTTTGAAAAACTCACACGGACATCCTTTTTTTCGAGTGAAACATAGAAAGGGACGCAAATCCGATACAATAGACGATATCGGTCATGTTGCTGCTCCATTGCAACCTGTGTTTTCTGAAGCACCAGATGCACTATCTACATCCCACCCTGCCTCATTACAAATCTCAAAGGCACATCACTCATTTTGCAAAGCATGTTCTTTAGCAAAAGTAACACTGAGACCGTCTTATGTTAAAGATACTAAACAAAATATTCCATTCTTACACAGGATACAAGGAGATATTTGTGACTATTCATCCAGAATGCAGACCATTTAAGTATTTTATGGTTCTGGTTGATGCTTCGACACGCTGGCCACATGCCGCTTTATTGTCCACAAGAAATTCTGAATTTGCAAAACTCTTATCACAAATTATTCGTTTAAGGGCTCACCACCCTGATAACCCTATCAAGCCCATAAGACTTGATAATGCTGGAGAGTTCACATGAAAAGCATTTGATGATTATTGCATGTCTATCGGGATCGATGTAGAGCATCCCGTACCCTATGTGCATACACAAAACAGTCTCGCAGAAGCTACCATCAAAAGACTACAAATGGTGGCTAGGGTTTGGTTATGCGCACCAACATGCCTATCTCTGCATGGGGTTATGCAATATTGCATGCAGCTTTACTTATTTGTCTCAGACCCACTGTTGACCAATCATTTTTTGCGTACCAGTTGGTAACTGGATATGAGCCTGACATTTCACACCTACGCATATTTGGTTGTGCAGTATATGTGCCTATTGCACCCCCACATCGCAAAAAAATGGGTCCCCAAAGACGATTAGGTATATACGTTGGATATGATCTCCAACAATTATCCGCTATTTAGAACCTTTGACAGGCGGCCTCTTTACCGCTAGATTTGTGGATTGTCACTTTAATGAGACAGTCTTCCCGTCGTTAGGGGGAGATGAGAAAAAAAAATTCTAAGGGAACGACAGGAATTATCGTGGTATGTCCCCACTCTGTCTCATTTTGATCCCCGAACTTCACAATGTGAAAGTGAAGTAAAAAGAATAATTGATCTTCAGATCGTAGCATATTCGATGCCTGATGTGTTTGCTGATATCGCAAAAGTGACCAGGTCTCATATACCAGCTGCAAATGTGCCTGCAAGGTTAGAAGTCCCCAATAAGGGGCACAACACCGCAGATAAAGGTGTTGCAATCACACCTGGTGGAGGTATGGTTGAGGTTGTGGTTCCCAAAAGGAAAAGGGGGAGGCCACTTGGTTCGATTGACACCCACCCATGGAAGAAAATGGTAGGTGTGGCACAACACGATCCATTAATCATCAATGTTGATAATCCATCTCATGAGATTAACTCTGATTATAGTTATGTCCTAGAATCATTACTGGAGGATGCTCTGATGTTTGATATGATTCCAGAGAATAAAGAAATCTCTATGGATTATGAGAGTGCAAACGAGTTAATGGACAGACAGTGCACACAAATTGATGATGTATTTGCTTATACTGTTGCTCAAGAAATTATAGAGCATGATGATATCGAACCACGCTCTATTGCAGAATGCCAACAAAGAGCAGATTGGCCTAAATGAAAAGAAGCACTCCAGGCAAAACTTGATTCTTTGACAAAGAGACGGGTATTCAGTCCGGTAGTGCTAGCCCCACCGAGTGTAAAGCCTGTAGGACATAAATGTGTCTTTTTCAGAAAGCGTAATGAGAAAAATAAGGTTTTGAGATATAAAGCTCGCCTTGTAGCACAAGGCTTCTCACAACGCCTTGGAATTGATTATGAGGAGACGTACTCTCCCGTAATGGATGTCATAATGTTTCGCTACTTAGTTAGCTTAGTAGTTTCTGAAGGACTGGAAATGCAGCTGATGGATGTGGTTACTGCATATCTCTATGGGGTTCTTGATTCAGAGATATATATGAAAGTGCCTGATGGCTTTTTATTGCCCAAGTCAAGTGACTCTAAACCACGGAATGCGTTTGCAATCAAATTGAAACACTCACTTTATGGATTGAAACAATCCGGACGGATGTGGTATACCCGTCTATGTGACTACTTGATTGGAAAAGGTTACAAGAACGATGAACAGTGTCCCTGCGTATTTATAAAGAAAACTAGTTCCGAATTTGCAATTGTAGCAGTTTATGTTGATGACATGAACGTAATAGGTACTCTTAATGAAATAAGAGAAATCACGAGCTATTTGAAATCCGAGTTTGAGATGAAGGATCTTGGGAAAACTCGGTTTTATCTAGGCATTAAACTAGAGCACCGAGCTTGTGGAATACTTATCCACCAGTCTGCATATGTCCAGAAGATGCTCAGGCGATTTAACATGGACAAAGTGTATCCTGTTAGCACTTCCATGATCGATCGAAGTTTGGATTTAAAGAAAGATCCATTTCGTCCAAAGGAAGATGACGAAGAGCTATTGGGGGCTGAAATTCGTTATTTAAGTGCAATAGGCGCATTATTGTACTTAGCTCAATGTACTCGACCAGACACTGCTTTCTCAGTGAACTTATTAGCTAGATTTAGTTCAGGACCAACGTAGCGTCATTGGAATGGTGTCAAGAATATATTCCGATACCTAAAAGGAACCATTGACATGGGCTTGTTCTTTCCTTACAAAGAGAAAAAGGGGAACACGGATGAAATTGTAATCCCTAAAGCAAATGTTGAAGCTAACCCTTACACCGATACACCAAATAATGTATTAGTTGGTTTTGTTGATGCTGGTTATCTTTCCGATCCACATAAAGGGCGTTCCCAAATTGGTTACGTATTTACCATTGGAAATATGGCTATATCTTGGAGATCAACTAAACAAACTCTTGTAGCTACCTCATCAAACCATTCGGAGATCATTGCCTTACATGAAGCAGTTCGTGAGTCTATTAGGTTAAGGTCGATCATCACACATATTCGAAGAAGTAGTGGCTTAAGTTCTACCATTGAAGAGCCTACATGTATATATGAAGACAATGCTACTTGCATCGAACAGATGAAACTAGGATACATCAAAGGCGACAGTACAAAGCATATATCACCGAAGTTCTTCTACAACCAGCAACAACAAGCTTTGCTCACGATTCAAGTAACTCAAGTCAGCTAGAAAATGCAGCTGATCTGTTTACAAAATCACTACCTAAGACAATCTTTGAAAAACATGTGAAAAGGATTGGGATGCGTAGACTTTCTGACTCACTTGATAGATGTACGTATCAGGTGACTTGAGTAGACTTTAGGGGGTCTCAACATAGGTGCGTTGCACTCTTTTTCCCTTCGACCAAGGTTTATTTTTTCCACTGGATTTTGTTACTTGGCAAGGTTTTTAACGAGGCAACATCCATGCACCATTCACCCTTTTGATTTGGCACAAGGGGGAGTGTTGAAGGAAAAACACATTAGTGTGCCTTCATCAAAAGTAATTGGTAGAGGGGCAATTTAGGTATTTCATTATATCATGTATACATAAAACCATACAATGTATACCTATATAAGAGACTTCTCTTGTGAAACAATATACGTCGTTTTTCTGTCTATTTCTGCTTTCTTCTCTTTCTTCTTATTCTTTCCAATTTATTTTTACACTTTTATCCTCGTAGCCATAATAACAAAATTTTAGCAGGGGTCTACTATATTTTATTAGTCCATTTATAAATTAATGATGTTTCCTTATCCATAAAAAGATTAGCAATTCACGTTCATTGGGAATTATCATGTATATGATATAAGTTAAATTATGTTATTCATTTGATATCCAATATGTTGCATACGTCAAAGGGGCATGATTAAGTAGTAAAGTATGAGGCGAAACCTATAAGATATGTGTGTTGAGTTACTCTGAAACCATGTGCAATTTGAATTAAAGCTAAGAAATAATAAATTGAATTCTCTATTTAAAATATTACAATTCCGTCAATACAAATTGCATATATAAAATAACATTATAATGATATCATAAACACACTATGCAGAAAGAAGTTAGACAAAATATCGACTACAAATGAAGTCGAGCCGAATTTACAGATGGTCGTATTTGATTAATTTTTAATCGAACTTATGTCGAGTTGATTCGTATTTAAGAGTGTTGAATTATGTTCATGAATGTGTTCGACCATGTTCTTGAACATTTTTGTTTGTATACAACTAATTGTTGTGTTTTCGAATATTAAATGAACACACAATTTTCTAAGTTTTCATATAAATAAATAAATTTAATTTAATGCAAGATAATATAAGGATATTATACCTCTGTTCCATATTAATTTACCTTTTAGGATGAAAGTGAAGAACTAAGGATTGGATATTTTGACAGATATACCATCAACTAAAGATTTGACCAAATCAAAATATCTTTGATAGATTGAAAAGTAGAGATATTTTAGGATTGAGTCCAGGGAAAATATTGGTAGATTTGGTGAAAAATATGTGAAACGTCAGCTAATTGAAAAAGAAAATAACATCATAAAACGTCAATTAATATGGAACGAAGGGAGTATGAAATAAGAATATTTTTTTGTTATTTCTATTATTATTGCCGTTACTATAACAAAATTGCCGTTAGTTTAAATAAACAAGTTTGTTAAAGAGTTGTTCAACAAAAGTTCATGTACGATCATAGTATCAACAATTAAATTATTTATATATACATATAAAATTGATACGGAATTTAGTATAGGACCGTTGTATAAAAATATTACAAGTTTCCCTTGTAAAAAGTTGAACGTAAAGCAATAATACTTCCTAGAAATCCAACTTGAAGTATTAGGTCTTCCCCAATCATAAAATCCAAAAAACAGGTATTTTGCTGTCACATCAGCGCCACCTTAAAAGTAAAAATACCCCTACCTCCAAAACAAAACTCCTCCCCAACAATATACCCAAAAAGTAGGTATTTTTGGGGGACCCACCTTTAATTTCCTAGTTATCCCCTTTATATTTTAATTTATCATCTATATTATAATTATCTCATTTTCGGATAATTAATACATAATTAAGAATTTCGATTGTTTTAATTTTTTAATATTTTATTATATTTTCGAAAAAAAAAAATCCAAAAAAATTTTATTAATTTTTTTTATTACATAAATGTAAAAATTAAAATTAAAAGCTCACACCGTACAAGAAAAAACAAACAAAAAAAATAACGAAAGCAACAACGCAAATTTAGCAACGTCCAATTTAATATCTAGCTAATTATTTCCGGATCGAGCCTAAACATGCTCAATTAAATCATGTCGAAGCTGGAGATGTTTCTGCTTATCTCGAAGTTGGACACCTCTTCTAACATAGTCATTGAATGCTCCAGTTGATCCTTGACTTACGTGTGGAGGCGGTATGGCGTAATTGGGATCGTCGGACCAATCGATCGCTGCATTTCCTTCATTTTCGATAATCATGTTGTGCAATATAATGCAAGTTAACATTATATCCTTCAAGTTATTCTTGTAACAGAAACGACTAAGACCGTGAATCATTGCCCAACGAGCTTGAAGCACTCCAAAGGCCCGTTTGACATCCTTTCTAGTAGCCTCTTGCAGTACCTTGAAACGTTGCCTCTTCGGATCTTGGGGACATTCTTTCACTCTTAGTAGTCCTCAGCCTATGCCCTAAGCAAGCTTTTCACAAAAGTAGCCCACTCTGGATATATTCCATCGGTGAGATAGTATCCTTGATTATATTGCTTACCATTGATTGTGAAATTAACGGATGGCGCGAGTCCTTGCAAAGTATCCATAAATAAAGGAGACTGGTTGAGCACGTTTATGTCGTTGTTGGAGCCTGCTACTCCAAAGTAGGCATGTCATATCCATAGATCTGCAGAGGCAACCGCTTCGAGCATGATTGTTGGAACGCCATGATCACAGCGTGTGAATTGGCCCTTCCAAGCTACCGGACAGTTCCTCCACTCCCAGTGCATGCAATCAAGGCTCCCCAGCATTCCGAGAAATCCATGCCTTTCTTCGTGCATTTGTAATAGCCGCTGGCAATCCTCGGCATTAGGCTTTCTCAAGTAGTATCCACCAAACAGTTCGATCACACAGCGGCAAAACTTAAAGAGACATTCTACGGTGGTTGTTTCGGCAACACGTAGGTACTCATCCCAATGATCGACAGGTCCCCTATACGCCAATTGGCGGATGGCAACCGTACACTTTTATAGTGGAGAGAACCCCTTTTGTCCAGTTGCATCGACCCTGAACCGGAAATAGTCATCGTGGGCTTCCAATGCATCAACTATGCGCAAGAATAACTCTCTCGATATACGAAAACGCCGGCGAAACGTCTCGCTTCCGTATATCGGATCTTCAAAGAAGTAGTCAAGGTAGAGTCTTGCATGCCCCGCCTCATGATCTCGGCGAACATACGTTCTTCATTTTCTAGCTCTGCCGTCAGAAGACCTAGCACCGGCAAGTAACTCTTCTTTTTTTCTTAAGTAACGACTATATTTCTTTCTCAGTCGTATCATCAATTAAGAATTCAAGAAGACTATCACTTTCTTCAGAAGATGAAGACATTTTTTAGAGAAGAGGAGTGTAATGTTTTGGAGTGAGATATGCAACAATCCGCATAGGACCTTTTATAGACTAGAGTTGCAACGGCTAGTTTGGCAACGGCTAGTTTTCTAACGGCTAGTTTTGAAACGGAAAGAAATACAACGACTAGTTTTATAACGGAAAGAAATACAACGACTAGTTTTATAACGGAAAGAAATACAACAGCTAGATTCACACCGAAAAGAAATACAACGGCTAGTTTTGCAAACAACGACTACTTTCCAAAATCTACATCCGCCACTTCTTCTTGATTATATCCACCACAAGGAGGTGGAAACGTAATTGTTCCTCTGTCATATTCGAGGTATCTTTCATCACTATTTTATACTCTTTAGCAGTGGCAATAGAACTCAATCCGTCGATCTTTTGCTTGTTTTGTTCTTCTAAGGCTTGGAGCATTTGCTCAATAACGTCGATGCTTTCTCCGGCATTAGACGTGCCTGCTTTTCCCTTGCCCTTGCCCAATCGCCTAGCCGCATTCCTCCCCATTGGACGAGTGTGTTCCGTCCTAACTTCCTCTCCAGCGCTCGAGTCGGTGTTTGAAGATATCACATACTCTCCAGATGCCGATACTTTTGTCTTTTTTTAGCCTCGGGCATCGTCTTCTGGATTGACAAACTTCGGGCTATCTTTCAAAACATACCAAGAACTCATATGATTAAAATCCCCTCCATGTTTTGCATTATATTGAACCTTCGCCTTCTCTATGATATATGCATCGCTACAACCGCTCCCCCAGGCCTTTTTCTCCTAATTCTAACAGCAATAGAACCATTTCACCTGTTTCTGCAGGGTATAGTAATGTGTCTTCAACTGGTTATGAGTCCTAAATAGCGTGCCACTTGGATGGTTCCTGTTGTACGCCTCGCCGATCCGAACCCACATTTGATCAAGCTTTTGATCGTTTCCAACAACAGAGTCTGTGCTGATACAACTACAGAGAATAGCGTTTTCATCATGAGAGTACGTTTTCTTTTGTGGAGCTGGAGCCCTGGGTGGATGATCGGCAGCCTCAAAGTCGGCAGCGAGATTTATTCGATCAAGTCCGACTGGGGAGAGCTGAGACGAGAAAGGAGACGAACGCTGAGAGTTCGGGGTCGGAGTGTCTCTGTCTGTATCGGAACTATCACTACCGGGCCTTCTCAATGAATTTATGCCCATCATCGGACGAAACCCAGACTGAGGAGGTTGCATGTACGGAATTTGATTCGGATGCATGTAAAATGCTGGTCCAGATGGAATAAACGGCATAGGTTGGTTGTTGCTACCTTCCGGAAAATTTTTTAAAATGAGTAGGAAAATGAGTTGGAAAATTAGGATTTTGAGGATTGAAGTTGGTAACAGGTGGACGAAAGTTGATATTTGGGGCGACGCTTCTTCTTCGAAATTCGAAGAATTGAACCATTGCGTCCATGAATTTTTATCCATTTTTTTTTTTTGGTGTGAAGAGAAGAAGAGAAGAAACTTATCTTGAAAATTAAAATTTGAGAGTAGTAGATAATGTGGGGAAAATGATGAAGTGGGAAGATATATTTATAGGAAAAATTTAAATTAAAAAAATATATATATTTTTTCTAACGGCTAGACAATTTCAGTGAAAAAAAATAATTTCGGAGTCGTTGCAATAACGGGTATTTTTAATATACACATATATCTCAATTATCACCTTTTAAAACAATAAAGAAGGCAAAAAAAACTGAAAAAAAAGGAAAAAAAAATAATAATATAGTGGGGGACAGGCTGCAGGCAGTGGGGCCCACGCCTGCACGCGCCCCGCGCGCGCATGGCGCCCACGCGCCTGCCCTGTCCCTTTAATTTTCGCCTGTCGGCCTTCCCCACTCGCATTTCACCCAAAAAACCTGGGTAGCAATTTTGCTACCCGGCTTTCACCCTCCATATCCCAAAATCCCCCCTCAATGATGAATACCTCATTTTTTGGTATTTCACCATTTTCCACCTCATCAAAGTCTTAGTTGACCATAGTTCATATATATGTGCATTGGTGGGGTGTGTGATTAAGACGATGGCACACAAAATTGTGACACACCTGATTAATACGCGCGATACAGTATGGGTATGTTTACTTAAAGTTGGAGTAGATCAAATCAGACTGAAGGGAGTTAATGAGTGTACTTTATCGAAAATTGAACCATTAAATCTACTGAGTTAAGCCTTAAGTAAACATACTCTATATACATGTAACGCTGCTGGTTTTGAAATGATTAAATAAGAAGTAATCTATGACCACACAAAAATTTCCTGTATCTGCCATTTACTGACACCAAAATTACTGGACTTCGAAGTGAATTAACACCATAAAATCCAGCAATAGTTGGGCCTACCAATCCCACCATTTTTTTTTTATAGGCCACTAGTGTAGTGTGAGAGACTGCCACACCCCCCACACCCATACTCCTCTCTACACATTATTTATCATCAACTCATCAACCCAACCTGCATTTATTCAACTCTACGTTCTTTCATGGCTTCCCAATTTCTTCGATTTATCATCATCTTCTTCGTCTTCGTCTTCCTTGTGGGCGTTAATGCGGGTGAATGGCCACCGTCGCCCGGGTTCTACCCGAGTACCCGGTTCCGTACCATGAGCTTCAATCAGGGTTATCGAAATCTCTGGGGTGCTAATCACCAGAGTGTTGATAACAATGGCATCACTATTTGGCTCGATAGAAACTCGGGTTTGATCTCGCTTCAATTTTAATTCAAGAAAAAAGATGTTTTACGGTCAATTCATTAAACAAGCAAAAGCAGATTAAAAATGTCAAATTACGCCCGATCATTCTAACTTTATGTCTCAAAATCAAAATATATTTAAACTTTGTTGGTGTATTTTAACAGGAAGTGGGTTCAAGTCGGTGAAACCATTTCGATCCGGGTATTTTGGAGCTTCGATTAAGCTCCAACCTGGTTATACTGCTGGAGTTATTACAGCTTTCTACGTACGCTCTTCTTCTTTTTACTGCAAATCTTAATAATTGCATTTCACTGTTAGTACCTGTAATTCCATTATTACCCATATCACGACACATTGTTGTTGTACTGACTACTGAGTGAATGAATTTTCCACTTTGTACGTATCAGGTTATGAATAGCGAAGTGAAGTGGTATTATATATTATATAATTAATTAAAAAAATTGGTTGCAGCTTTCGAACAGTGAAGTTCATCCAGGATATCACGATGAGGTGGATATCGAGTTCCTCGGGACAACATTTGGAAAACCTTATACACTCCAAACAAATGTGTACGTGAGAGGAAGTGGGGATGGAAAAATTGTTGGGAGAGAGATGAAATTTCATTTATGGTTCGATCCCACACAGAATTTTCATCATTATGCCATCTATTGGAGTCCTACCCAAATTATGTAAGCTTATTATATTCTTTGTCCCACAAATATCATTTCTCTTATGTCTCTCGAAAACTACCTAGTAATCCACCGGCCGGTCGAGGCGGGGTAACCTAATACTTAATTACTTCTATGTCTAAATTTTAGAACCAACGTACTACTCCCTCCGTCCCACCTTATCTTGCACAAAAGAAGTTGACATAATTATTAAAAAAAATTGTTTTTGAGACTTTGTTGACTTTTCAAAGGTTGATTGGATTGGGAGTAGATATTGTGTTATAACTTTTCTTTTTAAGAGGTGTGCAAGTTCATCTGGGACAGACGAAAACAAAAAGTGTGCAAGATAAGGTGGGACGGATTGAGTATCATTTATTACACTCACTCTACATCCTATCTGGATTCACTCTTGTCAAGTAAATCATAAATTGAATTACTTCCTCCGTCCCACTCAGTGTTGCACGTAGGGATGTGCACATATATTAAGAAAAAACTACTTTTTATTTTTGATTGATTTTTTAAAAGGTGAAGATTGAGGGTGGAGATTGTAAGAAAAATTTCATTTTTAAGGGTGTAAAACTGAATGGAACGGACCAAAAAGAAAAGTGTACAAAACTAAGCGGGACGGAAGGAATATAATGCAATACATTAGGGGATGTTTGGTTTAAGCTTAGCACGAAAGAATTTTGGATGTTAAAATACTCAATCTTCGTTTGTTTTAAGATTTAAACTCAAAATATTCTATCCAATACAATCATATCCTATAAAACCTACATACATCTATCCCATACACAATAAAAAACATATCTCTATTTTCCAACATTGATTTGACATCTACAGTATAATCATACCCTATACAATCTCAAAACAAACATACATTTTTACTATTTACCTTTTTTTTTTTTAATTCTAAGATTTCAAAGTCATGATTTTCCCGACCCACTTCAAGCTAAACAAAACACCCCCTTAGTAACTTCTATTTATTTTACCCCATAGCATCATGTCCTGTGGAGGATGTGCAACATAAAATTATCATCACTGAAAAGGAAAATCCAAGTGTCTCTAAAAATAGTTTTAGAATGATTTCAAATAATTTGTAGAGATGTAATTGTATCTTAAAAAAAAAAAAAAAAAATTATAGTGTATGGGGTGTGAGTTTGTGAATTTCTGTTATTATTTGTTTTGCTACACCACCTAAATCTTTGAATGAGTCATAAATGGTAGCCGACAAGTATTGACTGAGAGAACAAGATGAAAGTGAAGGCATTGTGATTGAGATCTAATTAATTTCCAACATAACTTTTATTGCAATTTTGCAGATTCTTTGTGGATGATGTGCCAATTAGAAGGTATACAAGGAGGAATGCAGCAACATTTCCCCTAAGGCCAATGTGGGTTTATGGGTCGATATGGGACGCATCCTCATGGGCTACCGAAGACGGTAAATACAAGGCCGATTATCGCTACCAACCCTTTGTCGGAAAATTCGCCAACTTCAAAGCTAGCGGCTGCACCGCCTATTCCCCTGCCTGGTGCCGCCCTGTCTCCGCCTCACCGTATCGCTCCAGCCGCCTTACAGGGCAGCAGACAAGGGCTATGCAGTGGGTGCATAGTCATTACAAGGTTTATGATTATTGTGGGGACTCCAAAAGGGACCATTCCCTTACACCAGAATGCTGGCGTTAATTAAATTAAAACCCCCAATCTTGCCATGTCTACCAAAATTTACTTCCCCAGAAAAAAAAAAGGGTTTCTTGAGATGGTTCCCTCTTGCCAACAAATGAGTGCAAGAGAAGTAGTGAGCATCCAAGCACCAAAAGATAGGGGGAAAACAAAAAAACAACTTTTTTGTCTTCTTGTTTGGGTTTGTTCATGATGTATATTATCCCAAAAAAAAAACAAAAAAAGAAGGGGGAAGCAAAAGTGAGTGAGAGTAGGATGAATAATAAGATTACATTGAAACGAAGAGTATATTCAGTTGTCAATTCTGAAAATAAAGCTGAAATCTTGTATTGAATTCATGTTTGCTAGTACATTCCTCAAATGTCAATTTTTCTCTGGCTGGGGTAACTTCAACTTATATATTTCATCTTTCCCTCTCTTTTTCTGGGTAACTTGTAATATATCAATTAATAGATATGAGTCTCTGTAATCAATGTGACTTTTGTCCTCCCACGTCATTATCAGAATTAATGGAAGTTACAAGTGTTATTTTTGTGCTTCATTACGATTCTACCATCTCATCAATATATATAGTTTCTTTATTTTATGGGAGGGTGAGGGGGGTCTGGGGTTATTATATCGTATTGTATGCCAATTTCATCTTACACCTACCGCCAACATTTCCCACAATGTGCTATTAGACAAATAAGAATTATACTTCTTTTGATAAAGTTTTTACTTTTGTGCAATTTTTGCATAAGTGCAACTAATTAATTTCAATCTTAGGATCATTTAAAATGTCATCCTTACCATTGAATTAATTTTTTTCTTTTTAAACAATGTAAAGGGTTATGTGGTCATTGCACTCTTATTTTGTCTCACACAAATCAGTAGTTCCAAGAAACTTTTCAAATTTTCATTTCATCACTCTTTCTCACTCATTTTTCAGAACTCACCACATCTTCATTTTTGCTCAAGATTCATCAAATATCCTCCAACCTTTTACTCTTTGCTAAAAAAATTGTTATCTTTGCTAAAACTTTTGTTGTCTTGAGTAATGGAAGCACGGCATCCTCCGTCTTCCAGAAAGGGGACGAACTTCACACAATGCGCGTAAAATTACACACACATAAACTTTCAATTATATCCATCTGCATACTCAATTTAACGAAAAGACAATGAGAAATCGATGTACCCAACAAGAAAAGGATCACAGGTTCCTTCCACAGAGAAATCAACAACTCCGACAGGCTGTTGCTGCAACAATCTACCCTGTCTAACTCGGTCTCAGTCCCTGAGTTGACTCACTTCAACACCAACGTGACTCGCCCTCTCCAGAGTTAGCATCATGCCCTTCCCTTCACAACCGACCGCCACCGTCAAAAGCGGCACCGCCACCGCCTCCGCCGCCAGAATCCTCGCCGGCGGCATATCTCTAAAATAAACCACCCCTTTTTCTCTGTGTTTCCTTAGGCTTTACAGATTGATAATAAACTTAAGATTTTTTATTAAAATGAAAAAGGTATGAGCTCAGGTTATATTTGCATGGTTGTAAAAGGAGGACAAAAGTCAAGAAAAGAACTAAAAAAATAATTGTGCCCGACTAGATGATTGTAAAAGGACGAAACTATCCTACGATTGTATTTCTGCACCCATTGCACAACAGAATAACCCTTTAATAATACATAGTAGTATTAGTTTTGTTGGTAAAATGTCATATTCTTTGAATAATCGTAATTACTTATTTGCACGTAAGCAAATAATATAATCAAAAGTAACATTTTTTTTACAATCTAAAGTATTACTTTAAACTATTACTTTAAAGTTTTTTTTTTTTTTTTTTTTCCAAACAATATGCTTGATTACACTATTTCTAAGTAACACAAGTAGGGAGCAATTTCACCTTTACATTAATACGAAAATACCTTGAATTTCAGTCAAATTTCGCTTACCTAAGTTGCCCATTCAAAGTAATTAGATTATGATTAATAATGTAATTTTCCTTCTATCCTTCAATCTAACTCTCTAAGCTCTTATATATCCTTTATTTGTAGTAGTTAACTATAAAAAAAACGATTTATCATAAAGATTATTTAGTCATGGATGCTCTGCAAATTGGCAAAAACTTGGGTGCATAAGATGCACCATAGTGTTATTGTACACCTTGTGAGTCCCACCGGTTCAGTCCAAAAAAACACGCGGTTCAGACCGGTTCAGACCGGCCAATTATTATTATATTATTTTTTTTTTGCGCGCGCGTGTTATATACTTAATGGCCTGTTTGTTGAACACTAAAAGCAAGTGGTCTGGTGGTATTTAATGTAGTCTTAAATATCTCAACCTTGAGGTCAAGGGTTCAATTTTGTTTGCATCTTTTTTCCTTCTTCCTTCATTTTGCCCTTTGATTTTTTCCTATACTGTCATACATCATAATATACACCGTATCCTTCTTCCTTCATTTTGCCCTTTAATTTTTTCCTATACTGTCATACATCATAATATACACCGTATCGAAATATTGAATATACTGTGAGTATTGTAAGTTGGAAAAAATAAATATTTCGCAGTATGAAACAAAAATTAACTAAAACAACATATACTGCCAGGCATCACAACGTACACTGTATCGAAATATTAAATATACTGTGAGTATTGTAAGTTGGAAAAAAAAATCGCAGTATAAAACAAAAATTAACTAAAACAACGTATACTGTCAGGTATCATAACGTATACTGTACCGAAATATTAAATATACTGTGAGTATTGTAAGTTGGAAAAAATAAATATTTCGCAAGTATAAAACAAAACTTAACTAAAACAACGTATACTGTCATGCAACATAACGTATACTACATCGAAATATTAAATATACTGTCAGGCTTTATAACATATACTATGCTCGAAATTTGAATATAATGTTGGTAAGAAATAAAAAGGTGGTGTTCATATACTCTCAGGCTTTATAACATATACTATGCTCGGAATTTGAATATATTGTTGGTGAAAATAACATTATACTGTGAGTATTGTAAGTTGGAAAGAAAAAAAAATCGCAGTATAAAACAAAAATTAACTAAACAACGTATACTGTCAGGCATCATAACGTATACTGTACCGAAATATTAAATATATTGTGAGTATTGTAAGTTGGAAAAAATAAATATTCCGTAGTATAAAATAAAACTTAACTAAAACAACGTTTACTGTCATGCAACATAACGTATACTACATCGAAATATTAAATATACTGTCAGGCTTTATAACATATACTATGCTCGAAATTTGAATATAATGTTCGTGAAAAATAAAAAGGTGGTGTTCATATACTCTCAGGCTTTATAACATATACTATGCTCGGAATTTGAATATACTGTTGGTGAAAATAACATATACTATGCTCGGAATTTGAATATACTGTTGGTGAAAAATAAAAAGGTGCTGTTAAAATTCGAACCCGCGCACTGAAGGGTATAATGTCGCACCTTTACCAACTAAGTCAGCGCCTGTTTTGTAATTCCAAACACACCTTAATATATATATATATCACGCGCGCAAAAATCTTAAGTGGAGCCCACAAAGTGTACAATAACACTAATGTGCATCTTATGCACATGAGTGTCACTCCTGCAAATTAGAAGCACCGGCACGATTTAAATGATCAGATTATGGTCTTTACATATTCGAACATTTATTTTGTATGAAATTCTTAAATATCAAGTGAAATTTGGTCCTGCTGCAATCGAATGGGGCCAATGCACTTTCATAAATTGGATAAGAAGTTTTAAAAGAATAACTATTAGTTCGCGAAATAGGGTTGGATTGTTGGTAAAATCAAACATCTTGAGAGAATGCTACACAACATCCTCCAGCTAGTAGAAAGGAAGTAGAGGTACGTTTTTCGACCCATCATTAGTTGGGTTAAGATGCAATTTTTCTTCCATACTTTTTGTCTAATTTATTAGGTCTTCAATATCCTTTATTTATATTAATTAGACTTTTAAAAATTTATTTTCTTATATAAATTATAATGACGATGTTCGACTACATCTACACTCTCCCAACTCTTAATAGGACTTAAAAGTGCCAAGAATCAATCTACTCCCCGGCTTGCTTTCATGCTGCTGGGAGCAATTAGAAGATAAAGACCAATGGCCGGGCCCAGACAGATATTTTTATCATGGGTGAAGGACGGTATGCTAGTCATTTTCCACGGCTGGGGAAACTTCACTGAATTGAATCTTAAGTTTCAACTTATTTTATTTGGCCTAATTTAATGAAGTAATTTGCTAATTTTCCTTCATAATATATATAGTCTAATTATCTAGGTCTCATATAACTATTATTTACGATAATTAGACTTGTACAAATTATTTTCTCATATAGAGTATTACGATAAGACTAAACAACCTTAAGTTTTCGCTAATTTTGGTTTGACCTATTTTATCCCCTTAAAATTAATTAGTTTGGGTTAATGATGTAATTTGCCTTCAGCTTAGTAAAAGTTTATTGATAAAATTTAAAATCTGACAATTCTTTTTTTCTTAAAAAAATTATATTACTGGTTGAATTAATCTCAAATAAAGTATTGAATTAGTTCGGGAAAAAGATGTAATTCCAAATGAAATTTAAAACTTAGAAACTTGCAAAATTATATTTACTTTTCAATGTAAACTAGAAACATAATCAACTCGTCAATCTAAATGAACATATATTTTTTAAATGTTATATGGATTAGTACAATTGGGCGGAACAATTTTAAGTTTCAGTCTATTTTATTTAGCCTATATTATAAATTTCAAAAGTTCAGGTTAATGATGTAATTAGTCAGAGTCGGGTCAATCTTTGGAAGGGTCCTATCTGAAAAAAAACATTAGGCCCATTACAATATTAATATTTTTATTTTAAAAATAATTTTAAGCATCTAAAAATGAGTCTCTGACTATGTTTGAATGGACCTCAAAGGGACAGGTTCATCACATCATTTAATATGTAAAAAAATTATTGTTACTTAAGGAGGAATATATCCCACCTCCCACTTGTCTAATCTTTTCGCTTCAAAAATTGACCACTTGAAGTTCCTCGCATGTTATGCTGAGCGTATGCTAAATATATATACGAAAATACAGTTTTATATAGAAAATAGAAAGAAAAAAAAAATTGGAGGCCCTCGCCGACGGAGGGCCCGGTGCAGCGGCGCCGCCTTGCCCCCCTAAAGGCCGGCTCTGTAATTAGCTAATTCTCCTTCACAGTTTTTTAGGTCTTATATATATTTTATATATGGTAATTAGTTCTTTACAATTGAACCTCCAACATGTTTGGTTATGCAAATATGATCCGTATTTTAGTTATGCATACATGACTTTTTTATTGAATGGAACGACTAGTACTTTTCAAAGTAATATAATTATTAGTTGTGGAAAAATACCCCACATTTTTTCCCAAAATAAGAAGAAATAAATGACAACTTAGATATAGGGAGAGAGATATAACAATCATAAAAGACCATACCACAACTGAAGCAAAAACTGATTGTCTGTTTTTTAGTAGGGATGAGATGAGTGGGTTTTGAACCTCTGATTTTCACCATAGACCAATGAAGCAACGTCTTAGGCTATCATGAAAACCAAGGCTAAGTGTATGATACTCCCTCCATCCCACAAAGATAGACTTACTTTCTATTTTCGTCTGTCCCATAAAGACAGACTTGTTGCTATACTTAGCATATCATTAACTTATCATTTCCACTGTTGCCCATGTTTAATGTATCATTTTACTAAATAAAGTAAAACTAATGTCCTGACTTATATAACTTCTTATTTCTTGGTGTGTGTAAAAAAATATATAAGTTTATCTTTATGGGACGGGGGTAGTATTTAATTTTAGTAATGATATAAATATTAATATGACTAATGAAGGTTGGGAATATGAATAATTATATCTTTATGGTCTATCATTTATGAAAATATTGAATTTTATTAAGGTGTCATATATAATATTCAAGTGTGTCAGAATAGATAAATAAAAAATGTGTCATGTATGTTATCTGTTATTAAGAACATACACCTTTTTTTTGGGACAAAAATAGCCATTAATAATTAGACTAAAATATCCTTTTTTATCTCATTTTTTTTATTAAAAATAATTTATGTAGAAAAATAAGTTAAACTTCTCCCCATACAATTTAAATCTTAAATAAATAATAAATAATGTTTATTGAAACCCTAATTCATCAATTAATTACACCAAATCACATACAAACTCATAATTCCAAGAAGAAATCAATCATGGATGAAGAGAAACATAATGATACGACCGAGATAAGTCGTAACTATATTTTCATCTTCTTTAGTTCACGATTGTTTGTAAAACGCAGCGTTTTTCGAGATGAGATTTATGACTTGCGTTTATCATGATATATAAATGCATATGGTGGGTTATGACCGAACGATTGGAAGAATTCTGGCTGATACTTGCCGAACCATATTACCTTATTCGGTCAGTAATGACTGAACGTTTGTAAAAATTTAAGTTTACTTTGTAAAAAGCAATTTTTTTTTTTTCGAGATTTGAATTCTGAATTGTGTGATCATGATGTATAAATTTATATGGCGGGTTGTGACCGAATGGTTGTAAGAATTATGTCTGCTACTTGCCGATCTACATAATCTTGTTTGGTCATTACTGGCCGAACTATTGTAAAAAATTTAGTTAGTACTCATCGTGTAATAACGAGAGTTAATAATGGTCAGAATTATCGTTAGGTTTCGTACCTCCTTACGCGTTAATTCGGTGGATACATGCCGAACCGTCGTAACAATTTCGCTCAGTAGTGACCATAGTTTAAAAACTAACACGGCAGATTATGACCGAACGGTTGTAAGCAGTTTGGTCATTACTTGCCAAATTAAATTAACTTGTTTGGTCATTGCTGACCGACCTATTAAAAAAAATGTTAGAATTTTCGGTGATTTTCGTACATGAGTCACGTATTAATTCGTAGGATATTCGCCGAACCATTGTAACAATTTCGGCCAGTTACGATCATTGTACAACGCTTATATGGTGGCTTAATTATGACCGAATGCTTGTAATAGTTTGGTCATGACCTGCCGAACTATATTATCTTGTTCGGTCATTGTTGGACGAACTGTTATAAAAAATTTGTTAGAATTGTGCGCGGTTTTCGTACGTTAGCAGCGTGTTAATTCGGTGTTTATCCGTTGAACCATTGTAATAATTCCTCGATTCTTCTATCAGATTTTTGCTCAAATAAATGAACTTTTGAAGACTGAAATGGGAGACAAAAAGCTCATAAGAATTCTGAGAAATGAGAGAAAGAACGTTGGTGTGCTGCCTTTTGTCTTTCAAAACATGTTTTTATTTAATTGATTTTAGTTTTTAATTACTAAGGGTACAAATGTCTCAAAATGTGGTATAGAAAGTAAAAAATATAAAAAATAAATATGTGATGTGGTGTAAAAAGAAATAGTGGTGTGGAGAGAGGATTTTGTGGTGTCAATAGAATTGGTCTTAAATATAAACATGAACAAAAATGAAAATAGCAAAAATATGAATGTTAAGATGGATGTGTGAACTCACAAGATTAGATAGAACTAGAAAGCCACAACCAAGTGAATGTGGATTATACATCAATTAGGTGATATAAACTATATCATTGATGATTTTAGTATGGTATATTAATAGCTTTCAAACAACAAAGCCTAAATGGTCAAGGTATCAAGACCTTCCCAACTCTACTTAAAGTTTCCTACTCTCAAGTATTACTATAAAAATATCTTTTTGTAATTATACAATTATTAAAATGATATAAATTATTTGAATATGTTGTATCTTTATGTTTTTTTTTTTATTATTATTTATTTATTGAACTCTTTTTTTGGAGGAAGAGGAAAAAAGAAAAAGAAAGTGTACATGAGAAAAAATTATATTCCTTAAAAATGCATTGTAGATTTTTATATATTCATTGTGTGTAAATACAGATTACATATAATACACCAATAATAAATTCTATTTAATAAGGATATAATTTTATTTAAAGTGATTATGTCCTTAAATGGTGTTATTTGATTTAATGGTATTTTTACGTTCTGATTAGAATATTAAGTTTTTTTCCCATTTGTTATGAAAAACTAATCAAAATACGATTAAAGCTAAAAGAAATTAACATTAATATTTAATAATTTCTTTTAGCTAAAGTATTTCATCGAATATATTATTATGTTGTATTTAATAAATTATATGGAATTTATAATTTTTAGAATAACTGTAAATATTTCAATTAAATAAAATGAGAAAAAATAATTGTCTAACATATCATAACTGAAAATAATATTTAACAAAACTACATATGCTGGGAGTGTAAATTTACTCTACAGACGTAGGAATAATGAAGCTCTTTTATGACACAAAATTAAGTTTTCTTCCTTTCTATCCACTTTACCCATTATACCCTTAACAAAATGGGTTGACATTTTTTACTGGAGAGCTTACACAATTAGATTTACACAAACATCAACCGTGCATATACAAAACCACTCGTTTAACCTAATAAATAAAATCAATTGTTTAAATAGGAAAAAGAATACCACCCACAGATAAGAAGAAGATTGAGAGAAAAAGAAAAAAAAAAAGAAAAAAAAAAGAGAGACTTGCACAGTTACACGATTGAGGGAGAGAGAGAGAGAGAGAGAGAGAGAGAGAGAGAGAGAGAGCTAATCGGTGCTATAATAAATATAAAATGTAACAAAACAAAACAAAAAAGACGGCAAAACCAAAAAACAGGGGTAGAAGAGCACCCTTAAAAGCGACACTCTAATGATGGCTATTACAAGCCAATAGCTTGTCCCTATGTTGGCCTTGTTAAAATCCAACTACGGCAAAACCCAGTGGAAAAAATCATGGTTGGGAAAAAGGGTACCAGCAAAACTGAAAAGACTCAACAATATCGGAAATGTTTTGCATTGAAGTCTTTATAAGCTAAATCAACAATATGTATCAGAGGATGCGAAAACCATGTGTAGTTCTGACATAATTTGGAAAGAGCGTCGGCAGGCTGAATCCCTTCACGAAAGACATGTGTGACCAGGAATTCCATATGAGCAGTCATGAGCATCACCCTGTACCAGCGGGTTAGCAACCACTAAGGAATGTCAACCGAGCAAGATTGGAAAGGTGAACGACTAAGGAAGAATCACACTCCAGCCATAACTTGTGCCATCCTTTTTCATAAGCAGCTTCGACGACAAGAATAATTATTTCTAGCTCCGCTTCAAAATCGTACCCTCGTCCAAGAGAAGTAGTGAAACTTCCATGTACAAAATTCGTGGAGCTTCGAAATATGGCACCACCATAAGACAGTCCTGGAGCACCGTCCTCACTTGCATCCGAATGCGCCTTGACCCAGCCAAGCGTCGGTGGTATCCAGAAAACCGAGATGATCTTCTGTTGGGGGCGCGGATTCGGAGAAACACCCAAATGTATTAAACAGGCCAATTCAACTGAAGAATTCTGAATGCATCCAACACGAAATGAAGAAACCTCCTTCAAAGCCGACTAAATACACACAATAACAGTGCGAGGCTGGAAATAACAATCTTCGAACATGGCACCGTTTCGTGCAGCCCGAATGGCCCAAACAAACATGACAAAATCAGCTCTTCAAAGAGCTGCCAACTGTGTACTAAAATGAAAAAACAATGCCTGTAGAAGCATACTATTAAATTCGACATGAAAATCAATATTCACATCAAAAGCCCAACAAAGTCTACGAACAATAATCAAAGTGTAAGGAAAAAAAGTAAGAATATGATCAAGTGTCTCCCCTATTTGTCGACATAGAACACACATAGTGTGGCCATGAAAGCCCCGACTCTTGAGAACATCCCAAGTCGGTAAATGCCTATGAATAGCCTTCCAAATCGGATAAGTCCGGGAAGGTGGAACGAACGGTGCCCAAATCCATCTACCCCAAGAGGTAGATGGATATCTCAAACGTAGGTTGTTATACACAGTTGCCGACATAACTTTCCCATGCAAATATGGCATCCATATCATCTTGTCATTCTCCGAGGAAAAAACATAAATGGTAATATCAGCGGCAATGTCGTGATATGCAGTAAAGGAATCTTCTTCTAAGTTCCATTCAACATCGTAGAAGTAATCCGAAATAAGATGTTACATGGATAACCGACAAGCATCCGGAATTCTGATTTGGTCAGTGATGATGTATCCGAGCCAATTTTCAAATAAAAACGAACTCCAGTGTTGTTACCCACAATCCAACGTGATTCCTTGATTGTCTTTCGAAGAAGATGCCGACAGCCAGTGAAAATGGATGATTTCATGTAATATTCCTGTAGCTGCCTACCTTTGCCGACCCATCGTCGCTGAATGAACGCCATTCCCACATCCTGGGACGTGTAGACTTCCTAACATAAGCGAAACAGAAAAGACTCATTCGCCACACGGATGGAGCGAACTCCAATCTCCCTTTTTGAGGTAGGCGAACATATTTTTTTCCAATCCACGTTGAAAATTCCTTCTTATCCATTTTGCCTCTCCAAATGAAATTCCTCATGACAGTTTTGAAATCATTGAGTAAAAGCGGTGGCCATTTGTAAGCCATCATAGAGAGGACAAAGCAGCTCGTAACCACAGAATTAACAAGATAAACCCGACCAGCCATAAAAAAAGGTGGATCTCTTCCATCTAGAAAATTTGCTAAGAATGTCATCAACAATATGTCTGAATCCGTGCTTTTGGGCACCGCCCTACCCCCGACGTGCTCTAAAGTTGTGGCTTTCGGATGATAGGAACAGAAATGTGCGGAGACCACGAATCGGTCACTCACATAGCAAAAGAACGTCGAAAAAACCTTTTCCATGCCACAGCCTGAGAGGTAAAGGTAAGGAAAGAAAACTGGAGAACATGATAACTAGTGGAAGCCAAAGATATCAATTAATCAACAAAACCAGCCCACGCTGAACGTACTACAAAAAGAATACATCATTGCCTTATGATGAGAAGCCAAAGCCCAAGGGATAACTACACTCCTCACCAAGTCGTGAGTCCAAAATCCCTGAGATTTCATCATTACATTAGCTCAGGCATTAACTATTCTAAGACACTAGCGAGAAAACAAGTGTGACATCGTCTACTTTGGCAAAATACTGGAGTCGTCAAGTGAGATAGCATCCGGTTTGGCAAAACGAGCAAAAATAATAGGACCATGTAGCCTGGAAGAAGCAGAAAGCTGGGGATAATTTAATTGCCATCTTAAGGTGGGAGTGCCACCTAAAAAACGACGTAATTGCTGGTGACGAAACAAGGGACTGCCCTTGTTGAAATAACCCTCAAACATTAGCAACTACATTAGTGGAGGAATGATGGTTCTACCATCAGTGGGACAAGGGGATTGCCCTTATTTGGTAAGCCGCCAAAGGACGTGGCCTTGAGAATGCCCAAGAGTAACAGAATGAACAAACGAGTATAAATCACAGCAAAGACAAGATGCGGCCTGAATATCAGATTACGTGCATATCTCTGGGAAGAACCACAACAACATAGAGGCAGCCTGGTACAAGCCTGAACACTCTAAGCGAAGAGGAGCCTAGCACACCTGAACCGAAACCGTGTGAGTGTAGAAACCATGGGAAGGCCTTGCAATCAGTAGCAAGCTAAAAAAGCCCAGATCGTCGACTGGAAAGCCCTAGTCTACCAATACCCAAGGTAGTGAAGCAGAAGCCCAACGGCTAAAGGCGTCGCTGCAAGTAAGCGAAAAAGACTGCTAGAACTAGGCCCCGCGGAGAATATGTCTTTGTGTGTACAAATTTAGGGTTGTGAGAAAAAAAAATATCACCATGTGCGTAGACCAACAGCCCTAGGGCAAAGAAACCAAAAAATCCGACGCATCTAAAGTCGCGAAGGGGACCACATGTTGAATATATCCCCTCCTCCCTTAATGTTCTAAATCGGACAAGTATATGTAGCCCTGGAGAACAGGATCTTCTTACTAGGCTTATCGTAGAGGAGAAACTCATAACATAAAGGGAGGAGGGGATATGGTCGGCGGTTCTTGGTCCTAGGGGAGAACCCTAGTGATACACATTAATTATGCATGTATTTAGGTTGATTTAGGAACATATTTTATATCATTTACGTACATATTGGTCGAGATTTGTTTATATTTATAATATTGAGTCATTTAATGTGTTTTGACTTATTTTGAAGGTTTTTAGGTGTTTTTAGGTTGAAAAGTCATATTTTACGATTATTGGACGAAGGACCAAGTCAAGAAGGGAAAAAAACGGCCTGAACCGATCTAAAACAAGGCTAGACTGCGTCACTATTGTGAGCGGTTGCGCCAAAAGAGGCCTAAAAAGTGATATGGGACCGCAACAAGGCTTGTTCGCCCCCGCGAAAAAAGTACGCATTTGAAGCAATTTTGGAAAGGCTTGTCAGAACCGCGATAGATCTTGCGCGCAGCTGCAACAGAAGTTCGCTTTTGAAGAGTAATCCTAATTTTATTAGGATTTTGACCTTATCTTTGCAAGGACTCGTCCCCAATCTATAATAAGGACCCAAGCTCGAGTTTTAGAGGAGAATCTCATAGAATTACAAACTCGGAAACACTCGAAAGCAAGGATCAAAGATTAAGGTGTGACACGACGAAGATCGGCGATTGAAGATTCGGGTTTGGTTTGTTCTTTCTTTTGTATTTAATTTTCCATGACATTTGTCTATGAATGTTTATGTGATTTGAATACAATTATGAGTAGCTAAACACTTTTGTGTTCTAGGGGGTAGAAAGTAGGTTACGAAGAATAATGTATTGATTTTTACCGTTTAATTCTAGACTCCAATTTGTGTGTTTATCTATGTGTTTGTTTTCTTCTTATGATTTAGTTTAAATTGATCACTTAAGTTAAATCTACAGTTTAATATTTTCTCTCCGGAAGGAGGAAATTTTTAATAGACGTACAACACATAGCGTAATTGTCTATGATTGCATAGACATTGGTTAAGGGCCTTTTTGGAGTCTTTAGATAGCCGACTTGGAAGGGTGATTAAGTCTAGTAAATCAACAACCTAATCGTTTAGAGAGGAGGTTTAGGTTTACTTGAGTGTCGTCTAATAAACACTGAACTTGGTTTAAAAGTCTAGAATTTTAGGTTAAATTATACATCAGGATTGTAACCAAAATCTATCCCCTAGAATAAGCTTTAATCCATCTAAGTCATTCTTAATTATTATTTTTTTTATTTTTTTCCAAGTTGTTCGTGGCTTAGTGGTTACTTTTATGCAAATTAGTATTAAGTTTTACAAACAACCTTCACTATTCTAGAATTTAGTTAGGAGAGTCTTAGATTATTTGGAATATCGAACTACGCTTAGAGTCAATCCCTAAGGATCGACCTTGACTACCACTACCTACACCTACACCGTATACTTGCGGTAAATTAAGGTTAGGAAAACCTCTGTCACCTAGAGAGAGAGAGAGCTAATAGTTGCTTTATAAAACCAAAAGAAAAGAGAACAATGAAAAAACAAAGATGGGATCCACAGGTCGAACCTCACCACCAAACAAGAAAAAGTAACTATCAACCCCACATGCGAGGACCTATATTAACTAAAAGAAGATCCCAGGAAGGCGTCATCTGGATCTGGCTCATCCGGATAATCGCCCCACTTTCTAAAAGTCATATGTGAAACTGGTTTGGCTCCAATTCGGTTCTACATAACCCGACTTCCCTGAGTTGAGCCGGATAAAAGAATAGACTCCAGCTTAATCCAAGCCCTCGCCCGAGCCTAGAATGCTTGAGCTAAGCGGTGTGTGCATCTAGGTTTCGCACTGGCTATCCTCATATGTATGAGGTTTTTACTACTACACCGCTTAATTACATTTAAAGTGGTTTATATCACATTAATTATCCAATATGTTGGAGAGTAGTTACATATTCCCACTTAACCATTACCAAAATATGTGGCTACACATAAGCTATAATTGACCATAAATTGCTCACTCACTTTGAAAATTTTCAAAAGCTACGTTCATCCTCACGAAATGTAGTTTCCAAATATACCATTTGAATCTACTTAGAGGTGGTAAAATCCCCGTGGAAATCCATCCCCTTCGGGGCTCGATGTTATTGGGTAGGGGATTCCCTGATGATAGCGGGAGTGGGATGAACTTGTCTTGAAAAACCTCTCTAAATCTATCAATTTAGGAAAGTTTTCCTTAATCCACAAGCGTACGGATTAAGACAGAGGTAGTATAAGCCTAACCACAAGGAGGATATCCTGTTGAGCACACCAAGGGTCTTTTGTAATATTAAATCAGGCACGATGGAAGTTTGAAAGTTTCCTAGTTACTATGTAAGCACAAAAGTAACAATTAAGCGATTAGAAGGGTTTCACTCTCTATTACAACGGATTTCTAAGGGATGGTTTCACTTTAAACCTAGGATTCACTCCTAGTGATTACCGAATCTTAATTAAGGGTTGTGATGGAAGGTCATGTTCCAAATTAACAATCCAAGTGGACAAACAAGAGGGATTCAACAAATTAACCGATTAAACGTTAATTTATCCTAATTCCAATTACTAAAGACCAGTAACGAAATTACAAGTGAATATTGCTTTGGGAGCGAGGCCCTAAGACATCATCTAAATCAATAATTGTGATTTGGATTCTCCCGTCGTCCCCATGGGCCCTCGAGAAGAACCGATATACCCTAGGTTAGCTACGCCTAAGATATAACCCATACAAACCCATAATATCAATTCCAATCACAAACATCCCCTACAATCAATCATATAATCACCAAGAAATCGAACCCTAGGGTTGAGTTACTCTCAACCCTAGAAACCACAATCTACTACTCACAAATCATCCATGCAATCATCAAAGCACCATAAATACATAAACCAAGCATTAAATGAAGTGGATGGTATAATAAATGCAAGAAAATAAATAAAGAGAGATGAAGGAAAGCTTAGTCTTGTAGATAATGGCCAAAATGATCTTCGATTCTTGTTCGTAGTCGAATTTCTCCAACAAATTTCTCAAAAGCCCTAAAATCCCCAAAGAATTCAAGAACCCTAGTGGATTCTACAAGAACTATTAAGAACCCTAAGTTTTAGAGAGAAAATGAGAGAGAAATGGTAGATAAAGGAATTAGCATCCTAGAATTTTTGCAAATGAAATTAGATATCTAATGGGAATGAGGGGAATGAAATATATGGATCCCTTCTCCCCCACTCCTCTAAAAACAACTGAAAAGCCCTCCTTCATTAAGGGTACAAGTGTAAAAACATAAATAGAAGTGGCTTAAAGTCTCTTAAGTTCGGTTTTGAGCCCCATGTGCGCTTGACACGAACTTCTTGCAAATTCTGGGAATAATTGGTGCAGAATCAGCCTTCGATATAAACATGAAAGTTGTAGATCTTTGTCTCATGATCACGTGGCATCTTGAATTGCTCAAATCGGAGTCTGTCTGAGAAAATTACGACTGAAAAAGACAGCGCAAGAAAACAGAACAAGAGCTCGCGCCCGAACCGGTACCGAACCAATACCGGGTCCGGCTGAACCCCAAAAATTCTCTGGACTCACTATCAGCTGAGTGCTGATCCGATACCAATTCCGACCGGTCCGGCACTCCCTACCGTCCACACTTTAATTTCAGTTTTGTCCCATCTTTTTCCATCTCCGTTTTGGGTTTTTTCCTCTCGTCTTCTCATCCGACCTCTTCACGACTTTTATCCGTGACTCAATGAACTTCAATTTCGACTTTTGTAGAGTGATTTGGGCCCGTTTGGGCCTCGTTATGCTGGCCAAAACGGGGATACTCGTGCGATTGACCTCTTCTTCGTTTCTTGTCGTTTTGAAGCTCTTCCACCCATTTTCTTGACTTGCTTCCTTCACGATTTTTGTTCGTGACATGTCGACCTTTAATTCGGGCCTGGCTCCGATCCAGATTGAGCACGTTTGGGCCTCGGGGTGCGGGCCGGAGTGAGGAAATGGGTGCAAACAATCTTATTGATCTCTCGAATTTTCTTAACCTTCAAAACACGACTAAAGAATACCCAAAAGCGCATCAAATCATATTAAAAAAGGAAAATCAATCCAGGAATACGATAAAATACGAAATCGCACTTAAACATGATAATTACACGCGATTCTTAATCAGAAAATTGACGTGAAAAGCATAAGAAAAGCGGTAAATTTCACGTTCATCATGGAGCGGGGATGGTATGGGGATGGGATCAATACTCCCGCCCCATCCTCGTCCCGCTTAATTAAAATAATTTTTTTCATACCCTAATTCTTATTTATTTTAACAATTGTCATTTTGTAATATGTATACTATTTAAGAATTAATAGGTTCTTCATTATTTTTGTATAAAAGCCCCACCATATTTCTAATATTTAAATAAATTGAAATAATATATAATGAATGTAATTTATTTATTATAAGTAGTACTTGTTTCAAAGACATATGAAGTTATTAGAAATTAATATTTTATTATAAATTGTATAAAAAGAGGTTTGAGCTAATTGAGACATTCTATTGTCTGATACGCTGAAGGAAGTGGTTCTTTATTCTTTCTTTATAATTGCAGAAAAGTGAGGAGCCAAAGATGAGTCTTTAGAAGAATTGACTGGAGGACTTCAAATGTGAGAGTAGAATCGGTTGTGCCCAACCCCCTCTCCCTAAGACTCCAGCGCCGCATAAAGATCCTTCTCTATACAAGTTCTCGGACGATGTTTTTGAAAAACCTCAACTCCACTCCACTCCAAAGGTGCCATCTCTCCGCGGGTGACCCATTCTCCGAACGGGGAATCCCCATGCCCAACCTAAATTTTCTAAGTGGGGAATTTTGCAGAGATGGTATTTGATATGTGAAATCAGGATGAGGATGAAATGTTCAATACCATTTCGAACCTGCCCATTGCCACCCCATTTCTACTTGAATCAAATTTACACTACATATCAATTCAAACCTAGACCATTACCCTCATAATTTATTGATTTTCCAAGAAATAATTTGTTCAAGCTTGTTTACTAAAATCTGTTAAATAAAAGAAAGCGTAGCAGGTAGTTCCTCCCAAAGTAACAACCTATGTTTAATTGTTTTAAGTTTTGGATGGAGGGCCAGGAATAAGCAAGTGGAAACAGAGAATGTTCCAGATGAGTGATCTGTTTGTTCGGTTTCCAAACCTCTTGCATTATTTATTTGATAAAGGCCTTCACATCCTTGTTTTAGCATCTTTCTTGGATTATTGGAGAGAAGGATTTTCATAAACACCTTATCCCCTTCCAATTACCCACTGCTTCAAATTAATTTGTGTGTCCTGCACCGCCTCAATAAAAACAAAATCACAATTATTGACAAGAATCCATTCTTCTACATTCTTCCCCTTCTATCATAAAGGAATATCAAGACGTGTATGAAATTGACCAATAAATCCCTAAGTTCTCTCTCTTTCATTTATATCCTCTCTTTTCAATAAGTTTACCAATTACATTTAATAGGTTGCTGAAAAAGTGGAAAAAACATAGAAACAGAAACTGGAGTAAAAGCCCCCAATGGAAGTTAAATAATTTTATTATGGTCTGACCTTTCATTTCAATAGGATGGACCATTCTCATATTTGCTGCCATGCCATGTGTTGTATTCAGATGAATTGTTAAGTCCATTGTCTGTTAACTCAATGAATGTCTCCTTCAATATGCACAGATATGTGTTCACTTTTGTAATTATAGATGACTACAAATGCATTCGCATTCCAAAAAGTAGAAATACATTATTATTTTGCCGTAAGGGCCAGCCAGCCATCAGCCTCAATAACATGACGTCCATGGTAAAGGATCATATAAAGCATTTAAAAACAAAAATTATATAAAAATGATAAATAAGACATAATTAATAAACTCCTCTGAGACCTGGGTATAATGATGATACTCAACAAGACTAAATATATGTATAAGAGCATGTTAGGGTCCCTTCCACATGCTTCAAATGGAATATAAATGTAACTTCCTACTAAATGTAATAAATTATTGCATTCTTCCAATATCACCTATATTAACAGAAGAAAAATTAACAAACATCCTAAAGAATAGCATTTCACATATCCAGAAAAGATATTAACAGCTCTAATATACACTTTACCTTCATAAGGGCTTGGGTGTGAATAGCTGGAACGTATCCCCACTCAAACAGCTAAGTAATCCAGAACCCATATGCTGAATATACTTGATATCACGAATAGGAGAATTCTTCGGTTTAAGATGCTCGACAACCCTTTGAGACGGTAACTCTTGAATGATAAGTTCATGTTTCGATTCATCCTCGGAGACAAAAACTGGGTTTTCATATACTCCATCAACTAGTGCAGATTTTGGCAGTCTGATATCACTCACATTGGCACAACTTGCTCCTAACTTTTGGTACGTGCAACCCATTTTTCTGTATAGGACGTGACTTCCCTGAGTTGGCTGCCCAGGTGCTGCAGTAAGCATTGGTTGAGACACTCCCATGTCACCATATATCTCAATTTTAGGACGATAAGAAGCTACAATATAATCGCTGGATTTAGAATAAGCAAGAGATATACAAACTCCTTGCCTATCTGATTCAGGGATTAAATATGACCTACAACAAGAATGGATGAATAAATGTTTGTATCCAGTTAAAAAGGTAATTACAATATAGGCATATTCAAGATAAAATGATACTTAAAGGTAAAGTGCCTGATCGTCAAAGACAAACAAAACAAAATGGTAGCGAGGAAAAAAATGCAGGGAGGAATGTGAATGTCAGTGTGCTTTTATTGCATGATAAAATATAATAAAACATGAGTATCTTCTCTGCAAAAAGGTAATAGAACCCCTTTTCTGGATCGCCTTTTGCACATTCATTTTCCAATTCCGTAGAATCTTTCAAGTGAAAATGCAGAAAAAAATTACATGGCAAAAAAGAAAGGAGACAGCTTTCATTCAATAACAAGCTTCTGCCCCATCTATGTCAAAAACCATACATAAGAAGTACCAAGTAACCAGATACAGTAATCCGCATTTTCTAATCGTGAACACATTCTAGAAGTATTTTCCAAAAGAGACTTTTTATTTCCCCTAACTAAATAAACTGCATCCAAATGTCATAACAAATTGGAATTTAGTAATAACAAAAGGAAAGCCATACGGGGAAAACACAAATGCCAGTAAACATACCTTTCTTCACCTCCACCAAAGTTCCATTGACATAAGCCACGTGATGATGCAGTTAGAACACTTCTAATTCCAGAACTGGGAGATGTGTCAGATGAAAGAGAATGTAATGAATGAATTGGGTTGCTTGTTAACCCAGTCAAGGATTCAACGGGTCTCATAGTTTGACGAATGTCAAACTGTAAAACTTCACCATTCTGCATCAATTTAATGATTAAATGAGAAGAATGCAAATTAATGGCACAACGAATTGAGACAGGTGCAGAAACAGTTGAACCTGCAAGCCTGCATATACATAATGCGAACTGCAAATATCCCATGAACACGACCAAGCAGCAGCCTGACAGGGTTAAAAAATCAATCTTCAACTTGCATAATTAGAGAATATAGGAAGTAATGTAATCGATATCATGTCAAGAAATGCAGATCAATGTTCTCCATTCATTTCATGGAGTCACTTATCCCACACAATTCCTTGGAAAAAGAAAGAGTTACCAACCAAATGAAACTCAAAAGCAGGGGAAGATCTGAAGGAGCAGTACATATATTTGCTGAGACTCCTAGATAGGTTGAGATACTTCAATATATTGTCCAGATTTAAAAACACAAATGAGGCTGATGTTATATCATATGTACTGCTTATAGTTTGGATTTGCATGAGAACACATTAAATAAGTATATTCATCATACAACACTAGAAAATGCACAAAAAAAAGCTTGCAGAAGCAAAACTAAATTGCCGTCAATTTATAAAACATACCTTCAGTCAAGACCAAAACACTGTTATGGAAATTCAACTATTCATTTTACAGATTGAAAATATATTTATATTGATTTCCTGCCAGTTCGCTTACCTTTTACCTAATCCTCGATGCAAGTAGAACATAGAATTTCAACTGCCGTCTCTAAGGTAACCAATTCCGAACCATGGTAACCTCAAGCAAAAGTAAGGGTTGAACGCCTCCTATGATTTAAACTTCACATCATCCTTCTCATTGATGGTGAGTAATATTGTTCACTTATAAGAGCTTGTCAAAAGTTCCAGAGCTTGTCAAAAGTTCTATTATTAAACTTTGGGGAGTCCTAAGTGTTTTCACTGAAAACCTGCTCTACCTCCACATTACTCTGGACAGCCCACCAGCTTGCTGTCCTTCCATTCTTAAACTCCTTCCAAGAAAATAAGTATCATCTTTCCGGTCTGGCTACTAATGCACAAGCTAATAACATGAACTACGATGTGGTCCTACTATTTCTAGGGTTTTCTACACCAAGGAACTCCTTCAACCTTTTATAATCCCTACCAGATAAAGCACTAATGATGCACCATCCCGCAGCTTATACAAGCTTCATCAGTCAATCAATCTTTCTCGTGATTGAACATGATTGGGTGTTATAGGCTAGAAAAAGCTATTCTCACCAGAGAACATCAATAAACAAATATGCCAAACATTCAACATACAGAAGCCAAGGAAATGATCTAAAGATTGACTGCAGAGATGCCTCAGGCGTCATAATTTTTTAAGTCTATAGTGAGAAAAACAAGAAATTTAGAGTTATTACCGGTAAATCATAAGTAAGTATGGTATTGTTGCTCTCTGTGCTGTGACACAAAGTAAGAAACACAATCATGAGATAAGCCAGTGACAGAAACTGCTAAAGTTCTTCAATAATCATTTTAACTGTGGTGTGTGTGTGAGAGAGAGAGAGAGAGACAGAGATCTACCTAAGAATGGATAGTTTCTTTCCTAAGGAAGCTAATAGCACAAGACCAGCATGAGGTGAAACACGTAGATCCTTAACGGCTTTTGTAGTCTCAGGGAGAGGAATGTCCTCCCTTTCGTGGTTAGACAACAAGCTTACCTATAAAACCCAAAAGCAAGTTACATAGACATGTTCATTCCAAGAATAGGCAACTGAGATAATCAACATTTAGATGACAAACTGCGAGTAAACTCTTTTAAATATGTCGATATATATAAAAGAAATCATTAGACCTATAACCAACAGCGAACAATTTATGAGAAGATTTATTTTCTGGAAGACAATGGAAAACTTTACTTTAGTCAGCAAATGTGCTCCACCCATCCCTGAGAGCCTTCGAGCAAACACAAAAAATTTACTGGAATGATCAATGTCAAAGAGGCGGGCATCAGGTATATGAAAGTCCTTCTGTAAAAATAATAAAATATAAACATAATGAAGCTCCACCATCAACTTTTTACTCCTACGGAACTGCAGATGAGTCAATAACAAAAAGATACACAACACATAATGCTCTTCAAAGATTAAATGATTGATCACAAATTCCTGGACAATATACTTGATATTTGATATGGGCATATTTACATACTCCAATCATTAAATATTAGAAGTCCAACTGAAGCACAGGAAAAGTAGAAAACTAATAAAGCAGGATTTCCCAAGAAACTGTCATCGAATTTAGTTGCCTTCAAAAGACGGAACCTATTTTAATGCTAAATTACTCTTCATGTATAATGGCACTGAAAGGTCAAGAATACACCTTGTTTAAACAAACTTTACCTTGGCACATTGAGGAGAATTACCAGAAATCAGAATGAGTTTTCTGCTTTTTCTCCTAGCAAAAAAGAAACCTCTAGCAATTTAATGACTATATCTCAAGTTTGATCCTTCTTAAAATTCTTTTTGAATATACAAAGCTATTTTCAACTTGGGTTTAAAAGCCACAACACATAAGGAAAAGCTTACTTCCTAATTTTGAAAATGTTAGCACTAATTAACTTTCCCAACAGTAACCTTTGTAAAATCTTCTAACAACAAATAGAACAAAACATATTCTCGCTTAGAGAAGTGAAATTAACATGGGAAATCATACTGCCAAACTTTGCAACTACTCAAAACCAAACTAATCTAATCATTACAACCAAAGGGAGCATCTTGCTACATCATTTAAAAAATCTCTACTAACCAAATGTAGACCAAATGTATTTTTCATTTTAATTCTTTCAATTTTAGTCAGAATACAGAATGAATAAATCTTACTTCTGAACTTACAGGACAAATAACTCAATAAATATGAGTCCATTAACTTTTAAACAAGACTTGGAAATCATGGTTATAATAGCTTTGGGATCAGAAACGTCATAATTGAAAATCCGTTCCATTACTTCATCTGTTACCTTATTGAACTTCAATGCACATCGCCACATCATGTGAAAAAGATCAAATTGAAAATATACGAGAAACTCAGTTCACCAATTGATGACGTAAGCTTTACCTAAACTCTTTGACAACCTATATTTAGTTAAGACTGCAATAACAGAAGATGCTCTAGAAGAATTCAGACCTGCATTCGGAATCTATTTGAACATCCTCGGATGTGTAAATTTGAGTTAGCATCAAGCCCTGCATGACAAGGACAGGAAGAAAACCCACAAAAGATCAGGATGTCAAGAACAAATGCAAAACAAAGAAAACTCCAACCAAATAGCACAGTTCATGGTGAGTGATTACCCATGGATGAATGTCCTAGGTAATTCAAATTCGATGCAGATGCACCTGATGCCCTGCGTTCCATATCTTCTAAAAGTTCTTCCAAGTCATGAGTCCTCTGTAAGTCCAGAATTTCGCAGGCAGCAAAAGAGCAATAAAAATTAGTAAGACACACAAAATAGGATAATACAAGAGAAGGAAGAGAAAAGACAAGGCATTACACATCAAGTGATTCAAATTGACTGTTTTTTACGCATTCTACGATATGAAGATTGACATAATCTTTATAGAACTTTTACCATGACAAAAAGCTGATAATATTCCAAAAGGGTTCATCATACAACCTTAAAAAGGTGCAACATATGATCATTATTATGTTTAAGTGCAATCATCTCCAAGCATTAATGGGAAATGCCCCAACAGAAACAGTGAAAATAATAATGTTTGCATAACAAATACATTTAGACAACATTATCATTTAAAAGACAGAGGATAGAGGTCCAAAGAGATTAAATTATTTTAAAAAATAAAATAAAAAAAAGTCCACTGTACAGGGAAACAAGAACCAGAAAGCATTAGCAGAATATATAGATGAAGAAATGTGAACAAAAGCATACACCTCTGCGAGATATCGCACTTTCTTGCTCAAATCAGTTTCCCTCTTCTTCCATTCAGATTCCTTCTTAGACCATTCTGTGTTCTGGAATTTTGTGGACAACAAAAAGTAAGGAAACGGTCAATGGCTAGGAGAAAACCACAAAAGTTTCAGCCATCTTATTGAACGTCTCATTAAACCACGATATTATGGCCATATCTCTAGTTTACTAATTCAAAATTAGCTACATCTGAACATCATATTGCCACAGTTATCCAAATGCTCATGTCAGAAACTGAAATGTAGTATCTCTTGTAATTGTAAACAACCAGAGATAGAATATAACAGAAACATTCCGACTTCTGTAGTAAAAGTATGTCAATGCCACTGCTAGCCAAATCCCAAGATCTACTTGTTTCACATTAATTGAAGTGTATATATACTTAATCCTACACTCAGTTTGCTGATAAACAAAAACTAAGACTTTACTAGTAAAGTCAATGCACAATTGGCAACAAAAGAGACTCAATACAACACCAAAATGACCAAAAGTCCGATTCCGACCACCATTTAGATTATCAGTATATCCAGTATCCTCCAAAGGTTAAAAAACGAGTCTATTCTCAGAGGATTTTCTATTCAACCATGAACCACCACGTAAACAAGGAAAGTACATTATTCAGTGAAATCTCATATCAACACAAAAAATCAGAAGCACTAAAAGAAAAGCCTTGCCCAATGTGAGAGGAAATAAGTAAATACAAACAAATTGTGATCAAAACAGCAGTCACATTTACATGGTTACATATATAATGTTTCACAATTAACCAGGAAAAAGAAACCACATCCCAATAAGGGGGCAACTGTATATTTTGCGTCCTACACAACAGTAGTTTTTAACTTTTGACACTTGTACATTAGCTTCTAAGATTTTGGCCCCCAGTTCTTCAACTTAGATTAACTTTAGCCCCTGTATTTTCAACTTAGACTAACTTTAGCCCCCGTACTCATAGCAAGAAACAAAAGCAGGATACAAATTTTGCAATTTTTTCATGTGCCATTTTCTCATTAAAAATACAATTTAGGGTGACAAAGGCATCATCCTGTTACAGTTACAATAAGTAGGCTTGTAAACGAACACTTCAGTGAATAGCTTGGTTAGTGTTTGTTTGTATTCGTTTATTTAGTTAAATAAACAAAACGAACAAATTTGAGATCGACTGACAAACAAACATAGCCTAAAACTTGCAGGCTCCTTTATTAAGAGCTCACAAACAAGCTTGTTCAAATATAACAATAATAATAATGTTATTTATGTTATGAAATAATTACTTTTTTATATTCCCTTATACTGAAATCAAAAATCAATTTCAAAGTTACTTCTTTCATACAAGATTGTATCTAAATATTTTATTAAAACATCCTTGATATAAAAGAGGACAACAAATACTTATCACAACATGCTTGTAGCTGGGAATGTACAAAAATCAATCTTTTATTCAATTCGCGAGTATAATTCAAATATTTTGATCAAGTTCAAAAATTTAGAATGAATTCATGTAATTTCCGTGCATTGTTCAATTACAAATACAAATATGTTTATATTCAAATGTTTGATATATATGTATATAATAATATTTTGATCAAGTTCAAAAATTTAGAATGAATTCATGTAATTTCCGTGCATTGTTCAATTACAAATACAAATATGTTTATATTCAAATGTTTGATATATATGTATATAATATGTAGTGGTGTATGGTTTCACTTCCCTATTTAGGATGGTAACAAAAAGACCTTTTGGTGCACCGGTTATGAATAAGCTATACGTTCATTTATGTTTGCTCATTTAGTTAAACAAGCATAAGGGAACAAATCTTTTAGTTGGTTAATAAACGAACAGAGCTTGAAAACATCCAAAATTTGTGAACACTACATGAACTTCTGAAAACTCGGCTTGGCTTTAGCTCATTTACAGCCCTAACGACAAGTATCCAAAATTAGAAGGCACTGAACAAATTTATGTTTTCGCCTGCATTTTTCTCACCTTTTTCTCAAGAGACGCACATTTAGCCTCAAGTGATTGTACAGTCTGCAGAATTAGAACAACAAAGAAACCCATAATCCAAATGAATAAACCTAAAGAAAACAGTCGTGACTCTCTTAACAATTTTGACAAAGCACCTTTTGAAGCTCCCCATCCACAGCAACAACTCGAGATGCATAAAGTAGCCGAATGTCCTTGATTCCGCTTTTCCTTTTACATTGTGGACACTAAAACAGAGATATCCAGTGAAGAAATAAGCAGCAATTATGAAAACAACTAACCAAACAAACAAAAAGTACCTTGCTTGAGCCTCGACGTTGCAACCATTTCTTAATACAAGACAACCCATATATATGTCCGCATGGCAAACAACTAAATATTTCAAAAACATAAAACGGAATAGTAAATTGGGTTAGCCAAATATGATCCATTGATGTAAAATAACAAATACAGTTTTGTTTGTGGTTTCAGATGGGATAATTAATACAAATTGCATACCAGATGCGATGTTCACCACCGCCAGAGGACCATGCCTCAAAGCAAATGGGGCATAACAATCCATCATCAATCTCACCCCTATTGAACTCACCATTTTCTTCATCTTTATCGCCGCCTCCTTTACTGTTATCAGTATCCATCCTCTCACTTCTCTCTTCACATTCATCAACATTCTCAGAAGAACTAACATCCACAACTTCATGAGCCATGCCGGAATTGATATCGTTCACGTGATCATCGTACAGCACCTGACGCAACGTCGTTGCAGAAATTTCACCCACGTCATCACGGTTATCTCCGCCCTGCTCCCCGTCTGCTTCTTCCTCCGCCTCCTCCTCTTCCCCTTCTTCTTCCTCTTCCTCCTCCTCTTCTTCTTCCTCACCACCGAGATCTGAAGGCAGTAATTCGGTTTCAACCACTCCATAATATCCCATTAATAGAAGTCTATAATCGGGATCCATCTGCACAGATGTTGGGTGAGGTCCGTGAGGATGTGTGGTTTTAGGGTTTCGGGGATTCAGAAATTTTGAACGGGCGCGTTTGGTTTCGCCACGCAATTTGGACTAGAAAGAAACCTAATACGGAGGGAAGAAGTACTGAGCGGGAAATTCTGAAATCTTTTAAATGACTTGTTAATTCCTAAACCATGCCAGGAGGGCAAGAGCATGGGAAAAAGACAAAACTTTCAATTAAAAATAAAAGCAAAATTATATAATTATTGTTGACCTTGGGTTGTGGATGGAACCTATTGCACAACCCAATTCCCTTCCACAGCCTGCCACATGTTGATACCTCATTTGTTATATCAAATTATCTATTGGATATAGTTTTAATAATAAATAAATAATATAATTTTTATTTTATAAAAATTAAAAAAATTATCAAAATTCTTATATCTTTTTTCTCTACAAGTAGAATCTAATGTTGACATATTTTAAATAAAAATTTGAAGCTCTTTATTTTATTCTTTTTATAAATAGTTGGCTCGTCTTGACCGGTTCGATGGGCCAAATCCCCGGCGGATCCCGGGCCAATCCGATAATCTTAGTATATTATAGGGAAATACCACGGGTCGGACCGAATATATCTAGGACTGACTAAATTTTGACCCGACCTGGACCGATCAAAAATATGACTTTAGCCCGACAGACACGACCTGACCGGGTCGGCCCGGCCAAAATAGAAAACAACTTCGTAATAGGGAAGCTCACAACACTCTTAAATACGACCTGGTCGCATATATGGCGAAAATTTGGTCCCGCTAATTAAATATATAAGTTGTATCTTTTATATTTGTAATTTAGTATTTCAGACATGTATTTGTAGCTTAATTTATTTTTTTCGATGTCGTAATTCAACTTTTGCAATTCTAATTTGGTTATTATTTTAGCATGTTATTTTAAACGTACCGGAAAAACAAATCGACTTATTGTAATTACGGAATTAAAATATTTTTTTATTCTTGAAATATATTAGAAAAAACGCGAAAAATAATATGCAATTATTAAACCGTATCAAAAATATTGATTTTATTGGGAAATAAGATCTGTATTTGGATAAAAGAAATTAATATATATTAAAATGTTGAGTTGGTTGGGTTGTTCATAAAGTGTGAAAATGTATTTTTTAGGTTGTGGAGTAGGTTGTGTATGTGGAAGAGAGAGAAATGAATATTTTATTGATAGGTTAGGTTGTAAGAGGTTGTTGATAAAGGTGGTCTAAGGGGATATTTGGACAACGATGGTGACGTGTCCATTCAAAAGGTATGTTCGCATAGTGATGGAGTGTAGTAAGATGTGTATGGTAGATATCAAATTAATAGGTTAGTGTATGATGATTTATATTTTTATAATGTGAGAAGTGACAGATAATTATTAAAAGATTATTGGGATTGATTGATTTATTATTGAGTAGGTCTTGGTGCATCATGTGCACAAGTATATTCTTTTTTGTGTAAGTCATTTGTAATTGCTTAATTTATTAGCTCCTTTTTTTTCTCTTGCTATCCCTTCCAGATGTTCCCCAATTTGTAGATATGTCTCTCTCTCCCACTTCCCCCCCTCTGTCTCTCTCCATACTTTAGTCTCACCTATAAAAAAGAAAATAAAAACCTCGCTTTGTTCTCCAATAGCCACCTCCTGCAAAGTTTCGCTCTCTCCAAAGCTTCAATCTCTCCTTCCATATGCAATATTCCTGGTTGGTCCAACCTTCTTTCCCCAGCTCAAATCATCCTCTCTTAAATCATTTCCATCACATTCTCATTTGTAAAACTCAAGCCCAAAATTACGGTGGTCTGCTTTCAACCACCTCGATCAAGCATCAGAGACATAGAATTCGACCCAAAGAGTGTTGTGATCAACGATGAAGCGATGACTAGTCGAGCCGAACTAAGGAAGATATACAGATTTGTCGCTCAAGAGGACACGTTCTCCCCCTTGTTACAGTGAGAGAAATCTTAATGTTGTCGGTAAAGTTGAACAACTTTTCTTGCAAAGCTCTATGTTTTATGGAGAGATACTAGATTTTTCCTTTTTTAATTTGAAGAGTTTGGAGTGGTTGAGGTGGGTGGAGGCGGTGGAAGGAGAAGTATTCCTGCGAGATTTGACCAGAGAAAATGAGAAGAGGTTGTGTGAAAAAGGGGGGAGAGCGCGAGGGAGCGTGTGAGAACTCACACAGTCAGTAAAGGATAGAGAGATGCGCCGCTAAATGCTAATGGGAGGAATTTTGCTGAGGTGGAAAAAGTGAAAATACCCAAAATTGAGGTATTTACCAATGGGGAGGGTTTTTGGGATGGGTGGGGTGAAACCCGGGTAGCGAAATCTCTACCCAGGTATTTTGGTGGGGCCCGCGAATGGGGAAGGGCGTGTGTGGCGTAAAACGCGCGCCCACAAGGGGACAGGCCAGGCGCGTGGGCTCCACGCGCGCGCAAAGCGCGTGCAGGCGTGGGCCCCGCGGCCTGCAGGCCTGTCCCCCACTTAATTTTATTTTTTTTCGTTTTTTTACTTTTTTTTTCTGCTTTAAATGTGATTATATGTGTGTGTATTTAATTGAGATATGTGTGTGTATTTAAAAATAGCCGTTATTGCAACGGCTCCAAATTTTTTTTTTTTTTCTTTTCACTGAAATTATCTCGCTTTTAGAATTTTTTTTTTTAAATTTAAATTTGCCCTATAAATTTTTTTTCTTGTACGGTGTGAGCTTTCAATTTGTATTTTTACTATTTACGTAATAAAAAAGATTAATAATATTTTTTTGGTTTTTTTTTTCTTCTGAAAATATCCTAAAAAATTAAAAAATTAAAACAATCGGAATATTTAATTATATATTATTTATCCGAAATAAGTTAATTATAATATAAATGATAAATTAAAATATAAATGGGATAAATAGGATATTAAGGTGGGTCCCCCCAAAATACCTACTTTTTGGGTATATTGTTGGGGAGGAGTTTTGTTTTGGAGGTAGGGGTATTTTTGCTTTTGAAGTGGCGCTGATGTGGCAGCAAAATACCTGTTTTTTTGGTATTATCATTGGGGAAGGCCTAAGCCCTCAACCCTAATACCTGAATGATTGAGGACAACACACTATAAACAGACACAACTTTGGTTGGGCCCTCCCTTACTTTTGATTTCTATGGTATTCAGTGCCAGAGTCTACTGCCTCATGGTTGTGGCGCCCGAGATCCTCCGTTATCACTGAGGGTGACGAAGGTGAAAAAAAAAAAAAAAAAAAGATCCACTAAAGATTCTGAGATAAGAGAGATAAAGAGGCACTCCTGTGATGAAAATATCCGTCACTAAATTAAGAAATTTCGTCACTGAGGATACATGGTGATAGAAACAATTTGTAGCAAAAACCCTTTTCACTAAACATATTTCGTTACTGAGGATACATGGTGATAGAAATAATTTGTAGCAAAAATCTTTTTCACTAAACAGATAACGACGGATTACAACCCGTCACTAATATTATGACGGAATTTCTGTCATTAAGTTTAAAAATTCTGTCAATAATTTTTGTCATGCATTCATTACCTAAACTAGTTAATGACGGAATTAACGATACATTATGATGGAATATCTGTAATAAACTAATGACGAAATAAGCCGTCATTATTTTTGTTTAGGTTAACAAAGGAATTATTCTGTCACAAAATGAATCCGTCACTATATCTATTTTTCTTTGATATATGAAGTTTAGCAACAGAAAATCTCCGTCACTATATTTTTTCAATTTTTTTATTCTTTATTATATTTATATTTCATAGAAAATCTGTAATATCAAAATGACCAAGTCTAAAGAGTCTCTTTATGATAAAAAGAACAGGAAAACGAAACTAATTTGAAAACAAACAAACCATTATTTAACATATCATAATTTTAAGATACGAATTACAAATGTATAATTACATAAATATAATATTATAGGGCTCTAATTACAAAGTGCATACCTAACTATGTACAAAATCATTAACTTTTTTACTAAATGAAATTAATTAACTATCGAAAGAAAGTCTGTTGAGAGCTTTGATTGCATGAACCTAATCAGCATTGGTGAAGATTTGTTATAAATGCTATGAAGGTAAGAAAATAGTTGAACTATAAAAGGGAACCTAGCTGAAAAGAGATACATTCTTACAATACACTATAATGATGACATCACTAACCAACACATGACGTGTAGTGATTGTTTTGAAATACAAGATGGAACACGAATTAAAATAGAGGATCCAATCCGCAACAACAAGCTTCTCAAAACAGGGTCCGGTTTCTAGTCTTCATAAGGTAACCTCCCATGGACAAAACTGTAAACATGTCAAATTCATATATCATTTACTAATTAAACATATAGGATTAATCTAAGGATTCAGAACAAACCTATGATACTCATCATAGTCAAAATTATAGCCAATAACCTACACAAAGAACAAACACATTATAGTGCCATAGTTCTTATATAGTAGATTACACAAGTCATCCAGTTTCCTCTCTTCAACACCCAATTTTTCGACCATATAAGAAAATGGCAGAAGGTAGTACTTAAACTAAACCAAAAATCATAATAAAACATAGTTATTACATTAGTGTGGTTTTGGCTTACAATTTATAATAACATAGAATGAAATTTTCCTCGATCAAAATCATAAAATAGAAAATCAAAATGCATTCAACCTCTAAACAATCTTAATGAATATTGAGCTCCAGTTTGGTTTCATTCAACGATTGAAACCAAAATTTAAAATTAAAAAAAAAAAAAGACAACCAAGATTTGTGATCCAATTCAAATGACTAGTAAGCTTTCCTTTTTTAAAGGAAAACTAAAAGCTGGTTTATATATTATTACTTTGATAACATTTTTCCCCAGTGGCACTAAAATAGGCAAAAATTTATATATTTCTTATCATAGTAAAATGAGTAATCTGTTGTTAATGATTCTCATACTCATAAGGTCTCAACGATGTGTTCCTTTTCTTGTTTTCTAGTTTACTAGAAGAAAATCTTACTTAAAACTTACAAGAAATGAAATCATCAGCATCTACTTGCTAATTCGCATAAAGCTTGGAGATCGTAGACGTCAACATCCCCACCTGATGAAAATATGATGTGTTCAACTGTTTCATCAGGTCTAGTCCTCTTAACAAGAACAAATTCCTGCGGCAAAGGCTCTTCTTCATCTTCTTCAGTAGTGGAAGGTGGTTCTATAACTTGTGTTGTATTGTTCTTCAAAATCCTGCAATACCAAGTGCATCAAAGTCTCAAGTTATTGATTCTCCACTTCAGGTGAACTCCAAGAGTCTGAAGCTGTTATAGGCTGATGGCACATAAGCATTTTGAAATACAAAGCTACAAATTTCATGTTAATAAGTAGTCTCTCTTAGGCTGACCACAAGTTTGACTTTTTAAATTTGCTAGTCCGCCACGTTGTTCAGGAACTTTTGAGTACAGTTGGACAACTATACTGTACAACTCCTTTTTTTATAAAGAAATAAAAGAGTAAAATATAAAATTGATATGTGAAAGAGTGAAACATAAAGAGTCTATGAAGCTTTGGGTGAAGAAAAATCTTATGAAGCCTTAATATTTTCCAGAAATGCAACCACCAAATAAAATTAGTGGAAGTACTATCTAGATTAATTTGATTGCCATTTATCCACACAAAAAGCAAGTAAAGAAGAAATATACAGAAGCAAATCTTGTTGTAAAAATGTCTATCAAGACACGTTTTAAGAAATCTAAATTAAGAAAATTTGGGTTCTTGACTAGTTCGTTTACAATTTAACTTTTCAATATATGCAAGATTGCTAGCTGGGGTGCACTAACAATTGTATGTTGAATATCTTGATACAGAACAGAGAGCAGAGGGAACCACGCTTCATATGCAGCTCTCCATTTATTAAATTCAACATGCTTTATTAATAACGAAAGAGAGAGAATCATACTTCATTATTTAATCTTCATTCATTCAATTCCTTCAATTTGGGGAATGGGACCCAGAAAACCTTGCCCAACAGTGAATCCACATGTATGTGTATTCATCTGCTTCACGTGTGTATGCCCGACACAGTTTGTATTAACTAGTGCAACAAACTACCTATAGATGCATATAAAAATCTCCATATTGCAGTGAAAAATATTGAAGTTTGGACAGCATGAGAACGGTACTCACTACATGACCAATCATTACACACAACATCTCAAGCCATGGAAGGGAACCACCCATTATCTTATTTGTAGTAAATTGAACACTAAATGCATGACTAAAGTATACACTTGGTCACAACAGGATCTGCCAGAACTTTACATATTACCGAAGTAATGTCATTTGCAAAACAAACCAAAAGATAATAACACAAAGATAAAAGCAGAAAGATTTCAATTTTTTAGTTGTAAAAATACCCTCTGAAATGAAAAAAAAAAAAAATTCACATACTAAAGAGAGTTCCTTAGAGCCTTTTGATGGTGTACTACTCCCAGATGCAGGTTTGCTTGGCCTCTTTCTCTTTTTTCCCTTAGTTGATAGGTCACAAAGGCAATAAGATTTTGATATTAAGGCAAAAATATTCACTATTAGTTGAAAATTTGGTGGAGCAATACTGGGGGAAACAACCGTAGAAGGATTTATTCACTTTGGCAAGAAATCACTTGATGCAAGAAATCAACGCTATATGTATACTGTTGAGTATGGAGCTTGAAAATCTCGTCTACAGTACCGCAACCGCAACAAAAGCATTGTGGTTAAGCAGATTGGCGCTGGGAAATCAGCACGGCCGTGGCAAAAGTGCGTGGCCGTGGCGAGTTGAGCGAGACCGCAGCAGGAGCCGCGGACGCGGACAGAGTTGCGTGGGGCTCAAGCTAAGGTCAAATTTTAGGTTCATTAAGCTATTATAAATAGATGTTTCCTTCATTGTATCAGATTATCCGAAAATTATCATATACGAGTGAATCACTGACTTGGTATCGCCTCCAGACGTAGTTACACATCGGAAATTATTGCGTTTTTCTCGCTTTTGCTTTCTTTCAATTTCGTGATCGTGTGTGGGTTAATTCCTAACAACTGATATCAAGAGCTCCGGATTCGAAGGGAGTATCACGATGGAAGGAAAGGTGTCGATCGAGAAGTTTGATGGTTCTGACTTCGAATTCTGGAAGATGCAGATGGAAGATTACATCTACGGTAAAGATCTGCATTTACCTCTAAAAGAGAAGCCCGAGAAGATGGAGGCGACGGAGTGGGAATTATTGGACAGGAAAGCAATGAGCGCGATACGTTTATCGCTGTCCAAGGAGATCACTTATCACACTACAGCAGCAAAGTCCACAAGGGAGATGCTTGTGATTTTGGAGGAGATGTATCAGAAACCATCGGCGGCGACAAGGTACATCTGATTAGGAGACTGTTCAACCTAAGGATGTCGGAGGATACACCGATGCAGCACGCAGCTGAACTCAGATTAAATTTAACGATGAACTAAGAGCCCTGATTATGCTATCGTCTCTGCCAGACAGTTAAGCCGGTACTATGACAACAGTTAGCGTCGCGGAAGCTAAGCTGAAGTTTGACAAGGTAAGGGATCTGATGATTAGTGAGGAGATTCACAGGAAAGAACAGGATCTACTTCGGGGTTAGTACTAAACATCGAGAACAGAGGCAGACCTATAGGAAGACACCAGAATCGGGAAAGGTCCAAATCCAGAGGAAGGAGCCAATCCAGGAAGGATACAAGCTCAATCAAGTGCTGGAATTGTGACGTGTTCGGTCACTTTAGAAATCAGTGTAAGGCACCAAAGAAGAACAAGAAGGGTCAAGCAGACAAGGGGACATCAAACGCAACCACAAAGGAAGATGATGGTGATGCATTGGTCTTGAGCGTGTCTAGTCCAATGGAGTCTTGGGTGTTGGATTCTGGAGCATCGTTTCATTCATGTGGGAATGCTGATATTATGAATGATTACGTTTCTGACGATTTTGGATAGGTATATCTTGCAGATGATGAAGCCCTGAACATTATGGGAAAAGGAAGCGTACGAGTTGCGACCTCGAACGGATCCACTTTGGTGCTGAAAGAAGTCCGATACATTCTCGAACTGAAGAGGAATCTGCTGTTAGTTGGGCAGCTAGATAAGGAGGGTTACGTGGTAACATTCGGCTGCAGCAATTGGAAGATTACCAGAGGAGCTATGGTAGTGGCTCGGGGTAAGAAGGAAGGTACGTTGTACATGACAACGAAAGGTAGACTTCCTAGCTTGAAATCACTGGAAGTTGGCCAATGTGAAGACTGTGTGTTTGGAAAACAGAGGCGTGTGAGTTTCTCAAGAGTCGGCAATGCCTTGAAAACTAAGAAGTTGGAGCTGGTCCTTAGTGATCTATGGGGATCAGCACCTGTGGCATCCCCCGAGGAGCACGTTACTACATGACCTTCATTGATTCCACGAGAAATGTATAGGTTTATTTTCTGAAAAGTAAATCAAATGCGTTTGATACTTTCAGGAGGTAGAAAGCCATGGTTGAAACCGAAACAGGACTGAAGGTAAAATGTCTGAGGTCTGATAATGGAGGTGAATATGACCTCAAGGAGTTCAAAGACTACTGTGTTGAGCTAATATGCCAAATCGGGTCACAGAGGTAGATATTTGTTGATTCGAGAAGTCGAATAAGGTCAAATAGTAGGTACTTGTTGAGCCGAGAGTGGAATCGGTCAAATAGTGGGTACTTGTTTGAGCCAACGAGCCAAACTGGGTCAAATGGTGGGTACTTGTTGAGCCGATAAGTCGATTCGGCCAAATTGTGGGTACTTGTTAACTCGATTAGCCGAGCGGGTCAAATAATGGGTATTTGTCGATCCGATAAGTCGAATCGGTCAAATAGTCGGTACTTGTAACTCGATGAGCCGAACGGGTCAAATAATGAGTACTTATTGATCCGATAAGCCGAATCAAATCAAATAGTGGTACTTATTGAGCCGATAAACCGAATAGGTCAAATAGTGGGTACTTGTTGCGCTGATAAGTCAAATCGGGTCAAATAGTGGTTACTTATTGAGTCGATGAGATGAACGGGTCAAATAGTGGTTACTTGTCGAGCCGATAAGTTGAATAAGGTCAAATAGTGAATATTTATTGAGCCAATAAGCCGAAGCGGTCAAACAGTGGGTACTTGTTGAGATGATGAGCCGAACAGGTCAAATAGTGGGTACTTGTTGAGCCGATAAGTTGAATCAGGTCAAATAATGGATACTTGTTGAGTCGATAAGTCCAATCAGTGAAATACTTTATCTATTATATATAGTTTAAATTTATTTATTTGGTAGATTTCTAACTAATCAGCCCACCATTTTTCATGATGTAATTTAGGAAAGTAGTTACTTTTATCTATTATTTATAACTTGAATTATGTTGTAGGAAAATAGAAAAGAATAACAGTAAAGAGAGACGGAAAAGAGACACGGAATAATTAGGGTTCTCTTATTCATCAGATCCCCTTTATATAGGGTGTCAAATACAAGGGTTCACAGTTACATATTATTTAGTGAATACCTAAATTGCCCTTCATCAATTACTTTTGACGAAGGCACACTAATTGTGTTTTTCCTTCAACACTCCCCCTTGTGCCAAGTCAAAAGGGAATTGGTGCATAACTTGTTGCCTCGTTAAAAACCTTGCCAAGTAACAAAACCCAGTGGGGCAAAATAAACCTTGGTCGAAGGGGAAAAAGAGTGCAACGCACCTTTGTTGAGACTCCCCCTGAAGTCTACATCTCTCCCTTGATACGTACATCTATCAAGAGAGTTTCGAAAATCTCTTTATCCTCGATTTACATAAATCATGAGGATATTATGTGGTTGTTGGTTATTGGAAAAGTGTTGGCAGTACATGCTTGGTCTCGTCACCTTTGATGTGTAGCATAATTCATTTGTTTGTTGCAAATAACTTCATCTTCATAACTTCGGGTACGCTCTTCGGTGGTATAGCTCAAGTCACTAATGCTTTAACTCTATAGGTTGATGAACTTCGTGAGATATCATCCGTGAGTGATGTGATGAGGTTGTTTGAGTAGTTGTGATTGATTGATCTTCAAGTTTTCGTCGTGTTCCTCATGGTAATACATAACCGGTTTGGTAATGACCTTTACATTGGCCACTAAGATAACCAATATCTAAGCCAACCAAAATAATATTTAGTATTTCGTAGTAGGGGGTAGCTTCAACATTTACTTAGGAGTTACATATTCTTTTGTAATTATCTCTCTATATGAGAACATTTGACATTTACTTTAGAGTTTACAATTTCATTTGTAATCTCTCGTCTCTAATATGGGAAGAACAAATATGTGTCAAGGGTTTCTTTCAGATGTCAAAATACTTTTTGATATCATTCCACTGATATTGCGTTGTCCTGAGTAAAATATAACTAACAAGTTCATTGAGAAAGTAATACATGGTTGAGTGCATTGAGCTTTTTGTACAATAATGCGCACATTTCAATTAAGCAGGAAATTTCATCTCCTAATAGCTCTTTCGTCATTTCCTTTGGACTCAAATGGATCTTCCCTTATGTCCACACTTCAACCAATCATAGGAGTGCTAACAGATTTCACTTTATCCATGTGAAATTGCCTGATAATCTTTTGGACATATGCAAACTGAGGAATTAATATTCCACAAACTCGGTGAGTTTTCTCATGATCCTTTATCTCAATTTAGATTTCAAATACATCACAGTATCTCTTATTTCTCTAAGAGTACCTATTATGTCCTTAACATCGACATAAATTGCTACAGTTGCAAATATAGAACTTGTGTTTCTTTATAAATGCATAGGAGTAATACTACTTGTTCTTTCCCTTCCCAATCAAGTAGTCACTTAGACGGGTATACCATTTCCGTCCAAATTTATTTCAATCAAAGTGAGCATTTTAATATAATATTGTAAATGCACTCTGTGGTATAGAGTTACTTGAGTTGGGCAATGCAAGTCCATTTGACACTGACACATATCTCAATAACAAGATCCCCAAAGAGATATGTAGTAACCACATTAGTATGCTGCATTTCCAATCCTTCGAAAACTTATCAATAAGACGTTATGACGTCCGTCGTGGGAGAATATCTCCTCGTAGTCAATTCCAGGGCTTTGTGAGAAAACCTTGTGCTTTAGATAAGTTTTGCATCTCAGGACTTATTCTTCTCACTACGCTTAGGCTTTACACTTGGTAAGGCTAGCACTACCAAACCAAATACCTGCTGTTCTGTCATAGAATCAAGTTCTACCTGGATTGATTCCATATAGTCCATTATGCTCTTTGTTGATATTTTACAATAGAGGGTGGTTCGATATTATTGAGTTCTATAATTCATTGAGAACAATGTATACATCATCAATGCACGTGAAAGATTTTTCCATTAACTCACATGCACTCTCATTATCTATAGAATCATATTAAACTTCGGAGCGTCCTCCAGTGATGATTCATGGACATAATTAATTAGAGATAATTTGAGAGTAATTCTTTTTATTGATAATTCGAATTGTGCCACATCTGCCTCCTTCCTTGAGCAGGTGTTCATCGAACCACGTGGCATCCCCCATTTCCTTTTGGGAGCCACGGCCTCAACCACACCTCCACTAAGTGTGGTTGCAACACCTTTATCTGCAGTGTTGTGCCTCTTACTGAGGACTTTTAATCTTACAGGCACATTTGCAGCTGGTATATATGATCTTGTCACTTTAGCGATTTTAGCAAATGCATCAACAATCAAATCTTCCATACTTTGAAGATCGATAATTCGTTTTACTTCACTTTACATTATGAAGTGTGGGGATCCTAATGAGACATACTGGGAAACACTTCCTGTCGTTCCCTTAGAAAATTCTTTTTCTTATCTCCCCCTAACGACGGGAAGACTGTCTCATTAAAGTGACAATCCGTCAATCTTACGGTAAATAGATCTTGCCTGTTAAAGGTTCCAAATAGCGGGTAATAGTTGGGAATCCATATCCAACATAAATACTTAGTCGTCTTTAAAGACCCATTTTGGTACGCTGTGGGGGCGCAATAGGCACATATACTGCGTAATCAAGTATGCGTAAATGTAAAAACATCAGGCTAAATCCAGTTACCAATTGGTACGCAGAAATTATTGGTTAGCAGTGGGTCTGAGACAAATAAAGTAAAGTTGCAGTGATATTGCATAGTCCCATGTCCGATAGACATTTTAGTGCGCATTGCAATGCCTAATCCTCCATCTATATCCTTTTGATGGTGGCATATATGAGACCATTTTTGTGTATCCACAGGGTTAAAGGATACTATACATTGATCCTAACAGATATGCAATAATCATCAAATCCTTATGATGAGAACTCTCTAGAGTTAATAAGTCTTATTGACTTTATGGAGTGAGGGTGGTGAGCCCTTAGACAATATTTTCTAGGAGTTTTTCTGATGCAACATTTATTGTGGCCAATATTGTGATGATCAGTTAATGTGCCAAAGCATTTACCAGAACCATAGATACTTTAATGACCCACTTTTCTGGTTTGATAGGTCCACATAAATTATATTATGTTCTTTTTGTAAGAATGGATTGTCTTACATATATATCAGGCATATGAAGGTCTCGATCCTACTTATTACCAAATAGTAGGCTTGGTAGAATGAGTGATATGCCCTAAAACAGTTAACAAGGCAGAATGGGATGTTGGTCGTGCTTTTAGTACTTTAGAAAGCATTTTGGGTAACATATGATTCTGTCTTCCAAAGTTCGTTTTGGTGATGGTGTTTGATCCAACGATCAGAGTTGTAGTGGAGTACATGTCACTAGATTGACTCATTTATTTCTCTAAGATGTGCTTCCTTTCACATTCATTAGAGGTATCATAAATTATTCAATTCCATTCTCACATGTAGTTTTGAAATGATAGTCTTTGATACGATTATCTTTACATAATAACATTGTAATAGCTCTTGGTGCATATAGAGCGTTTTGTGACTATAATTGTTATGTCATTAGACATCTAGATAATTCGACGATTCTTCGTTCTTTTAGTACTTGTGATTCAATGATGGTCATAATGCAGTGATGCAGTGAGTCTCTGTTCTTTGGACTTCCTGTATCTCTTATAGTTAACTGCTCTAGCAGTTTTTATACAAAAATATAATATTTATACACTTATTTAAAAGTTCATTACCAACTCTATCCCTTTTGTTTAGAGGGTTTCGACGTATTATTTTTACACATGGTTTCCATAAGCACCATGTTCATTTGGGGTAAGCACATCGGAAGGCCTCCAGGGCTTCTATGTCCCTTACTTTGTGGTGTATTGTTACCACAACTGTAGAGACAAACACATTCGCTCCCTTTACTTTGGGGTCATTTCCACTATTTAGTTCATCATACTTGGGTTTGAGAATTTTCTTTATCCCAATGTGTTATTTTTCAGAAGAAACTGATCGTGCCTCTCAACTACTTGCACTGGTTGATTAGCTAATTTAATATTGTAATTCTTTTATTTCATACTCTAACCTATACAAGTTCGCTAGTATAAGCATTAGAGTAGGAAAGTAAAGAGATTTTATATCATATCATCTTCTGTGATTTCTTTACACATAAAGAGAGATGTGTTTTTAGGCACAACGTGTCCTTATTGAGGCTATTGACCCTTTTGTAGTCTAGTGAGTGAGTTTCTTTCCATTAGATAGTTAATACCGGAAGTAGAGATTCATCTACATTTTTAATATTTCTTTTATTGCATTCCGCAGCTCATCGGGTACTTTGGAACTAAACAATACTCCTAGTGTAAGCTAGGATTAATGTGTCATCTCAAATTCACTAGAGCATTGACTGTGACTTCTACTATGGCAGACAGTGCTTTATCATTGGGGTCGGTAGATGATATGATCGTAAGAGAGTTCTTACAGGGTGTAGTTATTTTTCATGGAAATATTTTCCTATTAGGAATATCAATTGCGGTAACTCAATTTCTTCTGAGTGTAATATTCAAATTTGAATTGAGTTGGTTTAATCATTTTCTTTTGAATTAGATTTCGGGACCATATATCACAAGTTTTTCGATACTTTGTGAAAATACTTTATCACAAAGTTGATTTGTACTAATTTGGTATAGCCCATGAATTTTCATTATCATGGAAATATTCAATTTATCAAGCATAACTAACTTCGTAGGCAAAGCAATTGTAAAATTATCATATAGTCATGCAAATAAACTTATTTACAATAATTTCTAAGTGCATAATAAACAACTCAAATGATAAACTTTCAATTACATTAGAAAGCATAAAAGAGGCTAGACACATGTCCCCATGAAAATCAATCCAGTCATGCAAAATTCTATGATTTTCATGATTGTACACAACTATTTCGGATGCACATATAAATTTATTCTCAACTTTCCAAAAACTACAGTTGTATCTCATAAAAGAAATATATATTCATGCAATTTCTCATACTTAAATTGCTCGAAATATTTAAATCAATAAACATAGATGGGTTTGTGTCTCGTGTAATATGTCATGTCACATGCTAGTGTCAACAAATATTATTTGCATTGAATTTCACAAAATATAGAGATTTGAGTTACCTTGTATGAAAGACATGATTCTTTCTAATGACACTTCTCGAACTTTGAAAAGAATGATTTAGTGATTTAGAAATCACAATCCTCCAATTCAATTTCACACCAATGAAGTGAACCCGTGCTCAAAAGGTACGCATCAAAAAGAAAAATAGTTAATCATCGAATTGTGGAGATAATCCAGCTAACAAGAATACACGGCTAATAATTACATAAAATTAATTGTGATTCATTCCAACATATTGGAAAGATTGATACAGTATATATAGCCGACATAATTATGTCTTGGAAATTACAATATGTATCTTGAGCAATTAATATATACTTGAGTCCAAAATCATAATAATTATTTAAATGTATAACCTCGATGACCCATAACCATTAGGATCAACTAAAGTACATCCCTTATTATGATAAAATAAACACATAATCAATTCAAAAAAAAAATTGAGCAGCAGATGACTCAACAGAGAAGAGACAGAGTATCTTACCAAAGGAATCGCATTTGACATCGGTGTCATATACCTGTCAGGCTGACCGGCCATGGCATAAGGAGGCACCATCACTAGATGTATTGAACCCGCCAGAGCCTACGGGTGTGGGTCACTCCCGACGGGGCGGGGTAGACGAAGCCCAGAATTAATTATATAATATTGCAATTGCATGGCTGATCATGTTCACCAGGGAAACGCTTCTCTTAATTCATTTAATAATGGACTTGTCAATTTCTCAATTGTGACTCTGCTATTAGAGAATTTACTGGAGCAGCAGTCACAAACTTCCCTAAATTCTTAGGCTTTGGACGCTATTCATCCAGCCCAACGATAACTAAATTAAATTTACGATCTATAGATAATTGTGTCAATCATCCTCTCCAATAATCTCTCGTGAATTTTTGTTGTTGATATTGTTGAAGAGCAAATTCGTGCTGATAACGTGTTGTAGAAAAATAGAAAAGAATAACAGTAAAGAGAGACGGAAGAGAGACACGGAATAATTAGGGTTCTCTTATTCATCAGATCCCCTTTATATAGGGTGCCAAATACAAGGGTTCACAGTTACATATTATTTAGTGAATACCTAAATTGCCTTTCATCAATTACTTTTGACGAAGACACACTAATTGTATTTTTTTGGTAAAGATTTTAGCTGGTTAGCCCACCATTTCTCACGGCCTTAATTAAGGGAAGTAGTATTTTTTGTCTATTATAATTTATTATTAATTTTTTGGTAAAGATTTCTATTCGGTCAACCCACCATTTTTTACGATCGTATATAATGGAAATACTTATTTGGAAACACGTTTTTTAAATAACATAGTTGATTACAACTTGTGGAATTACATTCGAATGTAACATTCCTAACTCATTCAAATAACCTCTACAAAATATGTACATATCAACACTGGAATATTGAGCTAAATTAATTAAGGTAATCACATTCAGTAAAAAAATAGTTTCGGCACATCTATATATATATAAAAGTAAAATGAGGGTTATTATTGTAAATTACCTTTTCCCGCATAAAATATATCTTTAATGCATTCTTAATTTCTTTGAAGGCATTAATTATATTTTTTTCTTCAAATTAATACAATATTAAGTATTACCTTCATTAATAAATGAATATATACTTTATTAAATTAAAAGTAAAAGTTAATGTATAATTTAATGATTGACTAATTAAGTTATTGTATTTACAAATATTAATTTGTTATAATTAATCATGGGTCTACGACTTTCACATATATTTATATATGATAATTAATCTTGAAATGATTTTTTATTACATATTCATATTTTCTATTTATTAATATATTTTTTTATAAATAATAATTACACTTTGCAATCTAAACTATGAGATTTTATATGTGCTACAATCTATATTTCTATTTAAAAAATAAAATTAACATGCTTGAGCTAACTAGGTTTTTTAGAGTTTTCAATATAAACAATACTTTGTCGCATTTTTCCATATTTTGCAACCCAAGCAAAATATACATATATATATATATATATTAATTGTATATTTAAATAAATTTCAACATATACATATATTACTCAGATATATTGAAGAATTCATATGCTTTATTTTGTTAGTCCAACTATAGAATAATCATTGAATTTTATTTTATTAATATCAAGATCTATTTAAAAGCTAAAAAGTATTTGAGTATTTTAAATCACCATGTAAAATATTAAAACTTGAAAATTATTTTTTCTTAAAATAAAGTAAATAGTTATAGTTAAAATTTGAAAAATTATTTGTTTAAATTAAAATATTTAAAAAAAAATGAACAAAATAAAAGAAAACACTAATTTTCTTATAATACAATTCAATTTATTTTATTTGATACATTTTGGTGTGTCATGTGATACTTATGTATTAGTGTTTGTTTAATATTCATTTTAAATAAAGCTATTGCGGTGTGCGCATAGGTTAAGGTGGACACACACACACACAAAATAAATATATACTTGGGTTTCAATATTAAGAGATATTCATTCTTAAAAGTAGATATAATTTATTTTTTACATTTAATAATTTATCTTAATGTAAATTTTGTAAAATATTATATTTATAAAATGTAAGTTATATTAAATCCATATATCACTTGGGAGAAATTGATATTTACATTATTTATATTTTGGGTTTATATTACTTTGCAACATGTAGTATGTGCGTTTTTCAGTTTCTTTTTTGTTTTTCAATCACAACCTAAACTACACGTTTTTTCACGCTTGCAGCCTCTGCCAGCAATTTAAGTGTGAAAGATAAAAGAATATTAGAAAATATTTAAATATCATAAATTGTTAAAAAAATCTATAAAATATTTTTTAAATTCTAAACTTCATTTAAAATACAATAAAATTAACTTAAACATGTTGAAAATATATTAAAAATTTGAGTTTTTTTAATAAAAAAGTTCAAATCAAATAATTTTAAGCAAGAAAAATAAAAATTTATTACTTTTTTTTAAAATCATAAAATTATTATAAATTTCTGAAAATTATCTTTTGAACTCGAAAAATTTATTTAAGCTATTTGAAAGTTATCTTGAAAAAATATTTTTAAATTTCTAAAATTTTGTTTAAGACATGTGGAAGTATCTATGAAAAGTCTAATTTTATGATATAAGTATCTTTTTAATTATTTTTTTGAAAAAATAAATCTTTGTAAAAGTATTTAAAATTATTTGAAGTAATATCAAAATTATTCGATCTTTTTTTAGGAAAATTTATTTTTTATTAAAATAATTTCTACATTTTTTCAGTTAAGTTTATGATATTTTAAATATTTTTTTAGAATTTAAAAATAAATATTGTATTTTCTAAACATTTTTATTATTTTTAAATAGTTTCTTTTCTCTCCGAAAATTGCTACGAAAGATTGCAAAGGTGGGAGACCGCAAAGTTCAGTTGATCGTAAAAAAGAAAAAAAGATTATTCAAATATTCATTTAGTTAGAATATAATAATTCTATTTTTTTTTATATTAGATAATATTATATTTAATTTAATAAAATAATTACTTTTTAAATAAATTTCCGTGCATCACACGGGAGCGATACTAGTACGAAGAATAGACAGAGAAATTGAAAACTACAAGAAAAGAACGGAAAGGAAAGAAGCTTATTACAAAAAATATACAAATGCATAAAATAATTTGATCTACTCAACGGGTATGAGAATGTATGCATGGAACCAATTGTAGTAAAATGTTCGATAAAATCATTGATCCGGTTTTGTTTCCACGTGTTCAGTTTTTTAAAAAGTTATAACCAACAGTTTTGATTCGACTTTTATTGACATTACTTTTTCTCATATTTAAATATTTATAATACGTTTTTATTGGCATTTTCTTTTATTTATAAACATATAATTATTATCCACTTATTACATATTGATTGTAATAACAATATTTTATAATATTATAACTATATAACTTTATATATCGTTATTATTTATTCATGTTACATTTATAAATCGTGCATCGCATGAAAATAATATTGGTTAAAATTAATTGTATAAGGATCTCTCATTAAACCCTCCATTTCAAAATAAAAAACATAAAAGTAAAAAAACTATTTGATAACAATAAAATTCCTTAAAAATAATAAACTCTCGCTGATAAGAATTTCACAATTTGTCGATTTGACTTGTTCACTTACATACAAACACATGTGATATCAGCCAATAAGGAAATTTATGTGTGAAATTATTTCTTCTTATTTTTATTTTAACAAATCAAATGAAAACCTTGCTTTTGAAACTTAACTCTCATTTTAGAGAAAATTATATATTATTTTGATCGTAATGGGTATGATTGAAAATAATAGTCTTGTATGTGTATTTTATTCCACGAATTGTTTGTAATGCTAATATTATCAGTTTATGAACTCAGAAGATTTGTAATAATATTCTTCAAATTATTTTGTGGAACTATTGTTACTGAAAATAAGAATACTCTGTCTTTGTTAGGCCAGAGATCTAGATTCACCCTCCCTTCAATGCATGTCTCTGCTAAATCCATTTGTTTAATCTAACTCAAATTAATTTAGAGGTAAATATGATGAATAAGGTCAACATAATTCATCATATTTAACTTATCTTACTATGAGAGGATCTCATGAAAACTCTGCTAGATTACACCAGATGTGTAGAAACCATGACTTTACATTGAAAATAAATTGAAGAGAGAGATCCATCAGCATAACTGATTTATACAAGTTTTACAATTTCCAGTAGATGCCAAGTTTGTGCAAGATGCCAGAAACCACACCCCAAAATGTGATTTCAGCAAATATTACATACAACAGAGTCCCCACTCTCTCAGATTTCCACACGTCATTAAACACATGCTTTTGAATCCAGTTCACCTGAGACAAAACCATGATTTCTTTACATATATTCATTAAGGGTCAAAACTAAGAGCTGAAGCAGGGGTATACTTACCAGATTATTATCAGGATCTTCAAAATACCATCCATTTATAAATCCTGCAAAAATTCCCTGAGCCGCCATGACAAAAACTAACATTGCATTCATCCCTATCCACTCCAGAAACAAGAATGGCTTGCGAATTCCCCAAACATCAATCTGCACATCCACCATAATATGAGAGAGAGAGAGAGAGAGAAGGAGAGGGAGAGAGAGAAGAGAGTCTTTTACCAATATGTAGAAGCCAGAGAAGACAATGCCTGCTGCACCAGCAGTGAAACAGACATAGCTGAAACTGTAGAGCTGCTTGTTGATGGGAATTGCTGAAACACAATACAATTAATATGCTTATAAGTTTCCTCAATGAAAAAAATAATGACTCACCATCAGTAAAATGAAGAATTAAGGCCCCTATGAGTAAAACCAGTGCCATAGATACCCATTGCTTTAGCCTTTCTCCATGACCCTGCAACAAAAACATATTTTAATTTATTCATTAATTACTCTACCTAATTTAAAATGTTCAACCAAAAACTATTGTTGTTTTACCTTGAAATGGATCAATACATGGCCATAATGAATCCCAATGGTGCCAGAAACGATAGCTGAAATTGAACTGGTAACAAAATCCCAACGATAATAAGCTTTTTCAAAATAAAAAATCATTATGATGTATAGTTACAAACTGAAAGTGCAAAAACCTCAATAGTCCTTCAGGCTCAAACGGCGCGTGGCACCAACTAGGAGCGTCCTTACGAAATGGACCACTGTCCGGAGCACTAAAAGTGCAAGCCTGCAAGCCCGACGTACAACCAAGAAGCATTAACAACAAAGCATGCATAAAGTTCTAGGAAATGAACAGATCAGTATATACCCTTAATCGTCTCCAAACAGGTTCTGCATACAGGTGATTAATACCCCAGGCTTGTCTATCTACATAACCAACTGCATTGCATGCCGGTCCAAAATGTCCTCTCATCCCACATTTTACCTGTTATCTTAAGTTAAAAGTAAATATACAGTTATGCAATAAAACTTACTGTTACCATAGTAGTAAAAAGTGTTTGGTTTATTACAATGTATTTTTCTGGTTTGTCATGGTGATACACCATAAAACTCCAGTCAGGGACATACAGGGAGAATGTTGTAACCATGTAGATTATAAATGCAACAAATCCACCAATCCTGAAAACAAAAAATTATTATTTGTGCTTGATCAAGAATTAAATAAAATACAAAGATAATTTTTTAAAAAAAAGAAAAAGATTGGCCTAAAGAGGAAAGGATAAATTGAAAAATGGCTTACCATTGCCATTTATAGGCAGAAAAAATGGAGAAATAATGAGGGTCTAGAGTTGTTGGTCTGAGCTTTGTGGTCAGAGTTTCTATCATAGCCACAACAAAGTAGACCAACGCTATTCTCTGTTTTGATACAAATTCATCATACAATAAAGAGTTTTATCAGTTCGTCTGCTCAATTTTTTATTTTTTTTTCCCTAAAAAAATAGGTTGAAAAGACTTGCCTGGAGAATGCCACACCATCGAATTTGCTTCATGTCGACTCCATAAGACAACGGAAATGGTGCGTGGGAATATCCTCCTACAATATCCAAATATGAAAATAAAACTTGCCAGATAATGAGAGAAACAAAGAGAGAGAGACTGATAAGTACCTTGCAGCAGAACACCCCAAAAAAGGAGCTTCAATGTCCTCAAAATTATTTTCTTAATTGCATACTTTACCTTTGGAATTCTCTGCAAAATTTAATTTGCACTTTAACTTCATTTATTTAAATGATGGTATTTTCACATTGAAAGAATAACAAAAATATTAATGTACCTTGAGAGCAAGAGCAATGGCTACTCCCACAATAAACAGGAAAAATGGCATAACAAAATCTGCCAACGTGCATCCATTCCACGGTGAATGATCAATGCGTGAATACGCCCCTCCAGCATCATCTACCAGTATCATCAACTACATTCATAATATACCTCTTTAGTAACTATGCAATTTCTACATTTATAATGTACCATAATTGGACATAAATACTTGTAACTATTATGATTGATTTTCTTATATACCACTATTGTGAGTCCTCTGAAGGCATCTAAGGTTGCAACTCTCTTAGTCTTTTGGTTTGCCAGTGGCTGCTCCTCCCTCTGTTCTTCTGTAATATCCCCATTTCCGCCCGTATGTTGTATGCTGCCTTCTTCCAACTTCTTTGGATCCTCCATTGAGTATCTGTTGTTGCTATACAAATGGTGTTGTTCCAACAGCTTCGTAATATATAGAGAAGGGACAACACTAGTTTCAGTGCCGGCCTTAATTAGGAGTAAGTAAATAAGATTCATAATTGGCAGGTAGTTGTGCTCGAGAGAATACCAATTACTAGTCCATAAAGGATATTTCTTTAATTAAAAGAATTTGATTTAATGAATACTTTAATGCTTCTAGGAAGGCCTTATGTTTGTCCGTATTAGCATAAACCAAAGCTCAGGTCCAGAATGACAAACCAGCCATCTATATTTTGATCTCTAATTACATACAAATTATACTATTAACAGCTGAAACGAAATGAGATGAGTAGCTGTCAATGCTATTTGGAACTGCTTATATGGAACATAGTTGCTGGAATTTTGACCTCAATAAAGAAGGTGATTAATTTATTCTAATCTACTTATTGGTTTATGAATATTTGTCACTTTTCATCTAAAACTATCCCAGAAAAGTTTCAAATTTTACAATTTAAGGAAATTGAGGAAAATTAGTTACACATTTATTTGTTCATTATACATGCATTTTTAATTTTCTTATCCAAAGTTAAAAGTACAAGTGAAGAAAAACGTAGTAGTACTTTTGGTGTGAAGATAAATACAATCAAAGGTCCTAATGCAGAATTTGGGGGTCGAAAAAGTCAGAAGCTGGACGTTTGTGGCTGTTGCCTAGCACCCATGTACCTTTCGTTTGCTATAGCCAAAGAATCTACAATTTCAATTAGAGAAATATTAAAATGTCAAAGATAGAAAACTGCTACACGATCAATTACTGATTAAAGGTACGGTTTGGAATCTATCTACTTGGTTTATTCCCTACATGGAATCAATATATATATATGTGAATAATACAGTCAAGTGCTACGAGCTAAGTGCAAATGTCGAACTGCATTAGACTATGTTACGGTATTGTTTATTTATTTATTTGGACACTTTTATATCTTGTTTGAAACTAATAAGTCGCTTGTTCTCATTGCCGAATTCCATACTTATATATTTGGTTGAATGTGGCACTGTAACACTAAATTTGATAAGTAAGGGGAATATACCTTACTGATAATCAGATTTCTTTCATTTCTGAGTCCAAGTTGAATTATTTTGTCACATACAAACAATCTGTTATTTGATTTACTTTTTTTTGCCGGCTAAACTGTAAAAGAACATCCAACATATTACTCCATTTAACTATAAAGACTGCAACACTACTTCTTAAGGAAATTAACTCTTCTGGGGCAAAAACAATGAAGGCCAAACTCTACAATCTTCCTTGTTTTAGTAAAGAGAAATGGGCCTTTGAATTGCATCTTCTCTCAAGCAAATGGTTCACAATCTTCGCTTCAATCTTGATAATGTCTGTCAACGGCGCCACGTACTTGTTCGGCGTCTACTCAAGCACTATCAAGTCCTCACTAGGCTATGACCAAACAACCCTCAACTTGATTAGCTTCTTCAAGGACTTGGGGGGCAATCTCGGAATCATATCGGGCCTAATCAACGAAATCACCCCACCTTGGGTTGTACTAGCCATCGGTGCAGTCATGAACTTCTTGGGCTACTTCATGATATGGCTCTCTGTCACGGGCCGTGCTGCCAAGCCCCAAGTCTGGCAAATGTGTCTCTACATATGGATTGGGGCTGACTCACAGGCCTTTGCAAATACGGGCTCTCTGATTACGTGCGTCAAGAACTTCCCGGAGAGCCGGGGCATCGTTTTGGGCCTCTTGAAAGGCTTTGTTGGGCTTAGCGGTGCCATTATGACCCAATTGTACCATGCTCTGCATGGGAATGATACTAAGTCTCTCATTCTCTTAATTGCTTGGCTTCCTGCTGTTGTCTGTTTAGTTTTTCTTCGTACAATTCGAATTATTAAGGTTTCTAGGCAGGAAAAAGATCTTCAAACCTTCTACAACATACTCTATTTATCACTTATACTCGCAGGTTTTCTCATGGTTATAATCATCCTCCAAAATAGGCTTGATTTTAGACAAATCGAGTACGTAGCAAGCGCCTCTTTTGTTACCATCCTCCTCTTTATCCCACTTGGTATCATCATCAGAGAAGAACTCCACCAATGGAAGAACAAAAATCCCATCCAAATTGGGCCAGTAGCTCCGAAGCCCGAATCATCACATTCGGAGGCCCAAACAATCTCCTGCCTAAAAAACGTGTTTGATCCACCAACAAGAGGTGAGGACTATACTATACTACAAGCCCTTTTCAGCATAGACATGGTAATCCTATTCATAGCAACATCATGCGGCATTGGAGGGACATTAACGGCAATAGACAACTTGGGGCAGATCGCAAAATCTTTGGGCTACAAAACAAACACCATAACGACATTCGTGTCACTAGTGAGCATATGGAATTATCTGGGGCGTGTAACTGCGGGCTTCGCCTCCGAAATCTTGTTAACAAAATACAAACTTCCCCGGCCCATTATACTGACGTTGGTCCTCCTTCTGTCATGCGTGGGGCACCTTCTGATTGCGTTTCCGGCCCACAATTCTCTGTACGTGGCCTCTGTTATAATCGGGTTCTGCTTCGGAGCCCAATGGCCGTTGCTTTTCGCCATCATATCGGAAGTATTTGGGCTGAAGTATTACTCGACCCTGTTTCAGTTTGGGGCAATTGCAAGCCCAGTTGGGGCGTATGTTCTGAATGTGAAAGTTGCAGGGCGTTTGTACGACAAAGAGGCGATGAGGCAATTGTCTGATATAGGGGTTGTTCGGAAAGTAGGTGAGGATTTGAATTGCTTAGGGAGAGAGTGTTATAAGCTGTCTTTTGTTATTATTACAGGGGCTACATTTGTTGGTTGCATTGTTTCATTAGTTTTAGTGGTGAGGACATGGGAGTTTTATAAGGGAGATATTTACGGGAAGTACAGAGAGGATGAAAAAGGTGGTGCACATCCAGCTTGAAGTTGTGACGTCAGAATATTGTCGCCAAATTGGAAACTACCTATTTCATCATCTATATACATGTGGGCTGTCTTTAATTCTCAAATTCTGCAAAACTGCTCATGAATAAAAATAGCTACGCTATGTTTGCTTGGGGTTGGCCCAACTCCTAACCCTTCTTATATTTGTTTGGGGATGGTGGTCCAACCACCACAAATCATCATAAATTTTAATATCACTTTAATCATTAAATCAATTATTATTAACAAATTATTAAATACATCACATCATATTTTACAATTAAAAATTATATTCTACACTATACCCACTACCGAACTACCCAAACAAACATCACGTTTTTTCTCCCTCAGCCTCAATCAAACATGGTATTTGAAAATTGAAATTAGAAGCTATTTGATTAAAAAAATAGAAACTTTTCAAATAACAAAATAAAAACACCCTTAAATTAATATAGTAATGTTTTATCATATATTTCATATTCATACTCTATCATAGAAGTATGAACGTTTTGCTTCATCCATATATATATATATATACTTATTATAAAAGAATAATTTTTTTCTTTCATCCATTTTATGTTATGTCTAATACATCTTAATCGTATTATAATCTAAGGGTACATAAGTAATTTAAATTTTTAGAATTGTTGTGCACAGAGCTTGAAGATTATCGAAACTGGGTTGAAACCCACACCGAATAAGTTCTGAACTAAAATATCCCCAGATCGTTTCATCTTCCTCTAAACCGAACTGAACCAATTAAATTTTTAGTACGAATTTAGATAATTCTAATCTCTGTACGAAAAATCGTACTGAACCGTACACAGCCGTACCAAACTATACTAGACAAATAGCCCAATAAAGTATAAATTATAAATTTAAAAAAGAAAATCATCCATATAAGATTAATTAAATAAGAATTAAAATTAATTATTCATATTCTATAATGAGTTAAATTTAACATAAATAATTAATAAACAATTAAAATTTCCAAGTTACTTAGTTATCCTTAAATTTTAATATTACTAAGGATATATTATGTATAACATAAAATGGACGAATAAAATATTCATATTTTTATAATAGGGTACAATTAAGAGGTCTATTTGTAAATTATACCTTATCCTTTAGAAATATAAAATGTCTCTTACCTTTTATAACTAAATAAATAAACATTAAATTAAAATTTTTAATTTACTCAATTACCCTTAAATTTTAGTATTATCAAGGACATATTAAGCATAACTTAAAATTGACAAATTTTTTTATACTTTTATAGGTATAGGAATATATACAATATATATATATATATATATATATATATATATATATATATCAATATATTTTGTTCAAATAAAATGTGTTATTCAAAATTAACAAAATCTCCAGTTATCCGAACTAAATCAAATTGATATTGAACCGTTTTATTAGATCCAAAATTTCGAACCGAACTGTCTCGAGAAAAAGTTAATCGTATTGTACCATCCCCATTTTTTGGAATACTTGGGTATTAATTTTTAACTAACCGAAGTATGGTATGGATCTAGAAATTGTACACCCCTGTATACTCTAATTTTTCAATTTGAAATAAAAGACACACTTCAATCACCTTTAAAAGACAGTGTCAATACGTTAACCTACACATGTTCTCCTAACCCACGAAAAGTAATAATGGCTTCAATTCCTTTTTATTTTGCGGAATAGATATCCAATCACAAGGGTCGTTGAGTGGGGGTTGGCCTCATTCCTCCCTTTTAATTACTCTATCTCCTTTTATTTTGCTTCTCCCATTTTTTATACATATATAAGATGTGTTGATGTTCATAGTCTTCCCAACATATGTCTCTATTTATTACATTTAGGGTCAACATCTTTGATTAACCAGAGAATGCTGGCCCGACGTTCTGCAAGACTTTCCCTTACGTTGCCCATGGAAGAACTAGTGGGAGTGACAGTGACTGCCGATGAAGAAGCTAATAGAATTTTGGGACGAATCCATTGTCTCTGGTATTATGTTTTGAATTCACCATGTGGTTTCGTTAATAAAGATTAGCATATGATAATATAAAAATTATTGTTGTTCTTAGCTTAAATTTTCATTCGACTTGTAAAATTAATGGAAGTGTGTATTTGTTCTGCACTGAAAAGCTAAAGCGACTATCTATTTGATTTTGAAAATTAAGTTGTAGGATTGCAGAAAATAATTAAACTTATTAAGAGCTATATTAGTACCATTCATATTTCTAACCCTTCCTAAAAAACTACAAATTTGTATTATTGTCTTACCAAAATTTGAATACTTTGAATTATGAAATAACATTACACTCAAACTAAAGTAGGATTAAAGAGATTTTCAATGATATTAGAAACAAATATAGATGAAAACATTGTAGATACTTTTAATTATGTAAAAGTATGGATTTATACAAAAGTGTATGTTTTATTTTTCTTATCAATAACTAAAATGTTTGTATTATAAGTATTAATCATGTGGAAGAATTTTTTTATGTTATTAGATATAAATGTTTCAAAGTTAAATTAAATGAGTTTTTACATTTGAAATACAATACACACAATTATGATTCTTTGAATTCTTTTTTATTTTATTTTATCAATAAGTGAATTATTTTTCGTAATTAGTACTCTTAGAATTGCAGCAAATCTATCCATATTCGTGCCTTGAACATTCGCACTAGTGACCAGCTTCGATTTTTTCAAATTTATCTTCTACCCTGATGACGTTGATACATGCATAATATGTCTCGGACCTGCTCACATTTTGAAGTGTTTGCTCTGAAGAAGAGGAGGTTGTCTTCGACAAAGAAAATGTGAGAAATTGATAGTGTTATTGGTGCTATGCTCGACCAATGTAACCAACCTTCTCGTTCTGCTTTCTGTAAAAGACAGGAAAAAACTTCTGCACAACAAATAAAAAGATAAGACGAGATGGGTCACCTGGCAGAACCCCTCTCCCCGAGAAAAAGGTTTCTATTGGTCACCCATTTATAAGGACTGCACATGACACAGTAGTAACACACCGCATAACAAGCTCAACCTAAATATTAGCACAACCCATTTTCAACAGGATAGCACGAAGGAAATTCTATTATATCCCTTCATAAGCTTTGCTCATACTGAGTTTTAAAGATAACAGGCCTTCCTTACCCTTCTTCTGACTCATGCAATGGAATAACTCAAATGCAATTATAGCATTATCGGTTATCAATCTATTCGGAATAAATGCATTTTGAGTTGGTGAAATGATTTTAGGCAGCTAAAGCATTTTAAACCAACTAGAAATAAGCACATATGTCGCACGTGGGCAGTATTTTTAAATTATAATTATGCAAAAGATATATTAACAAGAATCAATACTTTGTGTCATTCTATATATTAAAAGCAACATGTAGTCGTTTATCATAACGGTTTATTAATTTCAAATGACTTCATAACTATTTGTAACTTATAACCACCCTAGTTTTCCTTGATTTTACTAACTCTAATATCACTTATTGAGAAGTAAAACAATATATAATGTAACAATGGTTAGTCGTATAAATTATCAGTACCTATGTAACCTTAATCAATCAAGAAAAATATATATTTGCATCATGCTACAATTAATCAAATTTAAATCCTAAAAGGAATAAAGAGTAGTCTAAACCAGAGTGATAATACATTTCTATAAAAAAATACTAAATATATATTTAAGGTTTTTCTCTTATTTGATATTCAATATATAATTATTCTGTAGATATGTAAAGTGTCCAGAATATCGTAATAAATTAACCAAAACCAGCTAATTTATTTTATCATTTTTTTATGTATTTCACTATTATATATTCTAGTATCTATTGCAAATGAAGCGTGCTTAGTAGGAATAAAATTAAAGAAAAAATAAAAATTGAGACATTTAATCATTGCATCTTATTTTTCCACTTAGAATTTCTGTCAGATAGATTTGTTACAATATGTTTGTGTTTTAGTATTTGTTATCTATAATAACTTTTAACAACTAATAATTTTACGTATTTTATTTCTAGATATTTGAAGTTAAAAAAAAAATTAGGCGTAGGACTAAATTTAAATTTCAAGTTTTTATATATTTTTTCATTGGAAAAATGAATATTAGCTACACTAATATCATATGAAAGTTACATTAAGTATTAAATATTCTATTATTGTTTTGTTATGTTGTTTATTTTTACACGAAGATAAGTTAAGATCATCGAAAAAAATTATCTATTGTTTTTTTTCTGCAATTTAACAAACTAATCATTTAAAATACTTTAAGTAATATGCATGTCATGATTAATATATTTTATTTAAGAAATTATGTAAATTGCTAATATTATTAGACATAATTTTATACTTATTTCCTTTAGTAAAATTAAACATTACACACTTTTGAAAAAGTACCTAATTGAAATATTTTTCAGATGTCTTTTATGAGTTATATCGAAATATAACTTGATACACATGCTAAAAGTGTAATAAATCACAAATATTTGTCTTTTTTAGAGAAATAAGTCACAAATCGTTAATAAAACATGTCTCGAACAACTCTAAATTGTTACATCGTCAAAATAAAACACAATATTATAACATTATTCACAATCCATTTCTATTATATGCAAACAATATTTTGTTAATATTTTTTATTGCTTACTATTTAGTTAAAATTTTGATGTAGATCATTTGTAAAAATAGTGGTAATTTACTACGTTCTTCTTCTCAAGTATTGAATTTCACGGTATAATTGTAAATTTAGTAAAATAAATTTGTTCCTTTTAGATTTTGAATCACTTTTTTGTAATTTCTGATCTAATGGTAGGAGTTTATAATGTTACATATAAAACCCACTATTATAAGAATTTTACATAAAATGGTCAACTAAAAAATCTTATATGGGAAACTAGATATAGCTTTCTTGTCATTATTTTTTTGGTAGTTTGTAGAATGCGTATATAGATATTATAATTGCAACACTTAAATAAAAAAAAAAAAATTACTTTCTGAAGAATGAGATGAAAAATAAACTAGATAAGCGGTTTGAATATCAATATACATTTTTTTGATTAATTATATGTTTTATTTCGCTAATCCTAAAACAAAATATTATTTTTTATATTCACCCCTAGAACATCTAAAGTTAAGTTTTTTCAAACATATTTCATACCTAAATAATTAACTTGCTTGCAAAAAAAAAAAAAAAAAAATTAGGTGAAGCAATAAGATTTATAATATTTTATATTGATAAAAACATTATTCTAACAAGCAACATAACCTTCAAGCAAGAATAAAAATTTAGAGAATATAAACGTACAATTAAAATTCATGTTATAATTTATATCCAATTATAATTAAAGTATCTCCAATCCAAAATAAGAGGCTTGTATCCACTATTATACCAAAGAAGTTAAACTTTAGAATATCAAAATTCTATTAAATAATTATAGTCGTTCATATGTTATAAGAATTTAATATAAAGTGGTAAATAGAATCTCATATATGATTAACTATGGCTGCCTTGTCAATGTTTTTTATTATATATATAGTTAGTGATAAAGCGCAATCTGGTATCCAAGAAACTTAACGGAAATTTACGTAAACAATATGAAAACACACAAGATTTACGTGGTTCGATCCGGAGATCTACGTCCACGGGCAGAAAATCACTCTTGCCGAGGTGTTTCTTTCACTAAAACTTTGAGTTTACAGGTAGCAATCCACAATACAGAGTGCGAACCCTAATTCAGAGTTCTTTTTCCCTATTAATACTCAGCTCTTCCTAAACCCTAACTGAACCCTAACAAACTTCCTATATTCACGCCTACTTCCAGCTGCATGGCGGTTGGGAACGAATCTTCAGCCTTGATTCGCGGAACAAACTGCCTGTTGGGCCAGCGCGTGTTCCTGGGCCTGCTGGGCCTGGGCCTACGCGTGCTGGGCCTTCACGTGCTTGCTGGGCCTACGCGTGCTGGGCCGGTCAGTGGGCTCAAGTATTAACCCGACCCGAAGTTACCGGGTTATCCCTATCAGTTAGTGAAATAAATATATAGATATCATAGTTGAAAACTTTAAAAACAAACAAACAAATCTTTTTTTTCCTCAAGAATGAGATGAGAAATAATATGAGTAAGGGACCTAAACTTTAATATACATTGTTCCAATTTTTAATTATATGTTTTATTTTACAAATCCTGAAAGAAACCGTACTTTTTATTATACTTAATTGGTTTCAGATATTCCATACCTAAACAACTTTGTTATATTTTCTAATTATCTTTTGATAACTTTAGTATTCTAGTTATAAGTTTTTTATAAGAGTTTTACATAAAGTGGTAAACTGAATCTCATATATGATAAATTATAGCCGTCTTCCTAATACTTTTCGATTATAATTATTGAAATAAGTATATAGATACTGTAGTTGCAAAACTTTACAAAGCAAACAAAAATAAAATACATTTTTTTTATTGTTTCTCGAGGATAAAGAAAAATAAAATTAGTGAGGATTTTGAACTTTAATATACATTGTTTTTATTTTTAATTATATATTTTATTTCACTAATATTAAAAAGATTCATACTTCTTATTCACCCCAAAAACACATAACTTACTTGATTTTCTGACATTACATACCTAAACAATAAAAAAGAAAGAAATATAATATATCATAAAATAAAACAGAATAAAAGGAAAAATATAATAACCGGTTAATCTTTCTTTGTTTTCTACAATTATAAAATAATTTGATCATAAAAGAGAGAAGAAATATATTAGATATCATAAAAAATAAAACAGAATAAAAAAAAAAATTATAATGCATTTTACTAAAAAAAAAGAAGAAAAATATAATGTCTTACCAATATCTAGGTTTAAGTTAGGTTATTAGGTGAATAACATATCTTATAAAATGGAATAAAAACTCCCATGAATTAAATAGTTGATGGATTTAAATTGTAAAAAAACTTACCAAACAAATATAGCTTAAAAATAAGATTACTAAATTAATCTTAAAAATAGAACTTATAGAGAATATATAGGCAAATCAAAATTTATAAGATACAATTCACACTTTTATAATAGTAGTAGATAATAGATTAGCTATGACTTTAGTTATTATGCAAAATACAACATTACACAAGCTAATAGGCCTAAAATCCTTAGGGATTTTACGTGTCTTAATCTTAGGGATCAAGGCAGTGAATGTTTTGTTCAGAATGCTAAGGATATTAAGAATACTCAAATATGCAGAAATGATATCCTCTCCAACAACATGCCAAAACTTCTGATAAAATAGGGGAGGCATACTGTTTGGTCCTGGAACTTTTAACGGATGCATCTGTTTTTTGTATAATGGATTCGAAGTAATAGAATTTATTTTAAAAATAATGATTGGAATTGACAAAAGAAAAATGTGATCAATCCATGCAATCGCACGGATGAAGTACTAGTACAAGAATTCAAACTGAAAATAAAAATTAAAAGTGAAAAAGAAAAATTAATATATGATGGCGCAAACGAGGTTTGAACTCACAACATCAAAGATGACCATACAAGTGGCCAACCACTTAGCCGCATCCATTTTTATTATTTTTATTCGCTATAAAAATGTACAAGTGACCCGCAAATTCTTTAGAGCATGTCCAGCGTAGCTGGACAATAAAGTTGGCGCAATTATAAACTTCTCCAATGTCGTACCACTTAATTGCTGTATTGTGAAGATGTAGGGGGTTTGGCTGTACTAGTGGCGCAAGCTTTGTGCTGCGCCACTCCTTCCCATTTTTTTTTTTCTTATCTTTGATGTTTTAGTTTAATTAATGTATATGTATTCTTTTCCTATTAATAATTTATCTAATAAAATTTATATAAGATTTTTTCTAATTATATATATATATATACAATTTCAATAAAATAAAATATATGCTATGAAATTAAAACACATCAAATAAAATTACACACCATAAAATTACAACGATAAGAAAAAGTAAATCAAAATGCAAAACATAAACAAATACAAATTACAAAATAAGAAACACACTATTTTTTCTAGCAATTTCCACCCCCAGACCCTCCTCCAATATTAGGGAAATAATCTCTAAACATATTAAATTGATTGTCATGTTGTTTTGCGGCTTGTGCTGCTCTCCGCTTCTGTAAAATTTGTTGTTGCTCCAATCGGAAGTACTCACGAAGCACGGGATCATCAATGTTCTCCAACTTCATCCTCAAAGTTTTGTTTTCTTCTTTTATATTATTTGCTTCTGCCCTTTTGTTTTGACCTGCTATTGGTATTTCTCTAAGTGCAGCATTTTCTTCTTTAAGTGTTTGCATAAACTCATCGTCACTTTCATCTTGTTTCCTCTTCAGTTTAGATTTGTTCACACCTTCGGGTCGTTGCGATGACGAACCACGACCACCACCACCACTGCAATTGTCATCACTCAAATTTATAGAAAATGAAGATAACGATGGATTAGTTGAAAAAGAGGGAGTGTCGATATTATTTTCCCCAGTTAAATCTTCAGATTGCACGAACACTTTCATAATTGGCCACACATGCTCAAATTTGAAACCCTGTTTATAATCTGGATGTTGCTTCATCACATCGTGCGCACTATCTAACTATAAAATGTTAGAAAATAATGTGATTTATATTATTTGACAAAATAGAACTACAAAAGAAACATAAAAGAAACAGACTTACTATAGTTTGTTCATTTGCACCACTTGGATTACGTAGTTCAACCTGATGTATACATCCATTGAATTTTCTACAATCTTTGAGCATGGTTAGCATGCGACAATATTGCAATGGTCTTTGGGTACGATCTTGCATCCCGAGTGATTTTTCAGCATGATACTGCTATGAAACTCGACCCCAGAATACATTTTTTTATTGGTTTATACATGTGATTGGATCTTGAAAGATGTCAAGATACATTCTAACAAGAAGCTTATCTTCAATTATCAGTATAATTAGACGTGCATGGCTTAGGAGGCATTTTAATTCATAATGTGCAAGAGATATAATGTGGGAGAAGAAAATGGTATGGCATCTTGTTATGATATGGGTCACATTTATAGAAAAGTTCGATTGTGCTTTCTATTTTATTTGTAGGGCTGAGATTTAAAGTCGGAGAGTTATCAACGGCTCGTAGTGAAAGCACACGGATTGTGCTTTATACTTTAATCGTGGGGTTGAGATTTTTCGATCGGAGAGTTATCAACGGCTCGTGGTGAAAGCACACAGATTGTGCTTTCTACTTTAATTGTAGGGCTGAGATCTAAAGTTTTGGAGATTTATCAACGGCTCGTGGTGAAAGCACACGGATTGTGCTTTCTACTTTAATTGTAGGGCTGAGATCTAAAGTTTTGGAGATTTATCAACGGCTCGTGGTGAGAGCACACGGATTGTGCTTTCTACTTTAGCTACAGGACCGGGATATAAATCTTCTATATATTGAGCATAAATCAACTATTTGTTCCACACCACTTTGCTGAAAGCTTTCCTCATTTTCAAAATTTTATCATATCACCTTTAGCTTTATATCTTTTGCTTTTTACTTTACATTTTCTTATTTTCAAACACCACATTGTTTGTTTGGAAGAAAGAAAATGAATTTTCAGTTTGGAGGCAATTCCACCATATCTTCTTCTTCCTCTTTCAGTTCATCGGATGATGAGCGTCAGGAGGCTTTGGATGTAGAAGAACAAGTTATTGTTCAGCAAATAAACAACAACAATCGCATGCTAGCTGAATATCTTAGGCGACGGTGGAACGCTCAACCCACTCATGGAGGCTCAGTTCCGGGTCGTGGAACAATATGGCGTAATCGAGAAGAAGCAGCCAGGAACCTTTTCAGAGACTACTTCTCTGAAAATCCAACATATAATGAAGATCAGTTTCGCCGGCATTTTCGGATGTCCCGGAGTTTATTCCTCTATATTGTTGACGCTGTTAAAAATCATGATAACTATTTTATACAGCGAAGGGATGCAGCAGGAAAGCTTGGTCTGTCTACTCTCCAAAAGATAACAACTACATTTCGAATCTTAGCGTATGTATGCAGTTCCAGCGGATTTAACTGATGAATATATCAAAATTGGAGAATCTACTGCAATTGAATGTGTAAAAAAAATTTGTCGTGCTATTGTAGAAATATTTGGGGACCAATATTTAAGATCGTCCACTGCTAATGATGTTGCTAGATTACTCTATATCGGTGAGTAACGTGGCTTCCCAGGAATGTTGGGAAATCTGGATTGCATGCATTAGAGGTGGAAAAATTGCCCAACAGCATGGGTAGGACGATATTCTGGCCGTAGTGGACATCCAACAATCATCCTTGAGGCAGTTGCAGATTATGATCTACGGATATAGCATGCTCATTTAAGAATGCCAGGATCTAACAACGACATTAACGTGATTGAAACGTCCCATATTTTCTCAAACCTTGCAAGAGGTATTGCTCCTCCTGCCAATTATGTCATCCAAGGACAAGAGTTCAACATGGGCTACTACTTGGCAGATAGGATATATCCAAAATTGGCAACTATTGTGCAAACTATACATGAACCAACTGGTCCAAAAAAAGAATATTTTGCAAAAAGACAGGAAGTGTGCAGAAAAGATGTGGAACGTGCATTTGGAGTCCTCCAAAGCCGATTTGCGATTGTAGCAGATCCAGCTCGTTTTTGGAGCAAGAATGATTTAAAAGATATTATGACTGCGTGCATAATAATGCATAACATGATAATAGACAATGAAAGAGAACTCAATGCTCCGATTGACGAAACAAGGGAAGTGCCAGCTCCGGACATTGAATTTGCTGAAAATGATCATGCACATTTTCAGAGTTTTCTTGGCCGTTTTAGAGAAATTAGAAATGCAGAAGCTCATTATAAACTTCGAAACGCATTAGTTGATCATTTATGGGCTCGACTAGGTAGTTCTTCGTTTTAAGCAGTGTAATGTTTGTTTGGTTGTAATATTGTTATGAATTTTAATTTATTTTGAATGTTCAGTTAACATTGATCGTCCAAGAAACTGTAAAAGTAAAAATATAAATATAATATTTTATATGTAATAATAATGCATGCATAATACAATTTATAAGTAAAGTAATATAATTAAACTTAAAGAAATGAATTTTAAGGAATATTTTTTTTTAGTGCAATAAATAGTGCAAATTACTGGAGAAGGAGTGCAACTTTTGCTATAAAGTAGAGCAAAAGTTGCTGGGAGGTAGTGCAAATTGCTGGAGATGCCCTAATTAGTAGGTACGATTAGAGGAGTGTGGGATACACGCAAGTGACTCTAAGTAAAAAAGAGTATCTCTTGTACATTTTGTTAATCTTATTCTGTACAATTTGAGAGGTCTGCAGCGCAAATCAAACAACCAAAGTGTGGTTCCTGTGGACTAATAAGTCGTCACACTTAATGTGATGAGGACTGGGGTGCTTAATGGTCACCCTCCCAAAACTGCCCCCAATTTTGACTCACTCTCATTATCAATCATCGAATGCCTTCACCCTTATTTATGATCAAATAATTAAACTCACGCACAATTTAAATTTTTTTTCAAAAAAAGTTGAAATAAAATTTAAAAAAAAAAAAAAAAATCAGCCGTATGAAAATCTGTGAAAAAAATATTACAATAACTATTAATTTAGGCGTTCTTTCTTCTTTTCTAGTTGCTTGCACAAGTTATATCTCTAACCGATTAGTGTGTTGTCATGTATGGATGTATAGGTATTTTTAGTCCCATATATTACGATCAATTATAATTTTACTCCCATAAACTAAAAAAAAAAAACATGTGAAATTTTAATCTTTCTTATCAGAAAATCGTAAATCCACGTGAAAACATCACGTAACTCTCATGTGAGTTCACAAAATTGGGATATCCGTTCGTTGCCGGTGGTCACCATCCTTCGATCTCGATCATACAACACCAAATGAGCAACTTTCATCCTCCAAAACTTACAAAACTCATCGATCAAATAATTATAATTCACCAAAAAAGGGGGACAATCTCAGGCAGTGCAGAGAGGTGTGGAGAAATGTGCTTATATTGAGGGCCGGGGGAGTTAGGAAGAAAGCCGCAACGGCGGGGTCGTGGTTGAGAATACATTGTTTGTGGATGTGAATCAACCAGTGAATTGTGTTGGTCACCACCAACAAACTGAGATCTCCATTTTGTTAACTCACATAAAAATCACCTGGTATTTTTGTGAAGATTTATGATTTTTTGGCAAAATAAAAACTAAAATTTTACAATTTTTTTAAGTTTATATATGAGACTAAAATTGCAACAAGTTATTCCATTTTCTGAAATAAGTGTTCACTTTGAGTCGAGATAAAAAATAAAATAAAAGAAAGTAGAGGTAATTATAGTGGGCAACAAAAGCTGGCATGTGTATAGGGACACAATAAATGACGTGAGGTATGTAAAATAAGCATATGAGCTAGGTTTGTACATTATTCACTTGTTATTCAAGTTTGGAAGAGATAAGGTTCAAGTTCAACTCCAACACATTTGCAATTGCAGCTTTGAATCTGCTTCTCACCTCCACAAATCATGTTACTAGAACTATAACGACCACCACTAAGCAGAAACAATATCTATCTGTATCTGTCAAAAAACAAAAACAAATCCAATGTCTACACAGTGGCGGTCCATTTCCGGGTATATATGTATCTACCGTAGCCCGATTTGGGAGGAAACCTGTCCCAATCAAGATTAGCGTGCTCATCTATTTACATCACTACAAAGAAAGAGTAAATTCAGTTTTCCGCCAAGCCAGAATTCCACCATGGTCGCGGCGGAGGTCCTCCGAAGCGGGAGCTTGGGCCTGCAACTACTAACCAGCCGGTGGTTCATGGTCTTCGCCTGCCTTCTAATCATGTCAATGTCCGGCGCTACCTACATCTTCGGCATCTACTCCAACGACATCAAGACCTCCCTCGCCTACGACCAGACTACCTTAAATCTCCTCAGCTTCTTCAAGGACCTCGGCGGCAACATCGGCATCATGTCCGGCATCATCAACGAAGTCACGCCGCCCTGGGTTGTCCTCGCCATCGGCATGACCATGAACTTCTCCGGCTACTTCATGATCTGGCTTGCCGTCACTGGCCGCACTCCCAAGCCCCACGTGTGGCAGATGTGCCTCTACATCTGCATCGGCGCCAATTCCCAGACCTTCTCCAACACCGGCGCTTTAGTCACGTGCGTCAAGAATTTCCCCCAGAGCCGCGGGATCGTCATCGGCTTGCTCAAGGGCTTCACCGGCTTGAGCGGCGCCATTATGACCCAGCTTTTTCATGCCTTTTATGGCCATAACTCTAAGGCTCTTATCTTCCTCATCGCCTGGCTTCCCGCGGCTGTCTCCTGCGTCTTTTTACGAACTGTGCGGCTTATGAAACCTGTGAAGCAACAAAATGAAGTTCAGGTTTTCTACAATCTCCTCTACATATCACTTGGTTTAGCAGGATTTCTGATGATTCTGATCATCTTGCAAAACGGCCTCGGTTTTACCCAAGCTGAGTACGCCGGAGGTGCTACGGTTGTTCTACTTCTACTCTTTGCTCCACTCGGCGTCGTCATAAGAGAAGAATTCAAAACATGGAAAAGCAAGAAAGTTCCAGGCAACGACACCTCCCACTTAAAAGCAGTCACCACCGAAACTCCACCACCGCTGGAGCAAGCACCGCCGCCACAAGCAGCGGAGCAGCCGCCAGTGCCGTGGTGGAAAGACGCTTTCAAACCTCCTGAAAGAGGGGAAGACTACAACATACTGCAAGCCCTTTTCAGCATCGACATGATCATACTATTCACAGCAATAACATTTGGAGTTGGAGGGACATTAACTGCCATTGACAACCTTGGCCAAATTGGTAAGGCCTTAGGATATCCAACGAAAAGCGTCACCACATTCGTATCCTTAGTCAGCATATGGAACTATCTAGGCAGAGTGGCATCTGGCTTCGCCTCCGAAATCTTCTTGCAGAAGTATAAATTCCCTCGGCCCCTCATGCTCACGTTAGTCCTTCTGCTATCATGCAGCGGCCATCTTTTGATTGCATTCGGCGTTCCCAATTCGCTCTACGTTGCATCGGTGATCATGGGGTTCTGTTTCGGGGCGCAATGGCCGTTGATTTTTGCCATCATATCTGAAATATTTGGTCTAAAGTATTACTCAACGTTGTACACTTTAGGCGGGGGTGCAAGCCCCCTTGGAGCCTATATTCTCAATGTTAGAATAACGGGTCATTTGTACGATAGAGAAGCGGTGAAGCAAATGGCGGCAAAAGGGCTGGTTAGGAAGGAAGGGGAAGACTTGTCGTGCTACGGCGTGGAGTGTTACAAGCTGGCGTTTCTGATCATCACAGCCACAACGATGATCGGATGCTTTGTTTCTGTTGTTCTAGTGATGAGGACTAGGAAGTTTTATAAAGGGGATATATACAAAAAGTTTAGAGAGCAAGAAGATTCACAAGGATAAAGAATTGGAAACAGAGATCCTCTGTTATTTTTATGCAAGTCACTCATTCAGCTAGTGATTGTATTGAAATAGAATATGGAATATAATTTACCACAAATGATATGGTATTGGGCTTTTGTTAGATTGGAATATGATATATTGTATAGTTACTTTAGTTACAGAATTTAGTTAGCTAAGAAAATAATGGTATCTATGATGTTACAGAGCATACAGCTAGAATCTTGGGTTGCAAAGTAATGTTTGTTTTTAGTATGATATGATTGTAAGACTCACTTTATCAATCAAGGATATTTTTAATGGTCATGAATATGGTGATATGACAAATGAAAAATATTCATTATGGGGTATTTTGTCATTGGGAAGAAGGGGTTGGGGAAGGTGTTTTTTTGCTATCTGGGTATTTGGGGGGGGGGGGGGGGGGGTTAGTTGATCCATATTCAGGCGGAGACGGTCCTCCAACAGAGCTTTTTCTTTGATTTTCCGGACTGGAAACGCGGTTCCAAAAGGCCCCAGCAGAGATCAAAGTCAGGATAAGGAGCGTAGAGCTTAAATAAAGAAAAGCGAAGGGTTCGGGGGGTAATCGACGTACTTCGATCAGTGGGGGGGAGGGAGGGGCGGGGATCTTTGGGTCTATCGAACATACAGGGAATTGGAGGTGCACCCCCTACAAGCCTCTTCTCCTTTGGGAAAATATTGGGAGCAAAGGACTGCTCGGTAACAAACCGCTTCTTCCAACGCGTGCAGGAAAAGGAGGAGCAGCCCAGGCCCATGGATCCCACGTGCACGTGGGCGACGCGCGACGTGGGTCCCGCGCCTGCAAGCCTTGCCCCCAACTTTTTTTTTTTGTTTTTGGGAACACTATTTAGTATAGGATTTTTGGAACAAAAAACTCGTTTGTTGCCTTCGGAATTTTTAATATACCGTGTGTGCTTTCGTTTTGTATTTTTATGTTTATAGAAATAAAAAAATTAATAATAACTTTTTGGAATTTTTTGTTTTTGAAATATAATTAAATATAAAAAATTAAAATAGTATGAATAATAATTATTTACTCCCTCCGTCCCAAGCTAATTGTCCTACCTTGGCCTGACACGGAGACTAAGAAAAAACAGATTTTGTGGAATCTTTGACTTTTTTAAAGGTGAAGATTGAATGTGGAGATTTTGATGGTGGAGATTGTGGGAGAATTTGCCATTTATGGAGTAGGACAATTAGCTTGGGACAAATAAATAAGGCAAGTAGGACAATTAGGCCGGGACAGAGGGAGTATTATTTATCCAAAAATTAAATAATGATTTTAGTTGATAGATTAAAAAATTTAGTGGCCCTCCACATATTCCTGCTTTTTAGGTATACTGTTGGGGCAAAAACTTGTATGTGACCGTCAAAATATCACTTTTTGTGCTAAAAATATCACGTTTATCTGTAAAAGTATCACATTTTTTGAACAAAAAAAATTATCACTTTTTGAAGCAAAAGTATTACATTTATCTGTAAAAGTATCAATGTAGTAAAAGTATCACTTTTTCCTGTAAAAGTGTCACTTTTTTCTGTAAAAGTGCATTTCGTCACACGTGTGACCGTTCACACACAAGACTCACTCTATTGTTGGTAAGGAGTTTTGTTTTGCGATGGTATTTTTACTTTTGACGTGGCGCTGATATGACAAAAGATATACCTATTTTTTAGATATACCATTAAAGATGCTCTAAGGCGGTTGCAGATCGCGACAAAAGAGTAATAAATAAAGAAATGATAAAAGGCCAACAACTCTCATTCTACAACCTGTCACATGTTGCTACCTTCATTTGTTATACTAAATGAGATAACTTGTATCATTTGATATGATGGAGGTGTAAGATGGATTGAAAGCGTAGGTTGAGAAGATGATTTAAGAATATTCCTCCTCAAAACCGAGGCCAATATATACTCCATTTATATTGAATGTTTAAAATTTGGATAAAAATATATTGGGTGATGTACTGATGTTGTGTTACTTGTGTAGAATGGATAAAAATTTATTGTTCCATGTGGAAAGTGTCGGCTGGTGAACGCAGTTTTGGCCTACTCAAGTGCTAGAGAGGGAATATTCAACATTAAAGTCACGTGAATATAATAATATTAATAACCTCAACTGTGCTCCTATATTTCCTGCTTCATTATCGAATATGAATATTTCGTCTGTGATTGATGCACACATGCATGTGTATATCTTATTAGAGAAAACCTTATATGAGACCATCATACAATCGTCACAGAAAAAGAGTATCACTTTTTATAGTAAAAGTATCACGTTATTTGTAAAAATATAATTTTTTTTAACCAAAAAAAAAAAATAGTATAGCAAAAGTATCACATTTAACTGTAAAAGTATCACTTTTCCATGTAAAAATATCAATTTCTTTTGTAAAACTGTATTCCTTCACACATGTGACCATCACACACGAGACTCACTCATTTTATTAAGATGTGATTATTATGGCAAAAAATCATTTGTTGTCCTGTAAGTATTTGCGATTTCGATTTTAGTCTCATAACTATTTGGTTTTTCAATTTAGTACTGTAAGTGTTGAAATTGTTCAATTCAAGGACAATTTTCATTGAAAAACACTATATTGACCAGAAATAGTCACGTAGAACTCACGTGACCGTAATATTTGAGAGAATCCAGCGATACTAAGTGACGTGGCATAAAATCGCTGAGTTGGACTTTATTTTTAATTCAAAATAAAATATTATCCATGTCATTAGAGAAAAAAATATTGTATTTGGGATGAAACTCACCGTATTTGGGAAGGGCCCAACCTACAATCTATTTTTCTCTAATGACATGGACAATGTTTTTATTTGGAATTAAAATTTGACAGAGAAAAAGTACAGCTCAACTATATTATGCTTTGTTACTTAGTGTTGTCGGATTCTTCCAAATATTAGGGCCACGTGAGTTATACGTGACTATTTCTTGCCAATTTACTGTTTTCCGGAAAAAAATTAGGCAATTTCAACATTTACGAAACTAAATTGAAAAAATAAATACTTGTGGAACTAAAATCGAAAAGTAAATATTTAAAAAGAAATTTTTGACCCATTATCATTTATGTAAAAGAAAAGTTAATAAAAATATTCATAACTATTTTGCAGTATAAGTATCTAACAAAGTGTATGATTATAAAATTTCAATCTTATTAATTTCTTCTATGAATCTTTAATTATTTCTGAATTTTCCTTAATAAAATATTTTTGTAATACATTATTTTTTTTTTCTAAGCAAATACTTGACCAAACTCAGTAAATTTAAACCTTATAGAAACTCGATGTTATTTAAATTAACAATAAAATAAACATAATATTATTTGATACACTTGTTATTTTTTTTCTCCTCATTTCCTTACTACAATCATATAGATAATATATTCACGTGTGTATGTTTAAGGCTGTGGAGTGCTGAATTACTGTTGGCTGAAGTAAATAAAGTTGTTAAAAAATAGGTAAAAAAATAAGTTTGACCTTCCGCAATTTATTAGAGAGAACCTTAAACAAACACACAATATATCCATGTAATTTTCCACTTATTTAATAGTCTACCTAAGATTTTTTTATTGACACTCTTTACGACCCAATAACCATCATAATTATAACTATTTTCATATGAACAATTAATATATTCAAGATTTTTATTGCAACTAGAATTCTCCATCGTACAATTCACAGTTTGAAATATATTTATTTGTAAAAAATAAATAAAATCAAATAATCGAACAATGTAATTGAGTGACTTAAGTTTTAAACAAAAGAATATTCAATTATCTAATAACTTTTAATTTCATTAATAAAAATTATTTAATTTATTTTTATTTGCAACTCATATTTGATGTAAATAGTTCAATTTACAATAAATATCCTAATTATGCACAATAATCAACCAAAAAGAAATTGTTTATTTAATATTTAATATAATATATCAAAATATTCAATATCAGTATCAGATTAAATACTAAGAAAAAATGTTTGCTTTTATCTATTGCGAATAAAACAAGTAAATTAAAAAATAAATAAAATAAAGTTATTAGTGTCTTTAGGACGTTGGAAAAATTATTATCGCTCCCGTGCGATGCACGAAAATTTATTAAAAAGTAATTAATATTTTATTAAATTAAAAATAATATTATCTAATATAAAAAATAGAATTATTGAATTCTAACTAAATGAATATTTGAATAATCATCTTTTCTTTTTTACGGTCAACTGAACTTTGCAGTTTCCCACCTTGCAATCTTTGGTAGCAATTTTCGGAGAGAAAAGAAACTATTTAAAAATAATAAAAATAGTTAGAAAATACAATATTTATTTTTAAATTCTAAAAAATTATTTGAAATATCATAAACTTGACTAAAAAAAATGTAGAAATTATTTTAGTAAAAAATAAATTTTCATAAAAAAAGATCGAATAATTTTGATATTACTTCAAATAATTTTAAATATTTTTAAAAGAATTTATTTTTTCAAAAAAATAATTAAAAAGATACTTATATAATAAAATTAGACTTTTCATAGATACTTCCACATGTCTTAAACGAAATTTTAGAAATTTTAAATAATTTTTCAAGATAACTTGAAAATAGCTAAATTTTTAGAGTTTAAAAGATAATTTTCAAAAAAATTATAATAGTTTTATGATTTAAAAGAAAGTAATAACTTTTTATTTTTCTTGCTTAAATTTATTTGATTTGAACTTTTTTAAAAAAAAAAACACTCAAATTTTTAATATATTTTCAACATGTTTAAGTTAATTTTCTGGTATTTTAAATGAAGTTTAGAATTTAAAAAATATTTTTTAGATTTTTTAACAACTTATGTTATTTAAATATTTTCTAATATTCTTTTATTTTTCGCACTTAAATTGCTGGCAGAGGTTGCAAGCGTGAAAAAACGTGTATTTCAGGTTGTGATTGAAAAACAAAAAAGAAACTGAAAAACGCGCATACTACCTGTTGCAAAATAATAAAAACCCAAAATATAAATAATGTAAACATCAATTTCTCCCAAGTGATATATGGATTTAATATAACTTATATTTTATAAATATAATATGCTATAAATTTACATTTAAGATAAATTATTAAATGTAAAAAATAAATTATATCTACTTTTAAGAATGAATATCTCCTAATATTGAAACCCAAATATATATTTAGTGTGTGTATGTGTGTGCATCCACCTTAACCTATGCGAACACCACAATAACTTAAATGAAAATGAATATTAAAACAAACACAAATACATAAGTATCACACGACACACCAAAATAAATCAAATAAAATAAATTGAATTGTATTATAAGAAAATTAGTGTTTTCTTTTTTTTTTTCAATTTTTTTAAAATATTTTGATTTATCCAAATAATTTTTTAAATTTTAACTATAACTATTTACTTTATGTTAAGAAAAATAATTTTCAAGTTTTAATATTTTACATGGTGGTTTAATATACTCAAATACTTTTTAGATTTTAAATAAATCTTGATATTAATAAAATAAAATTCAATGATTATTCTATAGTTGGACTAATAAAACAAAGCATATGAATTCTTCAATATATCTGAGTAATATATTTATATGTTGAAATTTATTTAAATATACAATTAATATATATATATATATATGTATGTCTGTATATTTTGGTTGGGTTACAAAATATGGAAAAATGCGACAAAGTATTGGTTATATTGAAAACTCTAAAAAGCCTAGTTAGCTCAAGCATGTTAATTTTATTTTTTAAATAAAAATATAGATTGTAGCACATATAAAATCTCATAGTTTAGATTGCAAAGTGTAATTATTATTTATAAAGAAATAATATTAATAAATAGAAAATCTAAATATGTAATAAAAAATAATTTCAAGATTAATTATCATATATAAATATATGTGAAAGTCGTAGTCCCATGATTAATTATAACAAATTAATATTTGTAAATACAATAATTTAATTAGTCAATCATTAAATTATACATTAACTTTTACTTTTAATTTAATAAAGTATATATTCATTTATTAATGAAGGTAATACTTAATATTGTATTAATTTGAAGAAAAAAATATAATTAATGCCTTAAAAGAAATTAAGAATGCATTAAAGATATATTTTAGGCGGGAAAAGGTAATTTACAATAATAATCCTCATTTTACTTTATATATATATAAATTGAGAGAAGGGGAGAGCTACAGACTATAAAGGAGATCTCTAACTTAATTCTTGTGGACAAATGTGTTCCTCCTCTATTTTTTTCTTATAAAACAATCAAATTTTATCAGTGAATCTAGAGATTGAAAAATATTTAGTTTTTACTATTTCTAAACAATTGTAATATTGTAGAAAATATACACACACACATATATATATATATATATATATATATATATATATATATATATATATATATTCATAAAAGAAAAATAAGTTTTAGAAAATATTAAATAATTAACTAATATTCTAAAAGGATTAGTTAATAAGTATATATAAAAAAATATTCATAATATTTATTTAATTTTTGTCTGTATCTCAACCCATCAAATGATTCAACTCAATATACATAAATAAATCCAACCTAAATAATCTACATACAATTGCATCTTTCTAAATTTTAAAATATGCAATGTAGATGTTCAATTAAAAGTCATTAAAAAGATTAATTTGCTATATTTCACATTAAAAACGAAAAAAGTACAAAAAGTTATTTTCTTTTAATTTATTTTATTTTAATTATAAATGAGACCATCAAAAGTTGTCACCTATATTTTTTTATATAGCAAATTGCCAACAAAATTTAAATTTGAAACTAATTTTTTGAAGATTTTACCATATATATACAAATATTTATCATAAATATACAAATCTCTTACTATGTGGGTTATGATTCAAACCTATTACTTTTAGAAGGTGAAATGAGCAGGAAAATATATTTGATTTCCTTTTATAAAGGATTTTCTTTCTTTGATCTTTATGTCGAAATGCTAAGCACATATTCTTTAACACACACATGAATATATTTAAATATAAAGGTTAATTACATTTATCGTTTGTACTCTACCAATTTCTTATAATTTCTTATTTTGTTTTGTTAATCTTTATAACATAGATTTTATTTATTTGCACTTAACTACCTAAAAGATTCAGTAGAATGTTTCGTTTGAATTATATTATTTGTGCAACATATGATATTTTTAATGTGCATTTATTGTGACACTCTGTCTCTTATTGAACTTTATAATGTTTAAGCTTTGTCATCGGGAGATGGTAAAATATATATATATATATTTTTTTGAGTCAAATGCATCAATTAACTATGAAAAAGATCGTCATACACATATTGTTCGAGTGCGTCCAGAATACTTCCGACCACTTTTTGCGGACTACCTAAAGAAAACGAAAAACGAGCTAAATGGTGGGCCACACAATTAGCCGATCGACGAATTAAAGAGAAATCAACAAAAGAAAACCAACACAAAACAGAAATTAAAGAAGCAATAATAGAACCAAAATACGAAAAAATCTTCTCGCCGGTTCCTCAATTTGTGAAAGAGAGTCGCATTATCAACTTCGAGCACTATTCTGTTGATACCGAAATCCTTTGCCATCATTACTCCATCCAAGCAGGCCAAGGCTTCAGCTATCTCCACTGTTACCTCCTCCTCCATCCACCGCCTACAGCTGCTCACTACCACACCCTCTGCATCCCGAAGGACGCTACCCAGTCCTGTGCCCTTCCCAGTAACACAAGAAGCATCAGAGTTCAATTTCCATGTATGCCCCACCGGCGGTGACCAGTGCACCACAGCGGCTGCTACAGGCTCCGTAAATGAGGGTAATTTGGCTGCCTGGAAATCAGCCAATGTTCTCTTCGCCTTCATGTAACAGGTGTTATGGTCCATCTCCTTATCCTCAAACACTCGAATATTTCGGGCGCGCCAAATCATCCACAGGAGCATACAAAAAAGAGCTTGCCTTTCCTTATCAAAATCACTCTTAATGCGCTCCAACCAATCAGCAATAGAGGCTGTGGGTAGAAGTATATCATTTGTCATCCGAAGAGAAGACCCCCTCCAGTACGTGTTTGCCCATTCACAGTCTCTTAATACATGCTCCCCCGATTCAAATTCTCTTCCGCACCATTTACAGTCTGGATCAACATCCATTCCCCTACGGACCAGACCTGTTGCTACGGGCAGTATTCCCACAGCCGCTTTCCATACAAATACACGGACCTTCGGTGGTATATCAAGCTGCCATATCCACTTCCAAAATGTTTTAGCTCCATTCCCAACCGATGCCCCTGGTTGATCCACCATCCTGCCCTCCCGTGCCAAGTGATACCCTGATTTCACCTCATACTTGCCGTTCTTAGAACCACTCCAGATCAGTTTATCTGTATCACTTAGCTCATGTATAGGTATAGACCTGATCCCCAACGACTCCTCTTCATCAAACAAAGTGTTGATTAGTTCCTTGTTCCATGTCCTTCCATTTGGAAGGACGAGGTCCTTAACATGCGTCATTGCACATTCAGTTGGTTTGGTGCTTCGTGGACAAAATTTTGGCATATTTGGGATCCAAGGATCCTCCCATACTCTCACCCCTAAATTTGCTCCAATTCGCCATATTAACCCTCTCCTAATCACCTCTCGACCTGCCAAAATGCTTCTCCATATGTAACTCGGATTATAGCTTAGATTGGCCTCCAAAAAGGATTGGTTCGGATAATATCATGCCTTAAGTATTTTGGATAGAAGGGAACTCTCGTCATTCATCAAAAGCCATCCTTGTTTTGCTAGCATTGCCTCATTAAAAGCTGTCAAATCCCGAAATCCTAAACCTACCTCTTCCTTGCTTCGACATAATGCATCCCATGATTTCCAATGAATTTTCCGTTCCTGCTGTTTTTGTCCCCACCAGAATTGGGAACATATGGATCGGATCCGTCTATGAGTAGCTTCCGGTAGTAAGAAACAACTCATTAGATAAGTTGGAATGGCTTGTGCCACTGCTTTTATCAGAATCATTCGCCCTGCATTTGATAGCATTCCGCTCTTCCAATTCTTCAATTTTTTCTCTACTCGTTCCACCACCCCACTGAAAAGAGCTTGTTTCGACCTTCCTGCCAAGGCTGGCAATCCAAGATAAATAGCATGTTTTTCAACACTGCGGACCCCCAATTGCTCCGCCAACTCCGCTTTCTTTCCCTCTTCCATCCCCTTACTAAAACAAACCTCTGACTTCTCAAAAGATATCATCTGACCAGATGCTTCCTCATAGCTTCTTATCACCTCTACAACTCCATCAATCTCCGTTCTTGTCGCCCTACCAAAAATGATGCTGTCATCTGCAAAGAAAAGGTGAGAAATCGAAGGTGCTCTCCGACAAATTTTTGCCCCATGTAACCGTCCATTGGCTTCAGATTTTTGTAAAAGAGCTGAAAAAGCTTCTGCGCAAAATAAGAAAAGATAAGGCGATAACGGGTCTCCTTGATCGGATGAAATTTCTCACCAGCAGTCCCATTGACAAGTATGGAAAAGGAAACAGTGGTTACACACTTCATAATAAGCTTCACAAAGTTCCAATCTAGGCCTAACCTAAGCATTACCCTCTCCAAAAACTCCCACTCAACTCGATTATATGCCTTACTCATGTCTAATTTAAAAGCAAAAGTGCCTTTTTTCCTAGCAGTATTATTTCCCATATAATGAAAAATTTCAAAAGCAGCCAACGCATTATCAGTGATGAGTCGCCCGGGTACGAAAGCAGACTGATTTATTGAGATAAGATCATCCAGAAACATTTTTAGCCTATTTGCAATCGTTTTTGTAATGAGTTTGAATATGACATTGCAGAGACTAATCGGGCGAAAATCAGTGACACGTTCAGATCGTTTTTTCTTAGGTATAAGGGCTATAAGTGTATGATTCAACACACTAGGACTAGCATGGCCATTTAATATATCAAGCAAGACAGGGATAATATCAGAGTGTATAGAGGACCAGAACTTTTGATAGAAAATTGCAGGCATACCGTCTGGCCTTGGTGCCTTGGTAGGGTGCATTTGTGCAAGTGCTGTCATAATCTCCTCTTTAGTGAAAGGTGCAGCCATCATTTCCTGCATGTTTGCCGTCACCTTTGGTTCAACTGCATCGATGGCTCTGTCCATATTGAGATTATCCCCTCGACTAAACAACCCCTCAAAATATTCTTTAAACACTTTTGCAATATCAACATCCTCCTCCACCCATCCATCATTTGCATCCCTAATCCGCTCAATGGTGTTCCTGTCCCTTCGACCCGTGGCTGTGCGATGGAAAAAAGAAGTGTTTCGGTCACCATCCCGAAGCCAATTAGCCCGAGATCTTTGCCCCCACATTGCTTCCTGTTTTGAGTATAGTTGAGACAACCGCGCTTCTAATTTTGCGATTTGTTCCAGGGTATCTCCTCGGATTGGCAAACTTTGCCATCTTCCTAGTTGAGCTTCACATCCTTTTATTTGAGTGCTTAGGCTGCCAAAATGAGTATTCTGCCAGCTTGAAAGATTCGATCCGCATGTCTCTATCTTGCTCAATAAAAGAGCAGGATTTTGCGCATTAATGCTCTCCGTCTAGCTTGAATTAACGACGTGTTGACACGATTCGTCCTGCAACCACATGGTCTCAAATCTGTATCTATTACCCCACTTTTTCCTTTGTTTCTTCTTCTTCGGATGCCACTGTAAAAAGACTGGACAATGATCTGATTCCCGGTGAAATAGATGGTCGACACAATATTGCGGGTATAACATCCGCCAAGAGTCCGTTGCTACACCTCTATCCAGCCTTTCTTGGATATTTCCTTCTCCTTGCTGCCCGTTAGACCAGGTAAAAGCAAATCCACCATACCCAATGTCCTCCATTCCAGCATGGTCTAACGCTTTCCAAAAAGCTTCCATTCGGCTCGCCTCTCTCATCCTCCCCCCTACTTTCTCATGACTGTAGAGAATTTCATTCCAATCACCAATACATAGCCATGGGAGGTTCATTTGAGTTGACAAATCAGCCAACATTGCCCAAGTAAGATGCTTCTTATGTCCCTCAACCCAGCCATATATCCTCGTTAACCTCCAACTGTGTTCTTCTATCGTTACCACTACATCAATGAAATGAGGGCAGGAATCATGCACCACAAAACTAGCCCCATACTTAGCTAATAGTCCCAATCTCCCACTTCGGCCTCCTCCTCCCATCTCATAATTCACCCTATCGACTAACCTATAACCAATTTTTCTAGCAACCACTTCCAACTCCGACTTAACTAACCGAGTTTCCGACAGAAAAAATAAACTGGGATCTTTTGATTTAACTATCTCTTTTAGCACATTCACTGTCGATGGGTTCCCAAGCCCTCGACAGTTCCAGCTTAAACAACTCATTGAGAGCGGCGGGACTACTTGTCCGCAGCCTCCGCCGATGTATCGTTCAGGTCTGGAATAACCACTCCATCTTTTCTGCCCCGCTTTGTAGGAAAATCAATTTCCATGTTCTCAATCTCATCCGTGGTCATCACCTTTTTTCTTTTATGCAGCACGTGAGCTCGTTTGTTGTCAACCTGATTAGCATTGGTTTTGGGCTTCTTACGCGTCCATGTTGATTGTTTCTGAGTATTTGGATTGGCGGTGGGGTGTAGTGTGGTTGTAATATCAGGGGTTGTGGCAATCATGTCTATAAAGGGAATGTTAATTTGTTTGGCTAGCTCGGCAGTAGGGGTGATACGGAATTTTTCAGCAATGGTTTCAGTAGTAGGTTGGGCTGTGAGGTTTAGGCCAGGACAGAGAGTGATTCAGTTGAGCTTTTGTGGGGACTGTAGGGCTTTGGATAAAGGGAAATTGAGGCTTGGTTTCTTAGGAGTGGTTGTGCCCTTTTTCTTAAAGGATACAGGTGGTTTTAGCTTGAGGTGAGGAGGGGTAGTAGGTGGGGAATTTGCTTTCGCTTTTCCTTTGTCACAGTTTGTTTTCTTGGGAGTTTTGGATATGTGGGTACACATGGGCAATCTATTTGTAACCCCATCCAGAAGCGCCCGGTCATGAGCAGCCATGCTTTTCCGAACCACCGTTTCATTCTTTTGTCGGTCAATTTCATTTGATGACGTCTCGGCATTCAGCTCCACAATATGAGGGGGTTGCATTTCCATTTTCTGTTTATTGATTGTTCCAAACAGCTGTCTGACTGTGCCAGAACGCCCTCCCGATTCCGAGTTCATGCTACCTGTTCGGCGCCTTAACGGAGATGCTTTTATTTGTGGTCCAAATTTAAGATCCCTTATGTCCGCACACTCATCACGATCATAGACGGGGCAATTTCGTAGGACATGCCCCAGATACCCACAACAGTAGCAATACGTAGGAAGGGACTCATACTTCACAGGAAGCCAAAGGATCTCCCCCTGCAGTTTAATCGTTATCCCCCTCACTAATGGTTTTGGGATATTTATCCAAACTTTCATTCGCATGTGCTGCCCCATACCCACACCTATTCCCTCATCCATCCTTTCAAGATCTCCAATTTGTTTTACCAGGATCCGGGCAATATTTTCGTTCAGACACGCAGGCGGGACATCATAAATTCGAAGCCAAAACGCAGCACAGTCAATTGACACTGATGAGGGCTGTTCCATTCCTGAGAGGCGTTTGATAGCGAACAATGCACCTTCAAAATGCCAAGGCTGGCATCTCAAAACGTTCTCCATATCCCCTTTGTCTTCCAAACCGAAACAACACCAGTTTAGGACCCCATTCGGTCGCAACGACCCCATGTTTCGTCCTCCATGCTTGAGCCATAACATCCCCGACATACTTCGGAGTCCAGTTTTTCTCTCGACAGAGAGTGCCGCCTAGACAGAAACTTTCAGCTTTCTGAGCAGTATTCAACACCCCATTCAATGCATCTAGATCAACAATATCCCCATCCATCACTACTAGCACCTACCCCAATAATCTCAATATGTAGAGCCAAGATTTAGAAGAACCTGCAACACAAGCAAAACGTCGTGCAAAATTAAGCAGACCCAACACTATCAATTTGAAAATTACTAGCCCCTGAGTCAAGATTAATCCCACGTAGGCAACATGGTACAGAAAGCTATATGCCCTAGGTCATGCAACGTAAGGGAAAACAGTAGTAAAAACGATTGCACTAATAACAGAAAAACGGAGCCTGATAAAACCCTAATAGAACGTAGCAGACAAGAATGGAAGATAGGAGAATGCAAGAAAACAGAAAATAACTTAGAGAACTGAGAACAGATAGAAATAATGGCAGAGAAACGAAACCGGACATCCCCTGATAATAATCTGGCTGCTTCCCTTGTGGAAGAACGATCACAAGACCTGTCACCGTAAACCCTAGCGCAAGGGGACTATCTTCTCATGAGGAAGAACTTTTTCACCACTTAACCGTTGACCAGCTAGTTTGATTTTTTTTTTCTACGTAAAGTATTTAATCTTATAGTTCAAAAAACACAATTTAACATTAAGAATTCAACAATTAACGTGTACACATATGTATAGGTTCAATAGTAAATTGCAGTTACCCCCAAACAAAACCTCTAATGTAGTTTAAAATATATCGAATAAGTAGAATTTCTAAAAAAAATGTTGGTATGTGTCTATCTTTGATTTGAACTACTTTCCTCAATATAAAATAATATGACTGTTATCCTGAACAATATATTTGGATTTTGAAGATTAAATTCGAAATATGGACCTTAATTCATTTTAATTTATTAAAAATATTTTGATAAAACCTTTTGTTTCGAAGTCTTGGTAAAACTTTATCATCAAACAACTTTCCTTTTTCTTATAAGTATATTCCTTGATGAATTAATCTAAAATAAATATATGAATTAATAATTAGTATAGGTTAATCTATCCACAAAAGAGAAGGAATTCAAGATAAAATTATAATCTTTAAGAAACTTGATATACTATGAGTTGGAGTGAAATAATAATATGTCCGAGTCATTTCTCAATGTTGTTAGCTCGCTTGTGTCAATCATAAAAAATTACAACTAACCTTTGGTGAAAAAAAAACTTGAAAATACAATACCAATCCTTTAATATTATATTTAAAATTAAAAGGAAGAAAATAGGTAAAATAAAAATTGGGTGAAAGTTAAAGAAGTTGAATAGAGTGAACGTTGAATGCTTTTTATATTAGTGTAAAGATGTAAATTAAGATTGAAATGGAGTTAGAGAGAAAGAAAATATATTAGATGAAATATATGGTGTTGTTTTTACCATGTTCTATGGAGGGGAAAGAAACACAATATGTTGTCTTTGGACTAAAATGATAGCAGAGCTCCAGTACCAGTACCTTTACCACTAACACTGTTTTGTCTTCGGCAGCACCGCCCAATGTTTTTATAAACTGAATTTCGAAGACCAGACTGTGGGGCTTGATTTCGTTATCGGAGATGTTTGTCGTGACTGTCATTTTCGCAGGCTCAGAGCTCTTGGCAAATCTATCCTCTTTCAAGCACTTGCTTTAAGATTCGCTTTCACAACGGCGTGGGACGGTAATCTCTTGGCAGAAGGGGATAATAAATCTTTGATGAATACTCTAATTTCTAAACTCGAGAGATTGGATTATTGTGGACTCATCACAGAGGATGTTCCCTTTGTGGTAAGTTTGATGTCAATGGCTATCGTGTCTAGGTGGAGGAAGTCCTATCTAACATTGCTACTTTTGTTCTTTGGGATGTTAGACGTTTGCACATTTAATTTTATTAATGCATGAGATTCACTCAAAAAGAGTGATACCCACCAAACATTGATAATGATATGTAGTCGGGAAAGTTAATTGTATCTAAGTTAGTTTAGTACCTTCTTATCTATGGATGTCTCTTGTCAGTTGTACGAATTTTACAATGCGGATTGTTGGCAAAAAAATATTAGTATTTATGCATAAATGTATTACATATTTTGGAAAAAAGTATCATGGTGGAAAAATATTAATATTTGTGCTTAAATGTATTACTATAGTACATTCACCCAAAATAAGTAACATTTTTAAGTATAAATCGTGATACACAATTTGAATTGTACCGTGTAATTAATGTATAAGAGACTTAGCCCTTATCTAGATCAGTGACATTGATTAATTCTAAAAACAAAGAAAAAACTCTCTCCTCCCCCTAGGATGACTCAAATCCAGGACCAAAGGTCTAGGTAGGAGTAGCTCTGCCACTTGAGCTATCCAACTTCGCCCCGCAAACAAAAGAAAAAGTAAAATATTATAGCTGTAGTAATATTTTCTATATTAATAACAATAAATGCCTCATTTGGATTAAAATAATATCCATTTCACAAAATATAGTGGACTAGTACAAATAAGCCCGAATATCCGTGTTCTTATCATTGAAATAAATGGGCTTCCGCGCTTTGCATGGGGCCCATGTAATTTTTTACTTCGTGTAGTAGTTTTCAACTAGTACAGTACCGTACAAAACTTTTACGGATCTTATTTATGTTAAATTTATCTTTTTGTCAGTAAAAATTTGAATAAATTAGTAATATATAAAATTATATTCTGTGTTATATATGTACCAATGATGAAATTAAAAATTAATTGTAGAAGTAGATTAAAAAATGTAGTAAAAACTAATAATTACATTTTATAAAAAATGTCTACAATGGAAATGTGTAGTCTTTCGCGAGCACCTTTTAAATGATCCTTAAACTTACAAAAATTATATTCCCTCCGTCCCAATTAAATTTCTACATATAAAGGGGCACGTATATTAAGAAAGAAATATATTTTTGCTTTTTAGTTGACTTTTTCAAAGATAGAGATTGAGGGTGTAGATTGTGAGAGAAATTTCTTTTTTAAGGCTATGCAAAATTGTGTGGGACAGATCAAAAGGGAAAGTGTGCAAAATTACGCGGGACGGAGGTATATTATTATGTAAAATTGTGTGTCAATTATTCGCAGTTCGAGTTTCATTCGTGAATAAAACGGATAATATCGGGAAAATAGCGTCCAATCGACTAAATTCGGCGCATTATTCGGGATTAAATCGGGTTTAATACATTAAATTATAATTTTCATAATCTTAAATATATTTCTTAATTTTGTTAAATATCTTATATTTAGGCGTTAATTTTATTAATTTTCCAGGTTTTATCAATTACTGAACACTTTATTTGTTGTGGTTTTATGCTATTTATATTAAGTTCATTAAATGAAATAATCTCAAACATAAATAGTATAAAAAAAATCTTTACAATTATTGTAATTTACAGATAGATTGCCTTGGACTGGATTCTTATTATATTATGTTTTGTATTTCTTAATATTTATTATATACTACTTATGTTTTCTTATTTTAGAAAATATATTTTGCGTCCCGAAATTGTGAAATTTTCTTATGATCTACATGTATTATTATTGATTAACCTTAAAGTTTATTGAAACTTGTATTATTTAATAAATTTATAATTCTAAGTTGTATTTCTATTTCTATGAATTTTTAGAACATTTTACTTTTAAATTGGAAATTTGAAAAAATACACAAAAAATAAAAGAAAAGTACTAAAAGAGCCTCACATTTCTGGGGAATTATACGGGTATTATTCGCGATATATTCTTATATATGAGGATATTTTGAAAAATCTCGAGTATTAATCGTATTTTTTACTTTATTCAAAAATACGGGATAAATACGAGAGAAAATGAAAAATTCGGAGAATTTTGTTACTATGATACAAAGTATATATTTTACATAATAATATAAAATAAATTATATAAAAAAAATTGGAATGTCCCTACACATCGCGTCCATTTAATAGACTCTTAAATATAATAGTATAATTTACATATTAATATAAAATAAATTATAAATAAATGAAAAAAGGAAAATTAATATTGTGACAAAATACAGAATGCCTCTATAAGTTGTGTCCATATAATAAAAACTACTTGGTATTCCATATGTTATGTTAAACTAAAGGAAACTATACTAAATACGTCATGTTATAGAAATACTTGTGCATTCTTTTATAAAGAAAAAAAGGAGATTACGTTTAAAAAAGAATAGAATACAAAACTAATATATGAATTTTTAATAATCTCGCCGATATATCAGATTTCAAATTCAATTCCCCTGTGATTTTTTATTTTTAGATTTTTTTATAGATTATTGGAATACTTTTGTATCAGAATTTGAAAGCACATACTTTTGATTTTAATAACTACCGAGAACTGCAATTGTAATTATCTGCTATTATTTAATGAACTTATAAATAGAAATATTAAATATTTTAAAATTTCAAATCGCAACTATATATGCAAAATCGGGAAATATGGATGTAACGCCCCAATCCCATTAGCTCGGGATTAAAGTGCTACTAAATTTTCTTTTCTTTTGATTAAATCAGAAAATGTGCGAAAGCGTGACATAAATTACTTATTGGATAAAAGTAGAAATTTTATTGACAATATGATACTGCCAAAACATATTTACACTAGTGGTGCCAAAGTTTCTAAGAAAATGCAAATCCCGGATTTGCATACACATAAACTTATTAATATACACAGAAGTGGCAAAAACATCTTTGAGTTGCGGGTAAAAGAAGGAACCCGGTGACCTTTGCCGCAACAGCCCCGCCACCTTGCTCAATTAACCTGAAGATTTGTAATAAATTATGGGCATGAGTATAAACTCAGTGGGAACTTTGTAAGCAGTTATACTAACGAAGGTGCACAATAATAAACACATCCTTGACTTAGGAGTTCATCTTACAACTCAAAAGCCATATTGCTAGACTAGGGGCCAATCTTACGACTCCCAAGTCCCACTCAAAAGCCAATCTTACGACTTAAGAGGTATCATATCATAAGCCCGAAGGCAAACATATTTATAAAGTACAAGTTCAGTAGCATAATATACTCACAAGTAGCCCAGTCACCCACCTTGTTTTGCTTGCTTTAAAATAGTTGAGTCGTGTATGTTCTAGGCCCAACCTGCACTACACCTAGCACATGTTGTTTAATTAATTAGTATTACTTATCGGGTTTAGTATTTTCAAAGTGATTAAGTGTGGTACAACATCTTTGAATTATGTTTATCTTTTACAATTTCTAATACATAAGTCGAGTCGTAATAAATTATAGTCCTAAATTAAAAGGCCTAATCATTTTATTAAATTCTACATTGATAAATATTTTAAACTACCTAACATGCATTTTTAAACAACAACTATTTATTACATACTTAAGAAAATAGCTAAATTTATAAATCTACTTAAATCAAGAAAATAATTAAATTCCTAAATCTATATAAATTATAAATGACAATAAGAAATAAAGAGCTATTAAAATTACATACCTTAAAAGATTTTAATACTAGACGGCAACTTTCCGAAACACCGGTAGAAGCGTTGTCAAAATTAAACTGATAAGGACCTCCTAGTTAAAGGAATCCCTTTTAATATACGTTTGCTTTTGTTTGTTATTATTTCCTCCAAGAGATCACTTCTATTTATAGTGTAGTAAGGATAAATCATTCTCTTTTTCTTACGATGTGGGATAACCTTAATAGAATTAATATTTGATGCACTTATGATCATAAGCTTTGCCTACCATTATTTTATTAATTAGTTAGGTTAGTTTTTGCTTACGTTTGTTTTTATTATTATTATATTATTTACTTAGTTAGTTAGGTTATGTTATAAATTAAACATGTTTCTTATTTCTTATACCCGATGTTAATTATATATTTTTTAATTTTCATTCTTTCGGTGCTAGGAGTGCAGTCGACCTGGTACATCGCGATCACACATATTTTCTAAAATAACATCATAAATCAAATAACTTTGTAATTTAAAATACAATGGGTAAAAATATTTTAAAATACAAACAATGTATTTTATTGTGTTTCAAAGGTTCGGGGTATCACAATGGATCATTAGTTGCAATAGTTATATCAACCTTATTCAGGAGAAATGAAAAAATAGATTTCTTAGATATTGATATATTATAATACATTTTATATTCCAAAAACTCTGAGAGAATGACACTTGGCAAAGTAACTGAGAGACTGCCACTTGAAAAGTGGTTTCTCATTTAGTATACTAGTAATATTCCCGTGCGATGCACGGAAGTTTATTTAGAAAGTAATAATTTTCATAAAACTAAATATGATATAATCTAATATTTAAATATGTAATCATTTTATCCTAATAAAATATATATTTTTTAAAATATAGGATAAAACATAAATAAAATTATAAGTAATGTCAACATAAGTTTCTCGCACGACATTATATGAATTCAATATAAAAAAAAATGATCATTTCTAATTTTTAAAATCCAAACACACATTTAGTGTGTCTGCATCATTCTTCACATATGTGCATAATAGCTTAATTAATTATGAATGTTAAAACAAATATAAATATCTAACAATCAAACTCATATTATTAAATAAAATAAACTGGATAATGTTATAAGAAATTTATTTTTCTTTAATTTTTTCCATTCTACTTTAAATATTTAAATTTATCTAAATAAAGTTTTAAATTCTAAATATAACTATCTCCTTTTAAAAAATCTTATTTGCAAGTTTTAGTACTTTACTTGGTATTTTTCCAATATACAAAGAATAAAAAATTAACAAAATAAAATTCAAAAGTTATTCAATTGTTGGAATAACAAAATAATTCAATAGTTGGAATAACAAAATAAATCATATGAGTGCTCCAATATTTCTTAATACTTTCATATATATGTTGAAAAATTTCAATTAAATTATACATTTATATTGTAAATAGTAGATTCATCTAAAGATATACATTGGTTAATGCAATATATATATATATATATATATATATATATATATATATATATATATATTGCTTAGGTTGCAAAATGTGAAAAATAAAATAAAATTGAGATTGGTTAATGTGACCCGGTATTGTTTAGGTTGCAAAGCCAAAAAAACATATAGTTCTAGTTGGTTAATTTTGCTTATTTAAAAGAAGTTTAGTTGCAACTTGTAAATATCATAGTATAGATTGCAAATTGTATTTATTTATAGAAAGATAACATTAATATATCTTAAACATAAAAAATTAATAATAAAAAAAATCTATGATTAATTATCATATACTCCCTCCATTTCATATTAATTGACGTTTTAGGATGAAAGGGAAGAATTAAGGAAGAAATATTTTGACACACATACCCTCGCTAAAGATTTGACCAAATCAAAATATCCCTGATAAATTGAAAAATGGAGATATTTTAGGATTGAATCCAGAGAAAAAATTGGTAGAATTGATGTAAAATATGTAAAACGTCAATTAATATGGAACGGATGGAGTATAAAGTTATATATATATGAGCGAAAATCATAGTTTTGTGATTTATCAATAAAAATAATTATTATATCAAATAAGCATTAGCAGATTCAATAATTTAATAAGATGATTATAAATCAAATATGTGTCAGATAAAACAAACTGATTAGTTGTGGTTTTAATGAAATAATCAAGTAAAATAATATGTAAAAGAGAATTATTTGAATGATTTTTAATTGTATTCCAAACCAATACTATATTTTTTGTACAACCCACAATAAACACTGAAATCTTACTTAAATAATCAACGAACAAATAATATATTATTTTAAATAGAATATCTTATTATATATATATATATATATATATATATATATATATATATCATATGAATATCAAATCAAACATCGTCAAAAGATGATTAATTTGATATAGTAAATATAATAAATAGATCAGAAATGAAAAAAAAAAAATATTTGCAACTTTAGAAAGTAAAATAAATTTTGGTTCTTACCAAATGTGACAACTTACCAATCAAAGTCTAAAATTTTAGACTGGAAAGTGTTACTTACATAATTGTCACTACCGTGGCTTATATATATATATAGATTTTTTTAATTTATAAAATAATATTTAAATTCTAACTATGAATAATTAAAAATAACCATAAAATATATAATAAAAGGAATAATGATATTTTATTTGGATCATATGTAATGTAAAGTATAATAATTTTCTCATTATGTCTCTGCTTCTATTTTATATTTAACTTTTAATTATCTAAATAAACTTTCAAGTTCTAATTATAAATATTTAATTTTTTCTTTATAATATTGAATTTTCATTTGTAACTTTTAATATTTCATTTGGTGATTTCAAATATACTTAAATAATTTTTATTTAATAAAATCTTATTTTAACAAAATAAAATTCAAACTTTATTTAATGATTCGAATAACAAATTAAAGTCTTTGGTTTATTCAAAATATTTGAATATTTTCGTATTTTATTTGGTATGGTAAATTATTTATATAAATGTTATAGTCGTCTTAGAAATGGTTTATTTATTAGAAGATAAAAATTGATTAATGTGAACAAATTTATTTAGAGTGTTAAAAGTAAAAAAGGTATTCGTTGTTGATTTGTGCGACCAAGTATTATTTAGTTTAGAAAGTGTAAAAATATATAATTGAAATTTTAGTAAAAGTAAAAAATTAAAAAGATTGCCAAATGTAATAAAAGTCATAATTTAGGCTATAAAGAATAAATTTCCTTAGAAAAGTAATTTTAACAAAATACTCGTTATTAATATAAATAGGTAATTAAAAATAATTTCAATACCTATTTTAATAGATAATTATATATATGCTCAAAGTCGTGTTAAGAAGATATTTTAGTAGATTTAATGATTTAATAAGTTGATTATAAAATAGATATTGTTGTTTTTACTTTTGATTTAATAAAGTAGGACATTCATTATTTAAACAATGGATTTTCTCCCTGATTTAAAAAAAAAAATTGAAAATCATGTCAAATAAAATAATTGATTAGTAGATTTTTATATAAAAAAAAATTATATTTTTTATAAATAATTTATTTACTAATTTTAGTTGCAATTAAAACCAAAATATTATAGTTTAGTTCACAATAGACATCAATTATAGCACAAATAATTAACCAACAAATAATTTATTTATTCAAATTAAATATCTCATTATAATATATATGATATGGATGTCAAATCAAAGATCATGAGAAGATGAATAATTTGGTATATTATGCATAAAAATCGGATTAAAAATGAAAAAGTTATTTGTATTTTAGAAATGTAAAAGAAAGTTATGAACTTACCAAAAATAAGAGAAAGTTACCAATTATGGTGTAAAAATTTTGGAGGGAAAGCTAAAATTACATTAGTGCCCTCCATTTTACTTTTATATATATATAGATAAGGGATATCTAAAGAGTTGCATGTTGGGTAAAAAATTGTTCCCTTAAAGGAGAGCAAAATTTAGGGTCCGCTTGGTTGCAAATCATCAATGGCAATGGCAATGGCAATGAGTATGAATGAGGGGTCAATCATATTGTGGAATGAAATGGGGGAAATTGTATAAAATGAGGTAATAATTAACTTATTTATTATGTACCAAGCACCATAAATGGGAACGAGTCTTCATTCATTCTCATTCCTTACCCCTAAACCCCCCAACCAAGTGGACCCTTATATATAGCCTGATTTAAGGTAATGGAGATCGCTATTACTATATCTACACAATTGACAAAATATGATACCCCTAAGTTAGTCCTCCTCCCGCAAAGAAACTACTCTCTGCGTCTCAAAAGAGAATTATATTAAAAAAATGTACAATTTTTTTATTTTAACTAATGAAGGTATAACTTTTTAAAAATCTATAAATTGTCATTACATTTTCTATTTGTTTAACTTATTCAATCATATACACTACAAGAAAACGAGAATTTAGCGGCGAAATTTGTATTCACCACTAAAAGGTGTTATTTACAATAAGATTACGCGATTTGCCGCTAATATTAGCGACCCCACTAACTATTTTGTCGCTATATTTTCTTCGCTAAAAACATATATCTTGTCACTTAATGTAGCGATGAAATTATATTATTCGTTGCACAGGTAGCGACAAGTATATTAAATTTTGTCACAATTTTTTATTTAATATAAATAATTAATTCTAATATTTTATAAACTATATATCAAATAGCGGCTAAAATCTATTTTGTCCATGAACATTTAGCAACAAATAACTTGAATGTCATCGCAAATCACTAAAATATCAATATTAATAAATAAAAGATGTTACAATGCTAGCAATTTTAGTGATAGAGAACTATTTAGTTGCTAAAAGTATTTTTGCACCGAAAATTATAGGATTCGCCGCTCATATTAGTGACTCCTTTAACCATTTTGTCGCTATGTTTATTTTGCTACGAACATATTTCGTTGCTTTATCTAGCAAGGAAAATACATCACTCGTTGCAAATGTAGAGTCAAATATTTTAACCTTTGACCCTAAAAAGAAATATTTTTTTAAAATAAATAGTTAATTCTAATATTCTACAAACTATATATCAAATAGCGGCAAAAAATCCAATTTTGTCGCTACTATTTAGCGACAAATAAATTGAACGTAATCTCAAATCATTACAATATTGATATTAATAAATAATAATGTATGTTAATTCCTAAAAAAATTAGAGATAACATACTATTTCGTTGCTAAAGGTATTTTGTGCGGAATTTTTTTATGATTTGTCGCTAATATTAGCGATTATTTTAGCCATTTTGTTGCTATGTTTATTTCGCAAGGAAAAATCTATATTTCGTCTCTAAATGTAGCGATGAATAGCAATATTCAATGCAAAGTTAGCAGCAAATATATTAAACTTCGTTGTAGGAGTCTATTCCATCATTAAAAGGATTGATTGCGGTGAAAGTTCAAGGGCTGCAGCTAATATTGGCGGCACCTATAGACATTTTGTTGAATTAAAAAAAAAAAAAATCGTTCTATTTTCTGCTAGCTAGACTGCAAGTGCACGCTTAGTTAATAGCTTAGTGGCAAACAATTTCGTATCTCACACAGGTTGGTGAAGGGATCCTAGTCAAAGTACTACAGCCGTTTTGATCCTTATATATCTAGGCTAATCAAATAATGAATATTTGATTTTTAACTAGTAAATAAACTAAAAAGAATAAAATAAGATAACTAAGATAAATCACCGAACATGATAAATAAGCATAAATCAGATAGTAATAACATAAAGTAGGGAGTCAATTTTAATTATGCTTCACCTAAAATTTGTACTTAATTAATTAAATATTTAGGCCAAATTCTAGTTCCTATAGGACGATCACACAGTTAGTTCAAACCCCCTCTCAGAGAGATAAACCGTTGATTACATACACGAACGACCGTCTCTGATGGACTACCATACATATAACTCCTAATAGTACTAAAGACCAATGCCATCACAAATATCTCAAACTTCTCAGTTCTATTAGATATATGTCACATGTTCTAGACCTATTAATAGATCTCCCTTCTCGTATCTTGATATATTAAGCCTAACATGTAGAATAATTGATCAGATAATTAAACAAACAAGTCAATACAAAACACATAGATAGCAAAAAAAGAACATGATTCAATTAATAAATAAAACTCAAATTTATCCACATAATCTAATCGCTAATCCTAGAACATCTATGACTACTCCATACTAAAGCAAATCAAGTTAATGGAATAAAAAGTAAACATCAAAATAAATACAACTAGGCTGATGAGTAGTAATGTTGTGGTGTAATGATGGCGTGGCAACGTGCTGCTTTTGGATACTACTCCTTGGCGTGGCGTCCTCCTCCTTCAGGATACTCCGCTGCTACTCCTTCCTCTCTCCCGACTCTCCTACAGACTCCTTCCCTCTTGTATAGAGTGTATATCATGATAAAACGGAGCCCCTGATATATTAGAGCCTTGGGTAGTTATATGAGTGTATAAAGTAGGTTAAAGTGGGAAAATATGGGCTGAAAATCCAAAAAAAAAAAAAAAAAATGTCTAGGGCAGACTTTGAGTTATATGGGCACGTGTCCCAAAACTTAACTGGTCCAACTTCAAACTTATATTTCGAGGTCTTTCGATCGAAATTTGACATTGGCTATTTCCGACAAAATTGTAGCTAGTCAAATTAACTATCCAATTCTTTTGGCCTCACTTCGATTAGATATGGATAACACAATATATGATTTAAATACTCTGAGTTGTGTCCTTTCACCAACTAGAGCGTTCTTGCATAACTTCGACCTTCTTTGAGATTTCTATTATTTCGGAGAAGGAATTAGAAACTATCATTACCATAGAAGTTGTAGCTCTCTCCCAGCTTTCTAAAGAATTAAGAATCGTGTAATTTTGACTTGTACATCGTCCATTATCCTTTTGCCTAATCACTTCCAAATATTTGGTCAGGCCCTATTTTCACGCGCTCTCCTTGGGATTCTACAAGTAGTGCAAATTAGTCAATATTTGTACCAAAAATGCTACAAAATAAATAAACAAGTGAAGTCTGCAAAACATACGATAACGAGGGCTATGGAGTATTAATTCACATACTTTTGCACAATTATAGCAATAAATAAGTGCTTAAAAACACCTAAAATATGAAGTGGTCATAATTCTCCAAACTTTACATATTGTTCGACCTAAACAACAAAAGAAACTAAAGTGCACGACGTTTATTATGAATCACTAGTGACGTTTTTGCTTTAGGTTCAGATTTTAAAAATACATACAACAAGGTAATACGAATGTATAGTGATAGATGCATTTCAACTACTCTTACAACATAATCCCTCGAGATAATGATCCTCATAGGTTATGTGTATCACTCTGCACTCAAGTGTATAAGATGAGTCGTTTTTACTCTTGAGTTGTATCATGCATACGGCCTACCATATGCTTGCATTGCATACGGCCTACCATATGCTTGCATATCGTCTAGCCCCTCATAGCGCTTGAATGCATGTAAGCTTGGAATCAAATAGGACTTCATTATTTGGTTGTAACGAGGGCTCTTTGGTAAAGATGAGATAAAATTTTAGAAATACTAACTTTTGACTTGGACTAATTGAGTTAGCTACTCTCAACTAGCCCTGAACAATTTTTCACACTTTCTCACTTTTTAACTCACAGTAAGGCTAAACGACATAACTCTCTTCACTTTATTTCTCCAATATATATATACTACATTCACCAAATATCCGTCGAGCTTTTCTAGCATTTTTGCTAACTTTTTCATGACTATGCAGCCCCTGTTATTGCTAGACTCTCTTGATTACCCTTTTTTTCCTCGAAAATCACAATATATGGGGTGCAATTTTTTTTTAAGATGGTACACTTTTTGCATAGCAACCTTGATTTTTTTCGTTTTTTTTTTTTTTAAAGAACAACCAAGATTATGTAACCATTCTAACATTTTTACAATAAAATACAACAAAGATTCTCTAGACATAAAACCGTCACTGAATCAACCAACCTCACTACTTTACTTGCCCATTCTCACTCATTCTTCTCCCCCACTCAACATAGTTCAAGTATTGAGAAAAATGCTAAATAAGGTATGAGCTTGTAATGTGGAGATCAACAATAGGCAAAGGCTTAACGTGGCTGACCAGAGATAAAATATTATTTGGTAGGAAATTTTTTGGCTAAAATGATCAAACATGGCCTAAGATCATTTTTCAAACTAGACACACACAAGGTATTTTAGTACTGAACCAGGACAAGTTCTAAGGACATGACATGAGATGAGCAACAAAACATACAAGAAAATAATAATTTATTACTCCAAAAAGGAGAGTATCAGTTATATTTTATCACTATTCTAAGGACAAGTTTAATTTCGTCTACCTATGCTTTATTAATGTTCTACCATGTGTATTTTTAATTTAAATAGAAAATTGTCTCATCATAAGCTATTCACCAGGATTCTTTTATGCTAGCCGAGTTACTAGCCCCACACCTACTAAGACTCTCTATCTTAATAAAGAAATAAATGTGCAAATAATAAAAGAAATCCTAAAATGCAATCTACATGTAGCAATGCATAAAATAAAAAATTATCTACTAAATCTTAATCAAATATTATTAGAGGCCCAAATTCATAAATAATCTAAATATTATCCAAATTTTTGAATTGTCTATTATTTGCCAAATAAGTAAATAAACGATGGAGCGTGTAAAGTCAAGGGTGTACTACTCCATCCCCCTCCCCAAACTTATTTTTTGAACAAGTTTGTGGGGACAAGTAGTACACTGTGATCGGACTTACAAAACCAATGACAACTAGTTTGGTGGTAGCGGAAGATTCTACCAATGTCTTTGCATAACGCCGCTCCATCTAACCTAGTTTAGAAGCTCTTACACATTATCTTGGTTTTATTTCTCCTGCCGAGAGCACGACGCCATTAAATTCTTAATTTTCCAGATCATACATGTGTATTAACGTGCTCGCCCCGCCAACTCTACCCATCTTGCTTCCTGTACTCATTGGAGGTATATCTATAACTAAACACACAAAAAGTGAATTGTGCTTTTAAGAACAAAATAATTCTTAACAAACAAATAATCAACAAGTTTAATCAACTCAAACATGCCAACCAAATAAGACCCTAAAGTCATTTACTTGATGATAATATACTAGCGAATTACATGCAATTATTATTAGAAAAAATTCGCTAGAGTTTCGTTTCTATTTTGTCTACCAAGTGCTCGACAAAATGCTAAACTAGATCAATTCTTAAAAAACAACAAATTCATAATCCCTTTTCCCACATGTATTCACGATCAATCAATATTAAGCAATTAAGCATCAAGAAACATGTATATATGAATTATAATCGCGAGAATTTAACCATATGACTCTATCGGCTAAAGCCTTCAACTATCAATTTCATCCTTATTCTAGTGCAGAGTTAAAGTTAAATAGTTTATAGGTAGTCTTGAAGCAATTATCATTAAACTGCACAACGAAGCAATTAAAATATAGGATCCGTCAACACACAATAAGCACTACAAGTGTTGTCAACTAGCAATAAACACGAATCCAATGATATACATGCCACAATACTCAAATTAAAACTATGCATGCAATTAACTACAACAAATAAAATAATTGAAACTAAGATTGAGAGCATAAAACATATGGTTTGATGATTGGAATAAACAACAAAGCTTGATTCTAGCAACCGGTACAAATTTAATCAAATTGAAATTTTGAATTGGTTAAATTATTTAAAATCTAATGGGTAGTCTAATTATATAGTTAATTAAAGGTGATTATCTGTGATGGATGAGTGATTCAGAGTGGTTCGTGTGATAAATTGAAATGATTTAGGAATTGAAAGGGTTTATGAATTAGATTCGCGGAGAAAATCCCCCTCCCCCAACTTAAGAAATGCAATGGGAAAGAATACAAATTTTCTCCATTTTGTTCGGTCAGGTAAAGCTCATCAGAGAGGCCTCCGTCAAGCCATCCATTGACTCATGCGGAGCAATGGGCGGTTGTTCTTGAGGATCTCGCATGTGAATTTCTTCTTGTTTTTTCTCTTTAACCTCCTCACACAAACTTATCCTAAAAAAACCCTTCATTTTCTCGTTTGACGACTATCAATCATTGTTCCTCCAAGTCAACTTTAGTTTCAAGTTACACTTTTTATTGTTGGCTTGAAATCATAGTAGCCAACTGATCTTTCTGCACCTGTAAAGCTTTTATTTGAGCTCTCATATCCATTATAGTTTGATTGTTAGCAACCTGCAGTTCATTCATTCGCTGCTCACGTTGGTCTCTTCGTGATTTCTGCATTCTTATGCCCATCATCAAAAGATCTTCTAAGTTAGGATTTACTTCCTAACCGTGACTTGATTACCATAAACACTCAAATGCGGTTGCGGAATATTTCTTGTGCTACCATGAGAATAATTATCATGGTCTGGCCGCTGATTATCCCAAGAGTTGTAGAAGTTCCTATATAATCCACTTTTTCCACTATAGGCTTAACTAAACTCTCTGAGACTCTTTTCAGGCTATATAAGCACTAAGTGCAGCGCTTAGTCATCTACTAGACTCATATTTTGCAGCTCTAGCAACTTTCATTGCCACTAGTATCTAAAAAATAACCATTGATAACAAGATGAATCCATAGCTTTCTCTACTGATCTCGCAAAATAAAATAGAGTTTAGCTCCAAGAACAGGAACCAAATATCAAAAGAAGAGTCACATTATGAAAATAAAAAAATAAATAAAACTAAATTTTAAAATTTTCATTTTCTTGAAAATTTCTAAAGTTTACAGAGTTTATAAATTTCTAAAAAAATTCAAATTTTTTAAATTTTGATTTAAAAAATTAGAAAAAATCAGAATTTATGAAATTCAGAAATGTCATAATTTCAAAATTTAATTAAAAAAATGAGCACGGTAAGAAATATAATGCCTAGAGATAAGTCACTAATAATCGGATGATGAATATTTTATCACTAATAAATAAACTAAAAAGACTCAAATAAGACAACTGGGATAAGTCACAAACATGATAAATAAGGATAAATTAGATAGCAATAACATATTCTAGGGAGTCGACTTCAATTATACTTCACCTAAGATTTCCAGTTCCTATAGGAGGATCACACAATTAGTTTAAACCCTCTCTCTGTTGGAATAAATCGTTGATTACATGCAAGAGTCACCGTTTTCGATTGACTATTATACACGTAACTCCTAAAAGTACTGAAGACAAATGCCTTACAAATATCTCAAACTTTTTAGTTCTATCGAATATTAATGCTACGCGTTCTAGGCTTATTAATAAATCTTCCCCATCGGATCTCAATTTATTAAGCCTAATATGTCTAATTATTTATCAGAATACTAAACATGCAAGTTAATTCAGAACACATAGATAACAACATATAATGAGATTCAATTAATAAATAAAACACAAAAGGATTCACATAATCTACTCTCTAGCCATATATTACTACTCCATACCAAAGCAAGTGAAAATGATGGAATAAAAGTAAACATCGAAATAAACTCAACTAGACAGATGAGTAGTGATGGCGTGGCGACGTGCTTCTTCCGAATACTCCACTACTACTCCTTCCTCTCCCCCCCTCTTATAAAAATTGTATATTAATGATAAAACTAAGTCCTCTGATGTACTAGTGCCTTGAGGGTATTTATAAGAGTATATAAAATATGTTAAAGTGAGAAAAATTGGATATGGATTGAAAATCCCCAAATAATGCATCTATGGCCGACTTTGAGTCATATGGGCCCGTGACCCAAAACTGCAGTACTTGTCCAACTTCAAAGCTATATTTGGAGTTCTTCTAGTCAGGATTTGGTGTTGGCTATTTCTGACAAAGTTGTAGCTATTGGAGTTAGATTTCTAATACCACTGGCCTGACCTCGATTTGATATGTACTCCCTCCATCCCGGCCCAATTTGCCTACCTTGGGCAGCCACGGAAGTTAAGAAAAAATAAATTTTGTGGGATCTTTGACTTTTTCAAAGGTGGAGATTGAATGTGAAGGTTTTGAGGGTGGAGATTGTGAGAGAAATTTGCCATTTATGGGTTGACAAATTAGATTGGGACAAACCAAAAAGAAAAGTAGGCAAATTAGAGCGGGACGGAGGGAGTATAACTTAAAATATATATGATTTAAATATTGGAGGTACGTCATTTCACCAACTGGAATGTTTCTACACAAGTTCGACATTTCTCTCAATTTATGCTATTTTGGAGAAGGAATTGGAAAATATGTCAACATAGAAGTTCTCTCTCTCTCTCTCTCAACTTTCTTAAGAATAAAGAATCGTGTAATTTTGACTTCTACATCACACATTATGCTCATTCTCTTACAGTTGTGCAATTTAACTCCACTTTGTTCGTATTCATTTTGGGTAGGTCCAACTCCGTTTTGGGTCGATCCAAGCTCCCAATCACTTCCAAATTTCTTTCCAAGCCCTCTTTCACTCTCTCCATCAGGATTCCACTAGTACAACAATTAGTCCATTTTTGCACCAAAAATGCTACAAACAAATAAATAAGTGAAATCCACCAAACATGCGAAAATGAGTGTTAGGAAGCATTAATTCACATGCTTTTTGCACAGTTATTGCTATGAATGTGCCTAAACAATATGTAAAATATGGAGTGATCAAGTATCAAACTTATTTTAGAATTGAAGAGGATTTACTTTCTAAAAACTTATCTCTACAATGTCGATTATAAAAATCATGGATTAAACAGAATATAATTTACATAACTTGTTAAAAATGAGTTAAGGTCTCAAACTTATTACAAAAAAATAATGCACAAGTTATAAAGTGAAATAAAAGGAAAATAACTCCTATTTCTTTTTTCTAGTTATACATATATGGTCATAACCTATAACGGGTTGATGCAAATAATTCTATTACACCAATTTTTTCATGATATTTTAAAATTATGAATTTATATTATAATCCAATACACGATTTGTTATATAATCTATTATGTATATATATTTTTTGTAGCATTTGAGCGAAATCTTAAGTTGAATATATATTAATGTTAGTATACTACATAGTAATATTTTGGAAACTATCATGTTAAATTTTCAGTTTTTTAATAACATTCCAATATTTTCCCAAAATTTATCAATATCGAAACTGATATCAATATGTCATCTGATGACCATATAAATAAAAAAGCACGAAATTCCTTGTTTATTTGATGGCCTAGTATAGTTGTAAACGAAAATTTCTTTTTTTTATTTGTCTTAGATTTATCGAGAAAATTGCACCAAATATCATTTATCTTTGAATACTTGCTTAGAATATCATTTAAGTTTGATACTTATTCAAAATATCATGTACCTGTACAAATATTGCATGTACATATAGTCTTTTTACATGTACTAGCCGGTAACACAACCGGTTGTATTATCGATTACTATAGGTAAAAGGAAAAACCGTGCAATATTGGTAAAGTTACAGTACATTTTAAATAATAAATTAACTTAAATGTATGTTAAGCAAATGGTCAATGTTAGCGTGTATTATGTGCAATTTTCCCTAGATTTATCTATCTATCTATATAATTTATTTAAGACTTTAAATAGCGGCTAAAATATTATTTATGTATCTCTCTCAAATAAATATATAATATAATTTATTGATGACCATATTTTCATCTCTTTTAAAATATTTTGTAATTTTAGATCTCTAATTTTGTGTACTACAGTTAGCGGAAAAGGAATTATTAGGAAAAATAGAGAGGGTCATCGCAAACTTCTCTCGATTTGGTACTTAAAAATAAGAAATTTAGTTTTTAGCATGATACTTGCGCGCAAAATACTGAGCGAGAAGCATATCTATTATGTCTCCCTCCCAAAACCATAACTGCAGATTCCACATCAGCGGACAACAATAGTAAGGGGAAAAATACAGGGCTAGAGGTAAGAAAGTGGGATGTTACTTATAGTTAATAATCCAAAAACTTTTGACAATTCATACCAATAAACTATCAAAACGATAATCTTCTGTAGAATTTTTTTCTATTCCTTTTTCGGTCAACTAGAAATAAACTTTTTTATAAGACCAAATAATAAACTTTCACTCACTTCCAAACATAGGAAAACTAACTCAAGCAAATCTAACTCCAAAAGTACTAGGAAGAGGGGATTTTCAGTTTTACATTTTCATTTCTTTTTCTTTGTTTCCACTTGAAAATAAGTATTTACCATAAAAGACTGAAAAAATTCAACTCGTGTTATAACTTCTGAAAAATTAACTTAAAAGTCACTAAGAAAATACAAGGTGCACAAATTATCATTATTAAAAAAGAATATTTAACTCAAAATAATACTTAAATCTCTAACCGATTATGAGGATCCGCCACCATTACCATTTCCACACCGGCCTTGCTCCCTTCTAGCTCTTGTCTTTATCTGCAATATGAGGTAAATAACTATAAGCTAATGCTTAGTAAGTATATCACATATCTCACAAAATATTTTATTTTAAAACTCGAGTACTTAAAATATTGCTTTACAAATAGGTACACTTATACTACAAAACTCAATTGAAATACTTTGAAATCATCTAGTAAGTAAAAAACTCATATACTATATAATCAAAACTACTTTGGCCCTGCACATGGTACTAATACGCGCAACGCCATTAAGACCCAGGGTAGCTAGCCACTGAATCCTAATGGAGCAACTAAAACTCATAGGGCCTCGTGCCCTTACTCATATAACTCAAAGGGCCTCATGCCCTTACTCATAAAACTCATAGAGCCTCGTGCCCTTACTAATAAAACTCATTGGTGGGCAGTCTCGTGCCTTGGTACCAGTCCTATAAATATAAGAAAATAATATACTTTTTCAATACTTTGCATAACATAATATGGGCTTATTTGTACTCGAAATCTACTAATATCTCATATAATAAATTTAATGAAAACTACTAAGGTCCCGGACTAGGTACCAATGCGCGCAACTCTATTAAGACCCAGGGTAGCTAGTCCCTGAATCTTAATGGAACAATTAAAACTCATAGGGCGGTCTCGCGCCCTGGTACCAGTCCTATAAATATAATAAAATATTGAAGATACTTAAATAATATTTTACTTTTGTAAAATTTAAGTCCCTCGTAGGAAAAATCTTACATAATCTTTAAACACATATATAACCTCAATAAATCATACGAAACTTGACTAACTAAACCATTGAACGACTTACCCATACTTCACATAATAGGCACAATTTACATAATAGACTCAAATAATATAGTCAAGCTCAATTAAATTTCACATAATAGGCACAATTAACACAATCAAACTCAAGTAACTTTCACATAATAGACAAAAATAATAGAATCAATCTCAAGTAAATTTCACATAATAGGCACCAATAATAGATACACTCCCGAGTAAATTTCACATAATAGGCACAAATAATAGATACAATCCCAAGTAAAGTTTATATAATAGGCACAAATAATAGGATCAATCTCAAGTCAACTTCACATTACATGCACAATTAATAAAATCATAGTCACGTAAACTTCACATTATAGTCATAGTATTACCATCAAGCTCAAGTAAACTTCATGTTATAAACACCAATAATAAAAATCAACTCAAGTAAACCTTGCATAATAAACACGATCATCAAATCAAACTTTACTTATAAGAACATTGAACATAGAACTTTGATGCAGAATCTAATCCCACTTTTGCAAAATCATATGCCAAACACTTAAAGTAGACACATATATAATAATTTATCAAAATACTCATATTGTAGGTGAGAGATGTACTTACCTCGAATCCACAAACTTGCGATATCTGGAAATCCTTAACCCTGCTTTCTCAACCAAATCTAAATGATAAATCAATTGAATGAATAAATTAAAATATATAAATCTGATACTAAGGCTAATCTCTTTCAACACACTTTATTACATTTTATTCTCATTAATTGGTGTTCCTCTAAAATTAGAAAACACTGAAATATATGAACGTAGAGAAAAATCACAGTTCTCCAAACTGGTCTACTAAGTTGAATTAAAGAATCCCTTTAATAATGGATTACTTGCTTAGGTGGTCAAGCCTTTAATACCTAAAACATTCCAACACTAAAACTAATTCCTAAACTTTCAGTACATGGAAGAGACTTACATGTACATGAATTATAGGTTTCAACTCTATCCCATCTTACCGGATACAACATGTACATTTATTGATCCTCAAAATCCAATTCTACAGATTATTTAAAATCCACTAAGACTAGATAATTCATTAAGAAAAAATTAATAGTTGATCTTTCATCATCAAAATCACATCCGCATTGAATAACGTCCACCAAATTACTCCACTTTGTCACATAAATAAATTGACTTCTTTATACAAACATTTTTGCTTACTGAATTTCCAAGTTGTTAATTGACAAATCAATTCTTATATCTAATTAAATATTCTTGGCGTTTATTGTTTGGCGAAGTTAAAAAGAAACTATCATTATCAATAAAGAAATTGTTATACTAATAATTCTCACAATTGTTTCTAGTCAATTGCATGAAAACAATTAAATAACAAGATTAGTGAAGTTACCTTTGGGCTGCTGGTTTCTCAACGAAGTGAAAGAGAAGGATAATGAAACGGTTTAGGTTTCCGTCTAGTGTCCGCCTTGGAGGTGCATCCATATTTAAGAGTGTAACTATACATATTTATACTACTTTGGGCTTGGAGTTTTCTCTTAATACTTATTCTCGCTTATAATAAGACGCCTTATTTTGGGCATAAAAATAATTTAATTTGGGCCAATTTTTGAATCAGATTCATAAACATAAAGTAATTTTTATTTTTTTATTTTTTTATTTTGGTCTAATTTAATACCTTGAAAAGAAATCATAAATAGTTTGAGCCCAAATATTCATAAATAAGACTTTGGGCTTTGATAAAATAAATTCAAGTATCACAATTATCACACTAACACTATATAAAATCATGAAAAATCTAAATGTAGGTAAAATATTCACCTGAGAGAAAAATCGGGTTGTTACAGAAAGGGAATGGGTGGTTACGGAGGTGGTTCGATCTTCAATTTTGTTTTTAAAATTAAGGTACCAGTTTCTGCCATTTTGTAGAAAAACTTATATATTGGCGGCATGATATTTCACCGGTAGTCAAAATTTCTAGATTTTGTAACTTTGTTGATCGAATTATATTAGGAGATGAGAAGATTCTTTAATCTGGTTCTTAATGGAAATTGGGCGTGAATTTCGCCGTGTGAAAAAATTTATACACGAACTCCGCTCATGGGTTGTAATTGTTAAAATGTATTCATAGAGCATGGTTTCTGTAGGAAATTTCTGAGATTGTTATATTCATTCCTCAACCTTTATTAATTCATGATAGCTACGGATTTTGATTGGAACTTTTTTTTCTGTTAGCACTTTTGTTGATTCAGAAAAATAACCATCTCTATATTGTTGAGTCCTACATTCTAGAAGTCCATGCTAGTATGTGTTTCTAACCGGTGTTTCTGGTCGATATGAAATAAGGATCTTAGGGCACCCACAATGGGTGTAGCATTTGAATTAATTGAGTGTGAAAAAGGGGTAGGAATGCATTGGAGGGGATGGGTAGGAAATGAAATAAATGGGTTAGGGTGTTTTATTTGGACATGCAGGGGTTGGGGGGAAAGGGGGGGGGGGGGGGGGGGGACAGCTGGGGGGAGGGGGGGGGGGGGGGGCGGGAGTGGGCAGCACTCGCGAAATTCAAGCTGAAGCCATGGCGCGTGGCCCGCACGCGCTCCAGAAGGGCGTGAGCGGTGGGGCCCGCGCCATAAATGGCTGTCGGCCACTGCTCCTGAATATCCCATTTTCCTTTTTTTTTTTTTTTTTTTTTTAAATTCAGATTTTGTTTTTAATTTGCAATGCCTTTTTGTGAATTGTTTTTAATATATTTAATACTATTATAATAAAAAACCCAATTTTTTTTTCCCGGATTTTTTTATTTTTTCAAAAAAAATTCGATAATAAATTATTATCAACAAATTATAAATATTAATTAATTAATTATTAAAAGTTAAAATTGTAAAAAAAAAAATTAATTAAATTGAAGATGAGAAAATAAATAGGGTGGTTTTAAGGTGGGACCCCCAAATAGTGTCAAATAGTGTTAATTGGACCTGAGTTGCATTGGGGGAAATAGGTAGCATTTGAGTGAGGTTTAAACTTTTGATGTGGCAGTGACGTGGCGGTGATGTGTTGGGTAGTAATTGAAGTTGCATTGTGGATGCTCTTAATAATTAATGTAGAATTTTATGGAGTATATAGAAGATGCATATCAAGTATAATAAATGAAACAAGCATAAATTATGGCAACAGCAACATGTAGTTTCATTGAATGAACCTCATGAGTCAAGAAGTAAAGAGTGCGGCCATTACTTGTTACACGAGTGAGCTGCATATGTTTTTGTGTTTATATATCACACATATGGCAGCAAAACCTAGCTAATAAATGCTAAAGACAAAAGACATAAATGTGTGCTTATAAGAAGCAACACTAAGCTGATACTTTTCCTAAGCTAGAATGCTTTATTACAAAATATGGTAATAAGCATTAACATGTCTAGCTAGTCTAGTCTAGTCAAAAAGGTTAATCAGAATTCATGCATTAATGACTTAATACATATAATAATCCGGTGTGTATTAAGATATCAATACACGCAACTTCTGTAATCCAACACTCCCCCCTCAAGCTGGATGTGTGGATGAACACAATCCAAGCTTGGAAAGAATTCCAGCAAACGGTCCGGGAGGCAATTGCTTTGTGAAGATATCTGCCAATTGATCCTTGGAAGATAATGACTGGAATGTGAGAAATCTATCCTTGAACAGATTGCGCACAACATGACAGTCAATATCCAGATGCTTTGTACGTTCATGAAAGACTGGGTTTTCAGCTATGTGGACAGCAGCTTGATTGTCACATCCAAGAAGCAGTGGCTTTGGCACCTCAATGTGCAGGTCTGAGGAAATGTAATTTAACCACATCAATTCACAAGTGGTGGAAGCCATGGCCCTGTACTCGGCCTCTGCTGAACTTCTAGAAACAGTACTTTGTTTCTTAGATTTCCAGGATATAAGACATCTTCCCAGGAAAACACAATAACCTGTAACAGATTTCCTGGTGTCTTGACATGCACCCCAATCAGAATCACAAAAGGCTTGAAAAGATAGTTCACATGTTTTTGGATAGAATAGACCAAAGTTGGAAGTCCCCTTCAGATATCTGAGCAGGTGTAAGGCAGCATTCCAGTGAGAGCTTCTAGGTGAGCTGACAAACTGACTTAACTGCTGTGTAGCAAATGTTAAGTCTGGCCTTGTGAGATTCAGATATAATAATCTTCCTATCAATCTTCTGTATGATTCAGTGTCTGCAAAAGGGAGTCCATCTGAATTATTGAGCTTCTGACCATAAGGAAGTGGTGTAGAAGTGGGCTTAGAGTTGTCCAATCCTACATCATTGATAATGTCCAGAATGTACTTTCTTTGGCAAAGAAAAGTACCTGTGTCATTCTTACTCAACTCCATCCCTAGAAAGTAAGTGGCCTCTCCCAGATCTTTAATGCTAAAGCTAGTATCCATGAACTGCTTTACAGCATGCAAAAGATCAGGATTATTCCCAGTAATCAGAACATCATCAACATAGACTAACAAAGCCAGAAAATCATCATTTCCAGTCAATGTGAACAAGCAATGGTCATGTGCAGATTGTGTGAAACCAAAATGAAGCAATTTATTGCATAATTCTGTGTTCCACTGTCTAGAGGCTTGTTTAAGTCCATATAGACTTTTCTTAAGTCTACATACCTGTCCAGGCCCAGCCTTGGTGTATCCATCAGGTGGTTGCAGATATACCTCTTTGTCCAGAAATCCATGCAGGAAGGCATTGTTGATGTCTATGTGATGCAATGGCCATTCTTTCATAGTGGCAAGTGCTATGAGATATCTCACAGTTACTGGCTTGGCAACTGGAGAGAAGCTTTCCTCATAGTCCTCACCCACAATTTGATTATACCCCTTTGCAACCAACCTTGCTTTATATCTTTCAACTAGACCATCTGGTTTGAGCTTGATCTTGTAAACCCACTTGCTACCAATGGGTTTCTTTCCTGCAGGTAAATCTGTGATTTCCCATGTATCATTAGCTTCCAGGGCATGAAGTTCCTGATCCATGGCCTCCCTCCATTCTGAATAGGTCACAGCTTCTTTGTAACTCCTAGGTTCTGGTATAATCAAGTGATTGGCATGGAAAGCTGCATGAGATTGTGGATGTTTGAACATGGATGTTACAAAATCCTGCAGACGAGCTGGTTTTTGTATTTGCCTGGTACTTCTTCTGAGTGGTGTTGGATCTGCACTCAGTTCATCTGCTTCTTCCTCTGATTCAGGTGTTTGTCTGGTAGTTCTCCTTGTTGGTGCTGTATCTATATGAATCTGATCTCTTGGTGCTAGCCTGGCACTCCTTCTGAGTGGTGTTGGGCTGACATGAGTTTCATCTGCTTCTTCCTCTGATTCAATTGACTCCTCTGATGGACCATCTGTGTCAGATGGAGTAGGTATAACAAAAGGATTTGAAAGAGGTGCTGAAGAGCTTTCCTCATCATCCAGAAATGACAGTGGTATTGGAGATGATTCTGTCTTGCTTTCAAAATTAGGATCAGCATATGGATAAGTATTTTCAAGACAGATAAGATCTCTTGAAGTAATCACTTGCTTGCTAGCAATGTGATAGACTCTGTAAGCCTTTTGGTGGGGAGCATATCCTAAGAAAATGCATTTCTTGGCCCTTTGATCAAACTTATTCTTGTGTGGGCTTGTATCAGTGGCATATGCAAGACAACCAAAAGGCTTCATCATTGCATATGTTGGTATTCGTTGAAACATCACTGTAAATGGGACTTGCCAGTTTAAGACTCTTGTGGGTAATCTGTTTATGATGTGTGTGGCAGTAAGGATGGAGTATGGCCATAAGTAATGTGGGATGGAGGATTCCTTCATCAAGGCTCTGGCCATCTCAAGTAGATGTCTGTGTTTTCTTTCCACTACTCCATTCTGTTGTGGAGTATAAACACAGCTTCTTTGGTGTATTATCCCCTGGTCCTTGAGAAACTGCTGGCAGTCTCCACTCAGAAACTCTGCTCCATTATCTGTTCTAACCATCTTCACTGTCTTCTCCAGTTGTCTTGTGATCATGTGGATGAATTCCTTAAGTGAGTTCACTGCTTGCTTCTTACTTGCCATAAGATTTACCCAGGTCATCCTGCTATAATCATCCACAATGGTTAGAAAATAGGAAGTGTTGGTGATGCTGGGTTGACTATATGGTCCCCAGATATCCACATGAAGAAGTTCTAGCACCCTGGTGGTGCTAATTGAACTGGTAGGAAAACTGAGCCTGGTTTGCTTTGAGATATGACAGATTTCACAATGCTTATGTGTTTCCAAGACAGGTGGAGTACACATGTGCTCCAGGAAATATAAATGTTGCATAGAAGCTGGTGATGCATGTCCCAGTCTTCTATGCCAAGTTTTAAATAACTTGTTATAGTGCTCTGCATTGGCTGCATATGCTGCTAAAGCCTCTTCTGAGTGTGCTGGCTTGGCAATATACAGCTTTCCCACAAGGTGTCCAGTAAGAATTATGCTTCCATCTCTTGCGCTTTTGATAGTGCAAGACTCATGGTCAAATGTAGCCTTTGCTCCTGTGTCCATTGTCCATTGGGATATGGACAGCAGATTGCAAGTGAAACTTGGCACAAGAAATACCTCTGTCAATGTGAGTTTATCTGATAAGGAAACACTTCCACACTGCTCCACCCTTCTTTCTGTTCCATCTGGTAAAGTTACCATAGCTGTGTGTTGTATAGGTCTTAGGTTGCTCATCAGAGTTGGATCATTGCACATATGCCTGCTGGCACCTGTGTCAATGATCCATGCACCATCATCCACTCCATCTATTAATGTGAAAGCAAAAAATGAGCTTCCAGCATGTGCATTACTTGCATTCTTCACCTTTGAATTCTCTGCTTGCTGTTTCAGTTCTGATTTATTCAGAATTCTTGCCACCTCCCTCTATACAATGGCTGATATATCTGGAGACTTGCTGTGACTTTCAGAGTAATGCTCATTTGCTGTCCCATCCTCTCCTGTTATATCAGCTGAATGAGCATAATTTCCTTGGTTTCCCTTCCACCAATCTGGATATCCTTTCAACTGGAAGCAGTTTGAAATCACATGTCCATGGTTTCCACAATGATCACAAAGCAGCTTTGCTTTTTCTTCCTTTGTTAATCTGATGTTGCCTCTTCCTCTGCCATTAGAATGCCCTCCTCTATTGTTTGAGCCAAAATGGGCTAGTCTGTTTGTTGAGCCTCTACCCCCACTGTTGAACTTCACATTCATGGCAGAGCTATCGATCAACTCATTTCCAGATATATGCACATTCCTTTGTCTCTCAATTCTCAAGATCATTGAGTATGCTTTATCCACACTTGGAAGTGGATCCATCAGCAGGATTTGACTTCTAATGGGGTCATATGACTCATTTAATCCCATTAGGAACTGAATCAACTTTCCAGACATATCAAATTCCTCCCATCCTTTAGCAGCTCCACAAGAACAGGCCCCACAGGTACACATTGGCAAGGATCTGAGCATAGATAGCTCATTCCATAGCTTATGCAAACTGTTATAATAAACAGCCATTGATTGATTCCCTTGAGTCAAGTTGCATATCTCCTTCTGGATATGAAACAGTTGAGGGCCATTACTATCTCCAAATCTGTTGGTGACTGTTTCCCACAGATCCCTTGCACTCTTGGCATAGAGAAATGTTTCTGATATTTCCTTGGATAAAGAGTTTAATAGCCATGCTCTGACCATACCATCCACTCTTTCCCACTGCTCTTTAAGTCTATTATCAGTGGGCATAGTGATACTTCCATTTATGAATCCTATCTTGTTTTTAGCTAGGAGAGCTATTTGAACTGATTTACTCCATGGTAAAAAGTTACTTCCATTCAGCTTGGTAGACACTAGAGACATACCTGGGTGATCCGAGCCATGAAGACTCAATGGATCATTATCAAGGCAAATATTTGTTGCAGTTTGAGCTGTGGTAGAGTCTGTGCTAGCCATGGCTCTTTCAGTTCCTTCAGATCTGAGTTCTGGCCACTCTTCTTGTGGTAAACGCCAAGCACTTCCAGTTGATGACATATATATGGATCAACACTGCTCTGGTACCATGTAGAATTTTATGGAGTATATAGAAGATGCATATCAAGTATAATAAATGAAACAAGCAGAAATTATGGCAACAGCAACATGTAGTTTCATTGAATGAACCTCATGAGTCAAGAAGTAAAGAGTGCGGCCATTACTTGTTACAAGAGTGAGCTGCAGATGTTTTTGTGTTTATATATCACTCATATGGCAGCAAAACCTAGCTAATAAATGCTAAAGACAAAAGACATAAATGTGTGCTTATAAGAAGCAACACTAGGCTGATACTTTTCCTAAGCTAGAATGCTTTATTACCAAATATGGTAATAAGCATTAACATGTCTAGCTAGTCTAGTCTAGTCAAAAAGGTTAATCAGAATTCATGCATTAATGACTTAATACATATAATAATCCGGTGTGTATTAAGATATCAATACATGCAACTTCTATAATCCAACAATTAATGTTGGAAACATTAGGATGTTGGGCATACTTCATATCTATATTGGAAATTTACTTGTATATAATTTGACTTACCAATTATTATCATTGTGTGCCTTTTCATTTAATTTTGTTGGATGTTTAGTGGTTGCTTTTTATATGTATTTTGTGCTGGCAATTTTTTGAGCCTCTGCGATTGGTACTTCTTTTATTTCAATCCTCCAGGTCGGAAACCAAAAGGGAAAATAGATTTTTTTTTCTTGTTTTCAGATCTATGGGGAGAGGTTATGAAGGAGTTAGAAGTCTTAATTATTATGTCTTGCTTAAAATATTTTAGGAAGGTGTCGTCTAGCAATGCATTTTTCTTGATTTGATTTCTGCTAATTGCTTTTTCACTTTCTTCATTGAATATTATCCATCCCAGAAAACATATTCGCCTCTTAACATCAGCATCTCCGTTTGCAAATTTGTATTGATGCCTCATTTTTTTTATAGTAGGGGTTTACCTGTATAGATCATCTTGTAGTTAATAAAGAAATTTTATGATACTTTATGTTTTCCGTTTCACAAAATATTCTCATTATAACTTCATATTAGAATCCACAAGGAAATTAGGGCAAGAGTGACCTAAATAATACAACTATATGTAAATTTTGTATTCCCTGTTAAAGAATAGTGGTTATTTCTTGTTGTAGCCTTTTGTTTTTGTATGCTTTTTCTTTTTTTAGAGTTTTCTGGTGAAAATATTTTTGAAATGTACTTGTCTATCTTTCTTTCTTTCTTTGGAAGAACTTGGAAACATACTATTGAGTCTGAAAAAATTATACAATGTTTGGTTACATTTTTGGGAGGCATTCTCCTAACGTTCTCGCATAGTGTCACCTTAATATCTTTTAATATGCTTTTTTGGGTTAAGATGGTCATTAGACTAACTATTATATATTAATGATATAGATGAACATGATTAAACAACTAAATGAAATTTTAGAGAACTTAAAGTAGATTTCAGTAATACAGATCGAGCTCTTGTATAGTTAGTTGATTTTGAAGCTTGATATTTGATACTCCAACTACTAATTTATATAGTAAACTTTTTCATAGTACACCTTTGACAACATATAATATCATATCAAATTCACTCTCTATTGTTACTTATTTTTTACTTTTGTTAATTTCTTCTTCTCAAGTACAAATTTTGTAAAATTTTAGATAGCCACCATATATGTAGAGCACTATGGACCAAAGTAGGATAACGAATCCCAATTGTGTGGCTCCAAAATACACTAATATTTTGATCTTTCTTAAGCTTACTGAAAGTTATATGAAGACCGAGAATTTATCTACCATTAGCTGGCCTTGTTCAAAATCTAGGAATTTATACAAGTATGACACAAGCTTTGTTTGATGACACATTTATAGGTACGGTCTTGATTCACTATACCAAGTGCGAACCTCTCATGGTGAAGTTAGCACAAAACCAAATGATAACACATACCCTACAGATAAACAACATACACCTGATTTAGAAGAAGGCAACCTATTTGACATGCTCAATGATTTAAGGGAAGCTGAAATTAGTAGTGAGGTTCAATTAGATAATGATATTGAAAGTACAAGTGAGGAGACAACGCGTGAGACTTATAAGTTTATGTTTGAAGAAGTTTCGCGAGAGTTGTATTCATGACTTACAATATATTCTGCATTTAGTTTCCTAGTAAAGTTGAATGGTTGGAGCAACAAGTCCTCTGATATGTTACTTGAATTGTTAGAAGTAGTATCTCCACAACCAAATGAAATTCATAGGTCCCACTACGAAGCTAAAAAGATGTTACGAGATCTTGGCTTCGGATACCAGTCTATACATGCTTGAGTAAACGATTGCATTTTTTTGGAGTGCACATGAAGAAAAAGATACATGTCCATTTTGCAAAGAGTCAAGATTTAAGTGAATCAAACAATAAAAAGAATTCTTAAGAAGTCCTTCGGTATTTTCCTTTAACACCAAGAACTCAACGATTGTTTTTGTCAAAGCATACTGCAAAAGAAATAAGATAGCATAAAAAGTAAACAACTAAAAGAAAGTGGGGTACTAAGACACCCAACTGATGCTGAATCATGGCAGAAATCCGATGCATTGCATAAAAGTCGCAGTTGATCCTAGAAATGTTCGTCTTGGTTCTGCAACTGACGGGTTCATGATTTCTTAGCCAATTGAATGATATGGGGGTGGAGCCCTAACGATTATAAAGTGCGTCCTGTCCGCCTTGAGGATATTATATCATACCCCTTGCATAGTAAAATACGTTATACAGGTCATCCTAGGTTTTTTACACACCAATCATCCATGGAGAAAAGATAAGAGCTTTAATGGAAAATCTAAAGACGATGACCCATCTCGAACCTTCACTGGTGGTGAGATATTAACTTAATTGAATGCATTACCCTAGGTGGTACTTGGTAAAGCTTATGCAATGGCCGGGAAATGAAACGTCTAGTAAATAATTAAAACTGGGTTAAGAAATCAATATTTTTTAGTTGAAGCATTGGAAAGATTTGACACTAAGACATAACTTGGATATCATGCACATTAAGAAAGATATATGTGATGCTCTAGTTGGAACATTGTTGAGGATTGATGGCAACTCAAAAGACATAATCAAAGCTCGATTGTATTTGTAGGATATTTCATTATGAAATGCATATAGAAAAGTCAGGGACAAGATCACAAAGCCACGCGTGAGGTACACATTAACAGTGGGTAAACAACGTGAGTTTTATTGATTTTGAAATCAATGAAGTTCCCAAATGGTTTTGCTGCAAATATTTCAAAGAATGTTAATATCAATGATGGGAAATTATTTTGGGTTGAGAACCCATGATTTTCACGTCTTTACACAAAGATTAATTCCGGTTGCCATTCGAAAGTTTTCAACTAGTGGAATGTGTGAAACATTGATCGAGATTTGTCATTTCTTTAAGAAACTCACTGCAAAATCCTTACATGTTGCAGATTTGAATAAGATGAAGGAGGGTGTAATATATATTTTGTGTACGAAGAATGTATTTTTTCACTCTTTGACATCATGAATCATTTGGCAGTTCATCTACCACGTGAGGCCATATTGGTTGGACCCCCTACATCCCAATAGATGTATCATTCTGAGCAATATCTTGGTATACTAAAGAAGTATGCTTGAAATCGAAAGTTCTATTGCAGAAACATATATCGTTTAATGCAGCAGTGAAATTCTCCTCTATGTACTTGAGCTAAATTGAAACAAAATTTACAAACCACATAACCAAGATGTCAATGAATGTAATAAATGCTCTTTTTTTTTTTTGAGAAGGTAAATAATTCATAACTATGGTCGGAAAGCCTCCGCCAAAATGAGTTGTTCAAGTGATTTTGGCACATCACTGATCACTTTGCAAGGTGCAAAAAATTAAATGCAAACTGCGCTAGAAAATGAGCTGGCTCATTTGCCGGGCGTCTAACTAACTTAAAACTAGATGAATGAAAAAAGAGGTACTAAAGATAAAATTGCTGAAATAAAAGAACTCATATATGAAAAATCACCGACACCGTGTATTAGCCGATGGTACACCGTAGCATTATCCATTTCAATTTCCAGTCTTTGAAGTCCCAAAGTTGCTGCCATTTTCACGCCCTCTAGCACAGCCCATGCTTCAGTTATATCAACATCTAAGCGCTCCTCCTATAACATTGTTATATACTGAAGAACTCCACCATCTTCATCTCTTAGAATTCCACCCAGACCAGTCCCTCTTTCTTGAACAATTGAAGCATCAATGTTCAACTTCACAGCTCCAGATGCAGGCGGCGTCCACCTTGTTGGAGTTGCAACAGTGGCACGAGATAGAGGCGGCAGTTTAGTTGCATGTTAATCCATCAATTTCTTCTAAGCTATATTATAACAACGATTATGTTCCATGTCTTTGTCGTCAAAATATTTTTCATTTCGTTCGCGCCACACCATCCACAAAAGCATACAGAACCTTGCTTGGATTTTATCCTCCATTAATGAGACACGCTCCACCCAATCCGCAGCTGAGGCTTCCGCCAATAACATGTCATCCTTCAAACGTAATGGTGAGCCTTTCCAATAGACATTTGCCCAGATACAGTCCCAAAGGGCATGTTCTATCGTCTCCATAGCTCGACCACATCGCTTACAATCTGGATCCACACTCATTTCTCTTCGGATCAATCCCTTCGAAACTGGCAGAATTCCCAATGTTGTCTTCTAGACGGATACCCTTACTTTTGGCGGAACATCCAAACTCCAAATCCAGCGCCACAATTTCTCCGCCCCTCCTCTAGACGAGGACCCCGACTGATCTACTGTTCTTACTGAACGGGCTAAGTGATAACCAGATTTTACCTCATATTTGCCACATTTCAAAAACTTCCAGTACATCTTATCTGGCCCAAATTGTTCATGCAACGGGATATTAAGGACATGCTGCACTTTAGAGGCTTAGAAAAATTGGTGAATTAACGTCATGTTCCATGCAGTATAGCCCGGCGTAAATAAGTCCCGTAGCTCTACAATTCCATGTTGATCATCACGTTCACTTAACGGCTTGAAATTCGAACAGTTTGGTAGCCAAGGGTCATCCCATACCGAGACAGTAGAATTTGACCCAATTCGCCAAAGCATACATTTTCGAAGAACCTCCCTCCCTGCAAGTATGCTTCTCCAGGTGTAACTCGGATTATAGCTAATACTAGCATCGAGAAAAGGTTGGTACGGATAATACCTTGCCTTCAACAGTTTGGATAGAAGAGAGCTCTCATCTTGAATCAACCTCCACCCTTGCTTCGCTAGCATGACCTCGTTGAAAGAGGCCATGTCGCGAAGTCCAAGTCCCCCTTCCTCCTTTCGTCTACACATCATGTCCCATGATGTCCAACGAATTCGATGTTCCTGTTTCTTTTGTCCCCACAAAAAATTAGAACAAATGGATCTGATTCGCCAGTGCATCGACTGTGGCAATAGAAAATAGCTCATCACATAAGTCGAAATCACTTGAGCAACGGATTTTAGCAAAGTTAGTCGTCCTGCATTTGACAATATTTGGCTCTTCCAGTTTTTTAATTTCCTCTCCACTCGCTCCACTACTCCAGTAAATAAAGCTTCTTTTGACCTGCCAACTGAAGTTGGAAGCCCGTGATATATAGAGTGTTTATCTACCCTTTTAACCCCTAGCCTGTTCGCCAACATCAATTTTCTTTGCTCATCAATTCCTCTGCTGAAACATACCTCTGGCTTATGAAGAGATATCAGCTACCCAGACGCAGCTTCGTAACACCCAATAATGCTTTGTACCTCATCAATTTCATTCTCCGTTGATCTCCCAAAAATTATACTATCATCAGCGAAAAATAGGTGGGATATTGACGTACTGCCCCTACATATACGAGCACCATGGATCAAACCCTCCTTTTTCGACTTTTGCAAAAGGGCTGAAAAAGCCTCTGCACAAAACAAAAACAGATAAGGAGATAATTGGTCCCCTTGTCGGAGACCTCGTGAAGGGGTGAAAACCTTCCCCGGTTGCCCATTAACAATCACAGAAAAAGTAACAGTCGACACACATCGCATAATTAGTTTCACGAAGTCCCAGTTTAGGCCTAGTCTAAGTATCACTCTCTCAAGAAAAATCCACTCGACTCTATCATAGGCTTTGCTCATATCTAATTTAAAAGCAAAAACCCCTCTCTTTTTTGCATTATTGTTATGCATATAATGGAATATTTCAAAATCAGCTAGGGCATTATCAGTAATGAGCCGTCCAGTAACAAAAGCCGACTGATTAAAAGAGATAAGATCAGAGAGAATGATTTTTAAATGATTCGCAATTGTTTTTGTGACAATATTAAAAATGACATTACAAAGATTGATAGGGCGAAAATCAGTAACTAATTCAGTTTTTTTATTTTTAGGAATCAGAGCAATAAAAGTATGATTTAGAGCACTTGGGTCCGATTGCCCATTAAGAATATTAAGAACAACAGAAAGGACATCAGTATGGACAGTAGACCATAATTTTTGGTAAAAAATGGCGGGCATATCGTCCAGTCCCGGGGCCTTCGTCGGGTGCATTTGCGAAAGAGCAGCGATCACTTCCTCTTTAGTGAAAGGCTTTGCCATCATCTCTTGTATCTTGGCAGTCACTTTTGGTTCCAATGCAGCTATAGCCCTGTCCATATTGAGATTGCTCCCAGCCCCAAAAATCCCCTCAAAATAATTCTTAAAAACCCCCGCAATATCCTCGTCTTCCTCCACCCACTCATTATGCTCATTTTTTATCCATCTAATCTCGTTCCTATCCCTTCTCCCTGATGCCGTCCTATGGAAAAATGACGTGTTACGATCACCGTCTCTCATCCAATTCACCCTCGACGCTGATACCACATGGCTTCTTGTTTCGATTGGAGCTCCAATATATGAGACTCAACTTTGCAGTATACTCTTTATCACTTGACCTAATTTCAAAGTTCGACTTTATGATGCTGGTGTAGTAAATGGTGTTAGGTACCATATAAAATCTTATGATGCTCACCGAACAACCCATAATAGTGGGATTAGTGTACCATCATCAGAAGATCGGGAAAATTTAGATTCTTTTGGAGTTTTTAAAAAGGATGGTTAAAATATTTTATAATTTTAGATACAACTCGCAATTGTTTTGGTGTGATTGGTTCCAATGTAACCTCGAAAAGAAATCAATTGTACGAAATTTTGGTGTTACATGCATTGATACATCTAAGACATGGTATGAGGATAATCCCTTTATTTTGGCAACTCAAGCACATCAAGTGTACTACTTGGATGATACAAACCGTGTGGCTAGTTAGAAAGTTGTGGAAAAAGTACAACATCGTGGAATCTTTGAATCCAAATAGATGGATGGTGAGAATATGGATGAACCTTGTCCTAGTGCAAACAATGAGCCTAAATCAGGAAATTAATCTAATGAGTTCACTTTGATGGTGTTTGAAGATATACAAACTTCAACCTTGTCGAGAACATATGCTAAACCTCAATATGTACAATTAGCATAAATACAAATGCAAATGTCTGAGTGGACAAAAATCTTTTAAATGATGAAGAAGAGATATTGAAGTTCTTAGTGATGAAGATGAGCCTCAAAATCACATTGATGAAGATAATGACTAATTCATATCAACAAATGTGGTAGTTGACTCTTTCCCTTGTAAATTAAATTGTTTGAGATGTACTTCATTCGCATGTCTTATTTGACATTAATTATGATTGTTATTTCATGTAGTTTATGTGTATATTTTCTTTGTTATTATTTTTTGTACGTTTTGTAACGTAATGCCTTTATATGTATCGTCTTTTATGTCATTTACATATATAGATATTCCACCTAAGAGAATGAAAAACCAACCATCGCTAGATGCTATTGTTGATGAAGAGATAGATAATACATTTCATTCTGATGGTATGTCCATTGTTTAGTTTTCTCATTATCTTGTCTTTGCGGTTCCAACTTAGATTGTATGTTGACCTATAAATGTGGTATTATTTTCCAAGGAGAAATCGATAGTAGGGCAAGACACAATGCACGGTTGAGGCGCTTAGTATAAGAAAAAGGAAAGTTACTGGCCACTTTTCGAAAATATGATGGTCGATTAGTAGGGAAGTATGCAGCCATGTTTACAAATGAACTAGGACTTGTTATCAAAATATTTGCGCCCCTACAGATCAAAGAAATAAGATAACTGAGGAATATTTGATTGGTTATATGTTAGTTAAAAGAATTTAGAAAAGAGACCTAATTTTGGAATATTATATTTTTTATGCATAAATTTACTGTATATATTTACTATCTTCTTAATAAACCATTTTTGGAAACTCGAAGCATTTATACATGTATTATTTACACTGAAACACATGGGAATCAGTACTGATATTGATAAATGAAAGTTCATCTGTAACAATTTCTGTTGTAAATTTTTTTCGAGGTGGACATTGGCACATGACCTGATATCGCATCTACCTTGGGAGATGCAAATAGAAAAAATACCATGAGGATTTCATGAAGATGAAAGAGATTGGATATCCTTGTGCACTTTATTTGAAGACGAAAAGTTTGAGGTACTGTTTTAATTTTCAAGTAAATTTAATTGCATATCTCTAGGTTATGGAGCTTTGGTCATTTGGTGGAGTTGTTTGAGGAATCAAGATATTTGATCAGTTATTGATGTTGTTTTAAAAAAAGAAATTTATATGGTTTGGACTAATGCTAAGAATGATGAAATATAAGAAACAAAGGTTGTTAAGAAGTATCTTATATGAAAGTAAGTTTGCTTTGACATTCTACTTTGGTTATAATATGTTCTTCATTTATCATATATTGTTCATCTAGAATCCAAATGAAATTAATAAATGCTATTGCTGAGTTATGTCTGGAAAGTAAGGGCATTTGTAGAAATTGATTAGGTTCATGAAAGTATTAAGAGTGCATGCATCTCACTAGACAGAAAGGAATGGGGAAAAACATGGGCGAGTAGTGTTAAATTTGACCGTGGGTCAAATAGAATGTGACACAGGTCTATTTTAATGTGCATAGTGTGAAGTTGTGTCGTATTGACAAGTGGTAGACAAATTCTTCCCATTTGATACTTATCATATTCGTACAAAGTGATGTTGCTATAAGGAATATTTAGGCTGCTATACAGGTTTGTTGTTGTTGATGTTATTTTCCCTAAAATGGTTGTTAAAATTGCTTTTAGATTGGTTTTGTTGATTGTTGATTCATTCATAGTAGTTTCTTGACATTTAGCTATGCCATATAAATCTTTCTTGAACACCGATACATAAAACAATATCTACTTCTTATAGTAGGATAAATATTCTTGACCTGAATCTCTCTTTAGAGTCCATAAGAAGTAACAACATTTTCTTTGTTTTCCCTGTATAGAGACTATTGGTCTTCAAAGAAGGATTGGCAAGTTCAATAATTTAATTCAAGAAGTTTATAATGTTCTAGAAGATTTAACCAACTCTCAACCTGTTGTGATGTTTTCACATTTAGATAATGTTATTACTCGTTTGTTTAGTCATACTAGGTTCTCGTTCAATGTGTGAATCTTGTGTTGCCTTAGTAGGTAGTGATTATCATTTCTCATGATAAAATTATTATTTTGAAATTGTGCATACACAACAGGTTTTAAATCTTGGAAGGAGGAATTAGAGGATTTACTATGATGTTTGTCTTCCTTGAGCTCTTGATATTATTTATTTGTCTAAGAATTTAGATTAACTTTTAATTGTTGCTACTCCTGCTAATGGCCTAATGAAATTGGAACTGCTACACATCTTTATTGCTTTTAAATCTCCCTAAAAGTTTATCAAAGTTGGCCTTTTTAATGTATTAATATCATAGCAATGTTTCATGTTTGTTCTGGATAAGTTGGGTATTTGTTTTACGATATGATTGAGTTATTCTCCAAGAAACAGGGATTTTTTAAGAAGGTTATATTTTGCCAATAGACTACTACACATTATTAATGATTTTAGTATACATGAGTAAACATAAGAACTAAAATATATGTATTTATGTATTGTAATAATTATAATATCTTATAAAGTAATTCTGCTAGAACAAATGCCTTTGTTGTTAAAATTTAAAGACAATAACATTCTTGGTCGATAGAGAACTGGCATGAAGGTTTGGGGGGTGGTCGGGACTTTGAAAAATTATGGGAAGGGGGGACGAATTCTTATATGTTAAGGGTATCGATAAAAACCATTAGACAACTAAAATATTTGGTTCAAACTTAGTTTACTTCAAGTAAATTTAATCACTTAAATATCATTGATAGTAAATATTTTTTTAATTTCTTTTACAATATTAATGAATTTCATAATTTAATCTTTCTTTTCTTGCAGACAAGATCCAAAAGGAATGTTAATAATCAACCTTTGCTGAAACCCAATCACTATGGAGGATCAAAGTCATTTATGCACTTTAGTTATGAACTTATAACTGTATAATAATTTTCCTTCTTTATACAATATAGGCTCAAGTAATAATTATTATGTAATTTTCTTCTATTTTTAAGGGATAAGGGTTAAAACAAGTTAATTGTATTGAACTGTACAAGGAAACACATTGGAGTGAGAAAAATGGATAGATTGAGGTTGTTGAAGCAATATACATAAGTACGTACCTTGTAAAGCTTTAATTATAAATCGTATTAGTGTATATATTTGTTGTTTGGTAACTCTCTCACTATATATATATTTTATTAGAACAAAATGGTGCAGCGTCTTAATGAGATAAAAGAATTAAGCATTCTCAAATAGCATGATGGATTATTGAAACTTACTACCAGATGACATAGAGATATCTGACTAGTTTGTGATGAAGTTCTAAGAAAGAAGTCTGGATACATACCAAGACTTGGACATGGACCTAAGCCTATACCAGCTTCATGTGATGATAGCTCTCGAAGGGCACCCAATGCTGAACTTAGAAAAGAGCTTTAATCTACTCAAGGTGAACTACTAGGTCCTCCTTGAAATCAACACAACAAGACATCAAAAGTCTTAAGGAGGACATGGAGGCTTATCAAAGAATGATAGTGCAAATATTTCAGAAGATAGCCCTACTAAAATTCATTCTCTGATGGGGGTGATGTCGCCATCTACCTCGCCATTTTAGTGTTAAAGTCAGTCTACTCATTTTTATCTTTAAGCATGTTGTGATGTAATATGATTCTTATATATACATAACAGTGGTGTATTTAATTTTAAAAGTATATATTTGTGGTGCAATTTGTGGTATTATGTTCTAACATAAAAGGGAAACAATTATCCCTAGACATTTGAGATCACGCTAATAAGTATAGTTTATTCTCTTAAATAGATTGTCTTTTACTATGATTTATAGCAAATTTTATATGTATACATGATGTTATGATTTTTTTCTCAGGTTCATGGGTCAATGAAGGGGCTTGGAATGAGGAACGTGATTCTTTTTTTATGTGTTTTAGATCAAATTTCACGTTTAAGTATTTAAAAACTAAATACAATAATACCCATGGTATCGAATTTGTTGATATTTGAATTGCTATTTTTATTATAATTAATTTAGGTTGGAATTTTTTTGTGTGATCATATGGTTTTATAAATGACTAAAGAGCATATAATATTAGCTAATTATTTTATAAAGAAATAGCAGTGAGATTCAACAATGTGTCGCAAATTATTCTCCAAACTAGTGACGAAAATGTTAATTTACGGTATAATTAGTTGTGCAAAAAAAAAATTTGTAGCTAATATTTTTTGTATTATTTTATAATTTTATAAGTTAGCAACAAAATAATTAACATTCACTGCTAACTTATCTATAAAATAAAAATATTAGCGAAAATATAATATGATTCCATTGCCAATTTAGCCGCAAAATATAGTTTTTTAGCTATAGTTTTATTAATTAGCGAAAAAATATTATTTTTTTGCCGCAAACTTAGCTGCGTAATACAGTTTTCGCAGCTAATATACTTTTAATATTATATTATAAATTTATTAACTAGAGATAGATTATTAAATTTTTGCCGCAAACTTAGACATAAAGTAAAGTATTTGTAGCTAATATATTTGTAATATTATTTATAAATTTGTTAATTAGCCATAAAATATTAAACTTTTGCTGAAAACTTGGCTGCAGAATAAAATTGTTTGTAGCTAATAGTTTTTTATTTATATTTATTAGTTAATTAATTAGCCACATTTTTTTCTTGCTAACCTTTGCGGTGATGTACAAAAGTCCGTCGCAAACTAAAATAGCGACGACCTAGGTGACGAAGAAATTTTGTCGCTAAATCGTTTTAGCAGTGAAATATAGCTAGTTAACGATAATTTTTTTCACCGCTAAAAACATGTTTTCTTGTAGTCATATATATAATTTATTTCTAAGTTTTTTCATTTTTTTTTTATACTTTGACTAATAAAAAGAGGCACTAACTTTTAAAATATTTTGATTCTTTTTTAAGAGGATTTATTTATTTATTTATTGTAGCGCGGGAAGTATATTACAATAATATATATTTTTGAGCTTGCCTATAGACTAGACCACTTATTAATTGGATACCCTACAAGTTCAACTATACAACAAATGACTTATTCTCTTTGCACCCTCAATCGTATTCTAATTTTCTTGAGTGAACTAATTGTAAGTTTGTCTATGAAAAAAATGATTTACAAAGCAATATTTTTATTTTTATTTTGAAGCAATTATAAGAAAAAAATGAAAGATGTATACTTTTTTTAGGTGTAATAATCCTTCGATGTGCTCCTCCTATATGTATAATGCATGAATTCTATTGCAATGAGAGACAACACATAACCTGTTCCAAACACTAAAATTGTCCATAACTGACAACATGGAGGATTGGAATGGTTTTCAATTTTATTTTTTCTCTGTATAGTTTCTATATATGGGAGTTTTTCGTCTTTACTTAATAAGTTGTATTAAAAGAGTCGCGTTTTATTTGGAGTCCGTCCAAAAGGCTCATTTATATTTGAAATTTTAGACTTCAATTTGCTATGTTCTTGGACCTTTCACCCGAGATAAGTGACCTAGTTGAGTTTAAATATTTTGGTACATGATTTGCAATAAAAAGTGTGATTTGCTAGTTTTACTATGTTTAGATATACTAGTATGTTACTTCTTCTATTTTCTATTTTATTTTATAAATTGGCATGAGTTTTGCAGCTAATTTGAAGAGGTTTAGGGCCAACTAGTTTTTGGAATGAAAAGGGTGATGAATTGCTTCTCTTAGTCCCGTGCTTCATTTGTTTAATGTTTGTTCGATCATGATAATTAGAATATAGAGATGTCCGATGATCACTTCATATTTTACGTGATTTTTAGGCACATATTCATAGCTGATATGATGCATTATTGTGTAAACTAGTACTTCTTAACCCACGTTTTCATATGTTTGGCGAATTTTATTTATTAGACGGTTTTGTAGTGGTTTCACCGGAAATAAGTGACCTAGTTGAGTTTAAGTATCTTGGTATGTGATTTTCAAGCGAAAGTGCTTGTTTTAGTATGTCCAAATATAGTAGTATGTTACTTCTACTGTTTTTTATTTTATAAATTGGCATGAGTTTTGCGGCTAAATTGAAGAGGTATAGAACCAACTAGTTTTTGGTATGAAAAGGGTGATGAATTGCTTCTCTTCTTAGTCCCCTGCTTCATTTGTTTAATGTTTGTTCGACCATGATAGTTGAAATATAGAGATGTTCGATGATCACTCCATATTTTACGTGATTTTTAGGCACATATTAATAGCTAAAATAGTGCATTATTGCATAAATTAGTACTTCTTAACCCACATTTTCATATGTTTGGCGAATTTCACTAGTTTGTCGATTTTTGTAGTGTTTTAATACAAAACAACGTATTTTGGAGTTAATGATGAAATTACAAGTTCGAACGGATAGATTAAGACTTGGAATGAAGGAAATGAACAATTGAGCCCAAAATAGCCTTAGGGTAGACCCAAGATGGAGTATAGAAACACAAAAGACGAAGTAATAAGAGAAGAAAACTAAACGCTACATAGTCAACCAAGCAACCTATGCTTATTCGATCGTGCATCTTGCGTCGACTTGGAAAACATGGTTAGACGGCAAGCATTTTCTCGACTGAGCAGCCTTGCTCTATTCGGTCCAGCAAAACGACGAGTTTTTTTGGAAGATGCAATTTTATGGGATATATCCGATTAAAGTCCGATTTGAACATATTGTTGTTTCAGAAGCATCGGAAACATTATTAGAGATCAGAAAAGTAGGAGCATAGTTGAGAATTAGTTTTACTATTTTTTGCAGTTTAGTTTAGAGTGGTTTCTAAGGAGCCGGAGAGGACCTCTAAGATTCTTCCTCCGGAGTTCATCGGTGATCGTAGTATTCTTACTTTAGTTTTCATTTCAATTTTTGGTTTATTGTTACGCAACGATTTTATTTACAATATTTTTTTTTTCGCTTATATTATTATGGAGTAGTTGTTTTATTACTTAGGATCAGAAAATAGGTTTTAATTATGAATGTGAATGGTATCATGCATGCTATAATTATATGTGTTATTCTATGAGTTGAGTTTGCATTGCTATTAGGATAAATTGATCACCTAAACCTAGCACTCTAGAATCACATACCCAAGATTGTTCCAGAAGGTGAGGGTGTTGATGGGCAAGCAACACCAGGAATAAATATATACCAAGATTGTTTCGAAAGGTGAGGGTATTTCCTACGCACTTTTAGGAGTTATAGGCACTTCATCTGGGATGGTTGTCTGTTGACTATAATCCATACCTTAGGCACGTAGGAAGGAGGTTTAAGAATGCATATTCGCGAAGCCCTATAAAGAAATAGACATATTAATTATAGTTATACCTTTACATTGGCATGTGCAAGTGCCTATGATTGCATGATAATTAATTATGAAATTTATAATCTTAAGATAACCTTTAATATTTGATAATCTTCGTGAATAGTTAATTGTTGATTTACATTGACATTTTAGTGATTTTTTTTCATTTTCTTGCTATTTTCATGGGCTTTAGATATTTAGTAAGTAGGGTAAGTGATGTAGATGAAGTTGCTTTGATGTTCTTGGCAAAACATGACCCCCCTGTGCTTGATAAAATAAAGTTTCGTTTGTTTTGGTTTATAAAATTTTCATTAGCTTTATTTTTCTTTATCCCACATTTTCAATGCTTTGTGGTGTGCTAGAATCTCCTAGTATAAATAGGTGTATTTTGTCCCACATAGCTCTATGTTTTGTGCTATGCTATATATCTATTAGTATAAATAGGTATGCTTTGTAATTCTATTAGCCATTGAAGTATTATTGAATTAAAGTTTGGGTTTATTCCCTTCTTATTAGCATTATTTTTGGTATACGTAGCATCAACAGAATACGCTTGTTAGTTTTTCTTTGTGTTTCTTTGTCTAGGTACACGCTCGCTGCATCAGTAACAATCAAACCAATCATCTATTAGATCCACCTAGATATTTAAGTACTAGGAACACTTTAGTACTTTGATTAGGTTCATCTTCACTTGTCTCTGTGGGATATGACATTGTTTGCCACTAGATGCTACTACACCATTACACTTGCGGTTTAGCTGGTAGAAAATAGAGCGATCATTCGACACTGCTCGAGTGTACAAAATCGTCCAACACCATTTTGAACAATCTTACCCTTGTTCGACCAACATCAGCGACCTAAGGGGCATAGAAGGGGGGGAGGGGACATGAAAACGTAAACAATTAAATGCAATTATATATAACTAAATTTCATTATATTTTTATTGATATATATAAATATATATATCAATTATCAAATATTTTTAAAATACATCATTGCTACCTGGTGATATCGTAGTGAACACTCGGTGGAAAGCAAACTCTTTGAAGATAACATGAAGATGTGAAATGGCATAAACATGTAACTGTATGAAACAAGAGATCAACTTAAGGTCACCAAATTTAAGTTGCATTTATCTTGCACATTTTTCAAGAAGAAATCCACAATTCGTCTTTTGACACGTCGTTCATTTGACATTGAATGAAGATGTTTGGAAACGTTTGCACAGGGTTGTCTTGCGTGTCTTAACCATCTTAGTAGAATCTTGGAATAGGTTAATATTATATGACACCGTAAACCACACATTCAATAGTATCCCCACTAATAAGAAATAAAGTAGCAAAAAAAGGACACGTTACAGGATATGTAGGAAATGATTAACCAAGTAAAATACACGAGAGTTTCGATAACGAGGGTCATTCTGCAGTATGCGATTATAACCAGAAAAATGATATATCCTCAGACATGAAGAATAAAAGACATCGTATTGCATTATGATAACAACAAGTTGACCAATTTTTTCTCAAATTAGTAATTTTAGTTCGTGTGTGCAAATGTCTTGTGTATAGGATACAAACAATTTCCACAAACACTATCTTGTTGTTTACTTGATTGCAGGGGCATAGCTAACAAAAACTCATCTAAGTAACTAGAAAACAGACCGAGAAATTCACCCTCAAAGACATACAAAATATCTACTATCACAATGGTGAGGATTCAGACTATGAAGAAACAAAAATCATGGATATAGGGTAACACCTTGAGCATCATGTCGCAATAGTGAACCACGCCACATTAAAAATCCTAATATTCGTGGACAATGCGAGATTTCAAACAGTGTATTTGCTCTTCCATCTAGTATGAAAACAACGCTTGGCAAATCACTGTGTGAACATGCAGACAACCATACAAAACAAGACCTTAAAACTCTGATAAATGGAAGAAGCATATTGGGTATTGACTATCTACAATCGTTGCCAAACTCGGTGTATGGAGCAATCGACCGCTTTGTTCACGATGGAATCTTGATTTGACAAACCCTAAACTTCACGATTGGAAGGATATGTTGAGCCTAATACTTCCGTGAACAAATCCCTAGTGATGAGAGATGTGATAATCTTGGGAAGCTGAAACGTCACGAAGAAGAAAATGCGACATTCTATAGCCTAGGGTACTTCAGGGATATGATGTTAAGATGAGGGGTAATTTCGGAATCTCAATGTTGGTAATAAGCCCCTATCTCATCAACCGAACACCTTATAATAACCCAAACCATGTTGTTTGCAGTTGTGGGGCCCAAGCAAACATGTTATTCGTTTTCTCATTTCTCTCCAACCACCCTAATAAATGGGTCACTTAACAATCATCTCATGCCCAACCCACCAACCATACCCACCCTAATTAGTAAATATCATACACAACACAAAACCAAAGTCATAATAGCACATCAAGGTTTTAAAGTATTTATGTCACTTAAACGAGCCGATGTTGAGAATATTAACGACCTTCAACTATACACAGAGCTCAATAAAGGTGTAGTCCACTTCACAAGGGTCTTAACGAGCTATACAAATAGATGGCTTAGAAGACATAGTTAAGGTCATTCGTAAGACATGTCCTATCCCACCACATGTCCATCTCAGATTGGCTACACCTAGCATTGGTTAAACGTCATACTCTTGACGCGACCTCCATTGTGGCCCTGGTAAGAAACAATGGCAACACTAGGCGGTAAGTTTTTGCATGGGCGGTCATGTGACTCACGTCCACTGGATAATCTCTCTTTTTCTTCTCCAAGATAAATATATTTTAAAAGAAAGAAATATGGGTGGTTTAAGTTTCTAGTGAGAAAGTCATAGTAATACTATAGTAGTATGAGACGTATGTAGAATGTTAGGGAAGAAAACCTAAAAAAGACCATAAAAAGTTTTTTATAACAAAGGATGTTTTGAACTTTGGGTATTAAGAAAATATGGGGATGTGCAAGTTTAAATTTAACATGAAATCTTAGTTAGTGTGTCTAGGGATCAAATAGCACCAGACCCCTCTTGATCAGGATATTTACTAAAAATAAAATTAAAAAATATTAACAATTACGGGTAGGCCCTTGATTAACCAATATTGGATAAAATTAAAAGCGCAAACTGCATTCTTCCTCGCCATAAAAACCCCACTGCTCCTGCTACTCTCTTCAACACACACAAAAAAAAAAAAAAAAAATACAAATACAAATACTTATCTTCAATAACAACATTAGAAGTTCCACTTCCAAAATCCTCTACCCCAAATAAAATAATTCTGGACCACCATTTGTTGTATATCAGAAACAATCGGCAGCGTGGTATAATATACCAAGCAAATGTCAAAGAAAGGAGGAGCTGCCCTACAAAAAGATGTCCCATGGAGAGCCTCCTCTGCTGCAAAACCTATTCCCAAGATTCATTACTCTCCCCTTCTTCGTATCCCCCAGACTCCTTATTCTAATTACGCCCTCTCTGTTATGAAGGTTAGTTGCTGGATAATTCATCTCTTATTTATTTCGTCGCATGTTATTTATGGTCTTTTGATGGTGTACATGGATGATTCATGTCTTATCCATGTGCGTTTCTTGTTGTCCTGATGCTTTTTTAATTTGTGGTCTGTTAGGGGTGGTATTTCAGTCTAAAGATAGTCTTGGTATAAATTCATGTGTGAGAATTAGAACCAAATATTTAATTGTGTGCAGTAATGCAATCCATATGTGTATCTCCTATATAGATTTCTAATGCTTTCATAGTTTCCCACTTGAGAGTAGCCATCATGGGATTTTAATCAAATTGATAAGACTTGTGGAATTTTACTCCAAGTCAAAATGCTGATTAGGTTGGACAGCCTTTTCTTATTATCTATGATTTGCTAAATATTTTTGGAGTTGTGATAGTTTTGAAACTACTGTATTATCTCTTGGGGTTGAACTCCTTGTGGTTTTGGATGGTGATTATTCAGCATGAAGATCCGATTGGGAATCGCTTAGGGAAAGAGGCTGTGGTTGAACCCGCAGGGCCAGAATGCATTGTGCCTGGACAAACTACACCAATCAAATTATTGGGTCTTAAGGTGCCTCCTTGCTGCTGTGTGCATTTCGTGTTTCAATTTAGTGCATTTTCCTTTTGTTCTTGTCTCTCATATATATATATATATAAACATCTTATTGTTCATATATCATGCATAAGGATGATCTAAATGTGGATGAGATAGCAATGGATCAAAGAAAGATAGTAACAACTTTACAAAGAGTTTGGGGGTGCTTGTTAGAGTGGGTTGGGGGGAGGAATGTGGGAAAGGACCCAGAAGTGGTTGCTTGGTATAGGGGATTGTACCTCTACAAAGCTTTCATATCCCCCTTTTGGGAATGGAAGTTGTTCCTGTATCAATTCCGTGCTACAATCATTTGAATTTCCATTTTCATTCTCATGTCCCGTTTAACAACCAAGCGCCTCCTTACTCCTTGTATATATTGTGTTAACATCTTTTAGTCTACTTTTATTTGGTGCAACACGAGTATTGATGCAATGATACTGAAATGTCTTGGTATTATCAGTATGATATTGTGATGTAGGTGTGATGTGAGTGAATATCTTCTTGTGAATTGAACGTTCATCTTGTTAAATAATTTAGCAGTAACCGTGGGCGCATGTCTGCTTTATAATTAGTGAGTATAAAATATAGGGAGTCAGACATAGATGAAAATACGTATGGATGATATGGCAACAATATGTCTCTCATTATATTTCTAGCTTAGGAAATTCTATATCCTGTTAGAACAAGAGTAACTAAGTGCTTGAAATGGTAAATATTCCTATCTCAATTTTCCTTGTGAACCGCAAGGCTTTCCTTGGAGTGAAGATATTTAAAGGAATAGAAAAATAAAGTTATTCTACCCCGTCGATTACAAATATAGTAATTTGTTCAATTGGGTGGTGGATCTGCTCTTTGCAGAAAAAGCCTTAGGGTGACTTGGATAGCTGAATTTGTCTAGGAAATCCTGGTTCAGGAAAACAATTGTAGATTTTTTTCCTATTTACCTTTATTTGCTGTAATTTCTACTACATGTGAAACATTCTTTGTCCAGTGAGATCTATGTCCTAGTGCAACTGTGCAAAGTTACGTCATTGATTTTGGTGAAGCATATGAAGTAGTGTATCACTTGCTTTAACAGAACAGAGGAAATAATCTTGCACCATTTATTTTGTAACTATAATAGATTGAGATTTAGTATTTTGATAGCATGTTTGATATATGGTTTTGGTAATATGGTTGTTGATAGGTTACTTACTCTTTGCTTTTAATTTTATTCCCTTGAAGAAGGGATGTATATTCTAGAATTCAGCAGTTTATACAGATCTAATTTTTGTTTCGAATATTTTGAGATTTCCAATTGTAAAGCTCTTAGGTCCATCTGGGATTCAGCCCACTCCACACAATCCATGGGGCTCCGTTTGTTATCTAGATGACTTCAACGAAGTTTCGACATCTCAATTGTCCTTTTTGTCAATTTTCTGCAGGTATGGCCCATTGAAGTGGACTTGAAGTTTATGGAACCAGTTGGGAGGGAACTCAAATCAATTGGCAGGGTAAGTTCCATTTCTCTGTTGGTTTTATTATATGAAAAAGATATAAAATGTTTGGTTCATTATTTATTTTGTGTGACTGGAGAAAAACGTATGCTGTCAAAATTTCTGGTTATGAACTTATGTGATAGCTCCACATGCCAATAATTTGCTTATCAGAATTTCCATATCTCCTATTTAATACTTTTTTTTAATAAATTGTGGTGGCAGTTCATGGATTCAGCAGTAGATCTTATGAACAAGTCATTTATTGACCGGTAGCGCAATTCCACTATTGCTGGAGTCTGCTGCGTAGAGTTTCTTCTCGTATTTCCTACCTTGGAACATCTGAAGAACGCTTGGTAAGTAGACTAGGAAGAGTCCCCCCCTCCCCCCTGTCTTGCGTATTTTGGTATGTCCCATTTTTCCTACACAAATTTGTGTTGTAACAATCTGAAAGTCTGTACATTGAAGAGTGCAGTCAAACTGCGATCATGTTGAGAGGATACGGTTGAATCCTTGACCTCATAATTCACTTTTTTCTTTTGGTCATTCTATCTAGTTTCTGATTATGTTATTCAATTATATTAAGGTTCTGTTAGGCTGTTTGACAGAACCTTCAAATATTTATTATGTACTATTATTTTAGAATTATTAGTTGAGAGTATGCATCAGCATGAATTGCACATGCTTAAACGAAGATGTGCCTCGACCGGAAAGTGTTTTAGGTGAACTCTTAATTAATCAGTTTGAATTTTTATTGCTTGGGTTGTAAATAAATGATCTTCCTAATCGATTAGCAATTGTGGAGGCATGAGTTCATGATTTGTGTTTCACGGGGTCAGGATTCAAGATTCATGGTGTGGACACAAAAAATTGGAATAGGTAGGATTTAAGGTAATTACATTGTTTCCACACTTATAGGGTGAACATTTGCTGTTACAGTGTGGTAAGTGGAAGATTCGCCTAGCAGAATCGCTAGGATCAAAACAGAGAAATCAAATTCTTGGGATACATGTAGCGTTCATGAAACATAATCCCCTTTCCCTTATACATTTTTAAATTATTGAAAAATATTTTTATTTTATCATGACATGTTTAGTTCACTGTTTCACATTTCTCATATATCATACTTTATGAATATAACGTTGTACTTTGTAAGTATTTTAAATTTATACAATATCCATTTGAATTAGTATATATCACTAAATTAGGAATAAAACATGTTATTCAATGTTAAATACCAATTTATGTATTCTTTATATTAGAATCCAACTTAGGTTTAATTGAAAGTTATCATAATTCAATTACCTCATACAGGGAAATCGCCATTTAAATATTTTGTGAATGACAATATGTCATTTGTATTTAAATTTTAAAATACAAAATAAAAAACGTATAAAACTTTCAGTTAATTGAAAAGTTTATATAGCTTTAAAACTAATGTAAAGAATATCTACGTATAAGAATATTACTAATTTGAGAGTCTAACTTCCGCGCAACCGTTGTACCCGTGCAATTCTTCTTTTTCCACCGTTAGATTTATTTCATTTCGATCAGAATGTTCATTTAATTCAAATAATTTAAAAAAGAAAAATGGTTGAAATGTCAAATCATTCTCTCTTCTTTCCCATAAGTTATTACTAGTTCCCAAAAAATCTTTATGAAAACTAAGTTCAACACTCTATCTCCCTCTATTTTGAAAATAATCCTCCATTAGTCAAGCTTTTCAAATAAAATTTTCTCTTTACTTCTGCGCAACATATTGCAGTTTTACACCAATCCGTCTTCACCCCCTCAAATAAACGTACCATGTTGAACAAGAGCAAGACTTCCTCCAACAGCGCCACCATCGACGCAGTCCACCTCCGTCGGAACATCCCCTTTTTCAGAGGTCCTCGATTTGAATTATTAAAAAACAATAATGGGGCGGATTCAAACTATTAAAAAACAATAAGGGATCCCAGTACAACACTTAAAACACTTAAAATGATAAAAATACTCTACGATTGCACAAGTGCAACGATTGCATAGAAGAATTACCCCTAATTTAATCTTTATTTTGTTTTGTACAATTTACTACTTATATTTTAATAAGTTCGTATTTTGTTTATCACTGTAATTTTGACCCTTTCTTGTCTAATTTTATAAAAAAAGTTCAAAATGTATAATATAACACGAAGAGTTATTCCCGTCTTGTATCTTACTAATTACTAGTACCGAAAAACATGTATTAGTATAAGTGTTAATTTGACACGCATTAGTTCCACTTTTGAGTGAAATGTGATTGTTATATCGAATTAATATTTTTTTTTTATATTCAGAGTTAAATTTTTAGGTCAAAATATTAAATCATGGATTTCTTTTCGATTTTATTACCATCTATTTTGATATTAAAACAACTAGTATCGCTCCCGTGCGATGCACGGAAATTTATTTAAAAAATAATTATTTTATTAAATTAAATATAACATTATCTAATATAAAAAAAATAGAATTATTATATTATACTAAATGAATATTTAAATAATCATTTTATCTTTTTTACGATCACCTGAACTTTGTGGTTTCCCATCTTTGCAATCTTTGGTAGCAATTTTCGGAGAGAAAAGAAACTATTTAAAAATAAGAAAAATGTTTAGAAAGTACAATATTTATTTCTAAATTCTAAAAAATTATTTAAAATATCATAATGTTAGAAATTATTTTAATAAAAAAATCAAGTTTCATAAAAAAGATCGAATAATTTTGATATTATTTCAAATATTTTTAAAAGGATTTATTTTTTCAAAAAAATAATTGAAAAGATACTTATATCATTAAATTAGACTTTTCATAGATACTTTCACATGTTTTAAACGAAATTTTAGAAATTTTAAAATAATTTTTCAACGTAACTTTCAAATACTTTAAATAAAATTTTAGAGTTTAAAAGATAATTTTCAGAAATTTATAATAATTTTATGATTAAAAAAAAAAGTAATAAATGTTTATTTTTCTTGCTTAAAATTATTTGATGTGAACTTTTTTATAAAAAAAGACTCAAATTTTTAATATATTTTGTTTAAGTTAATTTTCTGGTATTTTAAATGGAGTTTAGAATTTAAAAAATATTTTTTAGATTTTTTAACAATTTATGTTATTTAAATATTTTCTATATTCTTTTATTTTTCGCACTTAAATTGCTGGGAGAGGTTGCAAGCGTGAAAAACGTGTATTTCAGGTTGTGATCGAAAAACAAAAAGGAAACTGAAAAACGCGCATACTACATGTTGCAAAATAATATAAACCCAAAAAATATAAATAATGTAAATATCAATTTCTCCCAAGTGATATATGGATTTAATATAACTTACATTTTATAAATATAATATTTTATAAATTTACATTAAGATAAATTATTAAATGTAAAAAATAAATTATATCTACTTTTAAGAATGAATATCTCCTAATATTGAAACTCAAATATATATTTTTTGTGTGTGTGTGTGTGTGTGTATCCACCTTAACCTATGCGAACACCGTAATAGCTTAATTGAAAATGAATATTAAAACAAACACAAATACATAAGTATCACACGACACATCAAAATATATCAAATAAAATAAATTGAATTGTATTATAAGAAAATTAGTGTTTTCTTTTATTTTTTTCAATTTTTTTAAATATTTTGATTTATCCAAATAATTTTTTAAATTTTAACTATAACTATTTACTTTATTTTAAGAAAATTAATTTCCAAGTTTTAATATTTTACATGGTGGTTTAATATACTCAAATACTTTTTAGATTTTAAATAAATCTTGATATAATAAAATAAAATTCAATGATTATTCTATAGTTGGACTAACAAAATAAAGCATATGAATTTTTCAATATATCTAAGTAATATATGTATATGTTGAAATTTATTTAAATATACAATTTATATATATATATGCCTGTATATTTTGCTTGGTTGCAGAATATGGAAAAATGCGACAAAGTATTGTTTACATTGAAAACTCTAAAAAACCTAGTTAGCTCAAGCATGTTAATTTTATTTTTTAAATAGAAATATAGATTGTAACACATATAAAATCTCATAGTTTAGATTGCAAAGAGTAATTATTATTTATAAAGAAATAATATTAATAAATAGAAAATATGAATATGTAATAAAAAATAATTTCAAGATTAATTATCATATATAAATATATGTGAAAGTCGTAGTCCCATGATTAATTATAACAAATTAATATTTGTAAATACAATAATTTAATTAGTCAATTATTAAATTATACATTAAATTTTACTTTTAATTTAATAAAGTATATATTCATTTATTAATGAAGGTAATACTTAATATTGTATTAATTTGAAGAAAAAAAATATAATTAATGTCTTAAAAGAAATTGATAGGGATAACCCGGTCACTTCGGGTCGGGTTAATACCTATGTTCTAAAAGTCGCTAGGCGCTAGTTAGGCGGTGGACTGGGGCCTAGCGACTAATCGGGGTCTGGGCGGGACTAATCGGGACATAGACGTAGTTAGGCGGGGAGGAATCGGAAAATAAACGTAGGCGGTCAATGAGAGCCTAGCGCCTAGACGGAGATTAATCGGAGCTAATCGGGGATTTTTAGAACAGAGCTTGAGCCCACTAACCGGCCCAGCACGCGTAGGCCCAGCAAGCACGTGAAGGCCCAGCACGCGTAGGCCCAGCAGGCCCAGGAACACGCGTTGGCCCAACAGGTGGTTTGTTCCGCGAATCAAGGCTCGGGATTCGTTCCCAACTGCCATGCAGCGGTAAATAGGCGTGAGAATAGGGAGTTTGTTAGGGTTTAGGAAAGTTAAGTATAAATACGTGAAAAGAACTCTGCACTAGGGTTCGCACTCTGTACTGTGAATTGCTACCTGTAAACTCAAAGTTTTAGTGAAAGAAACACCTCGGCAAGAGTGATTTTCTGCCCGTGGACGTAGATCTCCGGATCGAACCACGTAAATCCTGTGTGTTTTTATATTTCTTGGATTGATTTAGGCTGAATTGATTGGATACCGGATTGCGCTTTATCAATTGGCGCCGTCTGTGGGAAAGTAAAACAATTTTTTACGTTCATAGCGTGTTCCAGAATCATGGTGACAACTCGTTTGAATCAATCTCGCCACGGTGATCAATCCAACCAGGATCCACCCGTGGATCAAGTTTTGCCGCCGAGGCAATTGCCGGCAAGGAGTACGTCTCATCATCAGGGCAATCAAAACCCGGTTGCGAATCCAGACAATCAGAATTTACCTCCACCCCATCAAGACATGCAAAACCCTAACATTGTTGCTGCCCAACCACCGGTTAACTTTCAAATTACTCCAGAATTGCTCCAAGTTTTCTTACAAGAACATGCACATGTTCTTCAAGATTGGGCAGCTAATCGCCTACATCCCGCGGGACCCGCCGCGGGGCCCACCGGACATGATGCTAATCCCGCGGTGCCTCCACCTCATCAGCACTCGCGTGATCAACAAGACCCGGGGCATCGCGGGCGTCAGGATCGACGACGGGAACGACCTGGTTCCTCCGAGGACCATGGGAGTTCTAACGAATCACGACCGCGCAACGATGAACCCACTGATATGGATCGCCGCCGTCCACTAAACGCTACTAAGAGAGTTCGCTACGCCAATCCTCATGCTCTAGATCTTCAAGAGTATGAGCGAGTTCAACGCAATGTTGAACTGGACAGAATTCTGAGCCTTGATGCCAATGGAGATATCATCACACCGTTCTCCCAAGAAATCATGGCCACCACCCTTCCCGAAGGGTTCAAACGGCCGGCCATACCACCTTACGATGGTACCGGAGATCCGGCCAATTTTCTTGGAGCTTTCCGGCACAACATGCTTAGCCGTGATAACACTACATCCCTACTGTAAGATTTTCCCCGAGTACTTACAGGATGAAGCTCGGGTTTGGTTTGATTCTCTCCCGCGCAACAGCGTATCCTCTTTCAGAGAACTCGCCGAGTACTTTTGGGCGCGGTTCGAAGCACGGGCGAAGCCCATGGCCACCCTGGCCGATGTCATGAATATGGAACAGCGGGACGGTGAAACCGTTACCCAATTTCTTGACCGCTTTACAGCGGTAAGCCTCAAGGTGGGAAATTGCCCCGAAGACGTAGTCATCAACGTATTCATGAATGGACTCCGTCCCGGGGCACTTTACAGCGAGTTGGTTCGAAACACACCGGTCACAACTCGAGCACTGTTCCACACGGTGTGCAAATTTGCTAAGGCCGAGGAGCAGACTCGCCGGAAACGTGAAAAACACGCTAGCAAGCGGCAGTCCGACAAAGCACAAACCGGGCCTAGTACGCGACCTAGTGCATTTTCCCGCCTGACGCAGGGGCGTTCAGAATCCCGAGGCGATATTCCACAATTGACTCCGTTGACAAAGTCACGAGCTGAAATCCTTTCTATCCACAAGAACGACCTACGACCTTGTCCGCGGATGACTGCTCCGCCTGAAAAAAGGAATCGTGGGAAGTGGTGTGCGTACCACCGAGATCATGGGCACGAGACAGAAGAGTGCCGAGAACTCAGTAAGGAAATCGAGGAGTGCCTGAGGAAAGGTTTCTTGCGCCAATACATTGCGCGGACCGATGACAAGCCTCGGACAGGTCAGAATGGGGGGTCGTCCCATAATCGTGGAGGTTATCATGACCGCGGTACACAACAAAATCGACCGCCGTGGTAGAATAATCGGCCGGGGCCTAGTAATTACGCACGGCAAGATTCTGGCAATCGCCAACAACCACGTCTTCCGCTACCACCTCCTCCTCCGGGAGGACCCGGAGACAACGCACCCCCTCACGTGATAAACGTGATATATGGAGCCCTACCTACCGGGGCTTCGCGACATGCCTTAAAGGCAGAGGCTCGACGTCCTCCTCCCGAGGAGCCACGTCATAAACGCCTCCATCAATCCGAGACTGTCAGCTTCACGGATAGGGACCCGGTTCCGGAGATAACACCTCATACTGACGCTATTGTCATCGACATGACTGTAGCCAACATAACAATAAGGCGGGTTTTCGTGGATAATGGGGCCGCGGTGAGTGTTATATTTGCCGACTGTTTCCAAAGGATGGGGATTCCTCGGGAACAACTTCGGCCGGCCCCCGGGCCACTGCAGACTTTCACTCAGGGTGAAGTCCAGCCAGAAGGTGTCATCACTCTCCCGGCATCTTTGGGGACTTATCCGGCAATAAAAACCATTTTCGTGGATTTTTATGTGGTGAATTCCCCATCACCGTACAACATGATCCTGGGCCGGGACTGGCTTACCCCGCTAAAGCCATATGTTCCACGTATCACCTCGCACTAAAGTTCCCCACTTCGCATGGCGAAGTGGCTATCCGCGGGAGTCAGCGGGTTTCAAAGGAGTGTATGTACGTGGCACTCAAAAAGACTGCTAAAGTTCCTCCTAAACAGCAGCTTCAGGTGGCATCGTCGGTTCTGGAATCTCGGGAATGTACTTCGTTGGGAGATGCCACCGCTCAAGTACCACTTGATCCGTCCAAGCCGGAGCAGACTGTAACCGTCGGAGCCGTGGATGTGCCATGGTTACATCAGGCTATAATTCAGACCTTGCGAGAATATTCCGATGTCTTCGCATGGTCTCCTCTAGATATGCCCGGGGTCTCTCCCGACATAATAACACACAAGCTGAACATTGATCCCAGCATAAAGCCTATCCAGCAGAAGCAAAGGAAATTCGCCCCGGAGCGAAATGACGCAATTCGAATCGAGGTGCAACAACTCTTGGATGCGGACATCCTGTTCGAAGTATATTACCCCTCCTGGCTATCGAATCCAGTAATGGTGGTTAAATCCAGTGGGGCATGGCGGATGTGCGTCGACTTCTCCGACCTCAACAAACATTGTCCGAAGGACTGTTATCCCCTACCTTCCATAGATCAAAAGGCCGACTGGGTATGAGGCACTTTGTTTCTTAGATCTGTACAAGGGATACCACCAGATCTTTATGGATCCACAAGATGCCATCAAGACAGCATTCATCACTGCTTTTGGGTGCTATGCTTTTAAGAAAATGCCCTTCGGGCTCAAGAACGCCGGAGCCACATACCAGCGTCTCATGGACCGGGTTTTCCACGGCCAGATTGGTCGCAACGTCGAGGTTTACGTCGATTACCTTGTTATAAAGAGTATCTCTCATTCTTCTTGTGTGCAAGATATTGCCGAAACGTTGCGCACCCTGCGTAGCTACAATTTGCGCCTTAATCCGGCAAAATGCACTTTTGGCGTCGGCTCCAGCAAGTTTCTGGGTTATATGGTTTCACAACACGGTTTGCAGGCCAACCCGGCCAAACTTCGGGATGTGCTAGAACTGCAGCCACCCAAGACATTCAGGGACGTTCAGCGCCTCACAGGTGGTTTGGCGGCCTTAAATCGATTCTTATCTAAGGCGGCGGAGCGCCAGCTCCCATTCTTCAAAGTCTTGAGACAGACGAAGTCCTTTGAGTGGACACCGGAGTGCACCGAGGCATTCGAGGCTTTGAAACGTCATATACAGCAGCTGCCTACTCTGTCAGTTCCTCTCCCCGGAGAGCCGCTTTACTTATATTTGGCTTCCACCGAGGAAGCTATTAGCACTGCACTCATACGCGAAGTCAATGGGGTTCAGCATCCCGTGTATTTCGCAAGTCGTGTTCTTCACGGGGCAGAGACACGATACTCCGTGTTAGAAAAAACTGCTTTGGCAATTGTTATGGCAGCTCGGCGTCTACGGCCATATTTCCAAGGGCGAGAAATACGGGTTCTGACCAATCATCCTATCCGCCAGATTCTTGTCAAACCCGAGGTGTCTGGGCGCCTCGCAAAGTGGGCCGTCGAGTTAGGCGAATATGATATTCAATATCTTCCCCGACGAGCAATCAAGGGTCAGGCACTCGCCGACTTTCTGGCTGAAACCCCGGGAGACAATCATGAGTCTCCGACAGACAGTGATACACATCACCCCGCTACCCACGTACCCTCACATAGGAAATGGCAGCTATATGTGGATGGAGCATCCACAACTTGAGGAAGTGGTGCCGGGGTGCTTCTCATCAACCCCGAGGAGGTTGAAGTTAAATACGTCATCCGATTCAAGTTTAAGGTGACTAATAATGAAGCGGAGTACGAGACAGTTCTCGCCGGGCTCCGGATCGCTCAATCTTTAGGTGTTCGTCATCTTGAGCTCTTCACGGACTCCGAGATCGTGTCCAAGCAAATTCAGGGGACTTATGTCGCCAAGGATGAAACAATGGTCAGGTATCGTGCTCTAACACTCAAGCTCATGTCAACTTTTGATGCAGTTATTATCCAAAAAATACCGCGTGCTCAAAATGCAAGAGCAGACGCACTCAGCAAGTTGGCCTCCGCGGTCCGAACTAATATATCTCTGGATATCATGGTCGAAGACCTATCTCATCCAGCAATTCATGAGGCCACAGTTTCGGTACTGACTGATAGTGATCCGAATTGGATGACTCCTATCATCCAATATCTCCGAGATGGAATCCTGCCCACTGACAAGCTACGAGCTCGGCAAGTTGTCCTCAAAGCCCCCAAATACTCCTTTCATGATGGAGTCTTATACCGGCGGTCATACCTACAACCGAGTCTCCGGTGTCTCGCTCCTGCCGAAGCTACCCAAGTTCTGCGGGAGGTTCACGAAGGGGCCTGTGCCAGCCATATCGGCTCCCGGACATTAGCCAAGAAAATTCTCCGCTGGGGATACTATTGGCCAACCCTGTTCAACGATGCTCACGACTTAGTGACCAAATGCAGCAAGTGCCAGCTGCACTCCCGTGTAAAGCATCTGCCACAGACCGAGCTCACTGGAATCCAGAGTGCGTGGCCGTTTATTCAGTGGGGTATCGACATTGTTGGCCCATTCCCCGTTGCTCCGGGAGGATTGAAGTTCCTGGTCGTTGCCGTAGACTACTTCACTAAGTGGGTCGAAGCCGAACCACTTACAGCCATTACTGGTCAGAATATCTTGAAATTTGTGTGGCGCAATATTGTTTGTCGCTTCCGCATGCCGAGCACTATTATCTCGGACAACGGTAAACAGTTTGCCAACGATCCATTTCGGTCATGGTGTGAAGAGCTCCACATCAAACAAATTTTCACTTCGGTTGCTCACCCTCAAGCCAACGGGCAGGTTGAAGTCACCAATCGGACATTGCTCACGGGAATAAAGAAGCGCCTGGATAATGCCAAGGGTCTCTGGGCTGAAAACCTTCCACAAGTCCTATGGGCTTATCGCACAACACCGCATACCTCTACCGGGGAGACTCCTTACAGCCTTACTTACGGTTCCGAAGCCGTTATCCCTGCTGAAATCAGTGTACCAAGCCCCCGCCTCCTCACATTGGTTCCAGAGGATAATGACGAGGCTCTCCGGGCAAATTTGGATGAGCTTGAAAATCGCCGTGACCAATCATTCATTCAACAGGCCAGGTGTAAACAACGAGCAGCCCAGTATCATAACCTCCGGGTCCGGGGTACTCAGTTCAATGTCGGGGACTTAGTTCTTCGGCTCAACTCAGCCAGCAAAGCTGCCCCCGAGGGGAAATTACATGCTTCTTGGGAAGGTCCCTACCGAGTCGTTGCCGCACACGATTCTGGATCCTATCAGCTAGAGCATCTCAACGGGACCCCGATTCCCCGAAGCTGGCACGTCACTAACTTGAGGCGCTTCTATCTGTGAAGGCCAAATCTCAAGTACCATCTTATCTTTAATTTCTTTTATAGTTGTTATCTCTCTTTGTACTTTTGAGTTTGCTCCGGCACTTATCATTGAATAAAAATTCTTTGCTTATACATCTTGCTGTGTTTTCCTTTATGTTACGGGGACGCCCTAACGCAATCATATTATCGTTATTAGTCTCCGGACAATTAAATCTCTTCCTTGGTCCATCCGAGGAGATTCGCATTTCGTCCCCGGACTTATATCACTTTCTCGCCTGTTTAACCGGAGAAGTGTTTACTCCCGCCTGATCCGTCCGGGGAGGTATTACTCCCGCCTGATCCGTCCGGGGAGATTGGATTTATCCATACTGTGTTCCCGAACACCCAATTTAAAGTAGTTAATAATTTTTCCTGTCGTGTTCCCGAACACCCGATTAAAATGGTTCGTAACCTGTTGCTCTCATTAAACCCGTTTGTACACACCGCAACAGTTTTATTATCTTCTGAATATTACAACATCAAGAAGTTTTTTACATAAGACTTCAAACAAAAAAAAACAAAACAAAACAACAAAAAGGAGAAAACCATTATCTACGGCCCCCGAGCCAATACTCAGCGCTCCGGCGTTGCGGCCTGCTCCTCGATCTTCGCTGTGTCCTCCGGGACCCTGAAGTTCTTCGGCCTCGGGTTCCGGCTCTGTCATCCCCGCGAGCTTCCCTACGCCGAGGACTTGCTCTGGGCGCTTGCCTAGGGACTTCGTCTCTAGTCCGCGCTCGGTTACTTGGTTGTGGCGCGGACCTCGGGGTTTGGGCCCACTGCTCAGGGTCCCACTCCTCCGGAGCCATCACTTCGATTTTCCTGGCCAGCTCCTCGACTACTTCTTCGGCGACCACGGCGGGTTCTTCTTCGATCATGGTCACTGGAGCTGGCTCTCGGATAACTATGCCTTTGCTCTTTCCGGAGGGTTTTTTCTTATCCTTCCGAGGAGCTTTCTGCGTACTTTGGTCCCGGCTTGAGCTCGCGATGAATTCTTCGGCAGAAGGCCTCCACCTGCCTCGGCCCTTCAGCCCTTCATACATACTGAGAAGCAACTCCAGAACTTCTCGTTTCCTTACGAGCTCCGATGACTCGATAGAGCTCCTTGACATCAATGCTGCGATGTCACCTTGGATCTCTACAACCCGTTCCTCCACTTCCTCAAAGGTCAGAAGACCGAACTCCGACAGTATCCGGTCATACTCCCTTTGATGAACGAGGACACGGCTCATCTCGGCAGCTGTAGACCGGTATTTCATCTCGAAGTCTTTAGCTCTCTCTTCGGCTTCAACTACTTTCCTCTCTGCCGAGGCCACCTGCTTCTCTAGCTTCGGCACTACGTGCATTTGCAGGTTGTTCTTTTCTCCGCGAAACCACTCAAGTGACCGCATGAGTTTCTGTATTGTTTCGTGTAGCTCCGCGGTATTCTAAACAGAAGAAGAGTCAACCAGATCGATCAATCTCAAGTATATCAAAGTTGGAGTTCAGTTCGACAACAGACATAAATTGATCATGCAAATAAAACGAGAAGTTCAAGAGCCTGAGAAACAGAAAATTATATTTCACAAAACAGAAGTACAATTGTTCCAAATTCGGTACATTGATTCGCATATATTCCTAAACTATACAATTTTAAATTTGCGGGGATCGACTGACCTCCCGCTCAGTTGCCTCAGTCTCTTCGGGCAACCCCTCTCGCCGGCCCTCGGACACTTCGGCTTCTCCTTCTTCAGTTGCTGCGACGGCTTCGACCGCAGCTGGGGCTTCGACCTCCATCCGTGGAGGGGGTTCTCTACTTCGGGGTGCGGTGACCAGCTCACCTCGGCAGAATGCCATAAATTCTGGATCCTGGTCCACCTCACAGTTAGCAACTTCCGCGGCCGTCAGAAGCTGTTTCTTCTCCCCGAGCGCCTTCACCAGGGGCCACTCCGGCAGATTTGTCAGAGCCGCATAGTAGGCCTTCTCCACTCCGGCCACTGCTTCAAAGTCATACCCGAACTCTGGACGATATACGTCCACGTTCGGGTAGACCTCCTTCACCTGCTCCAGCATCGCGGATCGAGTGGCCCGGTCCCCTATGGCCACGAACTCCGTCTGGAAGTCGAGGAATGTGCTAGTCTGGAATAATCTATCGGCGAAGGCCTTCAGCACCGCTCCCTGTCTCTCGACCACAGCAGCTTCCCGAGCTTCCATCTCTGCTCGCAGCCGTAGCACTTCACCCCGGAGGACGTTATTCTCCGCCTCCACCCCGCACAGACGCGCAACCTCAGTTTCGACCAAGGCAGCCCTCTAGCGTGCCTCGGTCATATCATGAGTCAGTCGGTCGTTGCGCGCCCGGAGTTCCCTGGCCACTTCGGCCAGCTCCTCCTTCCCCTCCTTCTCGCTCTTGCGGCCGAGGTCTAGGATACCTCGCGCCAAGCGCAGAAGTTCTTCAGCGTCTGCGCCCTCCAACCCCAGCAGACCCGGGGCCACTTGTTCAACCTGGACAATTACACAAAAAATGAGATTATGAGCAGCCTTCATAACACACACTTCGTGCACGTACGAATTACGAGTAGCGTTTCAAGTTTACCTGTGTGCTCTCCCCTACCCGGGGTCTTTTGGAGGACGCTAGCGGAGTCCCGGTAGGCTCCGGCCTCTTCTTCGTTCCGGGAGGTGACCCCGCCGGCATAACCCGTTCTTCCGACCCCGCTGACGGTCGCGCACTTGGTGGCATCTTCCCCCGGGGAGACACCTCCGCGGCTTTCCCCTTCTTTTTGGCCGCCGCCGACGCTGCGGGGCTTCCGGCAGGCTCCTTTCCGAAGCGTCCCACTGCATATAAAGGTTATGGTTAGTCCTGCGCAAAGCGACAGTTATAAACAGCAGGATAAAGAACTCCTACCCTCTTCGGCACCCGCATTGCCCGAATAATACGGGCTCAGTCCTGCCTCCTCCAATTCCTCCTCGGAACAGAGGGTTTTGAAAGTCCCCACTGTCCGGAATGTATGTATCACTTCGGCCCCCGGGCTCTCCACAGGAGCGGTATCAAGCACCTCATCACTCCTCCACTTCGGGAGAGCTACTTTATTCCTAATAAATATAAACCTCTCCTTCCACCCCTCTACCTTACTTGGGTTTTGAACCTTGAACCCACCTCGGGCTCGAGGACTGAAGGAGTACCACCCCTTGGACTTCCCGAAGTTTTTTAGTTGGAAGAAGAACCTAAAAAGCTCTACGGTCGGTTCTAATCCGGCGTTTTTACACACCACGGTGAATCCCACTACCTGCCTCACCACGTTCGGCGCTAATTGGCAGAGGGCAATGCCGTAGTATTTCAGCAATTGGATCACAATGTCCCACAAGGGCAGTCTCAGGCCTATTCTAAGGGGATCTATATATACACTAATAAACCCCTGCGGTGGGCAACATGCCCTATCCTCGGGGTTCGGTATTATATACTCTAGGTTGAAGGGAAGGTAAAATGACGGGAGTTCTCTCTCAATTTGCTCTCGCGACATCCGTAACGCTACGGAGGCCACCTCCAAACCCTCCTCCGCGCATGGATAGAAAGCAACCATCATAACGTTGCATTCCCGGCCGTCGGCCCTGTCTATAGTCCTAACCTCATTCCTCTCCGGAATGAGATATGATAGGGGGGAAACATCTAACGGGGTACTCGAAGTCCCTAATTCTTCAATAGAGGCAGAAGATGAGGCAGAAGGTGAAGAGGAAGACATACTTACTTTGGTTGAATTTGAGTGGGTTGATTTGAGAAGTTTTTTATCTGAGATGAATCACGAGTGCAGATTTCCTCTTTTTCCCGCTTTCTAAACTGGTAAATCGCAATGAAGAAGATGAAAAGTTACTGTGCAATTACTCCAATTATATACGCAAAAACCAACGGCTTCGATGCAGACTATTCAAATTCAGTGATGGAGATGTAAACGTGCTCTTCACGCGCTTTACAGTTCCCAAGGCGCGTGGGGAACAGGTTTCTTGGAAGTCGCAGAGCGTGTCACTTCACATCCCTCTCTCTCATGATGGCGCCGCCAATCACATCAACCTCACCCTTCGTCAGGAAGATTCAAACTACACTCCGGTGTACCCTCCACCTCGGTCATACTACCACACTCCGGTGCTCCCTTCATTTTGGCCAGACTACTCACTCCGGTGTACCCTCCACCTCGGCCAGGTTGTTATATACTTCCAACGCGTTTCTTGCTTCTGGGAAATTTGGTATCTCGATAAATGTCTTGTGCACTTCGGCCTAGCTCGACTCCGCGTCCGCAGACTGCTCCGCAGAGTCCCCGGGGACGCGGATAGACTTAGTCAACCATAAACACTTCGGCCCGCCAACGACCACGGCCCTTCTTGCTTACGGTTCCACCCCGGTGACAACCGAAGCTCCCTCCTCGCTTCGGCTGGGGGGGGGGGGCATCTGATAGGGATAACCCGGTCACTTCGGGTCGGGTTAATACCTGAGTCCACTGACCGGCCCAGCACGCGTAGGCCCAGCAAGCACGTGAAGGCCCAGCACGCGTAGGCCCAGCAGGCCCAGGAACACGCGTTGGCCCAACATGTGGTTTGTTCCGCGAATCAAGGCTCGGGATTCGTTCCCAACTGCCATGCAGCGGTAAATAGGCGTGAGAATAGGGAGTTTGTTAGGGTTTAGGAAAGTTAAGTATAAATACGTGAAAAGAACTCTGCACTAGGGTTCGCACTCTGTACTGTGAATTGCTACCTGTAAGTTTTAGTGAAAGAAACACCTCGGCAAGAGTGATTTTCTGCCCGTGGACGTAGATCTCCGGATCGAACCACGTAAATCCTGTGTGTTTTTATATTTCTTGGATTGATTTAGGCTGAATTGATTGGATACCGGATTGTGCTTTATCAGAAATTAAGAATGCATTAAAGATATATTTTAGGCGGGAAAAATTAATTTACAATAATAACCCTCATTTTACTTTTATATATATATAGATGATATAGTATAATCAACTATAATTTTTTTATGATATTTAGATTATAGTTATTAAATTCCTTTTAGATTTGCAGCGACTCAAATCAAACTATGTGTAAAAAATAATCATACATGTATGTTTATACGTGTGAAATCTGCTCTTGTTTGAATTGATCGAGATGAGTTGATACGGTTCTCGGTTTCATAATTTTCAAAACTGTAACCTGAAAAGACGAAGAGAGAAAAAAAAAATGAAATGCTCCATTTAGGAAAAAAGTTTGAACGGTTAGCGAATGTTTTGTGAGTATGTCTCTCATAACCCAACCTACTTACTGTTGGAAATTAAAGGGCTCTGGCTCGGCTCGGCTCGGCTTGAACTTATGAAGTCTGTGTAAATAGATTGGCGTGGTGCCCCTTGTATGAAAATTGCCTGAAGTGGATCGTTAAGACTGGAAAGTAGGAGAATATTTAGTAGTGTTGGAATGCTATTGATGTGTGTATCAAAATGAACCACTGTTTAGCCTCTAAAAACTGTTGTTGGATTTGGATGAACCCAACTACTTTGCTCCATAACTAGCTAGAGTATTAATATCCACCAAGACACCGTTAACTTCAATAGTTACAAAGTGATAGCCACTAAAAAGTGAACAAATTTGAAACTCAAGGAGGTTGAGGAAAAAAATTGTACAATTGGCTGGCGCAGCTCCCACCCCCAACCGACCCGACATTCGTGTATGTAGGTCGTATTAGTACACAAGTTCCTTGATCCAAGACCTAGATTGGCCCTTAGCTTGCACTCCTTGCGGGCGCACGCGAGAGATAGTTTTTATGCTAAACATTCTTACATCCCTTGAGAGCTCCCAGAAAGAAGCTGACCCAACTTAAATGAGATATGATAGCTTCTTTATGGTCTAACATTTTTGCCAATACATTATCTCCATTTTGCTTCAGGTTGTAATCTCTAATGAAAAAGATAGCTCCATGAGCAAAAGCTCCTGTCATGATGAATCCTGCGATATATTGGTGATGAGTGTATAATGCAGCTTGAGTAGTAAAGTCTTGTGCTATGAATGCATAAGCGGGTAAATAGTACATGTGTTGAGCTACCAAGGAGGTAATAATCCCTAAAGAGGCTAGAGCAAGGCTTAATTGAAAATAAAGTGAATTGTTGATTGTATTTATAAAGTAACTTATGCTCACGTCCCAACCGCCTTCCTGGAGGAATATGTGCATCTAAAATTTCTTTGATACTGTGTCCAACCCCGATATTCTACAACAAAAAAAAGGTCTTTTATGATACATTATTTGTGACCACAATTGTGATCACTAATAATAAGTTATTTGGGACCACTTATTGGCATAAAACTCTACAAATTATTTGAGACAATTTTAAGACTACTTTTAAAGACAACTAGTTGTTGTAAAAAATACTTGAGACGACTTTTGTTGTCTCATATATATTATTTGCGTCTCAGTTATTGAGACGACTAATTAGTGATGATATGTTGTCTCTAATAATAAAATTGTGACAAATATTCATTATTTGAGACCATTTTGTATTGTCTTAGAAGATGTAATTGAGTGAAATCATATGCATAAGCAAATTTTCTTCTAATTTTCCAATGTCAATAAACATCAAAAGCTTACTCATAAATCCTACTTAAGTTTTAATTTCTCATTCATCTAACGATTGATCCTCTTGATTCTCAGAGGAATACAACACCATCTTATACTTCCTCTTTCTATTATGGTGTTACAGGGTCCCACGTAAAAATTTGCCTAAAGAAGGTTGCCCCACTGCCACTAGTTCCCCGCCTAGGTGCTAGATCTTTATTGGTTGTCTATGTTTTTTTTTTCTATTTCTTCCAGCTTAACCACACGTATACTCTATTCGGCCCTGTCTAGACCCAACTAATCACTAGGCTCCTGATCTGCTAGAGGCTAACGACTTTTACAATATTCATATTGTTATGCCATGCGTTTGGGGGTTTCAACATACTGTATGTGTCTTAAGATTTAAAAAACAGTGATGATGATTAAGATTAGGTGACCTCTCATAAATTAAGAGTGGCATTTGGATCTTAATCTATTTAAGCACCATCCCTCATCACTACCTTTATATCCATTTATGACTGCACTGTTTCTGGTCTAATTGAGATGAGACAAAGACTAGATATGAAAACATCTGAACAGATAAGAATCTTTATACTAGAACCAATTTCGACGATAATTAATTCAAAATAGGCCATAGATTCGTAGAACTTCATCTCCATGGATTGTTAATTGAAAAAGATTCATCTGATGACCTAATCAAGGACTGGAGATCATGATATCAGTAAACAAAAGATAGGAGTTCCCATCCCACACTGTAGTGTAGTCCACCTACTGTGCTAATGTAAGTTGTTCTGGTCACTTCACTTTTTGTTTCTTTTTTTTCCCTTTTTGGAAACTTTTGCTACTATAAAACCTCTACTAACTGAACTTTCCAAGCAAAAAGTATATCATTACAAACAAACTAGTATCAGATAGTCATGCAGGAAGGTGATTTACGTAAAGGCCCCTGGCTCGAAGAAGAGGATGATCAGCTGGCTGCAGCTGTGGCTGTTTTGGGTGATCGAAAATGGGATGCATTGGCCAAAGCATCAGGTATATATCTATCTATATGTCATAAGTTTCTCCAGAGAGAGAGAACAAAAGATGATGTATATTTCTTTCACTGTTCAGGTCTAAGGAGGAGTGGTAAGAGCTGCAGGCTGCGATGGATGAACTACCTCCGACCCAATCTAAAACACGGTAACATTTCTGCAGACGAAGAACGAATCATAATTGAACTCCACGAGAAATGGGGAAACAGGTAATGATCTTAGCATATTATCTCTTAAGTTTCTGTTCCTGGGAAACTGAATAATAAGTTAATATCATATGGCAGATGGTCGAAGATTGCACGGAGATTGCCAGGAAGAACAGACAACGAGATAAAGAACTATTGGAGAAGTTACTTGAAGAAGAAAGGTAAATTGCACATCTTCTTCTTTCTAGTAATTAATTGTAAATGGGATATAGAACCATTCTTGACTGAAAGGTTTTTACACAGAATGCTTAATTAGCACAACAAATACTTCTTCTTCATCGAGGCCAGAATGTGAGACAAGCAGTCCATGTTCGATCAACCATGAATGGTTCTTGATGAAGGAAAATATTTCATTACAACCGTTAGATGATTCTTCTGATGCACTTGGTCCCTTGAACTTGACACACTCACCTTATGAAACCCGATTGACAGAGTGGATGTCGGATGGGCCTTCTGTAATGGATCCTAAAGATGGGTTTTGGGACTATGATCTTTACAGGCCAGAATGGATCTCTGGAGATTGCACTACCAGTTTATGGGATATTTCTCTCTGGGATGGGTAATGAGACTGGAGCTAGGATTCTAAAAGACAATACTATGGGGGTTTGTATGTAATGTAACTATGTAAATGTATAATAATTGTCAATCAACTTCAATCGTCCCTTACCCTTGTCAATAAGTTTTTTGACTCTGAAGTCAAATTTTAACCTTGACAACACACATAACTAGCCCAGAATTAAGATCAAAGAACATTGTTCCGCGCAACCAACTTTAACAAAAAGTCGGGCAAGAACTTTTGGCCTAGTGATAAAGTATTTATTATGACAAATACAATAAAAGATTAAGCAATATATCGATAGGGTGCGCGTAATATTTCTTTAGCATATTATTACTCGATGACCTTTAATATGATTGTGAGATGATAGTTTTCCATGATTGAACAGCTTCCCTCAACACCGTCTCTTCAGTGGTCCTCCATTTCTAGTTCCCCTTCGATCATTGAGATCAGGATCGAGAAGTTTTCCATATGAGATAGGTATAAATGATAGGTCAATAAAATAAAACAGTTAAAAACGAGAATCAATTATTATTGGTGAACTGCTAGGGAAAAACAAGTGAACCCGGAGTTGTGCTAACTTTAGCAGTATTTGTAACTTCATATATTTGGGTGGTCTCAATATTTATTTAAGCGGGATGATATTGCTTAATGCATATTAGGACAACACTAGTGTAAGTGCTGAAATTGTAGGAATGCTAGTTAATATAGTATAGGCTTTTGTTATCCTGATAGGTCAAGTTGTTGATCGAGTGAAGTCACTGAGTAGAAGATAATGTTTATCTTTTTACCAGCACAAGAGATGAGGTGGGAGACAATAGTCTATACACAATTGAACTAGTCACAAGAGTTTTCATGACGATAGTGAATATGATATTGAATTAGACATGTGTAATTTTGATGTTTATTTCACAGTAGCTTACTTTTCAAGAATGTTTTGTTACATCAATTTGTGTTACAAAAGAGATTGCTTCTCTTTTGTGCTTTGACTTGTTTAAATGGAAAATAGAACAACAGCTACATGTTGGTACACTTTCTCTATCCTCTATAGGATGTCCACCCCTGCGATGTGGGAACAGGTGCCTTATAGAGGATTCATTCCCCACACCCCAACACACAAAGGGGGAGGGTGAAGAGCTTAAATAACTTGTAAAGAAAATGAGACAAGGGTTTCTTTTTGATAATATGAGGCTTTGTCCAACCGAAGTACTTTTTCTAATACAATACAATATCATGTTCAAATGGAATAGTATTTTGGTAGATTAATTAAATTTATAGTGGCCTATATTTAATTAGTTGTTTCATCTGATATCCAGAATATGAAATTGGAATGATGCTATTCAAGTGATTCAGAAACAAGATGTATATATCTTGTAGTTGTAGGAAGTCCAATGACCCTGAGGCCTATACAATTCTACATTACTATTATGATAAGTAATTAGTAGGGCTTGTTTTTGCAATAAGGCGCTTATGGAACAAAATTTTGTCTGGAGTAAATAAATTCCATTGACATCAACATTTCTGGTGTGAGGTTGCAGGAAAGAAAAGCACATTATGAGTCGTGTTCCTTAGAAAGAGAAAGAGAAAATGGATAAGGCGAGAAGAAGAATGGGATAAACAGAGTAAGGCCTTGGGGACGGGGTCCCTGAATATTCATCGTAGTCCTCGAATATGCCTGAATTACCATCCTCATCCATATCAACTGCTGACCCGTTTCCGGCTGTCCATTTCCCCAAATTGTTACCCCTGCTTAATCACCCAACACACAAAGATTTCAGTTACTGCAACATTAACATAACACTGCTCAACAATGGAACTAAAAAATGGCCCAAATGTCCAAATGCTAGGCCTCCCTGTCCCTGTGTGGCCATGTGGGACTGTAACCTTTTTTTTTGGTTGACCATTTAGAAGATATGTATTCTACCCATTTTGCCCCCATACTCACATAGTGGTTGTCTCTGGCATGTGAAACTCCAGACATTCCACACGACATAACCCTGATGAGATCTTTCGTTCCAGATTGTATTCTATTTGCTATTTTAGGATGGTATGTGGTGATTCACAATTTAAAAATGAAGATTTTCACTCCTGGTTTAACCAGAAGGTCCTTTTCTCTTTTACTGATATATATATAAATGTACAGTACTGAAAGAAAAAAAAAGCAAGAGAGAAGAGAAAAGACCTTCTGCCAAGAACACCAGCATTATAAGTAATTTGGTCAATATATGCAGCAGATTTAGGCTCTACACTGTACGCTTTCTCATATTTCACTTCCACACCTTCTCCAGAAGCCACAAAGTAGGCTCCGTTCACTAGTTGGTCACCTTCACTCCTCCAATTCCATCCCCTCCAATTATCCTCCGATGTGTCCACCCTCTTCGTCACCTGCAACATCACCACAATCAATCTTAAACTTCTTTTTCTTACAATAATTTCAACCATAATGTATTTTTTACCTCCTTGGCGTTGCGATCGTAGGGTGCAATATAACGATTCCCCTGACTATTAATGGTAGGATTCCCACTCCCTCCAATTGCATACATCTCCCACCTCGTAAAATCATTATTCACTACATGTATATACCCTCTCCTACACCTTGGCATTCTCTGTATCAACTTCTTCCCGAAATGGTTAAACGCAATCGTCACTTGCATCCCCGAATCCGGCAAATAATCATCGCTATGGCCTAATAACATCACCTCATTATGATGCGAAAAATGGTTATTCGATATAGTAATCCCCGTCGACCCCATAACCACGTCAATCAGCCCATCTTTACAATGCGATAGCCCACAGTGATCGATCCAAATATCCCTCGACCCAAATATCGAAATCCCATCCCCATCGGACTTAGTCCGGAACCCATAATGGGTCGGGCTGGACCGTATGTTGGTGTTTCCCGATTCGTAACAGTGGTGGACGTGAATGTTGTGGATTATAACGTTGCTTATATACTGCAAGGTTATGCAGCCGCCGCCCATGATGTGGACGTCGGCGCCGCGGCCGTCGAGGGTCTTGTACGAGTTGAAGATGAGCTCCTCGGAGAGCTGGATGAGCATGTTGGAGGCGAAGACGATCCACAGGGGCTCCGTTTGGATGACGGCGTAGCGGAGAGTGCCGGGTTTAGGGGTGACGGGGTCATGGTCGGAGGAGTCGGTGACGACGTAGTAGCGGCCGCCCTTGCCGCCGAGAGCGTACTGGCCGAAGCCGATGGCGCAGTCGGCTAGGCGCTGGCGGTTAAGCTGCCAGTTGGAGTCGCACCGCCAGCAGTCGTCGATGGGGTTGCCGGTCAGGCATTGGTCTTTGGCGGTGTACGACAGGAGTTGTCTCCTTGAAAGCGACGCGTTCACTTTTCTGCATGGATAATTGGAAAATCTTGACAATTAGAAACTGCCACAAAAATTTGCATGAAATAAGAGGGAAATTTACAAAATATTTTAGTATATTTTATCGGTGCGTTTACAAAAAGAAACACACATAGGATGCCATCGCAGTCAACAGAAAACGAAAATGATGTCGTAGGGTCACTTTCTGGCCTACAGAGTAAAAGCACCACCAAACTCTGCTGTAGATCTAAACTGAAATTTCTCTCTCTCTCTCTTTCTGCACACTCAGAAAATGTAATGTGCCTCTAGAGAAGAAAACATCTTAAACGTGGAAGGAGAGTAAAGAAAACAAGAAATTACAGAGAAAATAAAGCATATATCTCAATATAACTGCAGGAAGATAGTTTTACACAAAAAACAGGGGAATGACAAAAAAACTGTAACATAGTAAGTAAGAACATGCATTTGCAATGTATTGCACAAATCTTCTGTTATCTTGACTTACTAACAAATCACATAAAATTCTTTCTTAAGAATTGAGCAACTTTTGGATAATTTATTATCAACATGAAGCATCTTACATAAACCAAAATGCAGGTGAATGCTACGCCACAAAAGTTGTCTGACCAACACAAAAAAGATTTTAAAGTCGAATTTAGAACAAAACCCAGAAAAGAAACAGATGGGAAGAAATTAGCTTGCCTGTGAACATCAAGAGCAACATGTTCAGGGTTGGGGTGCTGACCAGGGAGTGTGAGGTTGAGCATGGCCCAGCCCACCTGCGAAAATGAGGCTACAACCAACAGAAGCACAATGCAGCTTCTGACCAGCATTTCCATGGCGCTTCTATTACTTGTACTTGTGCTGCAGGAGCGGTACATTTGTGCTATGTGTTCATGCTAGAAGATGAGTGAGAACAGAAGAAGGGTTTACACAGATTTCGAAGATTTGAAGGGCTCTATAATGAAGACTACTGCTATTGTAGACTCATTTTTTCTACTCACAGTCAGCAGTGTGTGTTGGTGTAGTTCAGTCATAATTTATAATCGTTGCAAAAGAATCTTTTGCGTACGTAGAGTAATTTAGAAAGTTAAAGGGCACCTAAGAGAAAAAACAAAGAGCGCGGGACAAGGATAACATACTTTCTAATTCTTTGCTATTTTGAATCTTTTTCTCTTTTAAACTTTTAACCAATTGGAATAAAGAGCGTAGTATGAATGCAAGTTTGCAAATCATGCGATTATAACCAATCAAATTCCTAATTTTAAAATTTTGTGATTTCACCCAATCTGAATATTATTTCTTTAATGGTACAATATCTACTACAATAATTGAACTATTGAAGAACACATGTATAATATGTCATTATGAGCACATCATCACTGATTATATGTTATTCAATAATTCAATTGTTGTAGAAGATGTGGCACCATTAAAATGAGAATATCCGAATTGAATTTGGCCGGGTTTTGAGAAAATTGTTCATTATTTTGTGTAATTTATAATTAAACTCAACATCGTACCTTCTTTATATGTGGCTGCTTTGTTCCGCTCACATCCTATAGATGTTCCGTAGCAGCGGCGAGCTCGCTAGATGTTATTTACATGGTTGAATTTGTTGCTACTCATGTCTACCTAGAGGATGATAAGGTTGTGGGTATCCTTTCAATACTTCGAAAACTTTTTATATTGTGGGATCTTCTCCCACCTTCGGTGGCGAATATTGCTTATAAGAATTTTCACTATACATTTGCAAATGGCTTAACGTTTTCATTTGACATCTATGCTCTGCTAGTTTTCTTTTTACCCAGGTTTCAGGGACACTTATAGGACGACCATTCGTTTCCACACGGGTTGTTCGCAAGGATGGAGTTGGCCATGGCGGTTGCTTTGACCTCACTGACCTTACTACATGACTCACATAAGAATATCACTCATCACACACTGATCTCCCAAGGTCAATGCATTGTTGGAACTGGGTTGGAACGCCAAGCAGCTCTTATATGGTTTGTTCCTTCTCGCTAAAAGGAATCTGAGATTGTCAGCGGATTCCCCACTTTATGATCCCTCAGAGCCAGGGCCATGGCGCCGCTCCTCGAGTATTTGGAACCTCCTATTACGTCTTACGAGATTGTTGACTCTTAACAGTTGTTATGTCTTCATATTAATTATCTGTGATGTTATCTTTTATTTGGACTTGCTACCAGCTTGTTGTAGTTTAACTTTAATCTCATTACCACCTTGTGGTAGTAGGTTTTTTCTGATTTTTACATCCTTCATTGGTTGAGGGATATTCAGAGAAATTGTGTATTTTGTTTTACCTATTGATAAGCACATATTGATTAAAACTAAGGAAAATTTGCAGATGTTTCTAAATTAATCTCGTGTGCCAGACTAACCCATATTTTTTGCAGAGATAAGCTTTTGAACTTTTAAATTTGCCAAATAAAACCTTGAAATTTTATTAGAGAAACATGAACCATCTAATATCAAATAATTAAATAAATATAAAAATAGAGAGTGTATGTTACCTAGAATGTGTGCTACACGTGTATTTTGTTGTTTAAAAGAAAAGAAAAAACTATTACATTATACACATATATTAGTAGAAAGAAAATAGAACAAAAATATGGTTAAATGGACTCTCTTGATGTCCATTTTTTGTGAGGTAGACAACAAAAATCAAAAGAAGATATATAGTGGGCCCACGGATTATCCAAAGTTAAGGTGAGGCCTACACCAGTGAAATTGTACGTTTTTACGTTTTGTTATATAAAATAAGTATTAATGGGCCATTAGAATCCTGTTTTGTGCAGATTCTATTATCTGCTTTTGATGATGTTGTTCTGTTGTAAGTAATGGTAGTAAGTCATAACCTTTTTCTTCCTGCTTCTTAATTCCGTAATTAGCTCAGGCGTGGTTAAAAGCTGCCTCTTTTCATTGGCTCGAGGGCATTTTCGTCATCTTCGTGTCTCCCCATTCGAAACCTTTCTGATTATAAAATCACATGTTGTACCTTTCTCATTCATAAATAATTATCATCTGCATTTGCATCGAACCTTATTCACAATAACAAACTTGGATATATACAGATTCATTCAATAACTAACAAATACTACTAGATATAAATTCTAGAATACAATACATACTAGTACTACTTTTCTATGTAGCATAAGCTAAAAAGTTATTCTATCCTCGGAAGATCAAATAAATTCGTCAGATATGTTTAGTCACTTCCAACGTTACCTAATACTTGTTTCATTATTATTATTATTATTATTATTATTATTATTATTATTATTTTATTTATTATTTTTTTTAATTTTTTTTTTGGTTAATGAGTTACCAGTTTGTTGAGTATCGTTCGTAATGTTGTCAAATAAGCATTAGAGTAACTTATAGTCATTTTTTGTAACATATAGTCATTTTTTTATGTTAGATCAATTTTCACATTTACAAGTAAAACTCTAATAGTCGATTTTGGGCCCCAATTGCAAGAGTCGAAATTTCTAAGTAATTTTCAAATCAATTACGTTAATAATTTTTTTTTTTTTTTTTGCTGAATTCATAATTATCTGTTAAATCTTTTAATTGTTATTTGATAATCTAACATATTGTTACATAACATCTCAGGTAATAAAAAAAAATTATTATAGTTATAGATATTGTGAAAATCAGAAAGTCAATTTCATTTAATACCATACTGATAGGGAAGAATGGTTAACCTCATCTATGGAGCCGAGGTGAGGTCCTTATTCTCCCTAACCTAATTAACTATTCAGCGCTGAGGAGTCTCAGCTCAAGAAGATTCGTTCAGCCTGAAAGTTTCAGAGCTGAAGTGTTGTGTGTCATCTTGGGCCATCTAGCCCCTCGGCTTTGGAACGCTAGAGTCAAGGTCCGTACTTTGGGTTGATCCTCAGAGTGGTGAAGATCAAGAGAACTGACTACTTAACCACATAGAAGCCATGAGAAAGGAGGAACAACGCTCTCTTATAGGTTTATAAGTTGCTAAAAGGATAGTTTCTTCCCTCCACTGCACGATGGCTGTTGTGACTTGAGGATCAAGATAAGTGTCCCCTTCAACCCCGACAAAAGTACCAACCACTGTTGGTCCTTCTGACAAAAGTATTGTACCTTCTGATGGTGCCGCCAAGTACAGAGGGACAAGTGTCGTGATAACATTGGGCGAGTAGAAATAACTTCGTTGCCATTCCCTTAATAATCAGTAAGTATAAATAGTCTTCCATTTCAAAGACAAAAGGTTACACATTCTCTCTTAACTAAATTCACTATTTTATTGCTTTTACTCCTATTTTTCAGGAGTGGTAAATGACTTGAGCGTCGGAGGATCTTCGCCGCGGCAACCCCCGGCTCTATTTTGCAAGATCACAAGCGCTAAAGGAGAGGTGAACCGACCCGATCGTTCAACCCATTTTCAACACTTTCATAGGTATTCTCTCATTCTCTGTTCATTCGAGCACTGATGAGGGCTGTTTTCGAACAGTCCTCGTCAATTGGCCCTGTCTGTGAAAAATCATTTTGGGCTTAAGGCGTGAGAGCCCTCATTCCCCTGAAAACATTTTCACTGAGCCTTTGCGGTTCAACGAAAATTTTCCAAAAAATTGTTTAACTTGAATTGCTTGTCACTTTCATAGCATGGCTACTAATGCTACGCCGTGGGACCTTGTTGCTGTCTTCGAAAAGGTGGCAATGGACACAGGTCCTCCCGGTGCGATAAATATCAGCCCTCCAAGGAACACACTGACTGAAACTGTGACGGGGGTTACCCCGACTACCGAGGGGGGAAGTGGAACTACTATAAACCCCCACTCAAAAGCTCCAACTCTGACTGTCACCGCTGAGGAGCTGAACTACCTCATCAGAATGGTCGTGAATAGTGCTCTTGCTTATCAAGGTAGACTCTCTAGTCCCTCCCCTGGGTTTGTCCCTACGGAGACCCAGGGCCCTAGAGAGGGAACGTTAAAAGCAACCCATTCCGGTGGAAGATCCCACTCACACTGAAGTGGAACTCGTCCAAAGGTAAACAACCTGTGCTGGAGAAGAATCCTTCGTGGATTCAGAGGATGCCCCCGAGGGGAAGGGTCATGTCCCTAAGGGAAGACAAGGCGAAAACAACGGACTATGAAGCAAGCTATGCAGCAACGGTAGACACTGTTAATCAACAATTGCAAGCCCTCCGAAGAGAAATGGAGGACCTGCGAAGGAGTAGGGAGGCAAGCACCCGCCGTCCCTTCAGAGTTGTCGGCTCCTCTTTCACTGAAGAAGTGTTGGTCGATCCTCTGCCCCCACATTTCAAGCCATTAACATATGAGTATGATGGAACCTCAGACCCTTATGATCACTTGTTGTGGTTTGAGAACTGTGCACTTCTGCACCAGTATACAAATGGAGTTAAATGCTGAGTTTTCTTAATGACGTTGACCAAACAGGCCCAACAGTGGTTCAGTCAATTGCCTGCGGCCTTTGTCCCTTCCTTTGCGGAATTATCGTCTCTCTTCATCCAACAGTTTGCTAGCGTATGGCGACAACATAAGTCAGCGCCGTCCTTGATGAGTATCAAACAAGGTTAGTATGAAAGTCTTAGGAAATATGTAGCAAAATTCAATGTAGCAGCCCTGGAGGTGCCCTCAGCTACATCGGAGGTAAAAATCAATGCTCTAGCTCAGGGACTCATCTTGGATGGGGGATTTTTCAGGTCTCTGGCGAAACGAGCCCCTCAAACTTTTGATGAACTGTTGGAGAAGGCAGACAAATACATCAATCTAGAGGAGGCTTGTAGTGGAAGGAGGAAGGAAGAAAAGGATGCAGTGATAAATGCAGTCTACATATTTTAGTCCCTTCAATTAACACATTTTTGGTTACTTTTATGATAATATCAATTTATTTTGTTAAGTTTTATAATCTTGAATTTTTTTTTTTTAACAAATCTTATTTATAGTTAAAGTTTATCCTTTACTTATCCAATTTTTAGTATAATTTGTAGTCTAGTAGACTTGAGATGGTTGCACGTAGAAATTGAGAGTTTGCCAACAAAAGTGGGCCCATTATCCAACTAATTAAATTTGCAGGCAATGAAATGAAAAGTAAATCAGCTCATAATTGTGGACTTTTTCCAACATTTTACAAATCAACAACTTGCTAACTGAAGCCGAGAATCAACCACTATTGTTGACTTTCCCTAGCCTGTAACCTGCAAAGAAGAAAGAAAATGAGAAAAAGAGAGTAGCAGCAGCTTGCAACAGAGAGGAACAAGGCAAGGTTAGATACAACTTGCTCAAGATCAAGTGGCTAACAAGTTGAAACCGAATATCAGAAAGTTTACAGCCCTTCTTCATCAAATTGACAGTTTTAGGACAACAAATTAACAGCAAAAATTCAGCAAATTGGCACCCACAAAGATGTAACTTGATGCCCAAAATCATCTATAAAAGGAGGGGGAACAAAGAAAATCAATCAATCGTACAATCCAACAACTCAAATTCTAAAGTAGAGGTAGAATAACTAATCTTTTGGGGTTTTCTTTATTGTAATCTTTTGAGGGTGTGAGGACTACTAAAGTCATATTAGAGAGTGTAGAAAGAGAAAAAAAATCTATCGAAAACGGGCTAGTCGTTTACGATAGATGGAGGAAATTTCCCGCTTTTTGAGAGGTGCCAAAGCGACTCAACAAGGGGAAGATTTCTAGTACTAATTCTTGTCAAAATTCTCTTTTTATATCTTCAAAGTATTGTCTTTAGTATATTCCTCATACCCCTCTTGAATTATAGTTAAATTATATTGTAATATGTTTATGCTGATATTTATGCACACAAGGTGTTTGATATTTTGTTCAAGTGAATACAAAATTTAGTTGATATTCTTGTTCATATTGTGATTATTGATTTTGAATTCCAACATTCATTCTTATGATTGCGGATCCATTTCATTGTTGATTGGAATTATATCTATTTTGTTTGGTTTGGCCTAGTCTAAATCAAATAAGAGCCAAGTAGCAACTAGTTAAAACCGGGAACAGTCACATGGTCCTGATTAAAACTAGCATATGACTTGATCTAGTAAGTTAAACTTCTTGTTTAATTTCTAGGATTGATATTTTTTCCCAAACTTTATGCAATTAGTCGAAACCTTGTTAATTGAATAGTAAAGATTAACATGACTAGATTAATTAGTGTTAGAATTGTCTTAGAATGGTTCTAATTATATAAGAGGGATTATAGTGAAACTTTAGCTACTTAAAGTTCTCACTTTCAATCTATGAACTTTGTTTTGTATCATTGGTCAATAATCAAACTCCTGGGTTTATTAATCTTAAAATTTACATGTGTTGATTATTTCTTTATTTTTTTCTAGAAAAATGTTAGTTTTAGAATTATTTATCTTTTACTTTTAGCCGTCAATCTTGCTAAACACCCTCCCCCTCCCCACCCTTCGTGTGTGTGCGTGTGAACTTCTACTTATATTTTTTTTTCTCTATTATTTATAGTTCATAATTGGAGTTGAATATTGATTATGTTTGATTCTAAAATTAAGTAGGCAAAACTCTCCTCGTGGGAAACGATCCTTTCTTACCATATACTACCTCCATCCCACTTAAATTTGCATACTTTCCTTTTCAGTCCGTCCCACTTAACTTTGCACACCCTTGAAAAGGAATTTTTTCTCACAAGCTTCACTCTCAAAATCTCCACGCTCAATCTCCACCTTTGAAAAAGTCAAAGATTTCTCAAAATCTATTTTTGCTTAACATCCGTGTCCGATCAACCGTGCAAAATTAGCTGGGACGGAGGGAGTACTAATTTACTTAATATTGTGGGCTAAGAATAGGTTAAATTTGTGGCGGTAACTACATGCTACCAAATTTTTGGCATCGTTTCTGGGACCGTTGTTTGTATACTTAACTTTAGAATTAATACAAATTTTAATATCTCCTTTAAACTTGTGGCTATTATATTTTTCTATGATTGTTTTTTTTTTTTTTTTTGACAAGCTAATTGAAATAATTAAATGATCAAAGTTGTGTTTATTACTTTACTTTTCACAATATCTTTTATTTTATTTTTCTTTTCTTCTATTCCATTTATTTTATTTTACTTTGCTTACTTATGATGTTGTCTCTTTGAAAGGTGTATGCGATTGAGAATTGGTAGGATTATCGGTGAAGAAAGTGAGGTAAAACAGGTAAAGGAAGACGAAAAAGAAAGAAAGAGGGATATGGCTAACCAGACGCTCAAGCAGCTTTCTCAACCGAATATCGATGACCAACCATTATGTATCATCTTCCCAGAATTGACAAAACCTCTCAAGCTGAACTCAGGTTTTCAAAATTTGCTTCCAAAATTTAATGGTCGGCCAGGTGAGGATCCTCATAGGCACTTGAAAGATTTTTTAGTTGTTTGTTCTACTATGAGACTTGATGGTGTTGATGAGGAACAAGTCAAATTACGTGCTTTTCCTTTTTCATTGCATGATTTAGCTAAAGATTGGCTTTACTATCTTCCACCAAGTTCCATTACTACTTGGGCAGAATTGCAAAAATCTTTTCTTGGAAAATTCTTTCCCGCAAGTATAATTAGATCCATTTGGAAAAAAAATGTGGAATTAGGAAAAATTCTAATGAGTCATTATATGAATATTTGGAAAGATTTAAACGATTATGTGCTAGTTGTCCCCAACACCAAATTAGTGAACAATTATTAATTCAATACTTTTATGAAGGTCTTTTACCATATGATAGAGGTATGATTGATGCTGCAAGTGGAGGTGCTTTAGTTGATAAGACATCTGCACAAGCTAGACAATTAATATCTAATATGACCCAAAATACGCAACAATTTGGAACTAGAAATGATGTAGGACAAACTAAGAGAGTTAATGAAATTGATTTTAATATTGTGCAAGAACAATTTAGAGAAAATGCTCAATAAATGACTCATTTAACTACTCTTATGTCCAAATTTGTGTCAAATGGCAACACACAAGTTCGTGCAGGTGGCATATGTACTGATTTTTCTCATACTACTGATGCTTGTCCTACTTTGCAGATTGAGGATGTTAATGCTACAGGTGGTTTCCCTCCCCAACCCCAAAGAAAATATGACCCTTTTTCTAATACTTATAATGAGGTTTGGAAAGATAATCCTAATTTGAGATATGGTCAAGGTAACTTTAGACCAAACAATTACCAAAATATGTGTCAACCTGAAACTTCTAACCGTTCTTTAGAAGATATGGTCAAACAGTTGACTACCCAAATAGGTCAAGCCCATATTCAAGGTGTTCAATACCAAAAGAATGCTGATACTCATTTACAACATCTAGACAATCAAATTGGGCAGATTTGCACTTCCTTGAATAACATAGAAACCCAGTTGTCAGGAAAACTTCCATCCCAATCCATCCCCAACCCAAAAGAAAATGCTAAGGTCATAATACTAAGAAGTGGAAAACAATTAGAAGAACCTAAAAGTAAAAGGGTTGAGATTGAGAGAGAACTAGAAGTGCAACCTAAGGATGTGGGAAATAGTGAAAATGAAAAGAAAGATGGGGAAGGGGTGAGCTTAAAGAAAGATGAATCAAATAACAAAGCTCCTACCCAATTTAGAGAAATCCCACATTTTCCCTCTAGATTCGCAAGATCAAGAAAAGAAGCCATGGACCAAGAAATTTTGGAGACGTTTAGGAAGGTAGAAGATAACAAACCTCTCTTAGATGCCATTAAACAGGTTCCCAAGTATGCTAAATTTCGAAAGGAGTTTTGCACCAACAAAAAGTAATTCAAGGGCTCGCAAAAGGTAAGTATGGGTGAAAATATTTTGGCCATGATTCAAAAGAAAATTCCACCTAAGTGTAAGGACCTAGGTATGTTCACGATACCTTGCAAAATTGAAAATTTGAGGTTTGAAAGATGCATACTAGACTTAGGTGCGTCCATAAATGTTATGCCGAGAACTATTTATGATTCTTTGAATTTGGGGCCATTAAGCAAAACTGATGTTGTGATTCAATCGGCTAATAGGTCTAATGCATATCTAATAGGAATACTTGAGGATGTCTTAGTTCAAGTGAATGAATTAGTATTTCCTGCTGATTTTTACATTCTTGACATGGGTGATGATTCGTCTAATAATGTGCCATTACTCTTAGGAAGACCATTCTTGAAAACATCTAAAACTAATATTGATGTGCACGAAGGTAATCTGATGAGGGAATTTGCTGGGGAAGTAATTAAGTTCAATATTTTTGATGCAATGAGATATCCTAGTGACATCAAATGTGAGTTCAATTGATACTGTTGATATTATTGATGTAATTGTGCAACAAATCTTTGATCTTGATAACTTGGATGAAGTACTACTTGAACTTGAATCTTCTGAATTTTTTGTTGAAAACGGGCTAATTTAGAAGAATTGAAGGTAACTTCTACATCTCTTGCTTTGCCTCTCACTTTTTTCGAAATTATTGGCTTCTGTAGTACGAGCTCCTAAGTTGGAATTAAAAAACCCCTCCCCCCTAATCTGAAGTATGCTTTAATTGAAATGGTGAAGCTTTGCCTGTTATTATTTCAAATTCTTTAACCCCATCCCAAGAAGAAAAAATGTTGAATGTATTAAAGCAATATAAAGAGGCCATAGGATGGACAATTGCTGATATTAAAGGAATAAGCCCAACTTTGTGCATGCATAGAATCCTTCTTGAAGATGATGCTAAACCTGTTAGAGAAGCACAAAGGCTGAATCCTCCTATGATGGATGTCGTGAAAAATGAAATTCTTAAGTTGTTAGAAACATGAGTAATTTTTCCCATTTTCGATTCTAACTGGGTAAGTCCAATTCATGTAGTACCTGAGAAATCTGAAATAACAGTGATAGAAAATACAAAAGGCGAACTTGTTCCTATTATAATATATAATGGATGGAAAGTTGATAACACGTTACTTATGCATGTATTTAGGTCGATTTAGGATCATATTTTATAGCATATACGTGCATATTTGACCGGCACTTATTTATATTTATAACATTTGGGTCATTTGACGTGTTTCGACTTGTTTTGAAGTTAATTAGGTATTTTTATTCCATTTGGATGAAGTTCGAAGAAGAAACAAGTCAAATAGGGTTAAAACGGATGAAAAAGGGAGTTAAAGGAGTAAAGGGCCAACACGGCCGCGTCAAATATCGACACGGCCGTGTCAAAAGTGGCCTAGAATGTGTAAAAACGCACTGCCAACCAACACGGCCGCGTCAATAACCAACACGGTCGCGTCAGAATGTGTCCCGAAAGTGAAGTTTTCTGTCAGCTTGACACACCTCTAGTATTTTGGCCATATCATGAGATTTACAACTCCGATTGAGGTGCAATTAGTGGCGTTAGAAATCTGGTTCAAAGGGCTACAACCTTTTCTGAAATAGACAAATCCTAAAAACGACCGGAAGACCCTCAAAAATGGCTTGGAAGTCAGACCTAAAAATCTGCCCGGGAAAAGCAGATTTCTGCGAGAATTTCCTAATTGTAATAGGATTTTGATCCTATCTTCTCTAAGATTCGTTCCCATCTCTATAAAAAGGACCCCAAGCTCTAGGAAAAAGATAATCAATCAATCACGGAAGAACATCAATTACATTATTCTACCTAGAAGAAATCTTGGAAGACAAAGAAGACGAAGATCATCGAGACGGAGTCATCCAGGTTTAATTATTCTTTTCTTAGTTTTAATTCTTACAATGTTTTTATTAGAATTTTGTATTGGATTATTACTAGGCATGAGTAGCTAAGCTATTCGTGTCCTAGGGTTAGAAAGTAGGGATTTTTATGACAATGGTTTGATTATGATTTAATCTATTTATTCCTTTCTTTATGTGTTTATCTCTATGTTTTGTGCTTATAACTGAATTTAGCTTGATCACCTAAATTTAGTAATTTAGTGTAACAATTCCGCTTCGAGAGGAGGGAATCGTTATCAGACTTAGAACATAGAGCGCAGTTGTCTATGACTGTGTAGGCCGTGGCTTAGGATCGTTTGGGAGTTATTAGGTTTAATTGACTCGAGAGGGTAATTAGCTTAATTAATCAACGGTTTAATCGCTTCGAGAGAAGGATTAGATTATTGTCGTGCCGCCTAATAAACATTAGAATTGGTAAATTTATAGGTTAATTATATTCAACATTGAATTAATATCCTGAAATTGAAGCCCTAGGATACCCTTTCGCATTGATTGTTAGTTCTCTTTGTTTGCCAGTTATTAGTTAAATTCCTTAATTCTTGTTAAAATCAACTTTTGAAAATTAGCATCTGGTTAGGACATTCCTAGAGTATTAAGGTGTCAAACTACCTAAAACTATTCCTTGTGGGATCGACCTTGACAATAGTACTACACCTACATCCGTACACTTGCGGAACACTAGGTTAGAAACCGACGTGTCAAAAGTATGTATTGACTATAGGAAGCTGAATCTAGCTACTAGAAAAGACCACTTTCCATTACCATTTATTGATCAAATGTTGGAAAAAACTAGCAGGGCAAGCTTTCTTTTGTTTCTTAGATGGGTACTCAGGATATATTCAAGTTGCTATTGCTCCTAAAGATCAGGAAAAACCCACTTTCACGTGCCCATTTGACACATTTGCATTTAGGATAATGTTCTTCGGCCTTTGTAATGCACCCGGTACTTTTCAAAGATGCATGATGAGCAGATTTTCTTATTTGATTGAGCATAACATGAAAATATTTATGGATGGCTTTACTGTTTTTGGTGATTCATTTGATTTATGTCTCCATAATTCATCTCTTGTTTTGAAAAGGTGCATTGAAACTAACCTTGTCTTAAACTTCGAAAAGTGTTACTTTATGGTTGAACAAGGTGTAGTTTTGGGACATGTTGTGAGCTCCAAAGGACTAGAGGTTGATAAAGTGAAAATTGAGGTAATCAGCTCATTACCTTATCCTACTTCTGTTCGTGAGGTGAGATCATTTCTTGGATACGCGGATTTTATAGGTGTTTTATTAAAGATAATTTCAAAAATTGCATCCCCTTTATGTGCATTGCTCGAAAAATATGTCCCCTTTGAATTTAGTGAAAATGTAAAAAGGCTTTCGATGATTTGAAAGATAGAATTAACTTCTGATTCGGTTATTCGGCCCCCTGATTGGAATTTACCATTTGAAATAATGTGTGATGCAAGTGACAAAGTAGTAGAAGCTGTGTTAGGACAAATAAAAGACAAAGAGCCTTTTGTGATATATTATGCTTCTAAATCACTTGACCCTGCACAATGTAATTACACAGTGACTGAAAAAGAAACGCTTGATGTTGTATTTGCATTGGAAAAATTTCGTTCTTACTTACTTGGTACCAAAGTGACTGTCTTTTCTAATCATGCCGCACTTAAATATTTGATGAAAAAGAAAGAATCAAAGCCTAGACTTTTGAGATGGATGCTTTTATTGCAAGAATTTGATTTAGAAATTAGAGATAAGAAAGGTGCTGAAAAACTTGTTGCAGATCACGTGAGTAGAATAGTACCTAGAGATGATTGCCCAATGGTTTCTGAATTTTTTCCTGATGAGCAATTATATTCTTTGACGGTGGAACCTCCTTGGTATGCTGATATTGTAATTTATTTAGTAACTAGGACTTTCCCAACTGAACTGACAAAAGCTCAAAAGGATAAAATAAAGGCTGAATCAAAATATTATTTTTGGGATGACCCGTATTTGTGGAGATCCTGTTTTGAGCAAATAATTAGAAGATGTGTGAATGAATCCGAATACATGTCTATTTTAACTTTTTTTCATAATTATGATGCTGGAGGTCATTTCGGTCCCAAAAGGACCGCTCATAAAGTAATTGAATGTGGATTTTTTTGCGTGATCCGAGAAACCCAAAAATGGTCCGAATTTATTTCTTCTATTATTATTTTTTAAATAGAAGACTCAACATTCACATTAGCACTATCTATAAATTACATAACTTATTTGAGATAAAAAAATAGTTTTTGCTCCAATTAATTTTTAAAGAGAAAAGTCCCACCATAATTTTTGGAATTTTCATATACACAAATAGTAAAAGTAAATTTTAAAAGTTTGAATAATGTTAGTTCCTCGTCTTATTTCTTCATTATATAAGCATATTTTATTATAAATTATAATTTTTAATAGTTTTGATTTGTGTTTGTGGAATTTTGTATTGAACAATTTTTTTTAAGAAAAAATGCATAGGGCCGAAATTGACCCGATAATCGATTGACCTAAGGATGAACTGAACTAGGGTATGATTTCTGTAGCCCGAAAAGATCTGGCCCACTCGACCTGACCTAATTTTATCTATTTACCCGATTGAATTGAATTGTACTGACCCGACCCAACTATTTTGACAGCTCCAATCATAAGTGTCATGCTACCTAGATTGTCTAAATTTCCCGAAATTAGGTAGCCATATATCTCAGCTATGCATAGGTTAAATTGTTCTCAATTGGGTATACTTACCTTTCTGCTAAATCTATGGATATAAATTTTAGAATACTAAATATTCAATGTATTCGTTGCAATTACTGAAATTCATTTTGGATCTCTTACTCCATATAATACAACACTTTCTATTATATTTTAATATACACACGACACGTATATATAATGACCTCACGAATACTATTTTCGTTTTTTTTAGATGTCTTTTTAGTTTTTGTGTTTTGTTTATAAATAGTTGTTCTATTAGTTTTTTTTCTATATTTTTTCCAATTGTACCCCTATAATTATTTCTGGAAAAACTCTAACTATCTAACCTACCATATCTTTATAATTTAATTGATGACTTATTTGTCAATTTTCTATACCTCTTAATTTTCTTATCCAAACCCAAAAAGAACATCTAAAAAAAAGCGAAGACAACATATGATAAGTGATTATATGATATGATTAGTATAATATGTTGTAGAAGATGTTATACCAAATGTGATAGAAAATTTGAATCGATCTATCTCGGCTAGGTCTAGGCTAAATAATCTCTCATAGCCGGACCTATCATTAGGCCAGCGAGTCGGTTGACTCGGGCCCAAAAAAAAAAAAATTACGAAATTTAGGGGCCCAAAAATATTTCTAATATTTTGTAAAGAATATATATTAAATTTTATGTTTACATTTTCATAAATTGTTTGCTATAGTTTGATTATGTTTGTACTTGTAGCGCACGGTTAATTGAACTGCTCGAATTCAATTCTTGTTTTCTATATTTTGTATCTTTTCATGTTCTGTTTTTCATCATGTAGAGGATTTTTCAATTTTACTTTTCAACTTTTAGAGGGTGCCACAACAATAAATAGTATATTTAATATTTCTGTTTTAAAGTTGATGTTTCCGTTTAATTTTGTTGTTTTTGTTATTTTTTTTTTCTTTTTATTATGACTTTTAATCGTTAAACATGTGGTTTGTTGTAAGTTCTTTTTCTCCTACAAATAGAATAATATGAAAGAATACAATAGAATAAGTACAATGTAAATAAAATAAGTAAAAAAATAAATAAAAAGTTTTGCAAGATCTATTGGCCACTCAATATTTTATTATATTAAAAAGAGTAAATATTTCATATTATTTAATTCTTTTTTTAAATAAAAAGAATATAGAGGTCTATTTTAAAGTTCGACTCAGGCCTACAAATTACTAAGTCCGACCAATCTCTCAATTAGGTATCCATACATTTCGGCTAAATATATGGATATAAATTTTAGGATACTAACTATTTAACGTAAATGTTGCCGAGCTTAGAGCATCTCCAACCCACCCTTTATTAATAGTGTGAGTTTCGCACTAAAAATACAGTTTTTTGTATACACTATTTCCAACCCAACTCTATCCCACTAAATTTACAGTTCTGTGTAACCATCTCCAACCCAACTCTATTCCACTAAATTTACAGTTTTGTGTAAACCATCTCCAACCCAACTCTATTCCACTAAATTTTACACAATAAAATTACTTACTTCTTATTTTATTTATAAATAATTATTTACATTTTACTTATTATAAAAAATCAACAATATTTATTTTAGTTAAAATTTATTAATAACTTCACACTTAAATATGCAAGATTAATAAAAAAAATTAATTAATTTTTTCCGTAATTAAATTTAATTGAATTAGATAAATTATTAATTACAAATTATAATACAAATATAACATTTATGTAGTTAAAACTGAATTTGGGGGGTATTTTGAGCATATAATGTATAAATATAATTTTTGTACGGATGAACAGTGTCCCCTTATTTATTGGGGGACATTGTTCATCCCCCAAATATAGAGGGCTATTTTAGAGTATGGTTGGGGGGATAAACTTTAAAATCCCCCCAAAAAATAGAGTTTTTGTGTGTGATTGGAGATGGTCTTAGTCATGTCAATCCCTTTCTTCTCAAAGAGATTGTACCAACATAATATCATACTTGATTTAATTAAATATATAGTATCTTTTTTGCATATATCTATATATATATATATATAAGCTAAATGGAGGGCCTTATTCTCATTTTAACTTTCCCTCCAAAAGCTTTTACACTAATTTGGTAAGTTTTTGTCATTTTTGGTAACTTTATAATTTTCTTTCAAATTTTTAAAATACAAATAACTTTTATATTAATAAAACATTTTTTATGCATGATATATCAAATTATTCATCTTTTCACTATCTTCAATTTGACATGCATATCACATATATTATAATGACCGATATATTTAATTTTAAAACAATAAATTCTTTGTTGATTAATTATTTATATTATATTTAAGTGTTTATTGTAAAAATTAATAAAATAATTCCCCTTATAAACAAATAATAGTTGAGTATTTTCTCAAAGTTCAACAAATTTATTATATTTCACATGAATTTTCAAATATATTCTTTACTTTAGTTATGACCAGAATAAAACATATTGTTTAAGTAATTAAACTCATATTTTATTAAATTAAAGGCAAAAAATAAAAAATAAATCTTATAAGAAATTTATTAAATCATTACATCTGCTAATATATATATATATATATATATATATATATATATTTATAATAACAATGTTTGTTTTATTAGACATGGACCTTTGAGCATATGTATGTTTGTATATCATAATTATTATTGAGTTTGTTGTTTTATTACTTATTCATATTTTTATATAATGTATATTGTGTTAATATTATTTTATATATAGTAACCAAAATTTTATGACATTTGTTATACTTTTCAATCTTTACTTTTCAATTTCTTTTTTCTTCGTGAATCAATCTCAACTATACATTTTTTACACTTTGCGGCCTAAAAAATATTTTGTCGCACTAACCAACTTCAATTCAATCTTTTTTTTTTTATTCTTTGCAACCTAAGATTTTCTTCTTTCTTTCTTCTTCTTTTTTTTTTTTTTTTTTTTTTTTTTGCATTAATCAATTTTTACCTTAAATAATATAATATTTACAATAAAAGTATAAAATTTAATTGAATTATAAAACCAAATAAAATATGAAAATATTTAATATTTTGAAGAACTCACATACTTTAAATTGTTTTCGAATTATTGAATACTTTTGATTTTATTTTGTTAAAGTTAGTATTTATTTAAAAATAAGAAGTATTTCAATATATCTGACATTACCAAGTGAAATGTTCAAAGTTGCAATGAGAATATAATTCTAGAAAGAAACAGTTAAATATTTATAGTTCTAATTTGAAAATTTATTTAGATATATAAAAAATCCATACATAGATAAACGTTATAAGAGTGTTAAAATTGTTAAGTTGTATTTTCCCACCAAAATATTTTATGTTATTTATGGTTATTTGTAGAAGTGTCAACTTTTGATGTGTATTTTTTATTTTTTTACTTCTTTCAAAAGAATTAGTCATTTCTTAAATTTTAAATAAAAACAATTTTTATATCTCAACAACTTTTACATTTTATATATCAAATTAATCATCGTTTTATGATCTTTTTTCTGACATCCGTATCACACATATAAAAGTATGATATTATGTAAAATAAATACAAATGATTTATTGGTTGATTATTTGGTTAAATCTGAGTACTTATTGCAGATATTTATTGGTGTAATGTTTAGGCTGCAATACGAATTAGTTGAAGAATTTTTCTGCAAAATATTTCCAACCTAATCTATAAAATCCATATATAAATATGTGTGTGTATAATAAAATAAAATGGAGCCAAATATGTAAAAAAATATTTTTTCATCCAGTTGCAAATCAGACATTTTCAAGAAAAAAATATTCATGTATGTATTCCTAAAAGATATTATAGTTTCAACATTTTGTTACTGTGTTTCTTTGTCAAAAATTCTTTAGGAATTTTTATAATACTAACAAGTTTTTTTTTTTGTTTTAATACATTTTCATATATAATATATCAATTTAATCATCTTTTCACCTTCTTTAAGTTGAATTATGTTTTAATTTTTTATTGTGCATTGATTCATTTATATTGTGAATTACATTATATAAAAATGAAGCAATAGAGTATTTTATAAAATAAAAAATATAGGATTATTTGAAAAGAAAATCTATTTTCCTTATAAATTATTTAATTTATTATATTATTATCTTATCTTATTTTTTCAATAAGTAGTTTTGGTAGCGTCGTTTCCTACTACCAAATTAAATGTGTATGAAGAATACACTTAAACCTTACTAACTATCCTACTAAGTAGAATGGTAAATAATGGTCGATCCCACAGGGAACGGCCGAACAGTTTTGATTACGATGTCAAGCAGTTTATGATTAAGTATGCAAGAAATAAATACTTAAGAAAGCAATAATGGGGGGGGGGGGGGGGGTTGATGGGAAACTAACAATCTATTAGCGACAATTAAAAGCAAATAGACAAAATTAAAAGAAACAAGTACTCAAAAACACTAGAAGAGATCTTTTTTGGTTTTAGTTTTCAAATAGTAAAACAAGTCACCCTTGATCATGCTTCCCCTTGGTCTTGAACAATTGATGCAACTATTGTTAATGCCCGATTAAATTGTAATTTAAGCCCTTACCTCAAGACTATTAACAAGCTCTAATAGCCTTGTTGTCCCTTAATCTTAGTTAATCAAAATAAGCTCTTCGACTAACCCTATTCAGTTTAACCGAATCCTCGAACAAGCTCTCTTAGATTCAATCACCAAAAGCATTAAACACTAGGACAACGAGATAAATTCAACATAAAACTCGAAAGCTCGGTTTTAGTGGTTGAACTTTGTGTTATCCCCAATAAATAACTATTGTTTGCTACACGGAAATCGAAAATCCTACAATTACGGATAGTAATCTCCTATTCTAGCAACACATTCACAAATCCCTTAAAGGGTGATCAAACCAATAATCAATTGGTAAATGTGAGTCAATAAGAGCAAATAACACAAAACACTTAAATACACAATAATCTCGGTAACATTAACCGTAATAATCACATCAATGTCTCGACTCAAGGTTCCACAATGATCAAGGATGAACTAAGGGTGCTAGCCACCCATATTAACTAATACAATCAGAAAATAAATGGAAAAATAAAGAAACATGATACTGATATGGGTGAATCCAAAGATGTCAATTGGAGAAGATGATCCTTCAATCTCTAGTCCAATCTCCTTCCTTGGTGGCTGAATAGTGCTCTCCAAGTATAAAAAATGTATTCAAAAGTTATCCAAGGTTAGGTTAAATTCGAATGGGATGATATATATATAAAGGGAGAAAGTGCTAGACAAAAAATAGGCAACACGTATTCAGGATTTTAAAACAGGGTAGTGAATCTCGACCGAGACGGGAGTGTGTCTCGGCCGAGACGGGAAAAAAGATTTTCAAGAATTTTGGGTCGAAGGTCGATCTCGGCCGAGATTGGGTTGAATCTCGGCCGAGACGTGAAAAGGGGAAACTAGGACTTTTTTTAGGTTTTGACTCACCTCGGCCGAGATTGGATTGCATCTCGGCCGAGACTTTCATCTTTGAGATTCTTCAGAAATTCCCTGGAGCCTCATCTCGGCCGAGATCTTCAGTCTTGCAAAACTTCAGAAAATCCCTGGAGGCTCATCTCGGCCGAGATTAGCATCCTGTCTCGGCCGAGATCTTCAGTTGGCTCTTCCTTTATTGCCTCGATCGATCCCTCGACTCCGCGGTCGTTTAATGTTCGATTTTGACCCTTTTTACATCTGTCTTAATACAAAAATAGCTCAAACGCATTATTTTGCCCATTAGAATATAAAAGCACTAAATACACATAATTATGCACGTTATTGACACTAAAATGACACTAAAAGTGCCCTAAAGTGCGTGCACTGAACACGTGTACCAAGTTTGTTATTATATTTTTGTTTGCTTTAACATATGTAATTAATTGAACTATTTGCGGTAATTTGTATAAGTTAAGAAGGATACAGACCGACTAACGTTATGTCTTCGAGAATTACACGGGAGAAACGAATATTTACACTATTTAAAATTTTACTATATGTTAAAAAAATAAAATATTTATTTATACAATATTCCCATTTTCAAATAATATAACCACATATTATTTAATTTAGTGAGAAACTTTAATTTATTAACAGTCTTCCGTACATCGCACGAGAGTAATACTAGTATCGTACAATAGTCACATATACTCCATTTGATAAGGATATATCAAGTTAGTATAATATCATCTATATTGTGTATGTAATGCTCACCCAAATATAAACGTGCCTTGAACCATTTTTCTTTATCATCAACTTTCTCGGTCAAACTTTTCCTGTTGCTGTTATTATCAAATGAATAAGTCAAAATATTGATAGAATAAAGTTGAATCAAATGAATATAATAAGAGTGAGTATTGTATGTAACGGTCACATGTGTGACGAAATACACTTTTACAGAAAAAAATTGATACTTTTACAAAAAAAAGTGATACTTTTAGAGATAAAAGTGATACTTTTATTACACTGATACTTTTACAGATAAATGTGATATTTTTGCTAAAAAAAGTGATACTTTTTTTTGTTCCAAAAAAGTGATACTTTTACAGATAAATGTGATATTTTTGCAAAAAAAAAAGAAAATGATACTCTTTTTTGTTACAAAAAAATGATACTTTTACAAATAAATGTGATACTTTTACTATAAAAAGTAATTTTTTTCCCGTCACATCGTGTGACAGCTGTATGACGATCTCATATAAGTTTTTGTCATATAATAAATAAATACGACATATGAATTAAATCAGTTTATTGTAAGACTGATACACTTGGCGCCAAAATGAAATAGTTTTCTTTGCAAATGATTCACTTGAATGGAAGTTAAAATTGGCGTACATGATAATAGTGAATTAGGGCTATAAATGAGTCGAGTCAAGTCAAAAGTATTGTTGTTCAAACTTGTTTGAAATATTTTCGAGGTTTTAGTATAAAGTTTGAGCTTGTCTGATTATTAGTCGAATCGAGCTTGAATGAGCTTTAATCGAGACGAACACAAGTCGAGCTCGAGTAGTTTGACATTTTTACACTTGTTTTAACATCTTTGACTTATCGAGCTAGAGTTCGAGTCGAACTTTAGATTTTATCAAACGAAAAAGTGTGTTCAAGCTTGTTTAATATCTTTAATCCAACATAGTTTAAACGAACTTCTAACAAACAATCTCGAGCTGAACATTGATTAACTTTGTTTGATTTTCAGCCCTATTGTGAATGCCGCTTACACAACAAATTCAAAAAACAATCACGAATTATTTAAATGTACTTTTACATTCTTCGTTAATCAATTATGAGTTGCTCGTTTAGAGTTTATCATATAGTTTATACGTACTTAAAAGATGGCTACAAGGTTGGATATGTCTCTATACGTTAAGTACTCGATTTGTATTTCGTTATGTGGGATCCATATAATTTTGACTCCTACAACTGTCCACTATATATATTTCCTCAAAGCATTTGGAGTTCACTGTAATTAAAAAAAATAAAACACCAACTTGAGAATTAGTAATTTTTGCTTCTAAGTGATTTTATAGTTTTCACTACTCTCTTATTTACAGTCCGTGTAGTTTGTTCTTGAACAGTTCTACGTAAACTTTGGTAAAGAAGTTTCTACAGTCTTCAAGCTTGATATGTCGCAGGGGTTTCTCATGATGTTGGGGTGATTATCCCGTGATAATTTTTACTACATAGGTGATAGTTAGTCTCGCTTTATTGAAGTCCCAAAGATTAAGCTTGGTGATCATATCAAATTTAAGTATTTTACGCCCTGAACATTCTAGGTGTCCATATATCATAAGTCCATTGCAACCACAGATGGTCATGATCTTATTATCGGTAAATTTTTCTTTTGATAGGAATTTAAGTTTACTTTTTTGGTTATGTCTATTTGTAATATATATTTTTTTTCATCCATTACGAATGTTCATGTTCACCAAAATTCTTACCTAGTACAACAAGTGCACACACCGTAGTTATAGGTAATGTGAGCAAAGACGATCCCACAGAGATCGGATCGCTAGGCCAAATTAAATACCACGATTAGAATAACCCAACTCTATCTAGACAATCGAAGATTGAGATTTTGTTTAGAAATTGGAACTAGAAATAATAAAAGACTAAGATTGCAATAGTAAACAAGCGATGGAAAAGAGAGTCAATTAAAAAAAGTATATTCTAGGATTTGATTTTCACTACGACAATGGTTAATTAATCGAATAATTAGATCCCTATACCGAATTCTAGTTTTTATTGGGTGGTCACAAGACTAAGTTAAACCTCCTCTCGGAATGAATAACACATAGATCATGTATAAATAATCATCGTCTTCGATCGATTATTGTATACGTAACTCCTAAACGAACATAAGATTAATGACACACAAATAACTCAAACATCTCGATTATATTCATCATCCGCGATATATGTTGTAAGCTTATCAATAAACCTACCCTCTCGGATATCGATTTTTTTAAGCCTATAAAAGTCTATTAATTGGCCAGATCATTAAACCGGAAACAAAACAAACATATAGATAAAAAATAAAACTGAATCCAAGTATTCAAACAATAATCATTAGCTCATTAGTTCATTATAATTTTCAAATTAGTGAACTGAACATGGATGTAATGCTTCTTTGTTTCAAGTTTTGAGGACTCAGTTATGTTCAATTTTTCCTAATTTGTTTTATGCTAATGTGTTTGGGTAGTATATTGTTGTTATTTTGACTTGAGCTCATGTTGTGCATTTTTTGTTATATATTTGCTAATATGTTTGGTTATTTTACGATACAAATCAAGTTCATTTAGTTGGTCAAATATTAATGATCTTGACTTTAGGTGGTTTACGAATGCAAAAAAGAGTTGCATATGGATTGCACAAATTCAATTGCAAAATATTAGTTGGTTTATGAACTGCACAAAATCAATGCAAAACATAGTCTCTGCACACACAATTCTGGACAAAAGGAGCTTCACAAAAAATGCTTCCAAAGCTGCATAACTAGACCAAAGGACAAAAAAGGATTGAAAGGTTGCATAACTAGACCAAAAATAATTGTACAAACATTTACAAAATAGAATAGCCGATAATCCGTTCTACAAAAGGTACTACATATGACTTAGCGCAATATACAATTTGAGCTGATGAGGTCAGTAGCCATAATTCACAATCTAAAATGTAATGTAACTGGCTAGTTTAAGCTTCACAAAAAAACATTCCTATCATAACGAACATTACAAAAAACAGCACGTTATCCTAAAGTACCACTGAACCCTGCATCCACCAGGACCATCATGCCCCAGGTCAATGTTCCGGCCACTCGCCACTTCCTTCAAAGCTGATAGGTGCATGTATTGTTGTCCATCTCTTTTAATAATTGGATTTTGATTCTGTTCTTGGACTTCACCAGGGCATTCATCCATGTTATTCTTCTGTGAGGACGGTGCCTCTGTTCACACGATACTCGTGTCCTATGAATGTAAATTCATTCATTATCGATTGAGAAGTGTTCAAAAAAGGAGAAATTGGTGAAAGTCTAAAATACATTTCACAACTTTGACCTTTCCTCTAGTAGATATCATAGATAATCTTTTGGATCTTCTCTTTTCTAAAATTATCCCTTGTTCACTGTTTTAGACCTGTCCCAACAAATGAATATCAAATATCAATAATTAGAAAAGTATGGTGTACAATGAAAGGGACAATTAAATTAAACAAACAACATACCACATCGGCCGATTCTTCATTCAACCGAGTCAACTGACTTATGGGATCTTGTGTTTAGTCTTCATTACCTCAACCTAACAACACAAGGAATTTCAGATCGGGCAAATTTCATACTATAAAAGGTTAATCTAGAAAAATATAACGGTTGGTTAACCCTTGCGAGTTGTCATATGCCAGACCGTTAAAGATCTCGTCGAAGACTCCATCTTCAGTTATATCTTCAAGCCTGCATTCTTGGACTATTTTTTGAATGCTTAACTCTCTTCCTCGTTCTATCCCTTGTCGTCTTGTTAATCAATAGTTAGAAAATGTGAACTAAATAATTTAAAATTCATAGATACTTAAGGGAAAGAAAATACTTACAAGGGGCAAATCCTCCTGTAATGACCAGGCACACCATAAATTCCACATTTAACTATTGTTTGGTTTCATTTTTTGTGGTGTTCATCTCTGTTGGCTGGTCTCCCTCTCTTTCTGGGTACATATTTTTGTTGAGGCTTGTAAGGCTCTCTTCTTCTAGCTTTAGGTGGCCTGCCACTCTTCTAACAACCTTTGGGGGTAGAGGAGGAATTGCCTCAACCTTTGCCTAATCATGTCTCCCATTAATCGGTAGGATAGTTGGACCATAAACAACACGGTACTTCTCAACCTTGCAGCGTCTATGAACAAAATCATCTGGTGACTTTTTAAGGGCATTCAGAGCACACAGAACGTGCTTGCATGGTATACCAGTGAGATCCCATTTTCTGCAACCACACGTCCATTAGACAAAATCAACCGCATACTCAGCCCCATCAAAGCAAGAGTCTAAAAGTGTGTATCATTTGCTTTGATGGGCATACAATCTGCCACTTTGGATATATTATAATTGAGTAATGTAAAACTGAACCCATTTTCTTACCGTAGTCGGGGGGAGGTTCATTGTGGCGACGAACATCTAGCAGCCTCGATCATCTGCATTGTCACGATAGTAGTCGACGGGATGAATTGAGGATGATTTCAACGTTCTATGTCAAGAGAAGAGGGCATTTCAGTGTTCAATTCCGCGACTTAGTAAACCTAGTTTATTATGATTTTTTATTTTTTTATTTGACTTAATTTGGAGTTATTTCCCTCCTAAAACCTTTTTCCAAGCTATTTATTAATTAAAATTCCAGCTCAGTAAAAAAAAAAAATGAGAAATCGATCCAAGTCAGCGTTTACTTGACAGGTCACGCGTCACCGGATTAGTTACAGCTGATAGCTAGTGATGGAGTGTTTTTATCAATTTTTCGTAAGTTGCTGGGCATTTTCAATAATTCGAAACATAGTGGGTATTTTCCTAAATATTGAAAACATATAGAGCATTTTTACCAATTTTCCCTTAAAAATATTGTAATCTTAAATCCCTCACTTTTTTTTGCCCAACGAGCAGATCAAGCACCCTCCACCCTGACGGACACCGCCATTATTCTCCTCTCTCAGGCTCACTCCGTCTCTCGCCCACAACCTTCTTGAATTGAGGTTGAACATTTAACCATGTAAATATAAAAAGCTTTGGTAAACTTGAAATTTGGTATGTATATGTATAGCATGTGTATATTAAAGTTAGAATTGATGTGTGTATGTAAGTAATGTGTTCATATTTGGAAAAGAATGTGTGAGTGGGGTACTGTTGGAGTTATTAATGCTTCATATTTGAGATGGGTTTATCATTTTGTTGGGGTGGGTGGGGGATTAGGGGTGATTTCAATGTTTTTCTATTAAGTGCTTTAAAAAGTGGAGGGAAATATATGATTAGGACCTTTTTATTCAATTCTTATTTAATTAGAATTATATATGATTCATTAGGCTTAATTATATTATTAGAATTTAATCAAGATTTATAGAATTTGGGAATTAAGTTTATTAGTTTCATCAATATTAGTTTGTTTATTTAAGTTGTATTCTTATTGTTATCTACTACTTCAATTAGAAAATGGTGAATAATGCATCTAAATCAAATAAAGTCAAGGCAATGGCAAAGCAACCTGCTCTTCAGAAATTTATGTTTAAGAAAATGAGATCTCATGGGACTTCTTGCTCTTCGTGAAAAGATAATGAGACACCTATGCATGATAGCTACACTCTTTTATCTCCATCAAGTGCTAGTAGTTTACCACCAGACAAGGAAGAATTGCTACACGATGTTGAACTTCTTCCCCATGATCCAAGGAAAAGAATAAACATTATGGATTATCTTCCAAGTCAAAGAAATGCAGTGAGGAGAACATATATTCTCAAAAAGCCTTGTCAACAAAAATCCCTTGACTTCCTTTAAAGAGACATTGGAGGTATGTGTAGATTTAGTCTCTTGGTTCAAAAATTATGATTGACTTGACTTTAGTATGAACAAAGATGCGGCATTTTGTTTTGTTTGTTTGTTCAAAAATGAAATTGAAATTAATAATGGGGGAGATGCATTTGTTGACGGAGAATTTAAATCATGGAATAAACCAAAGAGGTTGGAGAAGCACATTGGTGGAGTTAAAAGTGCTCATAATCTTTCTTATGAGAAATATGTGAATTTAAGAGACTCAAAAAAAATCGATTGTACATGTTTTTTATAATACAATCAAGGACTGAAATCTCACGAGATTTCGGCGATTGCGGAAAAGAGGTGTCCGATGCAAAAATTGGGTGTAATCATGGTTTGTCATAATCTCGCGAGATCTCGTGAGTTATCGACGAGATTCTCGCGAGATATTCGGCCCAGAAGATATCACTGGCGCTGCCACTTGCTTGTCGTCACTTGGCGAGATTTTGGCGAGATTCTTGCCTATTTATCGCCGAATACAGGTTTTTTTTTTTTTTTTTTTTTTTTTTTTTTTTTTTTTTTTTTGTGCAGCATTAGTTCCTATAAAAAAAATCAACTTTAAAGGTAAGAGATGGATTCGGACCCAGAACGCATTGAAGAGAGCTCTAAACTTTAACGACCAAACCAAGTTAACATCTTGTTGTAATCTCCACATAAAATCTATATAATTAGTTATTCATCTAAAATCAAATAAGCAAGAATTGCCCTCTCATATCATAAAATTGAATACGTAATCGAAAATTTTGTATACAAATTTTCAATTTATTATTATTACTATACTTGACAACGTGTATTTTTCTAAATATTTGGTTTTGTTTATAATTTTAAGATGAATTTATGTATTAAAGTTGGTTATAATATTTTTAAAATATTTTGTTAAACTTTCAGATATTTAATATGATATTTTCGTATTAGTAACTAGTAATGTTGTACGAAGAAAGGTCAAAAGGTATTTTATATTGCTACTCATTGTTTATATTATTTTATATTTACGAATTAGTTGTAAATAAATTCATTTCTATCAAATTTTAAGATGCGTATATGTATTTAAACTTGTTATAATAATTTTAAAAATATCATGTTAAATTTTCAAATTCATAATATATTTTCTAATAATTTTTTTTTTTAAATTGTACCGATATTTCTACCGATATCGATATATCTCTGAAATCTTCGTAAATTTGAAACACCGATATTTTTCAGAAAATGATATTTTCATCCTTCAATACAAGTGATATGATTCAAGGCTTGTGATTTCTTTTGGGGCCAAAGTTTGGCATTTCGTGGACATGATGAAAAAGTGGAATTAATTAATGGTAGGTAAGGCCCAAGTTGGCCCAAGTTGCCTAAGGCCGCAAGCCGGCCCAAGTTGTTTATAGTTGGAAGCCCAAGAATTGGCCCAAAGACAGATTTGATAATTAGGTTGCAATGGCAGCGCAAGAGGGATGGAAGATCTGACCCACGATTTTCTCTCAATCACGAAGGCAAGTTTCGTGGCCTTAATTGTAGGAATATAGTTAGGGCTGTGATTTGTATGATATAAATAGTAGAATTAGAGAAAGAAAAGGGGTTGGAACTTTGATCAAAGAAAAGAACGCTTGTAAACAAAAACAAAGGAAGAGAAAGAAAAGGAGCCCGGTAGGGACATCATTTTCCCATGGACGTAGATCTCCGGATCGAACCACGTAAACCTTGTGTCTTATTGCTTGGTTATTTTCTTGTTTAGTATTTTTTGTGAATATTCTTGTGATAACGGATTGCACTTTATCAATTGGCGCCGTATGTGGGAACGTAGAGACGACTGGATTTTTAATATTGATATTGTACTTGAAACCATGGTAACTACTCGCTTGACTCACTCTCGCCAAGGTGATCAAGTCAATCAAGATCCACCCGTGGATCAAACCTTACCACCGAGGCAATCGATAATACGGGATGCATCTCACCACCAGGGCAACCAAGACCCGGCTGTGAATCCAGGTGACGGATTCTTACCTCTACCTCCACAAGATATACAAAATCCTGGTCCTGCTACTACACAACCACAGGTTAATATCCAGATGACTCCGGAACTACTCCAGGCCTTCCTACAAGAACATGTTCATGTTCTCCAAGACTGGGTAGTCAACCGATTAAACCCTGATGGCCCTGCTGGACATAACATCAACCCCGTAGTGCAACCTCCTCGTCAGAATCTGCCCAACCAACAAAATCCAGTGCACCATGAGAGACAGGATCGCCGACGAGAACGACCCAGTCCTCCCGAGGACCATGGGAGTTCTAACGGATCGAAACAGCGCAATGACGAACTTGTCGATGTTGATCGTCGCCGTCCGCTTAACGCGACTAAGAAAGCTCGTTATGCCGATCCCTATACTCCAGATCTTCATGAGCATGAGAGAGTACAGCAAAATGCTGAATTAGACAGAATTTTAGGCCTTGACGCCAATGGAGACATTATCACCCCTTTCTCCCAAGAAATTCTGGCTACGCCTCTTCCTGAAGGGTTCAAAAGGCCCGCCATCCCACCTTATGATGGCACTGGAGATCCGGCCAATTTTCTTGGGGCTTTTAGGCATAACATGCTCAGTCGAGATCACACCGCATCTCTTCACTATTGCAAGATCTTCCCTGAGTACCTCCAGGATGAGGCACGAGTTTGGTTTGACTCTCTTCCCCGCAATAGCATATCCTCTTTCCGAGAACTTGCTGAACACTTTTGGGCACGTTTTGAAGCACGTGCAAAGCCTATGTCCACTTTGGCCGACCTGATGAACATGGAACAAAAAGAAGGAGAAACCATCTCTCAATTCCTGGAACGTTTTACGACTGAAAGTTTGAAGGTAGGCAATCAGCCAGATAGCATCACTGTCATAGCTTTCATGAACGGATTATGGGCCGGACCACTATACACCGAGCTAGTCCGTAATACTCCCGTCACTACCCGAGCTCTTTATCATGTGGTTGGGCGGTTTGCTAAGGCAGATGAGCAGACCCGGCGTAAGAGGGAAAAATCTATTGCCAAGAGACAATCAGATAAAGGACCATCTGGGTCTAACGCCCGTACCAGTGCCTTCAACCGACTGGGCGGAGGTCGACCCGATACTCGTCACGATCTGCCCCAACTAACACCTTTAAATCGGTCCCGAACCGAAATACATGCCATCCACAAGGCTGATCTAAAACCTTGTCCTCGTATGACAGCCCCGGCTGACAAACGAAACCGCACCAAGTGGTGTGAATACCATTATGACCACGGGCATGATACTGAAGAATGCCGAGAACTCAGCAAAGAAATCGAAGAGTGTATAAAGCAAGGGTATTTTCATCAATATGTTGCTCAATCAGACAATAGACAACAGCACCGAGGTGGAAACCAACACCAGAACCGAGCTGGCAATAACAATTGTAGCTTCCAACAAGGTCGGTCACAATGGCCGAATAACCGATCCGGGAATAACCATTACCCAAAACAAGATCAGGGAAGCAGACGCAGTGCTCAACAGCAACAACCTCGCTTATTGCCGGCTCCTCCTCCCCAAGAAGAAGGGACCAATCCCTCAGCTCGTGTTGTTAATAGTGTTATCCATATGATCTATGGTACACAGCCAGCAGGAGTGTCCCGCAAAGCTCTTATTGCAGAAGCTCGCAGACCTCCTCCCGAGGAACCCCGTCACAAACGTTTCCACAATACTGAGACAGTAAGTTTTATTGAGGACGACCCCGTACCTGAACGCACACCTCACACTGATGCTATAATCATTGATATGACTGTGGCGAATATTATAATCAAACGGGTGTACGTTGATAATGGTGCAGCTGTAAGTGTTATTTTCTCAGATTGTTTCCAAAAAATGGGCATATCTCGAGATTTGCTTCGGCCTGCTCCAGGACCTTTGCAGACATTTACACAAGGGGAAGTTCGCGCAGAAGGGATTATTAATCTACCAGCCTCGGTAGGTACTCATCCTGCAATCAAAACAGTTTTTGTCGACTTTTATGTGGTGTCATCTACGTCTCCTTATAATATGATTCTTGGACGGGACTGGCTTACTCCTGCCCAATCCATATGTTCCACATTTCATTTAATGATGAAATGTCCTTCACCTTACGGAACCATAGCCATCCGTGGCGATCAGAAGATGGCTAAGCAATGTATGCTTGTTGCACTCAAACCACGAACTACACAGACGGTTCAACCACAGTTTCAAATAGATACCCCCGGGCTTGAATCAATACCAATTCAACCTCTTGGTGATGAGGTAGTAGAAGTCCCTCTTGATCCAAATGTGCCCGAGCGAACTGTTAAGGTCGGTGCTATACATTTACCCCTACTTCACAGTGCCATCGTTCAAGTATTGCGAGAATACTCCGAGGTCTTTGCCTGGTCACCTTTAGACATGCCCGGTGTCTCACCAGATTTGATTACTCACAGATTGAACATTGACCCCGTAGTCAAACCAGTACAGCAGAAGCGCAGACAATTTGCTCCCGACAGAAAAGCTGCTATTCGCACAGAAGTTGAAGCATTGGTAAAGGCAGATATCCTTTTCGAAGTCCATTATCCGACCTGGTTGGCAAATCCTGTTCTAGTCCTGAAGTTTGATAATACGTGGAGAATGTGCGTGGATTTTACTGATCTGAATAAATATTGTCCAGAAAAATGTTTCAACATTGTTTATTTCTCCGGAAATACAAAGTTGTTCATTACAAAGCAAGAAAATACAACGGAATCCTTTTTACAGATCATCTACCCTACATTCTGCTCATGAGTTGGAAGGTCACTGACCTCTCCGGGGGTAGGGTTGGTTTCTTTTCCACCCGAGGCCTCTACAACGTCACTCGCTACCTCTGCTGCCTTGCTAGGGCCTTCGATCATGGCGGAAGGCCTAACAGCTTCTTTACGGGGAATAGGAGCTCGGTTCCTTAACTCCCGTACATAAAAACCGTTGCGAAAACCCAAGAAGTCCTTATCCTTGTCTTTATTACACCGTTTAATGATTTCGGGAGTTAGGAGTGTGTTCTTCTTAGCTAAGGCCTCGATCAATGGCCACTTCGGAGCTTTCATCAACGCCTCAAAATATGCACCATCTTCGTTCCCTACTGCATCATAGTTATACCCGAAGTCTTCATCATAAACATTGACCTCCGGGTATTTATCATATACGGTTTCCAACAGCTCGCTTTTTGTAGCTGTGTCACCTGCAGCCACGAACGTGCTCAGAAACTTCAAGAATGTCTCTATTTGCATCAATTTTTCGGCGAAAGTTTCTAGTACTGCTCCCTGGCCCACTATCGCCTTGTTCAGCTCTTCCCGCGTTGCGATTAGGTCACCCCTCAACACAGCAACCTCGACGGCCTGTTCGCGTAGCCTGGCTGCTTCTCTCTCGGCAAGTACTGCCCTGTCTCGGGCTGCTTTAGCACTCTTCTGAGCCTCCGCGAATCCGGCTCGTAATTTGGCAACCTCGGCCTCCAGCTCGGCTACTTTGTCTTGGGCAGATTCTTTCTCCAATCTTCCCACTAGTCCGCGGATTGGCTCCAGCAGTTTCTCAAGCTCGGCTCCGGCCGCCGTTATCTCCACTCCTTGCCCATGCATTGCCTCACTATTATGATGGGCGTGTGCGAGGTATAATAACACTATTTACGATGATACCTCGTGAGCCGGGGTCATATGCGCCTTTTTGGGAGGCGGTGGGGTTGTTGGAGAGGTGATCCTCCTCTTGGTACTCGGCGTCAACCCTGAGAGTGGAATGTTGTCCTCGGGGTCAACTCCGTGGCTACCTCCAGCTGCTGTTCTTTGTAGCTCCGGGGTTTTAGACCTATCATCTCGTCCCCCGGAGCTGGCTTCTGTACTCTTCCTAGCGGCACTCTTGAACTTACCCACTGCACATGACAAGCCATGTGTTCAGAGAATTGACAAGTTTATTTTACATAATTTATACAGGAATAACAGTCCTACCCTCTACTTCTGCCCTGGTTTTCGTTCTCTCCCCCTCAGATATGCTCGGTGTCCTGTCAGAATCAGTCCCGGTTGGGGTACCTTTCTCTTGGGAATCCGAAGTCCCAGCAGCCCATCTGGAATAATACGGGCTCAACCCAGCTTTGTCTAGGACTTCTTCCGGAAATCTGGACTCCAGTACACCAGCTCTCTTCAAAACGTCCACACCCTAGGTTCCCCTGCAGGGGCACTATCTACTACCTCTAACATTTGCCACTTTGGCAGCACTGTTGTCTGCCTAACATAAATAAACTTCCCTCTCCATCCTTCAATTTTACTCGGATTCTTAACCTTAAATCTTTTTCCAGGCCTGGGGTTAAGGTAATACCAACCTTTATTTTTCCCCATCGTTTTCAATTGAAAGAAATGCCTAAATAAACTAATACTAGACACCAATCCCCCCTTACTACACTCCACTAAAAAACCTACCACCTGCCTTACAGCATTGGGCCCTAATTGTCCTAAAGCTATTCCATAATAATCCAACAATTTCATTAAAAAATCTCACAGAGGAAACCTCAATCCTACGGCCAGTTGATCTATGTACACGGATATGAATCCTTTGGGAGGGCAACAGGCTTTGTCCTTATCTTCGGGCATAATAAATTCCAAGTCAAAGGGTAAGAAAAAATTTGGCACCCATCGCCTAATTTGAGTCTCAGTTACAGTGGGCCTTACCCCTGCCACCTCGAACCCCTGTACTTCCTCCTCACACCAGGGAAAACTTACTGCCTCCACTCTTATTTCACTAAGATCACCTCGATGGATTTGTCTACTTTCGCTGTTCACGGGGAAGATCACTCGGATAGGAGGTGCTCTAAAAGGCACCCCTTTTTTGCCTACCTCCTCCACCCTAGATGAAGACGAAGATGAGATAGACATACTTACTTATTTTCTTTGGTTGGTTGGTGAGAGATATTCTATCGTCACAAGTTGGCACAATGGCGGATTTCTCTGATGCGCGATTCAGATAATTGTAGGAGAAGAAGGTAAAGGGTTTCGATTTCCCTCCTTTTCTTATACATTCAGCAACGGTAAAGATTCGATGGTTTAAAATCAACGGTTCTGATCTTCACGTGCCACACACGCGCCTCGAAACTAGCAATATGCGCCGTTTCACACGCGCTTACTCGAATACTGTGTACAACTGTCAGTCACGCGCCTCAGTTGTGTTCATCACTTGTGTTGAAGAAGCTTCTCAACCTTGGTTGGAGGACCTCGGGGTTTACTTTTTCTCAACCCCGGTTGAAGGACCTCGGGGTTTACTTTTTCTCAACCCCGGTTGAGGGACCTCAGGGCTTACTTTTCTCGACTCTGGGTGCGTGACCCCGGGTTTCTCACTCTTTCCCAAGTCTTTCTCAAGGACACTGGTGTTTTTGTCTTCTTTCTCATTCTAATCCCATTACTCCTGGAATCTGGTTTTCTACTCGCAGCACTCCTGGCTTACCTTATCTACTTTACAAAGCCGAATCCTTCTGCTTCGGCTTCTTTGGGGGAGGGGCATCTGGTAGGTAAGGCCCAAGTTGGCCCAAGTTGCCTAAGGCCGCAAGCCGGCCCAAGTTGTTTATAGTTGGAAGCCCAAGAATTGGCCCAAAGACAGATTTGATAATTAGGTTGCAATGGCAGCGCAAGAGGGATGGAAGATCTGACCCACGATTTCCTCTCAATCACGAAGGCAAGTTTCGTGGCCTTAATTGTAGGAATATAGTTAGGGCTGTGATTTGTATGATATAAATAGTAGAATTAGAGAAAGAAAAGGGGTTGGAACTTTGATCAAAGAAAAGAACGCTTGTAAACAAAAACAGAGGAAGAGAAAGAAAAGGAGCCCGGTAGGGACATCATTTTCCCGTGGACGTAGATCTCCAGATCGAACCACGTAAACCTTGTGTCTTATTGCTTGGTTATTTTATTGTTTAGTATTTTTCGTGAATATTCTTGTGATAACGGATTGCGCTTTATCAATTAATAAAGGGAAATTTTCTTGAACTTTTGACATGGCTAGCCGAACATAATGAAAATGTGAAAAAAAAAAAAAAATTAGTTTGAAAATGCTCCAAGCAATAATCAAATGACATCTCCCCTAATTCAAGAAGACATATTGTGCTAAAGAAACAACTAAGTGCATTATAGAAGAGCTTGGTGATGACTACTTTGGTATATTAGCTGACGTGTCAAATGATGTGTCCTAAAAAATACATTTAGCTCTTTATTTGCGTTATATTGATGGTAAAGAATGGGAAGATTGTGGAGCGATTTCTTGGACTTGTACATGTTGGTGATACCACTGCTTTGTCACTTAAAAGTACAATTATGTCTTTGCTTGTGGAACATTCGATGAACCCATCTAAGATTCAAGGGCAAGGATATGATGGGGCTAGCAACATGAGACTTTGATTATGAAGGATATTACATGGGCTTATTATGTTCACTGTTTTTCTCATCAACTTCAGTTAACACTTGTTATCGTTTCTAAAAAATAGTGATTGTTGTTTGCTTTTTGATACTATTGTAAATTTGTCAAATGTGGTTGGAGTTTCTTCTTAGTGGAGAGAAATTATCCGAGAAAGTCAAGCTCAAGAAATTGCTAAAGCTTTGGAAATGGGTGATCTAGAGAGTGGAACATGTTTGAAACAAGAGCTTGGTTTGAAGAGGCCCGGTGATGCTCGTTGAGGGTCTCATTATAATATTTTTTTGAATGTTATTCGTTTGATTCCTACAATTATTAAGGTACTTGAGATAATTGAGGAGAATGCTTCAATATCAGAAGATAGGGTAAAGGCCCAAACCATGTTGTACTCATTAGAATCCTTTGATTTTGCTTTCATGGCGCACTTGATGTTAACCATGTATGGATACACTAATGATTTGTGTCTTGCTTTGCAAATGAGAGATGATGATATTGTTAATGTCATGTCTCTTGTTTCTTTAGCTAAAGATCTATTGCAAAAAACAAGGGACTATGGATGGGAGATTCTCTTGACTAAGGTCACTTCATTTTGCACTAAGAATGGCATTGCAGATCTTGGTGTGGATGCTCTTTATATTCCACAGGGAAGGTCAAGGTGTTTCTTTCCACAAGTGACAAACATCCATCATTTTTTCTTGCATTTGCAACATTGAGAGCTCAACGATTGATTTGATGAGGTCAATACGGAGTTGCTTATACGCATGGCTTGCCTAGGTCCTAATGATGATTTCGCTTCTTTTTACAAGGAAAGAGTACTTAAACTTGCCACATTTTGTTTTCAAGTATTGATATGATAACTCTTGAATGTCAACTTGATATATTAATTCAAGATATGCAAAGAGATGATAGGTTTTGGAATTTACATGATCGTAGCGCCTTTTCGGTGTTGCTTGTCAAAACAAAGAAGCATTTGACTTATCCAATTATTTATATACTTATGAAGTTGATGTTGATTCTTCTAGTTGCCACTACAAGTGTGGAAAGAGAGTTCTCTAGAAAGAAATATATCAAAAACAAGTTGCGAAATAGCATGGGCGATCAATTATTAAATAATTATTTGTCAGTTTCATTGAGAAGGATGTGTTTCTACAAGTTACTGATGATGACATTGTAGATTGGTTTCAAAAAATGAGAACTCATCGAAACCAAATAGAATTGTATTTTTTATTCAATAATTATGTATGCCATTTTCTTCTTTTTATATTTTGGGTCGTCAAAGAACATGAAAATACTTATTTTTCTCGTATATTTGACATTCATATTCTTGTGTGAACTGTGAGTATCTATCATGTTTAAGTAAAAATTCATGTTTAGGTGTATCTTCGGGTTTGTTTTTCTTTTTGATATGATTTGATGTGCTTTTGGGTGTACTTGAGTTGTATTTTGAAGGTTAGGAAAATCTGGAAGCTCAAGGAAGCCATTTGCACCCAATTCTACACTCTGGCCTATATCTCGATACCTAAATAGGACCTGCACGGGCCTAGGTCAGGCCCAACTTGAAGTTATCCAAGTCCCAAACAAAAGTCATGAAGGAGGAGCCAAGAAAATGAATGGAAAGATGTCAAAACGATGAAAAGTAGAATAGGAGGTCAACCGCACACATTTTCCATTCCATCCCAAAATCAAGTCCCATACGGGCCTGAATCGGATCCCACCAAATCCTGACTCGAAGATTATCGAATCGTGAACAAAATCCATGAGAAGTTGGGTCGAGAAAACATGAAGAAAGAGTTCGAAATAACTACAGAAGAAAATAAAGCGCAAAAGGGGAACATGGCATGCCCAGCATGAAAAAATCGGGCAAAGGGTTGAATCGTCGGATCGATACCGGTAACTGAGCAAAGGCTGGATCTAGTACCGGCCCCTTTGGGTCTAATATTGGATTTGGTTTTTGGACTTTTAACGCTTTGTTCGTTCGTATATTAACCATAACTTCTTCGTCCGAAGTCGGATTTCGGTGATTTAAATTTTCACATGAAGCCAAGATGAAGATCAAAACTTTGCAGTTCAAGTCAAGAACTGATTCTCAACAGATGTTGCCCATAATTTCTTAGAAGGTCGAATCAAGAGCGATCTAAAGGTTCGACTGAACATTTTAAAGGGCTAAGCAATACCTTTTGTAATTTTACCCTCTTACTCTTACGAAAAGGGAATTTTTTTGCAGTTTTTAGGACTTTTCCCACTTTTAGGGTTGGAGTACTATAAATACCCCTTCCCTCTCTCATTTGAAAGAAGTCTCCATAGTTAAATCTTCTCTTACACCCTTTTTCTCTCTTTCTTCTTAGATTTTTAGACTTTCATAGCTTTGAGTTAGGATATTCTTCCTCCTCTTCAAGGAGGAAGCCATGTTTGGAGGAGAACTCGAAGATTATTCACGAGCTGATGACACCCTTCTAGGTTTTCAAAGTTTTACGAGGACTCTTCAATCAATTAAGCATTTTCATATCTCTTATCTTTATTTTTAGTTTTTATTATTTTCTCGCTTGATGATGTTGATTCTTATTATTGTTTTGATGATTTGTGAGTAATTTTCTTGTATATTCAAAGCTCGAGAGTAGCCCAAGCTTCGAGGTTGATGAATCTTTGATTGATTATTGGATTTGTTGTGGGTTGTGGTAACATATGGTTAGAGCTTGATTAATTTATAATGATTTCCAATTGAATTCGTAACTAAGTTCACACACTTGTACGGTCGCTCGACTTTCTATAGCTATGATCGATTTGATTGGTTGTGCATTTGAGAGATGATAGTTGGCCTCTAGGCTTGGGATTGCTGCCCTTTCGAGGCTTGCCGACTAGATCTTGAATGAATGTAGGAATTAATCACCACGCCTTAGAATGAGCGGGTGAGGAATTAATTCCAGAAAATTAGGTTAATCGAGACCCAATTGGTAGAAGGAAGACCTATGTAGGAGAAGCTCTACCAAGAGGGGGAGTAGTGTCTATGGGGTATCAGTTAAGATGGATGAGATTGAGTTTAGCCTCGTGTGTAGTTTTTACATCCTTGTGCCGGTCTTTGGGTAGGAGAATTCGAGCTATCTCTTTCTAGTCTTACGTAACTGGAATCCCGAGGCCTAGAGTTGGTTTAGTATTTTTTCCCGCGTAGGTATTCTACATTGAACCTTGTTTACTTACTAATTCTAGAGGATTAGGGGAACCTCAATCTCTTCTCTAGAATTCATGTTCAATTGTGATGTCGGTTGGTTTGAGAATTCAATCACTTAAAACTCACAATAATGTCTTATAATTATCTTCAGAATATCAATCCCATCTGCTTGTGTGAAACCAAGCCTCGAGAATATCTTCACATTGATTGGTTCCCTCCTTGTTTATATTTATTTGCTTATATGTCAATTAGTATAATCACATCATTTATATGGGTTTGGCCTAACTTACTCGAATATGCTTAAGCCAATTCTCACGGAATAATCCTCCCTATGATTCGACAAATCTTTTATTCTACCTCTGTCATAGACTTACCATTTGAGAATGCCGTCCTAATCCTAGCGATAGAGTGACTTTCGTGACAATATTAAATATTAAAGAATATTTATGTATGTTTTAATATATATCGTACCCCCAATTTCATAATCTTGGATACGCCACTGCAATCGAAATTATTATTCAAAATAAATATCCTGACTTCAGCAATAGATTGGATGATCCTAAATATCTGCATGAGATAGCGATTCTATGTCCAACTTTTAACATGGTCGGCACGATAAATGAACAAGTGATAGAGAAATAATATAAATGATGTACGAATATATTATAGCTCAGTGTTTGCATATCCTACTCAAATAGAGATGTGATCTGTGAGGTTCACACTCCCGAATTCTAGATAAAATTCGATGTTCTGGAATTCCTAATCATAAGTTGACTTTGAATGATGGAAACTGAGCATGCTTTCGAGAAATATAGATCCTTCCATTATTTTGTGCAATGGTACTAGATTAGTTATTACAAAATTGAAATTTGTTGTTTTAGAAGGAAACTATTTGACGAAAAGCAATGCTGCTCATTTGGTATTAATCATGTATATGTCTCTCACACCATCCAACTCTACAGTGCCTTTCAAATTCCAACGCAGACATATTTCTATAGATGTTTCAAATGTCATGTCAATCAATAAAAGTCAGGTCTAATCATTGTCTCACATTGATTTTACTAGGCATGTACAAAATATAACAAAATCGATCAAATTTAATTGAATAAATCTATTCCAATTCGAGAATCGCGGCTTATATTATAAGTTTATGGATAGTTATGGAATATAATATTTTACAAACCGGATGTTTGGTCTGATTATGGATTAAAAAAATAAAATTTGATTAAAATCAAAGCAAACCGATATAAAATGTATACATATATATAATATAATATAATTATAGATATACATATATATAATATAATATAATTATAGATATAATTTTAGTTATAAGTTATAATTATAAATTGATTTATACGAAGGATATTACTTTTCTTAATCCAAAAGAAAAAGATACCGACTTTTGATTAGACTACCGTTCTTTTTCTTTATCTAATTTCAAAAGATAATATTAATATTTATGATTTAATGTTGAATCCTAGTTTATTTATATTACATCTTTAATTCACAAATTCAGAACCAATTAAAGTTCATTTTGTCTTATAAGTTCGTTTTGTCTTATTCATACTTATAAAAAAAAATTACATTTATTATGCAATTTATGCTTTATTTTGTCATTTAGTTGAAATTCTAAATAACTACCTATGTTCGTATTATTTTTATGTTTTTATTTTGGTTCCAATTAGTGGATTGAAAGATATTTGCATGCATTATTTCGTATGATCGTTAGCAACTTCTTTTTTATTAGTTAATGCGACCAAGCTTACCAATCCAAACTGAATCCCAGAGAGTTTTGCTTTGAATATTTTAAGTTTTAGTTGGTTTAGAAGAAGTTTGAGATAATCACAAACAACTTTTTTTGTTTGTTTGTCCCTATTGGATTTTAATCAAAACCGATCAAATTCACCTCTAGATTGTACTTGAAAAATTTAGTCTTCAATAGCAACCAACATTATGTTCCAGTTTCAAGGCTCACAAACAGGAAATAATTGAAGCTAATAAATTCAGATATTCTGTTACATTAAAGTGTTTCATCTCTTGTTACAATACTTAATTCAATATGCGAGACAATTAATTTGTGACATTATCCAATATATGTGTCGGTTAGTGAATATGGTGAAACATAAGATGAAACATCAAAATGTAACATATGATCTTGTGGGGAGGGTTTTTTTTTCTCTATTTTTAGATTAGGAAAATAATTTTGGAATGTTGTATGTTACTTTGGTCCAAATGTAATTAAAGCAAATGTTACTTGTGGGTAGTGGATTAGATTCCATATTCTTTTCTCGTACGCCTCCTAAAGTGTGAATAGCATGCTTTCGCCCCCCTACTTGTTCACGCCTGGCCCCCAAAATGGAAAAGGTTAAGAGAAGAAGATGATAAAGGGTGAAAACAGAAAAACTTGTAAACTCCATAACCATATTCATATCTAACAATTTAGCACAAAAACACATTATAATCCTATAACTAATGTATCAAAATAATTACTTCATACAGATCGATTAGGGCACAACTTCTATATTCACTGCTCAGCTGCTCATATTGTTTAAATAATTATTTATTTTAAAATAGCAATATACTTTACATACACTAATATAAAGTCCCTTAAATTTCATCCACTTCTTGTTATTTTATCCTTTTAAATTAATCACTTTATGGCTAATAATGTAATTTTTATTAGGCCTTATATATACCTTATTTATGGTAATTAGGTATTTTAAAATTATTTTCTCATGTAGATTATTACCACGAGGCCGAACAACTTTAAATTTTGCCTATTTTATCCCTTTTGAATTAATAATTTATGTTAATGATCTAATTTACTTCATAACTTATTTTTATTTGCCCTATTTTATCCCTTTCAAAATAATTAGTTTAGGTTGGTGTTGTAATTTGTAAATATCCCATCATACTTTAGCCTAGCTCTAGTACGTCTTACATATCTCTTATTTATGGTAATTAAACTTTCAAAAATTATTTTCATACAGATATTATGACAAGGCTAAATACCTTATGTTTCAATTAATTTTTATTTTGGACTATTATACCCCTTTCAAATTCATTGCTTTGGATTAATCTTGTAAATTGTAATTTGGTACTTTTCTTCCATATATAGTTTAGCCTAATTTTATTAGATCTTGTATATCCCTTATGTACTCTAATTAGGTCTTTACCAATTATTTTCTCTTATCAATTAGTATCACAAGACTAAATAACAATAAATTTCAGCTAATTTTTTATTTGATCTATTTCGACTGGATCCTCTAAGTTAATTAGTTTAGATTTAATGATGTGATTTGTCTTCATAGTTTGTCCCTTATCTACAACAATTAGCCCTTTAAAAAATTGAAGTTCCACTCGAGTTTAGTTATGCGAACATGACACATTTTAGTTATACAAACATGACTTCTTTATTGGGAGGAATGAAATAATTTTTTCAAAGTAGTATAATTTGTGAAAAAATATTGCTCATTTATTTCAAAAGAAAAACTAAATGACAAGTTAGATATATGCAAAAAATACATAACAATCACAAATGTCATATTATAAGTACAACAAAAACTAATTATATGATAGTTAATTTCAGTAATCATAGAAATATTAACAAGACAAATATGAATGATAGGGAAAATGAATAATATTATTTTTATGATGTATCATCCATGAAAACATTAGAATTCATTAATATGTCATATACAATACTCAAGCATGTTTTATATATATATATATATGTATAATTAGAAAAGTTTCATGTATGCTATATGATAATAACAATGTTGAATGATTAAAAATCATCATAAACAAGAATTAGAGTAGAAGAAAAGGAATGCTAAGAATTATCTATCGACCCACTTGATTCTATCGACCTTGAAAGCAAGTATACAATCTGTGATTCATACGTATATAGTATATACAAATACACATACATGAATCCTTCTTAAGGTAATTGAGTATTACAGCAATTATACTAAAACATGACACACCATCTTACTAATATACTGGTGATGTCAAATTAATTTCAAGAGACATGAAAAAATTGCCTCGCTCAATAAAATGGACCATAGGAATCTTGAATGAAAATATATGTTGGACCAGATTTAATAGTCTAAAAGGTCAATGGACCCGAAAATTATAGTATATTTAAAAGAATGTATCGAATTTTGTTCACTAATTTTTAGTTCAATAAAACTAATCAACTTCCATATATGACTTGAGGTAGACGAACTGTAGTAAATTGGGCTGCCTGAATTACCCCTCTATCTACGATTGCCAATTACTATGAAAGAGATGGTTGGAGTCGGAAAATCGGCGGTCGGGCCGGGTATCTTCGAATTCGGATACATCCACGCTTGTATCAATCGCTTTATATCTCCGTTTTTCAACGCCCTCGATTAAAGGTAGGACATTTTTCCATTATCTGCTTTTCTGAATAAATCCGAGTTAGAAAATAGTGGGTGGAGCCTGAATTTGGGTTCCATGGAGACAAAAGTTTGACTCATAGGGTTCTTATCCTTGACCATTATGCTGCTATGCCCTCTTTTTATGTGAAAAGAAACTACCATGATTTCTTTTGCTTGCGATTTGTCAGGTTTGTGGGGTCCTCGAGCACTGGACTCCTATTCAATTATGATGAAATTAATAATAATGTTTTCTGAGTTTTGTGTGTCACGGTCTCGCGTGTGACAGAAACACTTTTACAGAAAAATTAATAGTTTTACAGAAAAAATTATATATTTACAGATAAAAGTGATATTTTTATTACTAAAAATAATACTTTTTTTTGTTAAAAAGAAATGATACTTTTACAGATAAATGTGATATTTTCACTATAAAAAATAGTATTTTTTTCTTGTCGCTCCGTGTGACGGTCGTGTGACGATAATTCATATTAAGTGTTTGCCTTCGTTAAATATGACAACCGTTTCTTGAATCATGTGATATATTACTAAATTTATGACAAACCGTTTCTTGAATCCCATATTTAGTACTTCATCTCAAATTTATGTGGTCTAATATTTTGGATATGTGTTGTGTGATATCATCTTTTTTTTTTAAATGAAAATTTATTTATAAATCATCGACGGAAACTTCTGTCAAAACTAAGTGTTGAAGTGTATTCGACACATCACCAATCATTTTTTGCAGCATTGTCAAAACTAAAAGCAAATATTGTCAAATGATGAGCAACCTTATTTGTCGAACGGGAATAAAATTGAAATTGAAAAAAATAAAACTACATGCTAAAGACAAAAATTAAGAAATAAAAGATTCGAAATATGATAGATCATCCATTCCACGTTTTAGGCAATAAAGGACGGACACATTATCCATTTCTATTATCAGCCTTTGAACTCCTATCTGCAATGCCAAAAGTACTCCTTCTAAACATGGCCCCACCTCTGCAACTTCTACCTCCAGCTAGTCTTCTAATAGCGCCGACACACTCCCCACCACAGTACCATCCTCCCTCCTTAGTACACCTCCCAGACCAGTCCCACGATCTTGGATGAAAGACGCGTCCGAATTTAGCTTCACAGTCCCTCTCGGTGGCGGAACCCATCGGACCGGTGCCGCCCCATTGCTGGCAAAAAGCAGGCAACTTTGCTGCTCTATAATCACTCAAAGTTTGCTCTAGCAGATTATAACATTAAACTTTGTCAACCTCTTTGTTATCAAAATATTTTATGTTTCGGGCCCTCTATGCTATCCACATGAACAAGAAGAAACGAGCATGGACTTCTTTTTCCAAAAATGAAGAAATTTGTTCAAGCCAATTCGCTAGTGATGTTTCAAGCCTTAGGATTTCATCCACAAAATTGAACGATGATCCTTGCCAGTAAGCCTTTGCCCACAGACTGTCGCGGTGCATGCTCAGCAGTCTCCAACAAACTCCCACATGAACATGCAGAAGCGAGCATGGACTTCTTTTTCTGGAAATGAAGAAATTCATTCAAGCCTGTCTGCGAGTGATGCTTTAGGCCTTGGGATATCATCCCCAAAACAGAACAGTGATCCTTGCCAGTAAGCCTTCACCCACAAATAGTTGCGAAGTGCACGCTTAGCCGTCTCCACCGCACTCCCACATCTTTTACAATCCAGATCCACCTCCATCCCCCTTCTTACCAACCCCTTCGTAGCCGGCAAGATATTGGACGTCGTTTTCCATATGAATACCCGTACCTTGGGCGGGCCGTCAAAACTCCAAACCCAACTCCAAAACTTAGCCACCCACTTCCCATGGGTGAGCTCGCATGTTCCAATGGCCTTGCTGTTCGAGCAACATGATACCCCGACCTCTCTTTATAGCTGCCATGTTTAGAATGTTTCCATATCAAACGATCTGGACCAAAATTTATGTGCACTAGAATTGTACTAATTTGGAGTGCTCCGTCCGGACAAAAAACCTGATTTATCAAGTCCATATTCTATGCATTTTGGCCTGGCATGAACAAATCCCTTACCTCCATCACTCTGTGCATTACACCCCACCCACTTCTCGGCTTAAAGTATGCACTATGCAGTAACCATGGGTCTTCCCTTATTTTTATTCTTGAATCTACACCAATTCGCCATAATAATCCATGTCTAAGAACTTCTCTCCCTGCAAGTATGCTTCTCCATGTATAGCTTGGGTTATAGCATAAACCTGCATCAAGAAAAGATTGGTTTGGGTAGTACCTTACTTTCAAGATTTCGGATAGAAGAGAGCTCTCATTCTGGATTAACCACCAACCCTGCTTAGTTAACATCGCTTCACTAAAAGAGACCAAATCCCGAAGACCAAGTCCACCTTCCTCCTTACTCTTACATAACATCTCCCACGATTGCCATTGGATTATATGCTCTTGTTGCTTTTGCCCCCATAAAAAATTTGAGCAAATAGACTTTATTCGCCTATGAGTAGATTGTGGGAGTAGAAAACAACTCATTACCTAAGTTGGAATCGTCTGAGCTACTGATTTTAGAAGGACTAATCGGCCAACATTCGACAACACTCCACTCTTCCAGTTTTTTACTTTTTCTCCACTCTGGCCACCACCCCACTAAACAACGCTTCTTTAGATCTACCTATCGAGGCAGGTAGACCCAAATAGATTGCATGCTTTTCAACCACTCGCACCCCAAGTCAACTTGCCAGCTCCAACCGCCTTTTCTCCTCAATACCGCCACTAAAGTATATTTCCAATTTCTCAAGTGATATGAGTTGGCATGAAGTTTCTTCATAACACTTGATAATGTTTCCCACTTCATCCATTTCCTAACAGGTTGCCCTTCCAAAAATTAAACTATCATCTGCAAAAAAAACAGGTATAATATAAAGGGTCCAAACGTAATTGTTGCATGCTCTTTTGTAAGCACATTTTCATCAAAGGTTGTAGTTTGTTTAATGATCAATGCTTTATAATTGCATCCCTTATAAGAAAATTAACATTAGTAGTACAAGAATTTATAGACCATTATGCTTAGATTTTTGAGGATTTGTTACCAAAAAGCTATGAGAAAAACAGAATGTAGAACAAATTATGAGCTTTACTATAACACAAAATAATATTGGTTCCTATAGGTTCTAGACAATATATTCACATGATTATTAGTTACCACAACAAATATTCAACAACATGACCCTTAGGTTCTATAGGATTATTGCAATTAGTAGTACTATTTTTTTATATATGCTATTTGGTTTTGATTTCTTTTTATTTGCTATTTTTCTTAAATGAGTTGCGGCTAGACCCGACCTGACCCATATTTTTTTTGTGTCAGACAGGTTCGACCTGTTTCTTATTCGTTTGGTTCGGATTGACCCTAACCCTTAAAATTCGAATTCGGTCGTGTCAAGTTGTTCGGGTCGTGTCGCAAATTGCCACCCCTACCATATATGCAAGGGTGAGATAGTGAGAGCTTTTTAGAATATTTTAGAAACTCTGTAATTTTGGCTTTTAGAATTTTAGTATGATAACTTTGTGTTGTATAATTACTGTGTGAGAATATTTTTATTGTGGGAGAAGTAGAAAAATATAAATGATTTTTTTTTAAGAAAAATAAGAAAATTAAATTCGGCTTCAAATTAGGTTGGCGGGTGACAAATGGGTTGTTTAGAGTGAAAAATAGGATTAAAGTATGTGTTTTTAACATATATTTGTAGTTTTTAAAACACCCATTTGTTATATTCTTCGTATTTCCTTTCTCTTGTTGGAAAACCTCATTTTCAAGCATTTTGCAGGTAAAAAAGTATACAAAGAGGTGACGAGTAGATTGGAGTGGAAAAAATCGAGAAAAAACCCGAGGAATGAAGAAACGGGCCAAAATTGGACCGTGCACGGTCACAACCGTGCAAGGCCCGTGCGCGCAAAAATCAGGGGCAGCCATACACGGGTGCACGGTCATGACCGTGCGACCGTGCACGGACCGTGCAAGCCTGTCCAGAGAATAGGTGATTTCAGGGGTTGTGCACGGTCCGTTCAGCCTTGCACGGGCATGACCGTGCACAAACTCCGGAAATGACTTAATTTCAGCCCATTTATGTAATTTTGAGCCCAAGACTTTGTAAAAAGCCCCAAATGGGGGGTATAGACTAGGATTTTCAGATTTTTACACTACACACTATTCACTTTACTTACTTTTTAGAGAGAGAAAGCTAGAGAGCATTTGAGAAAATTACTTGAAGAACAAGATTTATTTCTTCAATAGGTTTTATCCTTCCATTTTCATCTAAATTTTGTATAAACATGATTATGTCTATATATTTGTGTTTATTTATTATGATGATCATGGTTGACTAATTTTCTTAATTTAGGTTTAGAAAGTAGATTATGGGTGGTTAGTGATTTTACTCGATTAATTTAATCCCGTGCTATGCTATTAGTTGATTAATGGTTTATTATGCTTGTTGAATGATTTGATCACTTGTTTAACATTATTGAGGATTAAATTGAAACCGAGAGGGAAAATTTGATCCGAGATCACATTAATCGATGATTAGGCAATAAAACCGAGAGGTTTGAGTTAATTGTGGGAACATTGATCTTAAGACCGATTGGGAGTTGTATTTGATTAATCGACCGGAGACGGTGATTAATCTTATACAATTAGTACGTAAGTTGCTCCGAGAGGGGATCTTACATATAATTTGTGATCGTTTCCTAATACGTAGCATTCGGCTTAAAGGTTGAAATAATCGAGATAATAATTGCTAATTACCCTAATCGAAATCTAAGCCTAGATTACCCTTATTAATCGGTTCTTCCCTATAAATTGTCATCTAGTCTATCTTATTAGTTTCAATTGCTTGTTGATCTAAATTAGAGTTTAAAAATACCAAAACCAATCTCGATCGTCTAGTTAGCCACTTAAATGTTTGGATTACTTCATCTTTCCGATATTGGGTCGATTCCTCGTGGGATCGACCTTGTGCTCACATAGTGCTACTTCAACGCCGTATACTTGCGGTTGTTCGATTTAGTTACAACAACTAAGTGTGTGTCAAGTTTTTGGCGCCGTTGCCGGGGAGTTGGTAACAATAGCCGGAAAATGTTGTTCTAGGCATTTAGTGATACTCTAGACACTTTCTTTTTGATTAGTAGTTTAGTTTATTTTAATTGTCGATTTATCATTAATTGAGCTTACGGGATCTCTTTTTGATTGGTGTGCAAGGTGTTGATGCACTTGAGGTCACAAGGATTGGAAGGCTTGCTACCTATTGATCCGGAAATCGAGGCAACTTGTAGACACAATCAAGGGAGAAGGAGTAGAGAAAGAAGCATGGAAGCCGGAGATAACGACCCAAGAGTCTTCAATCAAGTTGAGAGGAATGCACCGGGAATTCCGCCGGATCAAGCAAACACCTATCATCAAATGATAGAAATGATGCGGAAACAACAAGAAGAGGTGAATGCTCTCCGGAATTGGAGAGAGCAAGTGCTTAACCCGCCACCACAAGATACTATACAAGATTTCCTACGACCGGTAGCAAATCGGAATTTTGGTGGGATGGGTAGAGTGCCCGTGAATGCAGTGAATTTCGAACTAAAGCCGGCACTCATTAACATCATTCAACAGAACCAGTTTGGAGGTCAAGCTAGTGAAGACCCGAATTTGCATTTGTCAACGTTCTTGGAAGTATGTGGGACGAGTCAAATCAACCAAGTCCCACATGATCAAATTAAACTCCGCCTTTTCTCATTCTCATTGAGAGATAGGGCAAAGTTATGGTACAACTCCCTCACCAACGAAGATATTCGAACATGGGACGATCTCTATCAAAGGTTCCTTCAGAAGTACTTCCCGGCGAGTAAGACCATTAGATTGAGAGGAGAAATCACGCAATTCCGACAGTTCGATTCTGAATTATTGTGGGAAGCTTGGGAGCGTTTTAAAGACTTACTCCAGAAGTGTCCCCAACACGGGTTGCAAGATAAGGAGCAAATTTGTTACTTATATAACGGATTATTCGGGTCTACAAGAGAAATCATAGATGCAGCCGCTGGTGGTGCATTGTTGGCAAGAACGGCGAGAGATGCAACATCAATCATCGAGGACATGGCCACAAATTCATATCAATGGCCAACCGAAAGGAACAAACCGAGGATGGTTGCAAGTGTAGCGGAAAAAGAGGCAAGCTCTTCGCTTTCAACTCAAATAGCGGCTTTGTCAAAATAATTGGAGTCGCTAACCAAAGCCGCCTCTTCGGTTCAAATGGAACAAAGTGCAAAGGCCGTTGTTGCACAAGAAGACCCCGAGGATTGTAACTTCATTCATCAAAGGGGTTATGGAAACCAAAGGGGACACCAATATCCCTATTCGGGGCAAGGTCAACATTCGAACTTCAATCACAACCAACACCAACCGGGTCACTACCAATCAGGATCAAAGGGGCATCAAAATCTCTCCTATGGCAAACCCAACAATTCGGTCCAACCACCACCCGGATTCTCCGTTACCAATGGGGTAATAAACGAAGGAAGGAAACCAAGCTTAAAGGAACTCTTGACATCGTTCATCTCAAGGACGAACGAAAGAATGTCACAAATGGACAATTCGTTCGCGAAGTTTCAAGTTGATGTCAACAAGAGCATTGTGACGAATGGGGCCGACATTAAAAGTTTGCAATTGCAAATGAGCCAGTTAGCCCAAGCCATTAGTCCCCAACACCAAAAGCGGCAGTTTTCGAGTGACACGGTGAAGAATCCAACGGAACAATGCCAAGCAATTCGACTAAGGAGCGGAACCGAGTATGAAGGACCAAAGCTACCGGTGGAAGGTGACCAAGTGATTGAGAAAGAGCATTTAGAGGAGCAAACCAAACCCAAGGATTGTGGAGAATCAAGTGAAAAAGGGGCCGTGAAGCCAAACTCCACTCCTAACTCTACTCCTCTTACTTATGTCCCTCCCCTCCGATTTCCACAAACTTATCAAAAGAAAAAGTTGGATAACCAATTTGCTAAGTTTTTTGGAAATCTTCAAGAAATTGCATATTAACATTCCTTTTATTGATGCTTTGCAACAGATGCCTAATTATGCTAAATTTTTTAAGGAGGTGATATCGAAGAAGAGGAGGTTGGAGGCTTATGAGACGGTTAACTTAACTGAGGAGTGTAGTGCCATAATTCAAAGAAGAATCCTCAAAAGAGGAAGGATCCAGGTAGCTTTACAATTTCTTGTATTATTGGGGATCAAAAGTTTGAAAAAACATTATGTGATCTTGGGGCAAGCATTAATCTCATGCCACTTTCTATATTCAATAAATTGGAAATTGGAACCATCAAACCTACCACTATTGCTTTGCAAATGGCGGATAGGTCTTTGACCTATCCAAAAGGTATAGTGGAGGATGTGTTGATCAAGGTAGGTGAGTTTATAATCCCGGTGGATTTTATAGTTTTGGACATGAATGAGGACAAGGAAGTTCCCTTGATTTTGGGCCGCCCGTTTCTAGCAACGGGTGGAGCCCTCATTGATGTTCAAAAAGGGGAACTCACCTTACATGTGAATGATGAGAAGGTTACTTTTTCAATTTATAAGGCAACGAGGTTTCACAATGAGGATGAGGTTAATGTCATAGAAGAATGTAATGCTTTGGATTTGCTAGATACCAATGATACAAGAAATCTTTTAGCTTCGAGTGAAATTGATTCTTTGGAGATTTGTTTGCATGACTCTATTTTTCAATGTGCTAACCAAGAAGCTAACGGTGTTGATGTTTTGGATAGTTTTAGTGCATTGAATTCTTTACAGGAGGTACGCAATGAGGAGATTTCTTGGTTGAAATTGGAGGATGAGGAGTCAACCGGACTAAAGGAATCTAAGGGCAAAGAAGAAGAAGGACCCAATGTTGAGTTGAAGCCTCTCCCCGACCACTTGAGGTATGAGTACCTTGATGAAGGTAAGAAATTTCCGATTATAATTTCAGCATATCTTAATGAGAGTGAATGTGCGAAATTGATTGAAATCTTGAAAAAGCATAAGAGTGCTATTGGATGGTCCATCTCGGATCTTAAGGGGATTAGCCCCGCTATTTGCATGCATAAAATTTTAATGGAAGAGGACTATAAACCGAGTGTGCAAAGTCAGCGTAGGTTAAATCCAGTTATGCAAGAGGTGGTGAGGAAAGAAGTTTTGAAATGGCTTGATAATGGCATAGTCTTTCCTATATCCGATAGCAAGTGGGTGAGTCCTACCCAAGTTGTACCTAAGAAAGGAGGAATAACGGTAGTAAAAGTGAGTGATTTAGAAGAAGTAGCCACTAGGTTGATAACCGCTTGGAGGGTTTGTATTGATTACCGGAAATTGAATGCAGCTACTAGGAAAGATCATTTTCCACTTCCATTTCTTGATCAAATGTTGGATAGATTAGCCGAGTATGACTATTATTGTTTTTTGGATGGGTACTCCGGGTACAATCAAATTATGATTGCCCCGGAGGATCAAGAAAAAACGGCTTTTGTATGCCCATATGGCATCTTTACATTTAGGAGAATGCCCTTTGGCTTATGTAATGCACCGGCCACTTTCCAACGATGCATGATGGCTATTTTTAGTGGGTTGATCGAGAATGTGATGGAAGTATTCATGGGTGATTTTTCTGTTTTCGGTGCATCATTTGATCATTGTTTGCTTAACTTGTCTCTAGTTTTGCAGCGTTGTGAAGACACTAACCTTGTATTAAATTGGGAAAAATGCCACTTCATGGTAAGAGAAGGTATAGTGTTGGGACATAAGGTTTCAGCTGCAGGTTTGTAGGTAGATCAAGCCAAGGTGGTTGCCATCGAAAGATTACCACCACCACTCAATGAGAAGGGAATCCGAAGCTTTTTAGGCCATGCTGGTTTCTACCGAAGGTTTATTCGTGATTTTTCGAAAATTGCTAAGCCTTTGTTTCACCTTTTGGAAAAAGATGCTGCTTATGTTTTCGATGATTCTTGTCTACAGGCCTTCGAAGTGTTGAAGAAAGCGCGGTTTCGGCACCAGTTTTGATATCACCTGATTGGAACCAAACTTTTGAACTCATGTGTGATGCAAGTGATACAGCAGTCGGGGCAGTCTTAGGACAGAAAAGGGATAAAATCTTCCGGGTGATATATTACGCGAGTAAAAGCCTTGACCCGACCCAGTCACACTACACAACAACAGAGAAGGAGATGTTAGCAGTGGTATATGGGTTCGACAAATTTTGTGCCTATCTTGTGGGCACGAAAACGATTGTATACACCGACCACGCAGCCATCCGGTACCTTTTCGATAAAAAGGATGCCAAGCCAAGACTCATTCGATGGATCCTACTTTTGCAAGAATTCGATTTAGAAATCAAGGATCGGAAAGGGTGTGAAAATGTTGTAGCCGATCACCTTTCGAGGATTAAGAATGAAGTGGACAAAAAAGGGCAACAAGAGGTGATCAAGGATACATTTCCCGATGAACATCTCATGATGGCGATTGCTCGGCTTCCATGGTATGCTAACATTGTGAACTTCTTAGCTTGTGGAGCACCTCCACCCGATCTCTCATCACATCAGAAGAAGAAGTTCTATCACGAAGCAAGGTTTTATATGTGGGATGATCCATATCTCTTCCGAAGATGTGCTGACTCGATTATCCGGAGGTGTGTATCGGAGGAAGAGGGCCGAGAGATCATCGAACAATGTCACTCTTCACCAAGTGGGGGACACTTTGCGGTAAACAGAACAGCGGCTAAGGTGCTTCAAAGTGGATTCTATTGGCCAACGATCTTTGAAGATTGCCACGACTTCATCAAGCAATGTGATCGGTGCCAACGAACCGGTGGGATCTCTAAAAGATATGAAATGCCACTTGCCAATTCTATTGAAGTGGAACTGTTTGACGTTTGGGGAATCGACTTCATGGGACCATTCTCATCATCTCAAGGCTATCAATACATTCTGTTGGCGGTGGATTATGTTTCTCGATGGGTTGAGGCCATCCCTACCTCAACCAATGACTCTAAGGTGGTACTAAGATTTCTTGTGAAGAATATCATCACTCGTTATGGAGCACCTAGAGCATTGCATAGTGATGGAGGATCGCATTTCTGTAACAAATGGCTCAATGGCTTATTGGCTCGGTATGGTGTGAAGCATAGGGTGACTACACCATATCACCCTCAAGCAAATGGTCAAGCAGAATTAGCTAACCGGGAAATCAAACAAGTCCTCGAGAAATCAGTAAGTGGAAACCGGAAGGACTGGGCTCTAAAGTTGGATGATGCATTGTGGGCGTATAGAACGGCCTACAAGACACCCCTTGGTATGTCTCCTTATCAACTTGTTTTTGGAAAATCATGTCATTTGCCTGTAGAGCTAGAACATCGTGCATATTGGGCGATAAAAAAGTTGAATTTCGACTTTCAATCGGCTGGGGCAAATAGGGTGTTACAATTGAACGAACTTGATGAGTTTCAAAATCAAGCATTTGAGAATTCAAGGGTGTACAAGGAAAGGGTAAAGAGGTTTCATGACAAGTTGATCATCAAGAGAGAGTTTTGTCATGGAGACCAAGTCCTTTTGTTCAATTCCCGTCTCCAACTTTTTCCCCGGAAGTTAAAATCAAAATCGTCGGGACCATTCACAGTCAAGAGAGTGCTACCAAGCGGAGTTGTTGAGCTACTCAATACCGACGGGAGCACATTTATGGTGAATGGCCAAAGAGTAAAGAAATACTTTGACCAAGCACAAGAAAGAGAGGTTAACCAATTTTCTTTGGTTGAACCGACTTGAACCGAAATAGACAGGCGTCCGGCTAAAGACGTAAAACTTAGCGCTTGTCGGGAGGCAACCCGGCGGTTCAATTTCTTTAATTTCGTATTTTGAATAATTAGATAGTTTTATTTAAATGTTTTTAAATTTTTTGTGTTGAATACTAGCAGGTAAATGCAAGGAATGATGGGAAAAATGGTAGGATGCAAAATGGATGAGCACAACTTCAAAAAAATGGGTAAAATCTCAATTTTTAGGCGTGCACGGTCCGTGCATACTTCTCCCGAGAGGTGCCGAATTTTGGGGTCGTGCACGGTCATGACCGTGCATAGGTGAACGGACCGTGCAATACCCTTTTCCCGAGAGCAGTCTGTGTTTGAGGTCGTGCACGGTCATGATCGTGCACCCTTGCACGGACCGTGCACGACCTGGACAGAATCATATTTGAATGCGGAAAAACATATCCCTCCTCATTCTCCCCTTTTCTTTTCGCCAAAAACACAACAAAAACACACATACACACACAAATTCAACACCAATTCTTGGAGAATCAACACTTTCAAGTCATCATCTCCCTACATTCACAAGGTATGTCCATTGAATCTCAATTAAATTCAAATTTCTTGGCCAATTTTGTCAAACTAGGGCTTAGTTGTGTAGTTGCCTATAAATTCGAATTCCTTGATGATTTGTGGATAAATTGCTTTATTGTGAACATATTGTTGATGATTGGGTATAGGGAATAGATAGAACTTGAAAATGTTCAATTCGGAGTTAGAATTTCATTGGAGTATTTTGTCGAACACCTTTCGTGCAATTGTTTTTGTGCTTGTTTTGTTGATTTAAGGCCAATTGGTGCCTTTTTCTTATGAATTGTTTCGACTTTATACTTCAATTGAATGTAGTATTGCATAAATTTGTGGACATTGAGGTGTGTTGAAAGTGTAAATGCAAGATATGCCACTTTCTTGGCAAATTGATGATTTTTTAACCTCTTGCATTTCATGGATACCCTTCATTCACCGTCATCATTCGAATTGAACTTGTATGCATCAAACTAGTTGGGATTGTGGTGCATTACTACTTGTTTCATCTCAAGCACACAACACCAAACTAGTTTGAGGGTAGGTGTTAATTGTTCAAGAATGGAAAGCATTGTGTAGAAATTGTGTGTTATGTGTGTTACTTGTTCGTGATCATACTAGACATGAGGCTTTATGTAATTAGGAATGCATTATTTTTTTTACATACACCTCAAGTCTAGTTTGAGGGGGGTTGATGAGAAATTGTCTCACGTGTTTTGGGTGATTGTAGGTCATATTTTCTTACACTGAACATGGGGCCAAAGAGAAAAGTTGCAAGGGTGGGTGAGTCAAGTTCGAGGGCCACACAAGACCCTACTGAGCAAAGTGAGCCTGAGAACATAAACCCGAGTGATTATGGAATCAATTTTGGCCGGATGTGGGAGTCGGAGACAGTTCAAGAAAAGTGGAATAAGCTGACCAGAAGACGGATCATTCCAACACTATACCCCGATCCCCCAACTATGGATGAGTTGGGTATCCGGGAAGACGTGGAGACTCTGATCCGACGGATGGATTAGGGTCACCTCCTTTATGGATATTGGCCCACCTACAAGGAACTAGTCTTGGAATTTTTCTCTACTCTCAATGTTGTCATGCATCGCGAAGAAGCTTTGAGCATGACATTCCGATTGGGCAACAGGCCTCGTGAGATGCATTCTGGACAATTGGGAGACATTTTTCGGTTCCACTCCCCCAGCGACTTCCCTCACCATGAGGATTTCAATCCTCAAGATTTTTGGCCACAAATCAGTTACCAACCAGACGCCACACCATCTCATCCCACCTACAATGCTTGCCGATCAAAGCAGACCGAAATTCACAATCCGGTATTCAGATACTTGGCTAAGATTATGCAGCATACTCTCTTCGCCAGGCATGAGGCGGGAGGTCTCCGGGCAGACGAGCTTTACTTGCTATGGTGTATGATGAAGCCTCACAAGGTGAGGTCGGGACCTTATTTGATGGGCCAATTCAATTCAATAGCACATGAAACAGGTGCTATTCGAATTGGAGGGTTCATCACTGCCTTGGCAGTGCATTACAAGATAAATCTCTCCAAATTTCAACCAATGCGTGGAGAATCAAGGATAACGACAGAAGTTCTCAAAACGTCTCACTACATTAAGTTATCCAAGGAGAGAGTTTGGATGTGGCAGCAGCGAGAGGGGGGGTCCTTTCCCTTGCCTAACCCCCCTCTGACTACGGTGATGAAGCGTGAAAACTGGTTGATGATGACCCCGGCCCATGCGGAGATGATTCAGAAGGGTTTAGCTGGCGTTCTACCTAGGCAAGTGGCGACTGAGGAGCAAATGGAAGAGGATCGGGAGATCCAAAACATTGAAGAGGCATTCCTTGGACAGCGAGGGGAGGAGTCTTCCTCCCGACAGCGCGGGGAATCCTCCACAGTCACTGATAGGTTAAAAGTTGTGGAAGCGGCCCTCAACGAGCTTAAAGAGCAGCAGCAAACACTTATCAACAACCAAGCTGACATAATGCAAACACAGCGAAACTTGACAACGGGCCAGTCCACAATTATGAACGCATTGTTGGAAATCATGGAGGCCCAGAAGGTCAGCTCAAAGGAAGAAAGGAGAATGGCAAAGATGTTGCAAAAGCTCGAGGACTTGAATGTTCAAGCCGGCCATTATGATCCCACACCACCCTCCCCTTAGGGGGAGTTGTAAGTTATTCGCAACATCTTTACTTCTTAAAACTATTTTAACGCCTTTTGGAATCTACTTTAAAATAGTTTGGGGGGGATGTATGTTGCGAAATTTGAAGGGTGGTTGATTGTCTTTTCTTGCATTTGTTTTGCCAAAATTGAACTATGTTTTAATGTTTATGAAGTTTTTGTTTCGAACTTTTAGTTTCAATTAATTTGTTAAGTTATTTTATCTTTAGTTGTTGATAGCTGTTAGGTTGTTGATTTTAATTCGTAAAAAAAAAAAAAGAAAAAAAAAATTGAAGTTCTTGAAAGAGGAAAGATTAGGTTGATAAGGTATTGGAAGTGTTGTCAATGATGATACACAATTTTGTGTTTTGATTGAAAATGCGATATATGCACACACTTGTTATGGAACAAAGAAATTAATCATACTATATAAGCCGGTGAGATTTTGAGCCAAAATGAAGAACTCCTATTTTTGGAGTTCAATACCTTCTTTGATTTGTGAGATGTTGGTCATATGCATAGTACCTCTAGAACTTGCTTTGAGTCTACTTGAAATCACTAGGTATATTTATGAGCATTAAAAATGATTTTAGGCAATCTTTGATTATAACCCATTTTGAGCTTTAAAAAATCATCTTCTTACCCCTTTATATCAATGATCCCTAGTTAGCCAAGTTGAACTTGTGGCCTTTTTCTTGATAGCTATAATACAAGCCATATCCATCTTCTTAGCCTTTTTTCCCACACTTGGATCGAACGAGTTTGATAGAGGGAATTGGAAAGTGGATGTGAGAGAGGGATACAAAAAAATGATGGTGAAAGTGCGATGATGAATATAAAGTGGGGAGCAAAAGCAAAAAAAAAAAAAAAAAAGAAAAAAAAAATGCGTTCCATTACGATTGGATGTTTATAGTTTATGACCAAGAAAGGGTCAAAGGAAACTAATAATAGAGCTTACTTTGATTGAGTTAGAAGTCAAAATATTGCTAACTCATATTTTATGCACAAGAGTTGGTTGTGGTGATTTGGAGAAGGTGAAAGAAACATTGAAGTTTTGAAATGATGAAAAAGGAGTGAGAGTGAAACTTATGTGAGAATTAGTTGAGTGTAACTCAATCGATCCAAGTTAAGTCTCTACACTCAAACATATCTCACCTAGTACAGAAAGCCTACATTACAACCAAAACAAAAGACCTTTCTGATTTTTTGCTCATATTTATCAAAAGTGAAGGAAAGATGAGACAATAAGCAAGCATATGGTAGGGCATGCATATGTATACAACTCGAGCGATACACGACCCTGTTATATACACTTGAGTGCTTGAGTTATACACTTATCTGTGAGGATAGTATGAAGATTTCAAAGGTTCATTAACTTGTGATGTGCATAATTAGAATGTGCTTTTGGTCTGAGACTTACATTTCCAAGTAAAACCGATGATACCTATATGTTTTCCTCCTACTGAGAAAGAAATTCTTCATTCTTTTGATATTAATTGCTCAGGGACGAGCAAGGGTTTAGTTTGAGGGGGTTGACAAATGGGTTGTTTAGAGTGAAAAATAGGATTAAAGTATGTGTTTTTAACATATATTTGTAGTTTTTAAAACACCCATTTGTTATATTCTTCGTATTTCCTTTCTCTTGTTGAAAAACCTCGTTTTCAAGCATTTTGCAGGTAAAAAAGTATACAAAGAGGTGACGAGTAGATTGGAGTCGAAGAAATCGAGAAAAGACCCGAGGAATGAAGAAACGGGCCAAAATTGGGCCGTGCACGATCACAACCGTGCATGCCTTCACAAACCGTGCGCGCAAAAATCAAGGGCAGCCATACACAGGTGCACGGTCATGACCGTGCGACCGTGCATGGACCGTGCAAGCCTGTCCAGAGAATAGGTGATTTCAGGGGTTGTGCACGGTCCGTTCAGCCTTGCACGGGCATGACCGTGCACAAACTCCGGAAATGGCTTAATTTCAGCCCATTTATGTAATTTTGAGCCCAAGACTTTGTTAAAATCCCCAAATGGGGGGTATAGACTAGGATTTTCAGATTTTTACACACTATTCACTTTACTTACTTTTTAGAGAGAGAAAGCTAGAGAGCATTTGAGAAAATTACTTGAAGATCAAGATTTATTTCTTCAATAGATTTTATCCTTCCATTTTCATCTAAATTTTGTATAAACATGATTATGTCTATATATTTGTGTTTATTTATTATGATGATCATGGTTGGCTAATTTTCTTAATCTAGGTTTAGAAAGTAGATTATGGGTGATTAGTGATTTTAATCGATTAATTTAATCCCGTGCTATGCTATTAGTTGATTAATGGTTTATTATGCTTGTTGAATGATTTGATCACTTGTTTAACATTATTGAGGATTAAATTGAAACCGAGAGGGGAAATTTGATCCGAGATCACATTAATCGATGATTAGGCAATAAAACCGAGAGGTTTGAGTTAATTGTGGGAACATTGATCTTAAGACCGATTGGGAGTTGTATTTGTTTAATCGACCGGAGACGGTGATTAATCTTATACAATTAACACGTAAGTTGCTCCGAGAGGGGATCTTACATATAATTTGTGATCGTTTCCTAATACGTAGCATTCGGCTTAAAGGTTGAAATAATCGAGATAATAATTGCTAATTACCCTTATCGAAATCTAAGCCTAGATTACCCTTATTAATCGGTTCTTCCCTATAAATTGTCATCTAGTCTATCTTATTAGTTTCAATTGCTTGTTGATCTAAATTAGAGTTTAAAAATACCAAAACCAATCTCGATTGTCTTGTTAGCCACTTAAATGTTTGAATTACTTCATCTTCCGATATTGGGCCGATTCCTCGTGGGATCGACCTTGTGCTCACATTGTGCTACTTCAATGCCGTATACTTGTGGTTGTTCGATTTAGTTACAACAACTAAGTGTGTGTCAGCGGGTTGACCCGCAACAGGAACTGGTCAGGTTCGGGTTGCAGGTTTCAACCCGAATATGAAACGGGTCGGGTTTGGCTTGGCAAAAATTTCATAATAAGCAGTTCTCAACCTAACTTGCGAACCCGCAACCTGACCTGTTTGCCACCCCTAATATACGGGCTCCATGGAGCAAACCATCTCTTTTCGAAAAGAGCTAAAAATGCTTCTACAGTAAACAAAAATAGATAAGGCGATAACGGGTCTTCCTAGCGAAGGCCCCTAGAAGGGAGAAAACCTCACCAGGTTGACCATTAACAAGCACCGAAAATGACATTGTAGACACACACCTCATGATAAGTCTAATAATATCCCAATTTCAACCCAATCTAAGCATAACTCTCTCAAGAAAACACCACTCAACTCTGTCATAAGATATGTTCATATCTAACTTAAAAACAAAAGCTCCTCTCTTTTTAGCATTATTGTAACTCATATAATGAAAAATCTCGAAAGTAGCTAAAGCATTATCAGTAATGAGCCGTCCAGGAACGAATGCCGACTGATTAACAGAGATAAGATGAGGGAGAAAAAGTTTCATCTTATTAGCTATAGTTTTTGTGACCATCTTGAAAATAACATTACAAAGGCTAATTGGACGAAAATCAGTAACTAATGCAGGGTTCTTTTTCTTAGGGATTAGGACAATAAATGTATTATTAATAGAACTAGGATCTGATTGCTCATTAAGAATGTCAAGAACAACCGAAAGAATATCAAAATGCATAATGGACCACAACTTTTGGTAAAAAATAGCGGGCATACCGTCCGGTCCCGGAGCATTTGTTGTGTGATATAATCTAGATGTAGTGTTTCTGTGTTATTTTAATTTTTTCGTCTAACATTTTAAATAATAATTTGATATTTTTTTTGTCAATTTTACCAAGTACATTATTTGTCTTTTTTCAAAATTTAAATTACAAAATACCTTTTTAGTTGCTAATCCATTTTTATGCATAATATATCAAATCATATATTTTTTCACGATATTAAATTTGACGTCCATATCATATATATTATAGTGAGATAATTTGATTTGAAAAAAATAAAGTGTGTTTTGGTTATATATTTTAGTTAGATTACCGTGTTTATGCGAATTGAACTATACTATCGGGTATATGCTGCAATGAAAATAAAGAATTTAACATTTTTAAACTCAAGAAAATACTTGATGCAATAAACATAAACAAGTTATATATATATATATATATTGAGAGTAGAATTATTTTGTGTTGATAAAATTACAGTGACAAAATTCTCCAATTTTCAAATTTCTCATTTATTTATGCGCATATTCAATATGATTAATAACGATTAATACCCAACATATATGGATATTTTGCGAATAGTATTCGCATAATTCACACCAAATGTAAATCGTGTTTGTTCTTTTAATTTAAATGTAAATCGTGTATGTTCTTTTAATTTTTTCTTTATATATATTTTTGTAATTTTTAATTTCATAGTAATATATTGTAGAAATTCGTGAAAACAAGGATAAATATTAAAATAATGAATTTGTCAAGTAAATAAATTTTAATTATATTTTATAGTGTATGTTTGAAATAATCGACTATAATAAATATAGATCAATAGATAATTATACCGTGTCTAGGTTTAAAATATTGTTTTTTAAAAGAAAGAACATAATTCTTAAGCAATATATGATAAAGCGCAATCCGGTACCCAATCAATTCAGCCTAAATCAGTGCAAGAAATATAAAAACACACAAGATATACGTGGTTCGATCCGGAGATCTACGTCCATGGGCAGAAAATCACTCTTGCCGAGGTGTTTCTTTCACTAAAACTTTGAGCTTACAAGCAGTAATTCAGAATATAGAGTGCAAACCCTAATTCAGAGTTCTTTTCTCATATTTATACTCAACTTTCCTAAACCCTAACTGAACCCTAACTAACTCCCTATTCTCACGCCTATTTCCCGCTGCATGGCAGTTGGGAACGGATCATGAGCCTTGATTCGCGGAACAAACCATCTGTTGGGCCGACGCGTGTCTCTGGACCTGCTGGGCCTACGCGTGCTGGGCCTTCGCGTGCTTGTTGGGCCTACGCGTGCTGGGCCGATCAGTGGGCTTAGGTATTAACCCGACCCGAAGTGATCGGGTTATCCCTATCAGATGCCCCCCCCAAGCCGAAGCGAGGAAGGAGCTTCGGTTGTCACCGGGGTGGAACCGTAAGCAAGAAGGGCCATGGTCGCGGGCGCGCCGAAGTGTTTATGGATGACTAAGTCTATCCGCGTCCCCGGGGACTCCGCGGAGCAGTCTGCGGATGCGGAATCGAACTAGGCCGAAGTGCACAGGACATATAGCGAGGTCGAATTTCCCAGAAGCAAGAAACGCGTTGGAAGTATATAACAACCTGGCCGAGGTGGAGGGTACACCGGAGTGAGTAGTCTGGCCAAAATGAAGGAAGCACCGGAGTGTGGTAGTATGACCGAGGTAAAGGAATCACCGGAGTGTAGTTTGAATCTTCCTGACGAAGGGTGAGGTTGATGTGATTGGCGGCGCCATCATGAGAGAGAGGGATGTGAAGTGACACGCTCTGCAATTTCCAAGAAACATGTTCCCCACGCGCCTTGGGAACTGTAAAGCGCGTGAAGAGCACGTCTAAATCTCCATCACTGAATTTGAATAGGCTGCATCAAAGCCGTCAGTTTTTTGCGTATATATTTGGAATAACTGCACAGTAACTTTTCATCTTCTTCATTGCAATTTATCAGTTTAGAAGGCGGGAAAAAGAGGGGATTCGGTGCCTGTGATTCATCTCAAATCAAAACTTCTCAAATTCAACCCACTCAAATTCAACCCAAGTAAGTATGTCTTCCTCTTCACCTTCTGCCTCATCTTCTGCCTCTATTCAAGAAGTAGGGACTACGGATGCTCCGTTAGATATCCCCCCCCCCTTCGATACCTCATTCCGTAGAGGAATGAGATTAGGACCGTAGACAGGGCCGATGGGCTGGAAAGCAACGTTATGATGGTTGCCTTCTATCCATGCGCGGAGGAGGGTTTGGAGGTGGCCCCTGTAGCGTTACGGATGACGCGAGAGCAAATTGAGAGAGAAATCCCTTTATTTTTCTTTCCCTTCAACCTAGAGTATATAATACCGAACCCCGAGGATAGGGCCTGCTGCCCACCGCAGGGGTTTATTAGTTTGTACATAGATCCCCTTAGAATAGGCCTGAGACTGCCCCTGTGGGACATTGTGATCCGGTTGCTGCGATACTACGGTATTGCCCTGAGCCAACTAGCGCCGAACGCGGTGAGGCAGGTAGTGGGATTCACCGTGGTGTGTAAAAACGCCGGATTAAAACCGACCGTAGAGCTTTTTAGGTTTTTTTACCAACTAAAAAACTTCGAGAAGTCCAAGGGGTGGTACTCCTTCAGTCCCCGAGCCCGAGGTGGGTTCAAGGTTCAAAACCCAAGTAAGGTAGAGGGGTGGAAGGAGAGGTTTTTATTTATAAAAAACAAAGTGGCCCTCCCGAAGTGGAGGAGGGATGAGGTACTGGATACCGCTCCGGTGGAGGACCCGGAGCCCGAAGTCTTACATGTATTCCGGTCAGTGGGAACTTTCAAAACCCTCTGCACCGAGGAAGAACTGGAGGAGGCAGGACTGAGCCCGTATTATTCGGGCAATGCGGGCGCCGAAGAGGGTAGGAGTCCTTCTATCTTGCTTTTTACAGCTGTTGACTGTGTATATAACTAATCTTTACCTTCTGTGCGCAGTGGGACGCTTCGGGAAAGAGCCTGCCGGAAGCCCCGCGGCTGTTGCCGCAGCAAAAAAGAAGGGGAAGGCCACTGAGGTGTCTCCCCGGGGGAAGACAGTGCCCAGTCCACGACCGTCAGCGGGGTCGGAAGAACGGGTTATGCCGTCGGGGTCAACTCCCGGAACGAAGAAGAGGCCAGAGCCTACCGGGACTCCGCTAGCACCATCCAAAAGACCCCGGGTAGGGGAGAGCACGGAGGTAAACTTGAAACGATGCTCGTAATTTTTACGTACACGAAGTGTGTGTTATGAAGGCTGAGTTTGATGTCATTTGTTGTGTAATTGTCCAGGTAGAACAAGTGGCCCCGGGTCTGCTGGGGTTGGAAGGCGCGGACGCTGAAGAACTTCTGCGCTTGGCGCGAGGTATCCTGGACCTCGGCCGTAAGAGCGAGAAGGAAGGGAAGGAGGAGCTGACCGAAGTGGCAAGGGAGCTGCGGGCGCGCAATGACCGGTTGACCCACGACCTAACTGAGGCGCGAAAGAGGGCTGCCCTGGTCGAAAATGAAGCGGCGCGTCTGCGCGGGGTGGAGGCGGAGAGCAATGTCCTCCGAGGTGAGGTACTACGGCTGCGGGCAGAGATGGAGACTCGGGAAGCTGCCGTGGTTGAGGGACAAGGAGCGATGCTGAAGGCATTCGCCGATAAATTATTCCAAACCAGCACGTTCCTCGACTTCCAGACGGAGTTCGTGGCAATAGGGGACCAGGCCACACGATCCGCGCTGCTGGAGCAGGTGAAGGAGGTCTACCCGAATGTGGATGTATATCGTCCAGAATTCGGGTATGACTTTGAGGCAGTGGCCGGAGTGGAAAAGGCTTACTATGCAGCTCTAGCAAATCTGCCGGAGTGGCCCCTGGTAAAGGCTCTCGGGGAGAAGAAACAGCTGCTGACGGCCGCGGAGGTCGCCAACTGTGAGGTGGAACAGGACCAAGAGTTCATGGCGTTCCGCCGAGGTGAACTGGTCTCCGCACCCCGAAGCAGAGATCCCCCTCCACGGATGGAGGTCGAAGCCACAGCTGCGGTCGAAGTTGTCGCAGCAAATGAGGAGGGAGAAGCCGAAGTGTCAGAGGGCCGGCAGGAGGTGTTGCCCGGGGACATTGAGGCAACTGAGCGGGAGGTCAGTCGATCCCCGCAAATTTAAAAACTATAGATGATAGGATTATATGCAAACACTGTACGAATCATGGATATTGTACTCTTTTGTGAAATATAATTCTTCGTTTCTCAGACACTTCATCTTCTCTTTGCTTGCATAATCAATTTGTGTTTGTTTTCGAACTGAACTCCAACTCTTGACATACTTTAAATTGATCGATCTGGTTGACTCTTGTTTCTGTTTAGAATACCGCGGAACTACACGAAACAATAAAGAAACTCATGCGATCACTTGAGTGGTTCCGCGAAGAAAAGAACAACCTGCAAATGCACGTAGTGCCGAAGCTAGAAAAGCAGGTGGCCTCGGCAGAGAGGAAAGTGGTTGAAGCCGAGGAGAGAGCCAAAGATTTCGAGATGAAATACCGGTCTACAGCTGCCGAAATGAGCCGTGTCCTTGTTCATCAGAGGGAGTATGATCGGATACTGTCGGAGTTCGGTCTTCTGACCTTTGAGGAAGTGGAGGAGCGGGTCGTAGAGATCCAGGGCGAAATCTCAGCGCTTACGGCAAATAACCCCGCGGAGGCCTCGGAGCTCGTAAGAAAGCGAGAAGTGCTAGAGTTGCTTCTGAGCATGTATGAAGGGCTAAAGGGCCGAGGCAGGTGGAGGCCTTCTGCCGAAGAATTCATCGCGAGTTCAAGCCGGAGACAAGGTACCCCGAAAGCGCCCCGGAAGGACAAAAAGAAACCCTCTGGAAAGAGCCAAGGCGTTGTTATTCGGGAGCCAGCTCCAGTGACCACGATCGAAGAAGAGCCCGCTGTGGTTGCCGAAGAAGTAGTCGAGGAGCTGGCCAGAGAAATTGAAGTGATGGCTCCGGAGGAGTGGGACCCTGTGCAGTGGGCCCAAACCCCGAGGTCCGCTCCACAACCAAGTAGCCGAGCTCGGACTAGAAACGAAGTCCCCAGGCAAACGCCCAGAGCAAGTCCTCGGCGTCGGGAAGCTCGCAGTGGAGAAAGAGCCGGAGCCCGAGGTCGAGGATCTACAAGATCCCGGAGGACACAGCGCAGATCGAGGAGTAGGCCGCAACGCCGGGGCGCTGAATATTGGCTCGGGGGCCGTAGATAATGACTTATCATATATTTTTTTTTTTTTGAAGTTTTATGTAAAGGACTTTTCGGTGTTGTATCATTTAGAAGATAATAGAATCATTTTGATGTGCACAAATGTGTTAAGGAAAACAACAAGTGATTAACTGTTTTAGTTAGGTGTCCGGGAACATAATTCGAATAACTCTAATGTACATCTCCCCGGACGGATCAGGCAGGAGTAAAGTAAGTCTCCCCGGACGGATCAGGCGGGAGTAAACACTTCTCCGGTTAAACAGGCGAGAAAGTGATACGAGTCCGGGGACTAAAATGCGAATCTCCTCGGACGGACCGAGAGAGAGAGGTTTAATTGTCCGGAGACTAATAATGATAATACGATTGCGTTAGGGCGTCCCCGTAACGTAAAAGGAAACACAGCCAGATGCATAAACAAAGAATTTTTATTCGATGATAAGTGCCGGAGCAAACTAAACAATACAAAGGTAAATGATAATCATAAAAGAAACATACAATGAGCAGAAAGAGCAGATGGTACTTGTGATTTGGCCTTCACAGATAGAAGCGCCTCAAGTTGGTTACGTGCCAGCTTCGGGGGATCGAGGTCCCATTGAGATGCTCTAATTGATAGGATCCGGAATCGTGCGCGGCAACGACGCGGTAGGGACCTTCCCAAGAAGCATGTAATTTCCCCTCGGGGGCAACTTTGCTAGCCGAATTGAGCCGAAGAACTAGGTCCCCGACATTGAACTGAGTGCCCCGGACCCGGAGGTTATGATACCGGGTTGCTCGTTGTTTACACCTGGCCTGTTGAATGAATGATTGGTCACGACGATTTTCAAGCTCATCCAAATTTGCTCGGAGAGCCTCGTCATTATCCTCTGGAAGCAATGTGAGGAGGCGGGGGCTTGGTACACTGATTTTCGCAGGAATGACGGCTTCGGAACCATAAGTAAGGCTGTAAGGAGTCTCCCCGGTGGAGGTATGAGGTGTTGTGCGATAAGCCCATAGGACTTGTGGAAGATTTTCAGCCCAAAGACCTTTGGCATTATCCAGGCGCTTCTTTATTCCCGTGAGCAGTGTCCGATTGGTGACTTCAACCTGCCCGTTGGCTTGAGGGTGAGCAACCGAAGTGAAAATTTGTTTGATGTGAAGCTCTTCACACCATGACCGAAAGGGATCGTTGGCAAATTGTTTACCATTGTCCGAGATAATAGTACTCGGGATGCCGAAGCGACAAACGATATTGCGCCACACAAACTTCAAGATATTCTGACCAGTAATGGCCGTAAGCGGTTCGGCTTCGACCCACTTAGTGAAGTAGTCTACGGCAACGACCAGGAACTTCAATCCCCCTGGAGCAACTGGGAATGGGCCGACAATGTCGATTCCCCATTGAATAAACGGCCACGCACTCTGGATTCCAGTGAGCTCGGTCTGCGGCAAATGCTTTACACGGGAGTGCAGCTGATACTTGCTGCATTTGGTCACCAAGTCGTGGGCATCGTTGAACAGGGTTGGCCAATAATATCCCCAGCGGAGAACCTTCTTGGCTAATGTCCGGGAGCCGATATGGCTGGCACAGGCCCCCTCGTGAACCTCCCGTAGAACTTGAATAGCTTCGGCAGGAGCGAGACACCGGAGACTCGGTTGTAGGTACGACCGCCGGTACAAAACTCCATCATGAAAGGAGTATTTGGGGGCTTTGAGGACCACTTGCCGAGCTCGCAGCTTATCAGTAGGCAGGATTCCATCTCGGAGATATTGAATGATAGGAGTCATCCAATTCGGATCACTATCGGTCAGTACCGAAACTGTGGCCTCATGAATTGCCGGGTGAGACAGGTCTTCGACCATGATATCCGGAGATATATTAGTTCGGACCGCGGAGGCCAATTTACTAAGCGCGTCTGCTCTTGCATTCTGAGCACGCGGTATTTTCTGGATAATAACTGTATCAAAAGTTGACATGAGCTTGAGTGTTAGAGCACGATACCTGACCATTGTTTCATCCTTGGCGACATAAGTCCCCTGAATTTGCTTGGACACGATCTCGGAGTCCGTGAAGAGCTCAAGATGACGAACGCCTAAGGATTGAGCGAGCCGGAGCCCGGCGAGAACTGCCTCGTACTCCGCTTCATTATTAGTCACCTTAAACTTGAATCGGATGACGTATTTAACCTCAACCTCCTCGGGGTCGATGAGAAGCACCCCGGCACCACTTCCTCGAGTCGTGGATGCTCCATCCACATATAGTTGCCATTTCTGAGGTGAGGATACAAGGGTAGCGGGGTGATGTGTATCACTATATGTCGGAGACTCATGACTGTCTCCCGGGGTTTCAGCCAGAAAGTCGGCGAGTGCTTGACCCTTGATTGCTCGGCGGGGAAGGTATTGAATATCATATTCGCCTAACTCGATGGCCCACTTTGCGAGGCGCCCAGACACCTCGGGTTTGACAAGAATCTGGCGGATAGGATGATTGGTCAGAACCCGTATTTCACGCCCTTGGAAATATGGGCGCAGACGCCGAGATGCCATGACAAGAGCTAGTACAGTTTTTTCCAGTACGGAGTACCGGGTCTCCGCCCCGTGGAGAACACGACTTGCGAAATACACGGGATGTTGAACCCCATTGACTTCGCGCACAAGTGCAGCGCTAATAGCTTCCTCGGCGGAAGCCAAATATAAGTAAAGCGGCTCTCCGGGGAGAGGAACTGACAAAGTAGGCAGCTGATGTATATGACGTTTCAAAGCCTCGAAGGCCTCGGTGCACTCCGGAGTCCACTCAAAAGACTTCGCCTGTCTCAAGATTTTGAAGAATGGGAGCTGGCGCTCCGCCGCTTTAGATAAGAATCGATTTAAAGCCGCCAAACCACCTGTGAGGCGTTGAACGTCCCTGAATGTCTTGGGTGGCTGCAGTTCTAACAAATCCCGAAGTTTGGCCGGGTTAGCCTGCAAACCGTGTTGTGAAACCATATAACCCAGAAACTTGCCGGAGCCGACGCCGAAGGTGCATTTCGCTGGATTAAGGCGCAAATTGTAGCTTCGCAGGGTGCGCAACGTTTCGGCAATGTCTTGCACACATGAAGAATGGGAGATACTCTTTATAACAAGGTCATCAACGTAAACCTCGACGTTGCGGCCAATCTGGCCGTGGAAAACCCGGTCCATGAGACGCTGGTATGTGGCTCCGGCGTTCTTGAGCCCGAAGGGCATTTTCTTAAAAGCATAGCACCCAAAAGCAGTGATGAATGCCGTTTTGATGGCATCTTGCGGATCCATAAAGATCTGGTGGTATCCCTTATACAGATCTAAGAAACAAAGTGCCTCATACCCAGTAATAGCCTCGGCCTTTTGATCTATGGAAGGTAGGGGATAACAGTCCTTCGGACAATGTTTGTTGAGGTCGGAGAAGTCGACGCACATCCGCCATGCCCCACTGGACTTAATCACCATTACTGGATTCGATAGCCAGGAGGGGTAATATACTTCGAACAGGATGTCCGCATCCAAGAGTTGTTGCACCTCGATTCGAATTGCGTCATTTCGCTCCGGGGCGAATTTCCTCTGCTTTTGATGGATTGGCTTTATGCTGGGATCGATGTTCAGCTTGTGTGTTATTATGTCGGGAGAGACCCCGGGCATATCTAGAGGAGACCATGCGAAGACATCGGAATATTCTCGCAGGGTTTGAATTATAGCCTGGTGTAGCCGTGGCACATCCACGGCTCCGACGGTTACAGTCTGTTCCGGCTTGGACGGATCAAACGGTACTTGAGCGGTGGCATCCCCCAACGAGGTACGTTCCCGAGGTTCCAGAACCGATGATGATACCTGAAGCTGCTGTTTGGGAGGAACTTTAGCAGTCTTTTTGAGTGCCACGTACATACACTCCTTTGAAACCCGCTGACTCCCGCGGATAGCCACTTCGCCATGCGAAGTGGGGAACTTTAGTGCGAGGTGATACGTGGAGCATATGGCTTTGGCGGGGGTAAGCCAGTCCCGGCCCAAGATCATGTTGTACGGTGATGGGGAATTCACCACATAAAAATCCACGAAAATGGTTTTTATTGCCGGATAAGTCCCCAAAGACGCCGGGAGAGTGATGACACCCTCTGGCTGGACTTCACCCTGAGTGAAAGTCTGCAGTGGCCCGGGGGCCGACCGAAGTTGTTCCCGAGGAATCTCCATCCTTTGGAAACAGTCGGCAAATATAACACTCACCGCGGCCCCATTATCCACGAAGACCCGCCTTATTGTTATGTTGGCTACAGTCATGTCGATGACAATAGCGTCAGTATGAGGTGTTATCTCCGGAACCGGGTCTCTATCCGTGAAGCTGACAGTCTCGAATGGAGGCGTTTATGACGTGGCTCCTCGGGAGGAGGACGTCGAGCCTCTGCCTTCAAGGCATGTCGCGAAGCCCCGGTGGGGAGGGCCCCATATATCACGTTTATTACGTGAGGGGGTGCGTTGTCTCCGGGTCCTCCCGGAGGAGGAGGTGGTGGTGGAAGACGTGGTTGTTGGCGATTGCCAGATTCTTGCCGTGCATAATTACTAGGCCCCGGCCGATTATTATGCCACGGCGGTCGATTTTGCTGTGTACCGCGGTCATGATAACCTCCACGATTATGGAACGACCCCCCATTCTGACCTGTCCGAGGCTTGTCATCGGTCCGCGCAATGTATTGGCGCAAGAAACCTTTCCTCAGGCACTCCTCGATTTCCTTGCTGAGTTCTCGGCACTCCTCTGTCTCATGCCCATGATCTCGGTGGTACGCACACCACTTTCCACGATTCCTCTTCTCAGGCGGAGCAGTCATCCGCGGACAAGGTCGCAGATCGTTCTTGTGAGTAGAAAGGATTTCGGCTCGTGACTTCGTCAACGGAGTCCATTGTGGAATATCGCCTCGAGATTCTGAACGCCCCGGGTTCAGGCGGGAAAAGGCACTAGGTCGCGTACTAGGCCCAGTTTGTGTCTTGTCGGACTGCCGCTTGCTAGCATGTTTCTCACGTTTCCGGCGAGTCTGCTCCTCGGCCTTAGCAAATTTGCACACCGTTTTGAACAGTGCTCGGGTTGTGACCGGTGTGTTTCGAACCAACTCGGTGTAAAGTGTTCCAGGACGGAGTCCATTCATGAATGCGTTGATGACTACGTCTTCGGAGCAACTTCCCACCTTGAGGCTTTCCGCTGTAAAGCGGTCAAGAAATTGGGTAACGGTTTCACCTTCCCGCTGTTCCATATTCATGAGGTCGGCCAAAGTGGCCATGGGCTTCGCCCGTGCTTTGAACCGCGCCCAAAAGTGCTCGGCGAGTTCTCTGAAAGAGGATACGCTGTTGCGCGGGAGAGAATCAAACCAAACCCGAGCCTCATCCTGTAAGTATTCGGGGAAAATTTTACAGTAATGGAGGGATGTAGTGTTATCGCGGCTAAGCATGTTGTGCCAGAAAGCTCCAAGAAAATTGGCCGGATCTCCGGTGCCATCGTAAGGTGGTATGGCCGGCCGTTTGAACCCTTCGGGAAGGGAGGTGGCCATGATTTCTTGGGAGAATGGTGTGATGATATCTCCATTGGCATCAAGGCCCAGAATTCTGTCCAGTTCAACATTGCGTTGAACTCGCTCATACTCCTGAAGATCTAGAGCATGAAGATTGGCATAGCGAACTCTCTTAGCCGCGTTGAGTGGACGGCGGCGATCCATATCAGTAGGTTCATTGTTGCGCGGTCGTGATTCGTTAGAACTCCCATGGTCCTCGGAGGAACCAGGTCGTTCCCGTCGCCGATCCTGACGCCCGCGATGCCCCGGGTCTTGTTGATCACGCGAGTGCTGACGAGGTGGAAGCACCGCGGGATTAGCACATGTCCGGCAGGCCCCGCGGCAGGCCCCGCGGGATGTAGGCGATTAGATGCCCAATCTTGAAGAACATGTGCATGCTCTTGTAAGAAAGCCTGGAGCAATTCTGGAGTAATTTGAATGTTAACCGGTGGTTGGGCAGCATCAAGATTAGGGTTTTGCATGTCTTGAGGGGGTGGAGGTAAATTCTGATTGTCTGGATTCGCAACCGGGCCTTGATTGCCCTGATGATGAGATGTACTGCTTGCCGGCAATTGCCTCGGCGGCAAAACTTGATCCACGGGTGGATCCTGGTTGGATTGATCACCGTGGCGAGATTGATTCAAACGAGTCGTCACCATGATCTTTGAATACGCTGTGAATGTCAAAAATTGCTTTACGTTCCCACAGACGGCGCCAATTGATAAAGCGCAATCCGGTACCCAATCAATTCAGCCTAAATCAGTGCAAGAAATATAAAAACACACAAGATATACGTGGTTCGATCCGGAGATCTACGTCCACGGGCAGAAAATCACTCTTGCCGAGGTGTTTCTTTCACTAAAACTTTGAGCTTACAAGCAGTAATTCAGAATATAGAGTGCGAACCCTAATTCAGAGTTCCTTTCTCATATTTATACTCAACTTTCCGAAACCCTAACTGAACCCTAACTAACTCCCTATTCTCACGCCTATTTCCCGCTGCATGGCAGTTGGGAACGGATCATGAGCCTTGATTCGTGGAACAAACCATCTGTTGGGCCGACGCGTGTCTCTGGACCTGCTGGGCCTACGCGTGCTGGGCCTTCGCGTGCTTGCTGGGCCTAAGCGTGCTGGGCCGGTCAGTGGGCTTAGGTATTAACCCGACCCGAAGTGATCGGGTTATCCCTATCAATATAGAATGTCGATCTAATAAGAATCTAGTAAGACTATCTAATAAACAACAACACTTAGTAAGAATTATAATTATAAGATGGTTTCATTAAATTAACAGAATAAATAGTATCAAATAATAGTATTCAAATACTATTTAAATTAAGGGTTAAAATTTCCAGTCTAAACTATGGCCGAATTATTAAATTAGTTCCTAGACTTTTTTTTACTATCACTTCAGTGTCTGAATAACACGAAACTGTTATTTGCAGTCCGCCGGTCACTTTTCTGGTCAAAAGTATATCACGTCCCAACATGTGAAACAAAATATATTTTTCAATGATACTTCAGTGTTGAACTACACGAAACTGTCACTTTGAAACCCGTCGAGTGACATGGTTTACAAATATCTTTTAGAATTGGGGGACTTTTATGAAATCTTTTTGGATAAGTGAGAGACCTTAACAAATATTTGTGGACAATTGAAGGATTAAAAGATGCATTTTTCCTCGAAATAGTTATTGGGTGGAATAAAAAAAAAAGATAAAGAAAAAAACAATAAGAATAAATTGATTGACAAATCACCTAACTAATTTCACTATCATTTTTAATCGATATTAATGTAAATTGGATTCGTGATATCTTTGCTAATTTATTTTTAACATAATATTCAAACAATCCAAAAATATTTATAAGAAAGGTAAAGTAAACTAATAACATTATTTTCTCAAGAATATATATTTTTTATTGAATAATATCACTTTTGTAATGATATTTTAAACATCAAAACATGTAACGGTTAAACTAATAAAAGTTATTTATGTCAAAATTAAGCACCACTTGATATATATATTTGATTATCAAGATCTCACTAATTTTAATAACCAAAAATAATACAAATTGCCACTCACAATAAATACTTACATCTAACATACAAATAATCACATATTAAAAAGTTATATTTTTCTAATATAATATTTAATTTTAATATATGCAACATGGTGTCTGATAAAAAATCGTGAAAAGAAGACTATCATAAGAAATTTTGAATGGACTAAGAAAAAATATATTATGTAAAAATTGAAAAAGTTTTCCTAAATAAATAAATAAACCTCTGCTAATTTCAATTGTTTCGGAACAACTGTCGGAATCTACTTCACCAAATATAGGGTTTTACACACACCAATCTCTTTTATTTTGTCCTTAATTTTTTTTTTTCTTGATTAATCTCACATTTTTGTTTTAAATAAAAATATATCACAATTAAACTAACACAAAAAAAAAAAAAAAAAAATACTTGATATTGTAAAATTTAAAGAAATGTAAAAAAAAGTATATTTATTTGATTATTAATTTTGTTAATGCACAGTTCTATCCACGATAAATAGTAAAGGGTAACTCAAGTAATAACCAGTGTAAATTGCATTTTTCTAATATGATTTATCTTTTAATTATATTCAACTAAGTGTCAAATTAGAAATCATAGAAAAAAATGAGAAACTATAAGAAAATTATGAATAAAAATAATAAATGTATTAAGAAATTGGAAAAGAAAAATTTCTAGTAACATTTAATAATTAATAGATGCGGAAAAAAAATTATCATCTATGCAAAACCCGCCAAGAATCCCTCTAGTACATGAAGGAGTGCTACACACACGCTGTTATGTTTCTAGCAAATTTTTCAAATAAGAAAAAAAGTTTCAATATATGACAACATATGGGAAAAATGAAATGCGTAATTTCATTATATATTGATAGCACAAATTTATACATTAAGATTTGACATGTCAATGGAAGATTAATAACTTTTAAATATATATATATATAATAAATTTATATTAACTAAATTTATGGTATTAAAAAAAATATCTTAATCTACAAATATATAGTAAAATCAATATCTCGAGTCCAACCCAAAAAAATTAACCAATAAAACTTTACATTTTTCGTTCACAATTTTATTAATATAGATAATTGTTATGTTTTCAGTAATAAAGTCCTTACTTATATAAGGATTCATTATATCTCTTGATAATTGTGATTTGTGTTAATTTATATCTATGACAAAAATGAAGGAGTTATTTATGACTATCAATATATAAGTCAAAACTTAACTTGAATACATATTTTACCCTAATTTAACTCACAATCTATTTTTAGATGATTTTTTGGGCGAATTTTTTTAATATTTCTATCATGAATGGATGTACTTTTATATTAAGTAAGATTTGTACAAGTGCCAACTTTTGATTTATTTGTTCCTTTTTTCATTTATTTTTTCTCTAAAAAAGCCCCTTCCCCAAATTTTTAAATACATATAATTTATTGTAGCTTAACCATTTTTTACGTATTATATATCAAATTAATCATCTTTAAATGAATTTAATTTGACATCCATATGGCATATGTAAAAGTGTGATATTATATTAGAGGAAATACAATTGTTATTAATTGATTATTTAGTAAGATTTGAGTGTTTAATGTGGATGTTTATTGGTACTAAGTTTAGGATACAAATAAACTTATTCAAATAATTTTTCTAAAAAGTTATTTGACAATTTTATTATTTTCCTAAACATATAGTCCCTCCATCCCGGCCTAATTGACCTACCTTGGCCAGACACAGAGATTAGGAAAAAACAGATTTTGTGGAATCTTTGACTTTTTCAAAGGTGGAGATTAAGGGTGGAGAGTTTGAGGATGGAGATTTTGTGAGAGAAATTTTCCATTTTTTGGCTGATCAATTAAGTTGGGATAAACAAAAACGGAAGGTAGACCAATCAGACCGAAACAGAGGGAGTATAATTTAATTCATTACTTTATTATGTTTACCTTTAATTATATCTTAATTCTATTATACAAATTAGCGCACATATATACATACATACATATATATATATACACATATACATAGACTAATAGAGCCAAACATGCAAAACATCATTTTTCCATCTAACGAATCCAACATTTTCAAGGGTTCTATTCATATATGTGTCTTTAAAGACAAATTGTATTGTAATTATGTCAGTTTGTTTCTTTGTCAATAACTCTTTTCAATATTTCAAAATGCTAGATATCAATTTCTTTTTTCAAATCTATTTTTACATATAATGTTTCAAATAAATCATCTTTTCACCTTCTTTAACTATAATTAAATTTTCATTTTTCAGTGGATTAGACTGTTTACATTGAGCTTAATCAAATTATTTTATTTTTACTCTTAAATTTTTCGTACATATATGCAAGCATACACACCTACATGCACTAAAATAGGTAAAATATGATAAATTATATAAAAATGAACCCATTTTCTATTACTAAAAATAAAAATATTGAATTATTTAAATAGAAAAATCTATTTTTCTTATATATTATTCAATTTATTTTATTATGTCTTATCTCATTATTTTATAAATTGTGTATTATTATATATTTGTGTTTGTTTTAACATTGTTATCAATTGAACTATTTGTGGTTACTCACATATGTTAAGAAGGGTACCGACTGACTAAAACTATGTTTGAGTTTAAAAAAAAAAACATTAATTAAAAATAGATATTTTTAATTGTTATATTTAATATTTATTTTACTTTTATTCGATAACAAATCATTTATTTATATAAAATATTTATATATCCAATCTGAAAATTGCACTAGAGACGCGGATATTTCCGCTATTTAAAGTTTTACTATATATAATTAAAAAAAATTAAAATACTAATCTTATTAAGTATATAATTTCATATGTTTTTTAAATAATAAAATCATATAATATTTAGTTTAGTTGAAATAATAATTCATTAGCCGACTTCTGTGCATCACACGATAGTAATACTAGTATTTAAAATAAATTAATTAGCAAACTGTTTTCTTGAATCCCATATATGTGTGAAGATGCGCTACTATATATGCTTCATCTTTCTTTTATTATTTTTTCGGGTCTTGAAGTTCTTTAACCAAATGCGATCATAGTAGAAGTTTGTTTTGTCACCTTATAAGATCCTTAGAGTTCGTCCCTCAGTGACAGGCTCTAATCCTAACCCTTAATTTCTGCAAGTGTACGGATGTAGGTATATATAGTGGAAGTCAAGGTCGATCCACAGAGAATAAGTTAACGTAGTTTGATACCCTAATTATCTAGGACTATCCTAACTAGACACTAAAATTTTGGAAAGATTGATTAATTAATAAACTAAATTGCAATTAAAGTGATAAGCGAATTAATTAACAAAAGTTGATTTCCAATCAAAGAGAACGTATCCTAGGGTGTCGATTTCAGGGATTACGCTAATGATGTTTAATCTGTAACTTATAAACTTTTAAACCAGTTTTAATATCTATTAGACAACACTTAATTAACTTAACCCTTCTCTCGAAGCGACTAAGTCGTAGATTGATTAAAATAATTACTCTCTCGAGTCAATTAATTCTAAGAACTCCTAAAAGCCCTTTAATCTTTGTCTGCGCAGTGATAGACAACTACACTATATGTCGTACGTCTATTAACAACTCCCTTCTCTCGAAGCAGACTTGCTAAACTATTAAACTAAGCCTAACTAATCAAGTTATGCTCAATTATAAAATAGAAACAAACACACGGATAGATAACCAAAAACTAGAGTCTATAAATTAAAAGATTAAATCAATATTGTTGTAAAACCCTATGCTCTAACCCTAGGACACGAGTAGTTTAGCTACTCATGCCTTGTATCAAATCAATACAAGAATTCAAAAGAAATATTGACTGGAATTAAAGACTAGACAAGAAATAATTAAATCCAAGTAGTCGGCTCTTCGATCTTCGTCTCATCTTGCTCGTAAGTCCTTGCTCTCACGCCTTCTACTCTGATGTATGTGAAAGTATGAGAAACTATGATGTGTTTTTTCATCCTTTGAAACTCGAGCTTCTATGGCTTTTTATAAGCTTCAGGACGAATCTTGGGGTCTCTAGGCTTCGATTCCCACTTGAAACAGGAAACCTCTTAGAAAATGGCTTTTTGTTGCGACCGCACTTCATGCTTCTCGCGGTCGCAATGCTTTTAACTAAAAAAACAAGCTTAATTCGTGAGCTTTTGCCGCAGCCACGAGAAAAAGCTTGTCGCGATCGCGATAGGCTCATAGCTTTAAATCCCAATTCTAGCCACTTTTTGTCGCAGTCGTGAGCCTTCTCTTGTCGTGGTCGCGGCGATTATTCACCGGTTCATATCCAGAACGATTCGGACCGGTTCAGACCGATTTTTCCTTCTCTTTAATTTGTTCTTTCATCCGATAGTTGTAAACTATGACTTTTAACTCTGAAATACTCAAAATGCCTTCAAAACAAGTCAAACACGTTAAATGGTCCAAATATAACAAATCTACACAACTCTCGACCAAATATGCATGTAAATGCTATCAAATACATTCCTAAATCGACCTAAAATACATGCATAATTAACGTGTATCACTCAGCCACCTCAAAATTAGTCATGATACTTGAATTTGCCCATTTATAAAAAAAATATCCTATTACCCCTAGCATGGGTCACTCTACGAACAGACCCTCCTTCACAAAGGTCTTGGCTACTCTTAAGCTGATCATACTCATCGATCTACGACATGCTAATGTAATGGATGGCATTGGTTCATATCATCGTCTAATTCTATTTCACCATCTTCATTTCACTATTACCACTATTTCCGACACATGCAATGAAGAGCCTCAACCTACAGTTAAAGATCTATGAAGTGGGCTACAGTAATGGGCCACAACCTTTTTATACGACTTTAAAGAGAATCTACTCTGCAAAACACTTACATTGGGGCTTGTTTCTATATCATCCAATATGTATTATCTACTCGGTATCCATTATATACTTGTAATGTGTATAGACATGAAGAAACTATTGACCATTTGAGATACCATACACATGCCACGTTTACACTAAATCCAAGTTTACACTAAATCACTCATTTGGGTAGTACCCAAGGGGATATGATAGAAAATGTCAGAGCCCAAATAATCTTAGATTCACATGGTCATTCTAATCCACAGTTAAAATAATAAGCTAGCACTTAACATGAAACATTCCAACTAGAGTGTCCTCGCTAGCTGTTGTTGTGAACAACTCGTAATTTACTTATTCATGCAAATGAGTGATGCATAAATGACTATTTGAAGTGGAGTGTCATCCATGTTGGAAAATAATAATGTAATTGAAATTGGTTTTATAAAATGGAATTGATAAGTCGAGGCAAGAGTTGAACTCTTTCTACGTAAGACGATGTCGCCCTGTATACTTAGTGCCAATAGGCTACGGCAATCGTCCCCAACATACATAGACTTTGAACTTTAGGATTACAGCACAACTAAACTAAGATTTTAACAGACTAACTTTATATCTGAAACTTCGTGAGACTCAAAGATTCGAAAGACTCCAATGTAGAAGATATGAAATGGAGATTGTAGTAAAGTAAAATAAAGTGTAAATCCTAGGGCCTACTTATAGATTTCTAGTGTCATTTTGTGAATAGGTCCACCTTTTAGATTTTATTAATCACATGCATTAGATCGTACCTCTTTATCAAGGATCACAATCTTATGTTTAATTGCATCATTTTTTAACATTGATGTTCTTTTGTTCTCACCTATTCCTCTTGAGCAGAGATGCTACTTTTCACACCCCAAAATTCAAATAATCCTCCACATGAATGGAAGAAGTCATGGACAAGGAATTCAAAGTTAGTGAACGATATGTCTTAAACTGTCAGATTTTTTGTGTAAACTAAGACAATAGCATTTATACAATGACAACTTCGATATCATTCGATTCTCACGTTATGTCCAATTCAGTCCTGGACCATATCTTGGATTCATAAGTTTTTAATTTGAAGCGGTCAAACTTCTCACATATATAATTGACCGCCTATTATGACCTAATCCTTGAGTAACCTGAAATACCCTACTGTAATTAGTATATGAATCATTAAAAGCTTATGCTTACCTGCACTACATATCATAAGATATCCTTTGCTTTGCCTTGGTTGTCTCCGTGAATGAGTTAAATGAGTTCCAAGTTCTAGACAGAACACATTCGAGTTCCAAGTGCCCATATAAACCCCTTATAACTTAGTTGTCTTATTTAACTAAGTTTGTGGGATCTCCAATCATCATGGTTGCGTTACCGCTATAAACGTTGTTTAGTGTGTGGCTTTTTTTAACTCTCTATCCTAAACCCCCGGATTAGTTGATCTCCCACTCAAATTTCTTATTAACGGATCCATATTATTCTATTGAAGATCAACTATTTTATGGCCTTTACTTTAGCTTTAGGTATGTTTTATCTTAGCTGAACACTCCTCCCTCCCCCTAACCACACACGCATTTAAATAATTATATGAAAAGACCTTATCCTTCACATTTGAACACTTATGTGGAAAGACTTCATCTCTCCCACATTTTGACATATAAAAGGAAATTTAATTTCATATTAGGGTATTTGAACCATATCCACAGATTGAACCACTTATATTGTAGTTTGGAAACTACTTAGCTATTTCTTTAGCTATTAATGATTTAACCTATTCTACTTTTATCCATTCTAGTTAGGTCAAATTCTTTAAATAATTCAATTTATGCCCACAACTTAGTACCGTGAACTTGCATCCATCTACTTGGACTTATGTCATCTCCAAATACAATACTACTTTTTGGACTGCTTGAGTCCATATGGACATCCATTTAATCAATAGAATATTTATCGTCTGTGGGCCTCTCCAAATCTGTGTGGATGTTCATTTAGGCTCAAATGGCCTCATAATGATAAATATTTTATCATTCTTATAGACCATGTGTATTCGTGTCTAACCGACATGGGACTTTTGGTTTTCTATTTCAACCGACATCGTCTCCTAAAATGAAGTCTAACCAAAAGTCCCAACCTTTTAGGCCTACTTAGTATTTATTTACGTGAGAATTCCCACCATCCAATTATGTTTGGGTCTATTTGTGCCTTAGAAAATTTACATCTTGTTGTGTAAAGGCCCAACAATATGAGTGAATTAATTGGTTGAATGTACCTCTATGATTTTGAAATTTTTCGAGCTCCTACATGCCTCTCGAACATGTCTAGATATTTCTTGTCTTTATTGACTAGTTTTCGTCAAGTCAAAAGACTCATATTGTAATATACTTTGATAATAGATATATTTAATCAAATTTTTAGCATTTCATATTAGGCCGAACTATCAGCCTTCGACCTACATAAAATATTCCATTTGCCCTAACATTACTAAATTGATCAATATCATATGGCGATTTTACTAATCAACTGGTCTAAGGAAACAATTAAAATGATGAGCCCATTAGCAAATGGTTTCCAACTTGTTAGCCCACGTACTAAGCATAACCAAACAATGGTTCTTTGGGAAGCAAATCGCAGAGTCACTAGTTTATTCTCTAGCGATCGCTCACTGGCATCAAACAATTTTCCAACAAGAAACTTTTATGGAACAATCCCCAAATTTTGTGGCATACACAATAACAATTGCTTTTTATCTTGACAATGATCGACTAGACAATGGCGATTTTTAATTGTTGCAACCTTTCGCAGATGAACCACAACCATTTAATTATTATCACATCCATCAACCATCACAAACTATGGTCGATGATGGTGCCAGCAACACCTTTGCTTGATATCGGCGGCTGCTGCTTTCATAGCTCTCGAAGAGATCTTGTAGAGATGGATACGACATATGTCACGTATCCCATTACTACTATTCATACTCAATTAGACACATTGGGCACATATTTTTCGGTAAGACAAACACAACTTTCGTCGGGCCCCCTTTTCCCTGTATCATTCCGACATATTAATCCAGATGGGAATAATTTTTCACTTATAGGAAGCCCCTCCATCACGAAGCACTGTGGCCCAAAAATTGGTTTGATGCATCGCGGAAGAGCACTTTAAGGGATGAAAAGTCACCGCCAGGAGATGTAATCATCTCTGTTATGCTTCTCCCTTTAGTTTTTTCTATTTCGCTAATGTCTCAACGTTATATCATGGGCATTCATGCCTTCTATAGAATCTCTTTTATATTTTCTTGCCATTGATCCAAAAAATAGCAATTACAAAAAACAAGGCAAGACTAGATATAATAAGAAGCGAGTAGAATGTAAGCAAAATATCACCCGCATGAAGTTCTGACTGTAATTTATATTACACAAAGATATCATCTTATGATCGATCATTGGTAGCATTTTCAATCATATATATAGAAAATAGGCTTACGAGATATATTGGAAAATAACTCTATAAAAATGGGACTGTTAAGTTGAGGCAATAGTTTAGCTCTTTTTTCGTAAGACGGTATTGTCCCGTATAATTAAATCTCATGGATTACGCATCCCCAAGATACAACGACTTTGAACTTTAGGATTACAGCACAATGAAACAAAAGTTTTCGGCCAACTACTTTATATCCGGAACTATCTTGAGACTAAAAGATTAGAAGGATACAATGGAGAAGATATGAAATGCAGATTGTAGTGGAGTAAAAAGTAAGCATAAATTCCATGGTCTATTTATAGACTTCTAGGCGTTATTTCGTGAGCAGGTGCACCTTTTTCAATTTGATTAATCACAACCGTTAGATCGTTTCTCTTGATTAAAGACTACAATTTTATGGTTCGATTGCATTATTTTTAAATGTTCATATTCTTTTATTCGCATATACTCCTCTTAAACATATGCAACTTTCCACAAATATCTTTTTGTTTTAAGAAACCTCTCCATTCAACCCCAAAATTTAAACTATGCAAACGTAAAATATGTTTTTTTAGTAAAAATATGTTTTATTCTTATGGTACCATAAAGGGTCACGCCCTCTCGAAGTAAGAACCATGCCATATAGCGAAGAGCCAGCCAACAATATGCCCAGGACATCAAATCACTATGAGAGAAGGACCGTGTCATCCTTTCATCCGAAGCACGAACTGACCTATTTCACTCTTGGAAATAGAAGGCGGTGGTGCGAAGCATGAACCCTAAGACAGGCCTAGAACATGCACTACACTCCTTGGAGGAACACATGAAATGATCGTAGAGCGGGCCTCGATAAGAAAGCACATGGAAGTCAGTTAGTACACTACCAACCGTTATACTCCTGACAAAAAGTATGGGGACCACTGACATGTCCCTATACAAAAGTGCAGGGCTAGTAGTGCTGACTAGGATTAGGGTTTAGGTGGCACATGCAAAAGGACATCGTTGCCTTTCAACCCTGATATGGTAAGTATATAAAGCATTCCATTTCTTCTTCAGCAAGGTATGACACATTATTCTTACTCTTTTAATACAAAGCTTATATACTTCACATCACTTTTCGATCGCTGACTTGAGCGTCGGAGGCTCTTCACCGGAGCACCTTTCCGGTGTTAGTTTTTGTAGGTCTCGACCAAGACGATCCACACACGATCCCACCGAGTAATATCTTAGGTACCTTTTTGTTACATTTTTTTAGTGCCAGAACCGTTATCATTATGGCACTACAGTGGCACCATCTGTCGTAAATCGATCTCTCTCATTTTGAGATATGATGAGAAAATCCGTCCCACCTTTATGATCTTGTTTGGTGTGGATTTATTTTTCACTTTTACTAATATTCTATTACTTTAGCATGACAAGTGATGGCACTGATCGTGATTTGCGATCAGAATTTGATAAAGCCGCAGAAGACCAAACTCCTCCTAGCGAGAGGCCCCCACCTACGAACGGACATAGTAGTGTTACTCAGGCTTTGGGAGGTAGTCGGTCTACCACTCTTACGCAGGAAGAACTAAATAAATTGATAGCCATGGCCATTGAAAGCGCCTCGGCTAACCGAGGGGGGATATCAAGACCTCCACCAGGTTTTGTGCAGTGGGATACCCTAATCCCAACTAGGGGACAACCTCCACCCAACTTACAGGAGAAGGAAACGGGTTAAGAGGAACTCCTCAGCCTATGTAGCCCCCCGGAGACAAAGAGAGTTACCCTCGAGCCATAGTAGCAGCAGAATAGATTGAGGCCCATGGAGGCATTAAAGCCAAGTAAGTGGCCACTATGGAGATAGAAGTCATGCAATCTGCCAACATGGCTAATATTGTTACTCAACAGTTAGCGGTGCTGAGGCGCAAACTCGAGGAGTTGCGCTGGAATGAGGAACCGCGACACTTTCGCCGCTCGGGAACTTTCCCCTTTTCGGAAGAAATCCTATAAGATCGTCTCCCTGGGAACTTTAAGCTCCTAACATATGAACATGATGGGATCACATATCCTTATGACCACTATTGCGGTTTGAAAATGGTGCACTCCTCCACCAATACTCTGGCGGGGTGAAGTGTCGGGTATTCCTCACAACACTCATCAAAGCCGCACAACAGTGGTTCAGGAAGTTGGCCCCAAACTCCATACAGTCCTTCACCGACTTTAGCTCTCAATTCGTGCACAGTTCACGAACGCCAGGAAGCAATACAAAACGACCCTATCCTTGCTCAATTTCAAACAAGGGGCCAATGAGACATTAAGAGCATACTTCAGGAGGTTCAACAAGGCCGCTTTGGAGGTACCCTCGGCTAGTGCAAATATCAAGATTAATGTCTTGCCATAAGGGTTACATGACAGGGACTTCTTTCGGTCTCTAGCTAAGAGGGCACCGTGATCTTTCGATGAACTAATTGAGAGGGTGGATAAGTAAATCAGCCTGAAGGAGGCCCAAAGTGGTAAGAAAATGGAGAACAAGGTGATAGAAAGAAAAAGGCACTAGCCCAAAAAGAAGGATTCCGCTGCAGTTAAGAAAGAGAGGGTTGGCAAGGATAATCGTTACACGAACTATACCCCATTGACTATACAGTAGGCCGAGCTATTTGAAATAGTGCGCAAACACCCCAACTTTTGACTTTCCTTAGGCCGTGATAGGGGGCATCATAAGAAACCCTAGTATGAATTCTGCAAGTTCCACAATGAATTTGGTCACAGTACCAACTCATGTCGTCACCTGGCCAATGAGATAGAGAGAAAGCTTCGTGACAGCCAACTGGTGGAGTTTGTTAAAAGAGAACGAAATAATAGATATAAGAGGAAAGAGAATGAGGAGAAGAGCTCGGGCCAAATTGAGGGAAATGAGGGACCAAAGAAGGATACCCAAGGGAAGAAGGGGTACATACAAATGATAGTGGGGAGACCCACGGGTGGAGACATAAATCGCAAACGTAAGGCCAACCTAAGGAGTGCCCGTGCATGGCAAGAAAAAGAATATTATGAAGTTGGGAAACTAAGCTCATCGCACACGATCGAATTAGCGCCTCGTGATTGCGGGCTAGTACAACAACCCCACCTAGAGCCCCTAGTCATAACGGGGGACATAGCATGATATTCGGTGACATAAATATTATTGGATACTGGAAGCTTAGTAGACATAATGTTTGAGGAATGCTTCAGGCAAATGGACATCAACGTCAAGATGGAACATGTTGAAACTGCCGTGTATGGCTTCAGTGCAGGCGCAATACACCCAAAGGGACAGGTCATGCTTCAGACCCAGCTGGGAGGAGCCCCATGTCAAAGTAGGAATGGTGAAATTCATGATAGTGGATGCTCCGTCACAGTATAACGTCATTCTGGGGAGACCTTCGCTCAATCTTTTCCAAGCAATCATCTCCACCTACCACATGAAGATGAAGTACACGGTAAGCGAATATGTAGGGGAGGTCTCGGGGAACCGCTACAGTGCGCGAAAGTGCTATATGAGCACGATAAAAGAAGTCCTATGCTCTGACCAGAATAAAGGAGTATGAAGTTATACAGAGGGGAACAACAAAAAACTGAAGGCAATGAAACTGGATGAAGAAGATCCAGAGGTGCAAATTATACCACAGGAGGAACTGATGAGTGTGGAACTATTCATCGATCAGACATGATTTTCCACGAGAGTTGGAACATCTTTAGCTCCCGAGAACTCTCCACCATAATAGAATGCCTTAGAAAGAACTCAGAGTTGTTCGGTTTTTGGTCAGTGGATATGGTGGGGATAGACACCAGCATCGCGATGCACTCATTAAATGTGGATCTCGCGGTCAAGCCTGTGAAACAAAGTTTAGGCAAATGAATGGAGAGAGAGGGCAATTCAGAGTGAAGTAATGAAACTGCTGGAAGTAGGCCACCTCATGGAAGTGCAGTCCCCCGAGTGGTTTTCAAACGCGGTGATGGTGTCAAAAGGTCCAGGTGCATAGCAATGTGCCACGATTTCCGTCAACAAAACTTGCCCTAAAGATCATTACTCCCAACTTAGGATCGATCAGCTAGTTGATTCTATATTAGGGTGTGAACTATTAAGTATGATAGACTCTTATAGAGGGTATCATCAGATCATGATGAACCCATAGGACGTGGATAAAACAAGATTCGTAGTGGCTTGTGGGGCATATGGTTACGTCCGCATGCCATTCGGGCTGAAGAATGCAGGGGCTGAAGAATGCAGGGGCAACATACCAGCACATGGTGGATAAGGTGTTCTACCACCAAATCGGACGTAACATTGAAGTCTGTTTGGATGATTTGCTCATCAAGAGCGAAAAGAGGGAAAAACACTCCAATGACATGGAAGATTTGTTCAAAGTGATAAGGGCCCATGGCATAAAGCTGAACCCCAACAAGTGTGCCTTGGGGTGAAGTCAAGAAAGTTCCTGGGATACTTGGTCACAAAAAGGGGAATAGAGGTCAATCCCACAAAGGTGAAGGCGGTTCTTGAAATGCAGAAACCGCGAAACCTAAAAGAATTGCGGAAGCTAAATGGAAGAATCATAGAGCTCAACAAGTTCATCTTCCAATCAGCCGAAAGAAGCGTCCCATTCTTCAAAATACTTAGGAAAGAAAGCAAGTTTGACTGGAATGAAGCTTACAGGAAGCATTCAAGGAGCTCAAGGAACACTTGGCCCAACTACCATTACTAACAAAGCCAGTCCAGGGGAAAACGCTATACCTATACCTATCAGTATGGGAAACACGCTAAGCATGGTCCTTCTCTGGAAGGAGGAGGGAGTTCAGAAACCCATTTATTTCATCAGTAAGCTAATACAGGGGGCCGAGGCGCGATACTCGAATATGGAGAAGGCACCCTAGCCATTATGACTACTGCAAGGAGGTTAAGACCATACTTCCTATCATATCGTATCATTGTGCGAACAAATTTACTGTTGAGGTAGGTTCTGAGCCGTTCGGACCTCTCGGGCATAATGGTGAAATGGGCAATAGAGGTGAGGGAGTATGAAGTGGAGTAGAAACCCAAAGCAGCAATCAAGGCTCAAGCATTAGCTGATTTCATACAAGACAATGTAAAAGAACCAGAAGCACCCACTTGGGAGATGTACGTTGACGGTTCATCCTCGAACCTAGGATGCTTGGCAGGAATAGTCATTATAAGTCCTGAAAAGGATAAGCTACAGTTCATAATAAAGTTCTATTTTCGCACCTCAAATAACGAATCTGAGTACGAAGAAAATCTAAGGGGCATGAGCATGATGCAGGAGTTGGGGTCGCGAAGCATTGTGGTATTCTCAGCTTCGCGCTTGGTGACCCAACAGGTACAAGGATCATACAAGGTGAAGAACATGAAAATGGCCCAGTAATGTTGGCCAAGTGATAGACATGATGAATAAATTTCTAAAGGTGGAGATAAGGCAAATACCCCGAGAGGAGAACAAAAAAGAAGACTATTTGGCAAAGTTAACAAGCTCCGCTAGAGAGGGGGTGTTGGGAAGATTACCCTTCTGACTGCAGAGCGTGACTTCGGCCAATGTACAATGGCTGCAATTGATGAGGAAGATGACTGGCAGACACTCATCAGGGTCCACTTTGAGCAAAAGAAGGAAGGGGATTGCAGGCCTATCCAAGTGTAAGTATACCAAATACTGTATAATTGGTAAACACCTATACAAGAGGGCATTTGCACATCCTTATTCAAGGTGTGTGTAAAAATATGAGGGAAACTATGTTCTAAGGGAAGTACACAAAGGATGTGCCAGGGCACATGCCGGCTGTAAAAATATAGTGATGAAGGCACTTCGTACAGGTTACTATTGGTCAACCATGCTGCAGGACGCTCAGATTCTGGTCAGAAAATGTGAGAAAGTGCCAAAAGCATGGTCCCTTGATCCATCTCCCAGCAGAGGAATTAACAAACATCCAGTCACCCTGCCCATTTGATAAGTGAGGGATCGATATAGTGGGAAAGTTCACAGCGGCTCCACGAAAGAAGACATTCCTAATTGTGGCAATTGATTATTTCACTAAATAGGTGGAAGCGGAGGCAGTCACAAAGATAAACGAAGATAATGTGATAAAATTTCTTTAGAAAAGTATTTGTTTCAGGTTTGGAGTGCCTCAGATATTTGTTTTTTATAATGGAACACAGTTGATGGGAGCTAAACACAAGAGAATGGTGTGAGATGATGAAGTCACGCAAAGATGTGCTTCGGTAGCGCAACCCCAAGTAAATGGCCAAGTTGCGATCACGAACAAGACCATCATGGATGGGATCAGAGCTTGGTAGGCAAAAGCTGGAGGAAAATGGGCTGATGAATTGGACCTATGGTCATACATGACTATTCCGAGAACTGCGACAGGCGAAGCACCTTACAACTTGGTGTCCGGATCGACAACAGTGATACAGATTGAAATGGGATTAAAGTCCCACCAGATCCTCCACTACTACGAGAACCAGAATCAGGGCTTCCTACGCGAAAACCTGGATATGATTGAAAGGGAAAGGGAGTTAGTGCGCTGCCGCGAAGAAAGGTACAAGAGCTACCTTAAAGCTGCCTATGACAAGAAGGTCAAAAAGCATGAACTACAGAAGGGGGACTTGGTGCTAAGAAGGGTAAGCGCACTAAAACCCATGGGAAAGTTGGATGCCAATTGGGAAGGCCCATACATCATGTCAAAAGTCCTGAAGGGAGGACGATATGAGCTACATACAGCGAAAGGAAAGAAGCGCCGTAGATCCTGGAACATCCAAAATATGAAGAAGTACTATGCTTAAGAATGTAACGTGTGAAGCGCCCATTTCGTATATATAGAGAAGGAAGGGCGGCGACTTCTAGCCCATCCCATTTTGATGAGAAAAGAACACAGGTCGTTCGTACCACATGGCAAAAAAAAAAAAAAAAAAAAAAAAACACCAAGTACTAAACTTGGGGCGAGTAAACTGTGAGAAAACCTAGAGTTGCTATGGCACGAAGATAAGCCCTGGTCTTAACCAGGTACGAAGCATTGGTCTTAACCAAGCATTAAGCCCTAGTCTTAACGAGGCAAAAGCCTTGGTTTTAACTAGGCACGAAGCTTTAGTCTTAACCAAGCATTAAGCCCTGGTCTTAACCAGACAAAAGCCTTAGTCTTAACAAGTCATGAAATCTTGGTCTTAACCAAGTATTAAGCCCTAGTCTTAACCAGGCAAAAGCTCTGGTCTTAACCAAGCACGAAGCTTTGGTCATGACCAAGCATTGAGCTCCGGTCTTAACAGGAAAAAGCCTTGGTTTTAACCAGGCAAAAGCTATGATCTTCACTAATCACGAAGTCTTGGCCTTGGCCAAGCACGAAGCCATGATCTTCACCAAATGTGAAGTCACAAACTTGATCTTCACCACTATTAGCTTCGGCTAAAAGTGGTCAAGTTTTTTGGTGGGAGTAGGATGACATACCCATCACTACCCATGTACGAATCTTATCCTTCAACATTTTGAAACACAAAAAGAGATAAACTGAAAGCGCGAAGAATAAAGATGTACGAGATGCGATCTGAAGTACTTGTTGAATTCATTTAATTTAAAATCCTAGAAAGGGATAATTTGGATTTTACAAATTGGGAGTATACACAGCGGCACCTACATCAGGACAGTGCCCCCAATACCTTGATACAAAAAAGAAAAAAAATAAAACAAACAACTAAAGGCTCTAAGCCTTATTCTTCCCCATCCACATTCTCTTCATCTCCTTAATCTTTCTTCTAAGGGGCCGGTGCCTCGTCCTCCTTGTTGGCAGCATTATCCACATCAGAAGTTCCCACTGGATCAACCGTGCCATCTACTTCGTATTTGAGCCAGAGTATGACCGAGCAAGGAGGCTTCGCACACAAGTTTGTTGGTGGCATCACGAATCACCAATTGCCACCAAGGGTATTAGGAACCTCGCGACTTATCCCCTTTGAAGGTAGGAGACTCCTGCAGCGCCTCCATAGCTCCCCCCATGCTGTGCTTCAGGGTGAGACTTTGACCCTTGCTCTGTGACTTGGCGGGAAAGAGGCCACTCAAACGAAGTGTGAAATATGAGGGACCATATCCTTCAGGTACTGGATGCTCAGCTGATAGCTGTCTATCAGTCCCAGATGCAGTAAATTCTACCCCAGCACCGAAGAGAAAAGCTTCTCGCAGCACTCCTTTACTCCTTGCGTGAAGTGTGCCTTGCGCGCCTCCGCATCTCTCTTGCCATAATAGCGGATCAGGTTGGCTTGGGTATTACTAAGAAGCTAACTTTTCCTTCCACTCATCCATTTCCTTCTGGAGGGATTCTTTCTCCAGAACAAGAAGGTTCAGCTGGGAAATAGCAATGACGATTTCAGCATCTTTCTTCTTGAGGGCCTCCCTCAGCTCATGAGCATGGGCGGCTTGCTCCTCCATCTTCATTAGGCATGTCAAAATCGATCCGCCCCGCCCCGATCCGCTCCGATCCGAGGTCCTTGGGGTGGGGCAAAATCCGCCCCGATGAAGAACGGGGCACGCCCCGTCCCATGACCCGCATCTGACCCGCCCCGCCCCGCTCCCTCCCTTATATATATAATTTATTTTAATTTTAAATATATATTATGTAATATTATATAGATATATATATATATACACACACATAAATATTAAATATGTGTATATATGTATTTATAATATCAAATTTTATATATGATATGTTATATATATGCCATCCTAATACATTAAATTATGATTAGAATAAATTTAAATAATCAATTTCCATTTTCTAATAATTAATTTTACAAAATATAAAAAAATGTTAAAACAAAACTAATGTAAACCTAAAAATTAAAATCCTATTAATTTCAATTATAAAAAAAACAAGGTTTTTAATTAAAAAAAATAGTTTTTTTTTAAGGAAAAAAAAAAAAAAAAGAAAGATAAAGGCGGGTCGGGTCGGGGCAGGGCAGATCATGGGGCATATACTTTTGCCCCGTAGCGGGGCGCGGGGCGGGGCGGGGCAGGGCGGGGCGGGGGCTGGGCAGGTCAAAAAATCCAAAATCCGCCCCGCCCCGCCCCGTTGACATGCCTAATCTTCATGAGGTAACCGAAACCGGTTACAGCCTAGCAAAGGAAGGAAGAGAATCAGAAAATATGTGAGAAAGATCGGGCAAGGGATATATGGACCCTTACCTGAACCTAGTTCTTCGCGGATCTTCTGGCTATCCCCTTTCATGAGGGCCTTGCTGTCCTACATGGTAGGTAAATGCTTCGGGAAGGAGCCACCCTTGTCCTTATTTAGCTCTAGAAGGGAATTTTGGAGAACAACGGTGAAGATATCATTGGAGGCCTTGCAGACCTCCTTGTTGTTACCTCCGTTACCTTTATCAAAGGACTTATGCCTCTTGGAGGAGGCCTCACGGGAGACATTCGACCTCGAGGCCCTATTGTCGCGATTTGCTGCCTAAGCAGGATCTCAGAGGCCTTCACCATGCAACTCCCGCCCACATTTCGCGCAAGAGGGGCTTGGGGTGCCACAACAGAGGATGCCAGTTCGGCATATTGCTGCACATCGCCCTCGGCCTGTAGCGCATCTCCGGGAGTGGGGCAGTTCTCCCCCAAGCAATCCACCTCCAAATCATCATCATCCTCCACCACTAAGCCGACCCTTTAGTCAATTTCTGAAATACAAAGAAGAACGAACTGGTTAAGTTGGAAAATAAAAACAATAAATAGAAGAGGAGAACTAAATGAAGAAGTGTGTAGGGTGAGTACCCATCCTAGAAGGGAGGTCAATCTTGGCCTGAAGAAACCTGAAATGGGATAAGACATCCTGCTTCCTATATAGGTTGGCAATCCACGCATTGAGCCTCTTCATTACCCGACGATCTATAGGAGAAATAGAATCCTCGTCGGGTTTTGTATACTGCGGTTCGCTATAGAGCCATCAATCATGGGGGAAAGGCCATGTACTCGAAGTGGGAGTGACAAAAAATACCTATTTTTCCACTTTTTCTCTATACTAGGGGGCTTCCCTACAAAGCAGCAGAGGCTATCCTTCTTGGCAGCAAAGTAGAAAAAATTATTCTTATGTTTCATTTCATAGCAGATCTGAAACAGTTTAGCTTCGGGCTCTCCCCCCTTCCCTTTCATTAAGATGTAGAAAATGATGATGATTTTGACAGAAGATGGGTTGCTTGGTTTAAGGGAAAATATGGCAACATCACTCAGATATTCACAAACAGGGAGGCATACTCCTACCTCCCCATGTGCTTTCCAAACGGCTAAAGTAGGAGAGGTTAGATGATTGGGTCTCTCGTCCTCTACAGGGATCTCTATCACGAAGTTGGAAGTAGAAAACATTTTCTTTTCCAAAACTGACATATAGTTGAAGGAAGAGGGACCGACTGAATCATTCCATCTATAACTCTCGGTAAGAGGCATTATGTTCTTTATGCGGCCGGTGATAGCCCTAGAAGAAGAGGCCTCCGGTTTCTGGTGGACATGACAGACAAGGCTTGGGAGCCCAGAGGAATGAACTAAGGCCAAGGTATCCCTCCCTAGGGTAGGTGGAGTGCCTTTGGTCCTATCGCTATCACTAGAGGAGGATTCCCGCTCAAGAGAATCACGAAGACTAGAGAAGGAGGCTTCATCCCCTCCCCCAATAGACCAACGACTGGAGAGAAAAATAGAAGAGGATCTAGACATGATTATGAAAGAAAGAGGAGGTTGGGAAAGTGTACTAACAGAGATTGCATGGAGATTTGAAAAAACAACTAGGCGGGAAACGAGGAGATGAATGGGACACCTAGAAGCGACAATTTTCAGAGAATATACCTACTCCGAGCATGCAGCGTGCTTCCTGCTTGTATTTTTGGGGGGACATGTGGTGCCTCAAAGGGTCACACCCTCCGGAAGTAAGAACCATACTATATAGTGAAGAGCCAGCCAACAACATGCCCAGGAGATCGAGTCACAATGAGAGAAGGACTGTGTCATCCTTTCATCCGAAGCACGAACTTACCTATTTTCACTTCCGGTAATAGGAGGCGGGGGGAGCGGGGAGGGGGGTGAAGCGCGAACTCTAAGATAGGCCCAAATTGTGTACTACACTCCTTGGAGGAGCACGTGAAATGATCGTAGAGCGGGCCCTAACAAGAAAGCACATGGAAGTCTGTTAGTATATTGATAGTCGTTATCCTCCTGCCAAAAAGTATGGGAACCACTGACATGTCACTATGCAAAAGTGCAAGCCTATGAGTGCTGACTAGGATTAAGGTTTAGTTGGCACATGTAAAAAGACATCCTTGCCCTTCAACTCTAATATGGTAAGTATATAAAGCCTTCCATCTCTTCTTCAGCAAGGTTTGACACATTATTCTTACTATTCCATTACAAAGCTTATACACTTCACCATCACTTTCCGATTGCCGACTTGAGCGTCGGAGGCTCTTCACCAAAGCACCCATCTGGTGTTGGTTTTTGCAGGTCTCGACCAAGACAATTTACGCACTCGAAGAACAAAATACCGATCCCACTGAGTACTATTTTAGATACTTTTTGTTACATTTTTATAAGTGCTAGAGCTGTTTTCATTATGGCACTACGATTCTATTTATAAATGGTAGATGATAGCACCGCTACCATACTTAGAGTAAGGAATAGGCGTAAGGGGCTTTTTCTATTCCATACACCTTGCGGCCTAATCTTTGATGAATAACTAAAAGCAAGTACACATAAATTAGTAAGGTGTTGTGATGGGCTATGGGCCCAAAACTGGCGTACTATGCGAAATTGAAGAAAACGAAATTCGAGCCCGTGTGGAGCAGGATCATTTGCAACAAAAAATTCCACCCCAATAGATTGTTTGCTTTTTTATGTCAACCCTGCCATAAACACTCAATTATTTTAATTCCTGTCATCGTGGTCGTCGTCATCATCATTGTATTTTATTTCTTGAGAGGGCTCATTCCTGATACTAGTTGTCCACTTATTCGATGTACGAGATAAAATAAATAGCATGACACTAATTATGCGATAATTATATATTTATAATATTTCTGATAAATTGTTCACATATTTAAATAAAATATAATTAGTTTAATATTTTTGTAGTAAACATAATTTTTTTTCCACAAAAGCGAAAACCGTACTAATTCAATTAAACACTTTAACTAATATATCTCTACTATAAATTATAGACATAACAAACTCGTGTTTTTCTAATATAATTTTTTCTTTAGGAAAAAAATGAGTCAAAATATTCAAAATTATTAAGATACAAAAAGAAAAAATAAAATAAAATAAAATAAAATAAATCATATAAAAAAAGTAAATAATTTGTATCCTTCCAAAATAACATCATTTTGGAATTCTCTGACATTTTTATACATTTTTTTTAAAAATAAAAAAATATCATTATAATCAGAAAATAGTAGTTTACACTTGATAATTAATATTTTAATCATATATATGTACGATGGATGTCAAATCGAAGATCGTGAAAAGAAGATTAAGATAGTGTGTGTATATATATATATATATATGTTATGTAAAACGGAGTTTAAACCAAAAAGTTCAAGACTTTTAAATTGAAGGAGAAAAGTTAAAAAGAGGGGGGGGGGGGGGGGAGAAATTATTATTGGTTGATAATGACCGACTCTCATCATTTGTGATAAATTAACGCTCTCATTACCCTTTTCCCATTTAGGCTCCAACTACTCCATTCATGGACCAGAATCCTCGTCGTATGATGCACGATTTAAAATATATTTATTTTTAAGAAAAATAATCGAACAAAATAATTGAATAATTTATAACTCTTAATTTCATTAATAATAATTATTTAATTTATTTTTATTTGCAATGCATATACAATATAAATAGTTCAACTCCAAATAAATATTCAAATCTAAGCAAAATAGTTAACAACAAATGATTGTTCATTTTATATTAAATATATATTATCAAAACATCCAATATCATTGTTAGATTAAATACTAAGAAAAGATTTACTTTTTATCTTTGCAAGTAAAAGCAATGAATTAAAAATAAAAATTAGTGGCTTTATGATGTTGGAAAAATCAAAACATGTGAGAGAAGAGAGAGAGAGAGAGAGAGAGAGAGAGAAATAGCTACAAAAAATAAAGCAGGTCTCTAAATTATTTTCATCTATGACGTGGCTACGTGTTCTATTGTTATTTCATTTTTTGTTCTTTATAGAAAAAATAAATATTATCTGTTAATTTAGAAAGTGAAGAATAGTTAGTTTTTACTATTTTTGAACAGTCGTAATATTCTAGGAAAGGTATATATAATGATTTGTTAATAAGTATTTTTAAAAAAGAATTCTTAACATTTATTTAATTTTTATTTGAATCTCAAACCCAATCAAATAATTCAACTCATATTATATAAATAAATATAACCCAAACAATCAACAACCAATTGCATTTTTTAAATATAACTTATTTTAAAATATGCAATTTATATGTCAAATTGAAGGTAATGAAAAAGATCAATTTGTTGTATTTTACATTGAAAACGGAGAAAGAACCCAAATTTATTTTCTTTTTAATTATTTTATTTTTATTATAAATTAAATCAATCAAAAGTTTGTCACCTATAATTCTTTTATATAGAAAATTGCCAACAAAATTTAAATTTGGAACTAATTTTGGAAAGATTTTACTATATATATACAAATCTTTATCATAAATATATATAAAAATCTCTTATTATTTTAGTTATGATTTAAGCCTACTATTTTTAATAAACGAAATAAACGAGAAAATATCTTTTATATCTTTTTATAGAGGGTTCTCCTTTATTATACGATAAGACTAGTGCTTCGAATTATGCATATATACGGTTTCAACTTTCAAGTAATAACTTAGCCAACTTTCCCTGCCTCGCCAAAAATATATTTCTTCGGATAATTGAAATCAACGCAATCAAATGTCAGATTTGGACTTTGATGTAGTGTATCATTTATATATATTGATGTTAAATGATAAATAAAATAAGTGAAATAGATGATGCAAAATGGAAGATTCGGAGTTTCCACCATGTTGATCCATAGAGATGGCTAACAAGTAACAAAGCAGTTGTTGGGTTACTCGAAAAGCTGCTCAAGTGGGGAAAGAAATTGGTTGAGAATCAATTTCGTCATCTTGCTTGGAACTGCATGATTGGCAGGTAAAACGGTTAAAATCGTTCTTCAATTTGTTGAGCTAGGAGCTAGGAGTTTGACAACAGTTTTTTGTAGCTTTCTTTGGTTCATTTTCTCGATTAGCTTGTGGATAGAAATATATATATATATATATATATATATACACACACATACATCTTGTGTTCATCTAGGAGTAACAACACCAAGATAAACACAAAACACACATCACAACGAGAACAAGAGAGTAGAAGCTAAGGAAAACAAAGAGAATTCAGTTTCTTGTGAGTGTTTTGTAATTCTTCCATCCTGTACTCGTTTTTGGTGATAGTGGATCAACCGCGTAAATCTGGTCTTGATTTTGTGTACTTGAGTTTATAGTTCCTGGTTTAGATTGTTGTTTTACTTGTTGTTCTTGATTATCAAATTCCAACAAGGGGTGCCGTCTGTAGGAATGATTAAGAAGAAGTGCTTCTAACTCACAATGGCAGCAACCAAATTCGAAGCTGAGAAATTTTCTGGCAAGAACAATTTTGGTTTACGGAAGATCAAAATGAAGGGGGTAAAAGGCTTACCTGAAAAGCTAGATTATGTTCAGAAACACGAGATGATGGAAAAGGCACACAATGCAATAATTTTGTGCTTGACTGATAAAGTTCTCTGAGAAGTGGCCTAGGAGAAGACAACGACCGATGTTTGGGCAAAACTGGACACCCTATACATGACCAAGTCACTTGCAAATCACCTGTATATAATACAAAGATTGTATTCTTACAAATTCTCTAAGGATAAAGGAGTTGAAGACCAATTGGATGAGTTCAAAAAATTCCTTGCTGATCTTGAGGGATTAGATGTCAAGATGGAAGAGACAAGGCAATCATACTTCTGAATGCCTTGCCAAAGTCCTTTGATCACCTTAAGGATACAATGTTGTATGGTAAGGGAACAAGAACCTCCCTTGCTGAAGTACAAACAACTTTGAAAGCCAAGGAGCTGCAAAGAGTAAATGAATCAAAGATGGACTTTGTAAGAGATGGTTTAAACATCAAGAAAGACAGAAGTTTCAAATTCAAGAAGCCACAACAACATGATCCAAACAAGAAGCACTTTCAGCCAAAACCCAAGTATGCTGATGGGAAAGAGATGAGGAAACGCCATCATTGTAAGAAGCCTGGTCACCTCAAGAAAGATTATTTTGATTGGAAGAGGAAACAGGCTGCAAAAGAACAGAAGCCCAACACAGTTGATCTTGAAGAATGAGAAGATGTGGCACAAATCTTGAATGTTACAGGTGTCAAGGCTAGAAATGAGTGGATTATTTATTCTGGGTGTAGTTTTCATATGCGTCCTCATCTTGAATGGTTTATTGATTTCAGAGAACAAGAAGCTGGATCATTTATGTGAGGACATGACCAAATATGCCTTATCAAGGGCATTGGAAATGTGAAGCTCAGGACACATGATGGATCCACCAAGTTTCTAACCAATGGAAGGTACATTCTTTAGCTTAAAAGAAATTTAATCAGTCTTGGCACATTAGAAGATAGAGATTGCAGTTTTAAATCAAGCAAGGGGCATATCTATGTTATGAAAGACTCTAAGGTTGTCATGAGAGGCATAAGAAGGTTTAGTTTATACTATCTAGAAGGAAATGTATTTTTGGGGTTAGGAACAGTAGTGGCTGGAGAATAAATGAAATGACATTCCAGATTGGGACATGTTGGTGAGGCAGGATTGAATCAACTGATTAAGCAAAATCTCATAAAGAATGAAGGAAAATTCACAGTTGAGACCTGTGAGGATTGGATTCTTGGAAAGAGTAAGAACATGTGTTTCCTATAGGCAAACATTGCTCAAAGAATCCATTGGATTATGCCCACTCAGATTTGTGGGGCCCACCAAGGGTGAATCACTTGGAGTAGGAAGATATTTTTTTAAGCATAGTGGATGACTACGCAAGGAAACTATGGCTGCAAATTCTGAAAAATAAGTCAGAAGCATTTGACAGATTCAAGGAATGGTGTAAAGAAATGGAAATGGAAAAAGGAATATCACTGAAATCTTTAAGAACAGACAATTGTTTGGAGTTTTTGTCAGAAGAATTTTTCATTTTCTGCAAGGAGAAGGGCATTAATAGACATATAATAGTGCCAGGGACTCCTCAACAGAATGGAGTGGCTGAGAGGATGAACATGACTATTCTAGAAAGGGTTATGTATGTTAATCAGCTTAGGAATGAACAAGAAGTTATGGGGAGAAGCAGCAACCAAAACTACTTATTTGATCACCAGATGTCCATCTTCAGCAAATGAGTATATTACACCTGAAGGAAAATGGTCTGGTTGCCCACCAAATTACTCACACCTACGAATGTTTAGCTGAAAAGCTTATGCTCATGTCAAGCAAGATAAACTTGATTGAAGGACACTCAAATATATCATGTTGGGATATCCATAGGGAGTGAAAGGATATAGGCTTTGGTGTACTGAATCAGGAATGAATAAAGTTTTGGTGAGCAGAGATGTCATCTTCTGTGAAGATGTGATGCCCTTCAAGGAAAAATAGACACAGGAAGTCACACTACCACAACAAATAACAGACTTCCTCTCAAGGTAGAGCTGGATAAACATAAATCAAGATAGGTGACAAATGTTTTAGAAAGTCAGGTTAACGCAGTGGATGATAATAAGTCAAATGAAGACCTTGAGAATTATCAGCTGGTGAGAGACAGAGTAACAAGAGCTATCAACCCTTCAACTAAGTATGGAGATAACTATCTTACAACTTATGCCTTGGTGGATGTGGAAGAGATTGAACTTCATGAACCAAGGATTTTAAAGAAGGAATAAGTAGTAAAGAAACAGATAAGTGGCTACTTGCAAATGAAAGAAGAAATTAATTCACTTGAGAAGAATAAAACTTGGATTCGAGTGGAAAACTAGCACATCAAAAGTTGTGAGTTGCAAGTGGATATTCATAAGGAAGGTTGAGGTTGCTGAGACAAAACATATAAGGTTCAATGCAAGGTTGGTAGCAAGAGTTTTTACTCAAAAAAAAAAGAGTGGATTTCAATGAAATATTCTCATCAGTGGTGAAACATTGTTATATCAGAATTCTATTGGCATTAGTAACACAATTAGATTTGGAATTGGAAAAGTTGTATGTGAAGACTTCTTTCCTTCATGTAGTTTTGAAGAAAGCAATATACATGACATAACCTGAGGGGTTTTGTTCTTCCAGGGAATTAGAACAAAGGATGTCTTCTGCAGAAATCTCTCTATGGACTGAAATAAAGTTTAAGGTAGTGGTACATCAAATTTGATGACCACATGAGATCCATATGGTATGTGAGATCAAGGTATGATAGTTGTGTTTATCTGAAGAAATCTGGAAAAGAGATAGTGACTTTTCTACTGTTGTATGTGGATGACATGTTAGTGGCCAACAGAAATCATGAAGAGATTCAACATCTCAAGAAAGAGTTGCAGTCAGTGTTTGAAATGAAGGTTTTGGAAAATGCTAAGAGAATTCTTGCCACAGACATATTGAGGGACATAATCTATGGTATCTTGTGGTTGCATCAACATGATAGAAAGTACTGAAAGAGTTCAATATGCATGAAGCTAGAGTAGTATCAGTTCCTTTAGGAAAACATTTCAAGCTGTCAGAATATAGAAGCCTAAAACTGATGTTGAAGAGGAGGAGATGAGAAGGATACCTTATGCTAATGCAGTTGGTAGTACTATGATTTGCATAAGACCTGATGGATCTCATGCAATTAGTGTAGTAAGCAGGTTCATGGCCAATCCTGGAAAAATGTCATTGGGATGCACTAGAGTGGGTATTGAGATACCTAAAGTGTGTTATATACTGTGGTATTCAATTCCAAAGGAAAGAAGCTCTTAATGAGGATATTTTTCAAGGATTGTAGATTCAGACTATGCAGCAAATTGGGACACACGAAAATCCCAATCTGGATATGTTTTCACCTTGTTTGACTCAGTTGTAAGCTGGAAGTTCATGCTACAATCAGTGGTTGCTTTATCAACCTCTACGGCAGAATACATGGCATTGTCAGAGGCAGTGAAGGAAGCATTTTGAGTAAAAGTGTTGGAAAATTGCAATTATAATGCTATTTAAATGACTTTTGGGCAGCCTGGTTTGTGCATGTTTTGGATGGGACCCGATAATGGAACGTGGAATCTTAAGCCAGTATTGTGCTCTCCTCCCAAAAAGGTTCGAGACGATATATTATTTGCCCAAACCAGAGTTTGAGTGAATGAGAAATTGAAGTTTAAAGTTAGTAGTTTGAAAGAGGTTTTGGTGTTTATCCCACATTGGAAATGTGGAAGGAATTTGGCAAGTATAAATATATTTTGCCATCTAAAGGTTGTATGAATGAATAGCAAAGATACACTCTCTCACGCACCTAAGCGTAGGGAGGGTGTAAATCAAGGGCTGAATTCGAGTCTCGGACTAAGGGACTTGTGTGCGAGCGCGATCTGCAGACACGAATGTCGGTCCGGTTGAGGGGCAGCCCCGCGGCCTAATTTTTGCTATTTTTTTTCCTTTCCTTTATGCATGCCTCTTCAGATTCCTAACTATTGTCTTACTATTTGTCCACGTTTTTTAAGCCTTGAAGACATTAAACTTCAAGTTTAATAGACATAACTACAAGAGTAATGGTCATCAAGACATGGGGTCCTCCAAGAGCCTTTTACAGCCTATAAAAGGTGGCTCTTTCAGCTCATTTGGAAAATACTTGAAATTGATACAACTTCTTATATTCCAGCATTCTGCTATCATCTCTCCTTCATTTTTAGTTGCTTCCTCTTTGGCCCTCCAGTATAGTTCGTGATACAAATCTGACAATAAATTAGTTCGCCAGTAAGTAGAAACTCAGTGCTAGAGTTTCTACTTTGCTTACCGTTGTAACCTGGGAAACGAACGTCCATGAGTCTCTTAGCACGTGAGAGCGGGCGAATCTGTTTTAAGGAGATTGTGCTTGTCACAAGCCTCGGTTTATTGTTGTTTCAGTTTGTCATCATCCTAATTTTATTTCTACAAAAAGGAATAGGGGAGAGTTTGGAGTGTTAGGAATTTGTGCCTTGAATCTGGTTTGGTTTGAATCGACGTTCGCATCGAGATGGAGGCTTGGATTTGGACGTTGTTCGAATTGGACGAGTCGGAGGACGCGGCCGCGACAGATGATTCGTGGCCGCGGCACGAGGTCGACAACTAAAACATGGAACAGTCTTGGTCGCGGGAGCGACATCTAGTCGCGGGCGCGACACATCAGGCGGCGCATCAGATGAGCCAACGTGAGTTTAAGCCTAGTTGGATTCCTTTTGTGTTTAGGATTGGGTTTGGTGATTCCTTTTTTGTATAGAATTATGTTTTTTGGGGGTTTATAAATAGTCCTATAGCCTTTGGAATTTGGTATTGGTCAATTGATCAATTGGTTTCATTCGTTGATTTGTTTGGACAAGAGAGGTTTCTAGAATTGGTATTTGTTGAGTACAAGTTGTTACTATGTGAAAAAGTTAGTGAAGCCCCTGTAATGGGGCAAGGTGGAGGAAATGTTGCGTGTTCACTGTCGTCTTACTTGGCTTCGTTGATGGCCAAGGTATAGATTGTTGATCCATAGAGGTGGCTAACAACTCAGTTGTTGGGTTACTCGAAGAGCTGCACAAGCGGGGAAAGAAACAGTTGAGAATCAGTTTTGTCAACTTGCTTTGAACTGCATGATTGGCAGGTAACACGGTTGAAACCGTTCTTCAATTTGTTGAGCTGGCAACAGTTTTTTGTAGCCTTCTTTGGTTCATTTTCTAAGTTAGCATGTGGCTAGAAAGATATACATACATCTTGTATTCATCTAGGAGTAACAACACAAGATAAACACATAATGCACATCACAGAGATGACAAGAGAGTAGAAGGTGAGGGAAACACATTGAATTCAGTTTCTTGTGAGTGTTCTGTAACTTTTCCATTGTGTAAACGTTCTTGGTGATAGTGGATCATAGCATAACCTCCCGGGGATGAAGGCATTAGAGCCGAACCACATAAATCTGATCTCGATTAATTTTGTGTGCTTGAGTTCATAGTTCCTGGTTAAAATTGTTGATTTACTTGCTGTTCTTGATCATCAAATTCCAGCACACCTCTAATTACATCAAACACGGTGGTAAATGCTTATGAGAGTGAGCAAAAGGGTTAAAAAGATCACACCATAAAAAGATCAAGAAAAAAAGCACTTATAGAACTATTGCTTAAACCATGTACACGCCTACAATACAAGGTACCTAGCTAGCTTTTCCTATAAATTCACCTCACAAGGACTTATATATACAACGTTCAGTCTTTAGAAGGAATTTATGCATGGTTATCATCAGCAGGGGCTCCATCCTCGTCTCCGTCTTGGCTGCCATCCCAAGATTCCCTCGGAATCGTGTGATGGTTTTTCATGTCCCGGGTGCTAGTGGGTGGCGCGGCCAAACTCTCCGTTTCCAGCTGAAAGGCGACGTCCTCGATACTATGTACCATTTTCCTATTGATGCTAAGACAGAATTCTCCCGCTAGCAGTAAAAGTAGAAGGGTGATTTTGGTGGCCATGGATATTTCTTTTACACTGATATGCCAAGTTATAATATATAGCTATTTGCATCTGTGTTTCTCCATATAAGTTTCTGCCACTATTTAATATGATATCTACCAACAAACTTGGCCACCTGTGAAAATGATAGAAAGCACTAATGAGTATACAAGAAGATACTTGTCATTTAATAACAAAAGTGTGAGATTTGATTGTTAACTTTTTGCAAAAAGATCCCAGATATGGAGTACATGCTTAAAAGTTTCATACCACTACTTATCAAAACAAACAAAGAAAAGAAAAAGAAAGGAAAACAATAGGCGGGTTCTCCATGCAACCATGTAACATGACTTACTACTGAATATTGCAGATCATGACTGGTATTTGAGTGCCTTCCAACTAAAATCATCATAGAAAAGCATTGAGGGATGCTTTATATAATTTATAACCTATAACATCACCTGTTTCATTTATGTGTTTCATCTTATATTTCACTTTATTTATGCTTCATTTATGTATCGTGTGTTAAAGTTTGTGTAATAGAATAAAAAATGCAACAGGGTAATATAACAGAAAATCCGAACTATTTATATAATTGTCTGGATAAAGGCCTTTCAATATCAAATGTGGTGAAACACAAAATGTAATAGAGGATCTCGTGAACATATGTACTCTATGTTTTATTTAAGGAAAACCTCGAGATTGTTCGACCCAAAAGACCTTGTAAAGAAATTGACGTCATTTTACTTGGCATTGCAGGCCTGCCAAGTAATTACAGGCCCATCTATAATACTTGTGGCCCTAAATTACATATCCTGTAAATTAGCTTGGAATTCTTTAATAAATTCTTAGCTAAATATTAGTGGGGAATATAGCAGATGATTCTGTTCAAAAGAAAAAAACTAACATTGACAAGTATTATTTCTGAGCAATCTAATACTAAATAGAGAACTTTATCAAACCTGTGTTGGATTCATGCTTTCTGTACTGTTCATAGCCCAATTAAAAATATAAGTGAGATTTTCACCTATTTAACAAAATAGGTGAACTCGTCCGTGGCACAGACGAGTTCACCTGGATCACCCTGGTACTGTTCAATGTCGCCTGTGGCATAATTATTTATTATTTTTTTTTTCTGAAAACGCCTGTGCCACAAGCGCTTTCTCGTATTTTTTATTTTTTTCATTTTGTTGAAAACGCCTCTGCCATAGGCGTTTTATGGTATAAATACGGGGGACATACGGTAAATCGCCCATGGCATGGGCGAGTTCAGAAAAGTGATGCTGCAGGTAGTACTAGCGGTGCAGGTGGGAGCAGCGGTGCAGCGCTTGTGTGTGGTCAAGTAGGGGTGGTGGCAGCGGTTGTGTGTGGTCAAGTAGGGGTGGTGGCAGCAGTGTGTTGTCTCAATCACCTGCAAAAATTTTTTACCGTGGAAAAAAAACTCCTATATAAATCACATTCTCACTCTTGTTCAAATCCTGTTACCTCTCTTCATCTCTCCACTTCACAGTTGAGGTTACAACAATTTTTCATGCATTCCATTTATTGTGAAGACGATTCAGTCGAAGATTGAAGATAAATTATTTAGGTACAAATTTTTTATTCAATCGCTTTCCACAATTAATTTCAAAAAATTTTGTTCGATACACCAGTGTTATATTTGCTGTAATTATTTATTAATTATTTTGAAGGCTGTCAAAGTTTCTTCCGGAAAAAAAATTAGTGGACACGGTGCAGCCCGTCGTTTGGTCTGGGAAAATACTTAGAAATACTACTACATCATTTCTTCATTAAGGTACCAAAATTCTATATCATGTTCTAATTATTTTTTTACAAATGAATATGAATTGTATAGAATTGTTTGAAAAAGACTGCCCAAATTTTCTTTGGAGAACATTTATGTATGTGTAGTTGAAAAAATTGACGTTCTACTGTGGCTCTTAGTAATGTTATTATGGTCCATTTGTCGTGGTTATATCAACTGTGCATATTAGTCGCCTTTTTAGTGTGTATGTTTAGCGAAAATTATTATTATTATTATTATTATTATTATTATTATTATTATTATTATTATTATTATTATTATTATTATTATTATTATTATTATTATCATCATCTTTTTTGGTTACTGTTGTTACTATTATTATTATTATGGATATTATCGTTATTATTAGTATTAGCACTCTTATTATAATTATATTTTTTGTTTTATTTACTCTTATTATTATTACGTTTAATATTATTATAGTTATTATTATTATTATAATTCTTAACGTTCTATCATTATCTTTTAATGAGAGGTTATATTTATTATTAGTATCAATATTATTATTATTATTGTTGTTGTTATTAGTGTTATTTCATTTGTATACTTTTATTATTATTATTAGTATGATCGATGTTATGATCATTATTATTATTATTTTTTATTATTCGATTTAATATTATTGTTACATTTCATAATATTATTAATAATTTTATGTTTATTACCATTCATATTAATATTATTATTATCAATATTATTATTATTATTATTATTATTATTATTATTATTAATATTATTATTATTATTATTATTATTATTATTATTATTATTATTATTATTATTATTATTATTGTTGTTGTTGTTGTTGTTGTTGTTGTTGTTGTTGTTGTTGTTGTTATTATTATTAGAGGCATTAATATTAATATTAGCAATATTATTATTATTTTAGCACATTATTTGTGTTTATATTATTCTTATTATTATTTCATTTATTATTATTATTATTATTATTATTATTATTATTATTATTATTATTATTATTATTATTGTTATTGTTATTATTATTATTAGAGGCATTAATATTAATATTAGCAATATTATTATTATTATGGCACATTATTTGTGTTTATATTATTCTTATTATTATTTCATTTATTATTATTATTGTTATTATTATTATTATTATTATTATTATTATTATTATTATTATTATTATTATTATTATTATTATTATTATTATTATTATTATTATTATTATTATTATTATTATTATTATTATTATTATTATTATTATTATTGTTGTTGTTGTTGTTGTTGTTGTTGTTGTTATCATTTATATTAGGGTTATTCCTAATTAGAATAACTTAATGTACGCTGAAAATGCTTAAATTTGAAGATAATGGCATCGTCGGAAGTTGTTGGAATAATCGTGCACCGTGGTAGTGGTACCGAGGGTCCACCTATTGGGGGTCGTAGGGTAAGACGGTCGATTGGCTATCCTGGACTGATCACCCTATTATACCAAATGTTGGAAATCGATAGCGATCGATATATGCTGAAAGTATCGGCTGCGTTTACCGAAGATAATTTTTTACAACTTATACCGATAAATAGTGATGAAGATCTTTGGTTCTTCTTTGATCCGGATGCTGGAAATCGGTACGTTCATCTTCACGTTGAGAGTGTTCTGCTCGAACCAGCCACCGAGGGTAATGTACCCTTGCCGGATGACTATTACTAATACGCGGCATATCTTAGTGGCGATGGTCCAACCAGTATTGTATTCGATGCACATGGCACATCTACTACTAGTGGCGATGAATTCCCAACCCACTATACAATACCCAATAACCATCCAACCCAAGCCGGACCTACAAGTGCAAGTGTGGCGGAGTTGCCTGGGGATCAAGTGGTCGATCCGTTGGTAGACAACTTTGGACCTAATGACATTGATGATTCTGGGTCGAGCGATAGCGAATCAAACAGTGAAGATGAAACGGACGAAGTGAACGTCGAGGATCTCCATGGCCTATATAACCAAACCGCCAACGTCGATTCAACTGGGGGGCAACAACTAGATCCGACAAATCAACAAGGCTCTTCAATTCCAAATGTCATTCCGTTTTTCACCTCATCTTGTCCAGAAATATTTGTTGACTCGTATGACAGACCAAAAAGGGTGAGATTGTATGATGCTAATGAGGGAATACTAGCCAAGGGGATGGTATTTACTGACAAGAAGAATCTCCAATCAGCTGGCAAAGATTTTTCCATTCGCATTGCACGTCGCGAATATTTGGTGGTCGAGAGTACGCCGCAACTGTGGAGGGTGAAGTGCAAGAATAGCAGCGGGAACATCACATGTGAGTGGGGGTTGTGAGCAGTCTTGAAGAACAAGTCCCTCATTCATGTCTTATGAATGTTGTGTCCGTCGATCATCAGAATCTGTGTAAAAACATGATCGTAATGTTGCTCACAGGGATGGTTCAGACGGACCCGGGGTATGAGGTGAAGTTGGTTCAGCAGCAAGTTAAGGATAAGTACCAATACGAAATCTCGTATCACAAGGCTTGGCACAATTTGAAACGGGCGAGAGAGAATGTGTATGGCACGTGGGAGAGTTCGGTGGTGAAATTGCCGAAATTTATGAGAGCAATAAAAAAATGGAATCCTGGCACGGTGGTGAAGTGGCGTCACGTAGACAAGAGAGCTCCTGGTGTTAAAATGCTGAAGTACGTTTTCTGGGCGCTTAAGCCATGTATTGATGGTTTTCGACATTGCCGGAAGGTCATTAGTGTTGATGGAACACATCTGTACACTAAGTACAAGCACAAAATGCTGATTGCGGTCGGAGTGGATGCCAACCAACAATTGTTACCATTGGCGTACGCTATTGTTGATGAGGAAACTTTTGCCGCGTGGAAATGGTTTCTTAAGAAGTTAACGAAGCATGTTGTCCAAGGAGATGAGGGGCTGTGTCTTGTATCTGACCGATGTCCTGGGTTAATCGAAGCTGCTAAACAATTCACGCAATTTTCGCCTCCCGATAGGGTTCATCGCTTCTGTCTCAGGCACGTTTGATCCAATTTTAACACTCAGGTGAAAAATGTCAAGTTGAAGGATTTATGTTGGGAGGCTGGATCCACATTTACTATGAGACAGTTTGAGAATGCCATGTCAAAGATTAGAGCATTAAGTGAAGCTGGTTACGCTTACTTGAATGGGATTGAGGTATCTCAGTGGACTATTCCGCATGACGGAGGATGGAGATGTGGAGTATTGACAACCAACCTATCTGAATGCATGAACGGAGTTCTCAAAGGTGCACGAAAACTACCTATTTGTGCAATTGTTCAAATCACTTTCTATCGGTCAATTAAATACTTCTTTGATCGGTTGTCATTGGGACGTCAAATGCAAGACAGGTGCCAGCCATGGCCTGATGAAATATTCAAGCAATATGATCAGAGACAGCGGAAAGCACTTCATCACTTAGTCATCCAAGTTGATCTATCAGAATAATCAGCGTCCGTTAAGACCTTTGCACCAGGATCGAATAACACATTCACACATGTTGTGAAATTATCCCGTAGAGAATGCACATGCAGGAAGTGGAAGCAAAATGGGATACCATCTTCACACACAATGCAAACGTGTCGTCATTACGGTGTTGATCCTGGTATTTACATGAGATCGTACTACAATACAAGCTTCTACGTCGAGACATATTGTGGCAGATTCAACCCCTTGCCGGATGAATACTATTGGGATGAAGCGTCCTTTGAGTTATGCCACAACCCGGAGTTGCGGAGGGCAAGACGTCGTGGCAGGCCTAAGTCCACCAGGTACCAAAATGAGATGGATTGGCCACAAACACGTGCTAGACAAAGTAATAAATTACTGTTAATTTTCCTTTACATTGCAGTTTATTTGGAGACCATATGAGCCTATCCCACCAACAGTCCAATCATATCTGGATGACAACATTATTAACGTTACATACACATGGATATCCAAATGTCCGCTTATCCATCATTACGTCGTTGAGCTATATTACCCTGATCGGGTATTTCAGCAATTCAGTATGCGACAGTCTATCCCTCCGTTGATTGAAGCTGAACACAGAAATTTGCATGGTAGAACAGACCGACGTGGACGTTCCAGTCAGAACTGGCTTGTAACACACGCTCAATATGTGGAGCGTTGGAACACCAGAAATCAGACTATTGTGACCGCCCCTCAAATCGGGAACCACGGCGATGAAGTGGACGTCGGGTACATGGGCTGGTATCAAGAGATCACACATCGATTGATAACTCCTGGAATAGGTGTACAAGAGGGATCTCAGCCATCAGCTAATGCATATATCGAAAATTTGGTGAGTAAACAAGTTCTTATTCTTATTGACTATAAAATCCAAACTCATATATGTTTATTTGTACCTTCACTTTTAGGAACGGATCGTTGAGGGAATGCATCGAGTTGCTGTCGGAGAGAGGGGCTACATGAGAGAGCCAGCCAGGAGATCGATTGAGGAGTTCTATCTGGAAGCACAACAAAACTTTCATGATCACCGAGCTGCCTACCATCACCCACAGCCAGTCCCACAACACCAAGCGGCTGAGATGACCATGCCACATGACTCAGCCCAGCAAGGTAGGAGACGTAGTGCGTCCACACGCCATAACTTCGGACAACGAGCTGGTAGTAGTACGTCGCGTGACACCCATCCATTTAGACATGTGTCAGGCGATCAACCCGGGCCTTCACATTCTACCGTTCACGAGCATCCCAGTGTGAAAATGCCGACAAGCTACTACGTTCCTCCGATGGTGAACGAACATGACTATTTCACTCCTCATCGTGATTCAATGCGGTTTGATCAGTCCTTCACATCGCTCTTGGAAGTCGGCAACTACACAACGACTGAACCGATTTTTCCTCAACAACCAGCTTGGGCAGGTCATCCAGGACAGTTCAATACATCTCCGATCCCATATTTAAGTCAGACATCGTCTTCATCAGGTCGGCCAATATTTAGTTTAAATATCGGGACACCGGATGATGGTCAATCCGTTGGCGCCCAAGACACGGAATCTGATGCCCCAATCGAGGGGCAAAGAAGAAGAGCTAAACGGATTAGGAAAAAAACTCGTTGTGGGACTGGTCATGAATATTAGACATTTTATTTTTCAAGTTATTTGTAATAATTTAGTAAAAGCTACTTCATGTTTTAAGTATTTGTGATTATCCTAGAAACTATCGTAACAAGATTTAAAAGAAAACCATAATCGATACATTTTAGACAATATTTAACCTCTAAATTCGACTCAAATTAAAGAAAAAAAAAATAAGAATAACTTTGAAAGTTTGTTAAATAGTTAAAAGAAATATAAACACATGCATTTAGAAAAAAACCTATACCAAAAACTCTCCCATATGGGTTTCCAAAAAATTAAAAAAAAAAAAAAAAAAAAAAAAAAAAAGCGCCTGTGGCACAGGCGTTTTCAGAAAAAAGAAAAAATTAATTATTAGATGTCGCCTGTGGCACAGGCGACATTGAACAATACCAGCGTGATCGAGGTGAACTCGCATGTGGCACAGGCGAGTTCACCTATTTTGTTAAATAGGTGAAAATCCCACTTATATTTTCAATTGGGCAATGAACAGTACAATACTTATTTAAATTTGCCTGCTTTCTGAGCGCACAACAAATAATAATAAGGTGATATCTTTTTTAGGTATAGGTAATATTTATTTTCTGAAACATATTAATTTGTTTGATATACATATGACTTTAGGAAAACTAAAATTCCACATCTGTTAAATATGTAAAATATCATGGATATATTAGATTAATTAGACATGCTTCTTTATTTGCACGGCATCTTAGAATAAATTCAAATACAAATTCATACGGTCCAGGTCCGAAGTGGACATTTATTGAACGGTTACTATATGAGTTATGAGTTGATTTAGTTGTTTAAATTAAATATATTGATTAATTTACTTTTTATTAATTATGTGGTACACCCATGAGATGGACCCCTATGTGTGCTATACAAATAGAAAGGGGGGTAGTTTACCAGAAGGGAGTAGGAGTGTGCATTTTTCGGTCAAAACCGATATAATCGACTTAACCGATAATTGAATTCCAGTTCAGTTATAGACATGTCGATTGGATTTCAGTTTAGAGTCTTTAAAGATTTTCGTTATCGGTTTCGGTTCAGTTTTCGTTTTGAAAATTCGAAATATAACCGAATTGAACCAGTAACAAAAGAGATGTTGCAAATTAATTTCATTTATACCACACTGCTTAGTTCTTAAATGAGTAATTCTAAACACAACCACCATTTTACTTCCTGCAGCCACCATTTCAAATAAAATAATATAAAAAGTATAAATTTTCTATTACACCGTGGTTCATTTTTTTTACCTGCAACCTCTAATTCTTACAACCCTCTTCCCCAATTCAAATAATATCACAAAATCGATCGCTCTGACAATTGTGATAAACTTTTTTTAGGGTCACAATCGTGATAAACTTAATTTTGATTATATTTCGTAAGTTTTTGTTTTATTTTCTAGGAACTGCATTGAAAACTTAATAGTTACTTGGTTCCCATTTTTTTTTCTTTTATTAATTTATGTGCTTTCATTTTTTGCTTATATATATTTTGTACATCTTATTCTGTTAATATACGAAGAATTCTTTGAGTGTGTTGGGTTTAGGCCCAATTATTTGGGCTGCCCTCTTTATTTCCCTACCCAACCCAAACCCAACTATGGCTGCCCCCTTTCTCTTAACCGGTCCACCTCCTTCTTTAATATACCCGTATTCCCAATACACGGTATTCTCTTGGTTTTCTGTTCATCTTCTTCCTTTAGTATGGAATCTCTGTGTGAGATGATTAATCCATTCTTCCTGAAATATTCAGCCTTCGTCTTCTTCATCCCTCCTTCTCTTTGTGAGTTCTGTTCTAAAGGGTTGAGTGCAAGAGTGAGGGGAGTAACCGGGTTTGGGTTCGGGATTCTTCTTTGTGATGTGAATCTCTTATTGGGGCAAGTTATCACACTACCAAAAAGATCGATTGGAACGGGCTCAAGGTGTTCTGAGCCTTTTCGGACCACGGATACTTTCCTAACAGTGGTATCAGAGTCACGGTTGTAATAACCGTGGTCTCGTTGGTGTGTGACAAACCCTTCGTGGGATTTTTTGAAGGTTTTCCGGCGAAAAGGAGGTCTATTCACCCTCTCTGTGTTTTCACTGCCGCAGAAAGCATCTCGGCCGAGACTCATCCTCTTCTCGGCCGAGACGACTGTCCAGCAGGACTGTCTGTGTGACTGTTTTTAAATCTCGGCCGAGATTCATCCTCTTCTCGGCCGAGACGACTGTCCAGCAGGACTGTCTGTGTGACTGTTTTTTAAATCTCGGCCGAGATTCATCCTCTTCTCGGCCGAGACGGGCCTCAAGAGTTTTTTGACCGTTTTTCTCAGCCCCCTTTGCTGCCCTCCCGTCGCGCCTTAGCCCGACGTGAGCCGTGCTCCTTCTGGTGAGGTTTGTCGGGTTCTCCTTCCGGTGAGGACCCGCTCTGGTAAAGAAGCTTAAACCTATTTATTTGCTTTTGTAGCTGCCGTTTGGGAACGGATAGGTTTGTCTGTAATTGCTGGTAGTTTCTTAGGTCTTTCTGTGTGATTGCTTCCGCGTGCCACTCGTCTGTTGTTTTTTACTTGGAGGCTTTCAAGTGAACCCCTGCTCCACTGATAAATCAGTGCCGAGAACTGGGAAATCCTTGAATTGTTCAGTCCTCCCTTGTATCTGTGTTATGGGTACTTTATCTGGTTTTACCTTGGCCCCGTTTGACGGGCGCTCTGATTTTGGTATTTGGCAACAGAAAATGAAAGGGATTTTAATTCAACAACGTGTGTTCAAAAGTATTAGCCTTTCATTTTCTGATTCTGACACTGCCGAAAAAAGGGCAGAAATGGATGAGCTTGCATACTCATCTATTATTTTGAACCTTTCTGACTGTGTGTTAAGGAAGGTTGGGGATCAGGATAGTGCTAAGGCTTTGTGGGATAAATTGCAAGAACTGTATGTTGAAACTTCTTTGCCTAATAAAATGTTTTTACTCGAATAATTCTTCAGATTTAAACTTGATCTAAGTAAAGATATTGAAGAAAATCTTGATGTGTTTACCACACTTGTTCAAGACATAAAGAAAACTGGAGATAAAAACATTGATGACTACACCCCTATTGTGCTCTTAAACGCCATACCTGACTCTTATAATGATGTAAAATCTGCGATAAAATATGGTAGGGATCAGGTAAACCTTGAAACTGTTATTAATGGCCTAAAGAGTAAAGAAATGGACCTTAAAATCAATCCTAGTAATAAGGGTGAGGTTATGTTTGTTAAGGGAAGACCTAAACCTAAGGGTCAAAAGTCTTCCAATAATCAAACTAACCAGGAGTCTGATGAAGGAAAATCTGATAATCCTCATTGGTCCAAATCAAAGAACCGAAAATGCTTTTATTGTGGTGACACAAATCACTACATTAAAGCTTGTCCTAAGAAACGGAAAGATCAGTCTAATAAAGTCTCTGAAAATGAGGAAAATAATGTTGGTGATGTGTTCATGGTAACCGAATCTAGTGTCGTTTCTTCTGTGAATACTGTGTTGCCTTCTTCTCTTTGTGAGAGTGAGTGGCTTATTAATTCTGGTTGTTCGTTTCACATGACACCTTCTAAGAACTTGTTTAACTCATATAGGGAAGTTAGTAATGGCTATGTTTCCCTGGCTGATGAGAAAAAATGTAAAATTATGGGGATTGGTGATATCTCTCTTATATGGGATTCTGGCTGTGAGTTTACATTAAAAAATGTTAGACATGTGTCTGATCTTTGCAATAATTTGATTTCGTGTGCTGCTTTGGAAGATGAGGGTCTTGAGGGGAAATGGGGAAATGGTTCTATGAAAATTTTAAAAAACTCATTGTTGATCCTTAATGCTGAAAAAAGAAATAATCTGTATGTGTGCTTTGCCAAATCGTGTGCTAATTCTGTCAATTCGGTAAAAGAAGATAAAACTGAACTTTGGCATTGCAGACTTGGTCACTTGAGTAATAAGGGACTTGAATTGCTGAAAAAGGATGGTCTTTTTGGAAATGATAAAGTGTCTTGTTTGCCCTTTTGTGAATCATGTGCAAAAGGAAAACAACACAAAGTCAGTTTTCCTACTTCCCCTCCCCCGAACTTGTCTAAATGCTCTAGAATTCTTGAATACTTGCATGCTGATGTTTGGGGACCCGCCAGTGTTCCCACTCATGGTGGAAAATTGTATTTTCTGTCTGTGATTGATGATTTTTCCAGAAAAGTGTGGGTCTTCTTGTTAAAACATAAATCTTATGTTTTTGAAAGTCTAAAAACCTGGAAAGTCTTAATTGAAAATCAAACTGGAATGCGAATTAAGAAATTAAGGACTGATAATGGTCTTGAATTTTGTAACAACCTTCTGGATAAATTGTGTTCTGATTCTGGCATTCAAAGGCACAAAACTGTTCCTTACACACCTCAGCAAATGGTGTGGCTGAAAGGATGAATAGAACTCTTTTAGAAAGGGTGAGGAGCTTATTGGCTTTCTCTGGTCTTTCTAAAAAGTTCTGGGGTGAGGCAGTTTGTACTGCTGCTTACCTTATCAATAGGTCACCATCTGTACCTTTGAATGGCAAGTGTCCTGAATCTGTGTGGTCAGGAAAACAGTTGAATTTGTCAAATTTGAAAATATTTGGCTGTGCTGCTTATGTTCATCAGAAAAATGACAAACTTGATTCCCGATCCAAAAAGTGTATTTTCTTGGGTTACCCAGAGGGTGTGAAAGGGTATAGGTTGTGGGCAAGGGATGATCCCGGTTTTAAAGTTTTGATAAGCAGGGATGTCATCTTTAATGAATCTGATTTCCCTTGCTTATCTTCTTCTGTGCCCTTACCTATACCTGATACTGCTCACCCTAAGGTGGAGCTTCCCGTGGGTACTCCATCTGATTCTCTTGTGACTGACTCTGAAAATGGTGAGCATGTTTGTGTGAATGATTGTGATAATGAGCTTGATACTTATCAACTTGCACGAGATAGACCTAGGAGGAATATCAAGCTTCCTGCTAGACTCGAGGATTTTCATATTGATTCACATGCCTTTAACACCTTTGAGTCTGTGATTAATTGTGAGCCTAAGTCTGTAAAGGAAGCCTTAAATTCTGAAAATGCAAATGAATGGTTGATTGCTATGAATGATGAAATGAATTCTTTGCATATAAATAAAACTTGGATCCTTGTACCTAAGCCTGATCATTGTTCTGTTGTTGATTGTAAATGGCTTTTTAAGGTTAAAGATGAAGGTGAAAAAGTTAGATTTAAAGCCAGACTTGTAGCTAAAGGATTCACCCAAAAAGAAGGCATTGACTATACTGAAATTTTTGCCCCTGTGGTTAAATTCGTAACTGTCAGAATTATGCTTGCCTTAGTTGCTCACTTTGATTGGGAATTAAAACAATTGGATGTTAAAACTGCCTTCCTTCATGGTGATCTTGATAAGGATATTTACATGAAACAACCTGATGGGTTTGTAGATTCTAATCATCCTGATCATGTTTGTTTATTAAAAAAGTCCCTGTATGGTCTTAAACAGTCCCCGAGACAGTGGTTTTTAATTAAAATTATACCGAACCAATTTTTTTAGTTCGATTAGGGTTGGTTTTTAATCATATTCGATCGGTTTTGGTTTCAAATTTTGAAGACTTATTGGTTCCGAAATGATGAACACCCCTACAAGGGAGAGAAAATAGCGAGATAACTTTCGACTACAGTGATAATAATAGGGGGGAAATTGATTCATTTTTCTCCCACTCCTCATTCACTACCAGAAAAATTTATATTAGAGATGGAAAATTTCGTTTCTAATCATATGATAACCGTCTCTAAACTAAAGTATTGATGGATTTGAGACAAAATATTTAGTTTCTGTAATGCTTGTTTCTAATATTTAGAGACGGAGTTATCCATCTATAAATTTAGTGACGGAATTTATGTCTCTATTATGAAATTAGAGGCCAAATACAGAATAGAGGCGGATTATGTCCGCCTCTCGTATTCGGTTACTGGTTCATCTCTAATCAGATACTAATGATTTTTTTTCCATTTTTCGTCACTATTCTATTTCTATTTCATTTTTATTTAGTGACAGATACTCCCTCTGTCCCAACTAACTTGTCACAGTTGACCAGGCACGGATGTTAAGAAAAAACAGATTTAGTTTTTTCTATAACTTTTTTGAAGGTGGAGATTGAGTGTGGAGATTTTGAGGGTGGAGATTGTGAGATAAATTTCCTTTTTAAGGGTGTGAAAAGTTAAGTGGGACGGACCAAAATGAAAAGTGTGACAAGTTAGCTGGGACGGAAGGAATATAATCCATTACTAATTTCCGTCTCTAATTTGAATTTTTCTTGTAGTGATTCCTTGTTCGTCTATTTTATAACCTAGCATTCCACAAGTGTACGGGTGCAAATGTATATAACGGCAAGCAAGGTCGATCCCACAAGGACTGACTTAATGACTAGTTTGATACTCTAAATATCCTAAAACATTCCTAACTAGGCTGTCAATTGGATTGATTTTATTATTAAACTAATTTTCCTCTACTATTACTTAACATTCAAGTTCAAGAAACAAGAAAATGCTTTATCAAATAATCAAGATTGGAAGACAAATTCTAGAGAATTGAATTCAGAATTAACTAAGTATGACAACCAAATTATTCTAAACAAGCAATGATTATTTTCGTTATTAGACGGCACTCATATATGTTAATTCTCCTTTCGAAGCAATTAACTTGTAGATTCATTATCCCTAGCCACCCTTTCAAGTCGACTAGACCTAACGAACTCCCAATTGATCTTAAGCCAATGACTACGCACTCATCTCACCTCCTTTCAGAACGCTCAACAAATACGCTACGTGTTGTCTTTCCATTCACAAATTCCTCCTTTCAAATCAAAGTTATGAATTATATAGAATTAGTCAAGTGATCCAGTTAACTATTCATAAAAATAAAATCACAACCCATAGATAACGATAAGTAACCATTAACTAGAATAAAAAACTTTAATTAATCAAACATCGTCAAAACCTACTTTCAAAACTCTAGAATAATAAAAAAATACTCACGCATATTCATGTTCATAACATAAAAATGTTTATAGACAAACATTATCAGAAATAACAAGAATAATAAAGTGAATAAGAACCCTAATCTTTGTCTTGATCTTGATCTTTGGATCCCTTTTCCTTCTTTCTTGTATCTCGTCCTCTTCAATGTAGTATGTGATGGTATCCAATTCTCTAATTTTGAGTTTGGGGATCTCCTTATATAGTTAAGGCTGAATTGGGGTCAAGATGGGCTTAAAAATCATAAAACGCGCATAATCAGATTTGGACTCGGAGAACTCACGCGGCCGAGTCAGAATCTCACTCGTCCGAGTTAGAACCAATTTCATGTTTTGCTTTTTATTTCTCACTCGATCGAGTTGGATATTAACTCGACCGAGTCAAAATTTCTGACTTGACTCGATTTTTCTCTTCACATTCACTCGTCCGAGTTACAAACAAACTCGACCGAGTGAAATATTTTGCCCATGCTTCAACTTCTCTTTGTTATTTTCACTTTTCTTGCTTGTTTTTCATCCGAACATTGTCCAAACGGACTTTTTGGCATTTTTATACCTGAATATCACTAAAACAAGCAGAAACACGTCATCTAGCTCAAAATATGGGTTTTAATCACTTTTCACTCAAATATACATGCATATGTCACAAATTACAACATTTAATTGACAACAAATTACAACATTTAATTTACCTATAATATCACAAGGACCACAAACTTTTAGGGCTATTAGATGACACTTCATGTCTCAGAAATTCTTTTTCCTTCCAAAACCAACAATATAACATTTGAGCATTAGTGACATGGCAGGTTTCAACTACTTTCGAGATATTAAACTTAAAACAAAAATCCTCACCGGATAACTGTATCGCTCATCTCTCAAGTGTATGATATGGAAAGTATTTACGCTCACATTGAATCACATGCATTGTCTACCATATGCTTGCCTATTGTCTAAATTAGACCTCATACTTGATATGTGTGACAAAGAATCAATAGGTCTTTATTTTTTGTTGTAGTGTTGGCTTATGGTTAGGTGGGATACATTTAGATACAAGTGACTATGCATTGGACTAATCAAGCTATTCCTAACCCGAATACCTCTCAGCGTTGCTCACTCAATCTCAATCTTCAATTCTCAGAAAACCAATTAATATGGCTTCTTCACCTTACCAAGGCATTTATGCATCAACCAAGATTATTTATACCCACTTTCACTCAGGTACCACTTTGGGACTACCCGATTGAGTACCATATTGGGACTGCTCGTTCTTCTTTCAACTCAACCACACTTAGGCATATTTATATTCTCATCATTAATCCCTCCTCCAAACTTTCTCTTTTCCATTTTTTTATATTCTTATTATTTTTTTTTACTAGAATAAAACAATTAGGAGGAAATTTTTCTCTTCTCTTCTTTTGCCTCCTCGAATCTCCTTGCCACATTATCCCAAACATCCATTCCACCTTGATACTTTTACCCCTTTACCTTCCAATTCACCTCCCTCTTACTCAATTATTCCAATTACTCGGACAAAAGGCTAAAGGAAAGGTATAAGCTTGTAATGTATGGTTATGAAAAATAAGCCTTAAGACTCAAAATGACTGACTAAAGATTTTCAATATTTTGGATACTGGTACACGTGTTTCGTGCACGCACTTTAAGGCATTTTTAGTGTCATTTTAGTGTCAATAATGTGCATAATCACGTGTATTTAGTGCTTTTATACTCTCATGGGCAAAATAATGCGTTTGTGCTATTTTTGTGTTAAGACAGGTGAAAAAGGGTCGAAAAAGAACATCAGACGACCGCGGAGTCGAGGGATCAATCGAGGCAACAAAAGGAAGGGCTAATTGAAGATCTCGGCCGAGACAGGATGCAAATCTCGGCCGAGATGAGTCTCCAGGGGATTTCAGAAATTCAAGGGATGAAGATCTCGGCCGAGATACAATCCAATCTCGGCCGAGATGAGTCAAATCCTGAAAAACCCTAATTTCCTCTTTTCACGTCTCGGCCGAGATGTAACCCAATCTCGGCCGAGATCAGCCTTCGACCCACCAGCTGAAAATCTCTTTTTCACGTCTCGGCCGAGACACACTTGCATCTCGGCCGAGATTCCTTACCCTGTTTTAAAATCTTGAATGCGATTTTGCCTATTTTTAGACTAGCACTTTCTCTCCTTATATATATATATCATCCCATTCGAATTTAACCTAAGAAAAAACCTAGAACCCATCCCCCTCACATAATCAGCCACTTTTCCCCGTTGGAAGCAAAGGAATGGAAGGCCCTAACTTTTGGTTCTTTCTATCCTATTATTATGTTTTCTTTAATTTTCTGTTATTTTATCTTTGTATTAGGTAAAATGGGTGGCTAGCACCCTTTTGTTCACTCTTGATTATTGTGGAACCTTGAGTTCAAGACATTTATGTGATTATTACGGTTAATGTTACCGAAAATATTGTGTATTCAAGTGTTTTGTGTTATTTGCTGTTATTGAGTCACATTTATGAATTAATTATTGGATTGATCACCCTTTAAGGGATTTGTGAATGTGTTGCTAGAATAGGAAATTACTATCCGTAATTGTAGGATTTTCGATTCCCGTGTAGCAGACAATAGATTTATTTATTGGTGATAACACAAAGTTCAACCACTAAAACCGAGCTTGCGAGTTTTATGTTGAATTTATCTCGTTGTCCTGGTGTTTAATGCATTTGGTGATTGAATCTAAGAGAGCTTGTTCGAGGATTCGGTTAAACTGAATAGGGTTAGTCGAAGAGCTTGTTTTGATTAACTAAGATTAAGGGATAACAAGGCTATTAGAGCTTGTTAATAGCCTTGAGATAAGGGCTAGAATCACAATTGAATAGGGCATTAACAATAGTTGCATTAATTGTTCAAGACCAAGGGGAAGCATGATCAAGGGTGAATCGTTTTGTTATTTAAAAAAAACCAAAAACCTATAAAAATCTCTTTATTTGTCTTTGTTTATTTAGGTGTTAGTTGTTATTTCATTAAATTCCCCCCACTTCTTTATTGTTTTCTAGTTTATTTACATTATATTTTTTTTATCATAATAGCTTAATACATAAAGTAAAATTTGTTCGACCGTTCCCTGTGGGATCGACCCTTATTTACCATTCTACTAAGTAGGATAGTCGGTAAGGTTTAAGTGTATTCTTCATACACATTTAATTTGGTAGTAGGAAACGATGCTACCAAATTTTTGGCGCCGTTGCCGGGGAATGGTTTAGAACGATTTTGTTTTATGTGTTAAGCGTTAGTTTTATTACATAGCTAGTTTCTTTTGTTTTGTTTATTTAAAGAGCATCCGTCGAGCCAACGACGTTAAACAAAGGCGCTTGTCGGGAGGCAACCCGACGTTTATTGCTTTTCGTATATTCAATTTCGTAGTTTAGGTTGCTTACTTATATTTAGATATTGTCTTATTATCTTCTTTTAGAGTGCGGAGACTATGATGATGAGGAACCGACCAATCCGTGAAATTCAAGGAGATAGCACCAAATGGGATTGAAGAAGCCCAAAAATCACTGTGAGTTAGGACATCAATTCGTACCTTTTCTTCCTCACAAACTTTGGTTTTTAACCAAGTTTGGGGAAGTCTTGGTAGGTGTACGTATTGGCAGCCCAAGAGTTTAACTTTCCATATGCTACTCTATTGTCTTATTAGACTTGAAATGGTTTGGTATCTTTGTATGGATTAGTCTGTTGCATTTTTAATAAATTGTAAAGTGGTGAATAATATGGTTAAATTCGGTGAGCACCAAATTGTACTCCTCTTTTCCACAAACTTAGTTTGCAACTAAGTTTGGGGAGGGGGTGGATTCGTACAAATTGGTAGCTCGAGAATGTAATTGGATGAGTTTAGGAAAGAAAAATGTGGCATTGATTAATGATGAAAAATTTTGACAAATATTTTTGAAAGAAGCACATGGTAGAGTATGATAGACTTGTTGAAACAAAATTGAACATACACTCAAAACTTTTGATCAAAATTGCAGCCGAGTGAGTTTTTGAGCCTTAGAAGATACTTCCATCTTTGGAGTAATTTAAACTTTCTTTCGGTGTGAAATTCATTGAGTGCATTTAGTTGTCTCTAGAACTTGCCATAATTCTCTATTTTGCATGTGTCGGTGCATTGTGTGACATTGAAAATGATCTTAGGCAATTCTTGACTTGAGCCTATTTTCAAGCTTGAAAATACTTCCTTTGTACCAAATTTGATATTATCTCTAGTTGAGCCCCTTGAGCTTTTAGCCTCTTGTTTGACAGCCCAACTCTACAAGCCAAGTACCTTTCGATTTAGCCTTTGACCTTAATTGGACTATTTGAGCATGAGGTAGGCGGTTGGAAGGTAGTCGGGTAAATTTGGGATTGAAAGGGGTGAACTATTGGGAATATTGAAGGGTGGAAGGAATTGAAACAATAGGCAAAGAATCAAGAATACTAGTCCTCTCCAATTTTTGTTCAAAAAAAAAAAAAAAAAAAAAAAAAAAAAGAGAGAGAAAAAGAGTCGAAAAATAAGAAAAACAAAAGAAAAAGCTAGTTGTATATACTCAATTGTTGCTTTTGATTTGGAGAGGCTAGTAATATAAATGCCTTTTGATAGATGTTATCAAAGTTGTAAAAATTCAAAAGAAAATACACTCCAAGGGAGAATTGAGAAAGCAATTAGGTTGTGGACTTTGTGGTAAGGGGAAGAAACCAATTTTTGGGATTGGTTTACTAAGGAAGTAAAGAGTGAGGTAGAGTGATTGTTGTTTGAGGGGTAGATGAGATTAGCTAACTCATTTAGTCCGTTTTATAGTCACTTATACCAGAAATTTTCCCACCTTACCCCAAGCCAACATTACAACCTATTAAAGACCTTTTTTATTCTTTGTCACACACGTCGGTATACATCGAAGTTTAGATTATTGACAAGCTTATGGTAGGCATTTTATGCATTTCAATGTGAGCGTATACACTTCCCTTTTGATACACTTGAGAGTCGAGAGATACACTCACCATGTGAGGATCTTAAGTTGATAGTGTTATGTCTCGAGAGTAGTGGATCTAGTCTATCACATATGCTCGCTTTTATCATGATCGCTTACTCTTTCTTATGAAAATTCTGAAATCAAATGCCACTGAACTTTGCCCTAAACACGTGTCCTTTTGTCTTTCTCTTTATTGTTTGGGACGAACAAGTTTTAAGTTTGGGGAGATTTGGTACACGTGTTTCGTGCACGCACTTTAGGGCATTTTTAGTGTCATTTTAGTGTCAATAATGTGCATAATCACGTGTATTTAGTGCTTTTATACTCTCATGGGCAAAATAATGCGTTTGTGCTATTTTTGTGTTAAGACAGGTGAAAAAGGGTCGAAAAAGAACATCAGACGACCGCGGAGTCGAGGGATCGATCGAGGCAACAAAAGGAAGGGCTAATTGAAGATCTCGGCCGAGACAGGATGCAAATCTCGGCCGAGATGAGTCTCCAGGGGATTTCAGAAATTCAAGGGATGAAGATCTCGGCCGAGATACAATCCAATCTCGGCCGAGATGAGTCAAATCCTGAAAAACCCTAATTTCCTCTTTTCACGTCTCGGCCGAGATGTAACCCAATCTCGGCCGAGATCAGCCTTCGACCCACCAGCTGAAAATCTCTTTTTCACGTCTCGGCCGAGACACACTTGCATCTCGGCCGAGATTCCTTACCCTGTTTTAAAATCCTGAATGCGATTTTGCCTATTTTTGGACTAGCACTTTCTCTCCTTATATATATATATCATCCCATTCGAATTTAACCTAAGAAAAAACCTAGAACCCATCCCCCTCACATAATCAGCCACTTTTCCCCGTTGGAAGCAAAAGAATGGAAGGCCCTAACTTTTGGTTCTTTCTATCCTATTATTATGTTTTCTTTAATTTTCTGTTATTTTATCTTTGTATTAGGTAAAATGGGTGGCTAGCACCCTTTTGTTCACTCTTGATTATTGTGGAACCTTGAGTTCAAGACATTTATGTGATTATTACGGTTAATGTTACCGAAAATATTGTGTATTCAAGTGTTTTGTGTTATTTGTTGTTATTGAGTCACATTTATGAATTAATTATTAGATTGATCACCCTTTAAGAGATTTGTGAATGTGTTGCTGGAATAGGAAATTACTATCCGTAATTGTAGGATTTCCGATTCCCGTGTAGCAAACAATAGATTTATTTATTGGTGATAACACAAAGTTCAACCACTAAAACCGAGCTTGCCAGTTTTATGTTGAATTTATCTCGTTTTCCTGGTGTTTAATGCATTTGGTGATTGAATCTAAGAGAGCTTGTTCGAGGATTCGGTTAAACTGAATAGGGTTAGTCGAAGAGCTTGTTTTGATTAACTAAGATTAAGGGATAACAAGGCTATTAGAGCTTGTTAATAGCCTTGAGATAAGGGCTAGAATCACAATTGAATAGGGCATTAACAATAGTTGCATCAATTGTTCAAGACCAAGGGGAAGCATGATCAAGGGTGAATCGTTTTGTTATTTAAAAAAAAAACCAAAAACCTATAAAAATCTCTTTATTTGTCTTTGTTTATTTAGGTGTTAGTTGTTATTTCATTAAATTCCCCCCACTTCTTTATTGTTTTCTAGTTTATTTACATTATATTTTTTTATCATAATAGCTTAATACATAAAGTAAAATTTGTTCGACCGTTCCCTGTGGGATCGACCCTTATTTACCATTCTACTAAGTAGGATAGTCGGTAAGGTTTAAGTGTATTCTTCATACACATTTAATTTGGTAGTAGGAAACAACGCTACCAGATACAAAAGATTTTCTTTAAAGGCTAAAAAATAGGGCTTTTAGCAAAAGAATGCTCAATATCATTTTCTATGCCACAACATGTACTCTACATATTCCTATAAAGACGCAAGGCAAGTTCTAGAGACTAAATACTATGTGATCAATCACTTCACACCGAAAAAATGATAAAACTACTCTGTAGATAAGAGTACATATAAAGCTCAAAGCCTCACAGGCTAATATGTGATCATTGTTCAAGTTTAAGCTCAATTTCGTCTCCAACTACCTATCATGCTCGGTTATGTGTCCTACCCTCATTTACTTCCAACAATCAATTTCATCATTGACAAAATCATCTAACACTCTTTTATGCTTATTAAGAGCCGGGATTGTGCGACTCCTAATCAACAAAATTTAAAATAAACCTAAAAATAAATTAAAATGCAAACATAAAATAACACTAACTAATACAACAGATCAATCAAATCAACTATTGGGCACACAGACCCTTCAACAAGAAGATGTAACAATAAAGTAACAACCAACACAAAACACTACTCCAAAACAATAATACTAAATAAAATGCAATAATCACAATTGTCGCCACGATGTATCAATATCCACCCCCTCCCCCAAACTTGGTGGAAGCCAAGTGTGTGGGGAAAAGAGGGATACATCTTGGTGCGAACTTACAGTGCTACTGAGACGGTGGTGGTGGGGGAGGTTTAAATCCCATGGCTACCAGAATTGAGCCATAGCATCCAACTATTGTTGTTGTATGCTTGCTGCTGCTTGTGTTGGGCCCACCGTGCATCTTATTGTTGGCGCCACTCTGTCTCCATAATCAATCTTTCTTCTTGTTGTTGACCCATGAAGAGGGAGGAAGTGAAAAAGATTGAAAGAAGAGGGAAATAAATCGAGTTTATAACCTGCGACCTGCGACTCGACCGAGTTATCTTGCCTCGGTCGAGTTTGGTGTTTCTCAAAACGGGTTCATTTTTGGCCTGAACTGCGCCTCGACCAAGTTAACAGTGCCTTAGTCGAGTTTGTGTCTATGACTTGGTCGAGTTTTTAGGAGCCTCGACCGAGTTAAACTCGCTGGATGGCTCCATTTTTTCCCTCAAATTCGCCTCAGCCAAGTTTGTTTTGTCCCGGGAGAGTTGCTCCTCGCTGAATTCCCCCTGTTTTTTGGCCTTCTAACTCCGGTTTTTTACCTCTTTTTCTATCATATTTTCACTTCTTTCAGTGCTTCTTCGATTACGTCGTATTTCCTATGCTCATGAACAAACAAATTAAGAAAATTCAAAACATAAAATTTAAAATACGAAAAGTTAAAATAAAGTAAAAACATCGGGTTGCCTCTCGACAAGTGCTACTTTTATCATCTTTAGCTCGACGACCTTTTCGATTTAGTTTAGCTCGGTCAACCATAGATCATCTATGGTTGCAACTTGACTTGAGTTGTAGTATTTCTTGATCCTCTGACTATTTACAAGGAATGTGCTTCCTTGTGCATTCATCAATTCCATTACGGTCGACTTTTGAACATGCTTGATTATGAAAGGTCCAGTCCATCGTGACTTCGACTTTCTGGGAAACAATCACAGCCGCGAATTGAATAAGAGAACTTGTTCACTGGGTTCAAAGTGTCGATTCATTATCATTTGATCATGGACCCTTTTTGTGCGCTCCGGTGGCTTTTCTCAAGATCAAGAAATTCATATCTCAGATGCTCCGGTAATGGTTTTAGCTCAGGTCCACTTACCTTCTCCTTAGGTACTTCTTTCACGACTTTCTCAGTGATGTCCTCCTTCTCTGCATCTTTCGTCTTCTTTTCCTGCAAAGCATTCAAAGCACTAACCCCATCCACGAGATCAAGATTAGTAGCATCAACGTCTTTCACAGAAAAAATTAAGTTTGTAATACAACTCTTTAATGCATCAGAATCACTTGGTGCAAGAATTTCTCCATGAAATGTAGTATCTAAACTATCTGTAGCACTACATGTTTCAACTTGATTAACCTCTTCATCATCATGCATTTTCATGGCCTTATAAATAGAGAATGTCATTTTTTCCTTATTTACTCTTAGGGTGAGTTCTCCTTTTTGGACATCAATTAAAGCACTGCCCGTTGCTAAAAACGGGCGACCTAGAATTAAAGGAACATCTCTATCCTCCATCATATCTAAGACCACAAAATCTGCAGGAAATATGAATTTATCTACTTGCATAAGAACATCTTCTACTATCTCCCTAGGATAAGTCAGAGATCTATCAGCCATTTGAAGTGCAATTGTGGTAGGTTTAATTGTGCTTATTCCTAGTTTTTCAAAAATAGAAAAGGGCATAAGATTAATGCTAGCTCCTAAATCACAAAGTGCTCTATCAAACGTGTTATTACCTATTTTGCAAGCAATTGTACAGCTACCTGGATCTTTCCGCTTCAGTGGTAACTTCCTTTGAATCACTGCGCTACACTCCTCGCTTAAGTTGACAGTCTCATAATCTTCAAGCTTCCTTTTGTTCGCTATCACTTCCTTGAGAACTTTCGCATAATTGGGCATTTGTTGAAGTGCATCTATGAATGGGATATTGATTTGAATCTTTTTGAAGATGTCTAAGAACTTAGCAAACTGGTCGTCCACTTTCTTTCTTCTCAGTGCTTGAGGATATGGAATAGAAGGAACATATTTTGGGCCACCTTGAAATGTAATCCCTTTCTCTATTGGTTTCTCAGCTTCTTTGCCTTTTCCTTTCGGTTCAGCTTGTTCTTCCAAGTGCTCTTTTTCAATGACTTTTCCTTCCACCACAGGCTTCTTCGGTCCTTCATATTCGGTCACGCTTCTTAATTGAATGGCGTGACAATGTTCTCTTGGATTAACCACTGTATCACCGGGAAATTGTACTTTCTTATGTTGGCCTGCTGATGCTTTAATCAAGTGATGGATATCTGATGCCACACTTTTCAATTCTGCGACCATACAAGCTATGTTTTTACTCAGCTCAGTATGCTTTCCTTCCATTTTCTTCTCCAGCTGAGATAATTTCTCCTCAAACTTTACTGTTGTGCTTCTATTAACTCTTTGGGAGTTGGGTTTCTTCCATCATGTATGATTCCGTTTGTGACTGTGAACCCTGGTGGAGGAGTAAGGGCGTTCTTCGAATTTCCATAAGACAAATTGGAATAATTCCGATTCCCTTGAGGATATTGGTTGCCTTGTGAATATTGATTATACCTTGGCTGATTACCTTGGTAATTATTGAAATTTCACTGATTACTAAAGTTCACATCTTCCATCTCTTCTTGAGTTTGCTGCGGCTGTGATGGCTCAGAATGTTGTGCTAACGTCAAATTAGTTAGCAAGTTCATTTGGGTGGTCAAAGCTGATATCTGAGCAGCCAAATTCTGATTTGATTCCACTTCAACTACATTAGCCACTCTCCTTGGCTGATTTCGCTCATTCGGCCACTAATAACTGGTTCTAGACATAGCATCCAGAATAGCGAATGCAGAATTCACACTCTTCTCCATCAGACTTCCTCAGCGTCTACATGATCTCTAGTGGGTGCAAGTAAGCCATTGTAAAACTTACAGATTTGTTGTTTCCTGGAGAATCCAGGCTGAGGACAGCTTCGGAGTAAATCTCTGAATCTTTCCCATGCTTCACCCAGTGGATCTTGATCCAACTGTCTGAACTGTGATTTTATTTTGTAGCTCCAGCATCTTGCTGGGTGGGAAATACTTTAACAAAAACCTTGCACTCAACTCATCCCACTCGGTGATCTCCTTTAATGAATTAAACCACTGCAGTGCCCTACCCTTTAAGGAAAAAAGGAAAGAGCCTCATCTTCACTTGCTCGTGCAGTACATCGTGATTTTTATCGTATCAGCCAGTCTCCGAAACTTATTTAGATGAGTGTTTGGATCTTCCATCGCAGTACCGCCATACTGATTTTGTTGCACAATATCAATAAGTGCTGGTTTGAGCTCAAAACTGTGTGCATTAAGTGGTGGTGGTTGTACTCCTCCAGAATTCTGATTAGGTAGAGGATGAAGACAGACACTTATTAGAAAAGTGTCCTCATCATCATTATCATTATTATTCTGATTTCCTACTGGATGCTGTGGAGGTTGCTATTGTTGGATACTCGTGACTCTGTCATCCAAATTGGCCAGTGCCAATAGAATGTGGTTCATAACCTCTTCTTGATTCGGCGGATATTCCATCTCAACCGTTTGATTTCTCCTTGCTCTGTGCTTTCAGGCTGTAGCTTCAATTTGCGGATCACAAGGAACAAGATGATATTTTCCTTTAGATCTGGTATGCATGTACAATCCCTGAAAACACTAACACGAAAATACCTACGTAAAATCTAAATAGATAAAAATAAATATAGAAATTAAATGTGCAGAAATAAATTATTGCCTAGACAGTCTTGTTCTAGTTATTAGAATAAAAACTAAAACACTAAACTTAGTCCCCGGCAACGACAAGTGTATATAACGGCAAGCAAGGTCGATCCCACAAGGACTGACTTAATGACTAGTTTGATACTCTAAATATCCTAAAACACTCCTAACTAGGCTCTCAATTGGATTGATTTTATTATGAAACTAACTTTCCTTTACTATTACTTAACACTCAAGTTCAAGAAACAAGAGAACACTTTATCAAATAATCAAGATTGGAAGACAAATTCTAGAGAATTGATTTGTGAATGAACTAAGTATGACAACCAAATTATTCTAAACTAGCAATGATTATTATCGTTATTAGACGACACTCATATATGTTAATTATCCTTTCGAAGCAATTAACCTGTAGATTCATTATCCCTAGCCACCCTTTCAAGTCGACTACACCTAATGAACTCCCAATTGATCTTAAGCCAATGACTACACACTCATCTCACCTCCTTTCAGAGCGCTCAACAAATACGCTACGTGTTGTCTTTCCATTCACAAATTCCTCCTTTCAAATCAAAGTTATGAATTATATAGAATTAGTCAAGAACTATTCATAAAAATAAATAAAAACCCATAGATAAAGATAAGTAACCATTTACTAGAATAAAAAAACTTCAATTGATCAAACATCGTCAAAACCTACTTTCAAAACTCTAGAATAATAAAGAACTACTCACGCATATTCATGTTCATAACTTAAAAATGTTTATAGACAAACATTATCAGAAATAAGAAGAATAAGAAAGTGAATAAGAACCCTAATCTTTGTCTTGATCTAGATCTTTGGATCCCTTTTCCTTCTTTCTTGTATCTCGTCCTCTTCAATGTGGTATGTGATGGTATCCATTTCTCTAATTTCAAGTTTGGGACCTCCTTATATAGTTAAGGCTAAATTGGGGTCAAGATGGGCTTAAAAATCATAAAACGCGCACAATCAGATTTGGACTCGGAGAACTCACGCGGCCGAGTCAGAATCACACTCAAACGAGTCAGAATTTCTGACGAATTTCATATTTTGCTTTTCATTTCTCACTCGACCGAGTTGGATATTAACTCGACCGAGTCAGAATTTCTGACTTGACTCTCGATTTTTCTCTTCTCATTCACTCGACCGAGTTACAAACAAACTCGACCGAGTGAAATATTCTGCCCATGCTTCAACTTCTCTTTGCTATTTCCGACTTTTTTACTCGTTTTTCATCAGAACATTGTCCAAACGGACTTTCTGGCCTTTTTATACCTGAATATCACAAGAACAAGTAGAAACACATCATCTAGCTCAAAATATGGATTTTAATCACTTTTCACTCAAATATGTGCATATGTCACAAATTACAACCTTTAATTGACCTAAAATGCATGTAAAAATAGCATATATCATTCCTCCATTCTATAAAAAGGATAGAAGAAAAGATCCCTCTCTAAGAAACACATTGCGCATATATTACTTGGATTGTGGAAAACAGAAAAAGCTGCATGGCTGAGTCTTGTTTGGAGTACTACGGCGTGGAACATAACCTAGTTGAAGATTACTTCCGCAAAATATATGTATGCTTTTCCTTGAATATGGAAAACATATTTTATGATTTAATATGATTAGTTGTCATGAAACCCTTCATTGATATCAGAGCTATGTGGCCACGATTAGATCATACTTGATTGATTTATGAAGTATGACCTAACTTCATAAAAGCTTGCTAATAGCTGAGTATGTGAATTGTTGGAAGATGTGTTGGAAACATACTTCTATTGATACGCAAGTCAGACGCTAGACAAACAACTGGACTAAAACTCGTACGATGTTTAGAGAATGACATGTTCAAAATTTAATGGGACTCCATCATAACATGTATTAATACGACATGTGTTTTATAACAACCTATGTAAGAAGAGAAATTAAATAGATCCATGATTTGTTACTGAGAGAGCTCTTATGGTGTTTATACGTGCCATTTGGGACTTTGAACTTTATCATGAAGTATCAGTTCTTTTTGCGATACTTTAGCATGTGTCCAATGACCAAATGATTGATATGGTCTATGGGAGCATGACTAAGAAAGCAGACAAGATCAAACTGATTGGCATTAGAAGTCAAGGAAAAACTAAGTTAATAACACACTTGTGTACCATAGCTCATAGTCGATGGGCTAAGCGGAAATAGATTCTTTTTTAGGAAATCCCATCCATTCATTAAAGAAATCAATCGGGCAAAAGCCCTACATCCTGCAGCGAAATAGCAAGAATATCATGTGGTAGTTTGTCTACCCATAGTTTACGAATGCCTACCTCTAGCTTACATTCAGAAAGCATGTGCCATCGAATTAACATTGTGCGATACAAAAGTATAACTATGAACGTCTAGACTGTCTACAAGAGCATAGATATACTCCACGATAAGTCCAGAATAGTCAAACCGCTCTTTCCGAGCCGACAAGTTGTGCATAAGTGTTTGATTTTCTCTTTCAATCCATGGTTGACCAAAACCCGCTTCCCATGCACATGTAAGGGCAAATCATAATGCAAGAGCTTTCATCAAAATTATTTCGCCATGAACTCACGTCCGAATGGAGCCTGCTAATACTGCGGAACCATTGTTCCGTCGGATGATAAACCCGCATCCCGCCATACCATTAAACCAGTAAAATATGTCAAAATTGAGCTTCAAAGAATTAGGAGGCGGGAGAGCCCAACCTGCTGCATCAGATCTGGCCGTGGCAGGAGAATGCAGCATATCAGTAAATGGTGTTGAGCTAACAACTCGCGTCAGCTCATCAAATCAACCGTCTATTTCCTTGACAAAATCAAATTTTGCTTACATCGGATCTCACTTCGACCAAATACAAATATCTTGCGTGCAAGCCATATTTGCCACAAGAGACATAGAATAGTTGTATTCCATGTGGCGCCAGTTTGTGTATAAGGTTCCAGAAATGGTTCCAGAATGGACTCGAATTACATTGAGGGTAGAATGGGTTATTCAGCCAAGCTTTCCGAAATGCATAGCAACTGAAGAACAAATGCTCGGACGTCTCATCATCCTCACCCCACAAGAGACAATGTGCCTTGGTCCATATGTGTCTTCGAATGAGGTTAGCTCGAGTCAGAGAGCTTCGATACAAGCGCCAAAAGAAATGTTTAAGCTTCGGGACCAAATGCATGTTCCACATTTTCAACCATGCTGGATTGGGATTACTCGCACTTGGTAAGCTATGACCAAGTTCTAAAAAAAACTTTTACAGCCAAGTGATAGGCCGTTTTAACACTGAAGTGTCCATTTTCCATCAACTTCAAGTAAAGTCGATCACTAGGCTAGCATGAGCTAAGCGGTGTAACCAGAATCTTCCCGGCATCTTCCGGTACAAAAGACGCCACGATTTATTGCCTCATCCTAACATCCTAAGTTTGCAACAACAAAATCAGATACAAGAGTATTTTTAGGAAGGAGCTCTACATTTCCAATATGTGTCATAGGAACAATTGTGATCCAATTATCCAATTTGGCTTTTATACTCTTGCCATTTCCTATCCGCCATGCCATTACAACTATAACATCAATGATTTAAGTAACACCCGATTATAATAATTTTCAATAAATTATATTAAGTTCACAATTTGTGACATTTTTATAACTATAATCTTTAGGTAAGACTTTGTGTAACATTTTATTAATATGTAATACTTAAAGGTAACAATTTCACATAAGTAGCGCCTTATGTGTAGCAATTTTCTTTAGAACTCTTTTTTTTAACACAAAGTTGTAATACTATATTTATTTATCTATTTGGGAAGGATGTAACAACATACTTTAACTAAATATTACTTTTAGGTAACTTTATATAATTAATCGATAACATATATTATGTATACTCAAGGGAAAAAATTATTCCAATAAGTCAATAAACATATTTAAAATACAAAATAAAATCCATCTACTAAATTTTGGAGCCAAATTTTGGGGGTCAAACATGTTTTATGTATATTAAGGGATCAGGGATGTTTGATCTGGTGCAACCATATAGTTTGGGGTATAAAATGAGTCTCCCGAGTTGATGAGTTACGTTACTTGGGTGATAATTTAATATAACTCTCCTCACTTTGTTCCATTTTTTTTTCGCTTGGTGAGATGTGAGAGATGAGAATTATGAGTACTTAATTCAAGTATACCAGATCAAATATGTGTGAGTAGGAGATATTAAAAATATCATAGATATCTTTTCAATATGAAATATTTGTCCATAAGTTATTCGCGATTAATTTATTAGCATGCATAAAAGATTTCATCTAATATGGTAATACATCATTTAAGGTAGGAATTTATTCCTATAAGATAGCTCTTCTGTGGCATACGAACAACACCGGATCACCTTACTAATTGTAGCGGAATGGTTTCACGGATCGTATACGGGTTAGATCACGTTCTAATCCTCGATGTTTCATACTCTAGTTCGGGTTAAATAACAAACGGAAATTCGTGATGATCCAAGAGCCATATTGGTGGTCGGATAATTACGTTATAGTTTTTCTCTTTCTCACTCTTATGTTTGTTCCGTATTACAAAAAATTGTTCTGTATTTCTCATACTTATTTAATTCTAACCAGGTACTGGTATTATATGAGAGAGAATGGAATGGGTGAGATATACAAGGGATGGGGGAATTATCCAATAACCTCCCAAAATCACCCACTTACTAGTGGATTAGCTCGGCCCAGTTGGGCAACCTTTGACCGAGTCCATTGACCCCGGTCATTCCAACATCACCACTGCACATGAGGACTGAACCTTAACCCACTACGATCTTTCCAACCGCACCAAAATTATACTGGCAAATGGATTTGTGATCTGCGAGTATCTCAAGAGCATAGGGTTATTGTAATACCCCGTAAATTATTAAATTGCTTATCATATTTAATTCTTCTATTTTTTATCTTATGATATTTATGCTATTTTTATTAATTATTAATTATGACAATTATTATTTCACTTTAGAGCTAAAAGTATATTTTATGTTATTAGATTTTTCAATATTTAATTTGGACATAAGCCCAATGCATTAGTCAAGCCTAAACCCATGTTTTTTACTTAGGGAACAAGAAAACATTTAATATTATCTATAAATTATGGATTCATATCATAAATTAAAATTACAACCCAAATAATCTATTTTTCTTAAAATTTTCGTCCAAAACACAACAGGAGCCTTCAGGAAGCTGACATCATGGTCCAAACCTAGTTTTCCTCTCTCACTCTATTTTCATGTATCTTCTTAAGAAAATTCGAAAACCATATCTATATATAATATTTTTTTGATGAATTTTTAGTATGTTATTCCATGACATGTTTTCAAGCTACTTTGAAAATTTCAACCCCATATAAGTCGTATTTTATTTTATATTAGTTGTCTATCTCCACTAATCAAGATTTTAAATATTAGGTTTTTCCATCTAGAAAATTCGTAATATATATTCATATGCCTTTAAATCTTATGATTTTCTGATATGTTGTTTTATAGTATGTATTTTATACTCTATAAAAATTTCAAAATAATCCATCAAGTAATTATTTAATTATAAATATTTTCTCTTGGCTGCACGGAATCTGAAAATTTCTCTATTCTGTTTTATAAAATTCGAAATATGTATTTAATATACTTCAAAATTTGTAGTTTTCTTATATGTATTCCATGTACATGTATTTTATATTATTGTACAATTTCAAAGATATCCATTGACTAACTTTTGAGTTATAAAGGTTTTCTTATCGCTGCATAGAATTTACTGCTGCAACTATTCCACTTTCAAAAATTCAAAAGTCATATTTTTACTTCTTATAAATTATGAAATTTAAATTTGATATTCATATATACGTCAAGTATATTGATAAGTAGAAAATTGTGCACTAATTTAGTTGTTAAGATTGCATTTTTATGTGAATTTTAGTTGTTGCACTTGCTAATTTTCTACTTATCCAACTTTCTTGGTCCAAATTACGTTGATTGTGTTTTTTAGTGCTTATTGTAGTGAATTTTGAGGTACTTTGGATTGAGACGAAGAGACACGTACCAAATTGAGCTGACACTGGGTGACCCAGTGGCAAGCCCAAACCGAACTGAATTGAGGCCAAAGTCACGGCAGAATGCAGGAAGTAAGGCGCAAGCCCATGTTTTATGTGAAGTGAGATTAAAGCCACGTGAGTTCCCACTTTGAAAGTCAGCATGTCACATTGAATTAAACAAAAAAAAAGCCCATGTTGCTTCCTTTTGTTGCATGTCCATAATACGTGACATGGGATAAGGCCCATGAGGGAAGACTATTTAAATGAGGGAGAACGGGAAGAAAGGGGGACTGGAAAAAACAGATTCACGTTGGCTTGGAGACGCGAGTTCGGCAATTCGGTTCTGTTAATTTTTGCTTTTAATTTCATGTTGGATAATTTAATTATGTTTATGAACGCCGATATGTCCGGCTAATTTCCTGTTTCAGTCCCTAATTGATGTTTGAACCCTAGTTTGTCGACTTTATAATTCTTACGGTAGTTACTTTTAATTTATATTCCGGAATTCATTTATGTTATCAGATTTTATTGTTTCTTATATGCGAATTATTAATTTAGATTGATCACCTAGGTTAATTGATCGCATGTTTGTAGTTAGGGTATTATCATAATCCGTAATTGTTATGATTTATATCCATTAGTAGCAATTAATGAATTAATTCATTAGGTAACATAAATCGGGGTCAATTGGACCGAGCTTGTGAGTCTTAACACTCCGTCTAGCCTATTTTCCTAGTCTTTAAGCGTGTAGCCAATTAGGTTTAGAGAGCTTATTCTAAATCGTTGGGTTAGATAGATAAATCAAAGAGCTTATTTTGGTTTATTAAAAATTAAGGGACAATTCGGATTAGCAGAGCTTGTTGCTAATTTAGGGGTAGAAGTTTCGGAACTAATTTAGGGTTAATTGCATTAATTATAAAGTTTAATCAGACTAGGGGGATAACTAGATTAGGGCCTGAGATTTCCTTTTAATTGTTTACAATCACTTTTACTGCTTATTTACTTGTTCGTTTTTCGGATTAGTAGTTAATTAGATAACATCAAATCAACTCCCCCTCTTTATTGTTTTGTTTGTTCCGATAATTAATACGTAAAACACGATAACCAACTGCTCCTCGTGGGATCGACCCTAACTTACCGCTTCTACAAATTAGAAGAGGGAAGTTTAGGAATCTAATTTTGAGTGCCTCGACAGCACGGTCAAAATTTTGGCGCCGTTGCCGGGGAGCGGTGCAAGTTTATTGTGTTTTTAGTATAATAGTCATTCATTAAGTTAGGATCACTTTTTCCAGCTTTTTAATTGTTACTGTTGCGTTCGTTTTCATTCTCGTAAGTTTTCGTTACGTATCAGGTGCGACACTGGGTAACCCAGTGTCAAGTTTGGTCCAGTCAACAATCAGTTTTCTTTAATTAATTAATCAGTTTTCACCATTTTAATCATTCTGGCTACTATTTCTTTGATTTTGGCAGTTGTGAATGATCACCCGCTCACACAGCAATAAAGATTTACACTTTTACCCTGAAATTCCACGAAGAAATCGTGTGCAGAGAAAACAAACCAAGGAAAGCCGAGAAAAATCTGACCACCTGCGGGTCCTCCCTGAAGATACTTGTACCGAATCAGAAAGTCAAAGAGAGAATATGGCAGCAGGAAACAGAGCAGATGAAAGGACCATGAAAGAACTAGCCAGCACTGCTGTTACTCATCAGCCGCTCTGTATTACCTTTCCTAACTTGGGTGATAACATCACTTTCGAGTTAAAATCTGGGTTGATCCATCTGTTGCCCTCCTTCCACGGACTCTCGGGCGAAGATCCTCACAAGCACCTTAAAGAATTCCACGTCATCTGTTCAAGCATGAAGCCTACCTCAGTTACAGAGGAGCAGATTAAGTTGCGAGCCTTTCCTTTGTCGCTCAAAGACTTGGCAAAGGATTGGCTGTATTATTTACCATCGGCATCCATCACTACCTGGGCTCAGATGGAAAGTTTGTTTCTAGAAAAGTACTTTCCAGCTTCGAGAGCGACTAACATTCGGAAGGAGATAAGTGGGGCACGACAGATGCACGGTGAAACCTTGTATGAGTACTGGGAACGTTTCAAAAAACTGGAGGCCAGCTGCCCGCAACACCAAATAACAGATCAGCTACTACTCCAGTATTTCTATGAGGGGTTGTCTATACCGGACAAAAACATGATTGATGCAGCCAGCGGAGGGGCACTGTCAGACAAAACCCCAACTGCAGCCCGAGCACTCATATCTAACATGGCAGCGAACTCGCAACAATTTGGTACCCCGAGATGCTCCATTGCAGACGGTGCGGGGGATGAATGATTCGTCCCTTGATGACAAGTTGACAGAGTTGACTTCTTTTGTGAGAAAAGTGGCTGCAGGGGGTAATAAGCAGGTCCGGTCGTGTCGCATTTGTGACACCACTGAGCATACGACAGATACTTGTAAGGTTTTGGGAGACGAGATTGACGCACATGCCAATGCTGTGGGCACCGGAAATTTTCAAGGAAGGAAGTACGATCCATATTCGAGCTCGTATAATCCTGGGTGGAGAGACCACCCCAACTTCAGGTATGGGAACCAACAGCAGTCACAACCTATGGAACAGCCCCGTCCGGTACAACAACAACATTGAATATACTACCCAAGGCAATATGTTGAACCTGCTCCATCGCCGACTTTAGAGGAGATGATGAAAACTCTGACTTCGAACACGGTGCAATTCTAGAAGGATACTCAGTCGAGTATTAAAAATATGGAGACACAAATAAGTCAGTTGGCGACAGCAGTGAGTCGACTTGAATCCCAAATCAGTGGGAAATTACCATCTCAGCCAGAAATAAATCTAAGGAATGTCAGTGTTATTACTCTACGTAGTGGGAAACAACTCGGAGAGCTCAAGAAGTCGGGGCTTGCATTGGAAAATGGCACCGAGGAAGAGAAACGCGCTGAACAGCATGACACTGGATCACCCAGTGTCGTTATTCTGCCCAGAGATAAGGCCACTGTACCGACTGACACTGGGGCACCCAGTGCCGAGCAGTGGACCAGCGAGAACAAGGTACATCAGCCCTCCTCTATTTCTTTTCAAACTAATCCACTTCCTTTTCCTTGTAGAATTGACAGGACCCTTAAAGAGAATAAGGAGAAGCAAATTCTGGAGGTATTTTGGAAAGTAGAGATCAACATTCCGCTGATTGATGCAGTCAAGCAAATTCTGAGATACGCCAAATTCCTCAAGGATTTGTGTACCAACAAACGCAAATTGAAGGGGAATGAGAAGGTGATGATGGGGGAAAATGTGTCAGCTATTTTTCAGAAGAAGCTCCCGCCAAAATGCAAGGACCCAGGTATGTTTGTGATTCCCTGTCGAATTGGTAGTCATAAGATAGAGAGGGCCATGCTAGACTTAGGAGCGTCCATTAATGTAATGCCGCGTTCTATTTTTACCTCTCTAAATTTAGGACCATTAAAGGAAACTGGGGTGGTTATTCAATTGGCGGATCGTAGCAGTACGTATCCCGATGGGGTAATAGAGGATGTTTTTGTTGAAGTTGATGAACTTATGTTTCCTGCAGACTTTTATGTTCTTGATATGCATGACGATTCGTCCAACTCCCCGCCTATTTTGTTAGGGAGGCCGTTTCTAAACACCTCCCAAACAAAAATAGACGTTCGTGAGGGTACTCTCACGATGGAGTTCGATGGGCAAACCGTCAAGTTTAACATATATGATGCTATGAGATTTCCGGAAGATGTAAATTCTGTCTTTTCTGTTAGTATCATTGACCCACTTGTCGAAGAAGTGTTTCAGCTGAATTGCAGGGACGAGTTAGAAGTGATGCTTACAACAAAGATGGACCCCAGTAGTGATGAACTTTTTGAAACCCATAAGGAATTAGTTGAAGTATTGGCATCCCTACAGTCATTGAAGCCCGTTGTTCCAAGGTATGCCAATAGTTTCATCAAATTACCTGTTTCTCACCAAAAGATTCTCCCGTCTACAGTACAGGCACCCACAGTTGAACTTAAATCCCTGCCGGACCATTTGAAATATGCTTTCTTGGGAACGAGCGACACTTTGCCAGTCATAATTTCGTCAAAGCTGACTCCACAGCAGGAGCAATCACTGATAGATGTTCTCAGAGAATACAAGGACGCCATAGGATGGACGATTGCCGACATAAAAGGAATAAGCCCGTCATTGTGCATGCATCGCATCCTTCTTGAAGATGACTCGAAACCCACCAGAGAGGCCCAAAGGCGTTTGAACCCGCCAATGATGGAGGTGGTCAAGAAGGAAATCATAAAGCTCCTGGATGTCGGAATAATTTATCCTATCTCAGACAGTAAGTACATCAGTCCCACGCAGGTAGTTCCAAAGAAGTCTGGGGTAACAGTGGTTGAAAACCACGAAGGTGAGTTGGTACCTACTCGGGTGCAAACCGGGTGGAGGGTTTGCATTGATTATCGTAAGTTGAATGCTATGACCCGAAAAGATCATTTTCCTCTTCCATTTATTGATCAAATGCTTGAGCGTCTTGTAGGTCACTCATTTTATTGCTTCTTAGACGAATTCTCGGGATACTTCCAGATCGCCATAGCGCCTGAGGACCAAGAAAAGACGACCTTCACCTGCCCATTTGGAACGTTTGCTTATCGGCGAATGCCCTTCGGACTGTGCAATGCACCGGCAACTTTTCAACGGTGTATGGTAAGTATTTTCTCTGAGTATGTAGGGCACATTATAGAAGTCTTCATGGACGACTTTAGTGTGTATGGTAATAATTTTGAAAGCTGTCTTCAAAATCTGGTTTTGATTTTAAAAAGATGTATTAAAACTCACCTTGTTTTAAATTGGGAAAAGTGTCATTTCATGGTTGAACAGGGTATAGTTTTAGGACACATTGTTTCTCAAAGGGGGATTGAGGTTGATAAATCTAAAATAGATCTTATTACTGCTTTACCTTACCCCGGTAGCGTTCGGGAAGTTCGTTCCTTTCTTGGCCATGCAGGTTTTTACCGGCGGTTCATCAAAGATTTCTCCAAGATAATATCCCCATTGTGCAAGTTGTTGCAAAAAGAGGTGGAATTTGAGATGAATGACGACTGCAAGGCAGCTTTTGACAAGCTGAAAGAGCTTTTGCTACACCCCCAGTGATCCAACCACCGAATTGGGATCTACCATTCGAGATAATGTGTGACGCAAGCGACTACGCCGTAGGAGCAGTGTTGGGGCTAAGAAAAGGGAGAGCATCACATGTTATTTATTATGCTTCAAAAACGTTGACCCAGCTCAGGCGAATTACACTACAACTGAGAAAGAACTCTTAGCTGTGGTTTTTGCCTTGGAAAAATTCCGTTCATATTTGTTGGGAACTAAAGTTGTTGTTTTCTCTGATCATGCAGCTCTTAAATTTTTGCTTGCAAAGAAAGAAGCAAAACCAAGGTTGATTCGGTGGATTCTCCTGCTCCAAGAATTCGACTTGGAAATTAGAGATAAAAAGGGAGCAGAAAATTCCGTTGCTGACCACCTGAGTCGCTTGGCTCCGGGAGAGAACGAAACACCATTGTTGGAGAGTTTTCCGGACGAGCAGCTACTAAAAATCTCGCAAGATGAAGAATCATGAACAACACTGGGTCTCCCAGTGTCCACATCCACACTGGATGACCCAGTGTCCGACGTTGCAGTGCCCTGCTTCGCCGATTTAGTTAATTTTATCGTTGCTAAGGTTTTTCCTACAGGGATGACCAAGGCAAGGAGGGACAAAATGAAAAGCGATGCGAAGTACTACGTTTGGGACGACCCCTACCTGTGGAAGCATTGCCCTGACCAGGTAATCAGAAGATGTGTACCCGAATCAGAGTTTCGATCCATCCTCACTTTCTGTCACACATATGCCTGTGGAGGACATTTTGGATCAAGAAGAACGGCGCATAAAGTGTTGGAGAGTGGGTTTTACTGGCCTTCCTTATTCAAGGATGCGTATGTCTTCTGTAAATCCTGCGATAACTGCCAGAGGACAGGTAACATTTCTCAGCGAAATCAAATGCCCCAAAACTTGATCATGGTGTGTGAAATCTTTGATGTTTGGGGCATGGATTTCATGGGACCATTCCTTCGTCTCATGGAAATTTATATATTTTGCTTGCAGTAGATTACGTTTCTAAGTGGGTGGAAGCGATAACCACTCGTACTAATGATTCTAAAGTTGTTGCAGGTTTTGTAAAATCTAACATCTTTGCCAGGTTTGGAATCCCAAAGGCGATCATTAGTGACCGAGGAACACACTTCTGTAATCGGACGATAGAGGCGTTGCTTAGGAAATATGCTGTGGTGCATAAGGTCTCAACACCTTATCATCCACAGACGAGTGGTCAGGCCGAGACGTCAAATAGGGAGATAAAGTCTGTGTTGGAGAAGACGGTGCAGCCAAACCGAAGGGATTGGAGTTTGAGGTTAGATGACGCGTTATGGGCGTACAGAACAGCTTACAAGACTCCAATCGGAATGTCCCCATACAGATTCGTCTACGGCAAGCCATGTCATTTGCCAGTCGAACTTGAGCACAAGGCCTGTTGGGCTATTAGAAGGTGCAATATGGATTTTGACGAAGCTGGTATGCATCGAAAGCTCCAATTGCAAGAATTGGAGGAGATTCGGAACGAGGCTTTCGAGAATGCCTTAATTTATAAGGAAAAGACAAAGGCCTTCCACGATGCGAGGATTACAAGAATTTTGTAGTCGGGGAAAAAGTTCTACTTTATCACTCCCGACTCAAGTTGTTCCCAGGTAAGTTGCGTTCTAGGTGGATTGGGCCGTTTGTAATTACTGATGTTTTTCCTCATGGTGCAGTGACGATTCTAAGTTCTAAAACTGGCAAAACCTTCAAAGTTAATGGTCACCAGTTGAAGCCATACTTTGAGAATTTTCAAGGAACCGATGTGGAAAGAGAAAAAGTTGATGACCCACCAATCAACTAACAGGAAGTTGAGTCCAGCCATCGACGTAAAATAAAGGCACTAGATGGGAGGCAACCCATCATTCTCGTTTTTGTTCTTTTTATTTTTCCTGTTATTTTGTTTTCGGTTGATGATTACATATGTTAATTTTAGGTAGTTTTAGTTCAGTAATTCCAATTGTTTTTATATATAAAAAAATAATAAAAAAAAAATTGAGACAGTTTTGAATTAGGCGTGATCACGCCCAATTCAAAATAGTCTTCTGCCTGTTCAGGACACACACCAGCGAAAAATTCATTAAGACAGCAAAATAAGTGCTTTTCCTTGAAAGTCATTAAGTGCTTATTTTGTTCCCTTTCTTTTCCCTGAACTTATTTTTCCCTCACGCTATTCCCCTACCCTTCTTTCATTTCAATTGCCAATTCAGGTAAGAAACAAGAAACGGGCATCGAAGCCCTAAAACCCCTAGCACTGCTACTCGCCACCTTCCACTTCCGACTCGCCACCTCGCCTCCGCATTTGCACCAGGCCGGGGGCACTGATTCCACCCAAATTGCGCCGCCGAGTAGCTGCGTCCAAAGCCCTAGCCGCGACCACCCGCCGCACCGCCCTATTTCCGCCGGCCGTTCTGCCATCACCGGTACCCTTCGTGCTCTCCTCTTTCAGGTGTACTCTATCAGTCCCGGTTTGGAAGTGAGGGGATAATTTTGGGGCTAAATTCGAAAAGAAATGAAGAGAGAAACAATTTAAATTGTGGATGAAGAGGCAGGGGTGTAGTGTAGCAGCAAGTTTGGCAAATTATTGCAAGCACTTGTAAAGAATGGCAAAAACTCGAGGAGGACCCATCCGGAAACCGGCCCGACGCTCTAATCGGATTCGGGGGCAGTTTGGCTCATCCCGGACAGCGGGTACATCACAAAGGGTTGTCGACCTTGACGAACCGACACCGCCACCGTCGCCGATTGCCTCCGAACCCGTGCCTGAGGAGACCGAGGAAGCAAAGCCATCCCCATTGTTGACTCAACAGCCATCATCCTCGGCTGTCCCACCACCGGTGCAGAGCCCAGTCGAAGATTTCCACTTTCCGAATCGCCACGAAATTCAGTTTGGAAACCCGGTTCAGGTCCACTTTACCTCGATGAATTAATTCTACAGCAGTTAGGTTTATATGACGATGTGATTTCGATGTTGGATTTTGTGGGATTGAGGAGGGTGGTGACGGGTGAATGGGAGGCATATTCTGATTTAACTTACGAATTCTATAGCTCCCTGGATGTTGTTGATATTGATGTGGGGTTATTTAAGTTTAGGTTAGACGGGCGAGAGTTTGAATGGGGCTTAAATAGATTGACTGATTGTTTTGGTCTGAACTGTGTGGGTGCAATTGTTGATGATGTGGATGTGGTGGAGTATTGGGGTATGATTACCCATGAAGCGGGTCCTTATGATGCAGGGAGCTCAAAAGCCACTTTTATTCGTAACCCCGTGATCCGTTATCTAGAGAGGCTGATGTCTTACACGGTCACGGGGCGGTCTACTAAAAGGAATGTGGTGGAGAATTTTGAGCTTATGGTTTTGCATGATATGTTGACTAACACACGAAGAGGGGTGGCTAGAGGCATACTTAGGCATCTAGTAGAGGTGCGCAACCGGAGTGGGGATATTACAGTAGGAGGTTTGGTGACTGCGATAGCCCGGTTTGAAGAAATTAGTCTTAATTAAAGGTTTGCGGTAGGACGAGTTGACCGGCTTGATAGGGGTTATCTTGAAAAGATGGGAGTGTTTTTTCAGCAGGATGATACTTTCTTTTGGCGTATTAGCACTTCCGAGGTTATTACCCTACCTAACCCACAGTATACCACCCCCCGAGGAGAGGTAAATGTTAAGATACTACATGAACAGCTTCCTCAGACGCCAGCGCAGTTGCAGCTTGATAGGATAGTTCGTCATGATTTGCATAGTCGAGTGGAGCGGCTCGAGTGTCGAGTCGAAGAGCTTTCACGGCTGTTCCATGGGCACCAACACCATCCACCATCACATTGATCGGGTGACTTCTTCCTAAATCCTGCATTATTTTCCTCGTTATTTGACCTACTTTTATTGAGTTGTTGTTTAATAACTTGTGTTAGTAGCGTTTAAGTTTGGGGAGGGGGGGGATTTCGTGTGGTTTAGGGTCATATTGCAATTGCATGTAGTTTATTTCTATATAGGTTGTAAATATCTATTGTTGCATGCATTCGTACATAAGCTCATCAAAAAAAAAAAAAAAAAAAGGAAAGGAAGAAAGAACTTATAACAGCTAGACAAGAGTGCGCTTATCTTGCGAGACCTGTAACTGATTGAACAATTTTGTCTTGCTTTGCTTTGTATTGCTATGTCTAGTGAAAACACAAGTTGTGGCACTTATGATAGGTTAGACACACTAGCTTGTGAGATTTTTGAGCCTTGACTGAATACATTTTGAACAGTCTCAATTTTTTTATTAAGTGTGATATGTCTTCCGCGATTGCATTTCTCTAGAACTTGCACTGATTCTTTTTCATAATTGCGTGTTGCTTGCATAGCCGTGAAAATGATTAAGGCGATTTTTGTTGAGCCACTATATCCCAAATAAAACTTACCTTGATGCATATATAAGTTATCCCTAGTCAGCCCATTGAGCCTAATAGTCGAATTCTTTCATCACCTACTTTATATATCGACTATTCCCTGATCACATTATTATTTAACAGTTGGCAGCTAGTGGAGTATTCGGTGTTATCTAAATAGTTGATCATGGCTAAAGGAAACACAAATTGGGGTGGAGATGAGAGTGTTTTTGTACTGGTTTCCTATATGTATACTTGTTGAAAAAAAAAAAGAAAAAAAAAAGCAAAAAAAAAAAAGAAAAAAAAAAAGGAAAAAAAGAAAAAAAAGAGAAAAAAAAAAAAGAGAGAAAAATGGGGAGACAAGTGGTTCGTAGTTTCCACATGCGGAGTAAGTTCTATTGTTTAGAGTATATAAACTTTTGTTAGTGAAATCAACTCTTGAACACACAACACCAAAGAATCTGAAAATGTACGAAGAAAAACACTCTGAAATCTCACTCACAATTCGGCCAGAATGTAACCGAACTCAGCTTACGCAGAACAGGAAATAGAAATGAATCAAACACAGATTTAACGTGGTTCGTTCAAGATGAACTACATCCACGGAGGCAAGGCACACCTCAATCCACTAAGAACTTCAATCAATTACAGAGAATACGCTCAAGAAATGAAATGCCCAATTCTGGATACAAATTAGGGCACGAACACTCAATCTCTAAATACTCTCTCTAATCTAAAGAACAAGGAAATTATGCGACGTAGTGATCTTCTCCTCAATGAGAGCTTTACAGTGATATATGGATTGAAGCTCGAATGCAACTGCACAGAATGTTCTATCTGAAAGAAGTTAAGCTGAGCTACCGGACAAATGTGACGGTTTTCTTCGTCACTAATCTGCAACTGCTTCGTCACAAATGATGGTTATCCCAAACTGCCTCGAACCCGGTTTGTTCTGACCAGTTGTCTTCTTGATGCTAAAACCCGGTTCAAACCTCCGGTTCTTCACTCCCTGACTCCGGTTCCACATTCCCAACACACCATATTACAAAGTATGGCTCACTTGATGAAATTGAACATCACCTCACAAATCTCCACCTCAATGAATCATGTGTGCCTCTTCCTGCCTCACCACTGCCTTGTCTTGTTAATGCTCTTCATGACATTGCTCAAGCTGCAGCAGGCTCGAGCAATGATCCACTTTGTTCCCAGGTACACCCTTAGTAAGAAAATCAGTAGGGTTATGCAATGTGTGTACCTTCTTCACTTCCACAGAACCAGAATCAATGATATCCCTAGCAAAATGCAACCTAACATCAATGTGTTTTGACCTTTCATGAAATGCTTGGTGTTTCACAAGGTGTAAAGCACTTTGATTATCACAGTAAATTGCCACACACTTTTGCTTGATGTCCAAATCTCTCAAAATCCCTTTAAGCCAGATTGCTTCTTTGATAGCTTCAGTGAGAGAGATATATTCTGCTTCTGTTGTTGACAGTGCTACAACTGATTGCTGTACACTTCTCCAGCTGATGGCTGTTCCAAATAAGGTAAACACAAATCCAGAAATAAATTTCCTCGTGTCTATGTTTGCTGCAAAATCAGAATCAGCAAACCCCTCCAATGCAACAGTGCTTCCATTCACTTTCTTCTCAAACTTCAGTGACAAGTTCACTGAACCCTTCAAATACCTCATCACATGCTTCAAAGCTTCCCAATGCTCAACTCCTGGGTTTGACATGAACCTGCTCACTAAAGAAACAGCATAGGCCAAGTCAGGCCTACTACAAATCATTCCATACATGAGACTTCCAACTCCACTTGCATAAGGAATATTGCTCATATGTATGACTTCCTCTTCAGTCTTTGGGCATTGTTCTTTGGAGAGTTTCTTCTGTAGATTAACTGGAGTGGAGAGAGGTCTGGATTCATGCATATGGAACCTCTCCAAAACCTTCTGTAGATATTGCTTCTGAGATAACCAAAGCACTCCAGCTTCTCTTTTCCTCAGAATGTTCATGCCCAAAATCTTCTTGGCATCTCCCAGATCTTTCATGTCAAATTCAGTGTTAAGTCTGTCCTTCAGCCATTGTACACTCTCCTTGTTCTTGCTGGCAATCAGCATATCATCCACATACAAAAGCAGGAAGACTTTATCTTGCTTTGAACACTTGTTGAAGTAAACACAACTATCATACAGACTTCTTACAAAGCCAACACTGATTTTGAAGTCATTGAACCTCTTATTCCACTGTCTTGGACTTTGTTTGAGTCCATACAGTGACTTCTTCAGCAAACAAACTTTGTCTTCTTGTTCAGGAACAACAAAGCCTTCTGGCTGTTTCATATATATCTTCTCAATGAGTTCTCCATGTAAGAATGCTGTCTTTACATCTAGTTGTTATAGTTCCATGTCCTCTTGAGTAACCTTTGATAAAAGCAACCTGATTGAGCAATGCTTTACTACTGGAGAAAAAACTTCATTAAAATCAATCCCTTCCCTTTGTGTAAAGCCCCTAGCCACCAATCTTGCTTTAAACCTCACCTGTTTGGATCCTGCAGTCTCTAGTTTCTTCTTGTATATCCATTTAGAACTCACAAGTTTCTGACCTTTTGGTTTATCCACCAATATCCAGGTGTCATTCTTTTCCAGAGACTCCATCTCTTCAATCATTGCCTGAATCCAGTGTTCACCTTCTTCACAATCTAGTGCTTCTTTAAAACTACTAGGCTCTTGTGATTCCAGATCTTCAGCAACACTCAAGGCATAATAAACACTCCCTGCTTGACCATAGAAGTCAGGTCTATTGATTGTTCTTCTAGGCCTGTCCCTTCCAATGCTATATTCTCTAACATTTTGTTAAGGTCCAGCTTGTTCTTCTTCTTCAGATGATGAATCACTATCTTGTAGATTCTCTTGTGGTTGAGATGTGTGATCATCTTCAGCAGAATGCTCCACCTGAATTAATATCTCTTCTGTCTCTTTAGCACCATCAAATTCTTCCTTATAGCCTGTTGAAGTATAAGCCATCACATTCTCATTAAACTTTACATCTCTACTTGTGATTATCTTCTGATTTCCCTTTTCTAGACACCACAATCTGTAACCCTTTATTCCATCTGGATATCCAAGAAATACACATCATAGAGCTCTTGCATCTAACTTGTCTTGCTTGACATGGACAAAAGCAAGACAACCAAACACCCTTAAACTTTCATAACTTGGTTTCTGTCCACTCCACACCTCTTCAGGTGTTTTGAACCCAATCATTGATGAGGGTGACCTATTAATGAGATAACATGCTGTAGCAATGGTTTCACCCCAAAATACCTTTGGCAACCCAGCATCCAACAACATACACCTTACTCTTTCAAGAAGAGTCCTATTAAGCCTCTCAGCAACCCCATTCTGTTGAGGATTCATTGGGACAGTCCTACGTCTCTTGATTCCTCTTTCTTCACAGAAGTTAGTGAACTCAGTAGAGAGGTATTCCAATCCATTATCAGTCCTAAGGTGCTTCAGCTTCTTCCCTTTGACATTTTCCAGTTGAATCAACCATGTTTTGAACTTATGAAAAGCATCACTCTTATTCTTCATCAACATGATCCACACCTTTCTACTGCAATCATCAATCAAAGACATGAAATACCTTGCTCCACCATGAGTCTCTGTCCTTGCAGGACCCCACATGTCAGAGTGGACATAATCTAATGGCTCTTGAGTTGTGTGAACACCCTTTCCATAGGGCAGCTTCTTGGTCTTGCCCAAAGCACACTGATCACAAAACTCCAGGTTTTGGTTTCCCATGTTTCCAATTACACCACTTCTTGAAAACTCTTTCAACCCTTTCTGTCCTATGTGTCCAAGCCTCTTGTGCCACTTAACAAGCTCAGAACTGCTCAAGACCATATCAACACTCCCAACAACAGGTGAACCAATCAAGATAAACAACCCATTATGCTGTCTACCTTTAATCACCACTTTATCATGTTTTGTGATATGCAAGAAACCATCCACTGAGCTAAACTGACAGCCACTAGTTACTAAAGAACCAAGAGATAGAAGATTTCTTTTGAGGCCAGGAACATATCTTACATTTGAGATGATTCTGACCACACCATCAAACATTCTTATGCTCACTGATCCAACTCCTTTGACCTTGCATGATTGGTCATTTCCCAGGAGAACATTTCCACCATCTTCTCTCTTCAGTTCATCAAACCATGACTGGTGTGGACACATATGAAAGGAGCAGCCTGTGTCCAAGACCCATTCCTTTACCATTCTTGATTCAGTAACATTTAATACCTCTGGAGGATCTTCTTGATGGTCAATGGCAGCAGCTTCTGCCCCTTGATTTCCACCTTTCTTGTTTCTCTTAGGACAATCCTTCTTCAAGTGACCAGGTTGCTTGCACTTGAAGCATTTCCTTTTCTCAACCCATTCATTCCCCTTCTTTGGATTAGAGTCTCCTGCCTTGGGGTCCTTAGCATTCTGTCCCTTCTTCCCTTGCCAAGGTTTCTTGAATTTAACATTCAAACCTTCTCCAGATTGCACCATGCCTTTATCACCTTGAGTCTGGAAGCATTTAGACCTCAGAGCCTTCACCATCCCATCATAAGATAGCTGCTCATCTCTCCCATACATCAAGGCATCCTTAAAGCTTTCCATGGATTTTGGAAGAATGTTTAACACCATCAATGCTTTATCATCCTCCTCCAATTTCACATCCAGGTCTTCCAATTCCTCAACCATCTTAATAAACTCATCAAGTTGATCAGAAATTACCTTATCTTCAGTTATCTTGAAGGCCAACATCTTCTGCTTCAAGAACAGCTTGTTGGAAACTGACTTAGATTGATACAGATCTTCCAATCTCTTCCATGCTTCTGAGGAACTCTTGCATCTTGAGACCTCTCTTAGCGGTTTATCACCCAAACACAGAAAGATAAGACTGAGGGCCTTCTTATCCACTGATGCAAACTTGGGTTTCTCACTTTCTTCCCACGAATCAAGAGGTATCAAAGCAAGATCAAGGCCATTGTGAACCAAAACTGCATTCATCTTGATCTTCCATAGTGTGAAATCATTTCTCCCTGTAAACTTCTCAAAGTCCATCTTCATACCAGCCATTCCTTCCCTTCTTCAAGCTGTTAGAGTTGTTTCCCACAGACGGCGCCACTTGTTAGTGAAATCAACTCTTGAACACACAACACCAAAGAATCTGAAAATGTACGAAGAAAAACACTCTGAAATCTCACTCACAATTCGGCCAGAATGTAACCGAACTCAGCTTACGCAGAACAGGAAATAGAAATGAATCAAACACAGATTTAACGTGGTTCGTTCAAGATGAACTACATCCACGGAGGCAAGGCACACCTCAATCCACTAAGAACTTCAATCAATTACAGAGAATACGCTCAAGAAATGAAATGCCCAATTCTGGATACAAATTAGGGCACGAACACTCAATCTCTAAATACTCTCTCTAATCTAAAGAACAAGGAAATTATGCGACGTAGTGATCTTCTCCTCAATGAGAGCTTTACAGTGATATATGGATTGAAGCTCGAATGCAACTGCACAGAATGTTCTATCTGAAAGAAGTTAAGCTGAGCTACCGGACAAATGTGACGGTTTTCTTCGTCACTAATCTGCAACTGCTTCGTCACAAATGACGGTTATCCCAAACTGCCTCGAACCCGGTTTGTTCTGACCAGTTGTCTTCTTGATGCTAAAACCCGGTTCAAACCTCCGGTACTTCACTCCCTGACTCCGGTTCCACATTCCCAACACACCATATTACAAAGTATGGCTCACTTGATGAAATTGAACATCACCTCACAAGTCTCCACCTCAATGAATCATGTGTGCCTCTTCCTGCCTCACCACTGCCTTGTCTTGTTAATGCTCTTCATGACATTGCTCAAGCTGCAGCAGGCTCGAGCAATGATCCACTTTGTTCCCAGGTACACCCTTAGTAAGAAAATCAGTAGGGTTATGCAATGTGTGTACCTTCTTCACTTCCACAGAACCAGAATCAATGATATCCCTAGCAAAATGCAACCTAACATCAATGTGTTTTGACCTTTCATGAAATGCTTGGTGTTTCACAAGGTGTAAAGCACTTTGATTATCACAGTAAATTGCCACACACTTTTGCTTGATGTCCAAATCTCTCAAAATCCCTTTAAGCCAGATTGCTTCTTTGATAGCTTCAGTGAGAGAGATATATTCTGCTTCTGTTGTTGACAGTGCTACAACTGATTGCTGTACACTTCTCCAGCTGATGGCTGTTCCAAATAAGGTAAACACAAATCCAGAAATAAATTTCCTCGTGTCTATGTTTGCTGCAAAATCAGAATCAGCAAACCCCTCCAATGCAACAGTGCTTCCATTCACTTTCTTCTCAAACTTCAGTGACAAGTTCACTGAACCCTTCAAATACCTCATCACATGCTTCAAAGCTTCCCAATGCTCAACTCCTGGGTTTGACATGAACCTGCTCACTAAAGAAACAGCATAGGCCAAGTCAGGCCTACTACAAATCATTCCATACATGAGACTTCCAACTCCACTTGCATAAGGAATATTGCTCATATGTATGACTTCCTCTTCAGTCTTTGGGCATTGTTCTTTGGAGAGTTTCTTCTGTAGATTAACTGGAGTGGAGAGAGGTCTGGATTCATGCATATGGAACCTCTCCAAAACCTTCTGTAGATATTGCTTCTGAGATAACCAAAGCACTCCAGCTTCTCTTTTCCTCAGAATGTTCATGCCCAAAATCTTCTTGGCATCTCCCAGATCTTTCATGTCAAATTCAGTGTTAAGTCTGTCCTTCAGCCATTGTACACTCTCCTTGTTCTTGCTGGCAATCAGCATATCATCCACATACAAAAGCAGGAAGACTTTATCTTGCTTTGAACACTTGTTGAAGTAAACACAACTATCATACAGACTTCTTACAAAGCCAACACTGATTTTGAAGTCATTAAACCTCTTATTCCACTGTCTTGGACTTTGTTTGAGTCCATACAGTGACTTCTTCAGCAAACAAACTTTGTCTTCTTGTTCAGGAACAACAAAGCCTTCTGGCTGTTTCATATATATCTTCTCAATGAGTTCTCCATGTAAGAATGCTGTCTTTACATCTAGTTGTTATAGTTCCATGTCCTCTTGAGTAACCTTTGATAAAAGCAACCTGATTGAGCAATGCTTTACTACTGGAGAAAAAACTTCATTAAAATCAATCCCTTCCCTTTGTGTAAAGCCCCTAGCCACCAATCTTGCTTTAAACCTCACCTGTTTGGATCCTGCAGTCTCTAGTTTCTTCTTGTATATCCATTTAGAACTCACAAGTTTCTGACCTTTTGGTTTATCCACCAATATCCAGGTGTCATTCTTTTCCAGAGACTCCATCTCTTCAATCATTGCCTGAATCCAGTGTTCACCTTCTTCACAATCTAGTGCTTCTTTAAAACTACTAGGCTCTTGTGATTCCAGATCTTCAGCAACACTCAAGGCATAATAAACACTCCCTGCTTGACCATAGAAGTCAGGTCTATTGATTGTTCTTCTAGGCCTGTCCCTTCCAATGCTATATTCTCTAACATTTTGTTAAGGTCCAGCTTGTTCTTCTTCTTCAGATGATGAATCACTATCTTGTAGATTCTCTTGTGGTTGAGATGTGTGATCATCTTCAGCAGAATGCTCCACCTGAATTAATATCTCTTCTGTCTCTTTAGCACCATCAAATTCTTCCTTATAGCCTGTTGAAGTATAAGCCATCACATTCTCATTAAACTTTACATCTCTACTTGTGATTATCTTCTGATTTCCCTTTTCTAGACACCACAATCTGTAACCCTTTATTCCATCTGGATATCCAAGAAATACACATCTTAGAGCTCTTGCATCTAACTTGTCTTGCTTGACATGGACAAAAGCAAGACAACCAAACACCCTTAAACTTTCATAACTTGGTTTCTGTCCACTCCACACCTCTTCAGGTGTTTTGAACCCAATCACTGATGAGGGTGACCTATTAATGAGATAACATGTTGTAGCAATGGTTTCACCCCAAAATACCTTTGGCAACCCAGCATCCAACAACATACACCTTACTCTTTCAAGAAGAGTCCTATTAAGCCTCTCAGCAACCCCATTCTGTTGAGGATTCATTGGGACAGTCCTACGTCTCTTGATTCCTCTTTCTTCACAGAAGTTAGTGAACTCAGTAGAGAGGTATTCCAATCCATTATCAGTCCTAAGGTGCTTCAGCTTCTTCCCTTTGACATTTTCCAGTTGAATCAACCATGTTTTGAACTTATGAAAAGCATCACTCTTATTCTTCATCAACATGATCCACACCTTTCTACTGCAATCATCAATCAAAGACATGAAATACCTTGCTCCACCATGAGTCTCTGTCCTTGCAGGACCCCATATGTCAGAGTGGACATAATCTAATGGCTCTTGAGTTGTGTGAACACCCTTTCCATAGGGCAGCTTCTTGGTCTTGCCCAAAGCACACTGATCACAAAACTCCAGGTTTTGGTTTCCCATGTTTCCAATTACACCACTTCTTGAAAACTCTTTCAACCCTTTCTGTCCTATGTGTCCAAGCCTCTTGTGCCACTTAACAAGCTCAGAACTGCTCAAGACCATATCAACACTCCCAACAACAGGTGAACCAATCAAGATAAACAACCCATTATGTTGTCTACCTTTAATCACCACTTTATCATGTTTTGTGATATGCAAGAAACCATCCACTGAGCTAAACTGACAGCCACTAGTTACTAAAGAACCAAGAGATAGAAGATTTCTTTTGAGGCCAGGAACATATCTTACATTTGAGATGATTCTGACCACACCATCAAACATTCTTATGCTCACTGATCCAACTCCTTTGACCTTGCATGATTGGTCATTTCCCAGGAGAACATTTCCACCATCTTCTCTCTTCAGTTCATCAAACCATGACTGGTGTGGACACATATGAAAGGAGCAGCCTGTGTCCAAGACCCATTCCTTTACCATTCTTGATTCAGTAACATTTAATACCTCTGGAGGATCTTCTTGATGGTCAATGGCAGCAGCTTCTGCCCCTTGATTTCCACCTTTCTTGTTTCTCTTAGGACAATCCTTCTTCAAGTGACCAGGTTGCTTGCACTTGAAGCATTTCCTTTCTCAACCCATTCATTCCCCTTCTTTGGATTAGAGTCTCCTGCCTTGGGGTCCTTAGCATTCTGTCCCTTCTTCCCTTGCCAAGGTTTCTTGAATTTAACATTCAAACCTTCTCCAGATTGCACCATGCCTTTATCACCTTGAGTCTGGAAGCATTTAGACCTCAGAGCCTTCACTATCCCATCATAAGATAGCTGCTCATCTCTCCCATACATCAAGGCATCCTTAAAGCTTTCCATGGATTTTGGAAGAATGTTTAACACCATCAATGCTTTATCATCCTCCTCCAATTTCACATCCAGGTCTTCCAATTCCTCAACCATCTTAATAAACTCATCAAGTTGATCAGAAATTACCTTATCTTCAGTGATCTTGAAGGCCAACATCTTCTGCTTCAAGAACAGCTTGTTGGAAACTGACTTAGATTGATACAGATCTTCCAATCTCTTCCATGCTTCTGAGGAACTCTTGCATCTTGAGACCTCTCTTAGCGGTTTATCACCCAAACACAGAAAGATAAGACTGAGGGCCTTCTTATCCACTGATGCAAACTTGGGTTTCTCACTTTCTTCCCACGAATCAAGAGGTATCAAAGCAAGATCAAGGCCATTGTGAACCAAAACTGCATTCATCTTGATCTTCCATAGTGTGAAATCATTTCTCCCTGTAAACTTCTCAAAGTCCATCTTCATACCAGCCATTCCTTCCCTTCTTCAAGCTGTTAGAGTTGTTTCCCACAGACGGCGCCACTTGTTAGTGAAATCAACTCTTGAACACACAACACCAAAGAATCTGAAAATGTACGAAGAAAAACACTCTGAAATCTCACTCACAATTCGGCCAGAATGTAACCGAACTCAGCTTACGCAGAACAGGAAATAGAAATGAATCAAACACAGATTTAACGTGGTTCGTTCAAGATGAACTACATCCACGGAGGCAAGGCACACCTCAATCCACTAAGAACTTCAATCAATTACAGAGAATACGCTCAAGAATGAAATGCCCAATTCTGGATACAAATTAGGGCACGAACACTCAATCTCTAAATACTCTCTCTAATCTAAAGAACAAGGAAATTATGCGATGTAGTGATCTTCTCCTCAATGAGAGCTTTACAGTGATATATGGATTGAAGCTCGAATGCAACTGCACAGAAAGTTCTAACTGAAAGAAGTTAAGCTGAGCTACCGGACAAATGTGATGGTTTTCTTCGTCAGTAATCTGCAACTGCTTCGTCACAAATGACGGTTATCCCAAACTACCTTGAACCCGGTTTGTTCTGACCAGTTGTCTTCTTGATGCTAAAACCCGGTTCAAACCTCCGATCTTCACTCCCTGACTCCGGTTCCACATTCCCAACACACCATATTACAAAGTATGGCTCACTTGATGAAATTGAACATCACCTCACAACTTTTGATAGAGTAAGGGGATTTGAGCTAATTAGTATGCTCTTGCGTAAGCCTTGATTGACGAATAACACTCGTGGGTCGTGTACTCCATTAGTTCGCACTTTATTGCCAAATTCTTGATTTCTAGCCCCCAGCCCCATTACAACCAAAAGAAGACCTTTTGATTCACGGCATGTTTGCATACATAGTAGTAGAGTTTAAGAAGATGTGCAAGCTTATGGTAGGAAGCTTTTTTCGGAATGATTCGAGCGAAACACATCCAAATACACGTTTGAGCGTTCGAGTGATACACATATCCCGGCGAGGTCTTTCTTGTCTTAAGTGATGCACTTGTGGACTAAGCGAAGCATGGTCATACTTTGTGGAGTATTATGTAAATACAGTTTCATGATGGATAAGGGTCTTAAAAGTGAGCAAATTCTGAGTCGGTTGTAATAAGATTCGATTTTTCATTCCCCGTGTGCTAGTTTGTTTGAGTGGTATGCTTTAGTCCTTTCTGTTGCTTGAGGACAAGCAACGGTTCAAGTTTGGGGGGATTTGATAAGTAGAAAATTGTGCACTAATTTAGTTGTTAAGATTGCATTTTTATGTGAATTTAGTTGTTGCACTTGCTAATTTTCTACTTATCCAACTTTCTTGGTCCAAATTACGTTGATTGTGTTTTTTAGTGCTTATTGTAGTGAATTTTGAGGTACTTTGGATTGAGACGAAGAGACACGTACCAAATTGAGCTGACACTGGGTGACCCAGTGCCAAGCCCAAACCGAACTGAATTGAGGCCAAAGTCACGGCAGAATGCAGGAAGTAAGGCGCAAGCCCATGTTTTATGTGAAGTGAGATTAAAGCCACGTGATTCCCACTTTGAAAGTCAGCATGTCACATTAAATTAAACAAAAAAAAGCCCATGTTGCTTCCTTTTGTTGCATGTCCATAATACGTGACATGGGATAAGGCCCGTGAGGGAAGACTATTTAATTGAGGGAGAACGGGAAGAAAGGGGGACTGGAAAAAATAGATTCACGTTGGCTTGGAGACGCGAGTTCGGCAATTCGATTCTGTTAATTTTTGCTTTTAATTTCATGTTGGATAATTTAATTATGTTTATAAACGCCGATATGTCCGGCTAATTTCCTGTTTCAGTCCCTAATTGATGTTTGAACCCTAGTTTGTCGACTTTATAATTCTTACGGTAGTTACTTTTGATTTATATTCCGGAATTCATTTATGTTATCAGATTTTATTGTTTCTTATATGCGAATTATTAATTTAGATTGATCACCTAGGTTAATTGATTGCATGTTTGTAGTTAGGGTATTATCATAATCCGTAATTATTATGATTTATATCCATTAGTAGCAATTAATGAATTAATTCATTAGGTAACATAAATCGGGGTCAATTGGACCGAGCTTGTGAGTCTTAACACTCCGTCTAGCCTATTGTCCTAGTCTTTAAGCGTGTAGCCAATTAGGTTTAGAGAGCTTATTCTGAATCGTTGGGTTAGACAGATAAATCAAAGAGCTTATTTTGGTTTATTAAAAATTAAGGGACAATTCGGATTAGCAGAGCTTGTTGCTAATTTAGGGGTAGAAGTTTCGGAACTAATTTAGGGTTAATTGCATTAATTATAAAGTTTAATAGGGGGATAACTAGATTAGGGCCTGAGATTTCCTTTTAATTGTTTACAATCACTTTTACTGCTTATTTACTTGTTCGTTTTTCGGATTAGTAGTTAATTAGATAACATCAAATCAACTCCCCCTCTTTATTGTTTTGTTTGTTCCGATAATTAATACGTAAAACACGATAACCAACTGCTCCTCGTGGGATCGACCCTAACTTACCGCTTCTACAAATTAGAAGAGGGAAGTTTAGGAATCTAATTTTGAGTGCCTCGACAGCACGGTCATATATAAATCCAAAATTTTAGATTTTTCCTCAGTTATTTTAGGAGATATTAAATATTTATTCACTACTACGCACTATATATATAAGTATTAGAACTTTGATTTTCTTTCAAAATAATTCCGCACCTTTTTAAAATCATGTCCAAGTTCTAAAATTCCTATATATTTGACTAAGTCCAACTTAAGGAAAAATATATGTTATATTAGCCTTAAATATTATTAAAACTGTAATTATGTTGTTGAGCACTTGATGTCATAAATGTTTTGTTACAAACTGGAAATCACAAAATGCTTCAACACCCAAGTGTTGTACAGAGTGTTGTAGCATATTGTGAACCACTTTGATATTTTATCTCTTGTATTGTTTTAACCTTGCTGCATATTCTTATTGTACTAAGTTTTTACCACCATCTGTATATATATTCGTGTTTTGATATTAATACTGAACAAAACTAAGTATGGATAAGGATTAGGAGTCTAAACCTTATCCAAACTTAACTAACATTCTAACGTTGAAAAAAACTGCCTGTATTGTTTTTCTTTTCTTATCCTTGTTCTTAGAAAATCGATTGGAGGAGAAGTATAAAAGAAAAAATCATAGAGAAGATCGTGTGGAGAAAAAGAGTGGAAAAAGGATTAAGTGAGAAGAACCACCATTCCAAAGATTAAGAAGTATCTCAACATACTGCCTTACTTGTATCTTGTGAGGGATTGAGAGAATTACCAAAGTTTGTTCTTTCTGTTTAGTATGTTAAGAGATGTATTGAGAGGAAAGGATTGAAAGATTGTCTTGTTCTTTCGATCCTTTTGAGTTAAATTATTTGATGTACAAAACACTGATTCCGTTGTTAGTATAAAGAAATTGACCAGGCTTTTGGTTGCCTTATTTTTTATTGATTTCTAAATACTTGATCTACTCTATTTAAGCTTTTGTACTGTAACTTGATCAATTTGGAATGGTCTGTACTAAGTGTTGCAACACCTTGTGCAACACCCAGTAATTTAGTGGATCAAATTCTATCATGTTTAACTTGGTTTCTGACACGTCGGTTTCTAACCTAGTGTTCCGCAAGTGTACGGATGTAGGTGTAGTACTATTGTCAAGGTCGATCCCACAAGGAATAGTTTTAGGTAGTTTGATACCCTAATACTCTAGGAATGTCCTAACTAGATACTAAGTTTTAAAGGTTGATTTTACTAATTAAACTACTCAATTAAATATAACTTCAAACTTAGGAAACACGAAAACTAACAATCAAAGAGAAAAGGTATCCTAGGGTTTTGATTTCAGGATATTATTTCAATATTGAATATGATTAACCTATTAATTTACCAATTCTAGTGTTTATTAGGCGGCACGACAATAATCTAATCCTTCTCTCGAAGCGATTAAACCGTTGATTAATTAAGCTAATTACCCTCTCGAGTCAATTAAACCTAATAACTCCCAAACGATCCTAAGCCACGGCCTACACAGTCATAGACAACTGCGCTCTATGTTCTAAGTCTGATAACAATTCCCTCCTCTCGAAGCGGAATTGTTAAACTAAATTACTAAATCTAGGTGATCAAGCTAAATTCAGTTTAAGCATAAACATAGAGATAAAACACATAAAGAATGGAATTAATAGATTAAATCATAAATCAAAACATTGTTATAAAAATCCCTACTTTCTAACCCTAGGACACGAATAGCTTAGCTACTCATGCCTAGTAATAATCCAATACAAAATTCTATGAAAAACATTGTAAGAATTAAAACTAAGAAAGAACAATTAAACCCGGATAACTCCGTCTCGATGATCTTCGTCTTCCTTGTCTTCCAAGGTGATGTAATTTATGTTCTTGATGATTGATCCCCTTTTTCCTAGAGCTTGGGGTCCTTTTTATAGAGTTGGGGACGAATCTTGGAGAAGATAGGCTTAAAATCCTATTAAAACACGATTTCTCTTATCGGTGGACTTTTTGACACGGCCGTGTTGCTTAAATGACACGGCCGTGTTGCTTTGCAATTCTTCAATTTCTGCGCAACATTTGACACGGCCGTGTTGCTTGAGTGACACGGCCGTGTTCTATTCCAGAACCCACAGCGCGTTATGGACCACTTTTGACACGGCCGTGTTGCCTTGTGACGCGGCCGTGTCGGTTCTTGCCCGGTTTTGCTCCTGGACCGGTTCAGACCGGTTCGGACCGGTTTGGACCGGTTCTTCGACGGTTCTCACTCTTTTGGGCCGGTTTTCACTCTTTTCCAACTTGTTTCCTCGTCCGGTAGCCTGAAAATGCTCAAAATACCTTAAAACAAGTCAAAACACGTCAAATGACCCAAATATTATTAATATAACTAAATGCCGGTCAAATATGCACGTAAATGATATAAAATATGATCCTAAATCGACCTAAATACATGCATAAATAACGTGTTATCAAACTCCCCCAAACTTAAACTGTTGTTCGTCCCGAACATCATACAAAAAGACAAAAAGAAGACAAGTGATTATGCATTTTGTTTAGGGCGATTAGACGATGAATTCAGTTTCAGTTTGATTTTCCTTAAAACCACTAGGCACACAATTCATTTGAGCATATGTGATAACGCGTAAATCAACTAATCTCGAGACTTTGAACTTTCGAATTATTCAACCCTCACCGGGTAAGTGTTTCACTCATCTCTCAAGTGTTTAAGCTAGAATAATTTCCACTCATATTGAATTACATGCAAAGTCTACCATATGCTTGCCAATCGTCTACACTAGACCTCGTACTTGATACGTGTGACAAAGGATCAAAAAGGTCTTTATTTTGGTTGTAATGTGGGCTTAAGGTAAGGTGGGATACATTTGGATTTAAGTGACTATTCATTGGACTAATCAAGTTACGTCTAACCCGACTACCCCTCAATACAATCACTCAACCTCACTTTTCAAATTTCAGCAAATCACCTTGCAAAGTGACTTCTTCACCTTCCCAAGTCCATACAACTTAAGTGCTTTTCAATTCTGCGAGTACCACATTTTTGGGACTACCCGAATGTTCTAAGCAAATTCACAATTTAAGCACTTTATTTTCTAGCCTCTCCTCTATACTACAGCTTTTCTTTTTCTCTTTTTTTTTTTTCAATCTTTCTTTTTTTTTTTTTTTTCTTTTTCTTCTTTTCTTTTCTTCTTTTCTTTTTCTCTTTTCTTTTTTTTTTTTTTTTCTAGGAGAGGCTATTCTTCGCTTTTCACCTATTACTTTTCTCTTATTTCCTTCATCTTTTGAAAATATCCCTACTTCGCATTCCTTCCCACAAATTGTTCACCCAACATTCCTTTCAATTCTCCTCCCTCTAACTTGATTAATCCAATTAGGGCCAAAAGAATTAAATCAAAAAGGTTTCGGCTGACATTGTTAGGTTATGAATAAATAAGGCTATAAGGCTCAATTGGGCTAACTAGGGACAATTTTTTTCATTATGGGTCAAAGGCAATTTCCATGGTTTGAACAAATAGGCTTAAACAAAAAGTTGCCTAAGATCATTTCCTAAATCACAACATATACTTGACACATTCTTAGTAAAGACTCAAGGCAAGTTCTAGAGACTAGTACACATATTCAATCAAATTCACACCGAAAGAAAGTATCTTACTCCGAAAATTGAAGTATAATTAGGCTCAAATTCTCACAAGGTAAATTTTGATTGAATATTCTCAGTTCAAGCTCAATTTCGTCTCAAAACACCTCTCATGCTCTATTATGTGCCATTTTTCATCTACTTCTCAAAATCATCTCGTCATCAACTATTCATCATCCATCTTTCCCTAATTTTCTCTTTTTATTTTTCTCACTTGTTACCTATTTCCGGGTTTTATTATTCTTATTGACTCAAAAAACTGCACTACTAAGACTCTAAACTCTAACTCCTAAGACTCAACATAGAAACGATATGCAATCAACTTGGGTTCACAGACCCAACAACACCGATAAATCAGATAACTGGGCTCACAGACCCGATAACATCAATCAAAACAATAAAAATCAGCACAATGGGCACACGGACCCACAATCAGCAAAACTCGAACGATCAACTAAAATGTAAATCAAACTGGAAATATAGCTGCCAAGACGTCCCACGGTCTACCGCCTCCCCCAAACTTGGCTGAACGCCAATGTTTGGAGGAAAAACGTGGTACGCCTTGGTGCTAACTTACAAATCGTTTCGACGACGTCTTTTTGAAACCCCTACGAGCTCCGAAATCGTGCCATTTTGCTGCTTCTGAATCTTGGTTCGGCCGTCTCCGCATCATGCTCTGAATTTTCCATTTTTTTCTGTTGACGTACTGACACGGCCGTGTTGAATGTTGTGACACGGCCGTGTTACATTTGAGCCAAACTTGATGTTTTTGGGTTGATCTTGACACGGCCGTGTTATAATGCTAACGCGGCCGTGTTCTATTTGAACCAAAAAATCGATTTCTGTGGCGTTTTTGACACGGCCGTGTTACGTAATGTGACACGGCCGTGTTGCATTCCAGTGCATTTTACCTTTTGGAGCGATCTTTTGACACGGCCGTGTCATGTGTGAGACGCGGCCGTGTTACTTTGAGCTGACGTTGACGCGGCCGTGTCATTTTGTAACACGGCCGTGTTTTATTCCAGAAGATTTCTTCCTTTGACGTCAATTTTGACACGGCCGTGTTGGAAAGTGACACGGCCGTGTTACTCTGATTTCCATCTTCATGCAATTTTTCGTCTTTTCGACTCCCGTTTCTTGCAATACTCGTCCATGTTGATTCCTAAAAACATAAGACACTAAAATACAAGTTAAAAACATAAAATTAACGAAATACTAAAAAAACATAAAACATTAAACATCGGGTTGCCTCCCGACAAGCGCTTTGTTTTACGTCTTCAGCCGGACGTCCTTTTTCTATCAACCTTCTTCTAGCCATCCCGAGTTGGAAGTTTTCTGAACACTTAAAGAGCTATTTGGGGCACGAGGATTTTCTATAGCAGCTAGGGTAGTGTAAATAATGCTACAATTGTGCCTACCCCTTAGACCCGATTTATGTATTTTGAGTGTGATTGTTTCGTTTTGAACCCGAAAAACCAACTCCCCTTTAGGTACATCTATTAGTGCTTGGCTAGTCGCCAAGAAGGGTCTTCCTAAGATAAAAGGGAATTCATCACTCCCTTTCATGTCAACAACTAAGAAATCACTAGGGAATTCAAAATTTAGCACTTTTACCACTACATCCTCTGCTACTCCCAACGGCGTTAATGACGATCCATCCGCCAATTTGATAGTAGTAAAGGACCGTTTAATTTCCCTTAGTCCTAATTGTCTATACTGCTTAAGAGACATCAGATTTATGCTAGACCCTAAGTCACACATGACATTATGAAATTCATGACTACCAATTGAGCAAGAAATAGTAAAACTCCCTGGGTCTTTTGCTTTTGTTGCTCTTCTTGGTTTCATGCTTGTGTTTGCGTTCTTCTTGGGCCTGCTCGGTCTCTTCTTTGTCGCCTCTTTTCCGTCCTCCCACTCCTTTGTTTTCTCTTTAACTTGGATTTTCTCCTTTAGTGGTTCCTGTTTCACAACAACAACTCTAGATTGCTCTAAAGGATCAAGGTTAGCAAAGAACGAATTTTTAAAACAAAAATCAAAAGACTCATCAAGAATAGGAGATGAAGTTTTCTTATCTATGATTGTATTGACCTCCTCCTTCTCAATGTTTTTGACTTCCTCGCTTGATTCCTTTGCTTCTTGGTCCTTCAAGCTCTCTTCATGCTCATCTAGCTCCACAATATTGCAGTGCTCCTTCGGGTTAACCACTGTATCACTCGGGTATTGGCCTTGCTTGTGTTGAGCTCCTACTATCTTTATCAGCTGACTCATGTTTGATGTCAACTCTCCAATACTAGCTTGAGTCTGCACCAACGTGTTCTCGAGCCTCTTGATGTCTGCCCCTTGCCCAGTGATATTCTTGTTTAGCTCCATGAATTTTCCATCCACTTTCTTCTCCAACTGAGCTAACTTTTCATCATACTTTTCGAATTGTGACATCGCGATCTCTTCTTGTGATGGCTTCTTACCGTCATGGATCATGCCATTTGTAACAGCAAATCCGGGTGGCGGATTAAGTGTATTTTGCGCGTTCCCATATGAAAAGTTCTGATGATTCTGAGGGTACTGATTGTACCGAGGCTGATTGTTCTGGAAGTTGTTGAAGTTTCGTTGATTCACAAATTTTACTTCTTCAACTTCTTTCGGACCCCCTGGCTGTTGTGCTAACGTTAGATTAGTTAGCAAATTCACCTGGCTCGTCAATGCTGTTACTTGTGCTGTGAGCTTTTCAATTGGCTCATTATTGACGGGCTCGACTTTTTGGACACTGGCTACCCTCCTTGGCATGTTTCTCTCGTTCGACCATTGGTAGCTTGTTCTGGCCATCGCGTCCAGGATTGAGAATGCCATCCTCACTGACTTCTCCATCAAACTTCCACCCGCAGCTGCATCCACTTGGTTTCTAGTCGGAGCAAGTAGACCATTGTAGAACTTGCATACTTGCTGCTTCTTGGTGAACCCATGTTGAGGGCAACTCCGGATAAGATCCCGGAATCGCTCCCAAGCCTCTCCGAATGGCTCTTGGTCCAATTGCTTGAACTGGTTGATCTGGTTCTGCAGGTCGAGCATTTTGCTTGGTGGAAAGTACTTCAACAGAAAAGAAGTACTTAAATCTTCCCAATCTCTGATGTCTTCTAGTGAATTGAACCACTGTAATGCTCTGTCCTTCAGTGAGAAAGGGAACAGTCTCATCTTGACTTGCTCGTGCGGCACATGATTGATCTTGATTGTGTCGGCCAGTCTGCGAAACTTGATCAGATGCGCATTCGGATCCTCCAACGCACTTCCCCCATACTGGTTTTGCTGCACTATGTTGATTAGTGCAGGCTTCAGCTCGAAGTTGTTGGCATTGAGTGGTGGAGGTTGCACTCCTCCTGCCTGCTGGTTTGGACTGGGCTTCAAGCAGTCGCTAATGGGCGTGTCATCTTCATCGCCTGCAGCTGGGTCTATCTGAATTGGGCCGTACTGCTGTTGTAGCTGTGGCCCTTGTGGAGGTAGCTGCTGCTGTATGTTCGTGACTCGATCATCCAATCGTGCTAAGGCTGTTAGCACTCTATTTAATACTTCATCATTCGGTTGCTGCGGTGGGTTCTCCATCTCAGCTGTGAAGTTTCTTCTCGTTCGGTGTCTGCGAGCTGTCGCTTCAATTTCCGGATCGAAAGGAAGAAGGGTTTCTTTCCCTTTTGATCTGGTGAGCATACGAAGCCTGCGAACACCAAAAACAAGAACTACCGCGTAATACAAAAATTAACCCAAAAATAAAAACGAAAATTAAAATTAAAAATACGAAAAAAAATAAAATCTAGTCTAGTTTCCTCCTATTTTTCAAGATAAAAACTAAGCGCTAAATCCTATTCCCCGGCAACGGCGCCAAAAACTTGACACGTCGGTTTCTAACCTAGTGTTCCGCAAGTGTACGGATGTAGGTGTAGTACTATTGTCAAGGTCGATCCCACAAGGAATAGTTTTAGGTAGTTTGATACCCTAATACTCTAGGAATGTCCTAACTAGATACTAAGTTTTAAAGGTTGATTTTACTAATTAAACTACTCAATTAAATATAACTTCAAACTTAGGAAACACGAAAACTAACAATCAAAGAGAAAAGGTATCCTAGGGTTTTGATTTCAGGATATTATTTCAATATTGAATATGATTAACCTATTAATTTACCAATTCTAGTGTTTATTAGGCGGCACGACAATAATCTAATCCTTCTCTCGAAGCGATTAAACCGTTGATTAATTAAGCTAATTACCCTCTCGAGTCAATTAAACATAATAACTCCCAAACGATCCTAAGCCACGGCCTACACAGTCATAGACAACTGCGCTCTATGTTCTAAGTCTGATAACAATTCCCTCCTCTCGAAGCGGAAGTGTTAAACTAAATTACTAAATCTAGGTGATCAAGCTAAATTCAGTTTAAGCATAAACATAGAGATAAAACACATAAAGAATGGAATTAATAGATTAAATCATAAATCAAAACATTGTTATAAAAATCCCTACTTTCTAACCCTAGGACACGAATAGCTTAGCTACTCATGCCTAGTAATAATCCAATACAAAATTCTATGAAAAACATTGTAAGAATTAAAACTAAGAAAGAACAATTAAACCCGGATAACTCCGTCTCGATGATCTTCGTCTTCCTTGTCTTCCAAGGTGATGTAATTTATGTTCTTGATGATTGATCCCCTTTTTCCTAGAGCTTAGGGTCCTTTTTATAGAGTTGGGGACGAATCTTGGAGAAGATAGGCTTAAAATCCTATTAAAACACGATTTCTCTTATCGGTGGACTTTTTGACACGGCCGTGTTGCTTAAATGACACGGCCGTGTTGCTTTGCAATTCTTCAATTTCTGCGCAACATTTGACACGGCCGTGTTGCTTGAGTGACACGGCCGTGTTCTATTCCAGAACCCACAGCGCGTTATGGACCACTTTTGACACGGCCGTGTTGCCTTGTGACGCGGCCGTGTCGGTTCTTGCCCGGTTTTGCTCCTGGACCGGTTCAGACCGGTTCGGACCGGTTTGGACCGGTTCTTCGACGGTTCTCACTCTTTTGGGCCGGTTTTCACTCTTCTCCAACTTGTTTCCTCGTCCGGTAGCCTGAAAATGCTCAAAATACCTTAAAACAAGTCAAAACACGTCAAATGACCCAAATATTATTAATATAACTAAATGCCGGTCAAATATGCACGTAAATGATATAAAATATGATCCTAAATCGACCTAAATACATGCATAAATAACGTGTTATCAGTTTCCGCTGCTATAACATGATTTACTTTTATGGTCCTTATGTTAAGAATAACATAAAATTGTTATGTGAAATTAAATTGTTAGAAGTATGTTTAGGTTTTATTTAAGTCAAATTATTTTTTGTTGCTTCAAATTAAGGTTTATAAAATTAGACTATGTAACATGCTTTGTATGGGAGAGGGTATGGGTATTTTGTATACTTATTATGAAATTATTTATGCTAAAAAAGTATTTAACGGCTTGATTAAGAATAAGTTTATATTTAAATAAAGGATTTTTATTGATAACATTATTTGTCTTTTTAAAATGCTTTAAAATGAATTTTATGAAAATCGGGTCATGACAGTTATACACTGGTTAAGGTGTACAACTGCCCGACATCAAGAATTTGAGAACAAGCTCGCGATGCCCCAGACTCATTACGTAATGCTGGGAATCAATATGCCTCATTGTCTCTTCAATTTTGAAGGAGCATGTCCGATTTATCACTTCATTCTGGATTCATTATTACGTTCCTTGAGCATATTAGCGCTAGTGAATCGCTAAGTAATGATATATATCAATAATAGTTTTCCTTTCTCCTTATATCTCCCAGTCCTTTATCTAGCTGCTTTCCTAGACATGCCCCGCATGTCCGAATCAATACATGATTATTGAGTACATGCTAAAGTAGCAACACTAAGATAAAGGCCGAAATACAGAAACAAGTCCTAACAACACAATTATAAGGTAATTTAAACCTTTGAATCTCATACAATGAGAAAATATGGACTCATTTCTCATTATCCATTTTGGTCGCAAGCACTTGCGGTATAAAATGAATATTACTTGTCATTTCCCTCAAGGAAGCATATGTCGGTCACTAAACACATTATACTGATCTTGGTCTAAGTATTTTTCAACACGTTACCTAAGTTTTCTCCTTATTGTCCTCAAGTAAACATCTAACTCGAGAAAACTCATACCTGGCTATATGACAAGATATAATTGGACAACAAAATCTTATTCGATCACGTGTTACCAAACATCGATCTCATCTTAGCATACTAAGGCGACATGTGTAGGATCAACTAAATAAATTCTATACTAATCTCATCTCCCATGTCACCCGACATTGTTCATGTAAGAGAGTCAATCATTTCTTAACTTATCCGACATACTTTTGAACAAATCAACTCATCATAAGTGTAAATAGGTATTTCATAATCATCTCCTACTATGTTAAGTCCCCCATAAAGTCAAGTTACGATGTACTTGGGTAATATTTGGAGTCTCTCATAAGCAACGTCTATCTATGGACTATGAATTGCCAATGCCCCCACTAATTTTCTAATCACTCCAAAAAAATTCAGTTTCTTTAACCAAAAAATCTTTGTACTATAGAGGCAAAATCTCTAAGTTTTACTTGATTATGGAAATCAATACATTCTTTCATCATTCGCATCTCCCCCGAGTTGATCTTGCCATTTTGCAAGAATGACTTACTTAGACATACACACGGAGTTTCAACAATGTTTTATTCCATTTAATCATAATTCCTCCACTTTACAGAAATAGTTCCAGGGCATCTTTAGCATCACAAGAACATTTTCAATTGCATTCACATGTTTTTACTAGTATTTAAAGGACGCTTAGTTACTAAGCCCATAGAATTGCAAATATTAAGGCCCACACATTTTGTAGTTTTTCCAGCTCATAACAGTACTAGAATATTATATTTTGGACAGCATAAAGTTCTCTTTAGAGTTATTGGACACATTCAGTTGCTTTAAAATTTTGTCTTTAGCCAATTCATGTATTAGTGGATGCATGGGCGTTATTTGAAATCATTTTGAGACTTTTACAAACAATACTTACTCAATCAAGAGTAGGCCTCTACATGATCCCTTAGAACCTTTTCTTATCCTATAAGTAGCCCTATCAATGTCTTTTCATCTCGAGTTGTTAGACAAACCATCTCTTAATGGTCAAAATACTCAAAGTTCCTCATACCTAGGTGATATTGATTGATGGTATTGTTCTAGTGGTTTCCTAAATTCCTGCCACTTAGGTGATTTTCCTCTTTTGAAAGCATGTCTACAACCCTTCTCGAAGCACTGTTGGTAATAAGAGCAGCCAATGCACTGACTCGAACAATTAATTTCTCAATTCCGTTACTTTCAAACACATCTGCTGTTCTTTTCACTGATCTACGCTTTGTTGGCCACTGATAGTTGTCCAGGGCCATCTCCTTAAGTAATTCGAGAGTATCATTCGGAAGCCTAATGAGAAGTGTACCCCCTATTGAACTATCAACAATGGTTCTTGTCTGACTGTCTAATCCATGGTAAAAGTAGCAAATCTGTTGCTCCGGGCTAAAACCATGTTGTGGGCACCTTACTAATAAATCTCTGAAGCGCTCCCATGGTTCATATAATAATTTGGAATCTCTTTGATTGGACTTGTGTGGTTTTAACTCCTTAATTGAAGAGTCCTAACGGCTAGTAAAATTAACAAGAATGCTAATAATATAAATGTAACGATCGCATCAGCGAACTTTTAGGGGGAAAATGTTTTATTATTTCTTTATTTATATATATATAAGAATATAATAAAAATTATTATTAATAATAATAATATAAGTAAATAAAAATATATAAAATAAAAATAGATTATTAATCACACATGTTATTAATATATCGACTGATCCACGATAGTGGCGCCGAAAACTTGTTCGCTGCATTTTCTATCTATCTAACCCGCAAGTGCACGATGTAGTTAATAACTAGTGGCAAGCAAGAGTATCGTAGCCACGGGTATCAGTGGTATTAAGTACTATGATGTTTAATAATCTACTTTTATTTAGATGATCATCAACTGATTCAAGGGGATTAACTACTAAAGCAGAATAAAGAAATAACACAAAAAAACTAACAATTAAACATGGGCAGGAGTTAATTAAGACGATTCTAATTAGTGATAGGGTCATTGATTTCATCTAGCATATAAAAATAATCCATTCAATCAAACAGGTATTCCTAAATATTCATCTTATAAGTGTAATCACAAATATTGATTAACCACTCTCCTGAGCTAGTTAAGCCGTAGATTGTTATTATTAAAGTTTGTATCAATACCTCACTTCAATAATTAAATCCATAAAATTCTAGGATTATATTCCTTTCACGTCGATTACTAATCTCTCGATCTAGCAATTAAACATGTCATGCATTCCTATGTTCACTAATTGAATATCATCTCGTGATCTCAATCCAGTTAAATAAATAACCATAATCACATGGCCAATATGATAAACAATCAAATAAATCAAGGAGGCATGAATAAGATAAATAAGAGTAACATACTTGCAATAAAAGAACTACATCACATCTACTAGACTACTATCAAGCCCTAGAATTATAAAACAATTTCTCCATAAATAAAGCAATCAATATAATACAATTGGAAATCATAATTCTGAATGCAAAAGAGAATAAATAAAAGGATTGATAAAACCGTATGGATGATGGGGCTGTGACAACGTGCTCATCTTGGATACTCTGTGGTTGCTCCTCCCTCTCCACGAAACAATAAAAATAACTTATACTGACTAATTACTACTCTAAACTAAAAGGAACTGGATAAGTATTGAACAATAACTTGTTCTACTGAATAATAATGTCTTTCTAACCTCTTCCTTGATGTATAGAGCCTTGTGGTATTTATAGGAGTACATAAACTATGTTTAAGTGGGAGAAAATCAGATGTGGGATGAAAATGACGTAAAGACGCATTTCTGGGTTCGGCAACTTGCACGTCCGAACTGCATTCTGGTTCGGTCATGCAATGATTCCGTTTGCATTGTAGGTCCAACTTTGAAGCTATGTTTTAGGTCTTCGGCATTGGCTATTTCTGAAAAAATTGTAGATAATTGAATTGTCTTTCCAATGTTACTGGTTTCACCTCAATTAGATTTGTAACTCAAGTTATAAGCTAAACACTAAAGGTATGTCATGTTACCAACTGGAACACTTCTACACAACTTCGACCTTCCTTATAATTTCTGCTATTTTGGAGAAGGATCTATCTCTCTCTCTCTCTCTGCTTTCCAAAGAATCAAGAATCGAACAATTTCGACTTCTACATCAAATGCTATGTTCATTCTCCTATAGTCGCGCAGTTTAACTCCATTTTATCCGTCTTGTTTTGGGCAGGTCCAACTCCATTTTGGGTCAATCCAAGGCCGTCTTTTAGCCCAATTACTCGTATTATTCAATTAAGACCCTCTTGTTGCTTGTTTTACACCAGAATTTCATAATTACTCCACATATGCACCTTTTTGTACCTATATAGCTATAAAATTAACAAACAAGTGAAATCTGCCAAACATACAAAAACGGGGGGTTAAGAAGTAGTATTTCACGCAATTATACATGGTTTTAAAGATGAATATGTTCCTTAAAATCTTGTAAAATGTGGAGTGATAAGAGTTGTTCACGACCTTAGAGTCATTTTGGTGGCCGGATAATCATGTTAGAGTTTTTTCTCTTTCTCACTCCTCTTAATTTGATATTATGAAAAATCGTTCTATATTTTTCATCTTATTTACTGTTCTGGTATTATGTGAGAGAGAACAAACGAGTGAGTTGCACAAGGGATAAGGAAGTTATCCAATAACCTCCCAAAACCATCCACTTACTAGTGGACTGTGTTAGTCCACTTGGGGGATCTTGACCAAGCCCATTGACCCGGGTCATTTAACAAGTGATGAAAGTTTTCCGTAATAAGGCCGAAATAGTGGCTAAATTTCACTAGCTTTCACTTGCCGATGTCGAAAGAGGGATTTGTTAATTTATGTCAAAAATTCGACGAAATATCGACGATTTTGCTGATATTTCGAATTATGTTGATTTTAATTAGACATTCTCGCGGTTGCCAAGAAACTCGCCGACACTTGTGCTGTCACATGATTAACTTTTTTTTTTTTTTTTTAACTCAAATGGAAGACAAAGTGGTGTTTGGTCTGAGAATCTTCTAAATATCGTCCTCTAATGTTTATTTGCATTTTATTTATTATTTATTTTCTATTGTTTCATTTTATTGAATATTTCTATATCCCTTTTGTATTATAAATTATTTGGTCCATTGTATAATTGTTAGGAGAGATAGAGAAACATACAAGTGACATTTGAATGACTTTTTTCATAATTACTTCATATTATTACTTAGATAGATTATTTGTTCTATTTGAGCTCATCATTTTGGAACTAGCAAGTCTAATATTGTATAAAAAATTCAGAATGTGCATTATATTACTAGAAATTGCTTATATAGTTTAATATTTATATATTAGTTGTAAACATGTCAATTTGTATAAATCTAAAATAAATATTTGTATTTAAATTAGTTATAACAATGTGTAAAATATCATGTTAAATTTTTAGATTTTTAATACTTTTTCTAGTAGTTTTTGTAAAATGCACTAATATTTTCACAGATACCGATATTTCACCGATATTTCCGTAAAATCAAATACATATTTCTATAAACACAAATATTTTCGTCCTTGATTCCAACACACGAAATACATAATTCTCTCATGGCTTGGTATAGGGGGTTTGTAGATGGGCTATTCACAATCCAGTTTGTGAATCTACGATTTTCTTCGTCTGCTATTTAAAAGGTATATGTGGATTTATATTAACGTATTTTATGTGGAAACATGTGTCCTATCTACTAACAGCCGATAACAGTATGCATTCATGCATTCTTCTTACAATTGTAGTTCTTGTTTCCTGTCTAAGAAATTGCGGAATAATTTTGAATCGTTATTTTGATTCTAAGGTTGAAAGTAATTGCCACTTAAGATGATTGTTGTACGCCAGGAATATTAAATACAGGACAATTTTGATTTACGGTCAAGGAGTCTAACTCTTAGGTCGACTTTGTTCCATTTTTAAGTTATTGTTCAAATCCACCTTGTAGAACCAACAAATTATTGGCAAAATGCATGTTGCGGTTTCTTCCGTGAATATTTGTAAAGGTCCATCAATTATTATAACAGTGGTACAAATTCCTTAATTGTTGAATATGAATTTGTATAGATCCCTCCAGGGACGGACCTAGACCATGTGATTAGGGGGGCCGAAAAATAAAGAACCCCGACTAACATTAATATACACATAATAATAAATATTAAATATATTATATTTATTATTTAAATAAAATATCAATAATATTTGCTGTTAAAAATGGCGAAATGTGTCCTTAGTTATCTATATACTAAAACTTTCAGTGTATTTATTATATACTATGAAAATTATTTAAATTTATCTATTTCATCTTTTTGAGGGGGGCCAAAATAGACGCATTATTCAAACTAAATACACAATATACATATTATACATATTTTGAGTATAACACTAGTGGGGCGGGGGTGGCAGGGCCACCCCATCCATGGATGTAGGTCCGCCCCTGGGTCCCTCGGTTATTATAATAGAAAGTTCCTTAATTAATGAATATGAATTTGTATACGTCTCTAAGCGTTAGAATATGACGGAAGTTTGTATGCCCGTTAGTTTTTCCATTAAAATTTGTATTTGTCGGCAATATTTATTTTCTAAAATTCCAACCTAACATCGGCACATGCGCGTACAAGTAGGGGTGAGCACGGGTCTCGGAGATTATCCGATCCGCATCGAAACCCGAACTGAAAGCACTCCGGACCGAAAAGAACTGTTGACTTTTTGACTTTATCAGAACCAAACCAATCCGACATTTTTTTTTGACAAAACCGAACTGTTCCGAACCGAGGAACCGAAATCAGAACCGAGTAGAACCGAAATCTGTATTTAAATAAATGACCACTCTGTCTGATGCAGTCAAATTAGATTTATTTTTGTTTATTACCTAACTCTCCTAACAGTAGTTAGAGCAAGTCAGGGTCGATGCCACAGAGAACAGGAATTAATCGAATAATCGTATTAACCAATTTTATATAAGTACTTGTAATAATATAACTATAATGAGGGGGGAGTTGTTTTGATGCAAATTGACTAAACACTTAATAATTATACTAGCAAATTAAGATGAATTTAAATATGAATAAAAGGTATTCTCGCCTTTAACCTAGTATCTCTTAGCCTGAATATTCATGTAACTAATGCAACTACTTGACTAATTAGTTCTGAGACCCCTACTCCAAGAATTAACAGGTACGCTTAGCTAACCCTTGTTACACCTTAAGTATAATTAATTATAAGAACGCTTAGTAATTAATTATATCCAATTAAGTAGTCCTAGGATACGCTGGCTAGAACAATATTAATCAAACGCATAGGAAATTAAGGTAACGGAGTAGGTACGGTGTTGTACTCACAAGCTCGGTACAAGTGACCGCGACTTTATGTTATCCTAGCTAGTAACCACTTTTCGCTACTTTTGGGCACAAACGCATAACAATTACGGATTATGAATTTATGACCTAGCGACAGCTATATGCCTATTATTAGATCAGTCCACATAACAAACAGATAGAGTAATCCAATAACACAAGTAATCTCAGAACATAATTAAATCAAACAATTACCGAATTAATTACATAAATAACAGTTTAGGGTTCAACATAGTTAAAGACGGGAAAGTAAAAGTTTAGCCGATCATAACGATCTCTAAGAACAAACTAATAAAAGAAAACATAAAACTAAAAAACCCGAGTCATGTTTTTGATTAAGAAGTGGAAATATTGATAATTTTAGACGTTAATGATTATTGTTTTTTTAGCTCTTATGTAATATGTGAAGTTTATTTTACTTAATTTGACTCCTAGACTTGTATTCATATGAACTATGTTATGTTGGTCAATTTTAGTGTCTTTTATTGAACTATATGTTGTTTTATCATTTGATATGATATAGTCATGTTTTAGGAAAATACTATTATTTTGAGTGAAAAACTCCGAATCTTCGAAATCTCCGAATCGAACTGATCCGCTCCATTAGACCCGAATCTCCGAACCAAACCGACCCGATTTTCGGTTCGGTTCGGTCCCGAATATTTATTTTTTCGGTTTGGTTTTGGAGCCAGAAATTCGGAGATCTCCGAATTTCGGATCAGTTCCGAAGCAACTCAGATCCCCAATGCGCTCCGACCCGTGTACAACACAAATAAAATAATATGAAAGGACCTATACAAATTCATATTTAATATTTTAAGTACTTTTACCTATTGTTATAACTAAAAGAGCTTTACAAATATCTACGGCTTCTTAGGGTATTAAATATGCATTTTGGCCAGATTATTCATTAAGAGATAGAAGGCGGATCATATCTTTAATTTCTTTTTCTCCCCCTACTTTATTGATATTTTTGAAATATAGTGTTTGGTTGTTGATCCATTAAAACCTGAAATTCATTGTTGATAATGGTTCTTTATTTATAGTTTGCGTAATTTGGATATGTTGAGAGATCTGTTTAGATGCACCTCAATTAACAAAAGATCGTGTGTATCAGAATGATGTAATATGATAGTGCTTCTTGGGGTAATTATAACCTCGTGAACACTCATGTTAGGTGTGTGCAATTTTGTATGCCCGCACGATCTGTTTTTATTTAGTTTCAGTTTGCACATCTGTCTGGATACACCTCAATTGCTGACGATTATGTTCTGCTACTTTTTTTCTTTGCCACGAGGTTTGTTGTGCATCAGTTGTACTGATATTAGATTCGTGTAATTTGGATCATGAGGGAAAAAATATTTACTATTTATGCCTAAAGTATTACTATCTCCGTCTCAGTTAAATTTGTCTACGTGCCTTATCGATCCGTCTAAGTTTGATTTGCAACTCCATAAATGGAAACTAATTCCCACAATCTTCACCCCCAATCTCCATCTTTAAAAAAGTCAAATAAAAAGCAAAATCTATTTTTTCTTAATATCCGTACCCGATCAGGATTGAAAATTTAACGGGGACGGAGGGAGTACATAATTTTGGTAAAAGTATCATTTTTAAAAGGTATCACAATTTATGTTTAAAGACATCGCATGTTCTGGGTAAAGATATTAGAACATATGATACATTTAAGTATAAATCGTGATATTCATTTCAAATTACATCGTGCAACTGGAACACATGAGATTTTGATTTCTCCGCGTTATGTTTGAAGTGTGGAGTTGCATTAGCGGTTTTTTTCTTTTTTTTTTTCTTAATATGTCCAGAATAATTGCACTTTTATCCTAGTTTATGATTTAAATAACACTCCTTTTCGTAAAAATAGTTCTATTAAAAATTTATTGTTCCAAAAAAATCATGTTTAAATGTCAGTTCTTAGACTAAGATAAAACTTATATATTGTACTTTACAAATTACTTTAATATGATTGAATATGTTAAATCACAAAATAAAATAAGTTCTATAATTGTAAATTGATAGTTTTTAGTGATTTGTACATTTATTAAACTAGAAACAAACACGTGCATCACACGTGATTAATGGTTACAAATTTTTACTATTATCTAATTAAAAAATTAATTTGAATGTAAAACAATTGTACTTTGTGTTGTGTAAGTCGATTGTTTAAATAAAATCTAATGTAATCATTTGTCATTGTAATATTGATACACTTCTCAAACAATTTAATGCAATAAAAAAAATTAATTCATCGAACAAACACAATTCTAAATCAGCTAGAAATTAAAAAGAATCACAAAAGATAAACATAAAAGTTTCGACTTTCATAAACACCCAAAAGGGGTGAAGATGGGGGAGCTATAATCTTTTTTTTTTTTTTTTAATTTTTTTAACCATCCTAATAAGTGAAGCAGGAGAACAAAATCGAAAAACTAATGTCACATCAATAAATAAGGGACAACTCATAAATGAAAGTTGTACAATCTGTTGCAGCCGATCGCGGGGCTTTTTATTAACAAAATGCAAATTACAAGGTATTTTTATAAAGTGGTAAAGTTAATGGTTAGTTATGTAATTATGTAATAGTTACATGGTATTTTTATCAATTTTTTCAAAGTTAAATAATCTTAGTCTTAACAAAACAAGTTATAATAATTAATGTTAAAAGATTCATAAAACAACATACCATGATATAATGTGAAAATATTCAGCCTTACAAAATTTTCTACTATATATATAAAGTTTGATATATTCAAATTAGTGTATACTTCTCATCATACATAGAGTCGAGCATCATTAATACATCTTGGATAAAGTTATACGATGATTGAAAAACTATGTAATAATGAGGGTATAGATTTTCATGTTTTGCACCAATTGATATTTGAAGAAGAATACATGTCCATTTGTCTCATCTATATATATATATATAAAATCAAAATGGAGGACATTAATGTAATTTTAGTTTTCCCTCCAAATATTTTAGACAAAAATTGGTAACTTTTTCTTATTTTCGGTAAGTTCATAACTTTCTTTTACTTTTCTAAAATACAAATAACTTTTTCATTTTTAATCCGATTTTTAATATACCAAATTATTCATCTTTTCACGATCTTCGATTCGACATCCATATCACATACATTATAATGAGATATTTGATTTGAATAAACAAATTATTTGTTGGTTAATTATTTGTGCTATAATTGATGTTTATTGTGAATTGGACTATAATATCTGGTTTTAGATGTAACTAAAATTAGTAAAATAATTTCTTTATAAAAAAATATGAATATTTTTTTTATAAAAATACAACTAATCAGTTTAGTTTATTTGACATAAAATTTCCAATATATTTTTTATTTAAATCAGGGAAAAAACTCATTGTTTAAATAATGAATGTCCTACTTTATTAAATCAAAGGCAAAAACAATAATATCTATTTTATAATCAACTTATTAAATCATCAAATTTGTTAAAATATCTTCTTATCACGACTTTGAGCATATATATAATTATGTATTAAAATAGTTACTGAAATTATTTTTAATTACCTATTTATATTTTTAATAACGAATATTTTGTTAAAATTACTCTTTTATGAAAATTCACTCTTTGTAGCCTTAATTATTACTTTTATTACATTTGACATTTTTTTTTTAATTTTTTACTTTTACTAAAACTTCAATTATATATTTTTTTCACTTTCTAAGCTAAATAATATTTGGTCGCGCAAATTAATTAACATTGAATGCCTTTTTTACTCTTAACAATATAATAAATTTGTTCGCATTAATCAATTTTTATCTTCAAATAAATAAACTATTTATAAGAAGATTATAACATTTATATAAACAATTTACAATACCAAATAAATTACGGAAAATATTCAGATATTTTGAAGTAACCAAAAACTTTAATTTGTTATTCGAATCATTAAATAAATTTTGAATTTTATTTTGTTAAAATAAAATTTTATTAAATAAAAATTATTTAAGTGTGTTTGAAATCATCAAATGAAATTTTAAAAATTGCAAATGAAACATTCAATGTTATAAAAAAAATTAAATATTTATAATTTGAACTTGAAAGTTTATTTAGAAAAATTAAAAGTTAAATATAAAATAAAAACAGAGACATAATGAGAAAAGTATTAAACTTTACATACATATGATCCAAAGAAAATATTATTGTTCATTTTATTATATATTTTGTGGTTATTTTTAATTTTTTATTGTTAGAATTTAAAAATTATTTTATAAATTAAAAAATTCTATCTGTGTGTGTGTGTAAGTCATGGTAGTGAAATTCTATAAGTAACACTTTACAGCCTAAAATTTTAGATTGTGATTGGTAAGTTGTTGTCATATTTGGTATGAATCAAAATTTATTTACTTTCTAAAGTAGCAAATATCTTTTTTTTTTTTTTTCATTTCTAATCTACTTATTATGTATACTATATCAAATTAACCATCTTTTGACGATGACTGATTTGAGTTATATATAATAATATGACATTTTATTCCATTTAAAATGTCATATTTGTGCAAAAAATATAGTATTGGTTTGGAATACAATTAAAAATCATCTAAATAATTCACTTTTACAAATTATTTTACTTGATTATTTCATTGAAACCACAACTAATCAGTTTGTTTTATCTGACATGAATTGTCTCAAGTTAATATTTGATTTATAATCAGCTTATTAAATTATTGAATTTGCTAATGCTTATTTGATATAATAATTATTTTTGTTGATAAATCACAAAACTATGATTTTCGCTCATATATATATAAAACTTTATATATGATAATTAATCTTAAAAAAAAATTATTAATTTTTTCTATTTCAGATATATTAATGTTATTTTTCTATAAATAATTAAAATTTACAACGTATACTATGATAATATACAAGTTGCAACTAAACTTCTTTTAAATAAGCAAAATTAACCAACTAGAACTATATGTTTTTTGGAATTTGCAACCTAAATAATACTGAGTCACATTAACGGATCTCAATTATGTCTTCTTTTCTTTTCATTTTTCACATTTTGCAACCTAAGCAATTTTTTTTTTCTACATTAACCAATGTATATCTTTAAATGAATCTACTATTTACAATATAAATTTATAATTTAATTGAAACTTTTCAACATATATATGAAAGTATTAAGAAATACTGGAGCACTCATATGTTTTATTTGTTATTCCACCTATTGAATTATTTTGTTATTCAAACTATTGAATAACTTTTGAATTTTATTTTGCTAATTTGTTATTCTTTGTATATCGAAAATACCAAGTAAAGTACTAAAACTTGCAAATAAGATTTTTTAAAAGGAGATGGTTATAGTTAGAATTTAAAACTTTATTTAGATAACTTTAAATATTTAAAGTAAAATGGAAAAAATTAAAGAAAAATAAATTTCTTAAAACATTACCCCAGTTTATTTTATTTAATAATATGAGTTGATAGTTAGATATTTATGTTCGTTTTAACATTCATAATTGATTAAGATATTATGCACATAGGTGAAGAATGATGCAGACACACAAAAATGTGTATTTGGATTTCAAAGATAAGAAATGATTTTTTAAAAAGATTCTTTTTTTTTTTTTGTATTAAATATTGATGTTAATATTAATCTATAATATATATAGATAGATAGATAGATATAGTAAGTTATATTAAATTCATATATGACATGCGGGAAACTTATATTTACATTACTTAGAATTTTATTTATATTTTATCCTATATATATTTTATTATGATAAAACGATCACATATTTAAATATTAGATTATATTATATTTAGTTTTATTAAAATTATTACTTTTTAAATAAATTTTCGTGCATCGCATGAGAATATTACTAGTATATATAAAAGCAAAATGGAGGGCATTTATGTCATTGTAGCTTTCCCGCCTAAAATTTTAACAATAATTTGGTAAGTTCATGTTAATTTTGGTAAGTTCATAATTTTCTTTCAATGTTTTAAAATGCAAATAACATTTTTATTTCTAATCCATTTTTTATGTATAATATATCAAATTATTCGTCTTTCCACGGTGTTCAGTTTGACATACATATCACACAAATTATAATGATATATTTAGTTTGAAAAATGTTTTTTATTGATCATTATTGGGGGTTATATTTGAGTGTTTATTGTGAGTTGGACTATACTGTTGGGTCTAAGCTGCAACTAAAAAGTAATAAAATAATCCTCTGATAAAAAATATTAGTTAAGAAATTTTTAAAGTACAACGAATTAATTTATTTTATTTGACATTAATTTTTAATATTTTTACTTATGTTATACCCGCGATAAAAATAATTGTTTAAATAGTGAAACTCCTATTTTATTAAATTAAAGGTAAAAATTAATGTTTAATTTTTACAAATAATTTATTAAATCATTACTGTGAATATATATATATATATATATATATATATATATATATATATATTATAATAAGAAGTATGAAAGCTTTATGCATTTGTATGTTTACATATCATATACATTATTGAGATTATTTTTTGTTACTTCTTCATATTTTTATACAATGTATTTTGTTATAATTATTTTATTAAATAAGTTTACTCTTTCCAACCTAAGCAATTTTGATCGCATTTATCCATTTTTATCTTTAAATAAATATAATATATATACAAAAAACGTATAATTTATTTGAATAAGTTATCATACCAAATAAAACTTGAAAATATTCAAATATCTGAAAAAATCACATACTTTAAATAATCAATCTACTTTTGGATTTTATTTTGTTAATGGTAGGATTTACTAAACAATAAGTATATGAGTATCACCAAGTGAAATGTTACAAGTTGCAAATGATAATCTGATTTTAGAAAGAAACAATTAATTTTATATAGTTATAACTTGAAAATATTTTAGATATATTAAGAAATCTACACATATATAAAAGCTACTTCCTTCGACCAAAAAATAAAAAATTGTTGCTTTAGACTTTTTTTGAAAAACTAAGGATGAGTGGAAATGATATATATATTGCTACACCTATTTATATGTTGTGGATTTAAGAAAATATAGTCAATTAAAGTAAATATGTTGTTTATGGTAAGATTTGAAGAACTGTGTTTTTCTTTCTTTAGTTGCTACAATAACATTTTTTTGAACAATTTCATTTTCTCTAAAGCGGCACTTCAGACCGGAGGGAGTACAAGTGATTTAAAATTATAAATTGCATTTTCCCACCAAAATATTTTCTGTTATTTATGGTTATTTTTACAAGTGCCAATTTTTTTATTGTTTGTTCATTTTTTTTTCTTTTGCCCTTCTTTCTAAGAAAAATCCATTTTTCTCATTCTTAAGTACTAATAAATTTATTTTTTATCTTAAACATTTTTTACATATTATATATGAAATTAATCATGCATCTTTTTATGATCTCTAATTTTGACACCCATATCACATATTTAAAAGTGTGATATTATATTAAAAAAATATACAGTTGGTAGTGGTTGATTATTCACTTATTTGATTAGATTTGAGTATTTATTGTGGATGTTTACTGATGTCATATTTACGCTGCAAATACGAACTAGTTAAACAATCCTGTTAAAAATATTTTTTATTTTATTTTATAAATAATTTAATTTATTTATTTATTGTATTTACCTTTTATTCATAAATTATTCTATATTTATACTAATATACATATAAGTGTGTGTGTGTGTATAATAAAATAAAATGGAGTCAAATATGTAAATTAAAAAAAATTATAGCTCTGTTCAATTGCAAAACAAATATTTTCAAGAATTTTATTTATGTATGTGTCCTTAAAGATAAGTTGTTATAGTGTCAACATTCTATCACTTTGTTCTTTGTCAACAACTCTTTTCTATTTTTTTTAAATGCTAACAAGTTTTTTTGTTTTTAATCTGTTTTACATATAATATATTAAATTAATAATCATTTCACCTTCTCTAAGTTGAATTATGTTAAGTCTTTTGTAGATTAGACTATGTATATAGTGAATTAGATTATATAAAAATAAATAAATTGACAAATTAACAATAAAAATATGAGATTATCAGAAAGAAAAATCTAATTTTCTTATAAATTATCAATGTACTATCTTATCTTTTTTTAATAAATCGTGTGTTATTCTATTTATATTTTTTTTCAACACATTCAATTAATTGGAATATAGTAGTTATTCGCATAGGTTAAGAATGATAAGGTATGCTTGAGTTTTTAGAAGAAAAAAAAGCTTAGCATTTTTATTTGTTATATTTAATCTTTATTTTAGTTGTATCAATAACAATATTTTTTATTCATAAATAATAAGTATATATTTAATCCATAATTTTTAGGGGAGAAATGAATATTTACACTATTTAAAATTTTACTATAATATAATTCAAAATTTTAAAATATTTATTTTTATCAAGTATACAATATTTACATTTTTAAATAATAAAGTAACATAAAATTGAATTTAGTTAAAATATTATTCTACTAGCAGACTTCCGTGCATCGCACGGGAGTAATACTAGTTGTACATAATACTCGTAAGTTCATTATTTATTATATACACATAAAATATTAGGCCTAACGTAGTTTCTCTATAATTTCTCTAATATATAATTTCGATCTCAACATATATTTACACATGAAATTGTTTGCATATTTTAATACGAGGAAAAATTTCCAGCAACTTAGTATCAAGGTTCAACATCCAACTTCTGTTATGAAAACTTTATTCTAATTTATTAATATTAGTAATATATAATTTACTTATTGATCTAAGATTGCTTATTTCAATTTTCCTTATTTATTTCCTCAATTCAATGTTAAAATTTGAAATTATGGGTAATTTAAAATAAAAAATCCTACTATAGCTAATTATAAAATAAATAATGTTTTTCTTTTATGGAAAGCTGACTACATACATAGTGTCTCACAATCTTCATTTGAGACACATGCTCCAATCTTTTTTAAATATAATAGATGATTTAACAATTTTTTATCTTTACATCCATGTTTAGTTATAATGAAGTACTCTCAATTTTTCGCACATTGTACATTTATTTAAAAGTCTTTTATATACATGTTTAAACCATACATTCTGATTTTATTTTTTTATTTAGGCTATACAACTTTATTCAAATGTAATTATATATTTTTATCTAATCTATACTCGTAAGCTAATAATTAACATAACATTTTACTGTCGTTATTTTTCTGTCTGTTTTAATTTAATTATGTGATACTCATTCACACGGTACATTTCTTTAATCAATCTCGAGTGCAACTTAATTTGTTATTTCTTTATAGTTTTTTTTTTCTCTGTTGTACACTATAATTTTATATAGCATATACAGTGAATTTATTTATCAAGTCATTGCACATGTTTATAATAAATGTATAATATTATTATCGATTTAATAATTTCCTTTAATTTTACATTTTAAGTATTTAAACAAAATTAGGTGCAATCCTTCATGTTCACTAATTTTCACGTTTGTCCATTTACTATTCCTATTTTTAGCACAATAAAATTTCATAACTCAGTCTAAACTCCAATTATTATATGGTTTATTGCATCGAATCCTCCTTTGTTTTTGGAATGTTACATAAGATCCCCTCATGCTTTGGTAATTGTGCGAAATCTCTACGTGGTTAAATAAATTATTCCCAAAATCTCCAATTCTGTTAAAGATAACATACGTGTGTAGCACGATCGTTTGTTGCATTGATGATTCAGCTTTTTTAGTTTTTGGGTGGTAAATTATCTTTATTGCCCTAATTTACCTCTATCAAAGTGCTCTTTTATTTTCTAGTAGTAAATATAGTGCAAATTAAACCTAGAACAAAGGTAGATAAATTTTAAGAAATAAAATAAAATTTCTCCTAATCTAACAACAAAGAAAAACCCTCCCCAACCCCCACGGTGACTCGAACCCAAGACCAAAGACCTAGAAAATAAAAGGGCACTTTGATAGAGTTAAATTAGGGCGATTTCATAATTTACCACCAAAAAATAAATAATAATTGAACCATCATTGCATCAAACGCGCGTGTTACACACGTTTGTCATCTTTGACAAAATTAGGGATTTCGTGCATAATTTATTTAATCATGTGGGGATTTTTCGCACAATTACAAAAGCACGAGGGGAATTTATGCAATATTTCAAAAACACAGGGGAGTTCGATGCAATAAACCTAATAATTATAAATCTTGTGATTTTTTTGTGTCTCTCTCTCCAATTTTAAAACATAACATTTTTTTCTTTGATATAATAAACTTACATCACCTATTAAAAGTGCAACATTAGTGAAGATTTATGTAGGTTTGTAAGGTATGTGACTAAAAATAGTATTCAACGCATAAATATATTTGAAAAAATCAATCCATTACATAGACCAATAGTATTTAAAAATTTACTCAATATCACTACGGATGCATATATATATGTGTGTGTGTGTGTGTGTGTGTGTGTATAATAAATGACTTTATTGTATACTTTTCTACCTTAATAAAATTCGTATATCAAGTATTATTTTCTCTAGTTGTAATGTATACAAATGTTACTTATGAAGTATATCGATTTCATTCTTCTAAATCATTGAAAATAAATATAATATATAATCGTGTTTCCTACAAGCATAATAATTCGCTTTTTATTTACTTTTTAATGCTCATATAAAAATAAATTTGTCATATAAAAATATATATTGCTAGTTTAATCTTAAACTGAATGGTAATACTAAATGTAGGTATAATTTAATCGAATTTTCAAAATACTTTTTTCTAATAACTTGTATGTATACCAATCTACAATGCAAATATTTGATTTATATATATATATATATATATATATATATATATATATATATATGTTTTATGTTCTTTTTTATGGTATAATATATATGACCCCATCACATTAGTTTATTCTTTGATTTTTCTATTATATTACATACACTCGTCTATATAATTTGTTTTTATAATGATAACTCACTTAGATTTTTTCAATATGATATTTTTACATTATTCTTTATAATTTGGTTCATTAGGTTAATAAAGTTTTATCTACTAAAATTGTTTTGACCTTATTTGCTATGAGATTTAGTCCTGTATATTGGTCCTATTCAATAGTTTTGACCTTATTTTCTATTGTTGGACTTTAATAAAGTGGTCTACGCAGAAAATTACAATATTCTAACAATATTCTAACCCTTTATACTTTAATCTAAATATCATATATTCATATTTTATTTTTTTATCAGTTAACTTATATAACTTCCATTTTTTTTTTCCGCAAAGATTGATACTTCAATAATTTAGAAAATTAGAAAGATTATTGTATCTAGCAAATTTATAATATTTAAATTTAGACAAATAAATTGTTACTATTATATATATATATATAAAAAAAGTGTTATTCTAATATTTATCTATAATAAGAGTTGATTGTTTTATTTATAATAAAAACTATGTCAGAAGTTTTCAACCATTTGTACACAGTAATATAAATCATTGAGAATCATTTACATATTGAATTGGCATATACACTTTATGTTGTTTAAATAGACTAAAATATTTTAAATTAATCTCATCTATTCTTTTCCAAAAAATTCTTCAGTGGTATTTTAATTTTAATCAAATCATTTTTATATGATAAAAATATATAAGCATTCGATCATATCTCAACAGCAAGACTTAGTGATACATTTAAAAAATTAAGTAATAATCAAGAGATAAAACTAATATATAAATTTTTGATCTATCATAATTTATACTAAAAATTGGACTAAGATGTTGAAGTTTATATATTTGATTCCTCATATTGTAACTTCATGTTTTCCAGATACAAATAGTAAATTATAACTTAAGTTTCTTCAAGACATGTTTTATTGACTATATGTAAGTTACTATTGAAATTCAAACCACATATTCATGGGTCTAAATACTGAGTCGGTAGTGAACGAGCAAATCCTTTAGCTTGTTCTCCATTCAAATACTTATTATTAATATTGAATCATTCATATATTATGAAACATATGAATGAGGTGGTAAATTAAATATTATATATGATATGTTATAGCTGTCTCGTCATTTTTTTTTAGTGAAATGGGTTAAAAAACATTGTAGTTGTAAAACTTAAAAAAAAATCTAATGGATGAAAACTCATGCTTTGTCTCTCGAGAATGAAAGGTGGAAGTAAAAAAACTAATAAGGACTTTGAACACCCAAACTTAACAGTATTTCAAATATTCAGTATCTAAATAATCCTCTTGTACTTCTGATCCAAATTAAATAAGGTTCTTGTATCTATAATTCGACTATGAAAGTCAAACATAAAACCACTGAAATCATAATAAGCTATTACAATTTACATAAATTAAATATCTTATCAAATAATTATCACTAATCTTGAGTCATTCATATATTGTGGCAATTAAGTATCATATGATATACTATAGTTGTCTTATCAACTTAATTCTTTGTTGTAATTATTTGAATGAGTACATAGATGTTATAGCTTTGTACCTAGAAAAAAAAAACTAATAAAAATTGCCTCCAAAAATGAAAGATGATAAATAAAATCAATAAGAGCTTTCACTATTATTCATTATTCTAATTTTTATGTATATGATTTTTATCTTTTTGTTGCTAATCCTAAAATATATTACTCCCTCCGTCCCGGTCTAAGTTTCCTACTTTGACCGGACACGGAGGTTAAGAAAAAGCAGTTGACTAGTACTTTTTGCTGACTTTCTTTTTTCCAGCCCTTAAATTAAGAGACTTATTAACATAATCAATTTTATAACAATTTCCCTAATTCAATAAGTACAAAAACAGTTAATTATCAGGAAAAAAAAAATTGGAAATTTCTGGAAAAATGCTGAAATTCTGAAAAATTACAAACATGAACTTTAAAAGTCCAAAAAATTTAAAAGCTGAACAAAAACAGTGGGAAATTTCCAACCAAAAAATCCTCAAAATCTAATTTCCCTCTCTTAAATTTTGAAGGGTTACATTCAAATTTTTTTACTCCTAAACCTGAATTTACAGCTTACAAATTCTAAAAATATGTCCAAAACTGCATTCAATGCAGTTTCACCAATATTTACAAAATGAAAGGCACTAAAAATGGGAAGAACTTGTCTCCATCAGAGCGATTGTATATTGATCAACGCCTTCTCCTAAACAACACCAATGGTGTGCTGAAAAACGGCATCCGTGAGGAGATCGCTTCATCATTTGGAGTTTTGTCTCGGACAGTTCGGTTGATATGACAAGCTGCAAAAAAATAGATTTTAGAGGGCAGCCAATTTCCTTTCCCGAGGTAAGACCCGACCACATTCATCTCATGTTCAAACTTTGGATGAATAAGCCATGAGGGTTATACTTTACAACAAGAGAGGCATGATTAGACGATTAGCTAAAGAGCTAGATGAAAGTAAATCAAAAGTGGGAAGATGGGTCAAAAGTGGAAGAATAAAGGCACATACAAACGCAATCAAACCCGCATTAACAGATTCTAACAAACTGCATAGGCTGAAGTATAGTTTGTCATACTTGCAACAAGACATCAACAACAAGTTTCATCACTGGGGTTAAGCCTATACCAACTAGGTTAAGCAGACAACTTTGAACTAGCCCATTTGGACTAGTTCAAGTTACACCAAGCTTAACCTAATCAACCCAAATCTGAGTTTGGAGTTGATATTACAGATAGTGTTGGGCAGCTACAAGTTCAATCAGGAAATGCAGTCATCATTTTGAATGGCTACCACGTCAACAAAGTAAGGTCACAAAACATAGTTCATTCAATCAAACTATCTGATCACATAACACAATCACATGATAAACTAAACTGGGCAGCAACATTCAATCAGGGGAATTGCATAAAAACATCACTTTGAATAAGCCACCTGCAGTTAATTTCAATTTCATTCAATCAAATCACTGTCCCACATAGAAGAATACCACAAATTTCACATTCAGGCCTATCACCAGAACCCAACAAAAAAGAGCCCAAATCAAAGGGAATCAAAACAGTTCCAATTTGTAACTTCCACATAGGGGAAATTAGGGCTTTCGGGAACATGCATCAGAAATTTCACATTCAGGGATATCACCTGGACCCAACAGAAAAGAGCCTAAATCAAAGGGTCTATAAAACAGTTCCAATCTGTAACATCAAAGGTCGTAGAAATTAGGGCTTCAGGGACATGCATCAGAAAATAAAAAATTAGGGCTATCACCAGAACCCAACAGACTATTTCCCAAATCAAGGGATATAAAAAACAGTTCCAATTTGTATCGAGCACATAGCAGACATTAGGGCTTTTAGGGACATGAATCAGAAAATAAAAAATAGGGCTATCACCAGAACCCAACAGAAAAGACCCCAAATCAAGGGGTATCAAAATCAGTTCCAATTTGTAACATCGACATAGCAGAAATTAGGGCTTTCAGGAACATGCATCAGAAAATCAAAATCGAAGATGCATCTTAAGAACTTAGGATTCATAGATCTTAAGGAATAAACAAAATCGAAACCCAACACCAAAGAACTTAAGATTCACAGATCTTAAGAAACACAAAAAATCAAAACACAAACTTAAGACAAAGCGAAGTACATAATCTTTTAAGCGCGGGAATCCAAACAGCTAGACAATCGAAGATGAATCTATGCATTTCTGGACTACACAAACCCTCCGAAGTGAGCTCCGACACCTCAATCCCAGTTGGGGGAGCACCTGGATCCACTTCGTCCAGGAACAACGGACTCCTCGGAGTCAAAGACAAAGGCCTCTTCAGATTCAGAGGATTCGAAATCCATCCCAAAAGGACAGAACTAACGATTCATAAACAATATGAAGTAGGGTTTGCGAGAAGAACCCAGATCTGGATCAGATCTGGGTGAAACGAAGAAGATAAAAGTGAGAGAGAGAAGCGGCGCATAATAAAATTAGGATTTCTAGTGTGAGAGAGAAAGAGAGATTACCAGATATGGAATGGGGTGGGTTATGATTTTTTGGGTTGGGTTGGGGATTAATAAGTTGGGTTAGGTTAATTTAATTAGGTGTGGGTTTAGGGTATTAAAATTAGATTTATGAGTGGCAGTTTTGTAATATGAGTAAAAAAATGGGGATTTTAAGGATTAACATTTTTTACCATTTAAGGGGTGAAAAGTTCAGTTGGGACGTACGAAAAAGGAAAGTAGAAAACTTAGAATGGGACGGAGGGAGTAGTATTTTTTTCACCATGAAAACAGAAAAACATAATAGTTTTGCAAACATTTCAATACCTAAATAACTTTATTGTATCATTTTCGAAATTATGAATCTTGTAATCATTATCCTAACAAAGAAGTCAAATGTTGGAGTTACTAACTCCTATTAAACTATAAGATGTTTAATTTTCTATAGTTTTTTTTATAAATACATAGATATCTTTTTTGTAATTTTCAATTATTAATATTTTGAGAATCATAAACTAAAGTAGTTTTACCTATTGTAAGAGCTTTTACAAACACGTGCGCACGCACACGTACACACGCACACATATTCTCTTAGATTTTTCCTAATTGATCTTTCTCTTTTCTCTACAATTGTAAAAGAATCCATGAGAAGAACTATAAGAAATTTATGAAGAATCGAACAAAAAAAAAAAAGAGTTTAAGTCTTTTTTTTTTCTTTCTAAAAAGGATAAGAATATAAGATACTATGAACATTTAGCTAGGTTCAACTTACGGCATTAGCTTAGCTAAATATCATATGAAATATAATAGAAAATTTCATAAGTTGAGAGATAAATTCGAAGTATAAAATGACTCTTACCAAATGAATAAAACTTTAAAAATATAGTTATTATTTTAGCTCTAAATATTTCACCTAATCAAATTTTCTACTTTTTCTACAATTATATGAAAGAATCTTATTATAAAAGAGATAAGTAATTTCAAATGCAACTTAAAAATTAAATCAAATAAAAGGAATATGATGAACAATATTGTCTTGTCATATATATTTTTTATTGTGGTCAGTGTAATCAGTATAAAAATATTATAGCTATATACATATATTGAAAAAAGTAAACTAAAAATAAATAATTATCTCTAAACACGAAAGATGATAAATAAAGTTAATAAGAGCTTACACTATTATTCATTGTTCTAATTTTTATGTACATGATTATTTTTCTTTTTGTTGCTAATCATAAAACTTAGTTTTATTTTTCACCATGAAAACACCAAAACTGAATCGTTTTGTAAACATTCAATATCTGAATAAATTTATTGCACCACTATTCAAAATTAAAAATCTTGTAATCATTATCCTAATATAGAAGTTAAACTTTGTTGTTACTAAAGTCCTACTATTAAACTATAAGATGTTTAATTTTCTCTTTTCTATATATAAATAAATATATTTTTTCAACAATTTTCTATTCTGAGAGTATATATGTATATATATATATATTCTTTTAGATTCTTGGTTTTCGGTCTTTCTCCTTTTTCTAGAAGAACTCGATTAGATATTTGTGTAAAATCGAAGAAAATAAAAATAAATGAAAGAAATAATAATGTATTTTACTAAAAAATGAATAGTAATAATATAAGATAGTATGACTATTTAGCTCCAACTTACGTCATTACTTGAATTAAATATCATATAAAATGTAATAGAAAATTTCATAAGTTGAGGTTCAGATATGAGTAATATAATGTATTTTACTAAAAATGAAATAATAATAATAATAATAATAATAATAATAATAATAATAATAATAATAATAATAATAATAATAATAATAATAATAATAATAATAATAATAATAATAATAATAATAAGAAGAAGAAGAAGAAGAAGAAGAAGAAGAAGAAGAAAATTTAGGTTTAAATTATGTCATTAATTGAACAAAATATCATATGAAGAATCAAAGAAAATATAAATAAATAATATAATGCATATAATAATAATAACAATAATAATAATAATAATAATAATAATAATAATAATAATAATAATAATAATAATAATAATAATAATAATAATAATAATAATAATAATAATAATAATAATAATAATAATAATAATAATAATAATAATAATAATAATAATAATAATAATAATAATAATAATAATAATAATATTAGATTTTATGAATATCTAGGTTCAACTTACATCATTAGTTAACTAAATATCATATGAAATGTGATAGAAGATTTCATAAGTTGAGGTTGAGAAATGAATTTGAATTATAAAATGACTCTCAAATAATACTTTAAAAATAAAGTTACTAAATTAACCATAAAAAATTTACTAACGTTTTTTCTTCTTTTTCTACAACTATATAAAGAGAGATAAGAAATTTAAAAAGAAACTTAAAAATATAATAAAAGATTATAATACTCCCTCCGCCCCGGCCTAATTGTCCTACCTTGGCCGAGCACGGAGACTAAGAAAAAGCAGATTTTGTGGAATCTTTGATTTTTCCAAATGTGGTGATTAAGAGTGGAGATTTTGAGGGTGGAGATTGTGAGAGAAATTTGGCATTTAGGGGCTAGGTCAGTTAAGTTGGGACAAACAAAAAGAGAAAGTAGGTCAATTAGGCTGGGACGGAGGGAGTATTATATATATTACTAAAAAGAAAGGAAATATAAAATATTATAAATATTTAGGTTCAAATTATGCCATTAGATGAATTAGATATCATATCCATGAATTAATAGATGATATTTGAACTGGCTCTTACCAAATAAATAAAACTTTGAAGATATAGTTACCAAACTAACATTAAATTTTAAAATTCGTTAAGGATATAATATGCAAATAAAATTTTGTAAGAAACAACTCAGATTAGTTTTTAAAAAAAAAAAAAAAAAAAAATTGACACTCTCATTAATCAATGTAAATCGTCCAGTATAAGATTCTCAATCCAATCAAAAAAATCAGGAGCAATCCAAACAATTGGATCATCTGAAGAACAAGAAAAAACGAGCAGGCTATGTCCAAACAACTTGGTTCTACGAGACATGCTCTATGCTAAAAAAATTAGATAGCATCAAATAAATGTTAAATATTATCCGTGAAAAGAATAGTGGAACTAAGATCTGTTTCGTGCCCCGTGATTGCATGCACGTTGAATAAAGAATTTGGATGACGGACCTAGGCAAGAGCGAACTTGACGATCTGAGTAGAAAATCGATGGAGAAAGACTAAAAAAAGTCGGAAAAAGACATACATAAACGCGGCGAAGTCTCGCGCTAAATCCCTAACAGAGAGGCGTGATAGATCTTCCATTATTTGGGAACTGAAAGAAAAAAAATAAAACAAAAATTAAAAATGAAACCTTTCATTCTCCCATAAGGATATATGAGAAAAGAAGAAGGCGACGACTAAGTTATTAGATTAAAAACTTTTATAATGAAAGTAGATTTATAAATATATATATATATTGTAAAAGTAAACTGAGAATAAAGTGATAGAGAAGAAAGCAGAAATAGGCAGAAAAGCGGCGGCGTATATTGTTTCACAATAGATGTCTCTTATATAGGCATACATGTAGGGTTTTATGTATACAAGATATAATGAAACGTCTAAATTGCCCCTCATCAGTTACTTTTGATGAAGGCACACTAATTGTGTTTTTCCTTCAACACTCCCCCTTGTGCCAAATCAAAAGGGTGGATGGTGCAAGAATGTTGCCTCGTTAAAAACCTTGCCAAGTAACAAAACCCAGTGGGAAAAATAAACCTTGGTCGAAGGGAAAAAGAGTGCAACGCACCTATGTTGAAACTTCCCCTGAAGTCTACACCTCTCACCTGATACGTACATCTATCAAGTGAGCTCAGAAAGTCTACGCATCCCAATCCTTTTCACATGTTTTTCAAAAATTATCTTGGGCAGTGATTTTGTAATCAGATCAGCTGCATTTTCTTCAGAGCTGACTTGAGTTACTTGAATATTGAGCAAAGCTTGTTGTTGCTGGTTGTAGAAAAACTTCGGTGATATATGCTTTGTATTGTCGCCTTTGATGTATCCTAGTTTCATCTGTTCAATGCAAGCAGCATTGTCTTCATATATACAAGGGTTTGCTTAGTTGATCTCCAAGATATCGCTGTATTTCCAATGGTAAATACGTAACCAGTTTGGGAACGCCCTTTATGTGGATCAGAAAGATAACCAGCATCAGCAAAACCAACTAATACATTATTTTGTGTATCGGTGAAAGGGGTAGCTTCAACATTTGCTTTAGGGATTACAATTTCATCTGTGTTCCCTTTTTTCTCTTTGTAAGGAAAGAACAAGCCCATGTCAATGGTTCCTTTTAGGTACTAGAATATATTCTTGACACCATTCCAATGACGCTGCGTTGGTCCTGAACTAAATCTAGCTAACAAGTTCACTGAGAAAGCAATATTTGGTCGAGTACATTGAGCTAAGTACAATAATGCGCCTATTGCACTTAAATAGGGAATTTCAGCTCCCAATAGCTCTTCGTCGTCTTCCTTTGGACGAAATGGATCTTTCTTTAAATCCAAACTTCGACCAATCATGGGAGTGCTAACAGGATGCATTTTGTCCATATTAAATCGCCTGAGCATCTTTTGGACATATGCAGACTGGTGGATAAGTATTCCACAAGCTCAGTGCTCTAGTTCAATGCCTAGACAAAACCGAGTTTTCCCAAGATCCTTCATCTCAAACTCGGATTTCAAATAGTTCGTGGTTTCTCTAAGTTCATTAAGAGTACCTATTATGTTCATGTCATCAACATAAACTGCTACAATCGCAAATCCGGAACTAGTTTTCTTTATAAATACGCAGGGGCACTGCTCATCGTTCTTGTAACCTTTCCCAATCAAGTAGTCACTTAGACGGGTATACCACATCCGTCCGGATTGTTTCAATCCATAAAGTGAGCGTTTCAATCTGATTGCAAACGCACTCCGTGGTTTAGAGTCACTTGACTTGGGCAATGGAAGGCCATCAGGCACTTTCATATATATCTCTGAATCAAGATCCCCATAGAGATATGCAGTAACCACATCCATCAGCTGCATTTCCAGTCCTTCGGAAACTACTAAGCTAACTAAGTAGCGGAACGTTATGACATCCATTACGGGAGAGTACGTCTCCTCATAGTCAATTCCAGGGCGTTGTGAGAAGCCTTGTGCTACAAGGCGAGCTTTATATCTCAGGACCTCGTTTCTCTCATTACGCTTTCTGACAAAGACCCATTTATGTCCTACAGGCTTTACACTCGGTGGGGCTAGCACTACTGGACCGAATACCTGTCTCTTTGTCAAAGAATCAAGTTCTGCCTGGATTGCTTCTTTCCATTTAGGCCAATCTGCTCTTTGTTGACATTCTGCAACAGAGCGTGGTTCGATATCATCATGCTCTATAATTTCTTGAGCAACTGTATAAGCAAATACATCATCAATTTGTGTGCAATGTATGTCCATCAACTCATTTGCACTCTCATAATCCATAGAGATTTCTTTATTCTCTGGAATCATATCACACATCGGAGCGTCCTCCAGTAATGATTCTAGGACATAACTATAATCAGAGATAATCTCATGAGATGGATTCTCAACATTGATGATTAATGGATCATGTTGTGCCACACCTACCCTTTTCTTCCTTGGGTGGGTGTCAATCGAACCAAGTGCCTCCCCCTTTTCCTTTTGGGAGCCACGGTCTCAACCACACCTCCACCAGGTGTGATTGCAACACCTTTATTTGCGGTGTTGTGCCCCTTATTGGGGACTTCTAACCTTGCAGGCACATTTGCAGCTGGTATATGATACCTAGTCACTTTTGCGATATCAGCAAACGCATCAGGCATCGAATCTGCTACGTTCTGAAGATCAATTATTCTTTTTACTTCACTTTCACATTGTGAAGTTCGGGGATCAAAATGAGACAGAGTGGGGACAGACCACGATAATTCCTGTCGTTCCCTTAGAAATTTCTTTTTCTCATCTCCCCCTAACGACGGGAAGACTGTCTCATTAAAGTGACAATCCGCAAATCTAGCGGTAAAGAGGTCGCCTGTCAAAGGTTCTAAATAGCGTATAATTGTTGGAGATTCATATCCAACGTATATACCTAATCGTCTCTGGGGACCCATTTTTGTGCGCTGTGGGGGCGCAATAGGCACATATACTGCACAACCAAATATGTGTAAGTGTGAAATGTCAGGCTCATATCCAGTTACCAACTGGTACGCAGAAAATGGTTGGTCAACAGTGGGTCTGAGACGAATAAGTAAAGTTGCATGCAATATTGCATAACCCCATGCAGAGATAGGCATGTTGGTGCGCATAACCAAAGCCCTAGCCAGCATTTGTAGTCTTTTGATGGTGGCTTCTGCGAGACCGTTTTGTGTATGCACATAGGGTACGAGATGCTCTACATCGATCCCAATAGACATGCAATAATCATCAAATGCTTTTGGTGTGAACTCTCCAGCATTATCAAGTCTTATGGACTTAATAGGGTTATCAGGGTGGTGAGCCCTTAAACGAATAATTTGTGCTAAGAGTTTGCAAATGCAGAATTTCTTGTGGACAATAAAGCGACATGTGACCAGCGTGTCGAAGCATCAACCAGAACCATAAAATACTTAAATGGTCCGCATTCTGGATGAATAGGTCCACAAATATCTCCTTGTATCCTATGTAAGAATGGAATATTTTGTTTGGTATCTTTAGCATAAGACGGTCTCGGTGTTACTTTTGCTAAAGAACAGGCTTTGCAAAATGAGTGATGTGCCTTTGAGATTTGTAATGAGGCAGGGTGGGATGTAGATAGTGCATCTGGTGCTTCAGAAAACACAGGTTGCGATGGAGCAACAACATGACCGATATCATCCATCGTACCGGATTTGCGTCCCTTTCTATGGTTCACTCGAAAAAAAGGATGTCCGTGTGAATTTTTCAAAATACGGATCATCATATCACGACCAGGATGTCCAAGACGGTCATGCCAAAGCCTGTATAAACTAGTGTCACATAGTTCATCATTGGTGACAGCATAAGATTCGAGAATTCGAATAGTAGTGATGTACAACCCACTAGATTGACTCATTAGTTTCTCTAAGATGCGTTTTCTTCCACATTCATTAGAGGTAATATATATAAATTCAATTCCATTCTCACTGTGAGTTTCCAAATGGTAGCCGTTGGCACGAATATCTTTAAAACTTAGCAGGGTTCGATTAGCTCTTGGTGCATAAAGAGCTTCTTTGATTTTAATAATTGTGCCGTTAGGCATCAAGAATTTGGCAGTACCTCGCCCTTTTATTAATTGGGAAGATCAAATCATTGTAGTTACATATGAAGTGTAAGGAATAAGTTCAATGAATAATTGTCTATTCCTTAAAATTGTGTGGGTAGTCCCACTATCAGCTAAGCACTCTATTTCTCCGCGAGACATTCCTACAAGTAAATATGATGTATTATTAATTTATTTGTAAATATAATCTCATTTTCCTTCTGAGTATTTCATTTTGGATAGAATGATTTACTTTTCATTCAATCCTTTTATTCCTCATATGTATTACTTTACATTGGGATAGTGCTATTTTCGAACCATGTATATTGATGTACAATAAATTCAAATAAATTCAATACTTTTAGAATAACATTCAAATTTATTGAAAAACCAACGTCAATAAAAGTAAGTCTCATTCCAAAAATCTAACTAAAAAACAATCAGGCTAAGTAACTTGAAGACTAAAAACAATTGTCCAAATAAAATGAGGCATAGTGCCTTAACAATATTCTTGAAAAAAATAGTAAAGCAGATCAGTCAAAATTGGGAGTATCCATTGACTGAGCAAAGTCCTTGTTGCCATTGAAATCTGCAATCGTGAGGTTAACGTTTGTGAGTTGATCCTCGCCTTCCATGTAGTGGGTCTCTTGTTCTTTAGATTCCCTATACCTCTTATAATTGGCTGCTACATAGTTGCTTGCACGACAGTTGCTATACCAATGGTCGGTGTCTCCACACCTATAGCAAGGTTCATTGCCAACTCGTTCCTTTTTGTTCGAAGGGTTTTTAGGTGCCTTTTGCACCTTGGCTCCACGACCACCGTGGCCACTAGGAGCACCAACACCTACTTGCCGCCCTCCAGTGGGAGGGCCACCACGGCCCCTACCACGACCTCTACCATGACCCCCACGGTCCCTACCCCGTTGTGCATTATTCCCACGGTGGTAAGGATGAGCACGTCCTGCCCCCTTTCCTTTGGGGTTCGTTCCACTGTTCCCTTGATTAAAGTTTGCCTCGAGAATTTTCTTTGTCCCAGCAGGCCTGGCATTATTGTTCAGAAGAACTCGGTCATGCCTCTCAGCTACTTGCAGCATGTTCATCAGCTTATTAAATGTTGTGATTCTTTTGTTATCGTATTCAAGTCTATACTGGTTTGCCAGTATAAGTGCTGAGGTAGGAAAGGTGGAAAGAGTTTTTTGTATCATGTCATCTTCTGTGATTTTCTTTCCACAGAAAGTAAGACGTGCTTTAAGGCGTAACATATCCTTATGAAAATCATTGACCCTTTTGTAGTCAAGTAAGCGGATATCATTCCACTGGACTGTTAGTTCTGGAAGCAGAGTGTCATGTATGTTCCAAAACGTTCCTTTAGGGCATCCCACAGTTCTTTGGGGCTTTTCAATTGAAGGTACTCCCAGCGTAAACTAGGATCGATATGTCACCTAAGAAACATTAGGGCATTGGCTTTGGTCTTGTCGGACGGTTCTTTGTCCGTTGGGTCAGTGGATGGTATGATTGTGGAAAGATAATCCTTCCCTAAGAAGGTAGTTTCTATATCAGAAACCCAACGATGGTACTCAATTCCTTCTGAGTCCAAAATTACAAATTCAGGTCGAGTTGGTTCAGTCATTTTCTGTAAACAAAAAGGAATATGTATATCAATTATGCAAGCGTAGCAATATACAATTTTTTTTTTCTCAAGAATGTGGGTTGAGTTAGATTTTGAGACAAATTGGTCACATATATATTTTTCGATGCTTTGTGAAAATATTTTATCACATTAGTTTGTACTCATATCCATGAATTTTCTTCATCATGGAGGTATTCAGTAGCAAATTTAAACACAAATAAAATGTGACATAATAAAAGAAAATCAAACAAAATAATACAACCTATGATCTACTAGTCGCAAACAGACAAAGAAAAAAAAAATAATTTTTCATCCCAATGGAATGAACAACTAATCAAGAAACATAAGGATTACAATTACATATGTTTTCCATATTACAATATCCAAGCATAGTCACAATTAAAAAAACTTGCTGTTACAACATAAGTCATACTTTTAATCATCATTGTGGTAAATAAAAAAACATTTTATTAATATGGGAAAATACAACTAAGAATTTTGACCCCATCTCCACACCAATATGGACAAATCCGTGCTCAGATATACCCATCAAGTTCATTAAATAAGTTAAGTATTAAATTATGAACATAAAATCCAATTATCAAATGATTTGGAATTTTAATTCAAATAAAAGCGTTGGTACAACGTATGAAACTGGTAAATAATATAAATTGGGCCGCCAACATGAGATTATCAGTTCTGCCCTAATTATGAAAAGCTTATGGTATGCTAATGAACAATTCAAGTATATGGAGTAATAATACATATGCAGGACAAGTCTCTCATGAGATTATCAATTCAAATATAGGCAGATTACAATTAGTGGCCAATGACTTTATCAATTCTATCAATTCAAATATATGCAAATGGATTCTGTAATACTGACGTTACACGAAATTATATAATTGGGAGCATAAGGATTTTCTACCAGGAACACTTCAGATGATGACAAATAAATTCAGACGCGTAATTCAATTATGCCTACTAAATTCAGATTCAGGTTGATCATAATTATACACCAGTTCAATTTAGATGGATTATAAGAACTGACCGTTTCTCAAAGACCAGATGGTAGAGCAGTTTGTGTCCGTAGAGCAGGTCGTGCTGATAACGTGTAAAAGTAAACTGAGAATAAAGTGAGAGAGAAGAAAGCAGAAATAGGCAGAAAAGCGGCGTATATTGTTTCACAATAGATGTCTCTTATATAGGCATACATGTAGGGTTTTATGTATACAAGATATAATGAAACGTCTAAATTGCCCCTCATCAGTTACTTTTGATGAAGGCACACTAATTGTGTTTTTCCTTCAACATATATATATATATATATATATATATATATATATATATATTCTCAAATATCATTATTATAATGAAATCAAGGAAGTAATACTAACAATTAATTAATCGAAAAAAAATCCAGTGATACACGTGCAGTGGTAAAAGGTACGTTACAATCACCGCATGATGATGGAATTGGTTTTCCACTAACCCTGCTCATCTATTTTTGTAACGACCCAATTTGTAAAATATTTTTAATAAAATATTTTTTCATAATTCATTAATAATTAATAAAAATTTTATATATTTTTTTTTATACAAATCGTTACTAACAACCTAAATTTTTATATTTTAAAAATCTAACTTCACAAACCCACCTATATAAACTAATACATAGACAATATATAAACAGAAATACATTTTTGTTTAATTTTCCAAAATTACCATCTAAATAACTCAATTTCAAAGTTAAATAAATAAAATAAAGCAAACGGTTATTCCCTATAAAAAGTAAATAACAATAATTAAATTGGACTAGCGCGGAAGCATTTTTCCTAAAAATTTCCTAGCTAAATAAAATAAAATCAACTAACATGGCAAAAATCCAAAACTTAACGAGTGTAATACTGAATTAAAAATGAGTTCAAATAGCAACAATAATTAATAATCATATGCTCCGATCCGCCTCGCTCCTCCGCCGACACCAAGCTAATCTGTAAGGATCAATAATGGGATGGGGTGAGCTTCCTTCAGCTCGTGGAGGATTACCATTTATCACAAAAATTATATAACAAAAAGGCATACGTAGTACAATTATAATGATGTGCTTGTATTGGCAAGTCACATAGAGCTAACTTGCATTGGCAAGCAGCATACTGATAATGGCTAAACTTGTATTGGCAAGTAGCAAATAGTCAATTACTTGTATTGGCAAGCAATAATGAAATAAAAGCACATGTAAACAATCAATTATACAATTAAAGTAATAAAACAGTAAAACTCCCACCTGAATTATCTTGAGAAAAATTGATGGAATGACATGCAATATTAAGCCCGGGGTCCGAATTCCGTACAACCTACACGTATAAGGAACGTATATTTTTATATTTATTGATATTAAGTCTTTAATTATCAATGAATTTGGAATAAGCGAAGAAATAATTAAATAAAAAAAATTAGGGTGTATATTGTGGAAAAGATGAAAATTTGCATCACTTAATTGATATACTGTACTTTGGCAAATTTGGAGACTTGATTTTTTTTAAAAAGAAACAAAAAGAAAAATTTAAAGTAAAGATAGTAATGATTGATGGAAAAAGAGTTTAATTCTAAACTTATCAAGTATACCTATTTCTCTGCAATAATCTTCCTCAAGCAGCCAAAAGAAAATATTATTCTCTCTCTAATCAACAATAAGACCCATCACCATCACAATTTCTCACTCTCTCCCTTCATTAATTAAAGGCGCAGGCTATTTAACATAGCATTAAATTATCTCTCATATTTGTTTAGGACTTCTTCTTCCCTTAATTCTAAATTACAGGCACACACTCACATACGCACGCCGCATTCATATATATATATGACATGCACACCCCCTCTTTCTGTATATAATCAATTTACACACTCTTACCCTCAATACCAACACACGAAGCTCTCACACACTGCCAAACACAATACGCGCACCTACACACACACAAGCAGACGGACAAGTACTCACGCATAGTACTAACTTATACACACATACCCTCATACAGATTTACACATAAACACACACACCAACAGATTCATCCACAGTTCAACCCAATTCCCCATTTTTTCTTTATTTATCTACTACTAGCACAGGGCAACGAGTGTTGTTTGTTAAGTGACGGAACTCCGTCGAATCTTCCAAACAATGGTGGAATTTTTAAAGAACAGAAATTTGAGGACTAATTTTATAGCGAAGAAGACGAACATATATAAGAGAAGCGATGGAGACGACTGTAATACCTTGTCAATATTCTGTCGAGAGTATTCTGATTTCTTGAAGAATTGCGGTTTTCTAATTTGTGGGAATGTAATATTTTGGCTGCGTATTATATATAACTAATACCTACTAGGTTTAAGAGTATTTGGATAGACTTATCAGATTTTTTTATAAATCTTCACCATCAGTAATTAGCGTGATATAGTTGTTGGAATTTTGGATCCTTTTGGGCTCAAGACATGGGCCCTTGCACATTAGTGAATTGGGCTTGAGTATTGGGCTCAAAGAGTTGGGCTTATTATAACATGTACGAATAAATGAATGAATGCAATAAATTAATTCCTATTGAGACATCGGACTTAAATAAATTAATAAATAAACGAGTAAATTGCAAATAAATGGGTCCGCAAGCTAATAATAATTCCCAATATAAATCGGGCTTGGAAATATTAAATGGGCCAAATTGAATTGTTGTTGGGCCTAAACCCAAAATTGGATAAATGAATAAAATGATTGACCAATTTAATAAATCAAGTCAATTAATAATAATAATAATAATAATAATAATAATAATAATAATAATAATAATAATAATAATAATAATAATAATAATAATAATAATAATAATAATAATAATAATAAATAACCGGGCGCTACAATTTTAAACTAGTTTAGTAGCCACTTAGGATGTAAATAAATCATAAAATTTCGATTCGATTCGTAATTTAAATTTAATTAAGATGATTCAAATTTTAAAAGTCGAATTCATATAATATTTAAATTTGAATACACATATAGAGATATTCGATTCAAATAATTCGATTATTGGATTCGCCTATATATTACATATTGTAAAAAACATTAAATAGTACATATATAATATTAAATATATATATAATATATATATTTAAATAATTTCATATATAATATATTCCATCTGTTTCATATTAATTGTCGTTCTAGCTACTTCTTTCTTTCTTCAATTAACGTTTTAAATATTTTTCACGAATTCTGCCAATTTCTAGCTACTATTTTTTTTTTTTTTAAATTAACGTTCTAGATATTTTTTACAAATTCTGCCAATTTTCTCCTTGTACTCAATCCTAGAATATCTCTACTTTTCAACATATCACATATATTTTATTTGGTCAAATCTTTATCCTCTAATATTAGCTGATGTTATATCTGTCAGAATATTTCATCCTTAATTCTTTTATTTTTCTAAAACGACAATTGATATGAAATAGAGGGAGTATTTTATTAAAAGTTGTAATTGAAAAAATTAAAAAAATAAAGTTCAGCATGAAAGATTTTTTAATAAAAAAATAATATTTGAATATTTAGAAAATAAAATAATATCTAAAAATAAAAATAGAAATGAACTTTTCAAATTCCAAATCAAATCGAATCGGATATATTCGAATACTTTTCGCGAATCAAATTCGAATCACCTCTTAAAATTCGAATAATATTCAATTTGAAATTGAGTTCATATTTATATATTCTAATCGAATTTCTTAGTTTCGATTCGATTCGTTTACAGCCTGATCGGTAGCCATCACGCTTATAATTTTCTGGTTTGTTTAACCAGAAGCTGTTTCATTGAAAGAAAACAAAAACTGCTTCACAGAAAGATAATCTCTTTATAGGGGTATCCACACACACTCTCAATTAGTTGTGTAATTTTTTTTAAAATTTATTTTGATAAATGTATTAAAAGTAATTAATAAAAAATTATTTGTGAAGATGATAATTAATTTTTTAGCAGTAATGCTCGATTAGTGGTAAAAAAATAAAAAAAGAAAGAACAATATTTTTAGAGTTCTTCAAAATGATACTACCCCCGTTTCATATTAATTGACGTTTTAGGATGTTATTTTCTTTTTCAATTAATTGATGTTTTACATATTTTATACCAATTCTACCAATATTCTCCCTAGTTGAATCCTAAAATATCTCTACTTTTCAATTTATAATAGATATTTTGATTTGGTGAAATCTTTTGTTGAGGACATATCTGTCAAAATATTTCATCCTTAATTCTTTTCTTTCATCCTAAAACATCAATTAATATAGAATGGGGAGAGTAGTTAACATCTAAATTTCGTCTTGAAATAATTAACAATTTATATTTCTAATCTATATATATATAAAAACAAAATGGATTTATACTACAATTGGAAAATAGTGTTTTTCCCGCCCAAACTGCTTACTATATATGGTAATAATTTTTTTTTTTAATTAAAAAAAGAACACAATATATGCCTAAAATATCTCCGAATCTGGTACATATATATATAATGGTAATGTTTTAGCAAAATTAGGGAAGTTGTTGCTGAATTTATTGGAATGAGTTTTTTTGTCCCTAAATATAAGTAATAATTAGTTGTATCTAGATTTACTTTACAAAATTATCAAATCAGAAGATACAAATCAATCTTTAACCATAATATTTTAGAATGAAACTTTACCAATATTATTTATGTTACAATACCTAAATAAATCAGCTATTTCTTTTATCGAAATTACTATGCAAATGAATCTACAAATTTATTTTATCGCATAAAATTAGAGTAAAAAATACTAATTACAAACCCTATATTCCAACTATCTAAAAAATGTATTATTTTTATACCTGGAAATAAAACATTTTATCCCTGCCCCTCTCCCCCCCCCCCCCCCCTCCCCCTCCCCCTTCCCCCAACTTATATACTTATTTGGGAAATAAAAAATTATTTTATTTATTTGACTGTAAATTTTAATTTATAGCTGGCCCATTTACCTACCATTTTTTACTCCGATAAATTAGGAAACGGTTTCCTTAACTAGCTAATTTGGTAAAAATTAAATAAAATTATACCTCCCTAAAAAAAATATATATATATATATATATATATATAATAAGCCAAGTCATCCGAAATTAGTAAGTTGAAACTTTTTCCGCCCATTTTAATAGTTACCATAAATAGATGTGAATTTGAATTTTGAAATTTGAAAAATCCAATGATATTAGCGGGATTCAAGTTTTCGAATATTTTTTCCGTCTAAAATTCAGCAATAACAAATCTGTACATATTGTATAACAGAATTTGTTGCACATTTTTTAAAATTTTGAAATTCGAATTAAAAAAAAAAAAAATTATCCAATAACATTATTACTCCTATAAATACATAAGGTCTTCAGTAAATGAGAATCACTTTTGCAGCTGGTATTTCTATTTCTTGTTCATTTCGCAATTTACATTTTTTACTGCAAATTTCTATAATTCCTTCATTCCTTGATTATTATGTGTCAACTTTGATAGTTCATTTCGCAATTTACAATTTTTACTGCAAATTTGTATAATTCCTTCATTCCTTAATTATTATGGGTCAACTTTGATAGGTACCTCACAATGGATGCTCCAAAAGTACTACACGCAAATCAAGATAAGAAAATATCAACAACACTGAATCTTGATTATGGCGAAAACAAGTTTGATGATTGCAGAATTCAAATATATATACCATCAACGTTTTCTACGGTAATCTGTAATCATATAAAAATTCAACCTATATTTTTAATTTCTGTTATGTGAATTATTTATATTATTGTCTATATATTGTGCTAAACTTTACATTTTTTTTATAACATGTACAGTCTCAATCCGTTCAAAATATTGGCAAAAGATTAGAGACAATCAACTCATCCGACGATCAGCTGAGATTGAAGACTAATTTTGATTTTATTGTAGCATAATTCACTTTTTTTATTTCTGCAAAAATAAGTTCATGTATCAACTTCAATTGAAATTCTAATTTTATGGCAGTATTTCATTTTTGTCATTACAATATGTTTACAATTAAACTTTGAAAAAACTCAGTCGAAAACTTTTACTATACGCAAGACTATTAAGAAGAAATATCCATTTAACAACTATCATGAACTATTGCAGAAAAATTTCCAAAATATTATCTTATAAACAAAATAAATTTAATATACAGATTGGTTGATAACAACTATAAAATGATATCACATATAAATTTAGAACTATAACATAATTGGAATGATTAGCGAAATCAATACTCATTATAGACCGAATTTTTATTTTAATATAAATTATAATTATGATGTGTATATTAATATATGAATTACCATAGCTTTACCAAAAAATAGATGTGATTTTATCAATTTTTTAATATACAGTAATATGTAATCTTTAATTAAGATATCTGATAACAGAATGTCCAGATCATTCCAAATCTTTCAGACATGATTTCTGATTTTCTATACTCCTATAAAAAGGACAAAAGGATGGTCGCTTGCTTGATCTCAAGAATTTCTAAATTGTAAAAATTAATGTATCAAATTATATATAGATTATTGTATATCAATAATGATATGGAACCACCAGTGAGTTTTCTTATAGAGCCCACCATGATGTGTTGGTCAGCTAACACACTCCACAAAAAAAAAAACATCGCTAAATATATTTTTGATTCCTTCCTCGCCTCTTATTGCACAAAATCAGTTTTTTTAGTTTTTTTTCCACAGTACAATATTATTTTTTCCCAAAATTATTTTATTTGTAAAGTATTTTATCCGTTTTATTTCTTCTCTCGAAAATAATTTCATTTGTTTTTTCTTCTCTCATCTCTCTTCCAAAATCTTAATATTAAATTATAATAAATTTTGGAATAGATCATACTGATTAATAATAATAAACAAACAACCAAGATATACAATTCAGAATTGCAATACAATTTAATAAGATTGATAAAAGAATATATTTTCTTAATGATTATTCTTATATAAAGTATTTTATTAGTTTAGGTCATTAATTTTCTAAATTAAAATCCAACTTTATTTATATTAATGAGCTCATCTTATGGATATAGGAGATTATTGGATAAAAAAATTGAAAGATTTGAAGTCATCTATGTCTTTTAAAATTCTAAATCCAAATCCAACTCTATTTATATGAATGAGCTCATCATATGGACTATGAAGATTCAGTTCCTCCTAAATAAAATTGTATTTTCTATGTCTTTCTTAAAATTTATTTCCAATAGAGGATATTTTGTAGGTAAACTAATAAAATATTTTATATAAGAATAATCCTTAAAAGAAAATTATGTTTGTTTCTAATAGAAGATGTTTTGTACGTAAACTAATAAAATATTTAATATAAGAATAATCCTTAAGATTATTTGTTTCTCAATTCTATTAACTGATATCGGATTCTGGATTATGCATGTTCGTTTTATTTATTATTACCAATCAGTGTAATCTATTCAAAATTTATCATACTTTAATATTGATGTTTTGATAGAGACAAGATATAAAAATAAAAATAAAATTAAAAAAAAAAAAAAAAAAAAAAACTGGAACAAGATACGAGTAAGAAATTCGTGAAAAAATTAAAATGTGTTTTTATTAGTGGAAATTACTGATTTTCCGGAGTAAGAGGCAATGAATGAATAACACTGCAAAAGAACACAAAAGTTTTCTTTATAAATTTTTTTAACCATTTCCTTTTTTGTTATATATTATCAAATAAAAATGTGTTTCCAATATAAAGTATTGTTCATGTTAATATTGATTTACTTTTTAAAAAAATAGCCCGTGCATCGCTAGAATGACAACTATTTACAAACAAAATAAATTAGTTAGAATGACAACTAAAAAAAACGGAGGTAGTACTACATTAATTAATTAGTTTATGGAGAAAAATAAAATTCTTATGGAAGTTCCCCACGTTGACTACCTACTTCTTAATTTTTTTTTTTTTGGTTGATTATTGCTAAGGAGAAATCTATTCTCCACTATATAAGTAATAGCAACACCCTGATTTGCTTCACATTTATAGTTCATGTATGAGTTTCAGGAATTGAAGATCTTGCAAGCAATTACTTTCTTCTATGAGGCTAATTAAAGAAATATTTCTAGGTTTATGATGTAGATTTTGGTGGATCCTTTTGCAAAGTCCCCACCGAGGAACAATTTGTAGATTATATTCTCTTGCTTTTCTGCAAAAGTTTCAAATGGTAAACATTTTCTTGATAGATTTCTTATTATTTTCTATAGTAGTTCCTAATGGGGAAAATTGTATACCGATTTTTTCTTTCTTTTCCGATGTTATTTTCAATATTTTCAAGACTATATTTTCAAAAGTGGGAGTTTGTGATACTACTGGAATTGACGATATATACTAATTGATGGTACAACTTGCTATTTTCACAATCAGGTTAGGATTGCTCTTTAGTAAGCCTATTTTCTATCGTGGTATAATCTTAGTTGTTTTTAGAGTTACGAATCAAGAATAATTGAAGATTTTGATTTTTTATGGGAAAGCTACTACAGGTTCGTGTATAAATAAGTATTTCAAAATTCGTTAACATTTATGTCTTTTTAGAAACTTGAATGATCTATATTAGTTATTTCCAGTAATTTTTTGTTATAGTATGTTGATACTAAACCTTTTGTGTTTTTGCATGATGTTTTTTTTTTAAGAAAACCTACTAATTTCGAATTTTTTGAATTCATGTTGTTTATTTATGATGAAGTTTGATGTTATTATGTTTGTTATTGAGGATATATTTATGAGAGTAAAAATGACAATTAAAACATTCCTAACAAGAACACACGCACACACAAAAGTTACACATTCAAATTCCAACATGTTACACTTTTAGCACTAAACTAAATGATATTTTTGTATATAAAAAATATTAATTTAAACTCTTTCCCGTGCATCGCATGGGGTAACTACTAGTACTAATTAAAAGATGATAGGGGAAAAAAATTAATTTTTTAACAAAAGAAAATATGTCCATGAACAAATTCTGCCCAAAAAGTCATTTCCTTAAATATATAGTTAAAAATACATTAGGACCATTGCTCATAATATAACTAACCCTTTCTTACATAGTTGAAAGTTACGTGAGAACAAATCGGGTTAAAATCACTTTTGGTCCCGTAACTCTTCACTTGTACAATTTTGGTCCCAAAAAAATAAAAAATTTAATTTAGTCCTGTAACTTTAGAATTAATTCAGATTTAGTCCCTTTTCTCTCCGAATGTGACCAATCTGACTGGAAATTGCATGTATCATTTACATGACTTATTTTTCCAACATAATTTTTAATATGTAGCACCAACAAGTGATGAGAAACGAGAAAAAAAAAATCATCTTTCTTTTAATTTATTTTTTTAATTTTTAATGTTATTTTTACTTCAAAATCACTTGTCGATGCCAGGTATTAAAAAATTGGACGGAAAAATGAGTCTGGTGGCCAGCACGTGCAATTTTCCGGCCAAATTGATCACCGACGACAAAAAAGGGACTAAATTTGGACCAATTCCAAAGTTACAGGACTAAATTAAATTTTTAACTTTTTTTGAGACAAAAATTGTACAAGTGAAAAATTACGGGACCAAAAATGATTTCAGCCCGAACAAATCTTAGTGTATAATAAAATGGAATCCTGATCAGGACATTTTTCCGCTTATTTCACTTGCTAAAATAAGTAATTTATTATTAATATAATAAGATAAGATATAGATATATGTGTTTATAGGAAACGACATATGATTGAGTTATTATATACCAAAAAATTAAAACACAAAAAATTCTCCATTACGTATTTTTTTATGTATAATATGAAATCAATCTTTTCCTACTCTAATTTGATACCTATATCGCATATTTTAAAATAATTACATAAAAAAAATTACAATTATTTTTCAATTATTTAGATTAGATTTGTAAACGTAATATGAGTTGATTTATCTTAATTAGGTTTGAGATGCCAAGAAAAATCAATTATACAAAAATATTTATTTTTATTAATATTTATTGCATATGTTTTAAAAAAATATTTAAGTTAATTTATTTTTAAAAATCTTAATGTATTTTTTTAAAAAAAAAATTCATATAACTTTATTTTTAGAAAATAGTAAAAATCCACTATATTTTAATTTCAAAAATTGGAGATAATATATTTTTTATGAAGAACAAAATAACTAAAAACTTACGTGTGAGGTATGAGAAAATTTAGAGGTTTATTTCATCTTTAATCTCTCTCTCTCTCTCTCTCTCTCTCTCTCTTTATTATTAATTGACTTTTTACTTACACAATATAAAAATCAACAATCTATTATCAATATTTATTATAATACTCATATTGAATATTTTCATATAAAAATTAAATCTAAAGTAAGCAGGGGTTTGTTGGTTTGTTATTGAGCTTAAAATAGAATACTTATTGTGGATGAGTTGTAAATAAAATAAAATAAATATTTTTTTTTTTACTAATCAAACAAATATATTTTAAATCGTGCATTGCACGATGGGGAAATTCTAGTATTTTTAATAAGCTCCCTCTCGATAGTTTTGTATTAAAAAAGCCCAGCCTATGAAGGTGAGCGAATTTATTGTGGAATTTTATGTGGAATTTCCCGATGGTCTCTCCAATTTTCTAGATGGGCCTTTCGGATGGTCTCTCCAATTTTCTGTAGAATTTTCGGCTATGACGGTGAGCGAATTTATCGATTTCTTACTTGTTGTGCACGCAGTCATGAAGCAAGTGGATTCTTTAAATTATTGTGGATGAGATTTAGAGGTTTGTATGATCATATTTTTACACAATTTCTGATATATTTTGATGCATTTTCTTTTACTTCTATCAATTCATCTATTTGAAAATTGAATCAAATTTTCTATTTATAGGCTAGAGAATCTTGTTTGTCAAAACTTATAAATAATAAAATTCTCTTAAAAAAAGGCTCCCTCTCGATATTTTCAACTTACTTGATATACTATATTTGGTTATGGAACAAATGAAGTGCTGGTAATCATAAAATAAGTATAATTAGAGCATCTTCAACGCTATTTTTAATTCGGTGCCATCTCAGAGCTTAAAATCCACATTTAATTATATACTCCTCAATTATTCTATCTATAGAATTATTATTTGTAGGTCCCACTATTTCCCCACCCCCTTTTTTTTTTCCTTTTCTTCTACGCCATAGCTATTAGCCTATTACACGGTAGCCATGTCACCCACTGCCAAAAAGCTCATATTAACACTAACTACTCAATCGTTAGAGGTGCTCTAAGGTTTATCGATTATGTCTGGAGGTCCGTGGATCGTGGATCATCCAAAATGTAAGTTAGCAAAAAAAGTAGAATTAAACCAACATGTTCCCGTACAGGTCGATAAACACTCATTTGCTGGACCGCCAATTTTCTATACTCCCTCTATACCCCATATATATATATTACTACCTCCGTCCCGTCTTATTTTGCACACTTTCCTTTTTCGGCCGTCCCACCTTATTTTGCACACTCCAAAAAAGGAAACTTTTTCCACAATCTCCACCCTCAAAATCTCAACACTCAATCTCCACCTTTAAAAAAGTCAAAGAAAAAGCAAAAGTTATTTTTTCTTAATATCCGTGCCCGATTACCTGTGCAAAAGAAGCCGGGACGGAGGGAGTAGTTTTTTTCGAATGTCCCAAATATATACGCTTATAGATTTAGTGGTATTTTACTCATTCTTTTACTACGACACGTTTGTTTAAATATGCATAGTTGTATGTACTTGTGCTAATAAATAAGGGTATATGTTTGGTTGGGGTCGACCCAACCTCTAATAGGGTGGCCCAACTTCTCTCTATGTTTGTTTACAAAGGTTAGCCTAACCACCACAAATCACCACAAATTGCAATACCACTTTAATCATTAAATCAATCATTATTAACAAATTCTCACACAATCACATCACATTTTACAATTAAAAATTATATCGTACACTATAATCACTACCCAAACATCCAAACAAACATCATTTTTTTACTCTCCCAACCACTATCCCCAGCCAACAGTACCCCAGCCCCAACCAAACATGCACTAAGGATAAAGTAGAGAATTTATATGCATATTTGTCATTTTAAATACTATTTTTAATTTTACTGTATAATGAAAGAGTACCCTTTATAGAAGGAAATAAGACATACTTTTTCGCTCATTACATTCTAAAAGTATATAGGTTTAAATTATTACAAAGTGCGGACAGTGATGGACTTAGAAGATTTGTCGAGGGGGGCTCATCTATAGATAAATCTAGATATTCGTTTTATCGGCATAATTTTTTCTAATTATACTCTAAAATTTGAAGGCGAATGTTATATCAAGTAGATGGTTAAATTTGAGAAGGCCACTTTCATGTATTATACTCTAAATCTAATATTGGTTAAACTACATTTAAAACTAAAGTTTTAAAAAATCTACAAGGGACGGGGTGTCTTTAAATCTATCCATGAGCTTCAACAATATTCAACTATATATATAAAACTAAAAAAATTCTAATGATATTGATAAGATTAATAAATTAATTCAATTATTAAAAAAAAAAAGATAATCAAGATTTAATGCTTCTAAACATCTCATTCTATTTTTTGAATTTTTTTTTATCTCTATTGCATACACAAAGAATACATCGATTGATCATTATCAAACCATATTCAAGTCAAACAATAGAATTATTTATTTTAATTAATTACGTTGTATTAAAATCGACTAAAACACACTTATATAATATCACATTTCGACTGGAGCCGGGGGAGCCAGTGTCCCCCCGGCACCCATGTAGGTCTGTCGGTGAGTACGGATATAATAAAAGATATGTATATATAGTTAAACATGCAAAAATTAGTTCCGAATTTTAAATTATATTGAGAACAAACATATATCTATATTTCATGTAAAAACTAATTTTTTCATTTTTCAAATTTAAAGATAATATTTGAATTTCTATAAAGAACAATAAACGAAAATAGTGGAGGAACACATATACCCAGATTAGTGATTAGAAATATTTGAGATAATTTTTTTAGTAGCTCTTGATTTCTTCAACCCCCTAAAGCCACAAATAATTTTTTTTTTTAATTTTTTTTTTACTTGCGATGGATTATAACCAATCTTCGTTTTTTAGTATTTAATCTAATCATGATATTGAATGTTTTAATATAATACATTAAATTTAAAATAAGTAATTGATTGTTGGTTGATTACTAGACTTAGATTTGAATTTATATTGTGGATTAAATAATTTATATTGGATGAGTTGGAAATAAAAATAAACTAAATATTTTTAATTAATAAAATAAAAATTAGACAATTAATATTTTTTATTTAACGAAGATTAAATTATTTTTTATAAATAAATATATTTCAAAACGTACATTGTACGGTGCAAAATTTCAAGCAGTGTGAATAACTAAATAAACGATAGGGTATGTTTGTTTACTTATTGAGTGGGACGTGAAAAATTTGAATGAGAAATTTGCATGGATTTTAGATTTAGTGTTTTTTGTGAGAAAGAATATGGTAACATAATAAGATGTAATTAAATGATCATTAAAAAAGCAATCAAAAATGTATTAAAAATTTAAACAGTAATTAATAAAATTATTTAAATTAAATTGTTACAGACTCCCAATTGGACGGGGAAGATTGATAAACAAATATACCCATATATATGTTTTGGAGAGAGGGAAAATTTTATATTTCCAATTTTAGAAAGCACCTACTAGTCCCGGTGACCAACTACAAAAGAAGTTGTTGGAAAGCCCCAGTCCCGCGCGATAAGCTCCAACTTCCATGAACACCCACTATATATACAGCTCTCTGTAATCAACCATTTACCATATTCGAGAGAGAGAGAGAATGAAGAACATGATTAACAAGTCAGAGTTGATCGTTCTGATTTCGTGCCTTATTTTGGTTGCAGCCAAAGCTCAAGAAGTAGGTATGTAATTGCACTAAATTAATTAATGATGAAAGAAAGATAGTCGTAGTAGTTTGTTGTCTAAGTGTTGTGTTTTTATAGAGGATGGAAGATTGTTTGATTACGGCGTAAGAAGCGAAAAGGGTCCAACAAAATGGGGAGAGATTAAGGAAGAATGGAGTGCGTGCAACAATGGTCGTATGCAGTCTCCCATTGACATGTCCAATCGGAGAGTCAGGATTATTTCCAACCCCGATATCAAAATCACCTACAAACCTTCTAATGCAACTGTCAAGAATAGAGGCCATGATATTCAGGTATCATTCACTCATTACTTTAATACTCCTGCTCCTCCACAAAATCATGGACAAAAATATCCCTACACAATACTTTATCGAATAAAGAAATATATTTAACTAAATGAAAAAAAAATCAATTTTGTTCCGCTAGGATAAGGCTTATTTAGAAAAACTACTCTATATTACACATATTCAATTTTAATTATGCATGTTGTTAATAAATTGTCAATTTAAGGACACCGCTCCGGTCACCATTGGTCACTAATTATGCTAAAATTTGACACGTAAACTGCAAGTGACCCATTAATTTGGGGCTTTCGCCTTAGATGTTGATGTGTCATTCCATTGCCTATGAGGTTGATGTCTAAATCATTTGTTTATTTTTATTTTATTGCTTTTCTCATTTTTTTAATCTCGCATGAACTCTTGGCCAATGAAATGCTACTTCAGCTACTCTGCCGGAAAGTTCCAAATTAATGGATCACGTGTCAAATTTTGGCAGAAATAGTGATAGATAGTGATCGGTGTCCTTAAATTGATCATCTTTTTGCAATATACAGGACGACATTTAAATTATGTAACATAAATGATGTTTTTCTAGACAAATCATATCCTACAAGACCACAAATAATTTTTTCCTCAACTATATTAAGTATGTTTTATTAAAGATAATTCTTAATTAACATAATGTCAAAATTATGAGCGTTTAAAGAAGATATTTTTAGGATATGTTTAGGGTAATATGGGAAGAGTTGTGGGTTTTCTAAGCTAAAATAACACTCTCTTTTATACTTCATTTGTTTAAAAAAGAATATCATTTTAGTTATTTTTTGAGAAATTAAGGATTGATATTTAATTGGTATGTCACTACAACAAAAAAAGTCTTTTGTATAAGACTTTTTGACACCACAATTGTGATAACTAATAATAAGTTATTTGTGACCACTTACAGTCACAAATCTCTCTACAAATTATTTGAGACAACTTTAAGACTATTTTTAGAGACAACTAGTTGTTGCAAAAAATATTTGAGACGCATTTGAGATCACTTTTGTGGTCCCAAATATATTATTTGCGACCGAGTTATTGAGACGACAACAAAGTTGCGACAAATACTCATTATTAAAGACCACTTTACTTAAATTGTGACAAATACTCATCATAAAAGTGGTCTCAAAAGACCATTTTCCTTGTAGTTGTTTTTTTAAATAAGGAAATAATCAACTAAATTAAATAAGTTGTTTAAGATAATATTAGAAGAATTGTAGTCTTTTTAGTAAAGTGACACTTATTATGAAATTTTTTATAGTATTTAAAATGATATTCTTTTTGAAACAGAGGGAAGTACAATTTTATGTTACGACACATTTTTAAAATTGGAGGGAGTAGTATTTTATACGGTTACCATAATTAGACAGCTGGTGGCTGGTGGGAATAGGTAGATATTCTTTTCCGTGTAATATATATTTGGGTTAGAATTGTTTAATGATAATGACATGCATACAACTCTACTAATTAATTCAGAATATACATAAGTAGTAATACTGACCTTGACATCGCAACTATTGATTAGTTTAATATTATTTGATACGGTTACCATTGGACACCTGGTGAGTTCACTTGTAAACTGTACATACATATTTTATTTATTGTAACTATATTGTTTAATGTGTCTGCTAGTGACGTGCATACAACCACTTGAAAGTCAAAATTAGTTTTTATAATGTCCCCATGACAATCGAGGGAAATTCATTTCCGACTTAAAAATTATATATACTTTGCAAATGTTGTCCTGTAAATTATGGATAATTTCAAAATCAGTTATTTAAATTTAGTTCACTTGCTTTTATTTGATTGATTTTTTAAACGAAATTTTAAATTCTTCCTTGAATAATTGTACTGCATATGACCGAGCTAAATTGACTTTTTTTTTTTAACCATCCTAATAAACAATGCGACACCAAAAACATATTGAAATTGATTATAAGAAGCAAAAATGATAGAAAAAATGAAATTTCTAATTGATGTGTTCGTGTATAGCGTATGTGCAATTCTTCAACGAAAATTTTGAATTCCAACAAAAAGAAAAAAGTAAATTTAAGCATCTAAAAAGAAAGAACTTAAAACACGAGCTATATGAAGGTAATAGTAACATATTTTTGTGAGAATGCAGATTGAATGGTCCGGCGACGCAGGATCAACTGTCATCAACGGCGTGAATTATGCTCTTCGTTTTGCCCACTGGCACTCTCCTTCCGAGCACACTATTAACGGCAGAAGGTCCTAATTTCTTTTAATAATAATAAAAGTCTAATAAAATTGAAATTCGGCAATAAAATCGTCTTAAGTTTCAGTTAATTTTTATCTTGCCTATATGATCCTTTTAAATTAATCAGTTTGGGTTGGTAATGTAATTCTTTTATATACTTCAACCTCATTCTATTAGGTCTTAGATACCCTCTATTTATAGTATGTTTGATAAGGTAATTTTCTTTCATACTTCAACCTAATTCTATTAAGTCTTATCTAATGCTTATTTGTGAGAATCAGGTTTTTTTAAAATATTACTTTCTCATGTAAATTATTACGAAAAGGCTTTCAAATTAATTACTTTAGGTTGATAATGCAATTTGCACTATCTTTATTCTTTTATTTGACTTATTTCATCCATTTCAAACTAGTTTAGGTTTCCATCATCCTTGAGTCTAACTTTATTAGAACTTATATATCTCTTCTTTACTTTAATTAGGTATTTACAAATTATATTTTCATATAGATTATTGCCACAAGACTAAAGAACCTTAAATTAACGCTAATTTTTAATTTGGTCTATTCCGAACGGCCCACTTAAAATATTTAATTTAGGGTTAATGATGTAATTTGCCTTTCATAGTTCAACTTAATTCTGTAGGTTTAAAATATACCCTTATCTAGGGGAATTATACCTTTAAATATTGAAGCCCTAACAACACTTAGTTATGCAAACATAACTAATATTAGTTATACAAACATGACTTTTTTTTTTGGATAATGAAATATTATTTATGAAGTTGTGAAAAAGTATTGCTTTTTTTTTTTTTTTTTTTTTTTTGCAAAAGAAAAAATAAATAGTTAAATGTATGCATAATCATAAAAAGTCATACCATAAGTATAACAAGAACTAATGGTATGATAATTAATTTTAGTAATTACAAAAACAGTGATAAGACAAATATGAGTGTTGGGGAATATGTACAATTGTATTTTTTTTGAGGTAATATCAAATTGCATTAATAAAAATTGAACCTTACGCAACTATACTTATCGTTCATGCTATCAAGTACTAAAACAAAATAAATCTATATGTGACTGTACAATTGTCAACATGTATACAACAATCATTCTAATATAATATGTCACAAAGTTCAACTGTTGATTTAACTTTAGTGTTGGATGAATACGATAAAAACGAAGAAACTAGATGAACATGAGAAGTAAGAAATAATAATTTAAATTTTTATATATTCCTCAAATATAAATAGAATTATATATAATATATTAATAATAAATTATATTTTGATAAGGATATTTTATTTTAATATGATCTTTTCTTAAATTTTGTTGTTTGAGATTATGATATTTTCCAATCGAAATATTAGGAATATGTTATGAAAAACACAATCAAAATAATTCAAATAAGAATGCAAAATTCACGTAAATATTTAGTGTTTATATTTTTATTACTTGAAATGTGTAATTGAATTTAATTATTATGTTGTATTTAATAAATTATATAAAAATTATAATATTTTGAAATAACTTTTATATTTTAATTGAATAACAATATCAATTGTATAAATATCATCACTGAAAATAATATTAAAAAAATACATAATGATATAATATTCCGATAAAACATAGAAGGCAAATGGTACGTAAATGCTACTCCACTAGTGATAAAATTGGTGTGATAACAGGTATGACATGGAGTTGCACTTGGTGCACCTCAACACAGACCAAAATGGGAAGACTAAGATAGCTGTCATTGGAGTCTTCTTTAAGATTGGCAAATCCGATCAATTTCTGTCCAAGGTAATCATTAATTTGATCATTCACCAAAATATAAGGTGTGTTTGTTTAAGGCCGAGAAGTGTTGTAATACTATTTATTGAGGTAAATAAAGTAAGTTGAGCACTTCCCCAACCTTAAACAAACACAAATCCAGAAATCATCATAATCATTTTAACTTATTTAGCTAATATTCAAAATTTAATAGTTGATGCCAAATATATCGTCGATCATGGATATGCATGAGAATGTGGTAAACTTGGGAATGATGGATCCAAACGACATTGAAATCTGTAGCAAAAGGTACTATAGGTACATCGGATCACTTACTATTCCTCCATGTACAGAAGGAGTTATTTGGACCCTCAATAAAAAGGTAACTTCTCAACTCCCAACCACTGGACAATTTTCTACCTATTAAACTGCTTACCTTTTTATACTTATTTTAGGTCAAAACTGTTTCAAGGGACCAAGTTAAGTTGCTCAGACAAGCTGTCCATGATGTAAGAGATTAATCAACATTTATTTCTAGTTGCTCTTATTTCCAAATTTATATACTTATGTTTTCTTCTTTATTTTGATAGTACGCAGAGGAAAATGCCAGGCCATTGCAGCCTCGCAACAGTCGTGATGTCTACCTTTACGGCCCCAGGGCTTAGGAATTGATATAATCAATATCATGAGATACATTTTATCCCGTGCATCGCACGGACATCTAATTTTCTAATAAGCTGTCTCATGATGAGTTTGAAGCCTGCTGTTGATTCATTACTACATTTTTAATTTGAGATCAATTGGAAAGAACTTCAATTCATTTGTATTCATTTGTTCTGTTTGTGATGCTACCCTAAAAAACATAAATAAATAAAGTTTGTTCGAAGAACATAAACTCACGACTTGATATGAAAAAATACATTTTCATAATACTGTATTACAAAAGGACAAAGACTAGATGTTAAAGACCTAACGAGATAAGAGATTGAAGATGAAGTTACAGATAATGTACCCAGGCTAAAGCAAGTAGAGAAGTAATCAGCAAAGAATAAAGAAACAAATTGGAACATAGGCTTCGGGTCACTGATGATGATGATGACTCCACCTGCTTGTTGCTAGTCAATAGTTAATGGTTTTATATTAGTAAATTTCTGCTTATCATCTAACAAGTTCTGATATTCTGGACGAGCATGTCGTGGGCCCTCCTCTCGTCTGCCTTGTATTGTAAGAGTTGCAATTTACGCATTTGTGTGCCAATATATGATAGTTCACCTCAGATGTTTCTCCACAGTCATTGCAGAGGATCCAGATCTAAAATAAAGCACCATCAGATACAATACATTTCAGTTGGTATCAGATATGTACAGTGGCAATTCTTAATTTGGTTACCAGTTCTCTTACCATTTTGTTTTGATATATTTGGGGCATTGGTGTTGAAGCAACCTAAAACCATGACAAACAAATTTTTTTTATTTAGTAATAATATGGTGGTACATGTTAGTGTTTATAGAAACTGCCATATGTATAGCATCAATACCTCCTGATCGAGCTTTTCCCAGACACGAGTCATGTCGCAATATGATTTTGAGCAAACTGGGCAAGAATACCTGCATGCCTCAAATCTTAGCTATATGCTGGATTGCACACACACCATAAAATAAAAATAGACAAATAAGAGGAAATCCTTACTGGAAATGGCGTTCCATCTCCTTAACGCAGTCAAGATGTATAGTATGACCACAAGGTAGTACTGTAGTGTCTCTTGGTGTATCGAAAAGATACTGTATTCCAACATATAGGTCGTTAAAACAAGCTTTCTAGCTAGTGCAGAAAAGAGTTTCATATTATGGACAACTTATATTTACCTCAAAGCAAATTGGGCAATTGTGATGCATGGCTCTCTCTATACAAATATGTGAATCCTTCAACAAATTTGAATAGCAGCATTCTGGCACAAAGAAACATAAAAAAAAAAACTTAATTAGTTTTTGCTAGCTTTTATTACCAATAAACTTTCGTTTACAAATACAGGTAACTTACCGCATCTATCGCAGTGGAAAAAATTTTCTTTGCCACCAGTTCTACGACACCAAAGAAACAAACATAAAAGAGAAAAGAGGGTTAGATTCAAGGATACGTGTCAGCTAAAGGTACTAAAAGGGAGATACAAGGGAATCAATGGCCTGAAAAGAAGCAACTCAATATAGGATAATGTGGGCCAGGTCTTTGGCAGTTTCCGCGGTAACATGTTCGTCATAAACAAAAGTAGAACGAATCTAGAAGAACCGTGAAAGGAACAAGAACTATAATGGTTCAGTAAGACGAAGATCTGATTGTAGATAAAGCAAGAAGCCGTTGCTTTTTCTCTATTGATGATACTCTCAAGGAATTTTGTAGCTAGGTAAATGAAGTCACTCGAGGAAGCGCACTAACCACTGAGGAACTATATTGGATAAAATTGAAATGTACCGAAATTGTTGGACAGAGAAAAGTTAATTACCTGCATATTCCACATTTTTTGCAGTGATATTGATTCTTTGAAACCTTAAAAGGAAAAAAGGAATATGTTATTAAAGCACACAAGATAAAAAAAAAAACAATCTACTTGGTCAGTAAACTTAATAAGGCAGGCTTACATCATCATCATAAAATTTGCATATTGAGCAAAAGTACGTCCCCATACAAACCCCACAATTAATGCACATTTGTTGAGCCTGCATAATATTATAACCAGAAATCGAGCATTAAGTTGATCATCCAGACAATTGAACTAGTAGGTTTTACAATAAAAATCTATCTTCATTTATGTGTTAATAGAGAAACTCACATCTTGTTCTGTCTCACATAATGAACAGATGACCTGAAGAGACACGTAAAAGCAAATTGAGTTAACATTTGTGTTTCTGTACATAGTATTGCTTAACTGAAACACAAGTAATCAACCATATGATGTTTTTACACATTATAATGTCACATTGATATTGATATCAGTATAAAAGAACCAAAAAATGGAATTTTTAATAAAGAAAGTATTATGGCTCTACAAAACAATCTACATCATCATAAAGTGCGTAACAGCTTATCCACTTATTCAAACTATTTTTACAGATAACAAAGTTTGAAAGCTTGACAAAGTCCAATCCATTTCGCTATCCTCTTGAAGTAAAAGAAAGAATCTCACTTTTTACTTCAAAAGGAAGATAAATAAGATTCCTTGTTAATTTTCAAAGGCAGACGAGAGAAAGTGGTAAAGCAACAACAAAAAAACAGAGAACGCGGAGAAGATGAAGAAAAAGAAATGCTAACCCTTTTTACTTCGTGACGTGGGATATCATGGCGATCAAGTGGATCAACTTCAATCGAATTCTGTTGAATCATGGATTAGATGAATTAGCATCTTTTTTAAGTCTTGTGATAAAAATGTCCAGAATGTGTACACATTAATTAGATATAGATATCTAACAAAAGAAAGCTGCAGCACCTTTGCATCATTGTGGCAGTGCCTGCAATCAAATATCTCATTGCAACAGGGAGCTATTATCTTACACTTTCTCTGGTAATGCGAGCAGCTGAAATATTTAAAAACCATTTAAGTTAAATTTCGGTTTCCTGCGGTGAAATTGATGGCACTATAACAATCAAGTTGGACAAATAAAAAACAGAAGGGGAAGAGAAAAAATAACTACTAAGTTTTATTTTCACAATTTAGGATAATAAGAGTTGAATACATATGTGTGTATGTATATACCCATATTTCTCACAGCTCTTCTCCATCACGCATTCATCAATTGCAGGAAGATGAGAAATTATCTGATGCTTCAAACCACAGTCCATTTTACGTTCAAATTCAATAAAGTCCTGAAAATTTACCAGAACATAGAACCCATATCAACATCTCTGCCAAAAAAAGGAACCAGCAAAATAAAAATCGCAGAGAAACTGGCAATGAGACCCTCAATCTTTCACATTTTTTTCAAGAATCCCCAAAGAAAAATTAGTTCTCCAGTAAATTCGCTCAGAAATAAAGCAATAAAGCATTTTAAGTTGTTATTTCACAATCATTTCCCGATTCATCTGCAAGCCATGACTAATTGCGAGACTCTATCTCTGGTACAAAATTATGAAGGGGAAGAGGAACTGAGTCGGAGAGGGGATGCTTACAGAAAGACGACGTCGTAGTGTGTTGGGTGGTGGTGGATAATTGAGTAGTTGGAGGAGGGAGAGAGGAAGTTAATATAGTTGGGAGCTGGGGTGGAACAGGGCGACATTGCGCGTATGTTTTTGGATGAGCTTGTTACAGCCAGGGACCAGACTGCGACACTTTTTCTTGTGGTCCTATCATAATGTTCACACAATGTTGAATACACCTTAATTCGTTGATAGTTAATTATGTATGTATAAAAATCAATTTATGGGGATGCGATATCAATCCAACTCCCAATACACACTTGTGGGGATGCGAAATCAATCCAACCTCTGTCCCGGCCGCGCGCTTGTTGCTTGCAAAATAGAGACGTGCTGCCCCGATTAAAACCCTTTGAGGCTCAACTCAGTATTTTACTCAAAAGAGTTGGAATGAAGGTAATGTAACAGTGAGAATGGTAAGAGTGTATAAAGTCTTTTAAAATTGAACAGGATTCCTATTTATACTTACTAGTAAATAGGATAAATGATAGAATAGTACTTTATCTTAAGAGGCCGACTTTGTCACATGGAGAGTACAGCCCCGTAACCTATTGCATTTTTTTTTTAAATAATACTTTCTTTTTCTGGACAATAAGGTGGCTACCATGTGTGATGGATGACACACTACCCAATGGTAAAGTAAAACCAGCCTTGGTAGGCTCTCCAGCTATGCCCCGGGACCGAGACCCGAGCCTGTATTAAGTTGAAATGATTTTGTTTTTCAGCTCTAGGACTTCCGTCAGGACTTATACCCAATGGCGATCCCATCCTTGGTATGCTTAGATGCGCATCTCCAGGGCAAATGCAGGCCCTGAAGGTGGTTTTCACAGATGTAATGGCTCATTACTCATCCTCCGTCCTTAGCATACTTGACCAACTTCTTGCTATGTGCTGGGATAACTCATTAGAGCTGGGATGTCCAACTATCCCCTATCAACTATTCCCCCTACTTCAAGTGAGGTCTGAGAGATCATTAGGAGTATTCCTTCGAGTCACTACTCTGATGCCTCCTCAAGCTACCCTTCTAGAGTGGTTGATGCAGACAGAAACGTGGAAGAAATAATGATACGCGGATCTAGATCCGTTGATTCTAAGAATACCCGAAAAAAGACATCAACTGGGAATAAACCAATTTTCTATGTCATATCAAAATCAACCATCTAATATAATAGAAAAGATTCCTATTTATACTAGTAGATTGACTTGGGCCCCAAGAAACTAATCTAATCTAAATATGAAACAAATCAATAGTATCCTAACAAATCAATGATAAAATCAAAACATACCAAATCCTAATTAATAAATATAATATTATCTAAACATATCTTCATCTTCATCATTCTCCTCTCTCTGAAAATGATTTGTCCTTGAATCGTGCTCGGTCTCGTGACAAACTTCAAAGGTCCAAAGGCGGGCTCGAACATCCTTAAATTCAATAAAACCGGGAGTAATGAAAACATCCATAAATTAACCTCCAATTTGGGAAGAACATAAACGACAAACACAACATCCACAACCACTGAACTAAAATATTGGCTTTAAAGATGAACAGATCCAAAAATCGATCAAAGTATTCTTCATCAGTCTTCTCATCATAAAAAATTGGTGGTTCATCATACGATTCATACCTACCATGGATAACCTCCAAACAAGTATCAACAATATCCTCGTGAGAAATTATATCACTAATCTTCTCGTAAAAAATTGGTGGGTCATCATAGCCACCATCACTAATCTCATCCGAGAATGATTCACATGATGAGAAAAATAGATCGTTAATTAAAGTCGTATTGACATTTAATTCTTCATCGAAAATTGGTGGTTCATCATAACCACCACGATCAATTGCCAGCAAGTTGATTTGTTGGAGGGTTTGCATAAAATTATCTTCATGTAACTCCTCATAAAAAATAGTATCAAGAACTAGTTGACACTTTAGAACTGTCATCGAGATCGTAACTAGTCTCTGATTACCAACCGAGCAAACAAAAGTGTGGAAGAAATAATGATACGCACTAAATCTGTTGATTCTAAGAATACCTGAGACATCAACTGGGAATAAACCCGTTTTCTATCTCATATGAAAATCAATCATCTGATACAATAGAGAAATTCCCTATATATACTAGTAAATTAACTTGGGCCCCAAGAAAACTAATCTAATCTAAATAAAAAACAAATAAAAAGATATCCTAACAAATCAAAGATAAAATCAAAATATATCAAATCCTAATTAATAAATATTATAATATCTAAACATATCTTCATCTTCATCAGTTGTAATCCACTTAAATGTCTGTTTCCCCTCTTTTTAAATTCAAATTTGTACCATCCAAGCTGTACATGTGGGATGTTGCTTTGAATTCCTATGATCCCTGCCGTACACTTATCTTCCCTTGGGCATGAAACTTTTTACCCTCCTCTTCCATATATAGGAGTCACTTTTTTCACTTTCTCTTTTACTACCTCCCAATTAGAGAGAAAGTGAGAATTTCAGCTATCTTGTGCATTTTTCGATTGATTTTCCCTCCATCCCATCCGGCTCCCAGTTTTAAAGCAAAGGCAAGTTGAATCACTTGCTCTTTCCAGTACCTCTGCTCTCAAGGCTCTTCGCTCTGACTTCGAGAAGAAGGAGCAAGAGGCGATGAAGGCTAGAAAATCCTTAAGCACTGCCACGACCGAGGTAGAAACCTTGAGGTGGCAGAAGCAGAAAACCACCCTCACTGATAAAGTCTCCGCTCTCAAAGTGAGGTTGGAGGCCTCTGAAAACAGGTAGCGGACATGATTTCTTGCCATCGCAATTAGAAGAAGTTCGGGAAAACTGAAGTCATCTCTGATGGCTATTTGGACGGGATCAATGACTGCCACAGGCATCTGTTGTTCACATTTGTGGGCCAAGATTTTTTGGCAGAGCTGCAACAGGGTCTATTAGATGACTATTGCATCAACACTCTTTATTTGTGTGAGATGAAGCCCTTCATTTCCCGTTTCGTGCATTCTAACTTCAAGGCTGCCACGGGCCAGGCCCGAGAGAAGGGCCTTAAAAGATGAATTTTAACCTAGCAACATATAAAAGAGCCTAAAGTCTCCTTCCACATTCCAAAGTGATGAGAGCCTCCCTCACACTTACGATCAGTAATTGCTTGTTATGTGTCGTGCTGCGAAAAAACTCATTCGTGAAGGGTTCTCTCTCTTGAGCTCCCTGCTAAGAAGGATCCGTCCTATGGCCTAGTTTCTTCTGAAGAGGTCCCTTGAGAGTCCTCTGAACATCCTCCAAACCTACCCCCCTATATCCCAAATAGATGTGCCAGAGCTAGACCAACCTCCACCTTTCGCAGCTCGAACCAGCCTCCTTAACGCTCTAACCGGCCAGCGTTAGAGGATCTGTAAATAGGGATTTCTTCTCTGTAGTAGTATAGGTACTTTTGTAACCTTCCCCTTTTGGGAAACCTGTCTTTTGGAATGAAAAGAAAAAAATTCCTATATTCTCTTAAGTGTTTCTCGTCTCTATCTTTTGTAATTCTTGCTAGTTCTAATTTAACTCTGTCTGCACTAAAATTGTGCTCTAAATCCCTAGCATTTTTTTCCCTTGGGTTCACTTCAAGGAATCTGAAGTAGATTCAGAAGATCTATGATGCACTAAATCCACCGAATTCTCTCCCGTAAGTTTATTTCGTGAAATCTGAAGTGGATTCACCAGATCTGGCATGCACTAAATGCATACCATTCTCTCCCTCCCCCCTCCATCCTCGAGTTCGCTTTAGGAAATCTGAAGTGGATGCATTATCCTTTCGTTGTCTTACCCCAAATTCGCAAGACCGGACGAACTCTCTACTCATGCCTCAGTTCGGGGCTATGGGCATGTCCAAACTTAAGCCTTTGGCCTGCATCATTTCTGGAGCCGTTAGTGAGTTTTAACTCGAGCCCTTGACTTGCATCGTTGTTCCTGAAATAGAAAGCATTGAGATGTGCATTTAGGAAATTACCCCTCAGAGCTCATTATTTCAATTGTGCACGAGATGTTGATTTCAATCATGGGGAGAGCCTAATAAATTAGACCCCCTGCTTAACTTTCTACATTCATTATAATATTTGGATGTCCATGTCCTTGATTGAAAAGAAAGAACCTACCCTGAGGCTAGTAAACATAATACTTTTTTCATGTTTGCAGTGTTCCAGAATCGCGAGTTGCTTCCCTCTTCATATTTTAGTTCGAAGGCCCCACCAACTAACCTTGGAGACAATTAATGGGCCTCCCAGTTTTCATCCAATTTTTCTATGGCCCTCGTAGCATCTGCCCTGCGTAATACTAGGACTCCTTCCTTGGACTTTCGGGCTCGCACCTTTTTGTTGTACACTGCCCTCTCTTAACTTTTATACTTTTATGCCCGAGATTAGTTATCTCTCATTTCTGCTCCATTCGGTCCAGGTTTTCTCTCATCAGTGCCTGGTTTTGGAAACTTTTTCAATTCATCCAATCCTTACTAGACTATTTTGATTGCCTTCTTTTAATTCTACCATGCAGGGGGGCATATTTTTTATGATGATACCCACTCCTTCACACAGTCTTCAGTTTCTTTGATTTTTTAAGGCAACCAAAATTATCTAATATTTTCCAATCTCTCTAACAACATTGTAAAACAAAAATTTTCCTACCTAATCATTTTCTCACTATCAACCACTACCTAACTTACTAATTTTTATTCCGTTTCTCCCTCACTCAAATAGTTCATGTTATTGGAAAAAGGAACAAAACAAGTTATGAGCTTGTATTAAAGCTTATCAAGAACAGGCTAAGGCTCAAAATGACTGAGTAGGGAAGAATTATTATTTTTGGTACATATTTTTTTAGCTAAAGTAGGTTGAGATATAATGCAAAGAATGCCTAAAATCATTTTCCAAGCTATATACACAATATGGTTTAGAACATACTCAAGGCAAGTTCTAGAGGCACAACATTGCCATGATTATACACACAAGGAAAAGAAATTTATTACTCCGAAAATAAGAGCGTCACTTATAGCTCAAAATCTCACGACTTTACTTAAAGAAATTAGCTTAATTTTGTGTCCCTATGTTTGTCTATGTCATACCTAAATGTGTATATGTTTAACTTTAAATAAAAAAATTTGCTCATCTCGAGCTCTTCACCAAGATCCTTTATTACGCTGGCAGGGTTGCTAGTCTCATACCTCTTTGACTCTTTAATCCTAATTAAAGTAATTAAACATGCATAACAGAAATTAAACCTAAAGATGTAAACTATATGTTACAATGCAGTATGAATTATGAAATAAAATTACTAACTATTGAATGACTCAATTTTTATTAAATAATTTAAATTTATCCCATGAAGACCAGGAAATTTAATATGATTAGAATCTAATCCCACAAAAACCTGTTGAACATGCTATGAAATCTATCAACAAAATCTTTTGTGGGGCCAATCACTCTCAAAGTGTATATGAGAATAGAAGATACACACTTTTGACTAATTCAAACCTACCACCCATACTAAAAGAAAATTCTCAACCCATGGTAGAACTCAAGTAGTTCAACCAAACCATTAGTCAAAACATTAGAAAATAAATAAAAAAAAAAAAAGGTTAGGGTGATAATGGGTCCCCTTGCCTAACCCTGTACATATTTAAAGATCCCTGTTAAAGACACATTAAGGAACAAAGAGAACCAAGAACTATTAACAGACTTGGACACATATTTGACAAACATATCCGGAAAACCAAGTAGCTTCAAAATTTATAAACAAAGCATTCCACTCAATCCTATCATAAGTTTTTTAAATGTCAATTTTTAAGATCATTTTGTTGCTTTTACTCTTGACATACAAATCATGAACCATCTCAGCAGTGTCACGCATAGGTACAAAACAACTTTGGGCAGGGGAGATTGATGTAGGCATGATATTAGCCAGTCTATTATTAACCATCTTAACTAAACATTTATTAACCACATTAAACAAACTAATGGGCCTGAAATTAGCCCGAACTATAGGGTGATCATTTTTTGGAATCAAAGCTAAAGAGGTACAGGTGAAGCTTCTAGGCATAGGAAATCAAAGAAAGAATTACTTAGCAGGCTCAAACAAGTTATCTTTAACTAAATCTCAACAACGTTGATAAAATAGGGTTGAGAACCTTATACACGTTATTAATACATGTATTTAGGTTGATTTAGGTATATATTATATGACATTTACATGCATATTAGGCCAAGAATGGTTAATATTTGTTATATTGAGCCATTTGACGTGTTTTGACTTATTTTGGAGTTAATTAGGTGATTTTATTCCATTTGGACGAAGTTCAAGAAGAAACAAGTCAAATAAGGTAAAAATGGAAGAAAATGGAGTTCAAAGAGCAAAAGGGTCGACCACGACCCCGTCAAAAGTGACTTAGAAAGTGCAAAACATGCTGCCCAACCATCGCGGTCGCGATGATTTAGGTCACAGTCGCGACGAAAAGCTACCCTAGAGTGAAGTTTTCTATCAGCTTGACACACCTCTAGTATTTTGGCCATATCTTGAGATCTATAACTTTGATTGAGGTGCAATTGGTGGAGTTGGAAATATGATCATTCAAAGGGCTACAATTTTTTCTAAAAGAGACAAAACCTAAAAATGACCGGAAGATCCTAAAAAATGTCTTGGATGTCAGACCTGAGAACTCGCCAGGGCACTCTACTCGCGGTCGCGACAAGCCCTTCGCAACTGCGATAAAATCGGTTGTTTTAAGGTGTTTTGGTGTAAAAGTCGCAGTCGCGAGAGAACTTATGCACGGTCGCGACAGAAGTCCAGTTTTACAAAGATTTCTTAATTTTATTAGGATTTTGACCCTATCTTCCCAAGATTCGTCCCCAACTCTATAAAAAGGACCCCAAGCTCGATTTTTATCAATCAAAGTCATACACTTTCATATTCTAAACACTCGGGAATGCTTGGAAAGCAAACATTGAAGATGAAGATCGAAGAGCTGAAGAGTTTGGATTTATTTACTCTTTTCCTATATTTGTTTCTTTATGATGTTTGTTTACAAATATTATATGGATTTGAATTTGGTTATGAGTAGCTAAATATTTTGTGTTCTAGGGTTAGAAAGTAGGTTATTTATGACGATATTTTAGTTTAATACTTTAATTTTAGGTTATCAATGCGTTTGTTTGCTTCCTATGATTAAACTTGAATTGATCACTTAAGTTAAATCTACATGTTTAGTAGTTCCCCTCCGGGAGGAGGAAATTGGTGTTAATAGACGGTTAACACATAGAACGATTGTCTATGATCATGTAGCCTTTGGTCTAGGGTATTTTGGGAGTCTTTATATTTAGTTGACTTGGAAGGGTGATTAAGTCTAGTAGATCAACAACCTAATCGCGTTGGGAGGAGGGTTAGGTTTACTAAAGTACCGCCTAATAAACAGTATAACTGGTTTAAAATTCTATAATTTTTGGTTAATCATGCATCAGAGTTGTAACTGAAATCTATGCCCTAGAGTACGTTTCTCTCCATCTAAGTTTTTGTTCATGTTAAAGAACCAGATTACACACTACTAAAACCATTTGGATGCCAAGCTTTTGCTGCTAATGTAGTTTTATATAAATCCAAATTTGATAGCAGGACCATCAAGTGCATCTTTATTGGTTATGTTATTGGTAAGAAAGGTTTCTTATTGTACAGTATAGACTCTAAGCAAGTTTTACTTCTAGAGATGTTCATTTTTGCATTAAAACTTTCCACCTGTCTTTTGCATATGTGAGTTCAAATCAAGTCATGTTTCCTAATGTTGACATTGACAATGACCATGACAATTGCCAAATTGATACAGGTACCAAAAAGAGTTTGTGATCGCTCTGAAATTCAAAATAATCATGATAATAATGAAGATCAGCATGATGATGTTATTAATTATGAAGTTGATCATGTAGTTAATAATGAACATATAGTTCCCATAGAAAAGCTAAGAATGAGCAGAAGACAAAGGGTAAAACCTTTATATTTATCTGATTTTCAGTGCAATAATGTAGTTCAAACTTACACTGCATCTAATCCTATATTTCATAAAGTTTCTACAGGAAATCCAAACTCTATACAAATATTTCCCAACAAAACTTCTCCTAACTTCAGTAACACATATGTAGCTTTTCTAAGCAGTTTATCAAGTATACAGGAACAAAAAACATAAACTCAAACAAGTCAAGATTTAATGCAAAAGGAACTTGATGCATTAAAGCATAACCAAACATGGATAATGGCTGATTTACCACCTAGAAAGAAGGCAATTGGAAATAAGTTGGTGTTTAAGGTAAAGTTTAACTCTGATAGAGCAATAGAAAGGTACAAATCAAGGTTAGTAGCAAAAGGATACAATTAGGTATATGGTGAAGATTATGTTGAGAGATTTTCTCCAATAGCAAAAATGGTGACAGTAAGACTTCTCATCTCTTTGCAACTGTTAAGACTTGGCTTATATGTTAACTAGATGAAAATAATGTTTTCTTACATGGATATATAGATAAAGAAGCATACATGTTGCCACCACCTAGATAAAATAAAGCTAAAAGGGGACAACCGTAAACTGGAAATGAGTTTATATGGCTTAAAATAAGAATTTAGACAGTGGATTTGTGAGTGACCAATTAAGGTGATAGAATTTCGCTTTAAACAATCATCATCTAATCACTATCTATTCAGATATGATAAAGATTTCTATCTTCCTTGCATTAGTAATATGTGGATGATGTTCTAATAACAGGTTCACACTTGTACACTATTACTAAACCAAAATCCTATCTTCATGATATCTTTACTATTAAAGACTTAGGTTATGCTAAGTATTTCCTTGGGATGGAGATAACTAGGAATAATCAGGGGACATATTTGTGTCAAAGTAAATGTACATTTGATATTCTTAGAGACAGGGGACTTCTAGATTTTGAACCTGATAGGTATGGCCCAGCAACTCCGGGTCGGGTCAACACTCCGGGCAGGATCAACCGGACCCGAAGCAACTGAGCCCAGGAAAGCAAGCTCAACAACTGGCCCAGAAGCGCGCATGAACCTGGAGCAGCCCAATCACGGCGTATTTGGAACATAAGATCCCCACGATCTTCTTCCAACTCCCATGCAGAGATGATAGGCGCAATTGTAGGGATTTAGTTAGGGTTTGAGTTGAGTAGTATAAATAGGAGAATTGTACTCAGAATTAGGGTTCGCACTTTGTACTCCTAAACTATTACGTGTAAGCTTGAAAAGGAAAGTAAAGAAACACCTCGGCAGGTGATATTTTGAGCCCGTGGACGTAGATCTCCGGATCGAACCACGTACATCCTGTGTTTTTTAATTTTCTTGCATTGGTTTACGTTACAAACCGATTTTCGTTCGAAGTTCATTGGATAACCGGATTGCGCATTATCAATTGGCGCCGTCTGTGGGAACGAACGGCAAGAAAACCCAAGTTTTTCATCGCAATCGCTATGGTGAATACTCGTAGGTCAGCTAATCCTACTCGGTCCCGTCGTGATCCTCCTGTGGACCAGATTCCGCCGCCTCGTCAACGGACCCAAGATCCGCCCGCGGAGCATGCTAACATGCCAAATCATCCCCCTGCTGATGATCCAGCACAAGTTAATCCCCCGCCAGCCCCCGAGCTGTCGCAGGTGCAGCGAGCCTTTCTTCAGGAACACGCCGCTTTGTTCCAAGAATGGAACGACCGGCGCGCCCACTCCGGTGAACGTGCCAACAATGGCGCGGTGCATGTGAGAAACCCACCCCGTGATTTGTCACGTGACTTGGACGAAGATCCCCCTCATCGAGCGAGACTTGAGCATCGACGACGGAGGACAGCTTCTCCGGTGGATAACCGCAGTTCTAATGGGTCAAGGCCCCGAGACGTCCACGAGGGCGTACATCGCCGAAGACCTGCGGACGTCTCGAAGCGTGCTCGCTTAGACCAATCCCGTGTGCTGGATCCCATGGAACAAGAGCAAGCCCAATTTGCCGCGGAGCTAGACAAGGTTTTGGGTCTTGATGCCGACGGGGAGATCATCACCCCATTCTCTGACGAGATTCAAGCTTCCCCAAGTGGCCGTATACAACGGCACTGGAGATCCAAGTAATTTCTTGAACGCCTTTAAGTATGCTATGTTCAACCGCAACTGCACTCCTCACCACCTGTGCAAGGTGTTTCCTGAGTATCTCCAAGACGAGACTAGACTTTGGTTCGATTCTCTACCATGGGGTAGCGTTACTTCTTTTCGCGATCTCGCCGAACAGTTTTGGGCGCGTTTTCATACGCGGGCAAAGCCCATGGCCACCTTGGCCGACCTCATGAATATGGAACAGCGGGATGGAGAAATTGTCACCCAATTTCTTGATCGCTTTACGGCGGAGAGTCTTAAAGTGGGGAGCCGGTCAGATGATGTTATCATCAATGCCTTCATGAATGGCCTTCGTCCCGGACCACTCTACAGTGAGCTGGTCCGGAACCCTCCAGCTACAACCCGGGCTTTGTTTAACATTGTATGCAGATACGCTAAGGCTGAGGACCAGACTCGCCGTAAGCGTGAGAAGCATGCTAGCAAACGGCAGTCCGATAGAGCACAAGCCGGGCCTAGTACTCGGCCTAGTGCCTTCTCTCGTCTAAATCGAGGACGTTCGAAATCTCGCGGAGATATCCCACAACTTACTCCGCTTACAAAATCAAGAGCCGAAATTCGTTCTGTTCACAAGAATGATCTGCGACCGTGTCCGCGAATGACTGCTCCGGCAGAAAAGCGTAACCGCGACAAGTGGTGTGCGTACCACCATGATCATGGACATGAAACAGAGGAGTGTAGAGAGCTCGGCAAAGAAATCGAAGATTGTCTAAAGAAAGGTTTCTTACGGCAGTATGTTGCTCGGACCGACGACAGGCCTCGGTCAAGCCAGAATGGAAGTTCACAACCAAACCGCGGAAGCTATAATGACCGTGGTTCACGTCAAAATAGGCCGCAATGGCATAATAACAGGCTGGGGCATAACAACTACGCGCGGCAGGACCAAGGAAATCGTCAACAACCCCACTTTTTGCCGCCACCGCCTCCTCAGGGAGGCCCCGGAGACAACCCGCCTACTCATGTCATAAACTTGATTTATGGAGCCATCCCCACCGGGGCTTCCCGGAGTGCCTTGAAGGCGGGAGCACGCCGGCCTCCTCCCGAGGAGCCGCGTCACAAACGTCTCCACCAATCTGAAACCGTCAGTTTTACTGACAAAGATCCTGTTCCCGAGCTCACTCCACATACCGACGCCATCGTCATTGACATGGTTATAGCTAATGTTACGATAAAGCAGATTTTCGTCGACAATGGAGCCGCGGTTAGTGTCATATTCACCGATTGTTTCCAAAAAATGGGGATTCCTCGTGAGCAGCTCCGACCGGCCCTCGGGCCGCTACAGACCTTCACCCAGGGTGAAGTCCAACCTGAAGGAGTTATTAACCTCCCCGTATCTCTTGGAACTTATCCGGTGATAAAAACGATCTTCGTGGATTTCTATGTGGTTAATTCCCCGTCCCCATACAACATGATTTTAGGTCGGGACTGGCTTACCCCGGCGAGAGCCGTTTGCTCCACATATCACCTCGCGCTGAAATTCCCTACATCACATGGCGAAGTGGCTATCCGCGGCAATCAACGAGTCTCCAAGGAGTGCATGTACATCGCGCTAAAAAAGGCAACAAAGATTCCCCCTAAGCCACAGTTTCAGGTAACAACCTCGGCTCTCACACCTGATTCATCTACATCGCTAGGGGACAACACTGTTCAGGTGCCGCTTGATCCGGCCAAGCCTGAGCAAACTGTAACTGTCGGCGCCGTGGATGTGCTGTGGTTACATAATGCCATCATCCAGACCTTGCGGGAATATTCTGAAGTATTCGCATGGTCTCCCTTGGATATGCCCGGGGTCTCTCCGGATGTCATAACTCACAAGTTGAATATCGACCCCAATGTGAAGCCCATACAACAAAAACGGAGGAAATTTGCTCCGGAGCGGAATGTAGCCATCCGAATTGAAGTACAACAGCTTCTAGATGCAGACGTCCTGTTTGAAGTACATTACCCTTCTTGGTTGTCTAATCCGGTGATGGTAACGAAGTCCAGCGGGGCATGGAGAATGTGCGTAGATTTCTCTGATCTTAACAAGCACTGTCCAAAAGATTGTTATCCTTTGCCCTCTATCGACCAAAAAGCCGAAGCCATTACTGGACACACGGCACTTTGCTTCTTGGATCTATACAAGGGATACCACCAAATCCATATGGATCGCTGGGACGCACTTAAAACGGCATTTATCACTGACTTCGGATGCTTTGCCTTCAAGAAAATGCCTTTTGGGCTCAAGAACGCGGGAGCCACCTACCAACGCCTTATGGATCACGTCTTTCGAGGTCAAATTGGTCGTAATATTGAGGTATATGTTGATGATCTTGTTATAAAAAATACCTCTCAATCTGCATGTGTGCAAGATATTGCTGAAACATTGAGCACCTTGCGGCATTATAATTTGCGTCTCAATCTGGCAAAATGCACCTTCGGCGTTGGCTCCGAAAAATTTCTGGGCTATGTGTTCTCACAGCATGGCCTCCAGGCCAATCCGGCCAAGATTCGAGATGTATTGGATCTGCAACCGCCGAAGATGGTAAAAGAAGTTCAGCGCCTTACCGGTGGTCTGGCGGCCCTCAATCGTATCTAAGGCCGCGGAGCGCCAGCTTCCATTCTTCAAAATCCTGCGGCAGGCAAACAAATTTGAGTGGACCCTGCAGTGCACCGAAGCTTTTGAGGCCCTAAAGCACCATATTAAGCAGTTGCCCACTATGTCCGCTCCTCTCCCCGGAGAACCCCCTATATGTATATTTAGCCTCCGCCGAGGAAGCCATCAGCGCGGCTCTTGTGCGCGAGGCTAATGGAACACAGCACCCCGTATATTTTGTGAGTCGAGCACTCCAAGGGGCGGAAACTCGGTACTCCGTGATGGAGAAAACAGTGCTGGCTCTCGTCATGGCGGCCCGACGTCTGTGGCCTTATTTCCAAGGACGTGATATCAGGGTTCTTACTAATCACCCCTTCGTCAAATTTTGTCAAGCCCGATGTGTCAGGGCGCCTCGCTAAGTGGGCTATCGAGCTGGGAGAATATGATATTCAATTTCTCCCACGCCGAGCCGTCAAGGGTCAAGCCCTCGCAGATTTTTTTGCCGAGGTGCCAGTGGATAACCCCGGACCGTCTGCAAATAACGCCAGTCCTAACCCCGCTGCCCTCGAAGCTCCAACCCGTAAGTGGCAACTGTATGTGGATGGTGCCTCCGCAGTTCGAGGAAGTGGTGCTGGGGTCCTTCTCATTGGCCCCGAGGGTGTTGAAGTTAAATACGTCATGCGGTTTAAATTCAAGGTGACTAATAATGAAGCGAAATATGAGGCAGTCCTTGCCGGGCTCCAGCTCGCTCAATCCTTTGCAGCCTCCCATCTCCAGCTCTTCACGGATTCCGAGGTTGTCTCTAATCAAATCAAAGGCACCTACGCGGCCAAGGATGAAACATTGAGAAGGTACCTCGCTTTGACACTCAAACTTTTGTCAACTTTTGCTTCGGTTGATATCCAGAAGGTACCTTGTAAACATAATGTTCAAGCTGATGCTCTCAGCAAAATGGCCTCCGCGGTCCTTACCAACATGTCTCCGGACATCATGGTCGAAGATGCCCTTCATCCGGCAATTCATGAGGCCACAGTCTCCGTATTGACTGAAAGCAATCCCAATTGGATGACCCCGATCACCCTTTATCTCCGGGATGGTACGTTGCCGACTGACAAATTATAAGCTCGGAGGATGGTTCTTAAAGCACCTAAGTATGCACTCCACGACGGGATTTTGTACAGCCGGTCGTACTTAAAACCGAGTCTTCGGTGCCTTGCTCCTGCCCAGGCTGATCAGGTTCTTCGGTAATTTCATGAGGGGGCCTGTGCCAGCCATATTGGTTCACGGACCTTGGCCAAGAAAATTCTTCGGTGGGGGTATTACTGGCCCACATTGTTTAACGATGCCCATGATTTGGTGGCCAAGTGCGACAAGTGTCAGCGACACTCTCGCGTAAAGCATCTACTGCAAACTGAGCTCACTGGCATACAAAGCGCCTGGCCATTTATCCAATGGGGAATTGATATTGTGGGCCCGTTTCCAGTCGCTCCGGGGGGGCTCAAATTTCTTGTGGTTGCTGTTGATTACTTCACCAAATGGGTTGAAGCCGAACCTCTCACCGCTATCACTGGTCAGAACATCTTGAAGTTTGTCTGGCGTAATATCATATGTCGCTTCGGCATCCCGAGCACCATTATCTCAGACAACGGCAAACAGTTCGCCAATGACCCCTTCCGGTTATGGTGCGAAGAGCTCCACATTAAGCAAATTTTCACCTCGGTCGCTCATCCTCAAGCCAATGGTCAAGTTGAAGTCACCAATCGCACACTCCTTACGGGTCTAAAGAAACGCTTAGCTCAAGCTAAGGGTCTTTGGGCCAAGAATCTCCCGCAGGTTCTTTGGGCCTATCGCACCACACCGCACACCTCGACCGGAGAAACCCCTTACAGCCTCACTTACGGTTCTGAGGCCGTCATTCCTGCGGAAATCGGCGTGCCTAGTCCCCGCCTCGTGACTTTGGATCCCGAGGCTAATAATGAAGCCATCCGTGCTAACTTAGACGAGCTCGAATATCGTCGTGATCAATCTTTCATCCAGCAAGCCAAGTGTAAGCAACGCGCAGCTCGGTATCACCATCTCCGGGTTCGGGGTACTCAATTTAATGTCGGAGACTTGTACTTCGGCTCAACTCAGCTAGCAAGGCCGCCCCTGAGGGTAAATTGCATGCCGCCTGGGAAGGCCCTTATCGCGTCATTGCCGCGCATGACTCCGGGTGCTACCAGTTAGCGCATCTTGATGGAACTATGATTCCCCGAACCTGGCATGTTACCAACCTCAGGCGTTTCTATCTATGAGCACCAAGACACAAGTATTGTTTCTACCTTTACATTCCTTGTCGATTATTTTCTAGTTCCCCTACTGTCGCGTATTCTTGGTTATAAGTTCCCTTGTATATTTTAGTTGTTCCGACAATTATTTTGAATAAAGTTTTTACTTTACGAATCTTACTGTACTTTATTCTACGCTATGGGGACGCCCTAGCTTCGACTAACTATTATAATCCGTCTCCGGACAGTTTGATCTCTCGCCCGATCCGTCCGGGGAGATTAACATTTGGTCCCCGGGCTTATATTCCCTCTCGCCCGTTTCACCGGAGAGGTCCTTAACTCCCGCCTGATCCGTCCGGGGAGATTCTTTGCCTTGTTTTTCTAACAGGCATCATGTACATATGGTGCTCCCGAATACCTGTTAGAGTAATTACGCATGCATCTCGTTTAAAAGTTCATTACTTTTCGTTCAAAATACATTTCATTACATACCAAAATGTTTCTACCATTTTTATCCTCCACAAAAATTTCTTTACATTACTGCATACAACGCTGCAAAAGTAAAACCTATTTTCGGCCTCCGAGCCAATACTCGGCGCTCCGGCGTTGAGACCCTTTCTCGGGAACTTCTCCGTGTCCTCCGGGATCCCGAGGCTTCTCGGCTTTGAGCCCCGGCTCTTTCCCTACTACGGCTCCCTCTGCGCCGAGGACTCACCCTTGGCACTTGTCTTGGGGCATCACCCCTCGCCCTGCCCCGAGTACTCGGCTGAGGCGCTGGTCTCGACGTCTTGGCCCATTCCGCTCCGCGGGGTCCATGACCTCGATCTCCTCAGCCAGCTTCTCGACCTCCTCTTCCGCAACAGCTACGGGGATTTCCTCGACTGCGGTTACCGGGGCCGGCTCTCGGATTACTATTCCTTTGCTTTTTCCCGCCGGTTTCTTTTTACCCTTCCGAGGCGCTTTCGCAATCTCTTGGCCCCGGCTGGAGCTCGCGATATACTCTTCGGCAGTGCGCCGCCACCTACCGCGTCCTCTCAGTCCTTCGTACATATTCAGGAGTAACTCCAGCACCTCCCGCTTTCTTATAAGCTTCGAGGACTCCGCATGACCAGTCGTCATCAGCGATGAAATTTCGCCTTGAATCTCAGTGATCCGCTCCTCAACCTCTTCGAAAGTCAGCAGGCCGTATTCTGTTAGTATCCGGTCATACTCCCTTTGATGGATAATGACGTGGCCCAGTTCGGCCACCGTCGACAAGTACTTCAGTTCCTGGTCTCTAGCCTTCTCCGCGGCCTTGGCTCTTGCCTCCTCGGCCTCTTTGGCCCTTCTCTCCGCTATGGACACCCTTCTTTCCAACCGAGGCACCACTTGCTTTTGCAAGTTATCCTTCTCCCCGCGGAACCAGTCTAATGACTGCATGAGTTTCTTTATTGTATTATGCAGCTCCGCGGTATCCTCCTGATCGAACAACACAATCAGTGCAAAAGATAAAACTCAAACACATCGCTGGGCAATTATTCCATCATATGGACAAATCAACTTTATATTCAAAAAGACGAGCATACATTGTCAAAGGTTTTTACAACAGAATTACAATTATTTCTATCATCTACTATATTAAGACAGGGCATCAAAATTGCGGGGAACGACTGGCTCCCCCTCTTCGGTTCCTTCGACTGCCTCCGGCACCCCCCCGTCCTCCTCATCCACCTCGTGCTCCACCCCCCGGTCCTCCTGCACATCCTCCACATCCACCTCGTGCTCCACCTCCTCCACGGCGATCTCCATGCGTGGCGGTGGATCTTTCTTCCGGGGTTCTGGGACGAACTCACCACGCCGAAATGCCAAGAACTCTTGATCTTGGTCCACCTCGCAGTTTGAGATCTCCTCGGCACTTAAGATCTTCTTCTTTTCCGCCAGTGCCTTCACAAGGGGCCACTCCGGGACACGAGCCAGGGCCTCGTAATATGCCTCCTCTACCCCTTCCACGTTGTTGAAGTCATACCCGAACTCTGGACGGTAGACGTCCACGTTCGGATAGACTTCCTTGATTTTCTCCAGCAGCACTGATCGAGTGGCTGCATCTCCCACTCGGACAAAGTTAGTCTGAAAATCGAGGAAGGTGCTTGTCTGGAATAGCTTCTCGGCAAACGCCCTCAGCACCGCCTCTTGCCCGTCCACCACAGCCGCTTCCCGAGCCTTTATCTCTGCCCGCAGTTCGGCCGTTTCACCCCGAAGTGCCCCTGCTTCCGCCTCCACTTCGCGCAACTGCGCGACCTCCTTCTCCACCAGGGCGGCCCTCTTGCGCGCCTCGGACAGATCGTGCGTTAATCTGTTGTTGCGCGCGCGCAGCTCCCTTGCCACCTCGGCCAGTTCCTCTTTGGCCTCCCTCTGACTCCTTCGGCCAAGCTCCATTATTCCCCGCGTCAAGCGCAGCAGCTCCTCGGCATCCGCCCCCTCCAAGCCCAATACACTTACGGGCCCGTGCTCCTTCAACAAAGCAAATACCAGAATCAACGTCCGCAATTTACAGAAAACATTAACTAAGTTTTCACCTCGGCAGAGGATTATTCATGCTTTACCTTGGCGCTCTCCTCCTTGCGGAGTCTTTTGGCCGCCGTCGGAGGTGTCACGGATGGTTCCGACCTCCTTTTTGTCACGGGGGTTGACCCCGTTGCCACCCCTCGCTCCTCCGACCCAGCTGATGGCCTTGGACTGGGCAACACCCTCCCTCTGGGAGACACTTCGGTCGCTATGCCCTTTTTCTTTGCTGCTATGGGCACCGCGGGGCTTCCATCTGGTTCCTTTCCAAAGTGTCCCACTGCATGCAAAAATTGGAGTTAGTCCTGCACAAAAGGCCAATATTACACAGATATAAGAGTTCCTACCCTCCTCGGCAACCCCGGCTCCCGACTCCTGCCCCCGGGTGGACACCCCCTCTACATCGCCCGAGTAATATGGGCTCAATCCTGCCTCTCCAGCTCCGCCTCGGTGCAGAGGGTCTTGAATGTCCCCACCGCACGGAATTGCCCCACCTCCTCGGTCTCCGGTTCCACCACCGGGGCATTATCCAACACCTCCTCCCTCCTCCACCTCGGGAGGGCCACGCCTGTCTTCACATAGATAAATTTCTCCTTCCACCCCTCTACCTTGCTCGGGTGTTGTACTTTGAAATCGCCTCGGGCCCGGGGACTGAAGGAGTACCAGCCTTTTGATTTCTCGAAGGCCTTCAGTTGGAAGAAATACCTGAACAACTCTACATTTGGTTCTACCCCGGCATTCTTACATACCACGGTAAACCCGACTACTTGCCTCACGGCATTGGGCGCTAATTGGCTCAAGGCGATGTTATAATACCTCAGCAGCTGTATAACGATGTCCCAGAGGGGGAATCTTAACCATATCTTCAGATGATCTATATATACGCTAATGAAGCCCTTCGGTGGGCAACAAGCCCTGTCGCCGGGCTCCAGCACTATGTACTCTAAGTTAAACGGAAAGTAAAATGAGGGGATCAGGGCTTCTATTTGCACCCGTGTCATCCGCAGTGCTACCATCGACACTTCGAATTCCTCCTCCAGACATTCCCCAAATCCCACTGCCCGGGTACCGGACTCCATAAAGTCGGCCCTATACACCATCCTATTCACTAGTCTTTCTGGAATAATAAAGCGTATGTGTGGTACATTTAGCGGGGCTTTCTCGGTTCCTACTTCCCTAATTGAAGAAGAAGACGATGAAGAAGACATACTTACTTGATCTTGGTTTGAGATGGATCACAAGTGCACAGATGAGTCTCCTTTTTTCCCGCTTTCTGAAACTTGCAATCACAAATGAGGAAGATGAAGTATATTGTGCCCCTATTTCTATATATATACTCTTGAATCAACGGCCTAGATCTGGCCTTTTCAAATTTCGCGTCTCAGATTCGTGCGTAATGGTCACGCGCGTTTCAGTTACCAAGGCGCGTGGGGGACAAGCTCCTTGGAAATCTCCAAACGCGTCACTTCACATCCCTCTCTCTCATGATGACGCCGCCAGTCACATCAACCTCATTCTTGGCCAGGAAGTTTTGGGGCTCACTCCGGTGTCTCCTCCACCTCGGACAAATTACAGTTCGCTTCTGCTAAACCTTATTGCCCTCGGGGTACTCCGCTGCGGATCAGGTCGGCTTCCTCCCCCCGGGGTGCTTCACTACGGATCAGGTCGACTCCTTCACTTTGGGGTCATTCAGTTCGGTCCGATTTGGTCCTCGCGGATCCCATCACTCTGGGTGTGGATTATCTCGGCTCCAGCTAATTCTCGGACCTTAGGGGTACTTCGGCTCGCCATTGACAACATCCCATCTTGCTCGTTGCTTCGTTGCCTCGCTCAAACTCAGCACCTGTTATACCACACCCTACTTATAACCGCAGCTCCTCCCTCACTCCGGCTGGTGGGGGGGCATCTGATAGGTATGGCCCAGCAACTCCGGATCGGGTCAACACTCCGGGCCGGATCAACCCGACCCGAAGCAACTGAGCCCAGGAAAGCAAGCTCAACAACCGGCCCAGAAGCGCGCATGAACCTGGAGCAGCCCAATCGCGGCATATTTGGAACATAAGATCCCCACGATCTTCTTCCAACTCCCATGCAGAGATGATAGGCGCAATTGTAGGGATTTATTTAGGGTTTGAGTTGAGTAGTATAAATAGGAGAATTGTACTCAGAATTAGGGTTCGCATTTTGTACTCCTAAACTATTACGTGTAAGCTTGAAAAGGAAAGTAAAGAAACACCTCGGCAGGTGATATTTTGAGCCCGTGGACGTAGATCTCCGGATCGAACCACGTACATTCTGTGTTTTTTAATTTTCTTGCATTGGTTTACGTTACAAACCGATTTTGGTTCGAAGTTCATTTGATAACCGGATTGCGCATTATCATAACCAACAAAAAACACCACTCCTCACTAGAATACACTTAACTTCTACACAAGGCGAACCACTTAGTGATCCTGAGAAGTATAGAAGATTAATTGGGAGGTTGTTGTATCTAAATTTAACTAGACTAAATGTCACTTATGCTATACAACAACTCAGTCAATTTGTTAGCAAACTTTACACTAGTAATTGGGATATTGCCTTACATATAGTGAGATACTTAAAGGGTTGCCCATCTCTTGGGTTTTATGCTACTGATTCCTCTATGCTTGTCCAGGTCTATTCTGATTCAGATTGGGCAGCTTGTAAAGATACTAGGAAATAAATAACAAGGTATTATGTATTCATTGGCAAGTCATTAGCATCTTGGAAGAGCAAGAAACAAACCACAAATTCCAAATCTTCAACAAAATTAGAATATAGAGCTCTCAGCTCTACTGTTGCAGAATTGCAGTGGATTTCTTACCTACTTGTTGACTTCAAGTTAAAGATTTAACACCAATCCCATTATATTCTGACAACCAGTCAGCCATCCACATCACAGTCATTCCAGTATTTCATGAAAGAATAGAACACTTGGAAATTGACTGCCACATGGTAATAGAGAAGTACAAAGCAAGTTTTATTGACCTACAACATGTAATCAAGCTTGCAGCTGGCAGATTTCTTTACAAAAGTCTTTGGACCTACTGAGTTTCAGTTTCTACTATCCAAGTTGGGCATGTTAGATGTTCACAACAACCCAACTTAAGGGGGACTGGGATGTTAGAATATAGAAATAACTTCATGCTTGAAACTCAAAGTATTATTCAAATTCAATGCATAAAAGTTAGTTACAACAGTTGCAACTAAGTTGCAAGTTGTTGTGGCGTACACCTTCTAGAAGCTTAGTTATCTCTAATACTCTAATCAACTTGTATAAATAGAAATACGTCACTTCATCATGTAACTTATGATTCTATTGAATAAACTTTTTCTTCTTCTTTTCATAACTGATTCCTGAAGGAAAGATGAGTCTTTCCTTTGTCTTTCTTTGATCATTTCATGTATTTGATATTAGAAATATTCAATGTTAAAAACCTCTTTTTTGAGTGTTGCCATGTGTAACTTGTGAAATTTTGTTTGGCGATCCCAACAATTCTTCCCTCAAACAAAGGACTAATGGACCTGATGGACTTTATTTGACAATTCAATGTGCAAATTGGGTTAGCCAAATCTCGAACTTAAATTGAAAAATGATAAAGATGATCATTTCTATGTTATTCTTGAAAAATTATTTTGGAACTAGTACTGAAATATGATGAATTATGAGGTTGGGATTACGATTGCAGGATTAAAATATGAATAAAATTGGGAAAAAGAGTTGAAATAATCATAAAAAACAATAATGAGGAAAGTTTCAAGGGGATAATTGGACTGGTCCGATGGAGCACATCCATGGACGGGACATCCAAAAAGGTATTTTAGTTTAAGGGTATAGTAGGTTAGGATGTGTATTGGAAATTGTAAAAGGTGTGTTGGAAATTGTAAAAGGTGAGGTAGGTAATAGGGTGCGGATGTGGAGGGATGGACCATCCAGTTTAAAGTGAAATACGTTGAGGATGTCCCATGCCACATCCGGATGGGGACATCCTAGTCCAATTATCCCCTAAGAGAGTAAAACGTGAATGGAAAGAGTAGTTGTATAAAATTGTGGATGTAGAACGATAATCTGGAGTCCTAAAAATGGAAAAGGAATTTGGGAATGGGGATATTTTGGAGAGGGGTGAGGTGGATGCACATGGAAGTTTCAAAGTGATGGAACAGCATTCATGCGGGACAAATTAATGGATAAAATCTAAAGATTTGCTGACAAGGATGGGGACCCACTTGACAGCATCCGGTTCCGTACATTATACAACTGTGTGACGCACGCGCACCACCACAACCAACATACTAGAATTTTGAGCTAAAAACAAAACTTAAAATATACTCCACTTATGTATCTTTCAAGAGTTGGCTTTGCACACAACCTCCTCTCATATTCCATCAATAGATACAGATTAGTTTTCCGTCAATTTATGCTCACTGTTTTCACCAATTTACTGTTTTCCACTATCAAATGTTTCCCGTTGCTCATTATCTACTACCTTATTTTTCATATACTCTCTTCGTTCCATATCAATTGATGTTTTAGGATGAAAGAAAAGAATTAAGAATTGAATATTTTGACAACTAAAGATTTAACCAAATCAAAATATCTCTCATATATTTAAAAGTAAAGATATTTAAGGATTCAAAGTCCAAGAAAAAAATTGATAGAATTGGTGGAAAAGTATGTAAAACGTCAATTAATTGGAAAATAGAAGAACATCCTAAAACGTCCATTAATATGGAATGGAGGGAGTATCTTTTTAAATTTGGATAAAAAATTTAATGAATATAAAAATGAACAAATAAACACTCAACTAAATTCTATAGATAAATATAAATACTTTAAAAATAATCACAGGGATAGTATTGAAAAAAATGCAGAAAAAAATACTAAAACGACAATTAATTATAAATAAAATATAAAAGATTCAACAACATCTAAAAAATTGGAGGTAGTATTTCACCAAAAAATTAAAATTTACAAGCAAAAGAAAGACCTTCAAATTCATAAATCCACGAACCATGTTACCTTGAAATTTGTAAGCATGAGGGTGTTTTTCTTTTACTTTTAATTTTGAAAAAGGTATTAGAATGAGATTTTGTGCAAAAATTACTTATAACTAAACGTGTATGTTTTTTTAGAATTATAAACGACTCTTTTACTAAAATTTTAAAACTAAAGTGTTAGATAAATAAGCATTTATAGTATCTTAATTTACTAAATAAGTCAATAAACGTAATATCTTTGCTAATTTTAACGTTTGGATTTATGGTGATTAATTATAGCATAAAGCGAACATCTCAAACACCCAATTTTAGCTTATAGGAGTATTAAGTTACAATCAAATGTTTGCTTAAAATTAAGCAATGCAAATGCTCCTTATCCGTAATATATATCATAGTATAGAGTAATAACTAAAAATCAAAACCTCAGACCTAAAATTTAAACCTAAATATAAACTTCCAACCATTTTATATATGGATACTTATGATTTTTTAAGATTGTATCTTCATCAACTGATAAAAAGAAAAAGAAAAATATAAATTTATCGAACACGATACCTTTTTTTCTGAACAATGAAGTAGTATTATTTGATCAATATTACCCTACCCGTTGTTTTTCATTAGTAAGCTCTATAACATATTAAGAAAGATTCTCAATAGACGCAAACTATTCGCAGCCCACTAAATTTCTTATAGTCCACTTCTTAATTCGCACCAATTTTATTAGAAAGATGCATCCAATTTTCTTAACCTAGTCCATTCAATTCCAAGATCGCCCTTTAAATTAAATTATATTAATCTAAATATAAAATTTTAAAAACCAAAAGAAAATTGGGAAAATGAAAAAGAAAACGAGGGGGCGGTGATGTCGAGAATGAATTGATGGTGCAGGTCGGAACAAATTTACCAGGTTTGTGAATATTTTGCACCCAAATTGACTCAATGATGTGCTTTCCATAAGGTTCCGGCGCAATTGATTCATTTAAATAATTTGGGGCCAATGAATTATCTGTTTTCCATAAGACCTTGCAACCAAAAAGTTTGAACCTAATGAAGATTTGGAACCTGATCATTCTTTTGGGGGCTCAATTCAGGATTCGGGCCGGAGCAGGGATTGGGTTTCGATCTCCTAAAATATCCATAGATGAGAAGTTTCCAATTTCCAAAAGAAAGATGAACATAGCAGAAGGTTTGTTACGCATTCACCTGCTCTGCATTCGAATTCTGGTGCAGCTATTGAAAGTGTTTTTTTAAGCTCTGCAGCTATAGAAAGTCTTAATGCTCCACATTCAGTTTATGTTTTAGCAGTGTAATATTCGTTGGTTTGATTTACCTCGAATTAAAGTGCGATGATCTTGTTAATTATGTCTGCTAAAAGAGATGGGATTTGGTTGAATGAAGATGGAAAAAGAGGGTAGGAGTGCATTTGATTTTGCATTTCTTTTTTTTTTTTTTCGATTTTTCAAACTGTTTTTTGGTATTTATATATTTTTCTCATTAAGGTTATTCTAGTCTTTCCATAATAATATTTTATTTAGTTAAAACAGTGGGCTGTATTAAGTAATTTAGTGGGCTGCGAATAGTTCCCTCCTTCTCAATATAGGTATATAATTAGAGGAAAAAGATATTACCTCCGATTTTTTAGATGTCTTTTTAGATTTGGATAAGAAAATCAAGCATTATGGAAAATGGATGAATAAGACTTCAACTATATTATATAGATATGGTAGTTAGATAATTAGAGATTTTTAGGGATAATTTTAAGGGTAGTATTTGAAAATTTGGAAAAAACTAAAAGGCAGCTGTTTATAAACAAAGCACAAATGCTAAAATATTTAAATGAACAAAGAAGTAGTGAGGATATTTGTTGTAATAAATCATTTCATATCCAAATATTAAGTATAATGAAAAATAAAACTTATATCTGAATACTTCGAATTACTCTTATTTAAAATATCAAGTCATTGTATTTTTACTTTCATTGAAACTGATTATGTTTGGAAAAAAGTTTGAGTCAGTGTACTTTTCTTTAATTGAGTCTTATAGCACATAAAATGATCACTAAATGTAGTAGCCCAACTTTTAATGTAAACAAAGATACAAGGATTCTATATATATATATATATTAACAAACAAAAAAAGGTTTACTTAAAACAAGAATAGTACTTAATTAGAGACCTATATATGTTATTATTTATATAAATGAGTAGAAAGCGTAAATCGTACAAGGATTCTATATATATACTAACAAGCAAAAAAAGGTTTAATTAAAACAAAAATAGTATGTAATTAGAGACCTATATATGTTATTATTTATATAAATGAGTAGAAAGCATAAATCGTAAAAATTGTATTGTTAATAGTGTTGATATAGAAAAACTAACTAAAGATTTAGAAATATATATCATGAAAATCTAGTTAGTATGTATGATTAAAATATGAAAACATATTACTAGAATTTACACACACATGTGAATGTCAAGAATGTTAAATAAATTTCAATAGTTTACTTAATCTTCTATGTTTTTTTTTAAATATTATTATGGGGAATTATTTTAATTGTGGTTGTTCGTGGAAAACTTTCATCAACCTATAGGCTATTAATCTTAAGTCTAGATTTCGGAGTTTTTAACTAAAATTAGAGATTTTTTTTTTTTTTTGAAACGCATCATAGAGTTTGTGTATGGCGTCTTGGAAGAGACTACTTCAACTCTAATATTGTTATAAGGAAGATCACAATTTGTCATCTCAACTTTGCATGCTTTTACTTTTCTCCATACAAACTTCTTTTTGTTGCAATTAATTTACCATATGAACCTACAAGTTAGTTGCAGATTGCCATCTTGAAGAAATCTCAATAATTAATTCATGTATACGTGTCTAGCCATGGACGACTGAAATCTCTTCTAGAAACCAATTCGCAGCAAATTGTAAGTCTAGAAAACAATTTGTTACATAAAATATTTTATATGGAAAAGTGCAAAAAAAAATGAAAAATTGAGATGGTGATCTTCAATATACCAATAGTTATATAAAGTGCAGTGTAAAATTTAAAAGATTTCGCACCGCAATAGAGACGATGGTTTGAAAAAACACGGGGTGGATAAAATGTATATTCCTTCCGTACCATAATAAGAGTTCTTTTTAAAAATATACAACTTTTTAATTTTAACCATTTTAATGAAGTTACAATTCCCTGGAAACCACCAATTCAAACTCCACTCACTTATTTTATTTTTAAATTTATTTATTCAATATATAACTAATTCATGAAATAAAAAATAAAAAAAATAATCTTTTACTTCGATTAATAGAATGAGACACCAATTTGAAATAAGACTCACATTTTAGGACAAGCGAATTTTTGAAACAAGACTTTTATTATGGAACTGATGGAGTATTATAGATAGTTGAAATGGTGTACCTATTATAGGTAAATTTATAAAGCGTCCGAGGAGATATACACAGTTAGGTTTATTAAATACTAAATGAGTATTTTAGAAATCTAACATGTGATGCATTATTGTACATTAGCTATTAAGATAGTACTTCCTCTGTCCCGACCTAATTGTCCTACTTACCTTAGTTATTTGTCCCAAGCTAATTGTCCTACCCCATAAATGACAAATTCTCCCACAATCTCCACCATCAAAATCTTCACATTCAATCTCCACCTTTGAAAAAGTCAAAGATTCCACAAAATCTGTTTTTTCTCAGCCTCCGTGTCAGGCCAAGGTAGGACAATTAGCTTGGGACGGAGGGAGTATTTGATAGAATTTGTATTTAGAAAATATCGATACAATCAACTACTTACACTCATACTATGAAATGATCATCTTATAAATAATCAATCTTTTATTGTATAAGCATTTTTCAAGGGTAACAAACATATATGAAACTTAAGCATACATATAAGGAATGGTACTAAATAGTGCGTATATGTAATGAAGGTTATTATTTTTTATTTTTTTAATTGTGTATAACTTAGTTATAGGTAATGACCACTATAAAAAAATTGATGATTCGCAAATCAATTATCCCTTAACAAAAAATAAAAAGATAAAATTTGACTGTTAGGCAAAATAATGTAATGTAATAGTTTAGGATCTCTTGACTAAACAAGATTAAATTATTGAAATATGATATAATAGTAAACAAAATATAAAAGAAATATAGACCCCATTAAAATTGAGTAGTGAACTTTAAGAATAAATATAAAAGTAAACTCTAGAAAGTGCATTGGAAGCTACAATTTAGAGGTGGAAGACATGGTCAGATGAACATGAAATTATAAAATAATTATAAAAATAAAAAAATATATAATTGATAGAGAAAAGCGTATTAACAATTCTATACATGTACTTATTAATAAAATAAATAAAAAAATATGTAAATAATAGTAGAGAAATTATTGAGAAAATAGACTATGCCGTGGAAAATCAATTTAGTTTCATGGTCAAGAGATATAAAATGAAATTTATACACTGAATAAAAAGTATTTGTAAACATTACAATAAGATAAATTAATATTTGATATAAAAAATTTATTGACCTCTTGGTTTTAATCATATATTTCTATACCTTCAATTTATATAGTTAATCACATTTTAAAAGTTTTAAATAACTATCCTTAAATGTATCATTTTTAATAGATAACTAGTACAATCTCCCGAAAAATTTTCATGGGTCAGTTAAATTTAATTTTTTGTCAATAGAAAAGTGAATAGTTTAATATATAGTTTTTTTTGTAAGAAGTGTATTGTTATTTTTAAGTGTATATATATATATATATATATATATATATACACGTAATACTGAGGAGTTGTAAAAAATATTTGTAATGATGAAATTTAAATCATTTGTAGTAGTAGTGGAGTCAAAAGCGTAATAAAAATTAATAATTAAATATTATATAAGAAAAATGATTAAAATAACAATGTATATAATATTACGCCCGCACACATTTAAATTTTGGAATAATGTTTGAGAACCACAATGGAAGGAGCAGGTTTGGGCTGTGTAATCATCAAGTAATCAAGTAATAAAATATAAATTATCAAGTAATCATTTCTTACCAAAATTAATAAAGACATTAACAAAAATAATACTTGATCATTCATAAAAAAATATTTCAACTTGATGTGTATCAGATGGGTTGTCAATACGTGGAATTTCCACATCCAAATAACTCTAAACGAAGTCTCATTTGATGGATTAATTTGTGCGAGGGGAATACTTGTTTAGGTCATTTGTAAATAGCCTTATGTTAATAAATTGGGTATTTAGCAAACAAAATTATATCTGTCATATATAAAAAAATCTTATCTGAATCTCATTTAGACTATTTGCAGCCCACTATTATTCTAAATGTATCACATTTCTTAATATACTCCACAAATTCAAAATAAATGAATCCTTCTCAATCCACTTCAAAAACCTCAATTAAACACTTTAATTTAACAGTGAAATAAAACTACTCTTTCATAAAATATAAGTAAATAAGTTTATTAAAGATAATAATAATAATAATAATAATAATAATAATAATAATAATAATAATAATAATAATAATAATAATAAAACCAAGAAAATCCTCGACTTGCGGCCGTTCTCGCCACAAATATTCCGAGAAGCCATTGAGTCAATTTAACTTTGATTCAAAATGTAAATATATTACAGGTTATCTGAATATTCAAATTAAGAAGGAAAAGAGAAGTAATTGATGACATTCGATTGCCATCATCGTTCATGATGGTCGTTTATTAACCTTGAATTGCAATATATATTAATGGTTGATCTCATCATGTTTAATTGTCATCATTATTTTCCTATTTATTAAATTCACGAATTGTTGTCTGACTGTAGTTGTTCAAATACTGTGCAAATTATTTATGGCTATATTGGTTATTCATAAATTATTTCTTCAAAACCTACGTATAGTTGATATATATCAGAATTTGAAATCACATAGGATTGATTTTTAGTAATACTACCGAGAACCGTAATTCTAATTATCTACAATTATTTGATGAACTTAATTAGGGGAAATAAAAAAAATAGAAATTTTTAAATATTGAAATATAGATCAAATCAAAACTATGCAAATTGTGAAATATGGATCATTAGTTGCAACAGTTATATCAACCTTATCCAGTTAAAAAAAAAAAAAAAAAACCTAGAATTCTTAAATATTGAATTATTATATTATATTTACTAATTCCAAAACTTTGAGAGAATGACACTTGGAAAATGGCTACGAGAATGCCACATGTCCAAGTGATTTCTCTTTTATGATATAAGGGATGGGATAAGGGATAAAGGATATATTTGAATATACTAAAGAAAAATAATTGTTAAGTAAGGATTAGGGATACTAAAACTACAACATTCTATGAAAATTAAAGTTAACACTGAAGTACGTAATTTTACATGTTAGAGAAAACATTGTATGATATGGAGAAAGTTTACAAGTACATAGGTTTACAAGAGAGGGAGTTGACTTTAATGAGGTGTTTTCTCCAGTGGTCGAGCACTGTTCAATCAGACTACTTTTGGCCAAGGTTGTTCAGGATGACATGGAACTTCAGCCAGCTAGATATCACCACAGCATTTCTGCAAGAAGAGTTAGTTGAAACTATCTATATGCAGCAAGCAGAGGGGTTTGTTCTACCAGGAAATGAAAATAAGGTCTGTCTCCTTAAGAAATCACTCTATGGTCTGAAACAAAGCCCTAGACAATGGAATAAAAGGTTCAATAATTTCATGATAAATGCTGGTTTTGAGAGGAGTAAGTATGATAATTGTGTTTACCTTGAAAGGTCAGGAAAGGAAGTGATCACTTATCTGTTACTCTATGTTGATGATATGCTTATAGCAAGTAAAACTAAATTCAGAATTGAACAGCTAAACAAGAAACTAAATTCTGAGTTTTAAATGAAAGATCTTGGAAATGTTAAGAAGATGTTGGGGATGGATATTCTGAGAGATAGAAGTAGTGGAAAACTTTGGCTATCCCAAACTGAGTATTTGAAGAAGGTGCTGAAAAGATACAATATGCATGAATCCAGAGAAGTGGTCACACCAATTGGACAACAGTTCAGATTATCTAAAGATCAGTGTCCAAAGACTAGTGAAGAAGTAAGGTATATGCAAAGGATACATTATGCTAGTGGGTTGGAAGTTTAATGTATGCTATGATATGTAGCAGACCGGATCTAGCATATGGAGTAGCTATGGTGAGCAGGTTTATGTCAGATACTGGCAAGATTCATTGGGAAGCATTAAAGTATATTCTAAGATACTTGAAGGGTTCTTTGAATTTTGGTTTGATGTTTGAAAGGAAGGAAGATCCACAAGAACCAATCCTTGGCTATGTAGATTCTGATTATGCTGGAAATATAGATAATGGAAAGTCTATTACTGGTTATGTTTTCACATTCTATGGGACATCAGTGAGTTGGAGAGCAATTCACCAAACTGTGGTAGCTCTGTCAACAACTGAAGCTGAATATCTTGTTGTAACAAAAGCTGTAAACGAAGCTATATAGTTTAGAGGGATTGCCAAAGATTTTGGAGTTATACAGAAGACAGTAAGTGTATTCTGTGATAACCAGAGTACAATACACTTAGTGAAACACCGGGTGTTTCATGAACGGTTCAAACATATTGATGTTAGGATGCATTTTGTGAGAGATATCGTGGAGAAGGGCCTTGTATCAATAAAGAAAATAGCAACTGAGGATAACCCAGCTGATATGTTCACAAAGACACTACCTGGAAGCAAGTTCAAGCATTGCACAAGCCTGATTCAGCTTGTGCAGAGTGATTGAGACAAAGAATGTAGCAAGGTATTGAGGAGATGACTAAGTGGATTTTAAACTGGTCAATTCATCAAAGACAAGAAATGTGTACAAGTTTAGTTCAGTGTAGGCTATTCAGAGCCAGAGTCATTGCTAGGAAAACCGGTCGAGGATTCAGAATCGGATATGCAACTAATTTAAACCAGCAGTTACATTCATTTAGTAAAAGACAACAATTTTTTTGGCTCTTTCACAACGGTTTGCGCAGCTGAATTGGCAACTAACTTGGAATCTGTTATAACCGCTTAGCTTGGACCAGATATTGTACGTAGCATATTTGTATAGATGTATAAGATGTATCATATGTTTTCCCTCTCATTCAATCACTAAGTGGGTAGAATTAAGTGGTTAGGGTTCTTATCTCAAAATTGGGGATTATTTTGGGGATTTCTGAGAATCAGCTTAATCTGTGTAATTTCCACGGGTTATTAGTGAATTGAGGACTCAAGATCCTCCGTGGATGTAGAACTACGTTTGAACCACGTAAAATTGCTGATTATGTTGAGTTTTTCATTTCAATTCTGCGCGGTTTATGTTCGTTTTTTGTGTCTGAGTTTATGAATGAATTTCTTGGATAAATTCAGTTGGTTTGTGGCAGAGCTTGATTTGTGATTGTATGTTTGTGAGTGTTCTTTGATTTCTGGTGAAGTCCGAGTAAATTCATACTGTGTTTTAATAAAATAATATAAGAAGTTGTGTACATATATTATAGTGATAAATGACCGTACTTTATTAAAGTAATTAACAAATATCACAAAAAGTATAATTATTTTACGTTCAAATTAATATTTTGTGATTAAATAATAATTTGTATTTATAAAAGTGACAAAATTATAATGCCAGTACAAGTTAAAAAAATATAGATATTTAGACCGATCGGTAATCTCCTAATTTGTCTAAATTACAGCTGTATAGCATTTATTATAGTTGTCTAAAAAATACAAGTAGGAACATATTTCCAATTGCCGAATAAATAATTTCCTACTACTATTAAAAATTCATTTAGCGGAAGAGAAGGAAAAGAAAAAAACAAACAAAAAACTTATGAATCAAACTTAAATTTGAAGAATACAAAAATGCGATAGTGTTAAGAAAGTTCCAAAAGTGTCTATTTGTGGAGTTGGAGAAAACTTGTGTATTACTATTAAGAAAGCAGTTTAGTTTTTATCCATTTATTTAAGCTGACAATATTGACCAATGTGAGAGTTATCTATTCTAGAGTGTTCAAGAATATTCATGTCATGATCGGGGGCACATGCTCTATCGGATAAAACCTGTCGGCAAATATTCCTTCTTCATCAAATACAAATACGACTTTGTATTGCCACAATAATATCACCATCACCATCATAATAAACTTCTATCCTTTCTTATCGCCTTTATTATCCTAGATCATTTGTTTTTTACGCAAATTTTACTGCAGATTCTTAATGGCAAAGCAAGAAACAGTGACACTCATGTGCATCTTTAATGTACACTTTCTATTATTTTTGCGAGCGCGATCTACTTATCTATATATATGTTTGTTTTGATTAATTTTTCTATTATGCTATGAAAAAAAATTCCAATTTACAATAAAATTATTGTTCCCTTATAGAATACATAGCATTACTTAAAAAATAACTTAAGTTATTAAGCTATTATTCATATTTTACACAATAATTAGTTTTCAATACTCACAGTATATTTAATATTTCAATATAGTATATGTTATGATGCCTGACAGTATGCGTTGTTTTAGTTAATTTTTGTTTTATACTGCGGAATATGTATTTTTTTCAACTTACAATACTAACAGTATATTTAATATTTCGATATAGTATATGTTATGATGCCAGACAATATGCGTTATTTTAGTTAATTTTTGTTTCATACTGCGGAATATTTATTTTTTCCAACTTACAATACTCACAGTATATTTAATATTTCGATATAGTATACGTTATAATGTCTGACGGTATACGTTGTTTTAGTTAATTTTTGTTTCATACTGCGGATTTTTTTTTTTTTACTTACAATACTCGCAGTATATTTAATATTTCGATATAGTATACATTATGATGACTGACAGTATACGTTTTCTTTAACTAACTTTCTCATACACTACACAATATTTATGATTTGCAAATTAGTTTTTAACCACACAATATATTTAATATTTGGACATAGTATATATTATGATGTATGACAGTGTAAGTTTGGTTAGATTAATTTTTCTTGTATATTGTACAATATTTATGTTTCGAACTTACAATACAATTATTGTTGCATTATATAATACATAATATTACTAAAAAAAATAAAAAACTTAATAATACAATTTATAATTTTTTCCAGACTCACAGACTAAAAAAAAAAATTAAATGGAAAAAAAAAAAGAAGAAGGAAAAGAAAAAAAAAATGAAGGAAGAAGGAAAATGAAAAAAAAAATGTGGGAAGAAGGAAAAAAAGACGCAAAAAAGAAAAGGAAAAAATAAGCATCCAAAATGTCAAGAGTTGTATAAAAATGATATAATTTGGACCATTTAACGTGTCTGACTTGTTTTAAGGTATTTTTGAGCAATTTCAGGACTAAAAGTCATATTTTACGATTAACGGATGAAATAACAAGACGAAGGGAAGTCAAAACCGGCAAAAAACCAGTCAGAAATAACCAAAACCGGCTTAGACCGGTCTGAACCGGTCCTGAAGTTAAACCAGGCACGAACCAGCGCGACCGCGACAAAATCAACCTGCAAAGCAAATCACCACTGTGACATAACGCGGTCGCGTCCAACACGCAAAGCGGCCGCATCAAAATGTTGCATTTTGAAGAGTTTTCATGTTTAATGCAATGCGGCAGCGTTAGAAGCGCAAAACGGCCACTTCAAAGGCCTCGGTTTTGAAGAGCTTTCCTGTTTCAAGTATGATTCGGATCCTAAACTCCCCGGGACTATTCCGAAGTCTATAAAAGAACAAGTGATGCTCGTTTTTCAGGGGAGCATCATAGACATCACATCATATACATCACATCATATACATATTGAAGGAGAATTAGAGAGCCATTAAAGAACGAGAAGACGAAGATTGACTAGCCGACTTCATCGGGTTTAATTATTTCTTATCTAGTCGTTATTTCTTTACGATGTATTCTATGATTATTATACTGAATTAATACTAGGCATGAATAACTAAACTACTCGTGTCCTAGGGATAGAGAGTAGTGTTTTTATGACAATATTTGATTTAAGGTTTTGATTTATAGACTCCAGTTTTAAGTATCTATCTATATGTTTGTTTTATTCCATAACTGAGCATAATTTGATCACTTAGGCTTTATTTACACGTTTAGCAATTTCGCTTCGAGATGAGGGAATTGTTAATAGACGTACAACATATAGCATAGTTGTCTATGACTGCGTAGGCAAGGGTTAAGGGTCTTTTGGGAGTTGTTAGGATTAATTGACTCGAGAGGGCAGTTGTTCTAATCATTCACAAACTGAATTGAAAATAGTTCAATTTATCATTCGAACCAGTAACTTTGTCACTCAGTAAAAGATCGAACCCCCAATCTCAACAATATCAACAACACATGCAACAATATCATCACAATATTATATTACCACAACATAGATCTCGGGTTTGTTCTTCAAAATACAGAATTACCACAACATAGATCTAGGGTTTGTTCACCAAAAACAGAATATATATTGATCTGTCATGATATCACAATTTCAACACATAAAAATCGCTTTTCCCCCAAAAAAATTCAGAGAAAAAGGGGTCAAAATACTTTAACCTTCCAATAAATGGAAACCAAACGAAAAGGCAAATGAAGAAGTGTTTTCACAACTCTGATCAACTGAACCACCCATCGTTGGAGGCGAAAACTTCGATCCCCACCGAGAGAGCTTCGACGACCTCAAATCCATGAGATTCACCACTATCAAACACCATTTCTGCCACAAACGATTCCTCAGAATCCTACACATAGCCGCTAGCGGAATCGGGTGAAGATTGAGTCATGATAGAACCCAAAAAAGAAGAAAGGATATTGGAGGAATCAAGATCTGGAACAGATCTGAGTGGGTTTTCCAGATCTAAGGAAGATCTGCAAGAGCGGCGCGAAGAGAGAGAAGAAAATGAAAGAGAGAGAATTAGGGTTCGAGAGTGTGAGTGAGGGGTGGGCACAATCTGTGAAATGATTCCAGATTAGGGTAAGGGGTGTAGTGGGTGGGGGGTTGGGGGAGGGGGATTGTAAAATAATAAACCTATTTAAGTGGGGCGGGTTAATTAGTTTTAGGTTTTTAATTTTGTTTATCAATGGCATTCCTGTAATTACATTTTGAGGATTTTATTGTTTGACTTTTGTTTCCTTTTTTGGCGCTGCAAGTATAATTGGGAAGATCGAAAATGTAAATAGGCAAAGTTAAGTGGGACGAAGGGAGTAATTACCAATTCAACTTTGAACAAAATTAATTTTTGTTGATTAAATAATAAATTTCACTAAATGCAAACTTGACTAAATTAGTGATATAAAATATATTCATTTCGAAGAAGAAAAACAAAATGAACGAAAAAACTAGTAATTCAAAATGATCGAAAGATTAAAAAACTAGTAATTCAAATTTAGTAAAATGAACGAAAAGCATAATTAATTATTTTTTTGGGAGAAAACGAAAATAAATAAAATAATAAAGACAAATGTCATTTCATATTTATTAAAATTAATTACCCTAAAAATGATTTTTACTCACATTAATATTTATTAATATAATAACCACTTCACATATTAAAAATTGTCAAATATAAACAATATTAATCCAACAACTAAACATCACTGATCAACAATCATACACATCATCAATCAATCACAAATCTCAATACTACTTTAATCATTAAACTAATCATCAACAACAACCTCTTACACACATCACATCACCTTTTACAATTAAAAGTTATATCCTACACTACTACCATTACCCCAACCACCTAAACAAACATCACTTTTTAACTCTCTCAGCCACTAAATTCCGGCGACTATCGCCAACCAACAGTACCCCAGCCACCCCCAACTCCAACCAAGCATGCACTTAGCTAAATCCAGACCTGACCAAGTGAAAATTGGTCTGTTCACCAAATATTAGAATACATATTTATAAAGTAAGAGACGTACACTATTTATAGTAAGTGCTCATTTCCCCGACAAAAAACAGAATTGTTAAAAATAGAATTATTTTAAAATTTCAAATTTTTTTAATATACTAATCGCCTAATATGTAGACGCCTAATGTGAGATTCAACAAATTTCACAAGATTTAAGAAAATAAATTATTTAGCAAAACTTATGTAATTATCCACGGGTTATGTGTGAAGTTAGGAGATTATCCCTACTTAATATAAAAGTAGGATAGTTTAAGGTGATGTGTCTTCACCACCTTAATTCTAGGCTTTAAAAAAAAAAATCATAATAATAATAATAATAATAATAATAATAATAATAATAATAATAATAATAATAATAATAATAATAATAATATTAAAAAAAAATCAATCAACGTCCCTTTCTCATCTTTTTTTTTTTTTTTTTTTTATATTTTCAACTATAATTTAAATTGCACATAACTTTTTCGTTCCTAATCTATATTCGACAAATAATATATCAAATTAATCTTTTTGCTAGGATCTTTAGTTTGACACCCATATTAAATATAAAAAACTAATTACTTAAGAACAAAATATTAGACCTAAAATATGAACTATAATTTTTTGTAGTATTGAATTATTTGCTTAGTTTTGTAATATGTACATAATTAAATTATTTTTATGGGTTTTAGCCACAAGTATTTAAATTTTAATTTTATAATAAAAAATAGTCCGATTCTTAAATTTATAATATTGATTGTTTCATTATAATATTTTTTAATATGTGGTTATTTCTATAAAGAAAAATTATTAATAAAAATTATAAAAAAAAATCCCCTTTACTATTACAGTAAGAGGAACACACATGTCATCTATATAAGTCCTCTATCAGGAAAAACACGTGTCAATCATATAGATTGTTGGAGTTTGTATAATTTTTTTTAAAGGAAAAAAAAGATATAAGTCCTCTATCAGGAAAAACACGTGTCAATCATATAGATTGTTGGAGTTTGTATAATTTTTTTTAAAGGAAAAAAAAGAATTGGACGTACCAATCAATAAAATTCTCTCTTCATTTCTTTTTCTTTTTAACTTAAAATTTTGAATGTTTATAACTTTTCATATCAACTTAATTCTTCATGAAAAATATATCAAATTAATCATTATTTCACGATATTCAAATAGACATCCATATTAGATATAATTAATTTGTTGGATTTACATTGGTCAATTGTACAAAAACTGTATGTTAGAAAGAAAAAAAGTGGGTATGTTTGCTTATAATTTCTCTCAGTAGATTTAGGGGACCAAATTTCAATAAAGCACACTCATTAACTCTCTCAGCTAAGTTTGGCTCAGCACTTCCCAACCTTAATCAAACACATCCTATGTGTATTTGTTTCCAATTATTTATTTCATATTAGAAAAAAAAAAATATGATATACTACAAAAGTTCAAATAACTTATTTCACTTTTTTTTTTTTGTGAAATTGGGTTTAAAATTCATATTGCTTACATTAAAAAATAAATGTTAATATTTACTTAATTTTAATACATAAAATATAGTAAAATGTATAATGACTTATATATGTTTTATAATGATTGGTAACAATATTAGAATTTAATCACATATAATTATTAATGAAATAGAATATTTTATCCCGTGCATTGCACGGGCGAACATCTAGTTACTAGTAAAACTAGGAGACAATGATCAATGATTTTCCGTTCGTTTTCAATTAAAATGAGAAAGCCATCAAAATTATCCTCATCATTAATTACGCGCGCAAACATACAGATTGACTTGATAACAAAAATAATTAAGTCACTAAATAATGATATGGCCATTTCTTATTTTCCTTTTCGAAAAATATAACGATTTCAAATGAAAATTATATTATATTCGATATAAGAGCTGAAGAAAATATATATATATATATATATATATATATATATATATATTTTTTTTTTTCCATTTTTGAGTAGAGTACTTGGTTTCCTCAGCTTCATGATGCGGGAAAATATTTTCGTCTTACATTAGGTGAATATATTAAGATAAAAATTTGTATGTGATGATCAGTGTGACGGGTCAACTTAAATATATTATAAGGGAATGGGTAAATGGGGCTCCATCTTCTTTTTCTTGATTTGGGTAAATAAAGCCCAACTACACAGAATGGGATCTGTGTGACCGCCACACACAAGACTTACCCATATATTAAATTAAGCACAGTCCATTAAAAAACTCCTATTTAAACGATATGAAATATCTACCTTTAATATTAAAAAGAATTGTATAAAAGTAGGGAAAAACACGTGTCGCTCCCATAGATGTTTCACCGAATTTTTAGTTTTTTAAAATTATTAAAATTACTCAAAAATGTACACTACGTGTATTATTAAAGAGAACCTCTAAAAAGGGGAGATATATGTGTATCATTCACCATCTTTAGTGGGTTCTCATCCAATCAATTCATTTTCTTTTTCTTTATCTTTTCTTTTTGTATCTTTTCCCTTCGAAATTTCATGGTCTTACAATTATTTCGTCTCAACTCGGTTTTTCATAAGAAATATATCAAATTATTCATCATTTAATGATCTTCAATTTAACATCCATAATGCATATATCATAATTATAAAAATATTAATTTTTAAAAGTAAAATACATTTTTAGGATGATAATGATATATTTTGATTTTTAAACATTTGTATATAAAATTATAATGTGATATAATTCCAAAATTATATTGTTTAGAACGGATTAAAATTTTTTAAAGTTTAAAATTATTTACTTTAATTTTGCCTTTTTTAATCTTAACAATTTTGGGATAATTTAAATTATTTGGTATAAAAAAGTTCATAAGATATGCATATTTGTTAGGTTTACACTTTACGATAGAAAAAAACTTAGATATATTTGCTAAAGTAATTTGTTGATTGCATTAGTTTGCTTATATATATATATATATATATATATATATATATATATATATATATATTATATTACCTTAAAAAATAATAAGTTAATTATTTTTTATTTGAATATGACATGATACCATAGTTTACCACTAATATACTTAAGTAACTAATATGTTTGTGACTTCTTATACCAATACTATGTTATTTAATATATGTGGCTTTCAAATGATAATTATTCAAAATATTTGACATTGTTTTGTCCTTATATACATATGTAATTGTTACAATCTACGTAATGCACTGCTGAAATAATAGGGGGAGAAATGAATCAAACTACAAGTTATATATAAAATTTTACAGTAAATATTCAGCATAATCAGATATTGCATTCAAATAATCGAATTTACAAAATTTGTGAAAATATAATTGGTAGTTTTAGTTTGTGGTAAAATTGAATAGTCAAAATTTATGAAAAACTAACTAGTAGTTTTAGTTTGTAATAATGGATGGTATTAAATGTAAAAAAACACATATGTAGGAAAATGATATGTAAGGAGGAAGATAGATAATTGGACAAAAAAATATCAACTCTAAATTTTATATTCACAAATAATATATAGGTTGATAATTTTATCATATATTGTTATTATAATAAAAAAATATTCATCTCATACATCGCACGGATGTACATCTAGTTGTAGGTTATCTTTTTTTCTTTTTTCCTTCTTGTTGCTATTAATAAAAAGTTATATGAGCCAAAGACGTCATAAGACTTATCTTTGTATTGTTCTTCTTATCCACTTTATTACCGCATATATGGATCAAACCACTACTTCTCATGATTAGATAAAAAAAGTAGGTCTTATGTAATACATGTGCATATGTCTTTTTATGTACATCAGGTCGATCCAGCCTAATTATTTTTTCGCTCAATTAATCTAGGGCAAACTTGCACCCAAAAGAACACAGGTTAAGTAATACTTATTTCGCGAAATATAATTAATACCTTTTCAGAAAAAAAAATGTAATTATATTAACATAATAATTCATGAGTTCTTTGAATTAATTATGTGTTCTTATAAGGTTTGTATAAGTTTTCGATATTTATATTTATATAAGTTTTTTATTTATAACTCACAAGTTGTATTCAACTATTATTTATTGCTTTAAAAGTATTGCTTACGAAAAAAGTAGTACATTTTTCTGAAATAAGTATTATGTTTATCAAAGAAAATATATGTTGCTTTTAGTTCCAATAGTAGTACTTTTTTTTGTAAATTGTAATATTATTTTACTTAAAAGTAATATTTTTAATAGAACTTAATAATTCTTAAGTGTTTTTAAGTTTAGGTGTTATTATCAAGTTTTCTGTAATTTTCCACTATCAAATTTATGTGCTTTTGTACCATTTATAAGTCCTATATTGAAATTCCACCATCTACTTTTGGATAATATCAATCATTGAAAATTGTTGGATGTTCGAAATGGGTGTCAATCTTTTTTATTGAGCTTGTTCACAAGTCCGTACAGGTTGGCACAATAATGTATTGGTTAATTGGCCAAACATATTACTTTTTGTTTAGTATAAAAGTAATTCATTTGGTTATTACGATTATGTTTTTCGGCCGAAAAATCATATTTCTAAAATCAATAACATTAATTAGGGTCGGATTAGATAGGTTGACCAGTTGTACATAAATAGATCTATGCATATGATGTATGTAAGTTTTTACGAATGAACATTTGTTTTAAGTTTAGGTACTAAATCCAACTAATACATGTATATCTCTTATATACTAAAATAGAAACCACTTTACCAAGTTTCTTTCTCTCAAAGTTTTAAGAATATAAAATATATTATAGTATTTTAATGTTTAGATTATATTATTTTATTTCACCCGGATAAGGTTGATATAACTATTGCAACTAATAAACCCTATTTCTCGATTATGCATAGTTGTGAATTGAAATTTTGAAATATTTTAATAGTTAATTTTTCTATATTCTGTATTTCCCCTTGACAAGCTCATTAAATAATTGTAGATAATTACAACTACGATTTTCGATAGTGTTATTAAAAATCAAAAGTGTGTGCTTTCAAATTCTGATATATAAGCATTCCAATAATCTATAAATTAAAATTCTGACAATAAACAATCAGAAGGCATTTTAATTTCAAATTCTGATATACCAAGAGTATTATTAAAAATTCTCATATATATATATATATATGTATATATATATTCTATTCTTTTGAAATACAGTCTTCTTTTTTATATAAAAATGCATAGGTGTTTCTATAACATAACACATAAAATATTTTCCAATAATATAATAAAATATAACGTATATAGTATTGAGTGATACCTATTATATGGATGCAATATATAGAAATCTTCTGTATTTTATCACAATATTTTTTTCTCTTTTTTTGTTATTTTTTTTCTTTTATTTATAATTTATTTTATATTATTATGTAAATATACAATTATATTTAGGAGTTTATTAAATGGATGTGATGCGTAGAGACATTTCAAAAAATTATTTATAATTTATGTTATATTATTATGTAGAAAATATATATTTGTATTCAAGAGCCTATTATTTTGACGTGACATATAAGACATTCTATTACAACAACTTTTATAGATAAATGAGATTCTGATAAGATTTTTTTATATCTGTTATCTCTAATTGTACCCGTGTTCTTGAAATGCATCTTTAAAATTTAAATCACCAATTCTCTTAAATATTACTTACATGATTTACGAGATTTACCACCGTGAACATCTATTATTTAAACCACATTGTATAGTTCTAAAAGAACAAGTTCTTAATTATTCTCAAATAAGTTTGTCCGTCAATATTTTTTTCCGTTTACTTCGGTCGAAATTCATACTATTCATTTTTATATATTATTTTATGCGTCCTTTTCTTTTTCGTGTTTGATGTTTTATATAATTTAATTAAGGTTGAGAGTCATTTATAAGGTGCTGATTTTTTAATTGAAATAAATAGGAAACAAAGATACAATCCACTGCCAGTAAAACCTGGGTTCAAAAGTTCTCAAGGATAATGGAGGGTGGATATTAGGGAATTGAAAAACTTTGCTATTTTGGTCCCAGAAAAAGTTATGAATTCAATTTAGTCCCACAACTCTTGAATTGGATCCCTTTTGGTCCTAATTCGACCGGCGGTGACTAATTTCGCCGGAAAATAGCACGTGTGGGTCACGTGCCAAAAAATTCCGGTCGCTCTTTTCCGGCGAAATTAGTCACCGCCGGCCAAATTAGGACCAAAAGGGATCCAATTCAAGAGTTGTGGGACTAAATTAAATTCATAACTTTTTTTGGGACCAAAATAACACAAGTCAAAAGTTACGGGACCAAAAAAGTTTTAAGCTCAACATTGAAAATACTTTGTTGTAATGAAAATGGTAAGATTTTGGTTCCACCAGTAATGTGGTTTACAAAGAAGTTTTTCAAAATTGTAAATAGTTAGTGTGCGATATACACATTGTTATTATAGTCATTTTTCTTATATAATATTTAATTATTTATTTTTGTTCCACCTTTCTCTCTACTACTGCAGTAATATATTGCCAATACTTTTCAACTGTCCAATATATATATATATATACATATATATATGTACACACACTCACTTAAAGCTAACAATATATTTCTTATAAGAAAGTAATTTTATATATTAGTAACATATTCAAATTTAACAAACTCGTAAGATTTTTCACGAGTATTGTACTAGTGTATATATATATATATATTCAAATCAATTAAAAAAAATTAAAAGATCAGGTGAAGCAAAGTTGCTTAAGTCATTTTCGTTCAAATCAATTAACAAAAAGAAAAAGACAAGGTACAATAAAAAGATCAGGTGAAGCAAAGTTGCTTAAGTCATTTCAAAACATTTTAGGGAACTTGCTAGCCTTGATCAATTTTTATTTTTATTTTTTTTCCTGAATTGCTCGCACATAAACATAGTTAACATTGGCTTCTTGAATTGTCAAGACTAGCAAGTTCGTCACTTTTGGATTGTGGCAAATATTGTTGATCTGAAGAACCTTCGAGATTTATATTGTCATTCTTACTTGCCACGTGCTAGAAAAATAAAAATGTAGAATGGAAACTTCTATGTTCTAACAATATAAAAAGTTGGTGTGGTTAAAAGTTTAAGTGTTTATATAAGAAACAAATAATTTTATTTATTTTACTTTTTATTTTTGTTTCAAACTTTATTTTTAAATAATATTATTATCTTGATTTATAGGATCAAAATCCAAGTACAGTCACATAAGAGCTTAAACATCGAAAATCCATTTTTTAGGGGCAAGGAAAATGTAAAATTAATATCTAAATCAATGATTTATTGATTTATCCTTTAATACATGATGACTAACATAAATTATTGAAATATAATAGGCTAGCTAAAAGTAGGGTTTATCAATTAGCGAAATTTGCTGAGAATATTTCATTTAGTTTTTAGTAAAAAGGGTTAAAGACATGACAACTTATTAAGATAAAATATGAAAAATAAAAATTATTTCACACAAAATAATATCTTACTTTTAGATCGAGATGAGAACTTTTCAATAGACATTATAAATAAAGTTTGTATATTTTTAATCTTCTATAACTATCATATAATGACTTGATCCAAACACATGTTAATAAGTTAATTAGACAATTGTTATCAGATGTGTTTTTTCTTTTCTTTCCTTTTTTTTTTTTCTTTTTTTTGCGGACACTAGATTTCAACCATGATCAGTTGTATCTTGTTGTCTCAAAAGTTACTAATCGTAAATGATTGATTTTCTTTTTACAACTCAAATATATAACAAACAATATTGAATATAAGGAAATTTTTCAGAATTTGTATTGCATGTTATATTTGTGTTTGTTTTAACAACATAAAAGTTTGATGTAATTCATGATGGTGTATTAATAGTAGTAATAGTTTTACATAATACATATTTGAGTACTAACCATCAATTCTACTTCCAAAAATCAATTTTTTAACATATGAATTCGTTAATATTACTAGAATTTTCTCATCATGCAATGCACAAATTGTTGATGTCTCGGGGATATATAATATAAATGATATATTTATATAATTATATTGTAAACTAATAAAATATGTAAATATATATATTTACGATAAAAAGAAAGAGATGAAAAAAATTAAGATTACATAAGCATGAGTTAGTTATGAGTAGTCATATTCTCTGATTTAGAATGTGAATATCTTTGTTATCCTTGCATAAAGGTCGTTCCTGTTCTTCTTTTATGGTTCACGATTTATTTTACTCAAATGAACTTTTTAGAATAACTTCACATTTTCATTTTGTATAAAATATTTTAAATATCAATATATATCAAAATTTAACTAAATAAAAACTTACATTAAAAATTTAATATGCCTATTTCTTTTTTCAAATTAATGTACATAGTTAAAATAAATATCAACCTTATTTTATATGTGGTTTGCATCATATGAGTTGTCATTGTAATATGGTTGCTCATCAGCTGGCTTGGTTTTCTTTTACATTACCTCACTCGTCTGTTTGGGTGGAGGATGATGTCCCTACGTGGATTAATCACGGAAAAACTGGAAAACTAAAGAGGAAGAGACTCACCATCTTCGATCATGCTAAAGACTCAGAAAAGAAAGCTATAAATACAGAGGTACTGATTCCTTCTCCTTGCAGCATAATTAATATTTAGTTACTCTGCATTCAATAAATAAATGACTACTATAAATACTTGTTGAAAATAACATGTTGTATCTGTACGCACTTTAAGATAGGAAAATTAAGGTATTATTATACTTGCACTTGTTATAAGTCAAAATCATCTTTTAGTGTCTTTGAAATTCCACCACAATTTTACCAACTCTAACATAAGAGTCCATGGAAAACATGCAGTCCTGACCTTGCATAGCAGCATAGAGGCCCAACATCAACAATAGTAAAGCCAATAACCCAATAAGTCATCTAAATGGATCCCACTTCTCCATTGTGTTTAGTTGAACAATCATTAGTTTATTTAAAATTCTTTAATGTCTTGTTGTCCCCATTGTCTAATAATTCCATACTTTCTACACACCATTTTAACACATCTAGAGGTCTTTTACTTAAATGCCTACACACTCTTGAGTATGTTTCTATTATTTTATAATTTATTGGAGAGATTCCAACTTTCTTTCTAGTGGACTCATTACTAATCATTAAATAAGATGTTCATATCACATCTAGAAAATTTAGCTATTGATTTAAATGTTGTGTTTAGTAGAGTAGTCAACCTGTTTAGAAGATATATCTTCTGGTCTTATACTTTAGTGAAAAGCAATCAAACTTCTTCAATAATGTACATACATATAGAGGTCAAAAAATGTAATACACTTCCAGAATAAGGAAAAAGAAATGCATAAAATATAATCCATGTATATAAACTTGAATCATTATAGAACTCATGTTTTATGTAACTAATTGTGTAATAACTAATATATATTTATATATAGATACCTATTGTAGGCCTTTAATATGCTTTAAATATACATGCCAATTTAGGCTTGATTGTGAAAAGACCACGCTTGGGCTATAAAAACGGCTTTTACTAATAATAGGCCAATCTTGGCCCTAATATTTGTAAACCAAACCCAGACCGTCTAATTTAAATTCCAGGTTGCCCAGCCTATTCCTACCCCTAATGGCACAATATTAAAGAATAATGTGCACTTTTCTCAGTTCTTTATATTATCCATAAATAGTTGTGGCACAATATTAATGCATAAAATATTTGGAGTTAAAAAAAAAAAAATAGTAATACTGATGCGGATAGAAAAGGCCCAATAAAAGAAAATGATATTTTTGCAAAACAGGACAGCACTTGGGCTAAGTTTGAGGAATAAACTGCTTATTTTCGTGCAGATTTGGGCTGGTTGGCACATATGGATTCGAAGCCCTTCGAGTCTAGTTTCTGACGGTCCAAACGGCGAAGCAATTGGACTTTTCTAGAAGGAGTTATGGCTGTTTTACTAAGGTATGACAGATGGTAGCGGGAATCTGTCAAGTTCATGAATCTTGAGTTTTATGTCCTTCCAACTATCTTTGGGCATTCATTTCGAATTCATTGAACTTTAACTGATTCTAGAGTCTTATTCATGTATCTAAATTGGTCAAAATGCTATTATTTATGAGTTTTGAGTCTAGTAAGTTGTGAGGTCAAGTCATTACTACATTATCTAGAATCATGTAATGACTCCTATAAATTGAGCCTTCTCCTTTGTATTTGCAACAGAAAATTCGAAATTTATAAAATATATTTGAGAGTCTCTTGACTTGTTTAGAAGAAGGAGTTCTTCTATTTTAGTTCTTAGCCTTTTTGGTAGATTCCTCAAGGCGACAAGTTGCTCCAAACTTGTGGTGGATTCCATTAAGTGAGGGGTTGTATTTGAGCGTACTTGTGTTACCTCCCAAATCTCTCTTTCCCTTATCAAATACTAATCTTATTCACCGTCTTTTATCAATGGTAGGGATATAACGTATAGGGAGAACGATATATAGTAAAATAAATGGAACTTCTTTCACGTGAAGTAGCATTTTGTGTGTACTTGTAGAGGCAAACTGTGATATGTTTGTTTAATTAATGTTGTGATATCCCTATACTATGTACCAAAACTCTAGGAAGGCTGAAAGCAAGGTGGGTTCAAATATTTACTTTTTAGACAAAATGGAATTTCTATTATAATCCATCAGTCACTCTAGTATAGACAAGTGCATGTGTAGTATAATAAAGTTAAATAAAAAAGAAAAGAAGTTAAATAAAGTTAAATGAAAAAAGAAAAGAAGAAGCTAGTCAATAATTATTCACACCTCATCCCACAACTTATGTAGTTTAATTTGTGAAATTATTAAATGGTTCAAACTAATAAAAACCAGCAAAAGAAAGAAAGGGAAGCTGGATATCCTATTACTTAGCAAGCACTAGTATTTCAATCTTTTGTGGCACACAAGCAAATAAATAATACTTCCTCGGGAAGCTGGGTATCCTCTTACTTAGCAAGCACTAGTATTTCAATCTTTTGTGGCACACAAGCAAATAATAATATTCCCTCCGTCCCGCTCTAATTTGCACACTTTTCTTTTACGGTAGTCCCATCCCATTTTGCTCCACTTCAAAATGAAAAGAAATCTTACAATCTCCATCCATAAAATCTCCACCCCTCAATCTCCACTTTTGAAAAAGTCAATTAAAAAGTAAATTTTTTTTTTTTTAATATACGAGCCATAGGCGGGACGGAAGAAGTAAACAGCAAACGAAGACAATTAAACTATAAAATCAATTATAATATATACATATAATAAAAAAGCGAGATAACTTCCCATCAATAGGAGAAAAAATAAAGATCTTACGGCATCTGTGGAACAAAAGGAACAAAACTAACACCATAAACAAACATAAACAGGTAGAATTAAACATTGAAACACTTACCGGAATCATTCGAACAAAATTTAATCAAAATTTGAAAAGGGCGAGATGGATGAACTCCAATGAATGGATTTGTTTGTGGCGAACATATATTGAATCTTGGCTGCTGAAGATTGATAATGAAAGCACTGATGTTTGGAGGGAATAAATGTTCTTAACGTATTACAAGAGCGAGTGGTGAGAAAAACCGCCAAAAATGGACCGCCGGCGAGCATCACAAGCGAGAGAGAGATTAGGGTTTTAGAATTGGGATTTTATCTTTAATCGGGTATTTAAATAAAGGGGAAGCAACAGCTTGGAGAAGGCAATGACGCACGAACAACGGCAATTCAAGTGCAAGGGTGGAAAACAAGGACGAACAATCTCAAGAGAGAGAGGCAAGGTTCTCTCAATCTTTAGGGTAAAGAAAGAAGAGGGACGAGGTTCTCTAAAGGATTCTTTCCGAAATTGACTTTCTTAAATTGTGGTGATATATTCTTATTAGTAATTAATAATTTAATATTAATATTAATTGAAAGAGAAGTTATTATTATCTGTTCTATATATAAAACTATATCTTTTTGATTCAATCTTGAAAGAGAAAGTTTTTTAGTATCTTTTCCTCACGTTATGGCTTGCACATTATGTATGTTTAATTATATATTAAATGGTACAATATTTTTTAAATATTGAAGTATGATATAAACAATAAAATAAAAATAAAAATAGAAATAATTAAAATTATGTCTTCGCCTAGTTGACAACAATTATTCAGCCACTTATTTGCTAGGCGATGGCTTGCCAGTCTGATTTGTGTTAAACAGAAGTTTTAGGCATTTTCGGGCTAGTCCAGCGATTAGTCAGCTTAGGAGGTCCAAAATATATATGTATATATATTAATAATCTTTATATTTCTTTTATTACTTTTCCCAATTTATGGTTTATACATTATGGTGTTTAATTATACATTAAATGGTACAACATTTTTAAAATATTGAAGGTATGATATAAGTAATAAAATAAAAATGATAAAAAAATATAAATTAAAACTAAGCGGTCACCTAGTCGATCACCTAGGGCCACCTATTCATTGGGCAGTGCCTTGCCGACCCGATTTAATGTGTAATGGAAGTTTTAGGCGCTTTCTGAATCTAGACGGGATAGTTGGGCGATTAGTCGGCCTGACCGGCCGAAATATTATTTTCCTTATTTTTCTTCACCTAACTATGCGATGTTCTGATCAATCCCCTAAACTCCGACTAATTGCTAAGTTCCAATAAGCGGCCCAATGTTTGTTTTTATTTTTATTAGTAAGTTTTTATGTATTTTTTTATTCTTTTATTCAAGTTATAGTTTATACATTATGATATGTATAGCTATATATAAATTTTGACCCCTAAAAAAATAAAAAAAAATAAATGTTCATCAATAAATTTTGACTAGCGGTGGCCCACGTCGGAGGAGGTGGTTGGGATAAAACGAAAACCTGAATTGTGTTTGAGGAGGGTTAATAGTGGTTGAGAAGATATTTTTAGATTAATTTAGAAGTGATAACTATATAATAGTCTCAGTGAAAATTATCCTTGAATGAGTAATAGTTGAGTTGGTAGAGTGCTTACATGACCTTCAAGAGGTCTTGGGTTCAAACCCAACTTAAACTTTTTATTTTACTTTTTTTACTTTAACTTCATATGTTAAATATATTGAGTATAAATAATCCTCAAATGAGTAATAGCTAAGTTGGTAGATTGTATACTTGATCTTCAGGAGGTGTTGGATTCAAACCCAACTTGTGTTTTATTTTATTGTTTTTATTTTAACTTCATATGTTAAATATAATGAGTGTGAATTAATTAATAATATGAGCTTTAGACTAATTGGTAAAAAATTGGGGCCTTTTATTAAAGGCCTAGGGTTCAATTCCTAACTGTTTTTTTTTTCTTTTCTAGTTCACACTTCTAATATACAAATTAATGAACATTATCAAAAAAATTAAATATCTTAGATGAAAAATTATCTACATGTGTTAATTACTATAATGCAACAGCAACAAAATTATAAAAAATAAAAAATATTTTAGTTATGATATTCGTATTTGTCATCATGTATATCAAACAAACATATTAAATTGTGAACGAAATATCTTGCATATAACCAAATATAACATTTGTGACAAAATAATTTTGTTATCCTTTCGAAAAATAATAAAGGTGACGAGTTGGTACTCGTCGTCAGTGAATATGAATATTCACGACGGAGTAATTTTGTCCCTTAATATTTTTAAACATTTGTGACAAAATTTAATGTTATCACAAATTCAAATATGACAAACTAATTGTCTTTCGTCACCAAATTTAATTAAATATGACGACATCATTTCGTCACACTTACGCACGAGTATTAATAATGAAATATTTTGTTGTCACTAATAAAAAGTGATTGTGACGATGAACATCGTCATAAATTAATAATAATTTTAGTCTTTAAAATCAATAGTGACAAATTTATTTATATCGTCACGAAATATAAGAATAGGTGACAAATAGGAATTGGTCATTAATTTTTTTAATCAATTAGTGACGATATATGACATTGTAACGAAAGAATAAAATAGGCGACACTAAAGACCGTCGCTAATTAGTTTAAACTTGTCGTGAAAAGGTTACCCTCCAAAATTTTGGTACGAAATTCTATCTCTAAGAATGATTATGACACATTTCCAATGTTCGTCATGATATATGCTAATTAGTGACGATTTTTCTTTTAAAAAATGACAAATATAAAAAGTTGTCACAATAACGAATATTATTACGACGAAAATTACATTCATCGCTGTTAGGCAACAAAAGGTGACAAAACTTTTTGCGTCAAGATGAAAATCGTCGCGAAAGCACAAATTTCTTGTAGTGATTAAGACTCTTGTACTTAAGGACCTTTTTTAAGCAATAAGATTTTGATTGTGTATGAAAAAAAATATATATATTAACCTTATTTTGGCAAACTAAATCAGTTCACAAATTACTTTGATTAATACAATGAATTCTTTTTCATTTGTTATTAATGTAAATCCAATAAATTCATGCCATGTAAAACAAAACAAAAAAAATTATAGCCCAAAATTATTTTATAAAAAACCAAGAAGTAAAAGCAAACTAAATAATCTTATCTAAATATAGAAGAAATTTGTACTTCTTCTAGAAAAAAATAATTTCACAAATAGCCTCAAATTTCGGCTAATATGTTAATATTTATAGAATACAAAATCTTTAGTTGATATGTCGCATGATATTTAGAAAATATTGTCCCAGCATACATCGACAAAATTTATGGTACTAATAATCACAAATTTTGGTTAATCAGTTGAATATATCAATATTTGAAATACAAATTTTTTTGCTTATTGGAATACGGTTTTTTTTTTTTTTTTTTTTTTTTTTTGTAAATTTCTGCTAAAAAAGAAAAGTCGGCGGATTTTCGGGTTGTAACTGAAGCTAATCTTACCATAAAATTTATGATTATTATAATCTTACCACAAAACTGCTATTTCTATATTAAGTAAGTGCATTTAGAAGAAAAAATAATGAAATTATTATTTATAGTGATTCCATTTTATTATATAGTAAAATACCACAAAAAATCAGAATAACCATACGAGCAATATATTTGTGCATCGTCCGAAAGCACTTACGAATTATTGATAATGTTATGTCTCCGGTTTTGTAAAAACGAATTGTGGTCCTGAGAACAGGACTGTAAATCTTAAATTAGAAGCAATACTACTTATATACCGCTCGAACGGTGAAAATCCCATTCTCTTTTTAGATCAAATGATTAAATGTAAGTCAACCTTCTCAAGCACAAGTCAATTTTTCTTCTTTTAACTATGTCATCTTAAGCCCAATTGAATCGTAAATAATACTTAAGAATGGATTTGCATTGAAATTATTTCTGATGTGCTATATATATAAAATATACTATAGCAATGTTTGTTTGTACACCCATATTAAACGGTCAATCTTTTTCACTCAAACCCAATTATATGTTTATATGGATTCATTTTTCTTTTTATTGTTGTAACTTTCATTGCTTTGAAGCTGCTATGTCAAATTGGAACTATGAGCTTGTTTTTTAGTTAATATAAATTTGGTATATTAGATTTGGATGCATCGAGTTATGAATTAATTTTCTTGAAATTTTCTTCAATAATGTAATATTTAATATATATATATATATATATATGTATATTTGCATGTATCCGATTGAAATATCCGAGCATTTGTTGACTTCTATCAATTTGGACATTGGAACAAGACATAAAATTCTTATTTTCGCAGTTCGAGGAGTGTCATAGAAAAGAATCATGACTTTTCTACAAGATAAATTGATATACCATATTCTTTGAATTAAATGCGAATAAATAATATTTCCTGATAGTAGCATATATAACTGCATTTTCCTTCAAACCAAGTTTTCATATACGTGATTATTTTAATATTTTAGTCAAATCCAAGCATGAGACATAACATAATATATATTCTCTTAAGAGATACAACTATAACTTTGAGAAAATTGAGAATGAATTTATATATACACTTGAATGTTATAATGTATAAGTTTAACAATAATACAATTTTGTTTGGTTTTAAGTGATACTCATGGAGCCCCATAGTATGTTGGTACGATTATATACTCTCTTATGAAATTGAAAGTTTTGACTTTAAATATTTTCTCTTAGAGATTTGATAATTATCAGCCGTAAGTAAATTTATTTTCATGATTATAATGGAATTTAATTATTGCTTTTATTATGACTTTGTTTAAGCACAAAATTTATGTATTTACCATTATAAAAAAAATCATGGGAAGCTACCAAATCATTAGAAACAACCTTTATGACACAGTATTTTCACAAAGTATCGAAAAAATGTATGTGACAAATGGTTTCAATATCTTATCCAAAAGAATGATTAAACCAACTCGATCCAAATTTGAATTATTAGACTCAAAAGAAATTGAGTTATCACAATTGATATTCCTAATAGGAAACTACTTTCATGGAAAAAGAACTACATCCTACAAGAACTACTCTCACTGTCAACTCATCAACCGACCCCAATGACAAATGATTGTTTAGTTAAATGTCACATGGTGAACTGCGTAATGCAATAAGAAAAAATACTGAGAACATAAAGGACTCTCTACTTCTAAAGTTAACTAGCTAGTGGAATGAAATCCGTTGGTTGGACTAAAAAAAGGGTCAATAACTTCAATAGGAGCATGTTTGTGCCTTAAAACACATCTTACTTTATGTGGGAAAAATCACAGAAGGTGATATGATACATTAAAATCTTTTCGACTTTAACACTTATATTAGAGAAACAATATAGGCCAGAGTATGAAATAAAAGAATTACAATCACTACTACAAAAACTGTTAATCACAACGCTCAAAAGACAATGGTTGTACGCATACACCGTTGTCTTTTAGCGCTCAACCGTTGTCGTTATCTAAACCGTAGTGAAAATAAATTTTTTTACGCTAAAACACAACGGTTTTGAATAACCGTTGTTGTATAACCGTAGTTGAATGCTTAATTTTCACTAAAAGACTACGGTCAGTATTTCTGTTGTTAAAAGACCGTTGTCAATGTAATTTTTAATTAGATTACATAAAAGAATGATTTTTGTGTGATCAACGACAACGGTTATCCAAACCGTTGTTACTTGAGCGTTGTCATTACTTAAAGTTTAATTTCCTTCATTTTTAAAAATACTTATTTACAAGATTAAAATAATTTTTAATGTTGTACAATTAAAAAATGTTTATTATAATTTTTTTAAACTGTAGTTTCCTTGATGTCTACTATTGGCCTATCTAGTACTTTGAATTTAGTTGTATAATTTTTTTTCTGTGTATACAATGTTAATAGATTATTGTTTTATATTCATTACTACTAGCTATATATGTATATAATTTAATATATTTTAAAATCTTAAAATTTATAAATAAATATTAATTCTTCTAGATTGTTCCGGAATAACAGCTGATCAATGTGACAGTGGTTCAGCCTAACTAAACCGAACACTGTGAAAGGATGTTCGGCCTAAATCAGTCGAACTACAAAAAAAGATAAAAAAAAAAATATTTTTTAATTTATATTTAAATTTATGTCAATGTAATTAATTGAAAGATATCATATAATTATTTATTAACATAATCAATTATACAATTGAATGAATGACAAAGTTAAGATTAAAAAAAACAAAAAATTGGTACAAGTGTCAAAAACTGGATGTCTAGACATCTACACGGATTCTAACTAGTGAGGCAACCTACACATTGTTGATTTTTTAATTGTAATCTTTTACAAACTTGAATTAACACTTACCCTCTTCTCTCCCAAGTCACGCACACAATTGGAAAAAGTTGCATATTGCGAATCTCTCTCAATCTCAACCGTTGTTCTTCTGCTTCTCCTCCGCCTCGCCTTCCCTTACCCTGATTATCCTCGGCCGTGCTGTCGTTTACCTTGCGTCTCTTACTCCGACTGAGAAACTTTTACCCTACTTATTCTCCGTCAAGCTGTCCCTTTCAGGCAATAGATTCTCCAGCAACTATACAGCTTTAGAGAGTCCTATATATACAAAAAAAAATTAACAATTATTTAAATAATTCTAAAATTATATGATATAATATACTATATTTTGAAAATAATTAAAGTAAAATATTACTTTGTTAAAATACAAAATAAAAAATTAAGTTATCATATATTTGAAAGGGAAATAATAAATTAGTATATTTGTTTTTGAGGAAAAAATAATAAATTAGTATACTGATCAGTATGATAGACAATCTATTTTAATACACAATTTTACTCTACTGATGGAGAAAATGTATTTTCACCAATAACCTTTTCTTTTTCCTCTTTTTTCAGACATTTCACATAAACACGTATATTGTCTCACAAGAATGCTCTAGAATACTCATTTTTAACTCTTATCTCATCTTTCTCTAAAAACTCTCTGTCGTTCGCTGAAACACAAAGCGGAACCCTGATTTTCTCCCTAAAAACAAATTCGTAATACGACTTTCACTTTAATTCAGGCTACAAACTCCACATCGGTCAACCGTGCTCCTCCACGCATCCGCGCCATCGTACAGAACTTCACCACGGTCGGTCGCCGCCCGTCGCTTTTCTTCTCGGCGTTGCAAGTTACTGCTGAACGGTTGTCATACCGCCTGATTCTACTCCAATTAGGCTGACCGATTAAAGGGGAAAAAATGAAGGTTGTGCTTTCCTCTCCTCTTAGGTCGATTTCTCTCTCTATCCCTCACGATCTCTCTTCCTATCTCCGCTCACGATCGATATCTCGGTCCTATTTTCTCTCATTTCCTTCTTGCCTCGTCAGTTTGTAATGCTTAATTAACTAGTGTTTTGGCGTTACTCTAGGCGTAGAGAAGCTTCACGAATCCAAGGTACCCAAGTGATTGATTAAGTTCTTCGAAATGTTTTCAATTTTCAATTGTTTGGTTGTAAAGTGCTTTAATTTTAGAAGTGTTTTAGTTTAAGGAAATGCTTGAATCTGGTTGTATTCTGTATGCTTTTACATGCTTTTCATTTGAATGCTCTTTGTGCTTGTTGTCCAGAACTAATAGTTTGGTATAAATAAATAATTAATACTCCAGATTTTATTAGACATCTACATGTTTTATTTATTCAGATCGTACATTTTTTATCACAGGATTGCAAACAAGTGGAGAAAGGTCACAACTTCTATGATTGTCATTTTAACCCAGACTTATCAAATCGACAATAGTGCATTTCAGGTAAAGGCGGATTCGGCTATCTTTCCTACCCTTGACTACTATTTGTATTTATTGAATAGCAACTGTATTGGTCAAGCATATATTATCACATATTTGCCTTTTTATTTTTTATTAACAAGATGCATTTGAGTGGATTTCCACGATTTACTGTTTGAATCTTCTATCTTGATGTATTATGCATATTTGCTAGCATCTAGTAGAGTTAAATGCAACTATGATACTCCGCTAAAATCCAACTCCTAATATTAAAGAAATGCATTTGGGTTGACTTTGCACTAATTTAGTGATCTTTGCATTTCATCTGGTCATTTTTCTACTTAATCTTTATCGCTAGATTGATTGATGTACATGAAGTATTGTTACTATTTGGGTCTTTTGCTTGTTACTTCATTGAACAAGGAATGTAATTTCGTTGAGGCCATGTTTGTCTTTTGATTATAATGGCTTAATAACCACTATCTGTTAGAAGGTGTGGAGTTATTTTTTGGTTAACAACTTGAAGTTTGATAACTCATTTGCAGCTTTATAGCTTGAAAGAGTGTCAATGCAAGTCTAGGTTGTGCACGGTTGTAATAATGCTTGATTGGAAAGGAATAATTGGTTGCAACAATCATTGCTAGTGCACTTGTGCTACACTAACGGATAAGAAGTTCTTGGTGCAATTCAATAAGATTTCAGACAGGTGGTATTTTGTGTACATTTTCTTTCCATCTTGCAATTACTCGATTTCTTCGCTGATTGCTGCCCAAAAGTTTCAATAGAATAATATGAGCTTAAATAAGTATCAGATTCTAGGTAACTCTCTTACTGTTTGGAGATGATGTTTATTTCTGAAATATATAGCTGTTAGAATATTAAAACTCAAGTTATTCTCTAAAAGTTATAGTTTACTCCTTTTCTTCTCCTCTAATGTACTTAAGCAATTCAGATTGTTATGTTGCTGTTGAGTACTTTATTTTATGTGAAGTGATCTAGCAATATCAGATCGTCATTCTAATTTGATTAAATTGAGAAATAGAATAAAAAACGTACTACTTCAATTTATTGTGTGATTCAGAGTTGACACTATGTGAAGCAAAGCACTTTGAGGAGGAAAGTAATTAGTTGAATTGAAATTTCACATCACATTGACAAAGAATATAATTAGTTAAATTTCATGAAATTTTGAAATTTTAAGTTAAGTTCTTGTTCTCAGTTGCGCTTCTGATGTAAAGCCAAATATTCTACATTAGTTAGTGTGAGCGGCACCTTCTAAAAATAATGACTACAAATGCTGATTATTTGACTCGGATTTAACATATATTCCTTTTGAGTGTTTTGTATGCTTGTCCACTTTTATTTTTTCTTTAGCCTCTTTCTTTTGGTTTGCTTTCTGTTGTCTTGATTTATAGTTTGGGTTGTTGAGCTTACAAGCTACCATGTGTTAGAAGAGAAGTTACAATAAAGCCGAAATTATTATAGAGACAAAGGGTACATTATATATTTATAAATGAAACATTTATAGATGATTTACTAATAACTTAAGATAACTCTGTTCAAACAGCCTTCGTGTTGCCTTGTTTGAAGAGAAGGAACGATAGTCAAATGCAAGATCATGACAAAGATGAGTAAGCTATTTCAGAATTATCCTTAATCTTGTTGGTGTTGTAGATATGTATAACATAGAGGTATAATTAATCTGTTTTTTTTTTTTTTTTTTTTTTTTTTTTGTAGCTGAAGCAGTATTGAACTTGTAAGAGTTGTATTTATTATTCTTACACCTTCTAAACACTATAGGAGATTGAGGCTCCAAAAACTCTTGCCTGTGATTTAAGGTCGTACCAGCTCTTTATTGGATATCTGTATTGGAGAAAGGTGCTAATGCCGAAGAGACGGAGAAGACTCTTCATCTGTGCTGGGAAGGTTATCATGTGTATGATGAGTATGTACTTTGTTGCCTTTCTTTGATAAGTGATGATGAATTCCAGAATAGTGGATAATGTATACCATTACCTTCAGTCTACTTTCTGATGAATCAGGTTCTGTAGTCTTTCTCTCTTCTGTTATGTTTATCAATAATCTAGCGTAATACTGTCTATAATATGAGTAATTACATAGAAATACTATTTCTGAATGATTTATTTTGGTCAATTGATGTAATAATAGTTTCTTCTGTTTTAACAGGAGAGCTTCGATCTACAATTTATGTAAACAACTTTTCTGGGAAAGCAACCACACAATTCCCAACTGCCTTACAGATGAAAAGAGGAGGGGTGAGTATTTTTGCTTTTTTATTTTTATATTTAATAAATAGTGGTATAATACATAACCTTAAATATTTGAATAAAGATATATAGTTTCACAAAGAAGCAATTGTTATTGTAGTTTATTTTGTTTTTACCAATGTGGTTAGAAGCAATAGCCTGTTTGTTATGTTCATTTAAGAGGAAAGCTTGTACATGAATCTTGACTTGTTCGTGCTCTTTATTTTTAGTACTTCCAGAAGATGGTCAAGTCTTCAATTTAGTTTGTTCACTCTCCTTTAAAAGAGAGGTTGACTATTGGTAACCATTTAAGAAAGACGGGCATCTGGATTAATAGATGATGAGTTTATGTAATTGATGTAGGAACCAATTATTTCTAGCATCAGGGGCATGGTTCTTGGATTCAATTCAAGGTACACTTATTCCGTTTGCAATTGGTGTTGGAACCAGTATCTCTTTGATTGTTTGTATCTGGATATGAGCATTAAAAATTTAGTTGTTGAGTGGATGCTCCAATATGTATCTATAGTTTTTTGGTTGTACATATGTGACTTAAAGAATAATCCTTGTCTCTGTTTTAGGATCTTTTGCGACCTGTACAAGCAATTAAGACCAGAATATATTTTAGAATTTAATAAATTTATCATATTTTCATTTTTAGAATCTTATGTGTAAAATCTTTTCATGTGTTTTATCTCTTGATTAATGTGTTGTAGCCCATTAAACTCTTTGATTATATTGTGACTCAAAGTTGATAATTTGCTTCAAATGTAGGTGACTAATCTCTTGGGTGTGCCCATACAAACTGGTTTTGAGCAACAGAAAAATCTCACTACTCAGACTATACTGAGATAGCTAGTATCAAGGAGATGAGAAGAAGCTTTTTTACCATTGATTCACCGTCTTCAAGGTTCGTTTCTCTACTTGATATAAAGAAGCTTTTACCATCGATTCACATATGCCACTTGCAGAAAAAATTGTCAATACTTTAATTTGCTGATATAATATGAAATAAAACATTATTTTGTAGTAGAAATCTTATGTGGGTAACTTTACCAGGATGTTGAAATTATATAATTATGTCACATGGCTCAAGAAGCAATATTTGTCTGTGTTTAGCATATACACTATATACTCATACTCGGCTTGTGGTTAAAATTTTTCTACCCAGGTTCCACCACCCAAAACCTTGTTGGCACCAGTTCAGTATGTAAATCTTTGTGGAGGCAATTGATGTGGAACTTTATCAGCACTTCGAGTGGGAGCTACTTTGAGTCAAATGTTGATTGCTTAATTTAGTAACAATGTCTATATTCCTTGTTTTTAGTAATTGTTGATTGTAAATGATTTGAGATGCTTGAGAGACGGAGTTATAATTCATTATCTATTCATTTATCTTTTTTGATTTCGCAAAATGTTGATCGTATGTTTAATTATACATTAATTTCATTAATATAATAAAAAAAAAATAAAAATTACAATTTTCAAATAGTATCAACAACAATTTTTTTTTTTTAAATTGAGAAACATCTACGACAACTGTTCAAGACCGTTGTCAATGAATAACCATAAACCGTGGTCTTTGTTCATTTTTACTACAGTTCAAACGTAGTCAATATGAACTAAAAACCATTGTCATTTCAATCTACGACTACGGTTTTTAACCGTAGTCGTTAATATATATTACTAAGGTTCAAAGCGTAGTCAAAGGAAGTTCCTAACCGTGGTCATACGTACCGTGGTGGTAGATATTAAATATACCACTACGGTTCCCGATCGTAGTCTTTAGAATTAACCACTACGGTTATGAATCGTAGTTATTTTTAGAGGGTCTACGACTACGGTATGTACTACCACGGTCGCTGAATGCCTTTAACTACGATTTTTTATCGTAGTCTTAAACGTTTTTTGTAGTAGTGAATATTCAATTAACTAATCAACCGATGCAAGTAGTTGAGAGACATGATTAGTTTTTCCTGAAAAATAACACCAAGTGTATTGAGATAAAGAAAATTTCCTAGCTAACTAACTATCTCTACAGACATGGTAATGATACACCAAAAGGTAAGAGATGTAGGAGCCGTAAAGGCTTTCCATGTGTCTACCCTAAATGGACATGGTGTTCATGACACCAGGTACAAAAGACACCTTAAAATCCTATGAACAAAAGCGGAAGAATTGGTAATGAACTATACTTGAGTGTAGAAATACTACATATTTGTATAAAAACTACTAGAGCAGTTAACATAAGAGATAGAGGAAGTCTGAAGAACAAAGACTCGCGATAAAAGATAGAGATCATCATGTTTACCCATGATTGTGGTTTCTAGTGGCAATAAGTATTTTGCTTAAAATATGAAAATACATTTCTTAATGTTTCAAGAAAGTTATGTGCTTACACATATTCATCAATGAGTATAGTGATTAAACCATCATTGCATCACAACCACAAAAAGGGTAAGAAAATTCCCAACTATAGATGCCTAATGATATAATGGTTAAAGTCACAAAAGCTCTATATGCCCCGAGAGCTACCTGAAATTTGTTCAGCAAAGACCTTTGTGTCAAAGATTATTGTTTAAAAATCAACTGTGAGAATGTAATTGAATATATTTTGATATCAATGAACGCGGAAGGAAGCACATTTAAGAGAAATCAATGATTCAATTCAGTGAGATGTACCCACTATTATCCTAACTAGTATGTGTTCATATGTGATGCACGAGCAGGTTATCTTTTTTATGGTTACCATATCTTTTGACATTTAGGGTGATAATATTCTCTAAGAACTATTATTTTTCAATGTTATAATCCAAAATATATGTGGTGATTTTTTAATCGAATTACATTAAATATTGCGAACATGGCCCGTGAAGTAATATTATTTGTTTCTTTTTCCTGATTTGGTATCATATTAAACATTTTTTCTTTTACATTGATAATTTGATTTGTGACAAATAAGAAATATTACATTGAGTTTTATTTAACATTATTATTATTATATAAAATTCATTTCATTAACCATGTTATGTTATTTAAAAGGTCAAAAATAAAAAAAAATCATTACAAATATGAGTCATTTGACACATCCTATCGTTTTTGAATGATTTTTGTTCACTGTATAATATATCATTTTGTTATAGCGAATCTCAGTTGTCTACAACAAAATATATGCACATCAACTGGTGGTCGAGATATGCTCCAGTAGGCACTTTGCTACAAAATAATAGATCATATGGTAAACTGCAAACACTCAAATATAAAATACAATAAAGTACTAATCATTTATCCTAACGGTACAACGAAGAGTCAAATATCAATTCTTGATAAGTTTTTTTTTTCTTTTTTTTTTACCCTTATATTTTATTCATGAAGTCTCTAACTTATAAAATTTAAACATTTACGGATTGCTTATTATAAATCTCAAACACAAAATGACTCATTAAAGTCATTGCATTATTTGGAATGCTTTAGGAAAAAAGGATCTATTAAAAATATCTCGCCGTAGCTTCATTGTCTACAGTGACATGAAATTGAAAAAGAACACTACCACAATAAAAACACCAACTCAAGAATTAAAGGAAATTTGACACAAAAAAATGAGTCAGAACATTGGTTATATGCTTAACCAAACATTAAGAACCCTCTTGAAACTTTTGAAAAAGCTCTTGGATATCAGCAACGACATCTTAGAAATAGGTCAGGTTCCCTAAAATGAATTTAGTCTCGGATAAGTGCTCCATCGCATGACATCTATTATTTTTTATCATATAAATAACTTGTTGCAGATAACTTCTAACATGCTCTTTTTCCTAAACAATTTGGTCCAGAGCTTGTTTGAGTGTGAATTTAGATGCAAAATTTTAAAAAAATCTTCCACAGTGAGAAAGTAGTGGTAAATGATTATAAACTAATACGGACGTACTTCCATGCAATAAATAAATAAGTGCACTGAGTATTTTTAGATATAAATTGCACTCGAATAGATTATCTCATGTCAACACTCAAAATGCAATTTTCCTTAACCAAGCTAATAAAAAATGTACACTTTGTTAAGGACATTAAACGATCACTTTTGGAAAAATATGTAATATAAATCAATCTTGGATGAATAGAAAATTAACAAATTTTATAATATGGTTTACCATAACATATAATGAGGTACTTCCAAAATATCGTGTGATTGGATATTTCAAGCATTAGAACCTACAAAGTGAAATTGAAATATAAAAAACAAAATTCAATACTTAGAACTCATAGCTATTAATTTCAGACTATTATTTCGCATATACCTTTCAAACAACTCATCTTGATATACTTTAAGGTCTTATTTGATACTTCCTTAACCAATTCAACATTTACACTGTGTCATTCACTTGTATTGGAACCAGACAATCCAATAAGGAAATAAGTTTCGGAAGAGACCACTCATTATTTTTACTTGACTCTTATATTTCTTACTATTGAGTAAAATTATGTTAAGGTGTACTAAAAATTTGGGTGAATTATCAAGCCATTATTTTGCAGCTAGTCCTCGCTTTCTACAACATTGAAATATGTTAATAGTACCTATGACATGTCATACGAGAAAAGCTGTTGGTCAATTTTAAATCAATAGGTTTAGCTTCCTTAGTGGTGCCAACCACAACAGACTAAAAGTACATTACGCATTGCAAGATGTGTTGAATGATGTTCACAACATATAATGTTCCAGAGGACAAAAAATATTTGCAAATTATTCATAAATAATTTACAAAAGATTATATTGATAAGAGTTCATTTTAAAATATTAGAGTGCGCTTTGAGAAAAATATCTTCCCTTATACATTTGTAACAACCCGAATTTCTAGTTGCATTATTTTATTTGATTTATGTGAAACTATATGGGTTGCATTATTTTTGTGTGGTTTCTACTTGTTTTAATTATTTTTGTTCCACTTGCATAACTTATCAGTGTTCATAATTAATGGTATGAATGAGTCGAAAAAATGGGAGTTTAATTAGACAACACTTAGACGCGATATTACCCAATGATATAGGAGAAACCTACATTTTTATGGTAAGCCATCTCCATAGGATTACTAACCTCAAAACTAACGGCCAAAAACCATGGTTTTATGCCCACAATATTGCCCAAAATCAAGGGTTAAATTCCACGATTTTATGCCAACAATATCGCTAAAAATCAATGGCTAAATTCCACGGTTTTATGCCCACAATATTGCCCAAAACCAATCACTAAATTCCACGGTTTTATGCCAACAATATTGCCCAAAACTAGCAGCAGAACCACGATTTTATTCCAATGATTTTGTGCTTGGTAGGTTTATAAATAGAGATGTGAGGAAGTCTTCATTCCATCACCTCCTCCCGTTAAAACATAACTTGAAGTCTTCCTTTGTTCTCCCACAAAGTATAGCTGGTAATTCTTCTCTCTTTCCATCTAAATGTTCCATCCCCAGCCACCAAAATTCGATGAAGTCGTTGGAAAACCGACCCAACAGCTTTTTAGGCTCGTCGAATCAGCTACTGCCCCATTTTCATTTTCTTCTCTTTATCAAAACCCATATTTTCTTGTACAATATGATAAGTCTTGGAGAGAGGATTCCGAAACAGTTTTTAAAATTACAATCCGACCTCTAGAACTCCGGTTATGACTGGTCAAAGTTTAGGTGAAACCCATATAACCGAACCACCTTTAAGGAGACATAACTTTTTGTTCCGAACTACGATTCTGTTGTGGCTAGTCATTCTAGAAAGCTCTTGACAAGAGATTTCTATAGCCATGTCCCAATTGAAATTCCATCGACCAGAAAAGTTTGGTCAAAGTTGCTACAGAAATTCATGTATCATCTTTTTAAAATTAGATATTCTTTAAGGGCTAAAATGCAATTTTTGATTTTCAATTCTAGCCCTAGTCAAAGTCAGTCTTTTTGAAAGTCAACCAACCCAGGTATTTACGAAGATGCCCCTGCCCTTTTTACAAAATTGTCACTTTTTTTTTTAGAAATTACAACAATGCCACTAGACTTTCAAAGTGTCATAAAATGCTCGTTTTAACCCGATTCGGCTCAAACCAATTGCCAAAGAACTCAAATTCCAAATTCTACAGTTTCACATAAAATATGAATCTGAAATATTTTATGAAATTGCAAAATGGTCCCTTAACTTTTATAAAATTACAAATGTTGCCCCAAATCTTCAATTTATGTTTACGCCTAGTACCCACCAATGCTAAGACAAATATTCTATATTATAGGATTAAAGAAAATGGAAGTAGAAGAGGACTTCTATATGACCAACTAGTCGTACGCACTTCTAGATGGGGAATCTCTATGTGGCTATTTTATGTTGTCTACTTGTTTTCATGCAAAATATTGTTATAATGACTTTTACATGAATGATGCTTATGCCTATGTTTACATGGCAAGTATGTGAAGTTTATATGTAACTTGTGTGAAATTTCTGTGAAGTTATGGGTAAAACCATATTATATGTATTGTATACGGGTAATACCGTATTAGCTATGTTAAGATTGCGGGTAACACCGTACAAAATCCTCAGATCGCTCCTGAATATGCTTTGTAAAAATCTTACGAGTAAAACCTTACATGCTATGCTTTACGGGTAAAACCGTACACGATTATGCTTACGGGTAAAACCGTATATGATTTTGCTTATAGGTAAAACCGTATATGATTATGCTTTACGGGTAACACCGTACAAGTTATGGATCGAAAGATCACCCTCGGGTCACTCCCGAATATGCTATGCTGCTCAAGCGGGGCAACGCGTGCCCCACCTATGTGCTCCTATTTGTACCTATATAATATGTATATATGTGTATATTTATTTTATTTTAATTTCCATCATATATTTGGATGTGTTTTATGTGTTAATGGTATATGCATTATTTATGTAACTGTCCATTATTGCAATTATTTGTATGGCATCTAAGTGGGCAACCGAGTGAACCCATAGGTGTTTCTCTCGAACACTCACCCCCCTAACATTTCAGGTACCAAGGCCGATGTGGAGGAGTGACACGGATAGCATGGCCCTGCACCACTCCAACTCACGGAATTTCAATGTAAAAGTTTATTTTCAAATAGTTTCTCAAAGGTGATATTTCAACTGTTTATTTATTTGAACGAAAGATATATTTAGTTGATATAAAAATACTTGAGGATTGTCCTCTAAAGTTTGAAAGTGAACTTGAGTTTCTTAATAAAAGAGCTTTCGCACCAAAGTATGTTTTGTTGTTGATATTTATGTTGCGATTTGAAGTTATTTCTATAAGTCAAATTTCTATTTAAAACTTATTGTTTACAAAAGAAAAATGAAAAATATCCTCAAACAAAGTTTGTAGCATCCCTTTTTCCGAAATTTCTTCTCTTCGAAAATGGGATGTTACAGTATTGATCCACTAACATCAGTTCTATTAATTAATTTTAAGTTAATTTTGGCTACTTTTTCCTAGTTAATATCATTAAATGAGTAAATTTACAGTAAAACAGTTAGAAATAAACATCATAGTAGATCATAACCTTCAATTATTGAGATCTAAATAGGAAAAAGAAATCACGAAGCATGCCATTGTTGGTATTGATTTTTGATAAATTAGTGGATAACCGTGAACCTCCAAAATAAACAAATACCATAAAATTCCTATATCTTAGGATGATTTGAACAAATAATTCATCCAGTCGTACCCCCAATTCATTTAAAATAGTGCAAATTAATGGGTCTCTAATATTGGTTAATGGACGAACTCGGGAGGACGCATCTGAATCTAACTAAAAGCAGTATGTATACAATACCGGAGGGGAAAAAACTTGGAAAAAGAAAGAAAAATCGCAAGATGAACATATGATATGTTGTATAAAATAAATAAAAAAGTGTACAACTATTTCATAATTGCATCACATGCTATTCATAAATGACAAAAGCACCTTGAAGAATTTTGATTTGAGTTTTCATTTCACTGGATAAACTACGGTTGGAGACATTGCAATAAAAAATAAGAAAAGTGTCAGCAAGGAAGATGATACAGGACACTGGAGAGAAACATAAAATATTTTTAAACGGGGGCAAAATTAGATTTTATTTTGAATGAAGAAAAATCTCCTAAACCTAGCTAATTTTGCAATCCTTTTTAGGGTGAATGTTTCAATCTTTATTGTGTCAAGATAAGCTGAAAGAATATCTAATTTTTTTCGGTCATACAATATGCGTAAATTAGGTGAGAAAATGTGAAAGTTGATTATTTTTTTCTTTAGAAACCTATCATCGGTTATATGAATTGTATAACCTGCAGCTGTTTAACTTTTCAAAACTAACGTAGCACTTTTTAGTTAACTTTCTTTTAAAAAAAATAAAAATCACTGATAATATAATAAATATTTCCAATTTTAGTAATTATATTTTTTGGCAGAAAAGTACACTTATTATAAGTAGTATACTTCTCTTTATATAGATATTATTTCGTAAGCATGAATAAGACTAAAAGAACTTTAATCAATTCTGAATGAACTAAAGACGCATTTGTGATAAAAAGAAACTATCGTTCAACATTTAGGTTTTTTGAATTGACTAATGAACAAAAAATCATTATAGGCTAATCAAAGTCTATATCTTATCTTACCCCTAAAAAAATGTTTATATTTATCTTTTGAAATAAGGAAAATATATCACTCGTAAATATTCATTAATAATTATAATTTACAACTAAAATTATATATAGTTATAATATATGAGTGAGTCTTGTGTGTGAACGGTCACACGTTTGACGGAATACACTTTTACAGAAAACATTAATACTTTTACAGGAAAAAATGATACTTTTACTACATTGATACTTTTACAGATAAATGTGATACTTTTGCTACAAAAAGTGATACTTTTTTTTTGTTAAAAAAAAAATGATACTTTTACAGATAAACGTGATACTTTTACCACAAAAAGTGATACATTTTCCCATCATACCGCGTGACGGCCGTGTGACGGTCACATACAAGTTTTTGCCACACTATATATATATATATATATATATATATATATATATATATATATTTATATACACACACACATAATGTATCGGTTTGATTGGTTTAAATGGATAATTACATAAATTTTGCTAAATAAATTAAAGAAAAAACAAATCTACGTAAATCTGTTAAATCCCGCATTAAGTGCCAATATATTAGGAATTTAGAATATATAAATATTCAAACTTGTAAAATAATTCTATATTTAGTAACTATAAATTTTGAGGGAAAAAAGACCACTTACTAAAAGTAGTGTACTTCACTTATTACATATATATATATAGATTGTTGGGTCAAATGTTGTAACAAAAATGTATTATGGTGCACATAATCATATGATGTTACCTACAATGGACTTTGGACACATACTTATATGTTGCTATTCAAAATGGACTTTGTGACACAAACTAATATGTTGACACCAACAATGGACTTTTGGGAGATCAATTCATACAAGCTTTGGTACAACTTTTGTAGAGATCCTAATTATAACACGATGATATGTATTTAAGAAATTATATGGCCATTCTTTCTTTTGTGTGAAACACACAATGGATGGAAATATGATACAGTGTACAGTGTAAGTCATAAATCTATTATGACGCAATCAATGTTTTCTAAACCACTAGAAGCACTGTTGGATTTAGGTCGGGGTACCTTTGATTGCAACGTATTTAAATCCCGGATCGTATACGGGTCGAACAACGACCTTACCTCGATGATTCGTACTCTCGGCCGGGGTGAAAGTCACGAACGGAAGTCCACCAAGATCCACAATTCATTAGCATCTCCGGTGGCTTTTGAAAAAGTACTTTTGGGTGTGGGAAAAATCACTTTTGATTTCTCCCTTTCTGTTTCTCACGTAAGTGAGAAATTGTTCTCACTTTTCTCCATTAAGTGTATCCGGTACACTTGATGGGGTTTATGGGGGGGGGGGGGGGGATAGGGAGATAAGCCTCCCATAATAGCCCACTTCCTATAATTGGGCCAGCCCACTTGGGCGACCTTCGAACGAGCCCAATGGCTCGGGTGAACCGGGCCCATGGCCCGGGTCAAACCAACAAGCACAACTAATATTCCACTCGCCGTCATTACCTATTTTAAGGCACATCATTCGCTATGCCAAACCTATTATTCAGCAAAAAGTAGGATCTAGACTTTCCTATGGCAAATATATAAGCAAGACATTTCATTCTTATAAAAGAACATAATATAATATTTGTGGACCTATCAAACCATAAAGCGAATCATTGAAGTATCTATGGTTTTGGTAAATGCTTTGACATGCTAACTGATTACCATATTATTATCCACAATAAATGTTGCATTTGAAAAAAATCTAGAAAAAATAATATAAAATTATCACCACCCTCACTTTATAAAATCTGTAAGATTTGGTACAACTAAAGAGTTTACATCAAAAGGATATGATGATTAGTACATATCTATCAAGATCAATGTACAACATCCTTTTATCCCATGTGCATACACTAAAAATATCTCAATAAGCCACCATAAAAAGAATAAAGATGAATTATTAGCATTGATGAGTGTCAAACCGCTAACTTAAATAACCTACTTTCAGAATAAGGCGTATAATGGTTAGTAGGGTCGAATCCACGAAAAATGTGGATTAATTTCTTTTGATATAAAAATAAACTAACAATGGGGGTTTTTGATTGGTTTTATTTAAATAATCTAAAATCCTAAAATGAACAAAAACATGCAAATAAAATAATTGAAATATAAAGACAACTCAAATATTACCTGCTCTGATCTAAGGATATTGATATTTAATTATATTGTTCATCATAGACTAAAAAATATATTTTCTTGCAACTCACATACTTTAACCAGAGATTTACTAGAAGAACCATAATAAATCTTGCATTTTCCTGAATTAATTGATCAATCCCAGCAACCGGTCAATACTTATCATTAACGAGTTGGGCACGATAGCGTTTCATACCACATTAATGAAAACATTAAAAATTATGAAAACAGTTAAACCTAATTAATAATAGCCGAGATAGCTGCAACTATAAATAATTAGCTTGCGGAATTGATTAGATTAAAATATTTATGATAGTACGATTAATTTTACCTATTGCTACTAGGGTTCAATCCTCCATGACAATTACATATCATGAATAGTAATTGAATAATCAATTGAGTTGTCAATTCAATATGAACAAATCCTATATAAATAAGTTTGAATCTACAAATACTTGAATTAAACAAGAACAATTAAATCACACAACCTCACAATAATATAATTGAAATAATCAAACCTTGAATAAAAAAATAATCTTAATTATTGACGGTGATGAAATCCAAGATCTTCAACAAAATGTAGTGAATAAAATATGAAAAACTAAAAGAAGATGGAATAAGTTGTGTGAATTGTTTGGGAGAAAGGAGGGAGAGAGCTCATATTGAAATAATGATCCGGCATGATGTGCGTGACTTTCCTTTTTAAATCACACTAGTTCTCTTCTTCCCACTCATAATCAAATCTAAATCAAATAAAATCTTATCCTAAAAGGAAAATAACTTAATGATATCTAGATAATTACATAAATGAAATAATAATTTAAATTAAATAAAGTTCTTCATGGGCTTCTTCCATCAAATTATTTTATTCAATAACACTTATTCAATACCGAGCTTAAAGACAAAAAACGAAATTTACAAATGTTGTATTATTTTTTTTCCAAATAATGGATTTGAAAATCCTTTCACAAAGTCACCATAAATCCAAACAAAGGATTTCAAGTTCAAGAATTTCAGATCTAAGGATTTTAAAATCTGTTCATTTGAAATCTCTTGGCAAATCAAATATCTTCATCCAAACACAACCTACGGTTACATTTAGATTGAGGGATTTGAAAATGGATCTGAGGAAATTAATTTAAAATTCACAAATAAATTCACTCTATTTGTTTGGCAGAAAAATCAAACCAATGAATTTTAAATTCCTCATAAATTTGTAGTTCATTTTTTATGGATTTGAATTTTTTGGTCAGAACCTAGTTATTGTGAAATCCATCATCACTCTACTATTCTCTCATATATAGACATATAATCACACAAACTAAAGACATCACATTCACATACTACACACACGTACACTTTGCACACACACTTCATACATTGCACACATTCTCATTACACACACCTGCAACATGATGAGAACACATATTCTAAATGGAGTTTCTTATTGCAACATTATCAACATTTGATATGTGTTTATTGGTGGTATCACAATAATGTCATTTTGTATTGTGTCAAATGTTGATAATGTTAGAATAGACGATGGAGTACCATATGAGATAGGTGATCTCATCCAACGCACACAACATACATATTACACGCAATACTCACAAACTTCCACACACACTATATGCACACCTCACACTACACACACGTTGTACACACACATTAAGCACATTTCACACATACACACAACACACGCCCGCACAAACTCACACACACTTTACACGCATTTCGCACATACACACACTACGCGCAGAAGCACAATACATATTACATACACTACACGAACACACGTCACATTTACAGTTCACACACACTTTCATTGTTATCCTCTTTAAAAAATTATAAAAAAATACAAACAATTCAATTTTCATAATTAGAATTTAAATATTCAAATAAATGATTTGAAGTGAATGGATTTCTAAATACAAAATATTTTAAAAATAATTCATTTAAAATTACCTTAATCTCTATATTCCTTCATCCAAACGCATCTAAATGAAGTAACAAAAATGCAAAAGGTCTAGCAGTACCCTACTGATCCTAAAAATATGAGCAGAATATTTAGTCATGTGTTCTTCTTTATGCATCAGAAGCCTTTTGTAAAAGGTTTCCTTTTGCTTTTTGATGAGAACCTAACATTAACGAAACTAAATTCGAGGGGATTCTCTATCCATACTTTGGATTCTATTTGCTGCTTATTAGTTTATAATGATAAACAAGTGACTTAATACAAATTACATAAATTCAAATTATAATTTTGAAATTTTGATTTGTTAATTATCACTACAAGAAAATTGTCAAATTTCAACGGAGAATAAATCTTGGAAATTTTAAATTTCCAACGGCAATATGGGCTCTTGGAATTTTGAAAATAATTCCAACGGCTTTTGCCTTTGAAATAGCTGTTGGAAAAAAAATTCCAACTGTAAGAGGCCACGCTGGAATTGCTGTTGGAATCATTTTTCCATTGGAATTTAAATTACAACATCACTTTTCCAACGGCAGAAAAATCGTTGGAAATGCCGGTAGAATTGAAATACCAATGGAAATTTACCATATTCTTAAGGTCTTTTGTAACTATCGGTTGGAATTTCAATTCCAACGATTTTTCTGTTGTTGGAAAAGTGGCTATTGATTTTTTTTTTCCAACAATTAAATTCCAATGGAAAAATGATTCCAACAGCAATTCCAGTGGAGCCACTTATTTTTTTTTCAACAGCTATTCCAATGGCAATTATTTCCAAAAATTCCAACGACTCATCTTGCCATCGAAAATTTTAAAAATTCCAACGAATTAATGCTCCGTTAAAATTTTACGTTGGAATTTAATAATTTTCTTGTAGTGTTTCCAAATTTTAAAAATGTATATATAAATAAAATTTGTCATGAAGGTACAATTTTGTCCAAATTGTGGGAGATGCATAAAAATTTCACGGCTTCTAAAATGGCGTTGCTAATCTTACCATGTCCTTAAAATATCTTATAAAATATTTGAGAGTTTATAAGTTCTTAAAATATATTTGGTAAAATAAGATTCTAAACAATTTATAAAATGTAAAAATAAATGCTCTAAGAATTTATAAGCTCAAAAAAAAAAAAAAAAAAAAAATTCCTCTTATCCATTTTATTTTTTAAACCTTAATAGTTAAAATGAAATATCATATACAACATACATACACATTCTTCACACACATGCACTACACACAATTCACACGCACTACTATAGACACTTCACATATAACACACACTTATTTCACGTATGCACCAGACACGCCACACATACAAAACACATCACATACACTTCACGCACTAATCAAAATATGTGTTTGATAGTAACTTTCAAATTAGTCCCCAAATTTATAAATATACCAGTACATTCAATTGCACGCTTATAAACTCTTCCATTCAAACACTTTATTAGCTTATAAGCTCTTGAGATATTATATCTCATAAGCTTTTGAAAATATTAGTTCGACGATTTAACCGGCAACCGGATATGGTGTCGGTACGGTTCTTAGTTTGAAGCAGATTTCAAGTACCCAAGATGACCCGGTCAAAAATCGGATTAAACAGGCGAACCAATTAATCAGGTCTTTCATATTATTCAATTTTTTTGGAAAAAAGAGATAAGAAGACCAACATATGCATGTAGCAAGTGACTAGCAACACACAACTTGTATTAATGATGTAGTAAACATGTTTCTCAAATTAAAATTTAAAAATCAAACAGACAAAGTTATTATTCATTTTCCAAACCCCATAATTATATTAATTCTGATTATATATTTGAAGGGCATACATATATTATAATGGTTCAATCGCTCGAACCAATAATCCAAACACCTAATTAGTGACGGCCCCATAAATTAAGTCGAGGAGGATCCATCTACAAGTGGATATAGGAGACAAATCTTATGCCAATTGAGTGGGGAAAATATTGAAAATGTCAAAAAACAAGCTCTTATATATGAGGTTTTGAATTTAAAATTTTACAAATTTAAAAAAGAAGACTACTGCTCTGCGCCCTCTAAATTTGTCCATGAGCCTTAATAATATTCAACTCTATAAATAAAAGTGAAAAGTAATAAGATATTGATAAAAAAAAAAATTGATTCAATTACAATAAAAAAAAAAATAATAAGAAAAATGAAGATATACTGTTTCTATTCATTTCATTTATTTTTCAATTTTTTTCTAGTATTTATACATAAAAATACATTGATTAATTATCATTAAATAATTATTCAAATTAAACAATATAATTACTTATTTTATTTGATTAAATCATATAAAATTATCTAAGACACATACATACATCATAGCAAAGTTTAAAGGGGTCAGGGGCACCCAATGTCCCCTTAGGCCCCCGTATGGATACGTCCCTCCGCCTAGTGATCCAATTCATCATCGATTTGATGATCGATCCAGTTTAAAAACATTGGTTGAAATCTCATTAATGTCTCTCATTGTTATTCCGAATGTAAACTTCATTTTGTGTTTACTTCACAAGTTACTAAATTGCACACCGTCGAAAAAATCGTAACTTAATGTAAATTTAAAACTATCCAAAAAGTAAAAGAAAAAGAATTACTAGTACTGTGCCTAAACACAACAGAGATTTTTTATTTTTATTTTTATTTTTTTATTGTCTTTTTGTTTTGTTTTGCTAAAGAACATGCCCCGACCCCAACCCCGACCCCGACCCCATCTAAAAGAAGTATCATATTTTAGAATTAAATAGTTCTAGAAATAAGCTAGATTTAGAGGTTATTTGTGTGGGTTTATAAGGGCTCGATTGGTTGGGGAGTTTACGGGTAAGGAATGAGAATGAATGAAGACATTCCCATTTATGGTGCTTGGTACATAATAAATAAGTTAATCACTACCCCATTTTATTAACAATTTTCCTCATTTCATTCCACAATATGATTGACTCCTCATTCATACTCATTGCCATTGCCATTGATGATTTGCAATCAAGCGGGCCCTAAGTTCTCCAAAATATATTATATGATGTTGATGTGTTTATAAACTCCTTCAAAGTGTTTGGCTTCATTTTAAAATAACATCTTATTTCATCTCAAAATAATATATTAGCAGCTTATGAATTATTTTTGAAAATGTAAGGAGGATCCAACTATTTCTGAAATAAGATATTATTATTATTATTATTATTATTATTATTATTATTATTATTATTATTATTATTATTATTATTATTATTATTATTATTATTATTATTATTATTATTATTATTCTTATTATTATTATTATTCTTATTATTATTATTATTATTAACTACTCTAATGTTTATTATTTTAATTACAAAATTGTCTAACATCGTATAAACTCAATCATTTTTGTATAACTAAACACTTCACTACTAGAATCAAGACTTTTTGTCACTACAAAATGTAGTTATAAAAAAGGGAGAGTGGTCACAATAATATTTTTAGTAACAAACATGTCCACATGTGATTACTCTAGGGTAGCCACTTATTGTAAGATGCAAAAAAAAAAAAAAAATTTTGCAACTACTTTGTAGTTACTAATGTATTTGTAACAATTTTTTGCAACTACTTTGTAGTTAATATCTTCGTAAAAACAAAATTCAACTACTTTATAGTTACTAATGTATTTGTAACAATTTTTTTTTTCAATAAAAGAGCTTGTCACATTGTAGCAAATTTTGGTTAAAATTGAATAAAATATTTTATGTAACTATTAGAGGGGTTATTTTTAGTAATCGCGCTTGTAGTTGCAATAAGAGTAGCGGAAAATACTTTTTATTTTTTTATTTTTTCTTGTAGTGCTTCAAAAACTAACTTTTAAAATTGTAATTAATATCTTATGAGCTCTAAACACGTGCCATAAGAAGTTTGAGCTTATAAGATATTTTAAATAAGCTTATCTTAACACCCACTCTTAGTCATATACAAGAATATTGTGTACGCTTTAGACATTTTGAGGGACTTATAAGCTCTTAAAATGTATTTAGCTAATTAAGATGTTTAGCAATTTATAAGATATAAAAATATATAAATATGTTTTTAGAGTTTATAAGCGCAAAAAATAATGAGTACATATTGAGATGGATTTTTTTCTCAATACTACAGGAACAATACATGAAAGGTGTCCATAAAATTCTCGAATTAAGTCTAAGAGCCCGATCAAGTTTCCTACGGGCGTCCCGAATGCGACTTAAAGGCCTCGAAAACCTCATCTCTGGCCAAGCTTTCAGAAACTGGCGAATGCATCCAAGTCCAATAGTCACACTGGTCCGAGTAATCCCCGGCCTAATTGCAAGAACACAGAGCGCTGACCCGACCCATAAAAATCTAAATTAGTAGCAGTGGCAGTCGGGAAAATAAATCGCCATTTTTGGTTGGCTCACCCCCTTGAACTCCTTTAAACCACGTAAAAAATTCTTCCACGTGATGCAAATCGGCCTCCCCGTGCCCCCTCCCCCCTATCTTATGAAAATAACCCCCACCAACCATTAAGGCAAATCAGATAAAACACCCAATTCCACCAAATGACACAACAATATCAAAGATTGATCACGCAGATGAGGTACATGATTACCGTAAAAGCCAGTAAAGCGCCAAAACATAGAATCAGGCTCAATCTTATAATCAATATGACCCTTCGAAAAAGACAAGATAGAAACATCAATACAATTACTCCAAAATAAAATCAATCCACCACTTCAACCCATATGGTCAACACAAAACATGTCTGGAAAATTAAACCAAAACTTCCACCTATCACATTATAATCTACTGACCTTAGACTCACAAATAAACAAAAGCACCGGATCCTTATCGGCAATAAATTGCCATAAATTGCCATAAATTGCGGAATGCACGTGACAGACTCTAATTCTAACCCTTAATTACCGCAATTGTACGGGTGTAGATGTATATAGTGGAGGTCAAGGTCGATCCACAAGGAATGAGTTAACGGAGTTCGATACCCTGATCATCTAGGATTATCCTAACTAGACACTGAAATTTGTGAATGATTGATTAATTATTAAACTAAATTTCATAAAAGCTATAAACCGAATTAACTAACAAAAATTATTCCAATCAAATAGAGTGTATTCTAGGATTTCGATTTCAGGAATTACGCTAATGATAATTAATCTCTAACTTACAAAACTTTTAAACCGGTTTTACTATCTATTAGATGATACTTAATCAACTTAACCCTTCTCTCGAAGAGTCTAAGTCGTAGATTGATTAATATAATTACTCTCTCGAGTCAATTAATCCTAATAACTCCTAACAACCCATTAAGCTTTGCCTACACGATCATAGACAATCGCGCTATGTGTTACCGTCTATTAATAATTCCCTTCTCTCGAAGCGAAATTATTAAACAAGTAAATTAAACCTAATTGGCCAAATTAAATCCAATTATAAGGATGAAACAAAACACATATATAGATAATAAAAACTGGAGTCTATAAATTAAACAATTAACTAAAACATTGTTGTAAAACCCTACTCTCTGATCCTAGGACATGACTAGTTTAGCTACTCATGCCTACTACCAAATTCAATGAACACATTGTCAAGAAATTGAATGTAAACAAGGAATAATTAAACCCGAGTATTCGGCTCTTCGATCTACATCTTGCTTGGTCTCACGCCTTCTACTCCAATGTAAAAGTATGAGATGATATAATGTCTGATTCTCCCAAAAACTCGAGCTTCTATGCCTTTTTATAAGCTTCGGGACGAATCTTGGTGTCTCTACACTTTGATCCCCACTTGGAACAGAAAACCTCTTGAAAAATGACTTTTTTCGCAAACGAGCTTCATGCTTCTCGTGGTCGCGATGCTTTTAACCCAGAACATGCTTAATTCGTGCCTTTTCGTCGCGGTCGCATTACTCGCACAACTTTGAATCCACTTTCTAGCCTCTTTTCGTCGCGGCCCCACGCCTTCTCGTATCGCGGTTGCAACGGTTCTCCACCGGTTCAACTCCACACCGGTTCAGACCGGATTAGACCGGTTTTTCCTTCTCTTTGACTTGTTCTTTCGTCCAATATTCGTAAAATACGACTTTTAACCCTGAATTACTCAAAATGCCTTCAAAACAAGTCAAACACGTTAAATGGTGCAAATATAACAAATCTATGCAACTCTCGACCAAACATGTATGTAAATGCTATCAAATACTCCCTCCGTCCCGGCTTAACTTGCCTAGTTGACCGGGCACGGAGGTTAAGAAAAAATAGATTTTATGGAATCTTTAACTTTTTCAAAGGTGGAGATTGAGTGTGGAGATTTTGAGGGTGGAGATTGTGTGAGAAATTTATCATTTATGGGCTGGCAAGTTAAGCTGACAGACCGAAATGGAAAGTAGGCAAGTTAAGCTAGGACTGAGGGAGTACAATCCTAAATCGACCTAAATACATGTATAATTAACGGGTATCAGCACGTCGGTTCCCAAGCCCCCGCGCATTCCAAACCAAGCAATTCATTATGATAGGCAGGGTTGGGACGTACCAACCACCGCCTCTACATTAGTGTCATCATCATTAATCACCAATCTTCTTCTTTTTCTATCCATCCATTCTTCAGCATTGTCCGCCTCTCGATGTTTCAATGAAGTTAAAACCATATTGCTCACCTCGACATTACTAGCCTACACATTATTCTTGTAGCCACTGCCCCGAGGACGTCCCCAGGGCTTCTTCACCTGCCAAGTCCTACTCACACCCCCAGCTTCCCTTAGCAACCGAGACACTACCCTTGTCATTAGTACCGATTGCCGATTAGCCACCACACAAGGCACAATACTTGCCTTGGCTGAAAAATGTTGCAAACCTTCTATATAAGCCCCACGACCTACTGACCAACACCAGACTGCGACATCACATAGCCCCTCATCAGTCTCAGCTGGCGCAACCACGCAAAAAATAGTAGTTTGCTATTGTACAATCGCCAGACTAGAGCCACCCACCGACGACTCCGTCCCCAACATCGGCCTCCCCCCATGCAACAACGAGACAAGCTCCCCACCATTACCTCTCTATGCTACCTCATTCATTGAACTATTAGAGGGTACGCCAATATGAGCATCGTGACCGTCCCTCTCTGACACGTCGATTTTTGACCTAATGTTCCGCAAGTGTACAGATGTAGGTGTAGTAGCGATAATCAAGGTCGATCACACAAGGAATAGTTTTAGGTAGTTTGATACCTCAATACTCTAGGAATGTCCTAACTAGATACTAAATTGCAAAGATTGATTTTACTAATACTAACAAAGTTTAACTAATTAATTCAATTAACTATGATTTCAAACTTATCAAACCCAAAGAATTAACAATCAAGGAGAAAAGGTATCCTAGGGTTTCAATTTCAGGATATTACTTCAATGATGATTATACTCAACTTATTGATTTTTAAACCAATCTAGTGTTTATTAAGCAGCGCAATATTAACTGAACCCTCCTCTAGAAGCGGTTAAATCATTGATTAACTAACACAATTACTCTCTCGAGTCAATTAATCCTAGTAACTCCCAAAAGCTCACGAACCTATGCCTACACAGTCATAGACAACTGCACTCTATGTCGTACGTCTGATAACAAATCCCTCCTCTCGAAGCGGATTCGTTAAACAGGATTACTAACCCTAGATGGCTAGTCTAAATTTAGTTATTAAAAACAAACATAAAGATAAACATATGGAAGAACAAAATCAATAAGTTAAAACGTAAATCAAAACATTGTTATAAAAAATCCCTACTTTCTAACCCTAGGACACGAATAGCTTAGCTACTCATGCCTAGTTTCAGTCCAATACAATATTCTGAACAAAACATGATAAAGAATAAAAACTAAGAAGAATCGCTAAACCCGAGTAAATCATTCTGTTGATTGAAGTCTTCTTTGTCGTCCAAGTCGTCTATCGAATGTAAAAATATGATAATCACTGTCCCTCGAAAAATGAGCTTAAGTCCTCTTTTATAAGCTTTCTAGAAGTCCTAGGGGAATTAGGCCTTAAATCCTCTGTAAAACAGAATTTTAATTAAAAACCGGACTAACGACACGACCGTGTTAATCAAGTGACACGGCCGTGTTGCTGTAAAAATCTTCCAAACCACGCACATTTTGACGCGGCCATGTTGCAGGTCTGGCGCGGCCGCGTTGCTCCCACAGAGCCGTTTCACCATTTGCGCAACACTTTTGACATGGCCGCGTTGCTTATGTGACACGGCCGTGTCGGTTCTTGCCCTGTTTTGTTCCTGGACCGGTTCAGGCCGGTCTGGACCGGTTTTTAGACGGTTCGGACTGGTTTGGCCTGGTTTTCACTCTCCTTCGACTTGTTCTTTCATCCGATAGTCGTAAATCACGACTTTTAATCCTGGAAATGCTCAACAATACCTTAAAACAAGTCAAATACATTAATTGGTCAACTTTATAACATTTTATCCAAATCTTGACCAACTATGCACATAATTCTTATAAAATAGTCTCATAAATCAACCTAATTACATGCATAATTAACGTGTTATCACTCTCCTCATGCAAAGGTGCATTTTTCGAACGTCTCCGTACCATCATGCACAACCTGCTCAAACAATGTCTCCACCATCTTAGAGGACGTAAATAATTTCCCATCAGCTCGGACCACGAGCCAAATTGTTTAGATATGGCAACACCATCATCTTTAGCCCTCAACATTACTCTAGAGCTAGTCTCCAAATGATCCAAACGACCACAATAATAACAATTCTGAAAGTTTTTCATACCGACACATAACAACCTCTCTCACTCCTTTAACGGAGACTGTCGTCGCTCGACATAGAGGCTCTGTAATATCAATAAAAATACGAACTCTAAAATACTTCACCAATAAGCCACTTGGATGTGGTGCCTTAACCTCCAGTACCTTCCCTAGCTTATTACCTAACGCTCGACCAATGACCTTCATCATCAAGAGAAATTTTAGTCCATGAAACTGAAACTAGAACAACACCATTGTCACTTTTAGTTTGTCCGGATTCTCATTGCCTTCAAAGGATTCAAACCTAACCGAGAGCTATTAAGATTCCAAGGCTGGTCCCTAAAGACCCTGGTACACTCAGTTTCACCACCAAAATTGAAGATATAGACCTGCCGCCCGACCAACGACACATCTAGCGTTCCTTGCAGACACTTATTCGACCCAACACAATACATAGGTCACATTGGCCAATCCCACGGGAAGAGTAAACTGGCTGTAAAGGGATGTTGTCGAGGACGATAAAGCCAACACCTCTACTGTTCCCTTAGCCTCCTCCACCGCCGAAAGTTTTAGTGCGCCCTACATTTGGGCGAGGTCAGTGACAGTGTTGTCAGCCATCACAAGAAGAATTAGAATAAACTTACGAACAACAAAATCCCAGAGTAGAAACTCTAGCCCTCCACTCAACAATGCCAACCCCTCCAACATCACCGCAACACAAACCAATTGGATAACTGAGACCAACACAAAAAAGTAGATGAAACGAGACCAAGAACGGCAAAAAGGACGCACCGGGGCGCCAAAGAAGTCTCATGCAGTAAAAACCCTAGCGAAGAGGTTTTCTAATTTGTTTCCAGGTTTTCTTTAACTATGTTACATACATATATTGTAAATTTTGAAATACGTTCAAATACATAGATGGTGTATGGATGGAGGAATTTGAGCCATGAAGTTCTGAATACATAGTCAAATGCATTCCACTTGTTTGGATATAACTTTAATCGATTTTAAAATTTAAGGTTATAAATTCGTGGACTTGACATTTCAGGTATTTGATTAGCTTTTTTTTTTTTTTTTTATTCTAAAGGATTTCAAATCCTTAGTAAAAGTGTCATTCTGAATTTCACCCTCCTCCACAGTTCCGTTCTCTCTCACATTCTTTGACTTTCTCTCTCTTTGTTGGATCGATCAATAAGAGGATAATAATTATTGATTAAGTTGCTTCAATAATTCCGATTAAATTAAGGGCGCAATTATATTTTTTTAGTGGAATAGAAAATAATTAATAAATTAATGTAATAAATCAAGAGTTGACCGATTCATAATTAATTTATTAATTCTTAATTTAATTGGGTGCGGTCCCTTTGGTGACTCAATACGAACTGTATTAAATTACAATGATTAATTTACTACTACAATTAAATAACAAATTGAGCGATCATAATATAAAAGACGAAGATATCGAAGATCCTCAATATCTATCATTGTATGTTTACTTGGAGTGAAAAGATATAGTGATACATAAATACATATATATATATATGTGTATATATATATATGATACATATTCTTCCATAAGCCACACGCACATATCAAATTATAAGGTTGCCCACACATCGTGACACCAGAGAGGGACTTGAAGGTTTGGAGCGTGTTAACACAAAGAGATTTCATAATTATGCTACAAAGGTATTCCGTTCACAATGTATTCGATTTTCAATATCTTATATTATAAACCGAATAGGAATTGTAGTTCTATCACTCTCCTCCCTCCACTCTGTCCCACCCTTGTTCTCCCTCCTTTTTCAAACTCTAAATCTTTATTCTCTAGTCACATCACACTACATTATTTAACTTCTCGTCCTCCTTCGCCCCTCTCCTCTCTCTCACCTCTTTTCTAGTCTATAATTTCTTTCTTCTTTGATTAGTTCACAATGCACGGGATCTTTCTCTCTCTCTCTTCCTTCCTTCTCATCTCTTTAGATCATCTATAATCTCTTTCCATATTGTACGGTTTGACTATCTCTTCTCCTCATCCTCCTCCTCCGTCCCCTCTTCCCCACCCCTGCCTCTGAATCTCTCCCCTATCTCGTCTTGTTCTCCGATCACTTTATGGTGTACGATTTGAAGCTTTCCTTTCCTCTGCCGCCCCTTTTCTTCCCTCTCGTACCCGCTCTTGTCTCTAATCTCTTTCTTATTCAGTTTGTACAATTTGACTCTCTCCGCCTCTTCCTCCTCCTATGCCCTCTCTCTCATCTTCTGCTCTTGCCACCCTATGCTACTTGGATTGACTATTTCTCCCATCCTCCTCCTCCGTGTTATTTCTCTAGATCTCCATCTCTTGGCCTCTCTCTCTCTCTCTCTCTCTCTCTGTTAGTGAAAATAACTCTTGAACACACAACACCAAAGAACTTGAGAAACGTATGAAGAAACTCTTTCTGTTCCGCCAGAGTTGTGGCCGAATGAAGCTCATGCAGAACAGGAATAAAAAATGAATCAAACACAGTTTTAACGTGGTTCGTTCAAGATGAACTACATCCACGGAGCCAAGGCACACCTCAATCCACTAAGAACTTCAATCAATTACAGAGAATTAGCTCAAGAAATGAAATGCCCAATTCTGGATACAAATTAGGGCACGAACACTCTATCTCTAAATACTCTCTCTAATCTAACAATACAGGAGATAATGCTACGTAGTGATCTTCTCCTCAATGAGAGCTTTACAATGATATATGGATTGAAGCTCGAATGCAACAGAACAGGAAGTTATAACTGCAAGAAGTTACGCTGAGCTACCGGACAAATGTGATGGTTTTCTTCGTCACTAACTGCAACTGCTTCGTCACAAACGATGGTTATCCCAAACTAACTCGAACCCGGTTTGTTCTGACCAGTTTGTCTTCTTGATGCTAAAACCCGGTTTAAACCGCCGGTTCTCCATTCCCTAACTCCGGTTCCACATTCCCAACACACCATATTACAAAGTATAGGCTCACTTGATGAAATTGAACATCACCTCACAAATCTCCACCTCAATGAATCATGTGTGCCTCTTCCTGCCTCACCACTGCCTTGTCTGTTAATGCTCTTCATGACATTGCTCAAGCTGCAGCAGGCTCGAGCAATGCTCCACTTTGTTCCTAGGTACACCCTTAGTAAGAAAATCAGCAGGGTTATGTAATGTGTGTACCTTCTTCACTTCCACAGAACCAGAATCAATGATATCCCTAGCAAAATGCAACCTAACATCAATGTGCTTTGACCTTTCATGAAATGCTTGGTGTTTCACAAGGTGTAGAGCACTCTGATTATCACAGTAAATCGCCACACACTTTTGCTTGATGTCCAAATCTCTCAAAATCCCTTTAAGCCAGATTGCTTCTTTGATAGCTTCAGTGAGAGAGATATATTCTGCTTCTGTTGTTGAAAGTGCTACAACTGATTGTTGTACACTTCTCCAGCTGATGGCTGTTCCAAATAAGGTGAACACAAATCCAGAAATAGATTTCCTAGTGTCTATGTTTGCTGCAAAATCAGAATCAGCAAACCCCTCCAATGCAACAGTGCTTCCATTCACTTTCTTCTCAAACTTCAGTGACGAGTTCACTGAACCCTTCAAATACCTCATCACATGCTTCAAAGCTTCCCAATGTTCAACACCTGGGTTTGACATGAACCTGCTTACTAAAGAAACAGCATAGGCCAAGTCAGGCCTACTACAAATCATTCCATACATGAGACTTCCAACTCCACTTGCATAAGGAATATTGCTCATATGTATAACCTCCTCTTCAGTCTTTGGGCATTGTTCTTTGGTGAGTTTCTTCTGTAGATTAATTGGAGTGGAGAGAGGTTTGGATTCATGCATGTGGAACCTCTCCAAAACCTTCTGTAGATATTGCCTTTGAGATAACCAAAGAACTCCAGCTTCTCTGTTCCTCAGAATATCCATGCCCAAATCTTCTTGGCATCTCCCAGATCTTTCATGTCAAATTCAGTGTTAAGTCTGTCCTTCAACCACTGTACACTCTTCTTATTCTTGCTGGCAATCAGCATATCATCCACATACAAAAGCAGGAAGACTTTATCTTGCTTTGAACACTTGTTGAAGTAAACACAACTATCATAAAGACTTCTTACAAAGCCAACACTGATCATGAAGTCATTGAACCTCTTATTCCACTGTCTTGGACTTTGTTTGAGTCCATACAGTGACTTCTTCAGCAAACAAACTTTGTCTTCTTGTTCAGGAACAACAAAACCTTCTGGCTGTTTCATATATATTTTCTCAATGAGTTCTCCATGTAAGAATGCTGTCTTTACATCTAGTTGTTGTAGTTCCATGTCCTGTTGAGTAACCTTTGATAAAAGCAACCTGATTGAGCAGTGCTTTACTACTGGAGAGAAAACTTCATTAAAATCAATCCCTTCCCTTTGTGTAAAGCCCCTAGCCACCAATCTTGCTTTAAACCTCACTTGTTTGGATCCTGCAGTCTCTAACTTCTTCTTGTATATCCATTTAGAACTCACAAGTTTCTGACCTTTTGGTTTATCCACCAATGTCCAGGTCTCATTCTTTTCCAGGGATTCCATCTCTTCAATCATTGCCTGAATCCAGTGTTCACCTTTTTCACAATCTAGTGCTTCTTTAAAACTACTAGGCTCTTGTGATTCCAGGTCTTCAGCAACACTCAAGGCATAGTAAACACTCCCTGCTTGACCATAGAAGTCAGGTCTATTGATTGTTCTTCTAGGTCTGTCCCTTCCAATGCTATATTCTCTCACATTTTGTGAAGGTCCAGCTTGTTCTTCTTCTTCAGATGATGAATCACTATTTTGTAGATTCTCTTGTTGTTGTTGAGATGTGTGATCATCTTCAGCAGGATGCTCCACCTGAATTGATATCTCTTCATTCTCCTTAGCACCATCAAGTTCTTCCTTAGAGCCTGTTGAAGTATAAGCCATCACATTCTCATTAAACTTTACATCTCTACTTGTGATTATCTTCTGATTTCCCTTCTCTAGACACCACAATCTGTAGCCCTTTATTCCATCTGGATATCCAAGAAATACACATCTTAGAGCTCTTGCATCTAACTTGTCTTGCTTGACATGGACAAAAGCAAGACAACCAAACACCCTTAAACCTTCATAACTTGGTTTCTGTCCACTCCACACCTCTTCAGGTGTTTTGAACCCAATCACTGATGAGGGTGACCTATTAATGAGATAACATGCTGTAGCAATGGTTTCACCCCAAAATACCTTTGGCAACCCAGCATCCAATAGCATACACCTACTCTTTCAAGACGAGTCCTATTAAGCCTCTCAGCAACCCCATTCTGTTGAGGATTCATTGGGACAGTCCTATGTCTCTTGATTCCTCTTTCTTCACAGAAGTTTGTGAACTCAGTAGAGAGGTATTCCAATCCATTATCAGTCCTAAGGTGCTTCAGCTTCTTCCCTTTGACATTTTCCAGTTGAATCAACCATGTTTTGAACTTATGAAAAGCATCACTCTTATTCTTCATCAACATGATCCACACCTTTCTACTGTAATCATCAATCAAAGACATGAAATACCTTGCTCCACCATGAGTCTCTGTCCTTGCAGGACCCCATATGTCAGAGTGGACATAATCTAATGGCTCTTGAGTTGTGTGAACACCCTTTCCATAGGGCAGCTTCTTGGACTTGCCCAAAGCACACTGATCACAAAACTCCAGGTTTTGATTTCCCATGTTTCCAATTACACCACTTCTTGACAGTTCCTTCAACCCTTTTTCTCCTATGTGTCCAAGCCTCTTGTGCCATTTAACAAGCTCAGAACTGCTCAAGACCATATCAACACTCCCAACAACAGGTGAACCAATCAAGATAAACAACCCATTATGCTGTCTACCTTTAATCACCATTTTTCCATGTTTAGTGATATGCAAGAAGCCATCCACTGAGCTAAACTGACAACCACTAGTTACCAAAGAACCAAGAGATAGAAGAGTTCTTTTAAGGCCAGGAACATATCTTACATTAGAGATGATTCTGACCACACCATCAAACATCCTTATGCTCACTGATCCAATTCCTTTGACCTTGCATGATTGGTCATTGCCCAGGAGAACATTTCCACCATCTTCTCTCTTCAGTTCATCAAACCATGACTGGTGTGGACACATATGAAAGGAGCAGCCTGTGTCCAAGACCCATTCCTTCACAATTCTTGATTCAGTAACATTTAATACCTCTGGAGGATCTTCTTGAAGGTCAATGGCAGCAGCTTCTGCCCCTTGGTTTCCTCATTTCTTGTTTCTTTTAGGGCAATCCTTCTTCAAGTGACCAGGCTGCTTGCACTTGAAGCATTTCCTTTTCTCAACCCATTCATTTCCCTTCTTTGGATTAGAGTCTCCTGCCTTGGGGTCCTTAAAATTCTGTCCCTTCTTCCCTTGCCAAGGTTTCTTGAATTTAACATTCAAACCTTCTCCAGATTGCACCATGCCTTTATCATCTTGAGTCTAGAAGCATTTAGACCTCAGAGCCTTCACTATCCCATCATAAGATAGCTGCTCATCTCTCCCATACATCAAGGCATCCTTAAAGCTTTCCATGGATTTTGGAAGAATGTTTAACACCATCAATGCTTTATCATCCTCCTCCATTTTCACATCCAGGTCTTCCAATTCCTCAACCATCTTAATAAACTCATCAAGTTGGTCAGAAATTACCTTATCGTCAGTGATCTTGAAGGCCAACATCTTCTGCTTTAAGAACAGCTTGTTGGAAACTGACTTAGATTGATACAACTCCTCCAACCTCTTCCATGCTTCTAAGGAACTCTTGCATCTTGAGACCTCTCTTAGCGGTTTATCACCTAAACACAGAAAGATAAGACTGAGGGCTTTCTTATCCACTGATACGAACTTGGGTTTCTCACTTTCTTCCCAAGAATCAAGAGGTATCAAAGCAAGATCAAGGCCATTGTGAACCAAAACTGCATTCATCTTGATCTTCCACAGTGTGAAATCATTTCTCCCTGTAAACTTCTCAAAGTCCATCTTCATACCAGCCATTCCTTCCCTTCTTCAAGCTGTGAGAGTTGCTTCCCACAGACGGCGCCACTTGTTAGTGAAAACAACTCTTGAACACACAACACCAAAGAACTTGAGAAACGTATGAAGAAACTCTTTCTGTTCGGCCAGAGTTGTGGCCGAATGAAGCTCACGCAGAACAGGAATAAAAAATGAATCAAACACAGTTTTAACGTGGTTCGTTCAAGATGAACTACATCCACGGAGGCAAGGCACACCTCAATCCACTAAGAACTTCAATCAATTACAGAGAATTAGCTCAAGAAATGAAATGCCCAATTCTGGATACAAATTAGGGCACGAACACTCTATCTCTAAATACTCTCTCTAATCTAACAATACAGGAGATAATGCTACGTAGTGATCTTCTCCTCAATGAGAGCTTTACAATGATATATGGATTGAAGCTCGAATGCAACAGAACATGAAGTTATAACTGCAAGAAGTTACGCTGAGCTACCGGACAAATGTGACGGTTTTCTTCGTCACTAACTGCAACTGCTTCGTCACAAACGACGATTATCCCAAACTAACTCGAACCCGGTTTGTTCTGACCAGTTTGTCTTCTTGATGCTAAAACCCGGTTTAAACCGCCGGTTCTCCATTCCCTAACTCCGGTTCCACATTCCCAACACACCATATTACAAAGTATAGGCTCACTTGATGAAATTGAACATCACCTCACTCTCTCTCTCTCTCTCTCTCTCTCTCTCTCTCTCTCTCTCTCTCTCTCTCTCTCTCTCTCTCTCTCTCTCTCTATGACGGCGCCCTTCTCTCTCTTTGCGGCACATTAGTGTCGCCACTTATCCTGCCTCTTAACATAATTTTCGTTTCCGGTATCATGGATCTCGAATGTTATCGGGATCCTATTCTGCTATATTTGATCAAATAATATCTGTGGTTACTGCCCCATGCACTTGGGAGTGTTTTCAAGAACCCTACATTTACATCATTGCAGTCAATACCACCGGTCTCAACTATTACGCAGTATGGATCTTGTGATCCCCGGCGTTCAGGTCCATTCATTACCTAAGATGCTCACGTAATTCGTCTTCCGCTCTAGGGTTTCCTCGACCGAACCCCTGTTTTGCATAGCACTCATCAACGCCTCCCTCTTTGGATACAGGGATTCCACTCACGAGTAACACTACCCCATCTTGCACAGCCTCGCAGCCATCTTTGTCATTATCGGTATCCTACAGGCCGGCGACTATTCTGGTTGGGTCTAATCCAATTATCACCACGGCCGACGTTGGTCGAGACATGCTGCACCCACAAAACCTTAACGCTAACTTTCGTGTCTCTATTATGGCTACTCAACAGCAACCCTCATTCAGAATCGACCATGCAGCTTCTCCGCCACTGTTATTGGCTCTACAAACAGATGCCTCTCCTTCTTATGTCAATGCATTACGCAATACCTCGGTTTCTCATCATGAGGAGCAGGTGCATGGTGTCTCAAAACCTACTGATACTACAGGTAACACCCCGAAAGTTACTGTTGATGAAAACGTGTATCAGAATTGAGTGTAGTTTTTCCGAAAATTCTCCTTTAATGGCCACTTGATGTATGTTAAAAAAGACAAGCTATGGAAGTTTCATTTATTCAATTGACTCTTGAGCTTATATCGCAGCCTTCCGGATCTTTCCGTATTGTTTCTCTTGGTCTTAGGTATTACAAGTTTCGGTTTGCATATGAAAGTGATAGAGATAAAGCTTTTGCTAAAATTAGTCTTCTTCTCAATCCAGGCACCTCGAAGCTTTTCCATTGGGTGCTGGATTTCAATCTGTATAGGAATAAGTCTTCTCTTGCACAATTTTGGGTTCGTATATGCCAGCTCTCACCTAATATTAATACAAGTCTCTTGTTATGGATAGTGCCAAACATATTGGTACTTCCTTGCATCTTGATGATCGTGGTATAGACAACACATACGAACATTATGCTTGTATCCTTATTGAAATAGATTTGAAGTTTGAGTTGCCAGAATTCATTCTAGTCACTCATCGTGGACATCGCTCGTTTGTCTTTGTCTATTATGAAAAATGTCCTTATTTTTGTTCTCGCTATAAAATTGTTGGACACGATTTGTCTCAATGTATGCAGAGGAAGTCTGATGCCCCGGGATCTTCTAATCCTCTGGTTTTGACCTGTCACTACTCCCGCTCTCGTGATAGGTAAAAAATTAGACGTTTAATTCGGCAAGAGTACCATTCTTATAAGACTATAGTTCTGAATTTTACTGATCCAGGTTTGGGTGATTCTTCGGTGTCCTCACAACCTGAGACCATCTACACTTCTTTCTCCCCTTCAACATCTATGGCAGACTCTCCCCTAGCGACATCGAACACCTTTTCTGTTAGATTCTGATTTAGTTGATGCAAAGGTTCATCCCTCTACTCAGACAACACTCTTAGTGGCTTCAAATGCTACATACCCATCTCTCACCGAGGTTACTTCGACCACTCCTTTGCATGTAATGTCGTTGGCTGTCCGGGAGCCTATCATTACTAGAGATGATATTATTCGCATGCAAAACCTTCAGGTTCTTTCGACTTCTATTCTACCACGTCGTCATCCCTCGGTTGAACCCTCCAACATGTTGATTATCTACTGCGTTCATGTGAGCATAGTGATTCTATGAATCTCATGCATTTGGCTGCACATAAGAAATGGGATGATATTACAGATTCCGATGACCCGCTGCCTGAGCACAATGCTTACTTCTATTCCTCATGAAGATTCTTTCTTGGAACTTGCGAGATTTAGGGAAAGACCTCACCCAAGCTTCCCTTACTGAGCTGCGCCGAAAGCACAACCCTGATTACCTAATGATTATTGAGCCGAAAATATTGATTACGTCAATCCATATCGATTTTAGACTTCCCTGAATATGGTTATCATTGGTCAGAATGAGAGACCACGGCTGCATCCGAACATTTGGCTATATGGTAGTCCCTCTTTGGCTATCGTTACTTCTATTTTTTACTATTCTCCTCGACTGTTAGTTGGTGTTCGAACAATCAATGATACACATGATTTCTTCACCTTTGTCCATGCTAGTAATTTCTATATTCATCGACAAGACCTTTCGGCGGATCTTTTACTGTTTGCGGATTGTTCTTTGTGTGCAATTGGTGATTTTAATGCGGTGTTAGGTGCTCACGAAAGAAATAGGAAAGAGCTCCCCCTGGTGCTTCATGTGCTGATTTCCGCAAAGTTATTAACGATGCAGGTTTAGTTGAGGTCCTGTATCCGGTAGTCATTTCACTTGGTGCTCGCGGCGACTTTTGAATGATTTTATTGCTTCCAAGATAGACAGGGTTTTCACATTCCGATTTCATGGATTTGTGGCAGCATGTGACTGCTACATCTTTAGCCCATTATAACTTCGATCATCATTCGATTATCCTTAATTATGTGAATACTCATGTTAATGCTTCTCGTTCAGTTTGGATTCAGCGAATGTGGACGGGTCATGATGGTTTCTTGTCCCTGGTGCACAGTTCATGGGCCATCCCACAATTGGCGAAAGATCCTTTTACTCTCTGCATCTGCAAGTTAAAGCTATGAAATATGTGTTTAAGGATTGGAACACAACTACTTTTCATAATGTTTTTAATAAATTGGGCACGACTTAAGCGCGACTTCTTCCATCCAACAAGAGATATATGACTGTGGCTTTTCTCAAACTCGTTTTGATTGAAAGATTGACACTCAGGCGGAACTCAATAATATTTTGCTCCAGCAGCATATGTTCTATTCGCAAAAAAAACCGCACATCTTGGTTCCATGATGGCGATAGGAAGATACATTTTTTCCATAATAAAATGCGGGCTGCTAAATCTAATGCTGGTATTCATTCTATGCTCGTAGATGGTAATCTCTCGGAGGACATCACTGAAATCGCTACACATGTTGAGGCTTACTATGTGGATTTATTTTCTGCTTCGGAGGGCGGTTCCCAGCTGCTTAATGAGACTATTTATGGCTTATATCCTAGGTAGGTATCCCCTTTGCATTATTCTAGTTTAATTGTAATCCCCGCCGCATATGTAGTTAAAGCGGCTACTTTTTCTCTCCCGTATGATAGCTCACCCGGGCCGGATGGATTTGGGGTAGTTTTTACTACGCATGTTGGGAAATTATCGCAACGGATGTTGTCTGGGCCATACAACATTTTTTCTCCACTAGATTTCTTCCTATCAATCTTAACTTGAGCTTTGTCACTCTCATTCCGAAATCCGATGGAGCTAATACGATTAAAGATTATCACCCATTATGTTAGGTAACTATCTCTTCAAGCTTATCACTATGATCATTACCACTCATCTTGGAGCTCTCATAAGCACTTATATCTCTTTTTATCAGTATGGGTTTGTCTCGAGCAAACACATACATGATTGCATTGCTCTTGCATCTGAGTGCATTAATAGTCTCTATAGACAGTGTAACACTGATAATGTGGCCTTTAAGATTGATATCCATAAAGCTTTTGATACCGTCAATTGGGAGTTTCTTATCACTTTTCTTCAATGTATGGGGTTCAATTTGGTGTTTGTTTCTTGGGTTCGTACCATCCTGAACTCTTCTCAGCTTGCTATTTTGTTGGATGGATCACCCTATAGCTATTTTTTTTATTCAAGATTCGAAAAGGCGATCCTCTTTCCCTACTACTTTTTTATATTGCACAGAATATTCTGGGTCGTATGATTGAAGCGGGCATTACTTGTGGAAATGTGTAGCCAACAATTGCTCTAAATGATATTCGTTGCCCTCTGTTTCTTTTCCTGCGGATGAAATATTTGTCACCTCGTCTGCTTCTTTGGATAGTATTCGAGAGTTTCGTAGAATTTTCGATGATTATGGGGGTATGTCGGGGCAGCAAGTTAGTATATTAAAGTCTCGAGTCTTTTATAGTCGTAATTCGACTAGACATTTTTGTCGTTAGGTTAAGGTGATCACAAGTATGAACGAGGGGTCACTGCCCACTCGTTATCTTGGGGTTCCTTTATTTCACGAGGTTCCTAAGGCGAGAGACTTTCAAACCCTTGCAGATTCGATTATTGGTAAATTCACCAAGTGCAAATGATCGACTCTTTCGATGGTTAGAAGAGCATGTTCGATCAATTCGGTCATTTCTAATAGTTTTGTCCACTCTATGATGATCTATAAATGGCTTAAAACTTTACTTAACAAAGTTGAAGTCGCCATGCGAAATTTCTTATGGACTAGCAAGATTGATAAGCTAGGAATTTTTAATGTGGTATGGAATAAGGTATGTTCTCCCATGACAGAGGGAGGGATAGGTATTCGTTGCATCCTTGTAGGTAATTAGTCTTTTCTTTTTTCGACTTAGTTGGGATGTTTATACTTCGGCAGCTGAGGATACGGTCTTTTCTCGAAATCGTTGGTTTAAACAAGATGGAGATTTGCGCACTGGGTACGTATAGTCCTCCATCTTCACAGGTTGCCGACGTCTTTTAATGAAACTACATGGAGAAATATGATGGGTTGCTGGCCTGAATTCTGGTGTCCTCTTTTGGTTGGATAATTAGCTCGGATATATTATTGCAGACCGTCTTAGAATACCAACTCACTGCCATCGTTATCTGCAGCAACCTATTTCTACTTATAGGACTAATGATGTTTGGTGTTGTGAAGAATACTTCTTCCAATTTCATCGTGACATTGCTCAAGATATTCTGGAGTACATCTTCTCGGATTCTGATAAGCGGGTGTGGACATCGCATGCATATGGACGCGTTTCTTCGGCTCTTACCTATGATAATTTTTGTGTCAAATTTCCTACAAATTCTTGGGGCAAATGGATCTGGAGGAACTTCATTCCTTCTTGTCGTACTTATATCATTTGGAAGAAGATTCATCATCATCATCTTCCAACCTGGGAGGTCCTGCATAGTCGCAGATTTGAGGGTCCCACGATGTGTATTTTTTGTTGACAAACAAGGGAGGATCTTGATAACATTCTCTCTATTTGCCCTTATACTCTTATTATCCTTCGTCGTTTGTGTTAGGCGTTGGATATTGCCTTGATTTTAATCGGGGTTTTCATAGTTTGATTTTGCAGGCTATGTCTTTATCTTTTGGTATGCAGTTGGCAACTCTATGACATTTTGGATTTGTTACCTTTGTATGGTCTATATAGGTTGCGCAGAATAATGCCATGTTCGGCGATAGGTTTTGGCAACCCCAAGATGTGCTTGCATGCATTTGGTCGGCCATGCAAGAGGCGCCGCCTTTCGTGTTGGTCGTATGCTTGATTCATCTGTTGAACTAGTTTGTTTGCATTGGCTTCGTATTATTCCTATCACTCGGAGGCAGTGTCATATTATTTCAGTTTTCTGGATCCCACCCCCACCTGGGTGGGTAAAAGTTAACACGGACGGTAGTGCGAATAGAGCGTGGGGCTTGTGAGGGGTGCTATTTCTTGAAATTGAAGAGAGTTTATACAAGGATGTTTCACCACAACATTTGGCCGAGACTATGCATATGAGGCGGAACTTGAGACAACGATCCTTGCTTTGGAGGTTGCATATGATCATGGTTGGACTCGATTATGGCTAGAGTGTGACTCTATACTTGTGGTCCAACTCTTTCTAACTTTATTGGATGAGGTTCTGTGGAGACTCCTTTTCGCGTTGGAGATGAGTTTTGCGGTGAATTCGCGGTATCGACTTCATGATTACACATGTTTTTAGAGAAGGGAATCAACCGGCAAACAAGTTGTCTAAATTGCATCAAGGTTTTACTTGGTTTCAGCATCCACCTGAACACATTGCGGCTATTGCTTATAAAGATTTCTATTCAGAATATTTCCAATTTTGTTGATTTATTTTCATGCTGGTACTCTTTTTCCCAGCCATGGTTTTTTCTCACTGGATTTTTCCATGGTTAGGTTTTAACGAGGCCAACTTAGGGACGAGTTACCGTGTTGTAGTTTCCGTTATTAGTTTATCCCTTTCGGGGTGGGTTGTGCCTCGGATTATTATTTTGTTTTGTTGATCTATGCCTCAAATCTAGGTTTTTTGGAGTGTTGGACTCATCAGGGTAACGCGATAGCGGTCGGAGTGACGCGGTTGCGCCAAATTATGGCTGGAAAGAAGATCGATACTCTAGAGTAAACATGGCCGCAACAGGCAGCTGGACAGGGGCGCGAAGTTGGGTGACGCAGTCGCGTCAATTGGAGCTCGATTACGAAGCTGAAGATAGTTAGACGGAATGCGGTCACGCCAATGTTCTTCGCGGTCACGTCTTGTTAAGCAATGAATCACTTACAACACACTCAAACAAGTTCAAACCAGGAAAGAATGAACACAAACTGGAATTTCGGCCAAAACAAGAACCGAACGCAAAACAGGAAACAAAATGAAGAACGCAAAGCTTTTACGTGGTTCGATCAATGTGATCTACATCCACGGAGGCTCTATACACCTCAATTCACTCTACTGAACAATCAATTACAAGAACTAACCCAGAAAACTAGACGCCCCAATTCACAATCCGAATTGAGCTTAAGAACCCTAGCTTTCTAATTCTAATGATTGTGTAGTGTTTACAGAGGGAAAACAACGTGTATCAACTCGTCTTTACAAGTGGAACCAATGTATATAAAGCACTAAGCTCGAATCAAGAAGCTCCAGAAGTTGGAATCAATTCTGTTTCAACTGCTTCAAAACTGGTAAACGCGCCTTTGACAACGGTTTTACATGAAACTGTTCAAAACCGTTGCATAATTCTGTTATAACCGTTTTGACCCCGGTTCTTCACTAACCTTCAAAACTGAACTGCTTTAAACACAACTCTCCGCCCCGGTTCTTCCCAACCTGAACCCGGTTCCTGATTCCTCTCAACCTCTACTACAAGTCATGTCCACTTGATGAAATTGAATTGACACCTACAATCTCCACCTCAATGAATCCAAGTGCACTTCATCACCTCAAACTGCCTTGTTACCTCCAGATTTTAACTACATTGTTCAAGCCTTATCAGGCTTGAGCAATGAACCATCTTGCTCCCTGGAACTGGCTTAGTTAGAAAATCAGCTGCATTGTCCATAGTATGCACCTTCTTCACTTCAACAGATCCAGCTTCAATTACATCTCTTGCAAAATGAAGTCTAACATAAATATGCTTAGACTTCTCATGAAAAGCTTGATGTTTCACCAAATGAAGAGCACTCTGATTATCACACTGAATAGTAACACATTCTTGATCCCTAAGTCTTTGAGGATTCCCTTGAGCCACAGAGCTTCCTTGATTGCCTCAGTTAAGGCAATGTATTCTGCCTCAGTTGTTGATAAAGCAACCACAGACTGTTGCACACTCTTCCAGCTTACAGCTGTCCCATACAAAGTAAAGACATACCCTATAACAGATTTTCTTGTATCTAAGTTCCCAGCAAAGTCTGCATCAACATATCCAACCAAAGGTACAAAACTAGCTTCTTGTTTCTGAAACTTTAACCCCACACTGACAGACCCTTTCAGATATCTTAAAACCTGCTTCAAAGCTTCTCAATGTGTTTCTCCAGGATTTAACATGTACCTGCTTACCAGAGATACACTATAGGCCAAGTCTGGCCTGCTGCATATCATTCCATACATCAAACTGCCAACACCGCTGGCATATGGAATATTCTTCATGTGAACCTCCTCAGCTTCTGTCTTAGGACACTGATCCTTGGACAGTTTAGTCTGTAGATTAACTGGAATACTTACTGACCTTGACTCATGCATGTGAAACCTCTCCACAACCTTCTGCAAATACTGTTTCTGAGAAAGCCAGAGTGTTCCAGTCTCCCTTCTTCTAATGATGTCCATTCCCAGAATCTTCTTTGCTTCCCTAAGATCCTTCATGTCAAATTCTGAGCCCAATCTTCCCTTTAGTTGTTGTATTCTATCCATACTCTTACTGGCAATGAGCATATCATCCACATATAACAACATAAACACTTGTTCAACTCTTAAACCTTTGTTAAAGTATACACAACTGTCATACAAGCTTCTTATGAATCCTGCACTAATCATAAACTCATTGAACTTCCTATTCCACTGCCTTGGACTCTGCTTCAATCCATAGAGTGATTTCCTGAGAAAACAGACCTTTTCTTCATTTCCTGGAATCACAAAGCCCTCAGGTTGCTTCATATAAATCCTTTCAATTAGATCACCATGCAGGAATGCTGTCTTGACATCTAACTGTTGTAGCTCCATGTCTTCTTGAGTAACCTTTGATAGGAGTAACCTGATAGAGCAATGCTTCACTACTGAAGAAAATACCTCATTATAGTCAATGCCTTCTCTTTGTGTAAAGCCCCTAGTTACCAGCCTGGCCTTGAATCTGATTTTATCAGCTTTCCCAGCCTCCACCTTCTTCTTGTAGATCCATTTTGAGCTGACTAACTTTTGCCCCTTTGGTCTGTCTACAAGCTTCCAGGTTTGATTCTTCTCCAGAGATTCCCTTTCCTCCATCATGGCCCCTATCCAGTGTTCCCTTTCACTACAACTTATGGCTTCTTTGAAACTAGTTGGCTCTTGAAACTCCAAGTCTTCTGCTATACTTAATGCATAGTAGACACTTCCAGCTTGTCCATAAAAATCAGGCCTTTGGATTTGTCTTCTTGGTCTGTCTCTACCAATGCTATAAGTTCTAAGATTTAAAATCTCATTTTGACCTTCTTCATCTTCTGATGAGCTGTCATCGTCTTGTTGAGCTTGAGCATCCTTCTCTGGTGATATCTGCTCTTTTGTAGACTCCACCTGCATAGAAATTCTTTCAGGTTCCACAGCACCATCAGCTTCCTCTTGACTTCCAGTAGAGTTGTATCCCATCACATCCTCATTGAATTTTACATCTCTGCTTATCAAGAGTTTCTTGTTTCCCTGTTCCAAGCACCATAACCTGTAGCCTTTTATGCCCTCAGGATATCCTAGGAATACACATCTCTGTGCACTTGCATCAAGTTTGTCTTGCCTAATGTGAGCATAGGCCAGACAACCAAACACTCTTAAGTCATACTAGTTAGGTACCTTTCCACTCCAAACTTCTTCTGGAGTCTTAAATCCTAGAGTTGATGATGGTGATCTGTTTATCAAATAGCATGCAGTATTTAGTGTTTCTCCCCAGAAGGATTTGGGTAATCCAGCATCAATCAGCATACATCTAACTCTTTCAAGCACGGTCCTGTTAAACCTTTTAGCAACCCCATTTTGTTGAGGATTTAATGAGACAGTTCTGTGCCTTGTGATGCCCTTGTCTTCACAAAACCCTGTGAATTCAGTGGATAGATATTCCAAGCCATTATCTGTCCTAAGATGTTTCAGTTTCTTCCCTCTTAGGTTCTCCACCTGACTCAACCATGTTTTAAACTTAAGGAATGCATCACTCTTATTCCTTAAAACAAATACCCATGTTTTTCTACTGTAATCATCAATGATGGACATGAAATACCTTCCTCCTCCATGTGTCTCTGTTCTTGAAGGCCCCCAAATATCAGAGTGTACATAATCAAGTGGTTCTTGAGTAGAATGTATCCCTTTAGCATAAGACAACTTCTTGGCCTTTCCCAGAGCACATTGGTCACAGAAATCCAGTGTTCTTTTTCCCATTTCACCAATGATGCCCCTTTTTGAGAGCTCTTTTAATCCTTTCTCTCCAATATGACCCAGTCTTCTATGCCACTTTATGACATCTTCTCTACCAATCACAGATTCAGCACAACCTTGCATAGGGGATCCAATCAAAATAACAGGCCATTGTGTTGCCTTCCTTTGATTACCAGCTTGTTGTGTTTAGTGATATGAAGATAACCATCTAGAGAGTTGAACTGACAACCATTTGCCACTAGAGATCCAAGGGATAGAAGGTTTCTTTTCAGTTCAGGAACATACCTTACTTGAGAAATGGTTCTGATGACTCCATCATACATTTTGATCTGGACTGATCCTGTGCCTTTCACTCTGCAGGAGTGATCATTTCCCAGTAATACACATCCACCATCTTCTTTCTGTAAATCCTTGAACCAGGATTCATTGGGACACATGTGGAATGAACACCCAGTATCAAGAACCCATTCCTTTTCCATTCTTGTGTCTGTGATGTTTAAAACTTCTGGAGTGTCTTCTTGATGCTCAGTCATGGCCACTTCTGCCCTCTGATTCTCCTGTTTCTTCTTCTTTTGTGGACAATCCTTCTTTAAATGTCCAGCTTGCTTGCATTTGAAACACTTTCTGGTTTCAACCCAATCTCCTTGTTTCTTTGCATTCCGAGTTCCAGATTTGTTATCTTTGAATCCCTGGAACTTCTTCTTTTGAAAATTCTTTTTGAACTTAATGTTCAAACCTTCTCCAGCCTGTGCAGAGCCCTTTTCTCCCTGATTTTGAAAACACTTTGTCTTAAATGCTGACAGGATGGATTCATAGCTGATTTTTCCATCCCTTCCAAACATCAATGCATCTATGAAACTTTCCATGGACTTTGGAAGAACATTCAGCACCATCAGAGCCTTATCATCATCCTCCAAGTTCACCCCCAGATCTTCTAACTCTTCAATCATCTTGACAATATCATCAAGTTGATCAGAAATAACCTTATCATCAGTGATTTTGAAAGACATCAATTTCTGCTTCATAAATAGTTTGTTTGATATAGACTTTGATTGATATAGTTCTTCCAATTTTCCCCACGCCTCCACTGCATTTTTGCACCTTGATACCTCCCTCAAAGGTTTATCACCCAGACAGAGGAATATAAGACTCAAAGCCTTCTTATCCAGTTCTGGAAACTTAGATTTCTTAGCATCAGGCCATTGATCAACAGGAAGAAGTACAGAGTCTAGACCATTTTGAATCAGTACTGCATTCATTTTGATTTTCCAAAGTGCGAAGTCATTCTTACCTGAAAACTTCTCCACATCCATCTTCACTCCAGCCATTCTCTCTTCTTCTTTGAATGTGTGTGTAGTCTTCCCACAGACGGTGCCACTTGTTAAGAAATGAATCACTTACAACACACACAAACAAGTTCAAACCAGGAAAGAATGAACACAAACTGGAATTTCGGCCAAAACAAGAACCGAAAGCAAAACAGGAAACAAAATGAAGAACACAAAGCTTTTACGTGGTTGGATCAATGTGATCTACATCCACGGAGGCTCTATACACCTCAATTCACTCTACTGAACAATCAATTACAAGAACCAACCCAGAAAACTAGAAGCCCCAGTTCACAATCCGAATTGAGCTTAAGAACCCTAGCTTTCTAATTCTAATGATTGTGTAGTGTTTACAGAGGGAAAACAACGTGTATCAACTCGTCTCTACAAGTGGAACCAATGTATATAAAGAACTAAGCTCGAATCAAAAAGCTCCAGATGTTGGAATCAATTCTGTTTCAACTGCTTCAAAACTGGTATACGCGCCTTTGACAACGGTTTTACATGCAACTGTTCAAAACCGTTGCATAATTCTGTTATAACTGTTTTGACCCCAGTTCTTCACTAACCTTCGAAACTGAACTGCTTTAAACCCAACTCTCCGGCCCGGTTCTTCCCAACCTGAACCCGGTTCCTGATTCCTCTCAACCTCTACTACAAGTCATGTCCACTTGATGAAATTGAATTGACACCTACATGTCCGTTATCGTGGTGTTTAACATTTCGGCCTTTTAGGCCCAGTTTGATAGGGTATATATATTAGAGCCCTAATTAGACTTGGGTAATTAATCTAGATCAGTTTTTTTTTTTTCTTATTTTCTGATCATCTGTAACCTCTAAAGAACTTCTGAATAAAATATTTTCTCTTTTCTACCTGTAGACGTATCTAACACATCGTTAGTGAACTACATAAATTCTGTGTCGTTTTACTTTATCGTTTATATGTGTTCTTTCTCGTATCTGGTATGACATGTTTTGTGCTCTCTTATTTTTATTTAAGCTCTCTCTCTCTCTCTCTCTCTCTCTCTCTCTCTCTATCTCTCTTCTCTATATCTCTCTCTCTCTCTCTCTCTCTCTCTCTCTCTCTCTCTCTCTCGTCTGTAATATCTTTATTCTATCATCACATCATGCTGCATGGTTTGACTCTCTCTCCTCCAGCCTCCCGGCCCCCGGGTATAACCCCTTCCCCCGCAATTAATTTTTGTGTTTTCTTTTCCGCACCCCAACCTACCCGACCCCCCGCCCCTCCCTCATCAATTATTTTTTTATTTTATTTTTAGATGTTATTTTCTCCTCCCCTCCTAATTACAATTTTTTTTACTTCTTTTTCAACTTTTTTTAGAGTGCCCCGATCCGCAAGCAGTTTCTTGGCTATATATTCGTAGAAAAATATATATTATGTTGTGGCAAATTCAATAGCAAAGAATACCTGTTATCATTGACAAATTGATACTGTTCATGCCAATATTTATTGTATTTGGTAGCCATATATGCGACGATTCATATCAAGTGGCTATCGTGACACATATACCAGATTCATTGCAATAGTGTCACGATCGTAAGAAAGGAACAAATTACTCAAAAAAAAATACACTTGCGGAGGAGGGGATTGGAGAAAGGTTGCAGAAATAAAATAACTCTTAAAATAATTAATTTTGGGGGCACATAGGGTGCCTGGAGGGGGGCAGGCCGGGCTGGGTTGCGCTTGGAATCGGGGAAGGGTAAAAATATAACAACTATTCATCGTGCTGATAGGATAAATTACTATTTTGTTAAACAATGAATTTGAAATTGATGGATTTGCAGAAATTCATCATAAATCCAGACTTCAAATCAATGTATTTTAAATTTGAGAACTCTTAAATCCATTATTTTAAATTTATTCGCAACCCACATAATTTCTTAACACAACCTAGTTTTCAATGCAGCCCACTTTTATTTAAAATTTAATACAAATTTCTTAATACAATCCACTAAATATCTATACTAACCTTTATAAATTTAAACAATTTAAACAAAAATATTATAAATAAAATGATAAAAACATTAAAAACAAGTATAATTTCTGTCATTTTCTGCAACTCATTCTTTATTGTCTTCTTCAATGTAATCAATTATGTGATATTTTATTTTTCAATGATTATTCCATCGACTCTACCCCTTTTTCTAAATCTAGGAATTTCTTTTGCTTTTCAGTTTCCATACAACATAATTAGGCGTCAGTCAATTTTTTTTTTTTTTTTTTTTTTTTTTTTTCTGCGTCTTCTCGGAAGATTGCTCCGATGGAACTATGGTTTTATATTAGATACTACTAATAAATAGGAACTATGACTGTTCTGCGATTCTATCAAAGGGCAATATTTTTGTATTCTTTGCTTGTCATGGATGTATTTGTCAATCTTCGAGCGCGACTACAGGCAGGCCGACTATTGCTATTGGGGGGATCGCTTTGTTTTTTATTAATTTATTATGATTTTTATTCTGAGATTTAAATGATTATTTGTCTTCTATTAATGAAATTTCAAGAAAAATAGGGTTTATGTAGTTTTAGAAAAAGAAATCTCGTTAAAGATGACACAAAAGAAAGAAAAATTATATTCTTTTGAATTATATATTTATATTATTTTTTCATTAAAGGTGTTTTAGTCTTTTATTAATAATATTTTAAATGATTAAATTAGTGGGTTGCATTAAGAAATTTTATGGGTTGCGAACAGCCAACGCCCCAAACAAAACCTAAACAAAAAGTTACAAAAATGCGAAGATTGCAAAAGGTGTTGCAGGACCCTACAAATCCTAAAAATATGAGCAGAATATCTAGTCATGTGTGTTTTCTTTATGCATCAGCAGCCTTTTGCAAAAGCTTTCCCTTTTCTTTTTGATGAGCACCTAACCTTTGCAACACTTAAACATCTTCGACCCCATCTCATCGTACATTGAGCACCCTAATTCATGGGGATTCTCTATCTGCTACTTATTCATTTATGTATCATGATAACCAAGTGGCTTAGGGTGTGTTTGTTTATGGATTAAGTAAGACATGTTATATTTGGGTGCGCAAATTCTAAGATGTGTGAATTCAAATGATGGTTCAAATATTGTGTTTGTTCAAAGATGGAATTATATAGAATTTTTAAAAGGTGTCATTTTATGCTGGAAAAATAATGAAAAAGTATTAAAAAGTTTAATAGGCTTGTATTTAAGTGGACTAGGAGATCCTAATTTTATGTTATGGCACAAACGCAAGCCTGAGTTGGCTCGTCCTCCATCCAGCGCAGACAAATCTACAAACAAATATACTCTTAATGAAAACTGCACAAATTAAACTTTTTATTTGTTAAACTTTTTGTTTTTAATGTATATTTAACTAAAATTTGTCACTTTGGTACAATATGTTTATATTGGAATGGGAAAGTGTATAAATGAAAAACAAAAACAGCACTAAGTCAAGTGATGACACTCTGTCTTTAAGATAAAATTGTATCATTATATAACGTGAATGTACAATAGTCTCCCATGATAAAATAATGAAACAATCAATAATGCCAAGCACTCTGTATATTTCGAACAAAATAGTAACGTTCAATTTATATAGTTAGAAAGGAGTGGTTTCAGACATTTCGGTTACTGAACGTTTAGAACAATTAATCTCTATCCAAACTTCAAGGAACAAAACCGAAAAGAAAGTCTATCCAAGAACAAAACCTTATTCGAAAATTTCAGGGAGCAGAAAGAAAGTCCATCCGAACTTTAGGGACCAAAATGAAAATAAAAAAAGGAGTGGCAAGACCAAATCCAAGCCCGATAGAACCGGCCGACCGACGGTGGCATGTATGTGTGGGTTTTAGCCCGAACCCGCAATAGCTTATGCCATCCCTCCCTTACAAAAATGAGAATCTCCTTGGGGCCCCAACCCTATACTCAACTCAAAGGCTTATAGTGATAAATCTCAACTTTAGTTAGAAATGTGGGATACAAAATATTGGCCAAATTGCTCCATCTTTCATTGACTCAAACTACATACTTTGTGTACTAATATCTCTTTCATATTTTAATGAAATTTAGTGATACTTGACACTATGTCATCTACTCATTTAGTAGATTATGCATGGGCAAAGAAACGAGGTTTCCCACGTGTGGGGCCTCTCATTAAGCCTTAAAGTTGGGTCAAAACCATCTCATTTATGCTAACGTTTTAATCGTGAAAGATGTCATAACAACTACTAAATTTAGAGGAAAACGCACAAAGAACCTTGTAGTTCAATATAATTACTCTTGATCTTGATCTTGTAATTAAAAGGTCAAATATTCTAGACCCATCTTACGCCGACCTAATTTCCAAGGTAATCAACAGAAGAAAGAAAGAAAAAATCTAGAGGAAACCGCAAGTCCGCAATTAGTTGATACTCCACCTACGTCTCTTTCATTGTTATTGCAACTGTCAAGTTAATTTTGTACTTTCTCCACAAATTTGTTAAAGTTGCTTAGCCGGAAAAATCTCAACTAAAATTTAAAAGGATAATCTAAATAATAAAATCTCACAGAAAACTATAGCTAGTAGAGCTAAAGAAAACAGAAAGGATCGTACTTGAAATATTTGAAATGTCAGAATGTACATTAGTAGTTAGTTTGGCTTATCTAGAACTTTCAATTCTCTCAACTTTCCTAGGTTCAGTTATGGTCTCGTAAATATGTGTTTTCTTTTTTTTTTTATCCATAATTATTTACTTTTTGCCCAATTTAACGATAAATTCGTCGAAATACACTAAATTGATCGAAAAAACAAATCATATTTGGGACGAAACTCACTGTATTTAAAAAGAGGCCAACCTATAATCCCCTTCTTCCGCACAAAAATCATTGCGAAACTGCTCCCTCTTCTCATTGCTGATAACTCCAAAATATTCGATTTCAAATGGAGAAATTTTTGAGATTTTCTTGTTGGTTCTTCTAAGAAATTTTGGGATTTTTGGTATTAGGATTTGTAGCTGTTGGATGTAAAAAGATGCAATTATTTTTCTGATAAATTTAATTAACTTTAGTTTAATATTCTTTTGATTGATAGGCTTTTGCCAATTGCAAAGTAAAAATCAGTCTGTTTTTCTCTAATGACATGAATAATATTTTTATTTTGAATTAAAATTTGACAGCAAAAAAGTTCAACACAACTATTTTATGTCATGTCACTTACTGTTGCTGGATTTTCCCAAATATTAGGGTCACGGGAGTTACACATGATTATCTTCGGCCAACTAGTTTAGTTTTTCGGCAAAAAATGTCCTTAAATTGGGCAATTTCAACACTTACGGTACTAAATGAAAACAAAAAATACTTGTGGGAGTAAAATAGGAAAAACAAATACTTGTTCAAAAATGATTTTTGGCCAACATATCAAAAATATTTAAATAAATTAAAGAATTCTTAAAATATTTAAAAATCATAAAATTATTTAAAAAATGTGAAAATAAATTCTAAAATTTTAAAAAATCATTTAAAATATCTGAAAATATTAGAATTAGTTTTAAAAATTTTAATTTTATTTAAAAAATTAAAAATCATAAATTATTCAAAATTTTGAAATTATTTCTACAATTCTAAAAATTCATTTAAAATATCTAAAAATTGCTAGAATTATTTTTTAAATTTTCACTTTTATTAGAAAATATTGAAAAATTAAAAATTGTTTTAAAATTCTGAAAATGTTGAAATTATTTTTAAATTTTTAGTTTTAATAGAAAAAATATTTAAATATCATAAGATAAATTAAAAAATTTGAATATTATTTCTTTAAATTCATTTAAAATATCTTAAAAATATTAGAATTAGTTTAAAAAACTCTGGTTTTATTCATATGATTTATCATTCTTTCAATTTAAATGTTAAATACCTGGATAATATACTCCAAAAATGGACGTTCTGCATGAACCCGATTATATGATTCATCACACCTAGGAATGTCAGTTTTCCTTCTCGCCTCATATATTCCAATTCCACTCCCGCAGGGTAGGGTTATCCGTGGGTACACTGGAAATGGGTAGGGCATTGCTAAGGTAACCGGGTGGGGCATCGCCTGGACTCGCCAAAATATATTAGGGTGAGGGTAAGGTATGGGCTTAGTATTATACCCATCTACCCGACCCGCCTACACTACCCGCCTGCCCGATATAAAAACTAAATTATAAATAATGATTCCTACATTTTTCAGATATTTTAAATGACTTTTTAGAATTGTATAAATAATTTTAAGATTTTTAATATTTCTAAGATTTTTCATATTTTCAATAAAAGTAAAAAAATTAAAAATAATTTCAACATTTTCAGATATTTTATGTGAATCTTTAGAATTTGAGAAATAATTTTCAGAATTTATAAATAATTTTATGATTTTTAAATATTTTTTAATAAAAATAATTTTCTTAAAAATAATTTCAACATTTTTTCGATATTTTAAATGAACTTTAATTTAAAAATCAATTCTAATTTTTTAAAAATAATTTTATAATTATAAATATGTTTAATAAAACTGAAAATTTGAAAAATAATTGAAACATTTTTAAGATATTCTAACTATTTTTTTTGAATTTTAGAAATAAATTTAAAATTTTTAAAATAATTTTATGATCTTTAAATAATTTTATTTTTATGTTTAATTTTGTCACTGGAAAAAGCTGACGTGGGGTTGTAAACTAATAATCATGCAAACTACGGGTTAAACACGGAGACAAAAAAAAAAAAAAAAAAAATTAAGTACTTAAGTGAAAATTCGTATAGCACAAGTTGTATTTTTATATTAATCATATAAAGTATAGGGACAATTTTTTCATTAAAGGGAGACAAAGTTTGAAAAAATTGGAGGTTGGGGGAGGGGGCATAACATCCCCCAACAACCCCACACATCCCCTAATCCCCGAGTCTATTACCAAATCAAAGAAATATCTAAGGTTGTGTTTGGCTGGAACAATTTGGAATTGTATTTGAAAATTCACCCATGTTAAATTCCTTATTTAAATGAGTGGATTTGAATTTTTTGAACTTTTCCTTTTTAAATTTTTTCATAACATGTTTTATGGATGAAGACTAGTAGTTACCCCGTGCGATGCATGGGAAAGAGTTTAAATTAATATTTTTTATATACAAAAATATCATTTAATTTAGTGCTAAAAGTGTAACATGTTGGAATTTGAATGTGTAACTTTTGTGTGTGCGTGTGTTCTTGATAGGAATGTTTTAATTGTCATTTTCACTCTCATAAATATATCCTCAATAACAAACATAATAACATCAAAATTCATCATAAATAAACAACAGGAATTCAAAAAATTCGAAATTAGTAGATTTTCTTAAAAAGAAAACATCATGCAAAAACACAAAAGGTTTAGTATCAACATACTATAACAAAAAATTACTGGAAAAAACTAATATAAATCATTCAAGTTTCTAAAAAGACATAAATGTTAACGAATTTTGAAATACTTATTTATACACGAACCTCTAGTAGCTTTCCCATAAAATATCAAAATCTTCAATTATTCTTGATTCGTAACTCTAAAAACAACTAAGAATATACCACGATAGAAGATAGGCTTACTAAAGAGCAATCATAACCTGATTGCGAAAATATCAAGTTGTACCATCAATTAGTATATATCGTCAATTCCAGTAGTATCACAAACTCCCACTTTTGAAAATATAGTCTTGAAAATATTGAAAATAACATCGGAAAAGAAAGAAAAAGTCGATATACAATTTTCCCCATTAGGAACTACTATAGAAAATAATAAGAAATCTATCAAGAAAATGTTTGTCATTTGAAGCTTTTGCAGAAAAGCAAGAGAATATAATCTACAAATTGGTCCTCGGTGGGGACTTTGCAAAAGGATCCACCAAAATCTACATCATAAACCTAGAAATATTTCTTTAATTACCCTCATAGAAGAAAGTAATTGCTTCCAAGGTCTTCAAAACTCATACATGAACTATAAATGTGAAGCAAATCAAGGTATTGCTATTACTTATATAGTGGAGAATAGATTTCTCCTTAGCAATAATCAACCAAAAAAAAAAAAAAAAAAATTAAGAAGTAGGTAATCAACGTGGGGAACTTCCATAAGAATTTTTTTTTTTCTGCATAAACTAATTAATTAATGTAGTACTACCTCCGTTTTTTTTAGTTGTCATTCTAACTAATTAATTTGTTTGTGAATAGTTGTCATTCTAGCAATGCACGGGCTATTTTTTTAAAAAGTAAATCAATATTAACATGAACAATATTTTTTATTGAAAACACATTTTTATTTGATAATATATAACAAAAAAGGAAATGGTTAAAATTTTTTACAAAGAAAACTTTTGTGTTCTTTTGCAGTGTTATTCATTCATTGCCTCTTACTCCGGAAAATCAATAATTTCCACTAATAAAAACACATTTTAATTTTTTCACGAATTTCTTACTCGTATCTTGTTCCAATTTTTTTTTTTAATTTTTATTTTATTTTTATATCTTGTCTCTATCAAAACATTAATATTAAATTATGATAAATTTTGAATAGACTACACTGATTGGTAATAATAAATAAAGCGAACATACATAATCCAGAATCTGATATCAGTTAATAGAATTGAGAAACAAATAATCTTAAGGATTATTCTTATATAAAATATTTTATTAGTTTACGTACAAAACATCTTCTATTATAAACTAACATAATTTTCTTTTAAGGATTATTCTTATATAAAATATTTTATTAGTTTACCTACAAAATATCCTCTATTAGAAATAAATTTTAAGAAAGACATAGAAAATACAATTTTATTTAGGATGAACTGAATCTTCATAGTCCATATGATGAGCTCATTCATATAAATAGAGTTGAATTTGGATTTAGAATTTTAAAAGACATAGATGACTTCAAATCTTTCAATTTTTTTATCCAATAATCTCCTATATCCATAAGAGAGCTCATTAATATAAATAAAATTGGATTTTAATTTAGAAAATTAATGGACTAAACTAATAAAATACTTTATATAAGAATAATCATTAAGAAAATATATTCTTTTCTCAATCTTATTAAATTGTATTGCAATTCTAGATTGTATATCTTGGTTGTTTGTTTATTATTATTATTAATCAGTATGATCTATTCCAAAATTTATTATAATTTAATATTAAGATTTTGGAAGAGAGATGAGAGAAGAAAAAAACAAATGAATTTTTTTTCGAAAGAAGAAATAAAACGGATAAAATATTTACAGATAAACTAATTTTGGGAAAAAATAATATTGTACTGTGGAAAAAAAACGGATAAAATACTTTATAGATAAAATAATTTTGGGAAAAAATAATATTGTACTGTGGAAAAAAACTAAAAAAACTGATTTTGTGGAATAAGAGGCGAGAAAGGAATCAAATTTATTTTGTTTATAAGATAATATTTTGAAAAAAATTCTGCAATAGTTCATGATAGTTGTTAAATGGGATATTTCTTCTTAAAAGTCTTGCGTATAGTAAACGTTTTCGACTGAGTTTTATCAAAGCTTAATTGTAAACATATTGTAATGACAAAAATGAAATACTGCCACAAAATTAGAATTTCAATTGAAGTTGATACATGAACTTATTTTTGCAGAAATTAAAAAGCTGAATTCTGCTACAATAAAATCAAAATTAGTCTTCAATCTCAGTTGATCGCCGGATGAGTTGATTGTCTCTAATCTTTTTTCAATATTTTGAACGGATTGAGACTGTACATGTTATAAACAAAATGTAAAGTTTAGCACAGTATATGGACAATAATATAAATAATTCACATAACAAAAATTCAAAATATAAGTTGAATTTTTATATGATTACATATTACCGTAGAAAACGATGATGGTATATAGATTTGAATTCTGCAATCATCAAACTTGTCTTCGACATAATCAAGATTCAGTGGTGCTGATATTTTCTTACCTTGATTTGCATGTAGTACTTTTAGAGCATCCATTATGAAGTACCTATCAAAGTTGACCCATAATAATCAAGGAATGAAGGAATTATGCAAATTTGCGGTAAAAATTGTAAATTGCGAAATGAACTATCAAAGTTGACACATAATAATCAAGGAATGAAGGAATTATAGAAATTTGCTGTAAAAAATATAAGTTGCAAAATAAATAAAAAATAGAAATACCAGCTGCAAAAGTGATTCTCATTTACTGAAGACCTTATGTATTTATAGGAGCAGTAATGTTATTGGATAATATTTTTTTTTTAAATTCGAATTTCCAAATTTTAAAAAATGTGCGACAAATTTTGTTATACATATATGTACAGATTTGTTATTGCTGAATTTTAGATGGAAAAAATATTCAAAAACTTGAATCCCGCTAATATCATTGGATTTTTCAAATTACAAATTTCAAATTCACATCTATTTATGGTAACTATTAAAATGGGCGGTAAAAGTTTCAACTTACTAATTTCGGATGACTTGGCTTATTATATATAGATAGATAGATTTTTAGGGAGGGATACATAACTTCCACAAAAAAAATGTGATTTGATTTAATTTTTACCAAATTAGCTAGTTAAGGAAACTATTTCCTAATTTATCGGAGTAAAAAAAGATAGGTAAGTGGGTCAGCCATAAATTAAAATTTACAGTCAAATAAATAAAATAATTTTTTATTTCCCAAATAAGTATATAAGTTGGGGGGAGGAGAGAGGGGGATGAAATGCTTTATTTCCAGGTATAAAAATAATACATTTTTTAGATAGTTGGAATATAGGGTTTGTAATTAGTATTTTTCACCCTAATTTTATGCGATAAAATAAATTTGTAGATTCATTTGCATAGTAATTTCGATAAAAGAAATAGCTGATTTATTTATGTATTTTAACATAAATAATATTGGTAAAGATTCATTCTACAATATTATGGTTAAAGATTGATTTGTATCTTACGATTTGATAATTTTGTAAAGTAAATCTGGATACAACTAATTATTACTTATATTTAGGGACAAAAAAACTCATTCCAATAAATTCAGCAACAACTTCCCTAATTTTGCGAAAACATTACCATTACATATATATGTACCAGATTTGGAGATATTTTAGGCATATATTGTGTTCTTTTTTTAATTAAAAAAATATTTTTTTATTACCATATATAGTAAGCAGTTTGGGCGGGAAAAACACCATTTTCCAATTGTAGTATAAATCCATTTTGTTTTTATATATATATAGATAATAAAAGTGTGTATAGTGTGTGTGGGGGTAGAATGTGTGTGGAGTATGTGCGTGTAGTATGTGTGTGCAGTGTGTGAAGTGCATGTGAGCTGTGTGTTGTATGTGTGTGAACTGTAGTAGTGTTGTGTGTGTAGTGTATGAAGTGTGTGTGTGTAGTGTGTGTGCAGAGTGTGTGTAGTGTGTGTGTGTAGCGTGTGTGTGGTATGTGGCTATACATATATGAGAGATTTGTGAAAAAAATATAAATAATTAGATTGTGGATGAATTTGAAATACATGAAATGAACTAAAACTTTAAGAGGAGTTTAAAATCTCCTGATTTAATTTTTTTCATGCCAAACAAGTTGAGTAAATTTGATGTTGATTTAAAAATCCACTCTCAAATTTATCCATCCAAATGGAACCTAAAGCAATTGAGTTCACCTTACGCAGTAATCCATCCATCTTCAATTGAAAAAAGAATATGTGAGTTGGGCTAGCCCAATAATATTTAAGCTTTGGTTCGCTCTAGGCTTTACTGCTATAGCGAGGCCCATTTAGCATTTTCGTCCAATCTCGATTATTGACGGCTAAGGACATAACCTGCATGGTTAGACTTATTGGGCCATAGAAGTGAAGTATCAGTCCAGCTTCGTCAGTTTAGAGAGAGATGGGGCCTGAAAAGCAAAAAGATTTTGACGTTTGATCATCTTAAAAATAGTTTAAGCTAGGCAAATAAATCTAAACTTGAACAAATTTCTCCATCTAACAAATTTGAAAAATGACCCTAAATAGCTCAAGTATAACCAATGAAGAAAATACATTTGTAAAATATTTTATTCGAACTTTATTCGTGTCAATGCATATTTAGTGCACATATACATTGTTCGTCTTGGGATTAAGTCTGCGAACCATTTTATTTTTGAGCTTTTCTAAAAGAGATGACATCTTAATTTTGTAAGTAATGAAAGAGAAATAACATAATAATTGTTGTAGGAGAAATAGAAAAGATACATAATATCATGAGGAAAATTTATGGTTGCTAGTTGTGGGAAAGTATGTGATATATGCTTTGTATAATTATCTCCGATGCAGCCTAGTTTAATTTTCTTGTTGCAAATGATTTTTTCTTCATAAATTCATGTAGATCTTCTTTGGTAGGACTCAACTCACCAGCCTCTTCTATATATGTGATGATGATCTTTGATCACATACCTTCCCAAATTGCTACATGAAGGATAATGATCTCTGCATGAGTTGATGAGGTAACTTGAGAATTTGTGTTTGGTTGATCTTCAAGATTTCATCGTATTGCTGATGGTAATACATAACTAGTTAAGTAATAACCTTTACATTGACAAATGAAACAACCAGCATCAATAAAACCAACTGGTAGAGTTTGAGTATTCAAACTCTTATCTAAATTCTCTATTTTGTTATTTTGTCTTTTATACACTTTATATGATTTTGTATTATTCTTTTTTTCAAATAAAGGCCGAAAAAATGTGTATTATGTATGTTAAATTGTTAACCTTTAATGCAGGGACATAAGTGCAATTAAGATAAGTTGAAGACCTGGTCTATGTTTGTTCAGAAGAAGAGCGAAGACTTAGTCCTCAACAAGGAGGACCGAGTCTCTCTTAACCACCCTAGATTTCGGGGTGGTTGGCCACTAACCGGTAACGCCCTCAATTGTATGAGGTAGTGGTTATGTAAGAGTGCTCTCCAAGCTACTCGTTGGCCTATAAATAGGGCTTCAACTACAAGCAAGAGACAAGCAATCATACGAGAAAAAGATCGAGTCTGTCTTGCTGTTGTGTTGTCTAGAGGGTTTGATAAACCTCCAATCCAACCTAAAGTGTACAGTTTTAGTAATATTCAGATTCCTCACGAATCTGAGTCACCTTTTATAGGATACTTGTTAGGATAACTTTTGATAGGTTATTTAGTGCTCTAGACTTTGTTTATTCTTCCTTTGAGACCTGAGGATTCTTGAAGTGTGAATCGAAGTCTATCTTGATTCACATTCTGAATCTTTTTGTAATTCGCCCTGAAGGCACCCACAAGTGATTTAGGACTTGTGAAAATTTTCACTATGATTGTTATTTTTATTTCCGCTGTGTTTCAACTCTAGGTTGGGTAAACCGTGTACCCAACCTCCGCTTATTATTAAGCAACGCACACTTTTAATTGGCACGAGAGCCATCACTCGACATACTAAGCGTGATCCTGTTAGTGTGTTGCCCATTATGGATACTACTACTGTGACTAGACTACCAATTTTGGACGAATCCAATTACGATTATTGGAAGGTCCATTTGAGGTCTCATATCAAGTCGATTAATGTGAGAGCCTTGAGGGTTGTAGTAGAAGGGTGGAAGCTTCCCATGATCACTGATCGCGATGGTGAGAGGGTCAAGAAACCCAAAGATCAATGGACACGAGAAGATCGAAGCATCCAACGACGAAGAAAGAGCTCTCAATGTTGTCACCCTTGCAATCGACATGAATATGCTTAGGTTGATTAAATAGTGAAAAACGGTAAAAGATGCCTGGGATATACTCCAACGTCAATGTCATAGTGATGATAGTGTTAGAGAGTCACGTTTGTGGATGACCATGGATCGGTTTGAGAATCTACAAATGGAGGAGAATGAGACCATTTAAGCCTACTTTAGCAACATTCTCGACATTGCTAATGAGGCCTCAGATTTAGGTGATGCTATTAGCAACAAGAATCTTGTTTCCAAAGTCATTCAGTCTCTACCCAATCGATTCAATGTTAAAGCATCTGCCATTGAAGAGGCTCGCAACACTATCACAATGGAGCACACTACTGTCATGAGAATTCTTCAAACATATGAGATGAACATGAATTATAAAAAGAAATGGACAAAGGGAAGAATTTTGCATTGTGGATTTAAGACGGAGACTCTTCCACAGAATCAATAGCCTCAAATGAAGAAGATGACTAGAAGTTGGAAGAGATAGTGAGGGAGCTGATGTTGCCCTAATTACCCGGAAGATCAATTCGATGATGAGGAAGTTGAAGAACAAATCTTCAGGCACACCAAGGTCTTCTTCTCTAAATAAGTCATCACCCAAGAGAACACCACCAGTTTCAACCCCACCGATTCGAAGAGCTTTCTTAGGTCAGCAAGGGTACGAATCCAGGAATATTGGTTCGCTACAGTGTCGTGAATGCAAGGGTTATGGACATTGCGCAAATGAATGTGTCAATATCCTTAGCAGATACAATAAAGCAAACTGGGTCTCTGTGAGTGATGATGATGAGCTAGAGCTTTAGGTTGTAATAGATCAAACAACCATACTTTCAACCATTAATGATTGTTTCTTGCTGGATGACACTGAATAAGTTGGCGTTGACCCAACCTGTGACTTAGTTTCAGAAACGTATGACTCCAATTACTATCTCAACATATTATGCTTCAACACTTCAGTTGAAAAAGAAGCAAAGGGGAGGTTAATGAGAAAACAATAAAAGTGGCTAAAGAAATGAAGGTTGTTTATTTTGTGCTACTCCCAAAGTGGAATCAATAGTGTAGAGACGTGATCAAGCTGAACGAAGAGAATGACAACCTCCGTGAGCTGGTAACACGTTTGGAGGTACTCCTGAACAGAAAGGGTGCTGAACTTAATGCTTCAAAGTTCAGATTAGAAGAAGATTCCGAAACCTTTAAGAGGTTCAATTCAGGTAGTTTTAAAGTTGATGAAGTCTTAGCGATTAGTAGGAATGATCATGCTGGTTTAGGATATAATGAGTCTAGGGAAACTAACATTGGGATACTAATGGACTTCCTTTTGTAAGAGGGGGTGAGAAAATATGTGTTGATGAATCTGCTAAGTTACCTATGTAATCAAAAGGAAAAAGAAAATGCTAGTTCATATGTCATTACTGCTTAATTCCTGGTCACATCAAACCTTTTTTTCAAAAGATAAAATCTGATGTAAAAAGGGGAAAGGCTTGACTCAACGGTTACCCAACCCCGAATGTAACCAGTCGGTTCAAAAATTAAAATCCTCACCGAAATAGATGGGGGTTCGTAAAACTGATTTAACATGCAATGTTGCATTTAGTTCTTTAAGAACTAACATTTCAGGTCCATGGTACTTTGACAGTGGCTGCTCTCGCCACATGACTGGAAATAAAAAAAAATCCAGATTCATTATGTGCCATGTGAAGGAGGTCGTGTGACCTAGGGTTGTAAACAAATTAAATATTTTTTATTCGATTCGTGATTTGAATTCGATTAAGATGATTCGGATTCGAAAAAATCGAATTCGAATTCGAATACGAATTAGTTATAAGATTCAAATAATATTCGAATTCGAATTCGAATATAGTTGTATTCGATTCAAATAATTCGAATATTCGATTCGTTTATATATAATATATTTTAAATATTAAATAATACATATAATAATAAATATATGTATATAATATATTTATATAGCTATATATTTAACTAAATTTATATATAATATATATTATTAAAATTTATAATTGAAAAAAATTAAAAAAATAATAATATTTGAATATTTAAAAATAAAAAATACCAATATATAAAAAAAAACTTTTCGAATCTCGAATCGAATCGAATAGTTCGAATATTTCTCACGAATCGAATTCGAATCACCTATTTAAATTCGACTAATATTCGATTCGAATTCGAATTCGAGTTTATATTTTCGAATTCGAATCGAATTTCTTAATATTCGGTTCGATTCGATTCGTTTACATCCCTAGTGTGACCTATGGAGGAGGGTCTAGTGGACAGATTGTTGGAAAGGGAAGCGATGACGATTTACAGGTTAAGTTCACGCGGAGCTCATGTGATGCCTTCAATTGATAAAACACTTGTGTTATGTCTGGTTGAAGATCAGCGGACAATTGCTATCTCATTGGTGAGCTGAGGTGCAACCAAGCTCAAATTGATGAAAATATTATGTGGCATCAAAAGATGGGACACATGAGCTTTAGGAACCTAGACAGACTGGTGAAATTTGAAGTTGTAAAGGGTATCACAAGGGTAAGCAGACTTGAGTTAGTCACGATGTTGTCCAACACCCAGTCAACATGTAGTTACCACTCGGTGTTACGAGCTACTTCATATGGATCTCATGGGCCTCGTTGAGGTAGAAAATTTAGGAGGTAATAAGTACTCGTATGTAATTGTTGATGATTTTTTACGGTTTACTCGGGCGTTTTTCTTGCGTGAAAAATCAAATGCCTTTAGTACTTTCAAAATCTTGTTTACTAGATTTAAGAACATACATAGTGCTACCACTACCAGCATGAAATTCGATCATGGAAAGGAATTTGAAAACACTTCCTTCTCCGAGTTTTGTGAAAAGAAGGGTATTTTTCAAGAATTTTCATCTTCCAAAACTCCTTAGCAAAATAAAGTTGCTGAGATGAAAGCGACAAATGTATATTTCTTGGTTATGCCTCAAAGATTCATGTATATAGGATTTATAATATTCGGACTAGGAACATCTAAGGATCTGATAATGTTGTCGTCGATAATTATGTTGATGCTACATGAAAGACTTAACAGGATGATGTAGAGAATTTGATTGATGATCTAAGAGGAATTGAAAGAGAATCTGAAGTTAATCTAGTAGTCGATCTGACCTCTCGACCAACCCCCATCACTCAAATCGAACTCAGCGATGAAAGTGATGATGAGCCTTATTAGGAAATTTATGTTTAGTTTTGATGATGGCAAAACCTCCTGTAAGGTAGGAACTAGCGCCTCCAGAATTTTTGTAAATCTTTGTAATAGATAGGGCTAGTTCTACTTAGGCAGAAGTCACATCAAGCAAGCAGCAAGTTCGCTATTGTATCAAGGAAAGAGACTATATTGAGCAAGTAGTAAGGTTGCGTATGCCCATCCAACATATTGCATTGCTTGCAGCAAGAAAGGTACAACCAGCAAGCAAGCAAGAGTCATGTCAATCATGCGCAAACCGAGGTCAAACGTCAGAATATTCAAATTCAAACATGTAGCTAGTGGAGACAAGTTTAAAACCTTGTATTGACTATCCAATAGCGTGGGGACACGTCACATGACCCAAAAAAAAAAAAAAAAAAAAAAGAAGCAACACTGGCCACTGACTCCAAGCCGCAACCACTCTGACCTACTTTTTTCTGTGAGAAAGGACAAATGAATCTTTGTCGTACAATGAGCATTAAATGTGAACGAGATTATCTTTCATTCTTCAACTAGAAGGAATCTGAACTAATATAAATAGAAGGAGATGGAGGACGAAGTAAGACTACCGAAACTCAATTATTCAAGATTACATTGCATCAAGCATTCAACACTCTTATTTAAAGATTCAAAGCATACACTCTGATAATCATTCCAGTGTTTATGCAAAGTATACATGAACAAGACAGCAAGCAACAAGGAACCTAGTGAAGATCAAATGCTGCAACCACTCTCAAGGTCATGCTAGCTCTCAAGCTTTACTTCGATCCTAATCCTTTTCAAACCAGGATTCTTGCCCACATCTCAACTATATTCAAGTTTAGAGGCAGCTATCAGAAGTTGAAGAATAACTTTCATTAAACCAATCTCACGAAAGATTTTTGAAAAATGGAGTCTTCGTTTGAATCTGGGATTTAAAGCTGACTTGTGTTCTGAGGAACATATGTACAATAGAGGAGTAGGCTTCTGAGAATAGACAAAAACTATTGTAGAGCTATGTTAGACTTAGACTTTAGAGTAACTAAGATGTATTGTGTGTAAACTACTTAGTGAATTTTTTCGTTGTGTGAGGGAAGAGTGAACGTAGAAGGATTACCTCCACCTTAAAACCACTATAAATATTGTGTCTACTTTTATATTTTTTTTCTTATTGTTGCTGACATGCTACTTATCTACTCCATATATTTGTAAGAAAACGTTTATGGATATTCCGCTGCATGTAAAACTCCTTGAGCTTTACTTACTATAAGCTAATTATAGCCAGTCTGCTTTGTGCCTACTGCTTAAGTAAGCTTACTGTACCTGGTTCACTGTAAGAACCAGTTTCTTGCAGTAGACAACAAACTTGTGCTCAAAGTATTTGAAAAAGAGAAAATTGAGTTAGAGGTTTATTCATTCGCTCTAAAACTATACCACTTGGGACCAAGAAGTAGTATTAGAGTGGTTGGTTCACACACAAATCGCTTTGGTAGTTTAACCGGATCCAACTATTTCTAGCCAAAAAACAAAATTTTTAAAAGCAAAAGGTTTTTGAGTAAAAAATACATAACAATGGAGACTTCTTCAACTAAAGCTCTAATGTTTTCTTTTGAGGAATATGAGGATTGGGCCATAAGGATGCAAGGACACGTGACCTCTTTGCATGATGAAATGTGGACAGTCATCACTGAAGGTTGACCAGTTATCATGAAGATCAACACTGTTGTACGAGTGGAAGAAGAACCTGCACCTCCTCCCATGGTGGAAAAGGCACGTAATAAATAGACTGCTGATGATAGGAAAAGGTCAGACCTGGACAATCTAGACATGAATATACTATTTGCTACTTTGGACAAGGGAACCTTCACTAAAGTCAAGGCATGTAAAATTGCCAAGGACATCTGAGATTTGCTAAGGGAAATCTGTGTAGGCTCCATTATACTTCGAGAGAGCAGGGTGGCTACTGCAACCTTGAACTTTGAGCTCTTCAAGGCTAATCATGGAGAGTCTCTAAACGATTTAGATACAAGATACACAACAATCCTGAATGAGTTGGTGTCTTCTAGGAAAGTGTACACTCAGCAGAAGATAAACACCAAGCTGCTATGAGCTCTCACATTGGATGAGGATGTGAAGACCATTCTAATGAGAAGCTCAAAGAAGTTAGGTAAGAAGAGCATTCACTAACTCTCCTCTGACCTAAAATCCTATGAATATGACATTTATCTTAGAAGGAGACAAGAATAAGAGAATGCTGCTATCACAAAAGCCCTACTAGCAAGCAACCCTTCACAACAACTCCAAATGGTCCCAATATCCACCAACATGCCAAATCATCAATCTCATGTTGTTGCTGAAGAGGAGCAAGCACCTGGAGAGATGACTTACTCATGAAATTCTTCACATGTTATATGAAGAATCATTAAAAAATAAACCCATCCAAGCCTGATTACACCAGGCCCTCCGAACCCTTAACGATGAGCAAGGAAGCTGGAGATCTTTGCTACAACTGTAGGAAGACTGGTTACTTTGCAAGAGAATGCCCATTTCTCAAAGTGCACAAGTATCCTGATGATGTTCGCAAGCAAAGACGGGATAGAAGGATGCATGAGAAAGCTCAGCTAAAGGCTTTCTTGAGTGGAGTAGAACCCATCAAAGTTGTTCCACCATTTTCAAGGAACCCTATAGCATATGAAGATTCAGACTTCGACAATGATTCTTCATACTTTGACAACAAAGCACTCATTGGCCTTATGGCAAAAGAGATTGACAATCATGATGAGGTAGATTCTCTCAGTACCTTGACATGCCTAATTTCTAACCCAAAAATACCGCAAGTATACGGGGGTAGATGTGTATAGGAAAAGTCAAGGTCGATCCTCAAAGAATAGGTTAACACAGTTTGATACCTTAATACCTTAATTTTCTAGGATTATCCTAACTAGACACTTGATTGTGTAATTGATTTTAATAAACTAAATTTCTTCAACTAATTAACTAACTTAACAAACAAGGGAATTCCAATTAACAAGAATGTATTCTAAGGCATCGATTTCATGAATTACTTCAATATTGATTAAGTTTAACTTATAGACTTTTAAACCAATTTTAGTATCTATTAGACGATACTTAAATAACTTAGTCTTTCTCTTGAAGCGACTAAGTCGTGGATTGATTAGGACAACTACCCTCTCGAGTTAATTAATCCTAATAACTCCCAAAAGACCCTTAACCCTTGCCTACACAATCACAGACAACTACGCTATATGTTGTACGCCTATTAACAATTTTCTCCTTTCGAAGCGAAATTGCTAAACGGGTAAACTAAACCTAAGTGATGAATTTATGCTCAGTTACGGAATAAAACAAACATAGAGATAGATAACTAAAGTCGGAGTCTATAAATAAAAAACTTAAATCAAACATTGTCATAAAACACTACTCTCTAACCCTAGGATACGAGTAGTTTAGCTACTCATGCCTAGTATACAAATCCATAGAATACATCATAAAGAAATAAAACTAGAAAAGAAGTAAATAAACCCGATTATGTCGGCTCATCAATCTTCGTTTTCTCACTCTCACCCTTCTACTTTTATGTATAAGTGTGAGAAACTATGCTATATGATGTGTGTCCTCTGAAAAATGAGCTTGGTCTCTATTTGTAAGCTGGGGATGAATTCCTTAATTGACTAGGACCAGAATTCCTTTGGAAACCCGAATTTGCTATAAAACCTGCTTTTGACGCGACCGGGGCAAGCACTGACGTGACTGGGTTACGTACTTCTGGACTCACCCTTTTTAACCACTTTTCGACGCAACCGGGCCACGTACTGACGCGATCGTGTCACATCTTCAGTTGTTGGGCCTTGTTTTTCGGCCCAACTCGTCCTTTCTTCGACCCGTTTCTTCGTGTTACCTAACACAGTCTTCATTTTGACTTGAAAACTATGAAAATACTACAAAACAAGCCAAAACACGTCAAATGATCCAATATATCACAAATGACAGAGTCTTGACCAATTATACATGCAAATGTAACAAAATACCTACTTAAATTGCCATAAATGCATGAATACACAACGTGTATCAAAACTCCCAAACTTAAACTGTTGTTCGTCGTGAACAACATGCACACTAAATAGATCAAGACCAAATGTGTTTAGGGCGATTAGACGATGAATCTAGTTTTAGATTGATTTTTTCTCAAAAAGCTAAGCAACACAGTATGTTCGAGCATATGCGATAGCGCAAAAATCAACTACTTTCGGGACTTTGAACTTTCAAATTTATTCGATCCTCACCCGTAAGTGTTTCTCTCATATCTCAAGTGTGTAAATTAAACTTATTTTCACTCAAATTGACTACATGCAAAGCCTACCATATGCTTGTCAATCATCTAAACTAGACTTTGTACTTGATATGTATGACAAAGGATCAGAAAGGTCTTCTTTATTTTGGTTGTAATGTGGGCTTAAGGTCAGGTGGGATATATTTGGATAAAAGTGACTATTTCTGGACTAATCAAGTTATTCCTAACCCGACTACCCCTCAATACATTAACTCACCCCCACTCTCCAAATCTCATTAAATCACTCCTCAAAGTACTTTATTTTCTAGTCTCTCCTCAAAATTATGAACATAAATTCATTTTTTTTTTCTTTTTCCAATTGGTTTCTTCTTTTTTTTTTCTTTTCGAATTAGGAGTGACTATTCTTCTCATCTTTTAACGTATCTTTCTTTCATTTTCTTCATCTTTTGACTATCCACTAGTTTTCCTTTTCTTTCCCAAAATCTTTGCCCAAATACCTTCCAATCCCCCTCCCCCTTACTTGATTAATCCAATTAAGGCCAAAGATTTAAATTGAAAAGTTTTTGGCTGAACTGTTAGGTTAAAAAAAAAAATAAAGCTTTTAATCTCAAGTGGGCTAACTAGAGATAAAACTATTTTTTGTGCAATATCTTTTCAAGGCTAAAAAACAGGCTAAAACAAGAAATGCCTAAAATCATTTCCTAAGTCACACACATACTTGACACATTCATAGTAAAGACTCAAGACAAGTTCTAGAGACTATTACACATATTCAATCGAAATCACACCGAAAGAAATATTACTCCAAAGATAAGAGTACAAATAGGTTCAAATTCTCACAAGGTTAAATTTTGATCAAATTTTCTTAGTTCAAGCTCAATTTTGTCTCAAATTACCTCTCATACTCTACTTGTGCTAAATTATCAATATTTTACTCAAAATCAGTTCATCATTAACACATCATCGTCTATCGTTTTTCTAAGTTCTTTTTTCTTTCACGACTCCAACAGCTCGGGTTCATTACTTCTAGACTCCAATAACCAAATAAACAACTAAAAACATAAACCTATTACGACCAACATGACTAACAATGCAAATATCACAAAGATGGCCTCACAGACCCAATGTCTAGACGACAAGAATACCAACACAAAACAAGCTCACAAGCTCCTCAAACCATAAAATAACTAATTCAACAAAAGAGACAAGGCGAATAAAGCAAAAAAAAAAAAAAAAAAAAATGTATGGTTCACCCCCTACGCCAAACATGGCCAAAGGCCAAAGTTGTGGGGAAAGAGTGGTACGACTTTGTGCTTAACTTACAGATCATTGTGGCGGTGGCGGCTGGAATCCATGTTGGCTCCAAAATTGAGCCATCGCATCCCAACGATGATCTTTCTCTTATCTCCAGGTTCGGGCCTCATTGCCTTGTGCTATTATCGTACGCAACATGGGGTTGATCTCTTGAAAAGCGCCTCGAGTTTCAGACCGATGTCTATCAAATCGAGTACTAAGAGTTGCCATGTCAGCTTGAAGGGAAGTGAGCATCCCCTTAAGGTCTTCAACTCTTTCTGATGATGATGCAACAAGAGTGGCTGCTCTCTTTTTTGTCAATGGACGAGGACCCTGACGGCTTTCTTCCTCTGCATGACTTGGTTGAAAGATCGGAGAATCTGGGCTTTTAGATTTGGCCAAATGCTCCTCGGAAGACATGACAAGGTTGACTGTATCCTTAAGACTCAATACAACAATGAACTCCTGATCAGGGAGATGAAAATATGGCCCAATATTTTGGAACACATATGGCACCCTTTTATCTTCTCCCATGATAACCACCTACATATTCTCTAAGAATTCCCATGTGAAGTGAATGTCCCCTTTTACCGGGACCATAGTATCAAAAGTCATGCCAACGTACGAAGCAATCGAAGTAATAATACCCCCCAATGGCAATGTTATCTTTTTGCTTTGTGATCACATTAACAAACTACTCTGCCAAAAGAACCGCATTATCAAGTCGTCGGTTATTGAGTACATTCCATATTAAGCAGAGTTTCTTATGTCAGGTTGCGTCTGTCTCCTTTCTGGCAAATAGGGTATGGGCTAACAACTTTTGCATGTATCTGATTATTAGATTCCGGATCCATGAGGCTTTAGCATTTTTTGAGACATAAGCCTGCAGAGGTAGTAGCGGTGGAGTTGTTGTCCATTACCCCCATAACTCATTCGGATTGAACATCTCTGTTGGATCTTCTTCAGTTGGAGCTGAAAACTCGAAGAGCTCATCAAGCTCTTCAAATGTCATCTCATGTGGATCTCCCATCAACTGAAAGTAATTTTATCTGGTCGTTTCTGCTCAGATTGACTGACCACTACAATCTCAAAAGTGCTTAGAAATTCAATGGTCGGCCGCTCGTATGTTCATTCATATTTGATGAATTCTGTCAAATCATGCAATTGTTAGAAATGCTCTGACATTATCTTATATCCCCATAGCTCAAGTCAATCATGAGTTTGTGAATCGAGTAGGCACCACTGTGCGTTGACGAAGCAATTCAAATCTTCATCTGTGCTCATCTCTCTCTAGGGTTGAATCCTTGTTTTTTAAACCTCAAGTTTGGAAACCGACGCGACCGCGTCACAAAGCAACAGGACCGCGTCATAGGTGACTGACCTTCGATGTTTAGTGAGGGTTTTTGACGTGATCGGATCACCATTTGACTCGATCGCGTCGCTTGTACTGACCTTTGATGTGTGGTGAATATTTTTTATGTGACTGGGTTACCGTCTGACTCGAACGCATCGCTACTTACTGCTTTGTGGTTCAAGAGTGAGTTTTTGAAACGACCACGTCTCAGGGTGGTGCGACCGCGTTCTTACTTCTTCATGACAAAGGCTATTTTCTCTTTTTTCGACCCCTATATCTTGCAATCACGTTCTTTATGCTCTTGCGTTGTCAATGTTAGTTCCTAATATCATAAAAACACTAAACACACTTAAAAACATAAAATACATGAAAAGAATAAAAATAACAAAAAATACAAAAACAAATTGTAAACATCGGGTTGCCTCCCGACAAACGCTTCGTTTTACGTCTCAAGTTGGACGACCCGTTTGGCTTAATTGAGTTCTTTCAACCGTACTTCATGCACGTATTGAAATTAGTCCGACTTGTAGTATTTCTTAATCCGTTGTCCATTGACAAGAAATGTGCTACCATCTTGGTTTAGCAGTTCTACTACGCCGGATGCTCGAACGATCTTTATAGTAAATGGGCCCGACCTTCTTGATTTTAGTTTTCCCGAAAATAGTCTCAATCGAGAGTTGAACAATAAGACTTGTTCACCGGCTTCAAAAGTTCTATTCTTTATCATGCGACCATGAAATTGTTTGAAGCGCTCCTTATACAAACTGGAATTCTCAAAACTTGATTTCTAAACTCCTCCAATTCGTTGAGCTTAAGAATTTGCTCTTTCCCAGCAGCCTCAAAGTCGAAATTCAACTTCTTGACCGCCTAATGAGCCCGATGCTCTAATTTCACCGATAGATGACATGCTTTCCCAAAAACTAGCTGACACGGCTAAAGTCCCAAAGGGGTCTTATAAGCCGTCCTATACGCCCATAGTGCATCATCTAACCTCATCGACCAATCCTTCCTATTCCCATTCACTGATTTCTCAAGGATTTGCTTGATCTATCGATTGGCGAGCTCCGCTTGACCATTGGCTTGAGGATGATATGGTGTTGTAATTTGGTGATTGACCCCATGCTTTGCTAACAATGCGGACAACCATTTATTGCAAAAGTGTGACCCCCCATCGCTTATCAAAGCTCTTGGAGTACCATACCTTGTAAGAATATTCTTTCAAAGGAATTTCAGCACCACCTTGGCATCGTTTGTTTCGTCGGAACAACTTCCACCCATCTTGACACATACTCTACAGCTACCCAGATGTATTGGAACCCAATCAAAGATGGAAAGGGCCCCATGAAGTCTATACCCCACGCATCAAATAGCTCAACTTCAATGATTGTGGTGAGGGGTATCTCGTGCTTCCGTGATATTCCTTCGTTCTTTGGCAGTCACATTGCAGAATGAAATCATGACAATCTTGGTGGATCGTTAGCCAAGAAAATCCGCTTTGGAGCACCTTGGCAACTGTTCTCGCTGTGGGAATTATATCTATTATAATACTCTTGTAGAAAGTAATATAATTAATCCCTTTCCCTAGGACTCTTCTTGGTAGTCATAATTTGTATCCTTATTGATCAACCCTAGAGGTGAATCTATAAATTTATATAAACCCTAACATGCGCCTACAACATATAGGAGTTAAGGGATTCGACCTGATAGCAGTTTACACAAAAGGTCGATTTCTGATTGAATAATTTCTGACTCCCGTCTTGACCTTCTGGACTGCATCCCCTACTCAATCCTCAACGCCGGATGGACGACGAACTTTGAAGAATTCCAAGTGGGAAGGAACACCTTAAACTGCCACCGCCTACTCTCTCTTTCTCTCTATTCAGTGATCCTTTTTTAGTGTTAATTATTCTATATTCACAGAATGAGAGACCATGTATTTATAATACATGGTTGAGTGTGGGCCAAGCCTGGTAGTTTAATTCCTTCTAGGATTAGGAATTTAATTCTCTATTCCTACTTGGACTAGGAGTCTATATGGGCCAGTCCAGGGATCAAATAAAAGAAATAAAGATGGGCCTAACTATGAATTAATTCTTTCTTGTTCAGCCCAGAACATAATTAATTCATAAATATTAATTCATTCCACTAGAGAATTAATACTGACTTACCCCTTTATTCCCGAGTTGAGTCGGGGCTTGAATTAGACTTAATTAATCCCCGTATTTAAGATATCGAATATCCATTAATTAATTAAAGCCTATGACAGCTTAAATTAATTAATTTCTTATTTATTCCTTAAGTAGTACTACTCAACCTTATTATTGTACCTGAACTTAATCAACCTGCAAGGTTTAGTACAATAAACCTTTTGAGCTCCTTAAGGGGATATCATCATCCTAAACGGATACGGTTACCTAAATATAAATTACCAATTATTATATGCAAGTTGCTGTCACCCAAAATACATAGTTTAAAAGTTATAACTTAACTCTTGCCCATGGTAAATCAAAGTGACACACAAACCAACATTCATAACTGTAATCTTATTTAGGCTTTAGATTATTATAAGTCACTGAGATATCTAGTTCTTCACTTAGGTCAGGCAGAAGAACTTATCTCACTATGATCCTATCAATACGTAAATACGTACCAGTATAAGTAAATAGTCAAGATAAACTATTCCTACTTAATACTGTAACCTAAACCAACAATTCGCCCTCAAGTTGTCTGAGCTGTGATTTACATTTTATATCTCATTAAGTTTAACCAATCTTATGATCTTCTGTGATCTACGACACACCATATGATCTATTTATTTGCAAGAGATATGGGGACACATACATAGTGAAAATGCAAATATAATCAGATAGGAGATAAACAATGAATAACTGGAAACATTGTATATAAAAGGTTTTGCTTTCAGTATACATATCCAACAATCTCCCACTTATACTAAAGTAAACTTTTAGTATACTTTGTGTCTAACTATCTAACTATTACATTCTCCCACTTATACTGAAAGTTTCCTAAGTGGTTGGCATCAATCATAGTCCTAGTCCCAGAACATGCTTGTCGTAGACTTTCTGCGGTAAGCTCTTTGTGAATGGATCAGCTAAATTCTCTGTCATACAAGTCTTCTCTATCCGCACATCTCCTCATTTTACGATTTCTCGTATTATGTCGTACTTTCTCTCTATGTGTTTTGTCGCCTTGTGGGTCCTGGGTTCCTTTGAGTTTGCCACTGCACCTGAGTTGTCACAATAGATTGTGATACTCTTAGGCAAACTAGGTACCACGCCTAGATCCAAGAGGTAATTCCGGAGCCATACTGCCTTCTTAGCAGCCTCTGATGCGGCTACATATTCGGCTTCCATAGTGGAGTCTGCAATGCATCTCTACTTTGCACTCCTCCATGAAACGGCTCCTCCTCCCAAGATAAACACATAAACACCTCCATTATGTTCTCTATCAAGTCCCCAAATATTGCCATCATGCAACGCTAAAAAGTAGCAGGAGCATTACAAAGCCCAAACGACATTCTACGAAATGCAAAAAATACCATAATGACACACAAAAGTTATCTTCTCTTGATCCTCTAAGGAAATCATAATCTTATTGTAACCCGAATAACCATCAAGAAAACAGTAATACTCGTACCCGGCTAACCTTTCAAGCATTTGATCTAAGAATGGGAGAGGAAAATGGTCTTTGCGGGTAGCTGCGTTAAGTTTTCTATAATCTATGCACACTCACCATCCCGTAATTAACCTAGTGGCTATGACCTCATCCAGATCACCTTTCACTATTGTTATCCCCCCCCCCCCCCCCCCTTCTTAGGCATAACTTGGGTCGGACTCACCCATTTACTGTCTAAAATTGGAAAGATTATTCCTACATCTAACCAGTAAAGGATCTCTTTCCTAACTACTTCCTGCATCATGGGATTAAGCCTACGTTGATTCTAAACTGAGGGTTTATACTCATCCTCCATTAATATCTTATGCATGCATATCGTGGGACTAATTCCCTTCAAATCAGCAATTGACCAACCTATCGCAGATTTATACTGTCTCAACACTCGCAGGAATTTTATAGTTTCAGACCCAGTTAAAGATGAAGAAATTAGTACCAAATATCTTCATTTGCTATCAAGAAATTCATACCGTAGATGATCCGGTAATAGTTTAAGGTCTAGGCTTCCTTCGCCCCCTTTTGGTACTTCCTCAACCACTTTCTTGCTTATGTCCTCTTGAATTGAGCTTCCTTTGGGAGCTTCCTGCAAAGCATTAATAGCACTAACACTTTCTACAAGATAAATTTTAGTAGAGTCATGATGATCAATACGAAAGACAAAGTCAGTAAGACAAGTTTCAAGGGAATCGCAATCACTAGGTGAGATCAGTTTCTTATGTAATGTGGCATCTAACGATTGTATATAGTAACATGTTTCTAGTTGATTCACTTCCTCACTATCATGTTGCTGAAGAGCTTTATATACGGAAAAAGTAACTTTCTCTTCATCTACCCTTAAAGTTAATTCCCCTTTTTGTACATCAATTAGTGCTTTACCCGTTGCTAGAAACGGGCGACCTAAGATCAAGGGGACTTCCTTATCTTCAATCATATCTAGGACTACAAAATCAGTAGGAATGATAAATTTACCAACTTTTAATAGAACATCGTCTACAATACCCCTTGGCCAACTCATAGAACAATCTGCCATCAGTAAGGCAATTGTAGTGGGTTTCATTGTGCCTATGCCTAATTTTTCAAATATAGATAATGACATTAAGTTGATACTAGCTCCTAGATCACACAGTGCTTTATCAAAATTTACATTACCTAATTTGCATTCAAGAGTGAAACTATATGGATCTTTGCGCTTTAATGGTAGCTTCCTTTGGATGACTGCACTGCATTCTTCAGTCAGGTTCACTATCTCGTACTCTTCCCACTTTCTCTTCTTTGCGATCACCTCCTTTAGGAACTTCACATAGTTAGGCATATGCTATAGTGCCTCAACAAAAGGTATATTAATCTGAATCTTTTTTAGCACATCCAAGAACTTTGCGAATTGCTCATCTATTTTCTTCTTACTTAGGACTTGCGGAAACGGAGTAGGAGGTACATATGCTGGTATGTCAGCTTTGATTTCTTTCCCTTCTCTTGGTTTCAAGGCATCTCTTTGTTTCTTTTCCTTTTCTTGCGTTCCTTTCTCTTTTGCAATATCTCTTTCTCTACTAGTTTTTCTTTTTCAACTGGTAGCTTCGGTCCCTCATACACAGTACCACTTCTCAGCTGGATGGCTTGACACTGCTCCCTCAGATTCACCACTGTATCGCTCGGGAACTGCCCCTGCTTATGTTGGGCTCCCACAATCTTTATTAGTTGACTCATATTGGTAGACATTTCAGCTATATTGTTCTCAAGTCGCTTTGTATCTACTCCCTATCCAGTCATGTTCTTCTTTAGCTCAATAAATTTGCCATCCATCTTTCTTTCCAATTGAGCTAACATTTCATCATATTTGGTGAACTGAGACAGCACGACTTCCTCTTGTGTTGGATTCTTACCATCATAAATCATACCATTCGTGACAGAGAATCCGGGTGGTGGATTAAGTGAATTCTTGGTGTTGCCATAAGAAAAGTTTTGGTGATTCTGATTAGGAGGGTACTGATTGTACCTTGGTTGATTATTTTGGAAGTTGGTTAAGTTCCTCTGTTTTACAAAATTCACATCCTCAACCTCCTCCTGGTCCACTATCTGCTGTGGTGAAGTGTCATTATGTTGTGCTAACGTCAGACTAATTAGCAAACTTACTTGACTCGTCAAAGCTGTCAACTGAGATGTAAGGTTTTCAATTAGCTCATTCTTGACAGGCTCCGCTTCCTTGACACTAGCCACTCTTCTTGGTTGATTTCTCTCGTTAGGCTACTGATAGCTTGTTCTGGCCATTGCATCCAAAATCGAGAATGCATTCTTCACCGTCTTCTCCATTAGCCTTCCACCTACGGCTACATCTACATAATCTCGTGCTGGAGCAAGCAACCCATTATAGAATTTGCAAACTTGATCCATCTGCTTGAATTGATTTATTTTGTTTTGTAGATCTAGCATCTTGCTCGGTGAAAAGTACTTTTGAAGGCATCTTGTGCTTAGGTCCTCCCACTCTGTGACGTCATCCAATGAATTATACCACTGTAATGCCTATCTTTTAGTGAGAATGGGAATAACCTCATCTTGACTTGTTCATGTGGCATATGATTAATCTTTATAGTTTCTGCCAACCTGCGAAATTTATTCAAGTGCACGTTTGGATCATCCAGAACACTACCACCAAATTGGTTCTATTGCACTATATTTATTAGAGTTGGCTTCAACTCAAAACTGTTTGCATTCAATGATGGGGGTTGTACTCCTCTGAACTACTGATTCGATGTAGGACGAAGCCAATCACTTATAGGAGTGATATCCTCGTCTGCATCATCTTGTGCAATATGAATTCGCCTCTGCTGCTGTGGTGGTTGCTGCTGCTGCAGATTGGTGACTCGATCATCCAGATTAATGAGGGGCCCTAATATATGACTCAACACATCCTCTTGAGTTTGATTCCCTGGAATGTGTTCCATCTCGAATGTAGGATTTCTTCTCGTATGGTATCTACGGGCAGTTGCTTCAATTTCAGGATATAGAGGGACAAGATGTTCTTTCCCTTTTGATCTGGTTTTCATACGAAACCCGAAAACACTACCGAAAAGAAATACCATGTAATATAAAAATTAAATAAATAAATAAAAAGGAAAATTAAATAACAAAATTAAAATTGCAGAAAAGTAAAATCTAGTCTAGTATACTCCTATTACTCAGGATAAAAACTAAGACACTATACCTTTCCCACGGCAACAGCGCCAAAAACTTGACAGGCCTAATTTCTAACCAAAAAATACCGCAAAAATATGGGTGTAGATGTATATAGGGAAAGTCAAGGTCGATCCTCAGATAATAGGTTAACGCAGTTTGATAGCCTAATTTTCTAGGATTATCCTAACTAGACACTCGATTATGTAATTAATTTTAATAAACTAAATTACTTCAATTAATTAACTAACTTAAAAAACGAGGAAATTTCAATTAACGAGAATGTATCGTAAGGCATCGATTTCATGAATTACTTCAATATTGATTAAGTTTAACTTATAGACTTTCAAACCAATTTTAGTATCTATTAGATGGCACTTAAATAACTTAGTCCTTCTCTCGAAGCGGCTAAGTCGTGGATGGATTAGGACAACTACCCTCCTGAGTTAATTAATCCTAACAACGCCCAAAAAACCCTTAATCCTTGCCTACACAGTCACAGAAAAATACACTATATGTTTTACGTCTATTAGCAATTTTCTCCTCTCGAAGCGGAATTGCTAAACGGGTAAACTAAGCCTAAGTGATCAATTTATGCTCAGTTATGGAATAAAACAAACATATAGATAGATAACTAAAATCGGAGTTTATAAATAAAAAACTTAAATCAAACGTTGTCATAAAACACTACTCTCTAACCCTAGGACATTAGCTACCCATGCCTAGTATCAAATCCATAGAATTATCCATTGAATACATCGTCAAGAAATAACACTAGAAAAGAAGTAAATAAACCCGATTATGTCGGCTCATCGATCTTCATCTTCTCGCTCTCACCCTTATACTTTTATGTATAAGTGTGAGAAACTATGCTATATGATGTGTGTCCTCTGGAAAATGAGCTTGGTCTCTATTTATAAGCTGGGGATGAATTCCTTAAGTGATTAGGACCAGAATTCCTTTGGAAACCCGAATTTGCTATAAAGCCCACTTTTGACGCGACTGGGTCAATCCCTGACACGATCGGGTTACGTACTTCTGGACTCACCCTTTTTAACCACTTTTCGACGCGATCAGCTCACGTACTGACGTGAACGCATCACATCTTCAGTTGTTGGGCCTTGTTTTTCAGCCTAATTCATGGCCCAACTCGTCCTTTCTTTGATCCATTTCTTCGTGTTACCTCACACAGTCTTCATTTTGGCTTGAAACTATGAAAACACTACAAAATAAGCCAAAACACGTCAAATGGTCCAATATATCACAAATGACTGATTCTTGACTAATTATACACGCAAATATAACAAAATACCTACTTAAATTTCCCTAAATGCATGCATACACAACGTGTATCAAAACCCCACAAACTTAGACTAGAATCTTGCTGTAAACCTTATAAGGAGAAGTCAACTGCTACGAGCATACCAGACACTGTTGCAGTAGGAAGTAACAACATGCAGCAAGCTCTGGCTACTGAGTGCAGTAACTCCCTATGGCAGCCTAAAAGAAACCAGCAAAAGACTAGACTCGATGCTCAAAGACTTCCACACAAGGCAAGGAAGAACCAACTTAGGTTACTCTAATCCAGGAAGTAATCTGCTCTAGGTACATCTGGAAAAGGGAAACCTTCCAAGGTGTACACTAAGCAAGTTGGCCCAGAAGAACATCATGTTTTTCTCCGAGCTTTAGATGGGTTGCAAGAAAGACTAATTCCCAAGGACCCATTATGCAATGGGTAACTAAGTCCACTTGATTACTTTGCAGGTCAAGTTGCCTATTAGACACAGTGATATCTGGTACATCGACAACGGATGTGCTAGGCATATATGTATGGCAACAAGAAGTCTTTAAGGGATTTCAAAGATTGCAAATGACCCATGGTGGTGTTCAGAGCAATGCCAAAGGCATCACCAAAGGTGTTGGAACTTTCTCTAAGAGCAAAGTCAGCATCACAGATGTCTACTTCGTCGAGGGCTTACAATATAATCTACTAAGCATAAGCTAGTTCTGTGACAAGGGATACTCTGTAAGAATTCACTCATGGGAAATTCTTAATAAGAGATGCCAAGTCCAACCAAATAAAACTCATAGGTACTAGAAAGGTAACATCTATCTAGCTGACTATGAGACTATTGGAGGACATCTTTCTTGCTTTATAGCCAAAAGCACTCCTGAACTCAGTTAGCTGTGGAAGAAGAGAATAAGTCATTTGAACTTCAATACTGTCAACAAGCTAGCACGCAAAGGGTTAGTAAGAGGACTACCAGATGTAGCATACAAGAAGGAGATTGTGTGTGATGCATGCTTGAAAGACAAGCAAATAAGGAAGTCCCTCAAAGACAAACTTGTTAATTAGGTCATCTCACAAGCTTCTGGACCTGCTGCACATGGACCTCTCCAGACCAATTGAACCAGTAAGTCTCATGGGATGAAGTGCTCACTTGTAGTGGTGAATGACTTCTCCAGATATACTTGGACTATGTTTTTAGCTAAGAAAACAGACACTCAGAAAAAGCTTCTAAACCTTATGAAGCAAATTTAGAATGAGAAAGACCTCAACATTTTCAAGATTAGACAAGATCAAGGTATTGAATTCTCTAACAAGTTCATAGAGAGTTTATGCAGCAACAATGGGATTTACCATGAATAATAAGCTACCAGAACTCCTCAACAGAATGGTGTAGCAAATAGAAGAAATAGAACATTGAAAGAGGCTGCTAGGACCATAATTGCTGAAGCACAACTACCTAAAAGATTCTAAGCAGAGGCAACCAATGCAACATACTACACTCAAAAGATGTCTTATCAACAAAGATCTGGATAAGACACCATACGAGCTTGTGGACAGGAAGAATGCCTAGCATAACATACTTCCAAATCTTTGGTTATAGATGCTTTGAGCTGAACAATGGGAAGGAACATTTAAATGCCTTCAATGCTAAATCTGATGAAGGAGTATTTTTTGGATACTCCTTAGTAAATAATTCATTTTTAGCGTTCAACAAGAGAACACTTGTGGTGGAAGACTCACCACATGTGGTCTTTGATGAACCGTACTGTAATCCAGAAGGAATTGAAGGGATTACATCAAGGGTAGAAAAGATCAGGTTGGAGAAAAATAAGGAACGTGTTCCTTATGTGAAGACCCAACAACCAATCCTTATAGACAACGAGCCTATTGCAGAAGAGGAAGTAACTGCTGAAGGAACTTTGAACCCTACAACAGAGGTTACTATATAAGAACCTATAACACAGCAAGGAGCTTAACAAGCATCTCAACAAGATGCTATGAATCAAGGCTTGGAGCTAGATAGGAGATGGCTAAGGGACCATCCACCCACCCTGGTCATAGGGAGAATAAATGATGGAGTAAGGACAAGGAGATATGCACTTCATATTGGGTTCAAGCCATGCAAGAGGAGCTCAATGGGTTTGAGAAAAATGAAGTATAGAATTCGATTCTCAGATCTACTCATTAAGGTGTATAATTGGGACCAAATGGGTGATAAAATACAAGTTAGATGAGTCTAGGGTTGTTTCTAGGAACAAAGCTAGGTTAGTTGCCTAAGACTACTATCAGGTGAAAGGCATAGACTTCAATGAAACCTTCGCCCCTGTAGCCAGACTTGAAGTTATCAGAATCTTTTTGGCCTATGTTGCATACAATAGCTTCACTGTATATCTAATGGATGTGAAGATTGCATTCCTGAATAGTCTTCTAGATGAGGAGGTCTATGTACAACCACCAGGTTTGAAAGTCCAACTAAAAATAAAGACTACAAGTTGAAAAAGGCATTGTATGGCCTTAAGCAAGCACCTCGAACTTGGTATGATGCTCTATCATAGTATCTAGTCCAAAGTGGATTCCGGAAAGGTGTTGTGCACAAAACCTATTTTTATCCAAGATGGAAAAAGTAAATTATAGTCCAAATTTATGTTGACGGCATCATTTTATAGTCGAAATTTATGTTGACTTTCTCCCAACTGATGCAAAACAAATTTGAGATGAGCATGATGGCAGTTAAGCTTCTTTTGACTACAAATAAGATAGTCAGATGATGGCATCTTTATTACTCAAGTGAACTACATAAAGGAGCTGACAAAGAAGTTTGGGAAAGAAAACTCAACTTCAGTAGAAGTTCCAATGAGCACCTCAACTGGACTTGATAAAGATGAAGATGGAAAGGATGCTGATGTTACACAGTACATAAGACTTATTGGCTCACTTCTGTATGTTACAACAAACAAACCTGTCATCTTGTTTGTTATAAAAGTTTGTGCACGATACCATGCATCACCCAAGGAGTCTCACCTCCAAGCAGTGAAGAGGATTCCGAGATATCTAAGGGGCACAACTGGAGTAGGGCTGTGGTACCCAATAGATGGATGAATTGAACTTATAGTTCACTTAAATTCTGACTTCGTAGATTGCAAGATTGACCGCACAAACAAAGATGAAACATGTCAACTTCCTAGAAATATACTAGTTTCATGGTTTATTAGAAAGGAATCTATCGCAACATCTACTCCAGAAGTAGAATACATTGTTGCTGGAGCTGCTGTGCGCAAATACTGTGGATGCAACAATAATTGAAGGACTATGGGATACACGCAATAGAATCTTCTATCATGTGTGATAACACTAGAGCAATTTCTGTCACACACAATCCAATTCTTCACTCCAGGACCAAGCATATAGTGGTAAGGCATCATTTCATTCGCGATCATGTTGAAAGAAAAGATGTCGAGGTTGAAAAGATCCACATAGACATGCAGTTAGCTGATATCTTCACTAAACCACTGAGCGAATTGTGTTTCAATATGCTTCAGACCAAATTAAGGGTGCTACTTGTATAGGAGATCCCCTATAGGTAAAGTATGTTGTTATGGGAAGCATAAAACAAGCTTTAAAACAGTTAACTGAAAGGTCACTATAACCCTACTGGAGTAAGGGGGAATGATGTAAGTAAGGCATGGTAACACGTTGCCTATTGCAAGAAAAAGGTGAGGTAAGCAAGATAAGAGTAGACAATGTGTGGTGATTGAAAAAATATTTACAGCAAGAAACACAACAAGGAAAAACCCTGCAAGCTGAAATACGGTGATTCGTTGAAACTTACTGCAGGTAACTTTATTGTGACATACAAGTTGTAAATATTTAATGCCGACTTCCTTTAAAGCTTACTGCACTATTTTTTACAGTATTAATGAATCTTAGTAGTATTTAGTGTGTTGAACCTTAAAAACTTTTCAGTTTTAAAGCGGGAAATATTCCTTTCTTATCCAAATAAAAACTTTTCCTGCATTTAATGCACACGTCATTTTATGCACCAAAATTATTCCTTTCACAAAGGTAATTATGACGGTTTGTATTTCACCAATGCACCCTTTAAGTCGTAGCCACTATTTCAAATTTATTTTTCCATCAATAAATCTGAACCGTTCAAATCGCACAGATTTCATGCCAAGTGAACGAAGAGCTGCAATAATCATTATCTATAGTGTCATGTTATATATACCTAAACTTAGAAAGTAGAAAAAGACTTTTGATTATAGCTTTTAGAAAAGAAACTCTAAAAGATCCAAACAAACTCAGATCTTCAAAGGTTCATCTTCTTCGACAAGTAAAAGTGGCATCTTCAAAATCCACTCCGACTAAAAATTCTAACTTCATCGAAGGAGATTGGCTTCTCTCGAGTATCTACAGATATGGATAGCCGAGAGAAATTGAGGATCAATAGTTAATTGAGAAAATATGGCGAAAATTATCTTCGAATTACCTGACTTTCTTTCTTGGTGCCCACAATATTTCTACAATGCTCCAAGGGTCACTAGCAACTTTAGGGGTGAACACCGTCAAATGACCATTAGAGGGAGTGCTATTGAGATCACTCCTTTAGCGATCGCCAAGATCTATTCTATATCGGAGAAAGGATTGACTCTAGCACAACTGAAGATCTTTAGTGGAGATCTACTGCTTGAATGCTGAGGTGTTCACATATAACCAACAATAAATAAATGTGCAAGAATCCTGCACCAATGTCACTTTCATTCTGGAGTTTGAATTTCTACACAGTATATGTAGTCGGAGTATAAAGTGTGAAACTGGGAGTTATGATAAGTGAAACCATCCCAGATTCCATATCATGATCACTCTGTGGAAAAAGGAGGCAGTAAAATGACCACTGTTCTTCTTCACTCGTCTGGTGGAGGAGATCACGAAGACGAAGGGTCGCAAGAGTCACGATATCATGCTCAAATATGTTACATTCCGTTTCGGTGTTGGGATTGTTGGCAGTGTGGAACTTGGAGAGGGCAAGTGGATAGGTGGTATGTGGGAATGTACCAAGCGTAGGGATGAAGAGGAGGAAAGGGTCATGTATGCTCCCACCACTTGTGTTGGGAAGCGGGAGATGATGGTTCTAAAGCCCCCTTACAAGAACATATCTGAATGATTAAATCCTGTAAAGGAATCAATCATTGCCTCTGGTGTCATTTCAGGAGAGGAAGAGGAGGAGAACAATGCTGAGGAGGAGCCCTTAAAGAAGAAGCCAAGGAGGCTGGTGAAAACCTACCACAAGTCCAGCACTGTCACGGAACTCATTGATGAGCTTGAAGCAGAAACCTCACCACCACGATCACCATCTCCTGATCTTGAGTTGGTCCACATAATGCAGGAGCAAGAGGTATCAACTCTTGATCCTTATGCTGTTCTTTCTATCCCTCCTCTCAGCCATAACCCACCCCTGCTACTTTTGCAAACTAAGAAGAAAAAGCAGAAGATGCTTTGAATTAGGCTGGCGAGACAATGGTTCAAGCAGGAAACCTAGTAGGCAGCCCCCAGCATACTTCAAAGACAATGGTTGAACCTCATGAAGTAGGGGATGAAACACGCACAACAGGAGATGAACTAAGCCCTTTTGTCGAACAAAATGTTGCCTCTCCCTAGCGACATGAAGAAAATAAGCTCATTGAGGAGCTTCTAAAGGAGGAAATGGAAAGGAACTACAGATGGTGTTCCAAAAGGGTAAGGTTGTACCTTTTCATCCTAAACTGGGATAGTTGGGGTAAGGAAGAAGATTGGATCGCCACTTGGGCACAATGTAAAGACATTGCTGATTTGACCTCCATGGACTTTGGTGATTGTGTTCAAGCAAAGAGAAGGTTTTGCCTACAGGAGAAGGTTACCCTAAAATGCGCAGCTGATGACAGTGACTCCGATGGTGAATATGAAACTAAAAGTGATAAGGTGGCCCGCCAAGTATTAAGGCACACCAGAATGGAAGCTCATCGGAGGCATGAGGTTCTAGTGGTAAGGCAACCAGGAAACTCATCGCAGCAACTTGCTGACATGTCTACAGCAGTACAGCCAACTGTTGGAGAAAGCTTTGAGGAAGATCAAGCTCCATGTTAGGCTTAAGTGGTAGAGTTTTATTTGGGGGAGGGGGGGGGGGTTGAATAAACCTCTAACTCGATTTTCTCTTTTTCAAATACTTTGAACGTAAGTTTGCTGCTTATTACAAGAAACTAGTTCTTGCAGCAAAGTTGTTACAATAAGCTTACTTAATCAATAGGCACAAAGCAGATTGACTAAGAGTAGCTTACAGTAAGAAAAGCTCGAGGGAGCTTTACATGCAGCGGAATATGGTTAAGTGTTTCCTTACAAATCTATGCAGTAGATAAGTAGTATGTCAGCAACAATAATAAAATTAATGTAAAAGTAGACACGATGTTTATAATGGTTCGAAGGAGGGGGTAACCCTTCTACATCCACTCTTCCCTCACACAATGCGAAAATTCTCTAAGTGGTCTACACACAGTACAACTTAGCTACTCCAAAATCTAAGTCAAACTTAGCTCCTTACAATAGTTTTTGCCTATTCTCATAAGGCTACTCCTCTATTATACATACGTTCCTCGGAACACAAGTTAGCTTTGAATCTCAGATTTAAACGAAGATTCTCATTTTCAAAAACATTTCTTGGGATTGGTTTAGTAAAAGTTTATCTCTAATTTCTGATAGCTGCCTCTAAACTTGAGTACAATTGAGATGTGGGCTAGCTTGACCTTTGAGAGTGGCTACAACTTTTTATCTTCATCAGATTGCTTGGTGCTTACTATTATTCTCTTGTATACTTCGCATAAACAGTGGAATGATTATCAGAGTGTATGCGTTAAAGCTTTGAATAAGAATGTTGAGTGCTTGATGCTAAGTAATCTTGAATGCTGGAGTTTTGGTAACCTCTACTTTGTCCTCCATCTCGTTCTATTTATAGCAGTTGGGATTCCTTGCCATCGAAGAGCGAGAAATAATCCCATTGACATGACTCCTGCTTGGTTTCTGGTTGTACCTTCCTTGCTGCAAGCAATGCATGATGCTGGATAGGCATACGTAACCTTACTACTTGATCACTGCAGTCTCTTTCCTTTCTGCGATAACAAGCTTGCTGCTTCAAGTGACCTTGACGATCTTGTTGCTTGTTTGTTGTGACTTCCACCTAAGTAGAACTAGCCATATCTATTAGAAAGATTTTTAGACTTTCTGGGAGCATTAGTTCCTACCTATAGGAGGTTTTGTCATCATAAAAAGTAAACATAAATTTTCCAACAATTTCCCCCTTTTTGATGATGTCCAAACTCTAAATAAAGACATACTTAAAGTCACAAAATGGAAAACTGTCAGAATAAACTGTTAATCATCAAAAGGTACTTAAGATGCAATATGCATGATGTAAGATTATGAGCTTTAATTATTTGGTAGGAATGATAAGCCTATCTATTATAGTTTCAGTAAGCATGTGCCAAACAAAAAAAATCTTACATCCACAGTCAAGAGACAAGAAACATTTACCCAACAAAAGGTCATCTTCTTGCTTTCTTTCTTCTAGTGATGCTCGGTGAAGTGTTTCTTGGCATGATTTTTGCCTCTGTGTCTTGCTATGTCTTCATCTCTCAGATTCCTACTCCTTCTGGATCTGTCAGGATTGTTCTTAATGTACCTCCACCATTAGTTGTACATATTCTGTTTGAAGTTCCTATACTCAAGTTGCACCTCAGGAGTAAGACCTTCCATCAACCACCATTCAATAGAAGGGGAGATCTTGTGTATTTCCCACTCCAAGCCTTTAAGCTCAATCTGGAATGGAATTACTTCTGCGTGTAATTGTTCTCCATATCTTTTCAGTTTGTCTCTAGTGAAACCTTCACCATTCATGTACGCGCCATCGCTTAGTAGGTAATCGAAGTATATGAGAACTTCAGCCATCATCCAATGATCAATTTCCTCTTCAATAGGATTTTTCTCTATTGGAATTCGATAAGTACGAAGCTCATCTAGTTGCAAATTTGTAAAGTCATGCATCAGCTAGTCTTCATACTTAGAGAAAATTGATAGATTGGGTAGGGCATCCTGCTTTCTTCCGCTTGAGGTGGCAGTAGGCTACTTTCTTTGAACAGGGCGATCTATCCCTGTAGCAAGATATATCTCGTGGAGTTCAGCTTCTTCCTTTCCAAGGATATTACGCACTTTTTTTTTCTGACTCCTTCAAAGATCTTTCGAACTCTGTTGTTCACGAGTTCTCCATTGATGCGCTCGCTCTGCAGATTCCTATTCTTGTTTCTTTGAGTAGCAATGAACATCCCCTGTTGTTCCCCTTGCTCTCTTTTAGCACGCCTTGCCTTAGCCTCTTCTTCCCCCTTTTTGATATCATCAAGATTGACCCAAATATGTGCTTCTAATAAGCGCAATATTCCGACCAAAATTGAATAGTCCTAGGCTACCTCTTTCCTCAGTAAAGAGAATTCATTCTATAAGGACTTTACTCCGTCCTTATGCTCTTTCAGCCTATCCTTGACGATGGAGGCAAGGTAAGTAGCTTGTACATTTGTATAACTGTTAAATTTCTTAACAAGTTCCTCCATCCATTATGTCGTAGTTCGTGATTCATTAATAAACTAGTACTTGAGGTCTTTCATGCTCTTGAGTACTCCGTTGATTGCAGCGTGTGATCTAATATTTTTTAGCTCTTCCTTCATGGTAGTAGTTGCTGGTAGATTTGACTCTTCATTAGATTGCCCAATTTTAGCGAGAGTTTCATTGTCATGCTTAAGAGACTTTATTTCTCATCCCTCTATCTTTGCCTGCCGTCTGGCTGTTTTAGAAAGGTGTCTGAGCCCCTTTTGTAGATGGAATTCTTCAGGAGATGATTGATTACTCCCTCGAATATCTATATATATCTAGACTAGAACTATCAGTCGGGAATTGCTGGAGTTGGGGATGGTTGTCTCCTTATCTCTTCCATATTTGTTTTTCCAACATCAACTCTTTTAGTGCTTCATGAGTTCTTCCAGAAGGCTCACCATCACTAGTGGCCTTCTCATGTTGCGGTGTGAAATTTACTAGTTTGATTAGGCAACTAAGTGTCTACTCCAGCACTTCTTTCAGTGTCATTTGGCTGAGCCACTGCATCTTTTGCTGATCGTGCATCAATACAGACAACATCTACTTGCTCCATAGCCAAAACTCATCCTATGGCTTGAGTAACTGCTTCATCTGCCAAACTTGCTTCATTACAAGCTGCATCAGCCTTCTTCTTCGTAATTGCCTCTTTCACTTCTTGTTCTGCAGCTATAGCCCTCATCATTTCTACCATATCCTCCATAGCATGGTAACAAAATTTTCCGAATTTTTCATTTTTTCTCGTATTTATCTCGTGTTTTTTAATAAAAGTTAAACATATGATTAATACTCTAGATTTTCAAAATATAGTCATACATACGAATATATCACGAATAATACCCTAATAATTCCCGAGAAATGTGAGACTTTTTTTGGTACTTTTCTTTTATTCTTAATATATTTTTTGTTCAATTTTCCGATTTAAAAGTAATATACTCTAAAAATTCATAAACAAGGATAACAAATTAGGATTATAAATTTATTAAATAATACAAATTTCAATAAACTCTAAGCTTATGTTTAGAATAATTGATAGTAATACATGTAAATTGCAAGAAAAATTCACGATTTCTGGACTCCAAATATGTTTTCTAAAATAGAGAGAACATAAATAGTATATAATAATTAATACACAATACAAAACATGGTATAATAAGATTATAAGAATATGACTCCTATGCGATCTAACAATAAATTACAATACTTATACAGATGTTTTGTACTAAATTAGTTGAGGTTATTCCATTTAGTGAATTGAAAATAAATAGTATAAAATTACAACAAGTAGCATGTGCAATAATTGATAAAACCTGACAAAATTAATAAAATGAATACCTAAACATAAGATAATTAATAAAATTTAGAAAGACATTTAAGATTACTAAAATTTTAATTTAACGTATTAAACCCGATTTATTCCATAATAATTCGTTGTATTTAGTCGATTAGACATCATTTTCCCGATTTTATCTGTTTTATTCACGAATAAAGACTGAACTGCTAATAATGGACAGTGTCGAATAATACTCGTATCCAAATGTTGTTACTATGGAGTCCATAGTATTCGGGGCTTTGTCACTTAGTCTGACAGAACTGTCATCAACAACTTGATTATTTTCCATATCCTCAGCTTCTAACATATAGTCTTCCTCCTCATCCGCTTCACTTTCGGAAGGGGTATCATTGTAATTGAACTGTTGTTCATCTTTGTGCTATTCACCTGTCTGTGAGTTTGGAGTATCTTCAAATATGATTACCTCAGCAACAATATTAACTGGATCTGCATCAGGTGGTGTTGCAATATCAGCAAGGTTACTGGAAGAGTGAAGTTCTTCCTCGTTTACTTCAGTTGCCTGCGGATGCGATACTTCCTGGCACCTGTGCACTCGGTATTTGAGAGATAGGCACTGCCTTGGCTACTGCAATCTCATATAGTAGGCTCATCGGCGATCTGTGAAGTGCTTACTTCCTTGTCTGCTACCACTTCATCAATTTCAAATTCATTGGCGATTGTAGCATTTACCTCAACTACTTGTTATGCACGTTCAGTAGCTTCATGGACATCCTGAGAGGTTGTTGCTGCCTTGTCTACTGTGTCCTCCCTTACAGTAGATGCATTGGAAATTGCCTGCCTAGCTATGAAAATAGAGGATAGTGGAACCTGATCTTCCTTAGAGCTTTCTAAAGGAGTTGCCTGTACTGCTGTAGAAGTGTCAAAAAGTGATGAGCTTCCTGGTCCTCTTACAAATGGAACCTCGTGCCTCCGATGAGCTTCCATTTTGGTGTGCCTTATTACTTGGGAAGCCACCTTATCACTTTTAGTTTCATCTTCACCATCGTAGTTAATGTCGTTAGCTGGGCATTTGAGAGCAGCCTACTCCTATAGGCAAACCCTTTTTTTTGCCCGAATGCGATAGCCAAAGTCCCTGAAGGTCAAATAAAAAAATTCGTTACATTGTGTCCAAGTGGTGACCTACTCTTCTTCCTCACCCCAATTATCCCAGTTTAGGATGAAAGGGTATAGCCTTACTCTATTGGAACGCTATTTGTTGTATCATTCCATTTTCTCCTCCAGCAACTCCTAAATGAGCTTATTTTCTTTGTGTTGTTGGGAAGACACAACATTTTGTTTGTTAGCAGGTCTTAATTAATCTTATGTTGCGCATGTTTCATCACCTACTTCACAAGGTTTGACCGCTACCTATGAAGTGTATTGGGGGCTGGCTACCTGGGTTGTCTGCTTAAACCAGTATGTCACCAGCCTAATTCAAAGCATCTGCTGCTTCATAGTTTGCAGAAGTAGCAATGGTGGCTTCTAGCTATGAGGTGGGATAGAAAGAACAACATAAGGATCAAGAGTTAATACCTCTTGCTCCTGCATTACGTGAACCGACTCACGACCAAGAGATGATGATCCTGGTGGTGAGGTTGTTGCTTCAAGCTCGTCAAAGAGTTATCTGACAGTGCTGGATTTGAGGTGGGATTTAAATAGCCTCCCTGGTTCTTCTGTAAGGGCCCCTCCTCAGCACTGTTCTCCTCATCTTCATGTTCATAGACGAATAAGAAGAAATGATTGATTCCTTTCAGGCTTTAATCATTGAGACCTCTTCTTGGAAGAGGGCTTTAGAACCATCATCTTCTGCTTCCTAATAGAAGTGGTGGGAGCGTAGGTGACCCTTCCCTCCTCTTCATCCCTTTACCACCTATCCACTTTCCCTCTCTAAGTTCCACACCACCAACAATTCCACCAAGATGGTACAGAACGTAGTTGAGAATGATTCCGTAGTTCTTGTGACCCTACGTCTTCGTGATCTCCTCCAACAGACAAGTGAAGAGGAACAATGGCTAGTTCACTGCCTCCTCTTTCCACCGAGCGATCATGATGCGGATTCTACGACTGGTGCACTCATCATAACTCCAAATTTTGCACTCTATACTCCGACTACATATATCGTGCATAAACTCAAACTCAGGAATGAAAGTGGCCTAGTTGCAGGATTTATGCATATTTACTACCCGTTGGTCATATGTGAACACCTTCCAGCATTCAAGCAGCAAACAACACCAAAGATCTTCAGTTGTGTTGGAGTCAATCCTTCCTTTGGCATAGAATAGATCTTGGCGATTGCTGAAGGAGTGATCTCAATAATAATCCCTCTAATGGTGCACGTGATGGTGATTGGTTAACTCCTGGAGTTGCGGGTGATCTTTGGAGCGTTGTAGAACTCCTCCACCATTTCCTCGGAATAACTTGGTGTATGGCACCAAGAAAGAAAGTCAGGGGATTCGAAGATAATTTTCGTCAAATGGATTCAATCAACTGAGATCCTCTATGTCTCTTGGCCATAGTAGATTCTCGAGAGAAACCAATCTTCCTTCAATAAAGTTAGACTTTTTAGTTGGAGTTGATTTAGAAGATGCCATTTTTAGTTGTCGAAGAAGATGAACATTTGAAGATCTGAGTTTGTTTTGATCTTTTAGAGTTCTTTTCGAAAAGCTTTGATCAAAAGTGTTTTCCCACTTTCTATGTTTAGGTATATAAAACCTGTCACTATAGATAATCAGGAATGACTCTTGGTTCACTTGGCAAGAAAGCCGTGCAATTTTAACGGTTCAGATTCAGTGATGGAGAAATGAATTTGAATTAGTGTCTGCGATTTAATGGGTTCATTGGTCAAATACAAGCCGTCATAATCACCTTTGCAAAGGCAACATTTTTGGTACAGTAAATGACGTGCGTATATGGGGAAGGATTTGTTTGGATAAGAAAGGAATGTTTCCCGCTTCAAAATCTAAAAAGTTTTAAAGGTTCAACACATTACTACAAGGATTTATTAATGTTGTAACAAATAGTGAGGTAAGCTATAAATAAAGTAGACATTAAATACTTACAGCCTATGTGTCACAGTAAGGTTACATTAAATACTTAGTGTGTTTCTTGCTGCAAGCATTTTTTGAATCACCACATATTGTCTACTTTTATCCTGCTTACCTCACCTTCGCTTGCAGTAGGCAACGTATCACCGTGTTTTACTTACAACATTCCTCCTTACTCCAGTAGGGTTACAATAACCTTTCAACTAGCTATTTTAGAGCTTGTTTATGTGCTTCCCATAACAACAAACTTTTCCTACAGAGGTTCTCCTACGCAAGTAGCATTCCTAATTCGGTCTGAAGCCTATTGAAACATGATTCACATAGTGGTTTAGCGAAAATATCAGCTAACTGCATGCTTTTGTGGATCTTTTCAAGCTTGACATATTTTCTTTCAACATGATTGCTTATGAAATGATGTCTTACCTCTATATGCTTGTTCTTAGAGTGAAGAACTAGATTGTGTGAGATAGAAATCACACCGGTGTTATCACACATGATAGGATTTTTATCTTGCAAGTATCCCATAGTCCTTCAATTGTTGTTGCAACCACTGTATTAGCACACAGCAGCTTCCAGCAGCGATGTATTCCTACTTTTTCTAACCATGAAACTAGTCTATTTCCAACAAATTGACATGTTCCACTTGTGTTTTTGTGATCAATCTTGCAACTTGCGAAGTTAGAGTCTGAGTATCCTTTAAGTTCATTCCTCCATCTCTTTGGTACCACAACCCTACTCCAGCCGTACCCCTTAGATCCCTCAGAATCCTCCTTACTGCTTGAAGGTGGGACTCGGGTGCTGCTTGGTATCGTGCACAAACTCCTACATCGAACAAGATGTCAAGTCTGCTTGTTGTAAGACATAGAAGTGAGCCAATAAGTCTTTTGTATTGTGTAACATCAACATCGTATTGAAGTTTAGTTGTCTTTCCCAAACATCTCGATCAGCTCCTTTGTGTACTTCACTTGAGTAGTGAAGATGCCATCAACCACCTATCTTACTTACAATCCACGAGAGAAGCTCAACTCTCCCATCATGCTCATTTCAAATTTTCTTTGCATTGGCTAGGAGAACTTCATGCATAGTTCTTTGTTAGTTGGCCCAAAAATGATGTCATCAACATAAATTTGGACTAACAATATACTGTTGCCATCTTGGATCCGAAATAAGGTTTGTCGACAAAAACTCTCTAGAATCCGCTTCGGACTAGATACTATTCTAGAGTATCATACCAAGCTTGAGGTTCTTGCTTGAGGCATACAATGTATTTTTCAGATTATAGACTTTATCTTCCGTTGGACTTTCAAAACCTAGTGGTTGTTCAACATAGACTTCTTCAACCAGAAGTCCATCTAAGAACACACTCTTCACATCCATTTGATATACAGTGAAGAAACTGTGTGGCATAGGCCAGAAATATTCTGATAGCTTTACGTCTGGCTATCGGAGCAAAGGTTTCATCTAAATCTATGCCTCTCTCCTGACATTTGACCTTAGCAACACCTAGTTTTATTTTCTGGAAACAAGCCCAGACTCATCTAGCTTGTGTTTTAGCACCCAAATTCCATACTTCGTTTCTCTCAAACCTATTGAGATCCTCTTGCATGGCTTGAACCCAATTAGGATCATTTAGAGCTTCTCAATGGTACTAGGTCCCGTTTGAGATATGAAGAAGAAGAACATGACTTCGTAAGGTGCAAATCTCTTTGTCCTTACTCCATCCTTTATTCTCCCTATAACCACAGTAGATGGATGGTCCCATAGCCATCTTTATATTTGGCTCCAAGCCTGGATTCATATTAACTTGTTGAGTTGGTTGTTGAGCTTCTTGCTGAGTTGCTGAGCTGGCTGCTGAGCTCCTTACAACGTGTGTGTCTCAGTATGGTTACTTGCAATAAGCTTCAACCAATCACCCTTTTTAGCTTATTGAGTTTCTCCTTTGCGTTTCTTGCTGTAGACATTTTCATAAAAGGATCGAAGTGTGCTACTATGGTGAGGGAGTGGGATAAAAGCCTAGCTGACCCGGTGTCTGATTCTTAGAGTCCCGAGTTTGCTCTAATCGGAGAAATGCCATAAAATAAATAAAAAAAGAAAGATCGAGCCTCACCCGACTAAACCTTCTGCTCTGAAATTCATTGGAGGGAAGTGGAGTAAATGGCCGATACTACTGGAAGGATTCCTCTTTGGATAATAGGTACTGTAGCTGGTATTCTTGTGATTGGTTTAATAGGTACTTTCTTTTATGGTTCATATTCCGGATTAGGCTCATCCCTGTAGTAATCGGATGAATGGAGTTGTAGACATGAAAGCGTAGGAACTCAACGGGATTCCCTTCTTTAGTTTGTCTGATTCGAGGGGAGGGGGCCCTCTAGGTTCTTGGGTTCTTAAGAATCAGAGTCTTTTTTTTCGTCTAAATAACAAAGTGGATTTTTTTCTGCTGGTTAAAAAAATCCCATTCCCTTTTTTTTTATGATGCTTTTGAAAAATGAACTTCATTGATTCATTCAGAACACCTCTTCCTTGATCTTGATAATATCTATGGGTACTTTTCAAGTTAGAACAAGGAGAGAATCACGCAATTTCCTGGATTATATATTTCTGTAAAGTAGATTAGATATCGTACAAATATTTGCTATACTCTTACCACATTTATTTTATTCCCTATTTCTTTTTTATTTTAGTATCTCAGAAACATGGAAAGTTCATTGAATTAGTTTTATTTTTTTGTCCACTACTACATCTAAATCACCACGTATTATTTTCTGGCATTTTACTTACAGTATCCTTGCCTGCAGTAGGTAACGTATCACTGCTCCTTAATTAAGACATTCACCATTACTACAATATGGTTACAGTAAGCGTTCAGTTACCTATTTCAAAGTTTATTTTGATGCTTCCCATTGCAATAAACTTTGCCTGCAAGGGTTCTCCGACATAAGTAGCATCCCTAGTTCGGTCCAAGCATATTGAAACATGATTCATATAGAGGCTTATGGAATATATCAGCTAATTGCATGTCTGTATGAATCTTTTCAAACTTGACATCTTTTATTTTAACATGATCGCGAATGAAATGATGTCTTACCTCTATATGTTGGGTCCTTGAATGAATATATGGATTGTGTGTGATAGAAATTGCACTAGTGTTATTACACATTATAGGATTTTCTCTTTTGAGTATCCCATAGTCCTTCAATTGTTGTTGCATCCACAGTATTTGCACAAAGTAACTTCCAGCAACGATATATTCTACTTCTGCAGTAGCTGTTGCGCTAGGTTGTTGCTTCTTTCTATACCATGAAACGAGTCTATTTCTAAGAAACTGAAAAGTTCCACTCATGCGAAGTCAAAATCTGAGTATCCTTTTAATCCGATTCCACCATCCCCTAGGTACCATAGTCATACTCTAGTTGTGGCCCTTAGATACCTGAGGATTCCCTTTACTGCTTGGAGGTGAGACTTCTTGGGTACTGCTTGGTATCGTGCACAAAATCCTACAGCGAAAAAGATGTCATGTCTACTTGTTGTAAGATACAGAAGTGAGCCAATAAATCTTATGTACTGTGTAACATAAACATCCGTTCCATCTTCATCCTTGTCAAACCTTCTTGAAGTGCTCGTTGGAAATCCTGCTGAAGTTGAATTGTCTTTCCCAAACTTCTTGATGAGCGCCTTTGTGTACTTCACTTTACTTATAAAGATGCCATCATTCCGTTGTCTTATTTGGAGTCCAAGAAAGAAGCTTAACTCTCCCATCACGCTCATCTCGAACTTGCTTTGCATCAGCTGTGAGAATTTCTTGCAAAGTTCTTTGTCAATTGACCAAAAACAATGTCATCAACATATATTTGGGCTAACAATATACTATTGCGATCTTGAATCCGAAATAAGCTTTTGTCCACAATAGCTTTTCGGAATCCTCTTTGAACTAGATATGTGAGAGAGTATCATACCAAGCTCGAGGTGCTTTCTTAAGGCCATACAGTGCCTTCTTCAGCTTTTAGAATTGTCTCCAGTTGATTCTTCAAAACCTGGTCGTTGCTCAACATAGACCTCTTTAGCTACAAGGCCATTCAGGAATGCCATCTCCACGTCCATCTGATGATATATAGTGAAGCTACTGTGTATAGCAAAGGCAAAAAATATTCTGATTACTTCAAGTCTGGGCTACATGGGGAAAGGTTTCATCAAAATCTATGCCTTCCTTCTGACAGTAGCCCTTGTCAAATAACTTTGCTTTGTTCCTGGTATCAAGCCCTGACTCATCTAGCTTGTTTTTAACATCCATTCGGTCTCAATTACACCTTGATGAGTAGGTTTGGAAACCAAATTCTATAATATATTTCTCTCAAACCTATTGAGCTCCTTCTACATGGCTTGAACCCAATTAGGCCCATTTAGAGCTTTCTCAATGGTACCAGGTTCCATTTGAGATATGAAGCAAGAGAACATGACTTCGTAAGGTCCAGATCTCCTTGTCCTTACTCTACCATTTATTCTCCCTATGACCAGGGTGGGTGGATGACCTCATAACCATCTCATGTCTGATTCCAAGCCTTGATTCACTGTAACTTGCTGAGCTGCCTGCCGAGCTCCTTGCTATGCTTTGGGTTTGGTACAATAGCTTTTGTTGTAGGATTTGCAATACCTTCAACAACTATTTCCTCCTCTACAGTAGACTCTTCATCAGTTAGAGCTGGTTGCTGGATCTCCAAATAATGAACATTTTCAGCCTACCTTTTTTGCCCTTGATGTAATCCTTTCGATTTTTTCTGGGTTACAGTAGGGCTCATCAAAGACCACGTGTGGCGAGTCTTCCACCACAAGTGTTCTTTTGTTGAACACTTTAAATGATTTGCTTACTGATGAATATCCCAAAAATACCCTTCATCAGATTTAACATCAAAAGCATTTAGATGTTCTTGCCTATTGTTTAAACAAAACATCTACAACCAAAGATATGGAAGTATGAGATGTTAGGCATTCTACTAGTCCACATCTTGTATGGTGACTTATCTAGATCTTTGTTGATAAGACATCTGCTCTGCGTGTAGCATGTTATGTTGGTTACCTTTGCCCAGAATCTCTTAGGCAGTTGTGCTTCAACAGTCATGGTTCTAGCACTTTCTTTTTAAAGTTCTGTTTCTCCTTTCTGCTACACCATTTTGCCGAGGAGTTCTTGAAGCTAAATACTCATGATGAATCCCATTACTGCTGTTAAAAATCTCTATGAACTTGTTAGGGAATTTAGTACCTTGATCTGATCCGATCTAAGGCCTTTCTCATTTTGAACTCGCTACATAAGGTGTGGGAACTTCTTCTAAGTATCTGATTTCTTGGCTAGCAACACAGTCCAAGTGTATCTTGTGAAGTCATCCTGTATTACTAATGACTAATTCATCCCACTTAAACTTAGTAGTTCAATTGTTCTGAAGAGGTCCATAAGTAGTAGGTCCAGAAGCTTGTGAGATGACCTTACAGGCTCGTCTTTGAAAGAAGTCCTAATTTGCTTGCCTTTCGAGCATGCATCCCACACACTCTTTTTTCTGTATATACACATATGGTAATCCTCTAAATAACCATTTTTGTGCCAGCTTGTGGATAGTCTTGAAGTTCTGATAACTCATCCTCTTGTGCCACAGCCAGCTGAGTTCAGAAGTGCTTTTGGCTATAAAGATTGAGAGTTGTCCTCCACTAGTCCCAGTCATCAAGATAGATTTTACCCTCTCTGGTGCCTATGAGCTTTATTTGCCTGGACTTGGCATCTCTTATCTAGCACTTCCATGGAGTGTACTCCATGGGATGCCCCTTGTCACATAATTGGCTTATGCTTAGTAGAATTTATTGTAAGCCCCCGACGAAATAGACATCTGCTATGCTGACTTTGGCTTTAGAGAAAGTTCCCACATCTTTGGATATTCCTTTGGCATTGACTCCAAACACCACCTTAGGCCCTTTATAGTCTTTGAAATCCCTTAGAGACTTCTTGTTACCTGCAAAGTAATCAAGTAGACTTAGGTCTTAGTGGATCATCGAGAACTAGTCTTTCTTGCAACCCGTTGACTAGTGAAACTCTAAGCAACAAGTTGTTCTTCAGGGCTAGCTTGCTTTGTGTACACCTTGAAATATTTCCCTGTTTCAAGTGTACTAAGCGCAAGTTGCTTCCCGAGTTGAAGTGAACTGCAACTATTCCTCCCTGCCTTGTGTGGAAGCTTCTGAGCATCGAGCCTAGTCTTCTGTTGGTTGCTCCAGGGTTGTTGAAGGGAGTTACAACATCCAGTAGCCAAAGCTTGTTGCATGTTGTTGCTTCCTATTGCATTAGTGCTTGGTGTGCTTACAACAGTTGACTTCCCCTTGTCAGGTTTACAACCTAATTCCAGTCTAGGTTTCCTAGTAGGGATATTCTCCATCCCTCTACTTACCTTTACACTATTTAGGGAGCATAAGTGACTCAAACATACTGCCTACTACAAACTATATCAAAGAATCCTAACCTGTCACGTCAGATAGGTTCCTCTGAACATCCAGTATCTCATCCAGATTTCTAGATGACTTACTGAAAGACATAATGGTTGACATCAATTTCTTATCCTACTCGGCCTAAAGAGTGAGTGACATCTTTAGCTTACTTTCTTCTTCTCGAAGATAATAGAAGTCAATTATTTCAACTATATGTTTTTCAACTTCAACTCATTGTGTTCTCTCCATGAAGCTACATGTTCTCAGCCTTCCGCTCTTCATCAGACTAATTGACTAGGTCAATGTTAGCTATAATCTGTCTCAATGAAAGCTCTTCAGAGTCAATATTCTCAACTCTTGAAGAGGTACATGGAGAATCTACCTCTGCATGATTATCAATCTCTTTTGCCATTAGATAAACATGTGTTTCACTGTTTGAATATAAAGAATCACTATCAAAATATTAGTTTTAATACCATATGGGTTCTCTTGAAGACATTGGAACAAATTTCTTCAATTGTGCTTTCACCTGCATCCTTCTATCCCATCTTTGCTTGCTAACGTCCTCACGATACTTGTGAATTTTGGGATATGGACATTCCTTAGAAAAGTGATCAGTCTTCTTGTAGTTGTAGCAAAGATCTCCTGCTTCCTTACTTGTCCTGGGAGGTCTGAGGGCCTGGCATATTGAGGCTTGGATGAACTTATCTTTGGAATTTTTTTTTTTTTTTTTATAAAATGTGTAAAGCGTATAAAGACATCTCTTCGGGTGCTTGCTCCTTCACAGAAACAACGTGAAATTGCTGCATGGGAACGATGGTGGTTACTTAGACCATTTGGAGTCGTTGTGAGAGGTTGCTTGCAACTAATGCTTTGATTATAGCAGCATTCTCTTCTTCTTCTCTCCTTCTCCGATAAATATCATATTCAAAGGATTTGAGTTCAGAGAAGAGTTCATAAATGCTTGTTACCTGGCTTCTTTGAACTTCTCATCGGAACTTTCTTGGTGTTTTTCACCTATTGGGAGTACACCTTTCCAGCAGACACCAACTCATTCAGAATACCAGTGTACCTTGTTTCTAAATCATTTAGAGACTCTCCAAGTTTCACTTAAGAAATAATGCAAATTTTGGTTCTTCACTTGTGTGCTCTCTGCTTGCTATGTTGCTCAGGTGTACTTTTTATGAACACTGGTTGAATATCAGAGTGTATGTGTTGAAGCTTGGATAAGAATGCTTAAGTGCTTAATCGAAGTACTATCTTGAATTTCAGTAGTTAGGTAGCCTTTTTTTTGTCCTCCATCTCCTTCCATTTGTAGCAGTTGGAATTTGGAATTTCTTCTCGTTAAAGAGAGAGAAATAATCTTGTTGACAATTAATGCTACTCGTATGGCAAAGAGCCCTTTGTCCTTTCTTTACAGGGATTTTGTCAGAGTGGTTGTTGCTTTATGTTAGTGTCAAGTGAACCTTTTGCTTTTCATTAGGGTACATGTCCCCATGTAATTGGTTAGTCACTACAAGGTTTAAACCTTGTGTCCCTGACTTTGACATTCACACTTGTGGAGAAGACGCATGCCTGCTTGCTGGGTGTACCTTCCATACTGCACGTGTGCTTGCATCCTTATAGCTCAGTCCTCATATTCCTTAAAGGAAAACATGGGAGATTTATTTGGAGAAGTCTCCATTGTTGTGTCTTTTTTTCTTAAAAATCTTTTGCTTTTAAAATTGTGCTTTTTGGTTATAAAACAGTTGAATCTTGGTAAGCTACCAAAGAAGATTGGTGCGCAAAATCAAACACTCTGATACCACTTGTTGGTCCCATGTGGTAGAGGTTTAGAGCGTGTGAATAAATCTCTAACTCAATTTTCTTCTTTCAAATGCTTTCGGCGCAAGTTTGCTTCTAACTACAAGAAACAAGTTCTTGCAGCAAAACTGTTATAGTAAGCTTACTTAGGCAGTAGCCACAAAGTATGCAGATTGAAGTTAGCTTACAATAAGCAAAGCTCAAGGGAATTTTACGTGCAACAGAATATGCTTAAGCATTTTCTTACAAATCTATGCAGTAGATAAGTAGTGTGCCAAAAACAATAATAAAAGCAATATAAAAGTGGACATAATGTATATAATGGTTCGAAGGTGGGGGTAATCCTTCTACGTCCACTCGTACAGTGAGAAAATTCACTGAGTGGTTTACACACAGTACAACTTAGCTACTCCGAAGTCTAAGTCAACCTTAGCTCCTTACAATAGTTTTTGGCTATCCTCAGAAGACTACTCCTCTATTGTACACACGTTCCTCACACAAGTCAGCTTTGAATCTCGCATTCAAACAAAAACTCCCCTTTTCAAAAACCTTTCGCGAGGTTGGTTTAATGGAAGTTTTTCTTCAACTTCTTATAGCTTCCTTTGAACTTGAATACAGTTGAGATGTGGGCAAGCTTCCTTGTTTGAGAAGGATTAGGACCGATGTAAATCTTGAGAGCTAACTTAACCTTGAAAGTGGTTGCAACTTTTGATCTTCACCGGATTCTTTGTTGCTTGCTATTCAGCTCTTGTATACTTCATATTAAAACTTGAAAAATTATCAGAGTGTATGCGTTAAAGCTTTAAATAAGAATGTTGAGTGCTTGATGCTAAGTAATCTTGAATGGTTTGGTAGCCTCTACTTTGTCCTCCATCTCCTTCTATTTATAGCAGTTGGGATTCCTTCTCGTTAAAGAGTAAGAAATAATCTCGTTGACGTTTAATGTTGCTTTGTATGACAAAGAGCCGTTTGTCCTTTTCTGTAGAAAGTAGGTCAGAGTGGTTGTGGCTTGGTGTCAGTGTACAATGTTGCTTTTGCTTTTTTCCAGGTGACGTGTCCCCACGCTATTGGATAGTTAGAATAAGGTTTTAAACTTGTGTCCACTGGCTATATACTTAAATTTGAATATCCTGTCGTTTGACCTTGACTTGCGCACTATTGACATGAGCCCTCTTTGCTTGCTGGTTGTACCCTCCCTACTGCAAGCAATGCAGTATGCTGGATGGGCATACACAACGTTACTACTTATTCTCTTCAATCTCTTTCCTTGATGCGATAGCGAACTTTCTACCTCAAGTGACCTAGACGATCTAGCTGCTTAATTGTTGTGACTTCTGCCTTAGCAGAACTAGTCGTATCTATTAAAAAGATTTATAGAGTTTTTGTGGCACTAGTTTCTACCATACTGGAGGTTTTTCTATCATCATGACTAAACATAAATTTCCTAACACTCCACTTTCCTCTATTTTCAGAGCTAGGCAGGGAATTACTAATGAATCTACTGTAAGGGAGGACACAATAGACAAGGTAGAAGCAACCTCTCATGATGCCCATGAAGCTACTAAAAGCGCAGAGCAAGTAGTTGAGGCAAATGTTGCAATCACCAATGAATCTGTTATTGACGAAATGGTAGCAGACAAGTAGTAAGCACTTCACCGATCACTGATTAACCTACTATAGGAGAGATTGCAGTAGACAAGGCAGTGCCCATCTCTCACACACTAAGTGTACAGGCACAAGGGAGCAAACAAGATGGCATCTCAAAAGTAGTAGAAGATGTAGAGTCTACTTCGAATCAACATGCAACTGAAGTAAATAAGGCACAACTTCACTCATCAAGTAACCTTGCTAAAAATGCAGCACCACCTACTGAAGATGCAATTCATATTGTTGCTAATGTATCACAATTAATGATACTTCAGACTCACAGACACGTGAACGTCATGAAGATGAGCAGCTGTTGGATTACAATGATACCCCTTCCGATAGGGATATAGAGGAGGAGGAAGACTATCTGTTGGACACTGAGGATGTGGAAAATAATTAAGTTGTTGATGACAGTTTTATCAGGCTATGTGACAAAGCCCCAAAGACTATGGAGGATATGGTAGAAAGAATGAGGGCTATAGTTGCAGAATAAGAAACGGAAGAGGCAGTGGCAAAGGACAAGCCTAATGTAGCTTGTACTGAAGCAAGTTTGGCAGATGAAGCAGCTACTCAGGCCACAGGAGGAGATTTTGCTATGTAGCAAGCAGATGCCACCTGTACTTATGAAGAATTAGCAGAAGATGCAGTGGCTCGGCTAAAGGAAACTAAAGGAAGTGCTGGAGTAGAAATTGAGTTGCCTACTCAAACTACTGGTCAGAAGGCAGGACCAGTTGAGGGGGAATGGAAGCTAGTAGTGTTCACACAACAACATGAGAAGAACACTACTGATGGTGAGCCTACTCGGTAATCTCATGAAGCAATCAAAGACGCTGTAGTTGGCATATCCAATATAGAAGAGATAAGGAGACCACCAGCTCCCACACCAGCAACACCAAGCAACAGAGTTCTCAATACAGCAGCTGCAAAAATCAATGAGCAATGACACTTCTGGGGTACTCAAAGCTCTTGGAGTTGTGTACGAAGAAGTATCCTTGGTGCCAAGAGCATGAGGGACCTCAAGTAAAAATTCGTGAACGAAGCATGGATTGAGAGAGAATGGATAGAAGACCTTGTCAAGAAGTTTAATAGCTATACGAATGGACAAGTTACTAGCCTAGGATCCATCATGACAGGTTAAGAGAGCATAAGGATGGAATGAAGTTCTTGCAGGATGAATTCTCCCTACCGAGGCAAAAGAGAGCCCAGGACAATTAGATTTGGTCAGTATTTTGTGCAATTTAGAAGCATATATTGGGATCAATCCTGATGATGTCAAAATTGGGGAAGAAAAAGGCAAAGGCAAGGCATGTTGAAAGAGAGAAAAGGGAATAATAGGAGTTGTTAATGGCTGCTCAAAGAAGAAAAGAACATGAAGCTACAACGCGAGCACATCAATGGAGAACTCGCGAACAACAAGAGTTCGACTACAAGAAATACTACCGATAGTGACTGATTTTAGTGACAGACAATTTTCGGCACAATCTAATTATGGACTAGTGATGGAATGCCCACCGATAGCGACTATAAGATTGTTTGAATATTAGTAACAGTTTAGTGACGAACTTATAACAAAATTTAGAGATGAAAAAAATTTCGTCATTAAATCGTAGTTACAAAAGACGTTAAGAATGTGGAATACAATTTTAATCTTGTATTGCCGGATTAGTTACAAAAATTTCCATCACTAACTAATTATGAAAATTTTCGTCACTAACTAATGATGGAAATTTCTGTCACTATACCCAATTAGAAAAATAACACTCTATGTTTAATGACGAAAATTTTCGTCACTATGCACAATTATAAAAATACCCAACTGGATTAATAGCACTCTATGTTTAATGACGAAAATTTCCGTCACTAACTAATGACGAAAATTTTCATCACTATACCAAATTAAAAAATTAAGAAAAATAGCACTCTATATTTGATCACTAGCTAATGACGGAAATTTTCCTCACTATACCCAATTAGAAAAATAGCACACTATGTTTAATGACGTAAATTTTCGTCACTACACCAAATTAAATAAATAGAAAAATAGCACTCTATGTTTAATGACGAAAATTTCCATTACTAGCTAATGACGGAAATTTTCATCACTATACCAATTATAAGAATATCCAATTAAAAAAATAGCACTCTATATTTAATGACGAAAATTTTCGTCATTAGTTAGTGACGATAATTTTCGTCACTATACGCAATTAAAAAATAGCACTCTATGTTTAATGACGGAAATATTCCGTCATTAATCATGTATTGACGGACTAGTGACGGAATTTTAGCCGTTACTATATAGTGACGGAAATATTCCCGTCACTAAACTAATGACGGAATGAAAAATCCGTCATTATTGGTTGAGTGACAAAGGTTTTTGTAACAGAACATTTCTGTCACTAATCCGTTACTACTCCTTCATTGTGACAGAATTTTTCAATTTAGTACGAAAATTTCCGTTGCAATTGGTGATTTTTTTTTTAGTGATGGATTGTCCATGATCCCCCTGTTCATAGAAAGCAGCTTCCTGCCACCTCAAGCGAAAGAAAGCAGGATGCCTCTCCCAACTTATCAATCCTCTCTAAGTATGAAGGATGGTTGCTACGTGATTGCATGGATGAACAACAAGATGAACTTCATATTTATGAAATTTCCAAAGAGAGAAATCCTGTAGAGCGGGAAATTGATCGTTGGACGTTAGATGAAGTACTCAGATACTTAGAATACCTACTTAGTGATGAGATATGGAGAACAATTACACGCATGAGTACTTCCATTCCAGATTGAGCTTAAAGACTTGAAGTGTGAAAGATACAAGATCTACCTTTCTTTTGAATGGTGGCTGGTGGTAGATCTTACTATTGAGGTGTAGCTTGAGTACAGGAACTTCGAACAAAGATGTACAACAAATTGTGGACGTACAATGAGATCGTTCCTAACTGATCCAGAAGGAGTAGGGATTTGAGAGAGAAAGATAAAGCAAGACAGGGGCAAAAAGCATGCCAAGCAACACTTCACAGAATGTCACTGGAGAAGGGAAATAAGGAGTAGGGATCTTATTTGGCATGTGCTTACTGAAACTGTAATAGATATGCTTATCTAGTGAAACAGTTCCTGCCAAATGATTACAACTCGTAATCTTACATCATGCATGTTGCATTTTAAGTATCTTTTAATGATTAACTAGTTTATTTTAACAGTTTGCTATTTTATTTATTTTTACTTTGAATACAATTTTACTTAGAGTTTTGACATCGTCAAAAAGGGGAAAATTGATAGAAATTTAGATTTAGTTTTGATGATTGGAAAACCTCCAACAAGGTAAGAACTAGTGCCCCCAGAATTTCTGTAAATCTTTGTAATAGATATGACTAGTTCTACTTAGGCAGAAGTCACAGCAAGCAAGCAGCAAAATCGTCAAGGTCACTTGAAGCAGCAAGTAGTAAGGTTGCATATGCCCATCCAGCATATTGCATTACTTGCAGGAAGGAAGATACAACCAGCAAGCAATTAGGAGTCATGCCAATAGTGTGCAAGTCAAGGTCAAACATCAGGATATTCAAATTTAAATATATAGCCATTGGAGACAAGTTTAAAACCTTGTAGTGAATATCAAATAGCGTGGGGACACATCGCCTGACAAAAAGCAACACTAGACACTGACACCAAGCCGCAACCACCCTGACCTACTTTCTGTGAAAAAAGGATAAACAATTCTTTGTCGTATAAAGGAGCATTAAATGTCAATGGGAATATTTCTCACTCTTCAATGAGAAGGGAAATCAACCGTTATAAATAGAAGGAGATGGAGAATAAAGTAAAGACTACCGAAACTCAAGCATTCAAGATTACTTTATATCAAGCACTCAGCATTCTTATTCAAAGCTTCAAAGTAAACACTCTGATAATCATTCTAGTGTTTATGCAAAGTTTACAAGAGCAAAATAGCAAGCAGCAAGCAATCTAGTGAAGATCAAAAGTTGCAACCACTCTCAAGGTCAAGCTAGCTCTCAAGCTTTAATTCTGTCCTAAATATCTCTCAAACCAAGAAGCTTGCCCACATCTCAACTGTATTCAAGTTTACAGGCAGCTACCAGAGGTTGAAGAAAAAATTCCATTAAACCAATCTCACGAAAGGTTTTTGGAAATGGGAGTCTTTATTTTAATCCGAGATTCAAAGCTAACTTGTGTTCCGAGAAATGTGTGTACAATAGAAGAGTAGCCTTTTGAGGATAGGTCAAAACTATTGTAAGGAGCTAAGTTGGACTTCGACTTCGGAGTAGCTAAGTTGTACTGTGTGCAAACTACTTAGTAAATTTTCCTACTGTGTGAGGGAAGAGTGGACATAGAAGGATTACCCCAGCCTTTGAACCACTATAAATATTGCGTCTACTTTTATATTTCTTTTATTATTGTTGCTAGCACACTACTTATTTACTACATAGATTTGTAAGAAAACATTTAAGCATATTTTGTTGCACGTAAAACTCCCTTGAGCTTTGCTTATGGTAAGTTATTTCTCACAAGTTTATGTTGTGCCTACTGTACCAGCTTCGCTGCAAGAACCGATTTCTTGCAGTAAGCAGCGAACTTGTGCTCAAAGTATTTGAAAAAAAGAAGATCGAGTTAGAGGTTTATTCACCTCCCCTCTAAACCTCTACCACTTGGGACCAACAAACCCTGATCCAAATCTTCAGGTTTCAAGTCATCGTGATCATCCTGCTCGAGTTAGAAATGATCATCCATTGTCTCAGGTGATTGCAAATGTTGGAGAAGGAGTGCGAACCCTAAATATGGTTAGGTTGGTTTGCAAGTCATCCATATGTAATGAGGTACATCTTTTCATGTTTTATTTCATTAAGTGAACTTATGAATGTTCATGAAGCCCTTAAAGATCATTTATGGAGCTATGTCATCCACATTCGAGATGAGCATGGTAGGTGAACTATTGTTTTTCCTAGGCTTACAGATAAAACAAATGTCTGATGACATTTTTATATCACAAAGTAAGTATGCTAGGCTTACTAATAAAAGAAATGTTTGATGACATTTTTATGTCACAAAGTAAGTATGCTAGGAATTTAAGAAAACAATTCAATTTAGATGAAGCTAAATACATGAGAACTTATATGGGTTCTTGCCAAAAGATCTGTAAGGGCAATGATGGGGAGGAGGTTGACCCAACCTTGTACCGATCCATGATTGACAGTTTACTTTATTTAATAGCAAGTCGTCCTGATATCATGTATAGTGTATATTTATGTTCTCGCTATCAAGCATGTCCCAAGGATTCTCATCTGAAGGTTGTGAAGTGCATCATAAGGTATGTGGTAGGGACAATTCACTTGGGGATTTGGTACTCCAAGGTTACCATCATCAATCCAGTTGGCTATACTGATGGTGACTCCGTAGGTGTTTAGATGATAGGAAAAGAACTAGTGGTGGGATTTTTTATCAAGGTAATAATCTCGTGCCTTGGCATAGTTGTAAACAAAATTTTATCTCATTTTCTACTGCCGAATCCAAATATGTAGCAGATGGAAGGTCATGAACACAATTACTGTGGTTAAGACAAATGCTTGATGATATAGTTTTGAAAACAAGGTTTTAACTTTAAACTGTGATAACTCCAGTGCCATATACATCTCGAAAAATCTTGTACAACATTCAAGAACTAAACATAATGTTAGGAAATTTATGTTTAGTTCTGATGGCAAAACCTCCTATAAGGTAGGAACTAGTGCCCCCAGAATTGTAAAGCTTATAATAGATAAGGCTAGTTCTACTTAAGGCAGAAGTAGCAAGCAAGCAACAAGCAGGAAGAGGTCACTAAGTGCAAGAGACACTAAACCGCAGCAAGGAATAGAGACTGCAGTGAGCACGCATCATGGTTGCTTTTGCCCATCCAACATCCCACATTGCTTGCAGTAGAGAAGGTACAACCAACAAGCAAGCAGGCATCTTGCCCACAAGTGCAAAAGAACGATATTCAAATTTAAAATTTAGCTAGTGGAGACAAGGTTAAACCTTGTACTGACTAACCAATTACGTGGGAACACGTAGCGTGAAAAGCAAAAATGTGCACTGGACACTAACACAAAGCTGCAACCACTCTGACCAACTACTGCAAAGAAAGGAGAAATGGCTCTTTGTCATACGAATAGCATAAAATGCCAACGAGATTCTTTCCCTCTCTTTAACAAGAAGAAATTCCATCTTCTATAAATAGAAGAAGACGGAGGACAAGGAGAGGCTACCGAACTACTGGTCTTCAAGCAATACATAGCATTAAGCACTCGAGTATTCTTATCCGACTTTCAACGCATACACTTTAATATTCAACTAGTGTTTATGCAAAGTATACCAGAGCAACTTAGTAAACAATAAGCACACAAGCAAAGAACCTGAAGCTGCATTACTTCTCAAGTCAAGCTAGATCTTAAGCTCTCTTTGGTCCTAATCATTCTCTAAATTAGGAAGCTCGCCCACATCGGTATTGCATTTCAAGTTTAATGGCGGCTACCAATGTTGAAGAAAAACTTTCATTAAATCAATCTCACGAAAGGTTTTTGAAACAAGAAGTCTTCATTTGAATCAGTGATTCAAAGTAGACTTGTGTTCTAAGGAACGTGTTGTAAAATAGAGGAGTAGCCTTCCGAGGAAAGGCAAAAACTATTGTAAGGAGCTAAGATAGACTTAGACTTCGGTGTGGCTAAGTTATAACTGTATGTAAACATCTTAGTAGCTAGATGTCTATTTTCATATTTCTTTTATTTATCGTTGCTCAGCATAATACTTATTTACTGCATAGATTTGTAAGAAAAATTATTTGCATATTCTGCTACACATAGAACTCCCTTACAACTGCTTACTGTAAGCTTCTTGAGGCCAGTCTGCTTCGTGCCTACTGCCCAGTGCAAGCTTACAGTATTAGCTTTACTGTAAGAACCAATTTCTTGTAGTAAGCAGCATAATCATGCTAAAATATTTGAAAAAGTACAAAACGAGTTAGAGGTTTATTCACCCTCTCTAAACCTCTACCAGCTGGGACCCACAAGTGGTATCAGCGGTTGGTTTTACACACCAGTCTTTTTGGTAGCTTAACTAGATCCTGCTATTTTCTAGCAAAAAAACATCCTTTAAAAAAAAAAAATTTTTTAGTCAAAACCCATAGTAAGCTCTCATGTTTTCTTTTGAGGATAATGAGGACTGGGCTATCAGGATGCAAGAACAATTGGCCTACATGCATGTTGAATGTGGACTGTCATCACTGAAGGTCCACCAAAGATCATGAAGGTCAACACTTCTGCAATACCCTCTTCCCATGGTGGAAAAGCCACGTATGGCTGATGATAGGAAAAGGACAAACTTGGACAATCTAGAATTTTTTTGTTTTTTTTTTTTTCTACATTGGACAAGGGAACCTTTACTAAAGTCAAGGTATGCAAAATTGCCAAGTAGATTTAGGATATGCTGAAGTAAATCCTTGTGGGCTCCACTCTACTTCGAGAGAATAGGGTGGCTACTGCAACCCTGAACTTTGAGCTCTTCAAGGTGAATCCTTGAGAGTCTGTAAATAATTTACACATGAGATACACAACTATCCTGAATGGGTTGGTGTTTGCTGGAAAAGTATACTCCTAGCAAGAGATAAACACCAAGTTTCTACGAGCTCTCACATCGGACTGGGATGTAAAGACTATTCCAATGAGAAGTTCAAAGAAGCTTGGTAAGAAGAGCATTCACGAACTCTGCTCTTACTTTAAATCCTTTGAATATGATATTTATTGGAGAATGAGAGAAGAAGAAGATAATGGTACTGTAACCAAAGCCTTAGTAGCAAGTATCTCCTCACAGCAACTCCAAATGGTCCCTATAACCACCATTGCGCCCAAGTAGCAACTTCACGTTGTTGTTGAGGAGGAGCAAGCACCCGAAGAGATGGCTTTACCCATGAAATGCTTTACAAGTTTTATGAAAAAACTTCCAAAGTGAAGTTCATCCAAGCCTCAACATGCTAGGCCCTCAGAACCCCCAAGGACAAGCAAGGAAGCATGAGATGTTTCCTACAACTGTAGAGGACTGGTCACTTTGCTAGGGAATGTCCACATCCTTAAGTGCACAAGTATCCTGAGGATGTTCACAAGCAAAGACGGGACAGGAGGATGCATGAGAAAGCACAGCTGATGGCTCTCTTGGGTGGAGCAGAGGCCATCAAAGTTGTTCTAGTGTCTTCAAGAGAACCAACAGCGTATGAAGGCTCAGATTTTAGCAATGATTCTTCATATTCTGATAGCGAGGCACTCATGTATCTTATGGCAAAAGAGATTGACAATCATGTAGAGGTAGATTCTCCCAGTACCTTTCCAAGATTTTCCCAGTATCATTTCATTAAGATAGATTATGGCTGACTTTTACCTAGTCAATGAATCATATGAAGAGCTGAAGGCTGTGAACATATAGCTTCTTGAAGAGAATAGAGTTCTCACAGATGAAGTTGAAAAACTTATAGGTGAAGCAATTGACTATTGTTATCTTCGAGAGGAAGTAAGTAACCAAAAGATGTCACTCACCCTTCAGGCCGAGAAGGAAAAGAAACTGATGTCAACTATCATGTCTTTCATTAAGTCATCTAGAAATCTGGATGAGATACTAGATGTTTAAAGGACCCTATCTGACATGACAGGGATATGATTCTCTAACACAATGTCAAGCAGTTAATACTTCTACTTATGCTCCATTATGCAGTACGTTTGAGTCTCTTATTCTCCCCAAATAATGTAATGGTAAGTAGAGGGATGGATAATATCCCTAGTAGAAAACCTAAACTGGAATCAGGCCGTAAACCTGACAAGGGAAATTAAACTGCTATAAGCACACCAAGAACAAATGCAGTAGGAAGCAACAACATACAACAAACTTTGGCTACTCGATTCAGTAACTCCCTACAGCAACCCAGGAGTAACCAGCAGAAGACTAGGCTCAATGCTTAGAAGCTTCAACACAAGGCAAGGAGGAAAAGTCGTGGTTCACTCCTACCCAGGAAGCAACCTGCTCTTAGTACACTGGAAACAGGGAAACCTTCCAAGGTGTACACAAACCAAGCTGGCCCTAAAGAACAACTTGTTGCTTAGAGTTTCACTAGTCAATGAATTACAAGAATGACTAGTTCCCAAGGACCCATTAAGAAATGGGTACCTTAAGTCTGCTTGATTACTTTGCAGGTTAACTTGCCTCTGTACATAGTGATATCTCATAAATCAACAGCGGATGTGCTAGACATATGACAGGCAACAAGAAGTCTCAAAGAGATTTCAAAGACTGTAAAGGGCCTAAGGTTGTGTTTTTAGACAATGTCAAAGGAATCACTAAAGGTGTTGAAACTTTCTCTAAAGGCAAAGTCAGCATAGCAGATGTGTACTTGATGGATTGCTTACAGATGAATCTACTGAGCATAAAGCCAATTTTGTAAGAAGGGAAATTCTGTGGAGTTCACTCAAGAGAAGTGGTTAATAAGAGATGCCAAGTCCAACCAAATAAAACTCACAGGCACTAGAAAAGGTAACATCTATCTAGCTGACTGAGTGACTACCAGAGGAAAGTTATATTGCTTTATATCTAAAAGCACTCCCGAACTCAACTAGCTACAACACAAGAGTATGAGTCATCTGAACTTCAAGACTATCGACAAGCTAGCATGCAAAGGGTTAGTAATGGACTATCAGACGTAGCATACTGAAAGGAGAGTGTGTACAATGCATGCTTGAAAGGCAAGCAAATCAAGAAGTCTTTCAAAGACATGTCTGTAAGGTCATCTTACAAACTTTTGGACCTACTACTATAGACCTCTTCGGACCAATTAAAACAGTATGTTTAAGTGGGATGAAGTACTCACTAATAGTATTGGATGACTTCTCAGGATACACTTGGACTGGTTCTTAGCCAAGAAATCAGATACTCAGAAGAAGCTCCTAACCTTATGAAGTGAATTCAGAGTGAGAAATGCCTCAACATTGTCAAGATCAGATCAGAACGAGGTATTGAATATACCAACAAGTTCATAGAGAGTTTATGAAGCTGCTATGGGATTCATCATGAGTATTCTACTGCAAGAACTCCTTAGCAAAATGGTGTAACTTAAATGAGAAACAAAACACTTAAAGAAGCTGCTAGAACCATGACTCCTGAAGCACAACTGCCTAAGAGATTCTGGGCAGAGACAACCAACACAGCATGCTACACGCATAACATATGTCTTATTAATAAAGATCTGGATAAGACACCATATGAGCTATGGACTAGTAGAACGCATAACATCCCAAACTTCCATATCATTGCTTGTAGATGTTTTGTTTTGAACAATGAGAAAGAACATCTAAATTCTTTTGATGCTAATATGATGAAGGGGTATTTTTGGGATATTCGGCAGTAAGAAAATCATTTGGACTGTTCAAAAAAATAACACTTGTGGTGGAAGACTCGCCACACGTGGTCTTTGATGAACCCGACTGTAACCCAGAAGGAATTTAAAGAATTACATCAAATGTAGAAGAGATCAGGCTGGAAATGTTCCTTATTTGGAGATCCAGCAACCGGCTCTAACTGACGAAGAGTCTACTGTAGAGGAGGAAGTAGTTTCTGAGGTATTGCGAATCCTACAACATAAGCTACTGTAGCAAACCTAAAGCATAGCAAGGAGCTCGGCAGGCAGCTCAACAAGTTGTAGTGAATCAAGGGTTGGAACCAGACAGGATATGGTTAAGAGGTTATCCATCCACCCTAGTCATAGGGAGAATAAATGATGGAGTAAGGACAAGGAGATCTGCACCTTACAAAGTCATGTTCTCTTGCTTCGTATCTCAAATGGAACCTGGTACCATTGATAAAGCTCTAAATGGTCCTAATTGGGTTCAAGCCATGTAGGAGGAGCTCAATGTGTTTGCGAGAAATGGAATTATGGAATTTGGTTCCCAGACCTACTCGTCAAGGTGTAATTGGGACCAAATGGGTGTTAAAAAAGAAGTTAGATGAGTCAGGGCTTGAAACCAGGAACAAAGCAAGGTTAGTTGACAAGGGCTACTGTCAGGAGGAAGGCATAGATTTTCATGAAACCTTTCCGTATGTAGCCAGACTTGAAGCAATCAGAATATTTTTTGCCTTTGCTGCACACAGTAACTTAACTATATATCAGATGGATGTGTAGAGGGCATTCCTGTATGTCCTTCTAGCTAAAGATGTATATGTTGAGCAACCACCAGATTTTGAAGAATCAACTGGAGATAAGTCTACAAGCTGAAGAAGGCAGTGTATGGCCTTAAGCAAGCACCTTGAGCTTGGTATGATACTGTCTCACAATATCTAGTCCAAAGAGGATTCCAGAAACGTGTTGTGGATAAATCCTTATTCCGGATTCAAGATGGCACTAGTATATTGTTAGTCCAAATTTATGTTGATGACATTTTTTTTGTGTCAACTGACAAAGAACTATATAAGTTCTCCTAGCTGATGCAAAGAAATTTTGAGATGAGCATGATGAGATAATTAAACTTATTATTTGTACTATAAGTAACATAGTTGAATGATGGAATCTTCATAAGTCAAGTGAATACACAAGGAGGTGATCAAGAAGTTTGGGAAAGACAACTCAACTTCAGTAGGAGTTCCAATGAGTACTTTAACAAGGCTTGACAAGGATGAAGATGGAAAGGGTGTTGAAATGACATAGTACATAAGACTTATTAGCCACTTCTGTATCTTACAACAAGCAAACCTAACATCTTGTTCGCTGTAGGAGTTTGGGTACGATACCAAGTAGCACCCAAGGAGTCTCACCTCCAAGCAGTAAAGAGAATCCTGTAGTATCTAAGGAGCATAATTTGAGTAGGACTCTAGTACCCAAGGAATGGTGGAATCGAATTAAAGGATACTCAGATTCTGACTTCGCAGGATGTGAGATTGACCGCAAAAGCACGAGTGGAACTTGTCAGTTTCTTATATAGACTCATTTCATGGTTTAGCAAGAAGTAGCAATTTGTTGCAACATCTGTTGCAGAAGCAGAATACATTGTTGCTGGAAGTTGGCTTTCGCAAATACTTAGGGTGCAATAACAACTGAAAGACTATGGGATACTCGAAAGAGAGACTCATATAATGTGTGATAACAATAGTGTGATTGCTACACATAATCCAGATCTTCATTCAAGGACCAAGCATATAGAGGTAAGACATCATTTCATTCACGATCATTTTGAAAGAAAAGATGTAAAGCTTGAAAAGATTCATACAAACATAAATTAGTTGATATATTCACTAACCCTCTGTGTGAATGACGATTCAGTATGCTTCGGACCGAACTAGGTATGCTAGTTATAGGAGAACCTCTTTTGGAAAAGTTTGTTGCTATGGGAAGCATCAAAACAAATTTTGAAATAGTTAACTGAAAGGTTACTGTAACGCTACTGGAGTAAGGGGGAATGCTTTAAGTAAGAAATGGTGATATGTTGCCTACTGCAAGCAAGGATTCCATAAGTAGAATGTCAGTAAATAGTACTTCGTGATTATGAAAACGTCTACAATAAGAAATGCAGTAAGGAGAAACCCAATAAGCTGAAATACGGTGATTCGTTGAAGCTTACTGCAAATAACCTTACTAAGACACACAAGATGTAAGCATTTAATGTTTACTACATTTAAAGCTTACTTCACTAATTGTTATAGCATTAATATTCCTCATAGCATATAGTGTGCTGAACCTTAAAAAGACTTTTCCAGTTTTTAAAGTGGGAAACATTCCTTTCTAGTCCTATCAAGCTTTTCCCCGCATTTAATGCACTCGTCATTTACTGTGTCGTAACAGTTACCTTTGGCAGAGGTAATTATGGTGATTTTTATTTGACCAAATGCACCTATTAAATCTCAGCCACTAATTCAAATTTATTTTCCTATCAATGAATCTGAATAGTTCAAATCACACGGATTTTTTATCAAGTGAACCAAGAGTAATTCCTAATTATCCAAAGTGACAGGATATATATATATATATATATATATATATATATATATCCAATCTTAGAAAAAGGAAAAACACTTTTTGATCACTGCCTCTTGCGAAGAAACCCTAAAATATCTAAACAAAATCAAATCTTCTAAATCTTCTCCTCCAAAAAGCTTCATGGCATCTGCGAAATCTACTCCAACCGAGAAGAATCCCGACTTTATTGAAGGAAGACTTGCCACTCTCAACTATCTTCGAGTACGGATTGTAGAGAGGTTTCAATGATCTAATTGATCAAGATAATTTGGTGAAAATTATCTTCAAGTCATCTAACTTTTTTTCTTGGTGCCCATACACCAAGATATTCAGAGAAGATTGGGGAGTAGTTTTACTCAACAACTAAGGTCACTCAACCCCCAGGGGTGTACCAACCGCCATTACATGCACGGTGGCGAAGAGTAGTGTTAAGATCACTCCTGCTGCCCTCACCAAGATCTACAAAATGCTGGAGAGTGGGTTAACTCCAACAGAGCTAAAGATCTATGGTGAAGATCTACTGCTTGAGTGCTGGAAGGTTTTTACAGGTGACCCACAAGAATTACATGTGCATGAATCCGGTCCTAAGGTCACTTTTCTCCCAGAGTTTGAGTTTATGCACAATATATTATGCCACAGTATAGATTGCAGGATTGGGAGTTATGATAAGTATACCAGTCCCATATTCCGACTAATGATAGCCTTGTGGGAGGAACCAGTTAACTGGCCACTGTTTCTCTTTACCCCTCTAGTGGAGGGATCACGAAGACAAAGGGACGCAAGTGCTATGGAATCATCCTCAATTATGTTCTGGATAGTTTCGATGTCGGGATCACAGGAGGTAACTTGCTAAGGGCAATTGGATTGGTGGTCAAGGAAAGGTACCAAGTGGAGGGAGGAAAAGTACGAGGGAAGGATCACCCACGTGCCTACCATACCCACAGGCAAGCGGAAGATGATATCTTTAAAGCTCGCTGCCACGAAGAAGAGATCTCAACAATCAAAACTTGCAAAGGAATCGATTACTTCTTCTAAAGCCACGAATGAAGAGGAAGAGGAAGAGAGTAGTGCTGAGGAGGACCCCTGACAGAAGAAACCAAGAAGGCTGCTGAAAACCCACCTCAAGCAAAGCACTGTCAGGCAACTCTTGGATGAACCTGAAGTAGCAACTTCACCACAACGATCACCATCTCCTGATCGTAAGTCAGTCTACGTAATGAAAGAGCAAGAGATATCATGTAATGCACACTTCACAAGTTGAGGAGGAACCTTGTGCTACGGCGGATGAACAGAAAAACGAATAATGGAGAAAGACTTGTTGTTGACCAAGATGTTGCCCCTTCCCATCAATAAGAAGAAAAATAAAAGCTCATTGAGAAGTTTCTAGAGGAGGAAATGGGAAGATATCATAGGATAAGGCTATACCTGGATATCTTGAAATGGGACAACTGGGGTGAGAAAGAAGAATGGGTCATCGATTGGCACAATGAAAGGAAATTGCTGATATGATCTCTAAAGACTTTGGTGATTGCATTCAGGCCCAAAGAAGGTTTTCCTACAATAGAAGGCAACCTTGAAATGCCCAACTGATGATAGTGATTCCGATGGTTAAGATGAAACTAACAATAATAAGGTGGCTCGCCAAATGATAAGGCATACCAAAATGGAAGCCCATCAGAGCCATCAGTTTTCTGATGCAAGTGGACCAGGAAGCTCGCCGTGGCAAGCTACTGAAATATCTATAGTAGTACAACCATCTGTTGTAGAAAGCTCTAAGGAAGATCAAATTCCTCTATATGCTATTTTCAGAGCTAGACAGGATGCCGACGAATCTGCTGTAAGAGAGGACACAGTAGACAAGGCAGTAGCAACCTCTCAGGATGCCCATGAAGTCACTCCTAACTCAGAAAAAATAACTAAGGGGTGATGCTATAGACGCCAGTGAATCTACTATTGATGAAATGGTAGTAGACAAGGTAGTAGGCACTTCACAGTACGTCAATGAACCTACCGTAGGAGAGATTGTTGTAGACGAGGCAGTGCCCATCTCTAAAACACCAAGTGTACAGGCGCTAGGAAGTACACAAGGTGGGATTGATGAAGTAGTAGAAGATATATAAACTACGTCTGAGCAGCAAGCAACTGAAGCAAGTGAGGAACAATTTCACACACCCAGTAACCTTGTTATGTTACTACACCTAGTGCTGAAGATCAAGTTCATACTGCTGATGAGGTTATACTATTGATGACACACTAGACTCACAGACAATTGCACAACATGAAGATGAAGAACTGTTGGACTATACTAGCACTCCTTCAAAAAGCAATGCAAATGAGATAGATGACTATCGGCTGGAAATTGAGTACATGGACTTGGAGCAGACTTCTAATGTTCTTGCTGGACCAAGCGGTAAAGTGCCACTAACTCAAGAACAAATGGAAGAAATAGTGAAGGCCCTGGCAGTAGAATTAGAAACAGAAGAAGAATTGGCTAAGGAACAAGCAGATGCTACTTGTACTGATGCAAGATCATCAGGCGATGCAGTGGCTCAACCAATGGAAGTGCAATAAGGTTTGACCAAGGAGTCAGCTGATGAAGTTTTTACTTAAGCAAATGCCTCAAATGAAGCTGAGGCTCAAGGCAAATCAGATGCTGGAGTAGAAACTGAGTTGCCTACTCAAGCTATTGACCAACACATAGGTACAACTACGGGGGAACAACAACTAGCTTTAAAAAGTCATAGGGATGAGAAAGCCACTACTAATGGTGAGCCTACTGGAAGATCTCATGCAGAAACCACAAGGGCTGGAACTGGAATTTCCGACATGGAAGAAATTAGGAGTCCAGCAACTCCAATTCTAGGAACCCCTACAGGAAGTTTTGAAGATGTGGAAATTCAAGGGAGAAACTCTCCTGAGGAATTTCGATCACAGAAGCGGCTCAAGCAGCTTACTGCCACAACAAAGTTAGCAACAAAAAGATAAAAGAGATGAGTAGAAAAGTCTCTTGAGTGTGACAAATTAAGTCCTTGTGGGGGCTAGGCAATCCCATGTGGACATGAATCTGCCAAACAATGATACTCAACAGGAAGTGCTGAAAAGATTTTATTAAAGCCTGTCAGCAACCAAGTTCTCGGTACATCAGCTGCGAAAGGCAATGAGCAGTGACACTTCTGGGGTTCTCATGGCTCTTGGATAAGTTTTTCAAGCTATATCCTTATTTCCTAGGACCATGAGAGACCTCAAATTTCAGTTCATGGATGGAGCAAGAGCTGAAAGAAAATGGATAGAGGAACTTGTCAAGAAGTCTCATAACTTCTGCACTAGAAAAATTACTGGACAAACAGTCTGATGCTTTTGAAGGAAGAAATCTCCCTCCTTCGGCAGGAGAAGGCCGATGAAAGAAAAATATTTCCAATATCCAAAGCGTACTTGAAGCACGCACTAGGTACAATATTGATGATGTCAAAAAAGGGGAAGAGGAGGCGAAGGCAAGGCTTGCTAAGAAACAACAAAGGCACGAACAAGAGTTGTACATTGTTGAACAAAGAAGACAAAACAAGGAAAACAGGGCGACAATGCAAGAATAGAGAAATCGCCAACAGGTAGAATTGGAGAGATCTTAAAGAGAGTCAGAGGTAAGGATGCAAAATATCCCTCAACAGCATAAAACAGTTTGCCACCTCAAGGGAAAAAGAATATGATAATGCGCTCCAAACTGATCAATTCTTTCAAAGTATGGAGTTTGGCTACGAAATCAGTGCACATATGAGCAGCTAAATGAGCTTCATAATTTTCAAATTTTAACTGAAAGAAATCCTACTGAAAAGGAAATTGAAAAGCGGAGGTTGGCTTAAACTCTCAGATACTTTGAGTACCTACAGAATGAGGGAAAATACAAAGACGTTCCAGGTTCCACTGGAAAGAAGCTGAGGGTCTATGAAGAACAATTACACAAAGGAGTAGTTCCATCCCAGATTGAGCTTAATGATTTGAAGTGGGACAAACACAAGATTTCCCCTTCTGTTGAATGGTGGTTAATGGAAGATCTTACTCCTGAGGTGCAACTTGAATACAAGAATTTTTAACGGATCATGTATACTGAATGGTGGATGTACACTGAGAATGATCCTGATAGATCCAGAGGTAGAGATCTGAAATAAGAAGACAGAGAAAGTCATAGAGGCAAAAGGTATGCCAAGTAGCATTTCACAACACGACATTAGAAGTGAAGGTGAATGTTTGCTGGGTAAATTCTTACTTGCCTATGCTCTGGATGTAAGATTATTTTTTATTTGACATGTGCTTACTGTAACTGTAATAGATAGGTATTTCTAATGAAAATAGTTATCCTTATTGCCAAATGATTACCTCTGTAATCTTACATAATGAATGTTGCATACCTAGTACCTTTTGATGAAAGATTGTTTCATAACAATTTGCTGTTTTGTGAATTTACATATTCTGTTTACTTACGGTCCGTTTGCTTAAGACTGGGAAGTGCTGGGCCAAATCTGAATGAAAGAGTTAATGAATGTGCTTTATTAGGATTTGGTCTTCTAAATCTACTGAGCCAAGTGTTAAGCAAACAGACCCTTAGAGTTTTAAAATCAACAAAAGGGTGGAATTATTTAGGAAATTTATGTTTGGTTTAGATGATGTCAGTCCCTCCTATAAGGTACGAACCAGTGCCCCCGGAAATTCTGTAAATCTTGTAATAAGCCCTAGTAAGTGTAAAAGTGTAAAAATACAAAAGGGAGTGCTTGGTCCTTTAAGTTGTTGAGTCAAGCCCCTTGTGCGCGCTCCACTCGTCCTTCTCGTGAATTCTGGGAAAACTTCATCCAGAATCAGCCTTTGATTTCAACTAAAAAGTTATAGATCTTCGTCTCATATACACGTGGCAACTTGAATCACTTAAGTCAGAGCTTGGACGAGGAAGTTACGGCCAAAATACGAAGATAGTAGGCGGAAAAACTAGCGCACACAGTTTGCGGACTGCTGGATCGGCACACGTGGAGGCTTCAACTGGGGTGGTTCTAGACCAACTTTAGGCATTGCCAGTCCAGCAGCCGGTCTGATAGGTGCGGCGGCGGAGTTTTGGTTCAATCAACCCCTGTTTCGTGCTTCGTGTTTCGGAGTCATTTCGGAGTCCTTCCTCTTATCTTCTCGACCTAACCCCTTCACGGCTTTTATTTGTGACCCGAAGAACTTTGAATTGGGCTTTGGTTGGGTCAGATTTGGGTCTATTTGAGCCTTGATTTGTGGGCTGGAACGTGGAGTATGTGCGATTGACCTCTTCTTCTTTCTTTGAGGCCTTTTCATCCATTTTCTTGGCCTGACTTCTTCACGACTTTTACTCGTGACTTGACTATCTTCAGTTCGGGCCTGACCCCAACCCATTTTAGGCCCATTTAGGCCTTGGGATGTGGTTTAGAGTATGAAAATAGATGCGAGCGATCTTCTAAATTCTTCTGAGTTTCCTAACATTCAAAATACGTCTAAAAAACACCCAAAAGCGCATCAAATCATATTAAAAAGGAAAATTAAGCCAAAATCACCGACGAACACATTTTTGCACATAAACAAACAATTACATGTAATTCTCGACAAATTATGAACGTGAAAAGTGCAAGAATAACAGTAATTTTTACGTTCATCAGTCCACAAGTGCGAAAGTCAAAGACAAAGTCAGGGATATTCGAATTCAAAATATAGCCAGTGGGGACAAGGTTCAAACCTTGTGCTGACTAACCAATTACTTCAGGACACTTAGCCTGATGAAAGTCAAAAGGTGCACTGGACATTGACACAAAGCCGCAACAACTCTAACCAACTCTCTGTGAATAAAGGACAAGGGGATTTTTACCGTACGAATAGCATTAAATGTCAACGGGATTATTTCTCACTCTTCAATGAGAAGAAATTCCAACTTCTATTAATAGAAGGAGATAGAGGACAAGGAAAGGCTACCGAACTACTGAAATTCAAGCAATTACTGAGCATTAAGCACTCGAGCATTCTTATCCAAGCTCCAATGCATATGTGCTATTCAACCAATGTTTATGCAAAGTATACCAGAGCAACATAGCAAGAAGCAAGCACGCAAGTGAAGAACCAGAAGATGCATTACATCTCAATTCAAGCTAGATCTTAAGCTCTCCTTGGTCCTAATCCTTCTCAAAACTAGGAATCTCGCCCACATCTATACTGCATTTCAAGTTTAGTGGCAGCTACCAAAAGTTGAAGAAAAACTTTCAGTAAACCAATGTCACAAAAGGTTTTTGAAATGGGGATTCTTCGTTTGAATCATGGGTTCAAAGTAGACTTATGTTCTAAGGAAAGTGTTGTACAATAGAGAAGTAGCCTGAGGATAGGCAAAAACTATTATAAGGAGCTAAGTTGGACTTACACTTTGGCGTAGCTAAGTTGTAATTGTGTGTAAACATCATAGTGAATTTTCCCACTGTGTGAGGGAAGAGTGGACATAGAAGGATTGCCCCCACCTTCAAAGCATTATAAACTTGTTGTCTATTTCCATATTGCTTTTATCTATCGTTGTTAGGAATAATACTTATCAACTGCATAGATTTATAAGAGAACTTATTTACATATTCCGATGCACATAAAACTCCCTTAGCATTGCTTAGTGTAATTTTTTTTGCGGCCAGTCAGCTTCGTGCTTATTGCCCAGTGCAATCTTACTGTATTAGCTTTGCTACAAGAACTAGTTTCCTGTAGTAAGCAACACACTCGGGCTAAAATATTTTAAAAAATAAAAAATGAGTTAGAGGTTTATTCATCCCCCCCCCCCCCCCCCGAAAAAAAATCTCTTTCACTTGGGAAAAACTCATATTGACATAAGGCATCGTTAGAGACTTAGTTGAAATAGCTTACTAATATATTTACTAAGGCTCTAGATCATGAGAGATTTTCCATTTTAAGAAAGTCTCTTGGTATTTGTTTGATCCAGTAAGGAGTATATTGGAGGCTAGCCCAACCTTAGAGGCAATCCCAGTTTTTCATATATGCACTACTCATTTGTTTATCTGATTATGTTGCATATAGTAGGCATGGTAATGGCTATATCGTGATTCTCGTGCTAAAAACGTAATATGAAAAAAGTTTGAGTTATGAAGTAAACTAGGGGCACGACTCTCACAATGAAGCATACTCTATGCCAAAAAATCACTCTTAATAGTTCGTTTAATCTAAAGTCACCAAGTAGCTCGAGACATGGTACTAGGAATATCGTGATCTCTTGTCAAAAAGTGATGGTGGATTAAAAATTAATTAAACCGAAATCATATTCTCGAGACTTAGAAAAATAAAATTGAACTTTATCACGTTTAACTTAACTCAATCTCTGTATTAAGCTATTTTATTTGACATGTTCTTATTTTATTTTGAATTTGACTCCTATTTTTTAGTGATATTATGTAATTGGTTGCATGTTTACGTGTCTTGTTTGTAAAAAATTGAATTTAGAATTTAAATTGGTAATGGATTAGAAGGGCAAGAGTAAATCCCTATTTACACGGGATATGATGTGATAAAATCCCCTATTCTTTTTATCACAAATCTTTTTGCCTCTGCAATATTTACTCTCTCTTCCCTCTCATTCGAACTACTACAGGAACTTATAACCCCTTTCTTCTCTCTTCGTCAAAACTTCTAGATCAAGCCATGGATCTCAACAACCAATCTAACCTCATTAGTGCAATCACTACTGAAGTCGTGAACAAGATAGCCTTGCTCACGGCTATTCCTCCACCGGCGACGACCACTCCCATTTTCGCTCCCATGGAAATCTCAGCAGAACCTGTTCTTCCACCAACCACGGGTTCTTCCACTGTCATTGGAGTTGGCCCATAGGTTGGCACACCCATGGACAAATCCCCTGTCCATGGGGTTACTGATCAACCTGGGTTGCAAGATCTTCCTCGATGGCAAACTAGAGTTTTCCTACTCCGATTATAATTTTACCACCAGCCAACTTCAAAACACCTCAAGCTAGTTCAATTCCATCATCATCTAGGTCTCCTCCACCGGTGTCTGCGAAGTGGGATTTTCACCCACAAAATCCTGATGGCTCGTTCAAAGGGGAAGATGCAATCATTCCCACTTCAATCATTACCCTATTCCCTAGACCGTAGTTATTACTACTGGTACGGTCGTTTCTTACCACCAAATGAATTGTATATAGATATATATTTAACCTTATCCTACAACTCTAACTAGTAGAACGGGAAGTAAGGGTCGATCCCATGAGGAACGGTAGTCTAGTGCCATTTTGATAGATCAAGCGATTCTGGAATCTAAATAAAAGTAAGAACCAATAACGAAAGTAATAAGGGGGGGAGGGGGTTGATTATTTTTTTTGTTTTGAATGATATTTACAGAATCCACTTGTGTTTGATATGATTCTACTTGCAAATGTAACTGAAAATTACGTATTCATTTCTTTTTGCCTATTGAAAATTTTGTGATTAGAAATCGCAAATTGGCTTATTTGCCTGATAAATTGGGAACCTGATAATTATTTTTGTTATGCGTTTTTTATGATATAACATTTCCATGATAAAGGAAATTTGCACAATATCAAACTTAGTACAAACAAAAGCAATCAATACAACAACTGTGTGAGTATTTTCACCAAGTATCGAAAAAATGTATGCAACTTCTGGTCTCAAATTTTATTCAGAAGGAAATAATTAAAACAACTTGATTCAAATTTGAATTATTATACTAAAAAGAAATTGAGTTTATCACAATTGATATTCCTAAAACGAAACTACTTTCATGGAAAATAAACTAAATCCTACAAGAACTACCCTCACGATCATATCATCAATCGATCCTAATGATAAAGCACTGTCTGACAAATATTAGTGACCTGAGGAGTAAAGTTGTATATTTTCCCACAAACATAAACTTTTCCATAGAAATAGGATTGTTTATGTGCTACGTTTTTCAGCAAGTTGGCATAAAAATATCTCACGTCTCCTCATTATTAAGGAGAGGTTGAGATCACAGTGGACTAAAATCCACGTTTCTTAAGCTATTTCTATATACCAAGCTTGCGAAATTGATTAATGTTCATCCTTCTCTGCGGTCGAATATTCAATTATTCAAACTTATTCTAATCAACTGCACGAGAGTAGAATAAAAGTTATCATTACAGGCACTAGAAAGATTATACCAAGTATTAAGCGAGCTTTCCTAAACAGGTTCTTATGCGGGGGGCTTCTTTTGACACCTGGTTGACCTAGAGGTTGAGCTAACCTTGGGATCAATCTTCTTTCCTTTTTTTGTCTACAGCTTCCTTACATACTGCCAAGCAATCACGGGGCTTGATGGTTGGAAGAATGGCTCTTCCTCTTCTTCAGAGCTAGGATGCTCTTCAGGGACATACTTTTTGTTGGCATTAAAATCCCCGTCACTCTCATCATCTAGTTCAATCGAGGAGGAGGATTGGTAAACCTCTTTCTCAACCTTTTACGTATGCTCATCAATCACCTTAAAAACCTCATCCTCCTCACTATCTAAGGACTCATAATCAGCCTCAGAGGCTGAGTGGCTTTGCTCTTCTTTTGCCTCAGGCACAGGTGAAGAAGTAGCAGCTTTCTTCTTCTTCTTGCTAGTCTTTGAATCAACAGCATCCAGTACTTTCTTTGTCAACCTAGTTGATCGTCTAGGTTTTTCACTATTCTCTATGATGTGCATATATTATTCCATATTTTATATCCATATTCCCTTATTTTTGGTTGATTATTATTCTTTATTGATCTTAATTAATTATCTTTTCATGTAGGAGAATAATAATTGGACTTGGAGCAAAGTTGGGCTTAAATTAATGTTTTGGGCTGAAAAGTGAAGAAGGGGCCGAGATAGAGAGAAAATGGGCTTGGATTTGTTAAAGTCTTCAATTTTATGAAGAACCCCATCAAGAGCTTTATTTAATTAGGCTTATTATTTCTTTTATGTAATTATCTAGATATTATTTAGATATTTTCTTTTTAGAGATAAGATTGAATATTACAAAGATTTGATTAGGAGAAGGAAAAGAAGTAATTAGCGTGATTTAAAAGAGGAGGAGGCGCAGTCCAGTACAAGAATTCCAATACGCGCTCTCTCTCTCCTCTACCAAAAAAATCACGCCACCTTCTTTCTTTTTCTCTTAGTTTTCATCTTTTGTTCTTTACGCTTTGTTGAAGACCTTGGTAATCGTAGCAATAGGTTGAATTAATCGTGCTATCATAATTAATTTAACCTAATTGAATCTACAAGCTAATTATTGATAGTTGCAGCTATCTCGACTATTAGTAATTAGGTTTAGCTGTTTTCATAAATCGTAATGCTATCATTAACGTGGTATGGAACGCTATCGTGCCCAACTCGTTAATGATAAATATTGATCGGTTGCTGGGATTGGTCAATTAATTTAGGAAAACGCAAGATTTATTATGGCTATCCTAATAAATCTTTGGTTGAACTATTTGAATAGTAAGAAAATATATATGTGAGCCTATGATCAATAATATAATTGAATGTCAACACCCTTGGATCAGAGTCAGGTAGAATTTGATTCGTCTTTACAATTTTATTGTTTCATTTGCATGTTTTAGTTAATTATTAGGAATTTAGATTAGTTAGATAAAATCAATCCAAAATCCCCCAGTTTATTTCTTATTTCGCTCAAAAGGAATTAATCCCCGTTCCCCGTGGATTCGACCCTACTCACCACTTTACTCGTAATTTGCTAGTAGGTAATTTAATTTGGCGGTTTGACACCCATCAAATTTTGGCGCCGTTGCCGGGGAACGGTGCAAAGTGATTTATTTCTTTTGAGTTTATTTTAGTATTTATATTAGTTAATTTTTCCTTGTCCCCCTATTTTCTTTATTAATTGTTGCTGCCTTGTTCAATGGATGCGTATGCACATTATTTTGGAACTAGGCATGATCACATTCCACGTGAGAGTTCTTTAGATAGAAGGATAAATAAAGTAATCTCTCTTGCGGAAAAGTTGGTTTTATTTCAGGTACGACAGGTCCAAATTTGTGGAATATGCTCAATTCCTGGACATCCTACAGAAACTTGTCCCTACAATGCTCGATACAATCCGGGATGGATGAATTCCAATTATCAAAATCCAGGAGCACAACAAGGATTTTCTCAGTATAATTACGAAAGACAGCCAGCTCCCAATCAACACTCCGATTCTGGTCTGTCATTGGAGGAAATAGTGAAAGCTTTAGCAACGAGTACACAACAGCTGCAAGTGAATACTCAACAGTTTCAAGCAAATACTCAACAGCTTCAAGAAAACACACAAGAGTTTCAACGGGAAACAATAGCCAGCATCCAGGACCTCAAAAATCAGATTAGTCAGCTAACTACTTCTATTGGTGAATTGGAGGCTAAGAGCTCAGAGAGGCTAGCATCACAAATTGAAGTTAGTCCGAGGGAGAATGTCAGTGCAATTGTGCTCCAAAGCGAAAAAGAGATACAATCTAGACTTGCTTTCCTTGAGGAAACCACTGAACATCAAAGTGAAAAGGAGAATGAAGTGAAAGAAAACTCACCTGATCCACAAAAGATAAAATCTTCACACTCTTTTCCTTGTATTACTAATGTGGTTGTTCCTCCATTTCCAGCAGACTAGAAAAATCCAAGGAGAATGAGAGCAAAGAAGAATTTTTTGAAATCTTTCAAGAGGTGGAAGTCATGATCCCGCCTTTAGAAGAGACCAAGGAAATCCATGGGTATCCGGAGATTTCGAAGGAATTACACATGATATTGAGGAACATGAAAAGTGAAGAACAACGTTAAAATTCGAAGGTTCCAACTAGCTTTTATATTCGGAAGATAGAGGATGGTGTTCTCATTGACACATATTACGTGGAAATTATTGACAAATGTGAAGCATATGCCTGTTTTGACCTGAATGACATACTAACGGATGCTCGTGGAATTGGCTGACCACAATGATGGAGGAAGAACGTCGAGCATAACGACGCAAAAACACTGCGCTGTTGGGAGGCAACCCAAATTTTATTTTGCTTTGTTTCGTCTTTAATGTTATTTTCAATTTTTTTAGGTTTATTAGTTGTTCGTTCGTGTCTAGTAGAATAATAGGTTTAGGGAAAACTTTTTGTTTGGTGTGATCACGCCAAATAAAAAAGTTAAATTCCCTTTAAATAGCCTAATTTTCGTAGGAGGCAGAAGACTAGTCGAGTTTTGGCGTGATCACGCCAAAAATGGACTAGTCCAATTTTGAGTCAGAATTGAATTGGGCGTGATCACGCCCAATTTGAAATAGTCTTCTGCCTAAAAGTGTCTTACAATCTTTATTTTTAGGTTTTAAAAAAAAAAAAAAAAAAAAAAGAGAAAAAAAATCTGAAAATTGAAAAAAGCCTAATACTGATCTTCTAATCTTCTTTTTCGCAGTAATCTCCCAGCTTCTTCTCGACCAACCCTCACCACAGCCCCACTGTGTCTTCTATATGACGCGCGAACCACGCGTGAATCGACATCTAACTCCGCCATAGATATACACACTGGTCTCAGCAAGCTACCCAAATGTTGTTGTTCTAAGTCCACCAGCTGCCATTGATTACCTCTGTCGTTATCAGGGAAGTCCTCTTGCTTTATCTGTGCTCATATTGTTTTATTTGTCTTCCCTATATACGCGATTATTTTGGTTCCACTACTGCTATATTTCACTCTATCTCACACTATTTATTTTTGCGCAATTCATGGTAGCACTTTACCTAACATATTTTTAGTGCTTGTTTTGAATTGCGTTGTCTACATTGGGGACAATGTAGAATTTAGGTGTGGGGGGAGTTCATACTAGGAACCTATAGTGGAGCTTGTTTCTTTTATAAAGAAAAAAAAAAAAAAAATCTGAAATTGTTGTTGGTTGGTGTACTCTTGTGTATATATGTTAATTTTGTGCTCAGTTGCTATGTCTCTGTTGGGTTGAGTATGATGGCATAATAAAAAGAGTCAAGTGTGATTGATTATTTTTCTTGGTACTTAAAAAATAATGTGTCTCTTTGATCTTGATAGTGGATAGAATGAAAGTGTGCAAGATTCAACACAAATTAGCCTTTTCCGTGAGCTTTTGAGCCTAAGAGCAATACATACATTGTGCTCTAATTTCTTTGTTGTGTGTGAATCAAACATATCATGTACATTCTAGAACTTGCTTTGTTATGCATTTCGAGACCACATTCATAAATTGTGTATTAAAATGATAAGGGCACTTAGGTATAACCACTTGATGGCCTTTCTTTTTTGAATAACCTACCCTACAAAAAACATTGTCCCTTAGTTGCACACGTTGAGCTTATAGCCTATTCTTTGATTTTACCGTGTTTATACATAGCCTATTCTCTTTTCTTGTTTATGACCGTCTACCTTAATTTTTGAACCTTCTTGTCAAGAAGTGTGAAATTGCATGTAAAAAGGTGGATTTTTGTTGTGAACACAAAAGGGGTGGGAAAGAAGTACAAAGGACGTTGTGGCAATGAAAAAAAAAAAAAGAAAAGAAAAAAAAAAGGAAGAATGAGAAAAAGAAAAAGCAAGAATGAAAAAAAAAAGTGAAAAATAGACATTGCCACAATGAAGAACGAGTAGAGAAATTGTGAGGTTGTCAACATCTTTGTGTTACTCTTTTCATGTCAAAAATAAAAAGTTTGACATATGCTACTTTAGAGTTGGCACCTCAGGTTATTACTTGGTTATTTCTTGGTTTTGTTTTGATGATCTCTTACGATCTTGTGAGATTACCAAGTGTGGTTGGTAGGAAATGGTCTCTTGATCTTGTTGAAAATGAAGGTGTGTTTGTCTTTAGAGACAACGTGCATATGAATTTTCATAACTTCTTGACTTGCTAGCCTTCAATGTTCCCTTTTGTGAGGGAAGTGTTCAATCTCATCAAGTGAGCTATATTTTGAAATCGGATGTGTTGGGAATGTGGAACCGGGATCAGGAGGTGAAAAACCGGATGGATGAACCGGGTTTCAGCATGAAGAAGTAAATATGTTAAGAATAAACCGGGTTCGGGGTTGTTGGGGATAACCGTCATTTGTGACGAGTCTGTTTCAGATTTGTGACGGGAAAAACCGTCACATTTGTCCGGTAGCATATGCCAACTTGATTCAGTTAGAACTTCTTGGTCAGTTACATTCGAGCTGCAATACCTATATCATTGGAAAGCTCTCTTCCAGGAGAACAACACTACGTCGAGCAATTTCCTTCTTTCATAGATTACAGAGAGAATTTGAGAGTGATTGTTTTCTGCCCTAATTTGTTCCAGAATTGGGCGTTTTCATGTCTGAGTGTAATTTATGTAATTGATTGGATATCTTAGTGAATTGAGGTGTGCCTTGCCTCCGTGGATGTAGTTCATCTTGAACGAACCACGTAAAATGAGTGTGTGATTCATTTATATTTCCTGTTCTGCGCAAGTTCACCTCGGCCACAACTCTGGCCGAACTAGTTGTGTGTTTTCAAACTGTTATTCTTCGAACTCATTCCAGATTCTTAGTGTTGTGTGATTAGGAGTTGATTTTACTAACAAGTGGCGCCGTCTGTGGGAATCAGCTCGCACAGTTTGAAGAAGAGAAGGAATGGCTGGTATGAAGATGGATTTTGAGAAGTTTACTGGAAGGAATGATTTCACATTGTGGAAAATCAAGATGAACGCAGTACTGGTTCACAATGGCCTTGATCTTGCATTGATACCTCTGGAGTCATGGGAAGAAACTGAGAAACCTAAGTTTGCATCAGTGGATAAGAAGGCCCTAAGTCTTATCTTCTTGTGCTTGGGTGATAAACCGTTGAGGGAGGTTTCGAGGTGCAAGAGTTCCTCAGAAGCATGGAGGAGATTGGAAGAACTGTATCAATCAAAGTCAGTTTCCAACAAACTGTTCCTGAAGCAGAAGATGTTGGCCTTCAAGATCACTGAAGACAAGGTAATTTCTGATCAACTTGATGAATTCATTAAGATGATTGAAGAATTGGAAGATCTGGATGTGAAATTGGAGGAGGATGACAAGGCATTGATGGTGTTAAACATTCTTCCAAAATCCATGGAAAGCTTTAAGGATGCCTTGATGTATGGGAGAGATGATCAGCTATCCTATGATGGAAGAGTGAAGGCTCTAAGGTCTAAATGTTTCCAGACTCAAGGTGATAAAGGCTTGGTGCAACCTGGAGAAGGACTGAATGTTAAATTCAAGAAACCTTGGCAAGGCAAGAAGGGACAGAATGCTAAGGATCCAAAGTCTGGGGATTCAAATCCTAAGAAAGGGAATGACTGGGTTGAGAAGAGGAAATGCTTCAAGTGTAAACAGCCAGGTCACTTGAAGAAGGATTGTCCTAAGAGGAATAAGAAAGCTGGAAATCAAGGGGCAGAAGCTGCTGCCATTGATCATCAACAAGACCCTCCAGAAGTGTTAAATGTTACTGATTCAAGAATGGTAAAGGAATGGGTCCTGGACACCGGGTGTTCCTTTCACATGTGTCCTCATCAGTCATGGTTTAATGAACTGAAGAAAGAAGATGGTGGAAATGTTCTCCTGGGAAATGACCAATCATGCAAGGTCAAAGGAGTTGGATCAGTGAGCATAAGGATGTTTGATGGTGTGGTTAGAATCATCTCAAATGTTAGGTATGTTCCTGGCCTTATAAGGAATCTTCTATCTCTTGGTTCTTTGGTAACCAGTGGATGTCAGTTTAGCTCAGTAGATGGATTCTTGCATATCACAAAACATGGAAAAATGGTGATAAAAGGTAGACAGCATAATGGACTATTTATCCTGATTGGTTCACCTATTGTTGGGAGTGTGGATATGGTCTTGAACAGCTCTGAGATGGTTAAATGGCACAAGAGACTTGGACACATAGGAGTGAAGGGATTGAAGGAATTGTCAAGGAGTGGAGTAATTGGAAATCTGGGAAATCAAGAACTGGAGTTCTGTGATCAGTGTGCTCTGGGCAAATCCAAGAAGTTGCCCTATGGAAAGGGAGTTCACACAACTCAAGAACCATTAGATTATGTTCACTCTGACATATGGGGTCCTGCAAGAACAGAATCTCATGGTGGTGGAAGGTATTTCATGTCCTTGATTGATGACTACAGCAGAAAGGTGTGGATCATGTTGATGAAGAACAAGAGTGATGTCTTTCATAAGTTCAAAACATGGTTGATCCAACTGGAAAATGTCAAAGGGAAGAAGCTGAAGCATCTTAGGACTGATAATGGACTGGAGTATCTCTCTACAGAGTTTACAAACTTCTGTGAAGAAAGAGGAATCAAAAGACACAGGACTGTACCAATGAATCCTCAACAGAATGGAGTTGCAGAAAGGTTTAACAGGACTCTTCTTGAAAGAGTGAGGTGTATGCTGTTGGATGCTGGGTTGCCAAAGGTGTTTTGGGGAGAAACCATTACTACAGCATGCTATCTCATCAACAGGTCACCTTCATCAGTGATTGGGTTCAAAACACCAGAAGAGGTGTGGAGTGGACAGAAACCAAGTTATGAAGGGTTAAGAGTGTTTGGGTGTCTTTCTTTTGCCCATGTCAAGGAAGACAAGTTAGATGCAAGGGCTCTTAGATGTGTGTTTCTTGGATATCCGGATGGAATGAAGGGTTACAGATTGTGGTGCTTAGAAAAAGGAAATCAGAAGATAATCACAAGTAGAGATGTGAAGTTTAATGAGAATGTGATGGCTTACACTTCTACAGGCTCTAAGGAAGAGTTTGATGGTGCTAAAGAGACAGAGGAGATATCAATTCAGGTGGAGCACCCTGCAGAAGATGATCACACACCTCAACCACAAGAAGATTTACAAGAAAGTGATTCATCATCTGAAGAAGAGGCACAAACTGGACCTTCACAAAACATCAGGGAATACAGCATTAGAAGAGATAGGCCTAGAAGAACAATCAACAGACCTGATTTCTATGGCCAAGCAAGGAGTGTCTACTATGCCTTAAGTGTTGCTGAAGACTTGGAATCACAAGAGCCTAGTAGTTTTCAAGAAGCACTAGACTGTGAGGAAGGTGAACACTGGATACAGGCAATGACAGAAGAGATGGAATCCCTGGAAAAGAATAAAACCTGGATATTGGTGGAAAAACCAAAAGGTCAGAAGCTTGTAAGCTCCAAGTGGATATACAAGAAGAAACTAGAGACAGCAGGATCCAATCAGGCGAGGTTTAAAGCAAGATTGGTGGCTAGGGGCTTTACACAAAGAGAAGGAATTGATTTCAATGAGGTTTTCTCTCCAGTAGTAAAGCACTGCTCAATCAGGCATGGAACTACAACAACTGGATGTAAAGACAGCATTCTTACATGGAGAACTCAATGAGGAGATATATATGAAACAGCCAGAAGGCTTTGTTGTTCCTGGGAAAGAAGACAAAGTATGTTTACTGAAGAAGTCACTATATGGACTTAAACAAAGTCCAAGACAGTGGAACAAGAGGTTTAATGACTTCATGATCAGTGTTGGCTTTGTAAGAAGTCTTTATGACAGTTGTGTTTACTTCAACAAAGGTTCAAAGCAAGATAAAGTTTTTCTTCTATTGTATGTGGATGACATGCTAATTGCCAGCAGGAACAAGAACAAAATACAATGGTTGAAGGATAGACTTAATGCTGAGTTTGACATGAAAGATCTGGGAGAAGTCAAGAAGATATTGGGCATGAACATTCTAAGAAACAGAGAAGCTGGAGTACTTTGGTTATCTCAGAGACAATACCTACAGAAAGTACTGGAGAGGTTTCATATGCATGAAGCCAAACCTCTCTCTACTCCAGTTAATCTACAGAAGAAACTTTCCAAAGAACATTGCCCAAAGACTGAAGAGGAAATCATACAGATGAGCAATATCCCTTATGCAAGTGGAGTTGGAAGTCTTATGTATGGAATGATCTGTAGCAAGCCTGACTTGGCATATGCTGTATCTTTGGTAAGCAGGTTCATGTCAAATCCAGGAGTTGAACACTGGGAAGCTTTGAAACATGTGATGAGGTATTTAAAAGGATCAGTGAACATGTCACTGAAATTTGAGAAGAAAGAAGATGGAAGTACTGTTGCATTGGAGGGGTTTGCTGATTCTGATTTTGCAGCAAACGTGGACACAAGGAAGTCAATTTCTGGATTTGTGTTTACCTTATATGGGACAGCCATCAGCTGGAGGAGTGCACAACAATCTGTTGTGGCACTATCAACTACAGAAGCAGAATATATTTCTTTAACTGAAGCTATCAAAGAGTCAATCTGGTTGAAAGGGGTGTTAAGAGATTTGGATATCAAGCAGAAGTGTGTAGTAATCTACTGTGATAATCAAAGTGCTTTACATCTTGTGAAACACCAAGCATTTCATGAAAGATCAAAACACATTGATGTTAGGTTACACTTTGCTAGAGATATCATAGATTCTGGGACTGTGGAGGTGAAGAAGGTACACACATTGCATAATCCTGCTGATTTTCTTACAAAGGGTGTACCTGGAAACAAGGTGGATCATTGCTCGAGCTTGCTGCAGCTTGAGCAATGTCAGGAAGAGCATTAACAGAAAGGCAGTGATGAGGCAGGAAGAGGTACACTTGATTCATTGAGGTGGAGATTTGTGAGGGAAGTGTTTAATCTCATCAAGTGAGCTATATTTTGAAATAGGATGTGTTGGGATTGTGGAACCGGGATCAGGAGGTGAAAAACGGGATGGATGAACCGGGTTTCAGCATGAAGAAGTAAATCTGTTCAGAATAAACCGGGTTCGGGGTTGTTGGGGATAACCATCATTTGTGACGAGTCTGTTTCAGATTTGTGACGGGAAAAACCGTCACATTTGTCCGGTAGCAGATGCCAACTTGATTCAGTTAGAACTTCTTGGTCAGTTACATTCGAGCTGCAATACCTATATCATTGGAAAGCTCTCTTCTAGGAGAACAACACTACGTCGAGCAATTTCCTTCTTTCATAGATTACAGAGAGAATTTGAGAGTGATTGTTTTCTGCCCTAATTTGTTCCAGAATTGGGCGTTTTCATTTCTGAGTGTAATTTCTGTAATTGATTGGATATCTTAGTGAATTGAGGTGTGCCTTGCCTCCGTGGATGTAGTTCATCTTGAACGAACCACGTAAAACGAGTGTGTGATTCATTTATATTTCCAGTTCTGCGCAAGTTCACCTCGGCCACAACTCTGGCCGAACTAGTTGTGTGTTTTCAAACTGTTATTCTTCGAACTCATTCCAGATTCTTAGTGTTGTGTGATTAGGAGTTGATTTTACTAACACCTTTTATCCTACATTTAACCAAGGCCCCGTTATAACCAATGAAAAGGCCCTTTGATTAATGCATATTTCATACTTCAGTGGTGGAGATTTGATATATTAGTAAGCATATGGTAATGGCATGTATGTTATGACATTGAGTGATTACATATATATACCCTTCTCATACACTTTAAAGAGCGGAAGGAGCGATATCTTTGGTGAGGTGTTGTTTATTGTCATATTGGAGCTTATTGAAGCTGTTAAGTATTGATGGGACATATGGATTTCATTGAACAAACTTGAAATCATAATCACTTACTCTTGAAAAAAGTCGTCTGCTTGATTTCTTCATTGCATAGTAGCTTGAGTTGTCATGGAAAATAACTAAGTGGGAGAATGACGATGATATTGAGCGGTTTACAATTTTTCACCTTGTGCTGATCTGTTCTAATGCATGCTTGAGGACAAGCATGGTTTAGGTATGGGGGAATATGATGTGCATATATTATTCCATATTTTATATCCATATTCCCTTATTTTTGGTTGATTATTATTCTTTATTGATCTTAATTAATTATCTTTTCATGTAGGAGAATAATAATTGGACTTGGAGCAAAGTTGGGCTTAAATTAATGTTTTGGGCTGTGGTAGGTATGGCCCAAGTTGCCTAAGGCTGCAGGCCGGCCCAAGTTGTCTAGAGTTGGAGGCCCAAGAATTGGCCCAAATACAGATTTGGTAATTAAGTTGCGATGGCAGCGCAAGGGGGATTGAAGATTTGACCCACGATTTCCTCTTACTCACAAAGGCAGGTTTTGTGGCCTTAATTGTAGGAATATAGTTAGGGCTGTGATTTGTATGATATAAATAGTAGAATTAGAGAGAGAAATAGGGTTGGAACTTTAATCAAAGAGAGATCACTTGTAAACAAAAACAAAGAAAGAGAGAAGAAAAGGAGCCCGGTAGGGACATCATTTTCCCGTGGACGTAGATCTCCGGATCGAACCACGTAAACCTTGTGTCTTATTGTCTGATTATCTTCTGATTTATTATCTTTCGTGAATATTCTTTTGATAACGGATTGCGCTTTATCAATTGGGGCCGTCTGTGGGAAATCGAGGTCGACTAGATTTTTAATATTGATATTGTACTTGTAATACCATGGTAACCACTCGCTTGACTCAATCTCGCCAAGGTGATCAAATCAATCAAGATCCACCCGTGGATCAAACCTTGCCACCGAGGCAGTCGATAATACGGGATACATCTCACCATCAGGGCAACCAAGGCCCGGCTATGAATCCGGATGACGGATTCTTGCCTCTACCTCCACAAGATATACAAAATCCTGGTCCTGCTACTACACAACCACAGGTTAATATTCAGATGACTCTGGAACTACTCAAGGCCTTCCTACAAGAACATGCTCATGTTCTCCAAGACTGGGCAGTCAGCCGATTAAACCCTGATGGCCCTGCTGGACATAACACCAACCCCGTAGCGCAACCTCCTCGTCGGAATCTGCCCAACCAACAAAATCCAGTGCACCATGGGCGACAGGACCGCCGACAAGAACGACCCGGTTCTCCCGAGGACCATGGGAGTTCTAACGGATCAAAACAGCGCAATGACGAACTTACCGATGTTGATCGTCGCCGTCCGCTTAACGCGACTAAGAAAGCTCGTCATGCCAATCCCTATACTCCAGATCTTCATGAGTATGAGAGAGTACAGCGCAATGCTGAACTAGAACGAATTCTAGGCCTTGACGCCAATGGAGACATTATCACCCCATTCTCCCAAGAAATTCTGGCTACGCCCCTTCCTGAAGGGTTCAAGAGGCCCGCCATCCCACCTTATGATGGCACTGGAGATCCGGCCAATTTTCTTGGGGCTTTTAGGCATAACATGCTCAGTCGAGATCATACCGCATCTCTTCACTATTGCAAGATCTTCCCTGAGTATCTTCAGGATGAGGCACGAGTTTGTTTTGACTCTCTTCTCCGCAATAGCATATCCTCTTTTCGAGAACTTGCTGAACACTTTTGGGCACGTTTCGAAGCACGTGCAAAGCCTATGTCCACTTTGGCCGACCTGATGAATGTGGAACAAAAAGAAGGAGAAACCATCTCTCAGTTCCTGGAACGTTTTACGACTGAAAGTTTGAAGGTAGGCAATCAGCCAGATAGCATCATTGTCACAGCTTTCATGAACGGATTACGGGCCGGACCACTATACACCGAGCTAGTCCGTAATACTCCCGTTACCACCCGAGCTCTCTATCATGTGGTTGGGCGGTTCGCTAAGGCAGATGAGCAAACCCGGCGTAAGAGGGGAAAATCTATTGCCAAGAGACAATCAGATAAAGGACCATCTGGGTCTAATGCCCGTACCAGTGCCTTCAACCGACTGGGCAGAGGGCGACCCGACACTCGTCACGATCTGCCCCAACTAACACCTTTAAATCGGTCCCGAACCAAAATACATGCCATCCACAAGGCTGATCTAAAATCTTGCCCTCGTATGACAGCCCCGGCTGACAAACGAAACCGCACCAAGTGGTGCGAATACCACTATGACCACGGGCATGATACTGAAGAATGCCGAGAACTCAGCAAAGAAATCGAAGAGTGCATAAAGCAGGGATATTTTCGCCAGTATATTGCTCAATCAGACAATAGACAACAGCACCGAAGTGGAAACCAGCACCAGAACCGAGCTGGCAATAACAATCGTAGCTTCCAACAAGGTCGGTCACAATGGCCGAATAATCAATCCGGGAATAGCCATTACCCAAAACAAGATCAGGAAAGCAGACACAGTACTCAACAGCAACAACCTCGCTTATTGCCAGCTCCTCCTCCTCAAGAAGAAGGGACCAACCCCTCAGCTCGTGTTGTTAATAGTGTTATCCATATGATCTATGGTACACAGCCAGCAGGAGTGTCCCGCAAAGCTCTTATTGCAGAAGCTCGCAGACCTCCTCCCGAGGAACCCCGTCACAAGCGTTTCCACAATACTGAAATAGTAAGTTTTACCGAGGACGACCCCGTACCCGAACGCACACCCCACACTGATGCTATAATCATTGATATGACCGTGGCAAATATTATAATCAAACGGGTGTACGTTGATAATGGTGCAGCTGTGAGTGTTCTCTTCTCAGATTGTTTCCAAAAAATGGGCATATCTCGGGATCTGCTTCGGCCTGCTCCAGGACCTCTGCAGACATTTACACAGGGGGAAGTTCGCGCAGAAGGGATTATTAATCTACCAGCTTCGGTAGGTACTCATCCTGCAATCAAAACAGTTTTTGTCGACTTTTACGTGGTATCATCTACGTCTCCTTATAATATGATTCTTGGACGAGACTGGCTTACTCCTGCCCAAGCCATATGTTCCACATTTCATTTAACGATGAAGTGTCCTTCACCTTACGGAACCATAGCCATCTGTGGTGATCAGAAGATGGCTAAGCAATGTATGCTTGTTGCACTCAAACCACGAACTACACAGACGGTTCAACCCCAGTTTCAAATAGATACCCCCGGAGTTGAATCAGTACCAATTCAACCTCTTGGCGATGAGTTAGTAGAAGTCCCTCTTGATCCAAACATACCCGAGCGAACTGTTAAGGTCGGTGCTATACATTTACCTCTACTTCACAGTGCCATTGTTCAAGTATTGCGAGAATACTCCGAGGTCTTTGCCTGGTCACCTTTGGACATGCCCGGTGTCTCACCGGATTTGATTACTCACAAATTGAACATTGACCCAACAGTCAAACCGGTACAGCAGAAGCGCAGACAATTTGCTGCCGACAGAAAAGCTGCTATTCGCGCAGAAGTTGAAGCATTGGTAAAGGCAGATATCCTTTTCGAAGTCCATTATCCGACCTGGTTGGCGAATCCTGTTCTAGTCCTGAAGTTTGATAATACGTGGAGAATGTGCGTGGATTTTACTGATCTGAATAAATATTGCCCGAAGAACTGATATCCACTACCTTCTATCGACCAAAAGGCTGAAGCCATCACCGGACATCCCGCACTCTGTTTCTTGGACCTATATAAGGGATACCACCAAATTCACATGGATAAGAAGGATGCGATCAAGACAGCATTTATAACGGACTTCGGCATCTTTGCATACAAAAAGATGCCCTTCGGGCTCAAGAATGCCGGAGCCACTTATCAACGGTTGATTGACCATGTCTTTCAGGACCAAGTTGGTCGAAATGTGGAGGTCTATGTCGATGATCTAGTCATCAAGAGTCGAACTTTTGATGCATGTGTTCAGGATATTGCTGAAACACTGGATGTACTTCGACGCCATAATCTCCGCTTAAATCCAGCGAAATGCACCTTCGGGGTCGGTTCAGGCAAATTTTTAGGATACATGGTCTCTCCTCAGGGACTACAAGCTAACCCTTCCAAAATTCGGGATATCCTCGATCTCAAGACACCCTAGAAAGAAAAAGATGTTCAACGCCTTACTGGACGATTGGCCGCGTTAAACAGGTTCCTATCTAAAGCGGCTGAACGGCAACTTCCTTTCTTTAAGGTTCTACGGCAGGTTAAGAAATTCGAGTGGACTGCCCAATGTGAGGAGGCTTTGACAGCCTTAAAGCAGCACATCCGTCAACTTTCCATTATTTCCGCCCCGATTGCTGGAGAACCCCTGTATCTATATTGGTCCACCTTTGATGAAGCCATCAGCGCAGCTCTTGTCCGCGATGACCACGGGACTCAGAAGGTTGTGTATTTTTCCAGCCGGGCCCTGCAAGGAGCAGAAACCCGATACTCAGTCATCGAAAAAACCATATTGGCATTGGTTATGGCGGCCCGCCGCCTCCGTCCCTATTTTCAGGGACATGTTATAAACGTTCTCACAAACCAAACAATCAGTCAAATCCTGAGTAAGCCAGATCATTCAGGTCGACTCGTCAAATGGGCAATAGAGTTGGGAGAGCATGACATTCAATTTCTTCCTCGTCACGCTATTAAAGGCCAAGCCCTGGCTGATTTTCTAGCCGAAGCTACCTTTGAGCGCCCGAACTCCAACTCACATCTTGAACACATTTCCCCTACTGATCCCAGTGTCGAAACCGAACGATGGCATGTTCATGTCGATGGTGCCTCCGCTACACGGGGAAGTGGTGCCGGGGTTATCATCAATGGACCCGACAATGTCGAAGTCAAGTATGTTCTACGTTTCAACTTCAAAGTCACGAATAATGAAGCTGAATATGAAGCGATTCTTGCGGGACTTCGCCTTGCAAAGACTTTAGGAGCTTCACATATTCGAGTAGAGACTGATTCCGAGGTAGTTTCTAGTCAAATCAATGGCTCATATACAGCAAAGGAGGAAACCATGAAACGGTATTTGGCTTTAGCTCAAAGTCTCCTACACACATTTGCCTCTGCCCACATTCACAAGATTCCCCGAGAAGAGAACACAAAAGCTGACACTCTCAGCAAACTGGCCTCCGCAGTTCCCTCAAGTATACCTTTTGATGTACTTGTAGAAGAGATGTCTCATCAGTCAATCTACGAACAGCCTGTCTTGGTAATCACTGACTCCAAAACTACTTGGGTGACACCCATTGTCCAATACCTACAGGATGGAACCCTACCCGATGACAAGTTAAGCTCGACAGGTAATCTTGAAAGCACCAAAATATACTTTACATGACGGGGTCTTGTACAGACAATCTTATCTCCAGCCTAGTCTTCGGTGCCTCGGCCCGGTTCAGGCTCATTACATCCTCAAGGAATTACACGAAGGCTCATGCGCAAACCATATTGGTTCCCGGACTCTTGCTAAAAAAGCACTCCGGTGGGGATATTATTGGCCTACTCTTTTTAATGATGCGCATGACCTAGTGGCAAAATGCGAGAATTGTCAGCGGCACTCACGGATTAAACACTTACCTCAAACTGAACTGACAAGTATACAGAGTGCATGGCCTTTTGTTCAATGGGGCATAGACATCGTGGGCCCTTTCCCTTTAGCTCTAGGTGGTTTTAAATTCTTAGTGGTCGCAGTGGATTACTTTACCAAGTGGGTCGAGGCCGAACCACTCACTACCATCACTGGAAGGAAAAATCTTAATTTTGTTTGGAAGAACATTGTTTGCCGATTCGGTATCCCTAGCACCATTATTTCTGACAATGGGAAACCGTTCGCGAATGACCCTTTCCGCTCTTGGTGCGAGGAGTTACACATTAAACAGGCATTCACTTCGGTGGCTCATCCCCAAGCTAATGGCCAAGTCGAGGTGACAAAACGAACACTTGTTGAAGGCATCAAGAAACGTCTAAGCGAATCTAAAGGACTTTGGGCTGATGTCCTCCTTCAGGTATTATGGGCTTATCGCACTACGCCACATTCTTCTACAGGCGAAACTCCTTTTAGCCTAACCTACGGCTCCGAAGCCGTCATCTCGGCAGAAATCGGAGTAGCCAGTCCTAGGGTGTTGAATTTCAACCCAGAACAGAACGAGGATGCTCTCCGTACCAACCTTGACGAAGTAGAATATCGCCGAGAATAAGCTCTTATCAGACAAGCCAAAAATAAACAGCAAACAGCGAAGTATTACAATGCTCGAGTTTGGTATACACAGTTTAAGGTCGGTGATCTTGTGCTCCGGCGCAACTCCGCCAGTAAAGCCCAGCCTGAAGGCAAGCTCCATGCAGCATGGGAAGGACCATATCGTGTGGTTACTGTCCATCCCCTTGGGAGATATCAGCTTGCACGTGTTGATGGTACCCCAGTGCCTCGGACTTGGCATGTTACTAACCTTCGAAAGTTTTTTCTCTAAACACTGTTAGTTTTACTTCGATCTTCTATCTCTTGCATAATTTGTTTCTGTTATGATAAGTTTTGCTCAGTCAACAATACTATTCTTGTCTATCTATTATGTGTTTATGATACCATGGGGACACCCCGATATCTTTATATTACATGTTTCCGAACATTTATTTTCGATCCGTCGTATATAAAACATGTCTCAGGACTCCATTACTCACTTCCTCAACTCAGACAAGTTACATATTTAAACCTCAGGGTTTTGTTCAAATTCTATCCCACTCGATCAAAGAGCACAAGGCGTTATTAATTTGTCTCCGGACTTCAACTCATTTTCTTTACACACTCTTGATAATCTATTTAAGTGTTTTTGTTTTTAAAAAAAAAAAAAAAAAAAAAAAAGAATAAACAACCAACGTTTTTTAACTAGTCATGTATAAGTTACAACAGACTAATTATTCTCTCATTACATTAATTTTGGTCGGATATTAGCTATTCTACTTCCTACTGACGTTGCTCGGAGTCCTCTCCGAACCAAAACGCGAAACCTCGTCGCCTTGTCTCTGATCGAACATTCCTAGTCCTCCGGGAAGTTTCTTGTGCGTTCCGACGATGCTCTACTTCGCTTCGGTCACGGACTCCGGTCCCATGCCTATAACCTGTCCCTTGAGGACCGCGGTCTGTTGCAGCATGTCCGGATCTTCTACTTGGCCCCGACATATTGATCCATTCCGCATGGCCCCATTCTAGTGGCGCCAAAGGATCCATCACCTCGGGGGTTTGAGTTATGTATTCCCCGGTCTTATGATGAGGAGACTCTGGTGTCTTCCGAGACACTGGTTTTACTCTCCGTCTCCTCCCCGGAGTGTTCGCCCATTCTACAGCATCCCACTCCTCAACAGGCATCTCATCAATCTCCTTGGCCAAAGCTACAACTGTTGACCCACTGGCCTCCGGCTCACCCACACGTGTTTCTTCCGGTTCTTGGGGCACGCTCGACATCACCTCGGGCATGTTATTGGTTTTCCCTGCACCTACAGTTTGGTCCTCCGACAACATCTTCTCTTGAGTATCGGTCTTTGTTTTCTTGCCCCGATGCTTTTTCCTGCGGCTGTGTTCCTGTTCCTCTTGCTCTGCAATGTTTAAAGCTTCATTCCTGGCCTCCACTTTCTTTTGTAGCTCTACCAGAAATCCTAATACCAATCGGTTCCTTATGACTTCAGGATTATTGGCATCACCTTGCTCGCTCCGCTGCTGGACGTCTCCCCGGATTTCTGCTCTCCGGGCTCGAATCTCTTGAATTGATAATCGCCCGCCATCAACAAGCAAGTGCTCACACTCTTGTTGGTTTATACGGAGTTGCTCCAACTCCAGATCTTTTAACACGCACTTTGCTTTATACTGCCGCATCTGTTGTGCGGATTCTTTCCATGAGCTCTCTGCTTCTACGCATCTCTTTTCTACTGATATTAAATTCTTCGATAACCGTGGGACTTCGTGCAACATCCAAATATCTCGGTCTTTCTGTAACCAGACTATTGATGATTGAAGTTGCTTTATTACCTCATATGGGTTTTCAATATTTTCCTGGCAAAGGAGACACCTCGGTTTTTAGACCTTACGAATACGTGTACATTATTACGAATAAGAATATGGCAACATTTGATATCCATAAAAATGTTTCAACATTGTTTATTTCTCTGGAAATACAAAGTTGTTCATTACAAAGCAAGCAAAAATACAACGGAATCTTTTTTACAGATCATCTACTCTACATTCTGCTCATGAGTTGGAAGGTCACTGACCTCTCCATGGGGTAGGGGTGGTCCCTTTTCCACCCGAGGCCTCTGCAACGTCACTAGCTACCTCTATTGCCTTGCCAGAGCCTTCAACCACGTCGGTAGGCATTACAGCTCCTTTACGGGGAATAGGAGCTCGGTTCCTTAACTCCCGTACATAAAAACCATTGCGAAAACCCAAGAAGTCCTTATCCTGGTCTTCATTACACCGTTTGATAACTTCGGGAGTTAAGAGTGTGTTCTTCTTAGCTAAAGCCTCGATCAGTGGCCACCTCGGAGATTTCATCAACGCCTCAAAATACGCACCATCTTCGTTCCCTACTGCATCATAGTTATACCCGAAGTCTTCATCATAAACATTAACCTCCGGGTATTTATCGTATATGGTTTCCAACAGCTCGCTTTTTGTAGCTGTGTCACCTGCAGCCACGAATGTGCTCAGAAACTTCAAGAATGTCTCTGTTTGCATCAATTTTTCGGCAAAGGCTTCTAGTACAGCTCCTTGGCCCACGATCGCCTTGTTCAGCTCTTCCCGCGCTGCAATTAAGTCACCCCGAATCACGGCAACCTCGACAGCCTGTTCGCGTAGCCTTGCTGTTTCTCTCTCGGCAAGTACTGCCCTGTCTCGGGCTACTCTGGCACTCTTCTGGGCCTCCGCGAATCCGGCCCGTAATTTGGTGACCTCGGCCTCCAGCTCGGCTATTCTGTCTCGAGAAGATTCTTTCTCCAATCTTCCCACCAGCCCGCGGATTGGCTCCAGCAGTTGTTCCAGCTCAGCCCCGGCCGCAGTTATCTCTGCTCTTTGTCCCTGCATTGCCTCACTATTATGATGGGCTTGTGTGATATGTAATAACACACTATTCACGAAAATACCTCGTGAGCCGGGGTCATGTGCGTCTTTTTGGGAGGCGGTGGTGTTATTGGAGAGGTGATCCTCCTCTTAGTACTCGGCGTCAACCCCGAGAGTGGAATGTTGTCCTCGTGGTCATCTCCGTGGCTACCTCCAGCTGCCGTTCTCTGTAGCTCCGGGGTCTTAGACATATCATCTCGCCCCCCGGAGCTGGCTTCTGTACTCTTCTTCGCAGCACTCTTGAACTTACCCACTGCACACGATAGGCCATATGTTCAGAGAATTGACAAGTTTATCTTACACAATTTATACAGAAATAAAAGCCCTACTCTCTAATTCTGCCCCGGCTCTCGATCTCTCTCTCTCAGATATGCTTGGTGTCCTGTCAGAATCAGTCCCGGTTGGGGTATCTTTCTCTTGGGAATCCGAAGTCCCAGCAGCCCATCTGGAATAATACGGGCTCAACCCAGCTCTGTCCAGAACTTCTTCTGAAAATTTGGACCCCAGAACACCGGCTCTTTTTAATACGTCAACACCTCTAGGTTCCCCTACAGGGGCACTATCTACTACCTCTAATATCTGCCACTTCGGCAGAACTGTCACTTGCCTAACATAAATAAATTTGCTCCTCCATCCTTCAATCTTACTCGGATTCTTTACTTTGAATCTCTTACCTGGTCTAGGGTTAAGGTAATACCAACCTTTATTTCTCCCCATTGTTTTCAGCTGAAAGAAATGCCTAAACAAACTAACACTAGGCACTACTCCCCCCTTACTACACTCCACTAAGAAACCTACCACCTGCCTTATGGCATTGGGCCCCAACTGCCCCAAAGCTAGTCCATAGTACTCCAACAATTTTACTAAAAAAACCCACAAAGGAAACCTTAATCCTACAGCCAGCTGATCTATATATACGGAAATGAATCCTTTGGGAGGGCAACAGGCTTTGTCCTTATCTTCGGGAATAATAAATTCCAGATCAAAGGGTAAGAAAAAATTTGGGATCCATCGCCTAATTTGAGTCTCAGTTACAGTGGGTCTTACCCCGGCCACTTCGAACCCTTCTACTTCCTCCTCACAGTTGGGGAAAACTTACTGCCTCCACTCTGATTTCACTAAGATCACCCCGATGAATTTGTCTACTTTCGCTATTCACGGGGAAGATGACCCGGATAGGAGGTGCTCTAAATGGTTCCCCCTCTTTGCCTACCTCCTCCACCCTAGATGACGACGAAGATGAGATAGACATACTTACTTGTTTTCTTTGGTTAGTTGTTGTGGTGTTTTGTCTTCACAAATTGGCACAATGGTGGATGTCTCTGATGCGCGATTCAGATAACTGCAAGAGAAGAAGGTGAAGGGTTTCGATTTCCCTCCTTTTCTTATACATTCAGCAACGGTAAAGATTCGATGGTTTAAAATCAACGTCCTGATCTTCACGTGCCATACACGCGCCTCGAAACCAACAATATGCGCCATTTCACACGCGCTTACTCGAATACTGTGTACATCTGTCAGTCACGCGCCTCAGTTGTGCTCACCACTCTTGTTGAAGAAGCTTCTCAACCCCGGTTGAGGGACCTCAGGGTTTACCTTTTCTCAACCCCGGCTGAAGGACCTCGGGGTTTACCTTTTCTCAACCCCAGTTGAAGGACCTCGGGGCTTACCTTTTCTCGACTCCGGTTGCGTGACCCCAGGTTTCTCACTCCTTCCCAAGTCCATCTCAAGGACATTGGTGTTTTTGCCTTTTTTCTCATTCCAATCCCATAACTCCTGGAATCTGGTTTTCTATTTCACATCACTTCTGGTCTACCTTATCTACTTTACAAGCCGAATCCTTCTGCTTCGGCTTCTTTGGGGGAGGGGCATCTGGTAGGTATAGCCCAAGTTGCCTAAGGCTGCAGGCCGGCCCAAGTTGTCTAAAGTTGGAGGCCCAAGAATTGGCCCAAATACAGATTTGGTAATTAAGTTGCGATGGCAGCACAAGGGGGATTGAAGATTTGACCCACGATTTCCTCTCAATCACAAAGGCAGGTTTTGTGGCCTTAATTGTAGGAATATAGTTAGGGCTGTGATTTGTATGATATAAATAGTAGAATTAGAGAGAGAAAGAGGGTTGGAACTTTAATCAAAGAGAGATCACTTGCAAACAAAACAAAGAAAGAGAGAAGAAAAGGAGCCCGGTAGGGACATCATTTTCCCGTGGACGTAGATCTCCGGATCGAACCACGTAAACCTTGTGTCTTATTGTCTGATTATCTTCTGATTTATTATCTTTTGTGAATATTCTTTTGATAACGGATTGCGCTTTATCAGGCTGAAAAGTGAAGAAGGGGCCGAGATAGAGAGAAAATGGGCTTGGATTTGTTAAAGTCTTCAATTTTATGAAGAAGCTCATCAAGAGCTTTATTTAATTAGGCTTACTATTTCTTTTATGTAATTATCTAGATATTATTTAGATATTTTCTTTTTAGAGATAAGATTGGATATTACAAAGATTTGATTAGGAGAAGGAAAAGAAGTAATTAGCGTGATTTAAAAGAGGAGGAGGCGCAGTCCAGTACAAGAATTCCAATACGCGCTCTCTCTCTCCTCTACCAAAAAAATCACGCCACCTTCTTTCTTTTTCTCTTAGTTTTCATCTTTTGTTCTCTACGCTTTGTTGAAGACCTTGTATTCCATCGCCATTAATTAAGGTTATTTTCTGGTTCAAGGATTGATTTCAATTATGTTATTGTGAGGCTATGCGTTTTAATTGTTCTTGTTAATTTTAAGTATTTGTAGATTCAAGCTTATTTATATAGAAATTGTTTATTTGATTGAATTGACAACTCAATTCATTATTCAATTTCTTACTGCTATTCATGAATTCATGATCCGTAATTGTCATGAAGGATTGCACCATAGTAGCAATAGGTTGAATTATTCATGCTATCATAATTAATTTAACCTAATTGAATCTACAAGCTAATTATTGATAGTTGCAGCTATCTCGACTATTAGTAATTAGGTTTAGTTGTTTTCATTAATCGTAATGCTATCATTAACGTGGTATGGAACGCTATCGTGCCCAACTCGTTAATGATAAGTATTGATCAATTGCTGGGATTGGTCAATTAATTTAGGAAAACGCAAGATTTATTATGGCTATCCTAATAAATCTTTGGTTGAACTATTTGAATTGCAAGAAAATATATATGTGAGCCTATGATCAATAATATAATTGAATGTCAACACCCTTGGATCAGAGTCAGGTAGAATTTGATTCGTCTTTACAATTTTATTGTTTCATTTGCATGTTTTAGTTAATTATTAGGAATTTAGATTAGTTAGATAAAATCAATCCAAAATCCCCCAGTTTATTTCTTGTTTCAAAAATATGAAAATCCAATTTATATAGTCATTGGTACTCTGATAAAAAAGATACAGAAAAATCAGAAAAATGATAAAAATATGTTATCATTTAATATGTAGAAAAAATATGAAAATCCAATTTATACAGAAAAGGAATTAATCCCCGTTCCCCGTGGATTCGACCCTACTCACCACTTTACTCGTAATTTGCTAGTAGGTAATTTAATTTGGCGGTTTGACACCCATCACTCTACTCCAATAGTAGTCCGCTTTCGGGATCTTATGAACCCCAACTCAGCACTTTTGGGTGCATCCACGTTGTAGGTGGTACACGTGTTCGTGCACACACTTTAGGATGCTTTAAGTGCCAATTTAGTAATGTTTGTGTGCAATTTCACGTGTATTTTGTGCATTTATCTTTCATTGGGTAGTTTGATGCGTTTATGTGTTTTCTATGTCAAAACAGGTAAATTAGACCAAGAAGCAACGAAGAACAGACCTCGGCCGAGGCAACCACCTAGAGGAATTGGGAAGAAAGTCAAGGCTCAAGGCCTCAGCCGAGACACATACTGACCTCGGCCGAGGCGACCTTCCAGGGGAATGAAGATTTCAAAGCTTTCAAGGCCTCGGCCGAGGAAAGTACCGACCTCGGCCGAGGTGATCCAAAAAAACCTAACCCTGGAATTTCCCTTTCTTACCGCCTCGGCTGAGACCATCACAGACCTCGGCCGTGGCCAGCCTTCGAGACTGAAACCCTATTGCTTCACCTCGGCCGAGACCATTCTATGCCTCGACCGAGGTCTGAACCCCTGTTTTAATTTTCGATCGCGACTTTGCTGAAAATTGGACCAACGATTTCTCCCCTATATATATATATATATATATATATATATATATATCTTCCCTTTCGAAATTGACCTATCTTTGGACATCCAATAACACATTTTCCAGCCTCCATCATCCTCAAGGACAACATTGGGAAGAAGATTGAAGGCCTTTCATTCCTCAACCCAAGTTCTTGGTTTATTCTATAAATTTATCATGTCTTCTTATATTTGTTTCTATTTGCTGATTGTATTAGATGTAATGGGTAGCTACCACCCTTTATTTCAGCCCTTGATCATTAGTTGAACCTTTGGTTGAGAATGTTTATGTAATTTTTACAGTTGTTAACCGATTGGATTATGATTTTGTAATGTTCTATGTTATTTGGGATTGTTGATTCACACTTATGAATTGAATTGTGGTTTGATCACGCATTTGGATATTTGTTTGTGTGTTGCTAGAATTGGGTTTATAATCCGTAATTGTTATGAATTCGATTTTCGTGTAGCAAACAATAGATTTATTTTATTGAGGATAACATAGAATTCGACCACTAAAACCGAGCTTACGAGTTTTATGCGGAATCTACTCTGTTGTCTTGATTCTTAATGCACTTGACTGTTGATTCTTAAAGAGCTTGTTTTAGGAATTGATAAGCTGAGTAGGATTAATTGAAGAGCTTATTTTGATTAATCATACTTAAGAGACAACAAGATTGATAGAGCTTGTTATCAATCTTGGAGTAGGAGTTCTAAGTCTAACCAGTTGGGTAATAACATCAATTACATAGATTATTTGAAGCAAGGGGATACTTGATCAAGGGTTGAATCCTTTAATCATATTTTAAAATCGAAAAATCAATCTACTTATCTTGTCATCTTATGTTAATTGAATCTTAAGTTTATTTGATCATAGTTTAATAGTTGTACTTGGTAATCACTAGTAGTTTATAGTTGGTATATGTAATGGAAGACGCACATATATAATCATTCTGAATTTTGCTTTTTAAATCTATATTTACATCTCATGGGAGAAACATATATATGCTCCTTCGTATGCTCAAAATTTGATCGGGATATTTATATCATGAAGCACATTAGAACTTGTATCATAAGACAATACACATCATACCATTGTAAATAGATAGTAATTATTTGCATTTAAATCATGAAATAAGTATATGCAACATTAGAAAATTCTAACCCAAACACCACCTAACTGAAAATAAGTTAATACTCGCAAGTATAAATTTCAAGAAGAGAAAGCAGATAGGATGCCTAAAGGAGTATGTTAGATTCTCAACAGACAAATAAACATTGTTGGGCGTCGTGATCTTTATTCGGAGTGCTAATGTGTCGTCTTTTCTCTGGAGAGCTAACTCGTCCTGAGCTAATTCGCGTTGATAACGTGTTAATTGAGAAATAGAAAAGACAGCAAAAAATAATAAAGACAGGCGTTTCGTACTGATAACGTGTTGTTGGGGAAATAAAAAAGGCAGAAAAGAAATGATAAAGACAGGCGTGGAATAATTAGAATTATATTATTTATCAGATTCCCTTTATATAAGGTGTCAAATATATGGGTTTCACAATTACATAATGTTTAATAAATACCTAAATTGGACTTTATCAGTTACTTTTGATGAAAACACACTAATTGTATTTTCCTTCAACAATAGTAAATTGTTATCTATATTTATAAACTAAAAAATATTATTATATTTCTTCCTCCATGAGACTTTGGCCATGCTAATATAGAAATACGTAATATTAATCCCCTTAAAAGTTACAACGACTGGATTTTCATAAAATAATTTAACTTATTTAAATTGCTATAAATCAAATCATGATTTTTTTTTATATAAATAAAAGACAATTCATAATCAGACCGCTAAGAAAACCACATAAGCATGAAAATACTAAACTCCCTATCACATGTAGCATTGAAAAATAATATACCTTGTTTAAGATCTAGACGCATATTTAACAAATTAATTTAAACCATAATTAATCATATCATAATTTCATAATGATAACTAAGCAAATAAAATTAAATATAAGTCATACGTAGCAGCTAAAACTTAATACAACACATAATAACGTGCTCACGAATAAATTATACTTTTTAATACATCAATAGCTAATAACTTAAGAAATTGACCATATAATATTTCTAAAAGAAATCAATTGATATATATTTATTATCATATAATTCATTACACCTAAACGCTTCTAATAGTATTCACACAGTTCAACATGAACGTCCAAATTATCATAATTTTTTATAGAGTCTAAACCATCTCCTAATCATGGAGCCAGCCAATCAAACCTAAAAATATTTAATTCATAACACACGAAAAAATTCAAATAAATTCATATTAAGTTAAAACTTAACAATGACACTTATCATAACTAGCTAGTCAAATAAAACTAACAAATAGTTGTCAACAATTAATTATCCAACTTGCTTTAATAGAATAAAAAATGATCAATGTTCTCATATGCTTTCGGCTCCGCCTCATACTCCAATGTCTCGCTTCAAGTTAACCTAAAAGGTTCAATAGTGGGTTAGGGTGAGCTTCCTTCAGCTCGTGGAGGATCACAATTTACAACAATTAAATACAAAATTAGAAGCATAAAATATAAGCAGTTGTAATTTGTAATTTGTAACTTGAATATTATATTCAATAAACTGAATTGTAACTTGTAATCCACGTACTCATGGAAATTGAATTTATATATTCCATAATTGAATATACATTTGTTACTTGAAAGTATAGCAGATATAAAATACACAATTAATTAAACAAATAATTATTATAAACAGTAAATCCCCACCTAAATTGTGATGCAACTCGGTACATAGATGCCAATTGTCCTATTATTTGTAGCATTCACTAGTCTCGTCTCCTTCCTACTTAGACATGCATGACCCTATCTTGATCTTCAATTAATATATTGGATTTTAAAATTGGGGAATTAGGTTCTGGTAGAAGATTTAGGAAATTTTGAAACTAGATTTGAAAGAGATAGAGAACTTCTGCTAGGAACGGATTTGCTGCACAATAGTGAATAAATAATTTTTTTTTCCATAAATGGTAAGGGATAAAACTTTGAAATTTATACAGTACGAAATAAACTTGCATGGAATTATCATACTAAAATTTAATAATTTCTCAAGAAGATTAACTATGGGTTTTGAATTTTAAAAGTGAATATGTTAAAATTGTAAATTATGCACAGTGGTAGAAAAACATTAATAACTTGAAAAATATTGGATGGATCACTTTGAAATTTTCCAGTATGATAGAAAACATATATATAAAATACATGTCCACACTACAACATAAATGACTTTATGTAACACTTCGTTTGTAACACTTTTAAAATTTTGACATTTATGTAACACTTTTGTAACACTTATGAATATGTAACACTTTCATGTAACACTTTTGTAACATCTGCGAATATGTAACACTTTCGTGTAATACTTTAGGAATACGTAACGCTTTGAACGTAACACTTTTAAATAAGTAACACTTTTTATGCAACACTTTTAAATAAGTAACACTTTTATGTAACACTTATAAATAAATAACACTTGTAATTAATAAAATTATTTATTTTATTTTAAACTAATTAAATATTTGTGTATTTATTTATCTCATGTGTTACATCTTAATTATCACAATAGAATATATGTAACATAAGTGGTGAGAACGATAGACTCAGACTTACAAAAATAACTATTTATTAGAGTACCTAAAGATTTACTTATTCGTTATCAAGAATACATTAAATTTTATTTGCGACTTATTTGTGTGTATGTATATAGATATATACACACATTATATTTTTACTAAACAATAACAAAATAGACTTGTAGCTTTAACAATTTGAATACATTTCATAAGTGTGAGAACCTAGACTTTGGATATTTGGTCATGTCTCTTCATGCTTGTAAGTTAATATTTTTATTTAAAATCTATAAAACACAATATTTAAGGTGTCTTAATACATAAGTTATGGTAATTAAAATTGATGATAGTGTCTTATTTATATATATATCTATATATATATATATATGAGTGGATGAAAATGAAAAAACAATTAATGAAAACTTTGTGTCAAACTGATATGGATAATCTAAATAAAATTAAGTTAGATTGTAGTTTGATGAGAACTTAATTTTGAGTATATTTTATTGATGTTACAATAAAATCTTATGTATATATTGTTTTTCTTAAAAATATAACTAAAAAGGTTATTGTAGCCTAGTGGTTAAGACATTGTGCTTAAACTCCTGCAATCTAGCAACATACTAAAATGTCGTATTTCTTTGAATTTTATAAATAGAGAAATGAATTTTTTTAAAATAATACCTGTCTCTTAGGGAAAGATGATTTAGAGAGGAATTTGGCAGAGGAAAAATGCCTCTGAACAAATTTTTAATAAAAATCAGAATATTTGGCTATCGTATGGATTTATGGCATGAATCCTTATATTTATGAGGCATTAATAAAAATGACTCATAATTAGACTAGGAACATGTTTTCTTGTTCCCTAAGTAAAAATAATGGGTTTGTGCTTGAATAATGCATTAACCTAATATCCAAGGAAAAAACTTGTGTACATAAGATGCACAATAGCCTTATTGTACACTTGGCTAAATTTAACCCTCCTTTCACCTTGTTATTTTTTTACGGTCTTCTTTTGCTTTTTTTACTCTTTCTTTAAGGAAACTGTGATGTTATCAAAAATGGAAACCCTCAGACTCCCGAGTCGACTTAGACAAAGAAAACTATCCTCTCAAAAAGTGACAGAAAAACCACTCTGCCACATATCGACAAAATTATGGAGAAGAAGCCGCCGACTTCGAGTTTGACCTCAAGCTTCCTATTATTTTTCAAGAGGCAAAATAAGAAGGGCGGCGGCTGTGGTGGCGGTGGAAGTTGAAGAAGGAGTATGATTTTTTGTTCTTATTTTTCTCTTCTTGGTGTAATTGTTGTTGGCGAAGAGGTTTGCTTGTATAGATTGCGCTGTTTGGTGTATGTCGATCTTCTTTAGCATTCTCAATTTTACAATTCTCATTTTTTTTTCTTTAGTATGTCCTGTTCTTGATTCATGTTTGGGCGTGTGTGTTTTTTTCTTTTTGAAAATGCAAAGAACTGCTTCATCTTCTAGTAAACAATGTTGAGTTTGTGAACAATCAGAATTTCCAGCTTATACGCAAGTCCGTAGCTTTGAAACGGTAGAAAGTGGCAGGATAAATGGTGAATAGAAAATACGATCATCACGAAGAAGAAAGCAGAAGACGAAGAATACAAAGAGAAAATGAACTGCACCATATCCAACTCCGGGCTCCACTGATGAAATCAAAGAATTCCCTTGCTCTTGTGTTGCTTGTTAAGATGGCTTAAGGCCTAAAGTTTCTTAAATTTTTATGTGTGAGTGTGTGAAGCTCAACATTAGACTTAAACCTTATATTTGGTAAAACTTCAATTATTATGGGCTTCATTGTTTTGAATTTTCCTATGTGAGTTTTCAAGTTACCAAAAATATGGTATGTCAAAATCTGCATATGTGGTGATCTATAATCTATTAATATTGTGTCTTGTTTGTGTTCATTCTTCTTTTTTGAAGGAAAGTCTTGTGATTATATTACTAGAATTTTATCAAGAGGCTTTTTTGTGATCATAAAAAATAAATATACTGTCGTAAACTAAAAAGTTTATACTGTAATTAATAAACTTATACTATAGACAACATAATATATACTCTAAGCAAACAATAAATATAATGTAACCTAAAAAAATAATTTAGAGTAATATACAAAGAATAAATAATTATATTGTTACTAATAAACTTATACTATTAGGCAACATAATATATACTATAAGCAAACAGTAAATATACTGTAACCTACAAAAAATAAATAGATATACTGTAAATTGTAAACATTGCATTACTAAATGAACTTATACTTTCAAGCAAGCTAATGTATACTATAAGGGAACAATAATTATACTGTAAGTTGAAAAAATGAATATAAAATAGTATACAACACAAAAATAATTATATTGTAACTAGTAAACTTATACTATTAGGCAACATAATATATGTTATAAGCAAACAATTGATATACTGTAAACGAAAAAAATAATTATAGTGTAATATACAAAGAATAAATAGTTATACTGCAACTAATACAGTTATATTATTAGACAACATAATATATACATATAAATACACAATTGTTGGATTGAGTTTGGTGGTTCTGACGTAACAAGATATTTTTAATTTAGACTTGCGTTATAGTATAGCTTATTATTCTTTGTAACATAAGTTCAGTATTAGTAATGTATAGTTTTATATACATATAGTTCTGAACAACTTTATTATTATATTTTGTTATTCGTTATAGTAGTATAGTTTTTTATTCATTATAGTATAAGTTTACTTCCACAATAGTATATTTCTAAATATCAAAAATTGTGTTTTGGGCATTGATATTCTTTACAGTTATAGTATACGTTGTTATTCTTTTTAGAATAGTTTCTGATTTGTTATAGTATAAGTTCATTTTCAGTATAATATAGTTTTAAAAATTTATAATTGTACTCTACCCTTGAGCTATGGTGTAGTTTGTTATTCATTGTAATATGAGTTTAGCTTCAATAAATAGTAGTTTTATATAGACATATATTTAACAGTTCTGGATTTTTTTTTTATTTGGACGGTTTTGAGTATTTCGAAGGATCCAAATTTCACTATGCAACAACAACGGATAATCTGAATTGCAACAAAATATAATAATTATATAATCACTGATAAAGCGCAAAATTGAATATCCAAAATCAATCACGATAACCACATGCAACAATTAAAACGACACCAAGATTTACGTGGTTCGATCCGGAGATCTACGTCCATGGCGAAGGCAATAACCTTCCAGGGTGTTTTTCACTATTTCTCCTTCAATGTGGAAGTTCAATCTTACAAGCTGTAGTTCCAGAATACAAAAGTGTCAACCCTAAATCCGAATACAATTCTCCTATTTATGCTATCGCAAACGAAACCCTAACTAAATCCCTATAATCTCGCCCACCAAATCTGCATTGCAGTTAGGAAAAGATCATGTGGATCTTAATTTCCAAATATGTCGGAACTGGGTTGTGTTGGGCTCGCGCTTCTGGGCCTAGTTGACCCGGTTGGCGGGCTAGTCCGACCCGGAGTTACTGGGCCATACCTATCAGATGCCCCCCCACCAACCGGAGCGAGATAGGAGCTTCAGTTAAGAGTAAGTCATGTTGTAATATGTATGAATTGGCGGCGATGTAGAGTGATGTAATGGCGTAGCTGGCAATGAAAGATTCCATTCTTACCGAACTGTTGGGCCACTGGGGTGAAGGAACCAACCGGGGCCGAGCTGATGCACCCCCAGGGTGAAAAGGTCAACAGGGACCGAATCGAACCGAACTGAGGTACCCCCGGGGTCATGGGGTCGGCAGAAGCCGAGCTGAAACACGCCCGGGGTAAAGGGGCCACCGGAGTGAAACCCAAAGCTTCCTGGAGAAGGGTGAAGTTGATGTGATTGGCGGCGCCATCATTAGGAGAGGGGATGTGAAGTGACGCGTTTGGAAATCCCAAGAAGCGTGTCCCCCACGCGCCTAGGTAATTGTAATGCGCGTGACTGCCACGCGCAAATCTTAAACGCTGAATTTGAAAAGGCCAGATCTGGGCCGTTGATTCGCGAGTATATATATAAGGCTTGTACAATAAGCTTCACTACTCTCATTTGCAATTCGCGAGAGACAAAGAGCGGGAGAAAAAGAGAGAATCATTAGTGCCAAGTCGTGAGCAATCTCAAATCGAACCCAAGTAAATATGTCTTCGTCTTCGTCTTCATCTTCGTCTTCCATTAGAGAAGTAGGGACAACTAAAGCCCCGTTAAACGTAGAACCCTTGCGCTTTATTATCCCTGAAAGAAGAGAAATTATGATGGTATATAGGGCAGACGGTATGGAATCCGGCACCCGGGCAGTAGGGTTTAGTGATTGCGGGGAGGAAGACTTCGAGGTTGCCGTGGAGGCGCTGCGGATGTCGGGGGTGCAAATAGAAGCCCTTATACCAACATTTTATTTTCCCTTTAATTTAGAATACATTGTGCCGGAGCACCAGTGACCGAGCTTGTTGCCCACCCAGGGGGTTCATAAGTGTGTATATAGACCACCTGAGGATAGGAATTAGGTTCCCTCTCTGGGACTTCGTAGTGCAGCTGCTGAGGTATTATGGCATTGCCCTATGCCAATTAGCACCCAATGCCGTGAGGCAAGTGGTTGGGTTCTTAGTAGTATGCAAGAGGGTCGGGGTGGAACCGGATGTAGATATATTTAGATTCTTCTTCCAACTTAAAGCCTTCGGGAAATCGAAGGGGTGGTATTCCTTTAGCCCGAGGGCCCGAGGTGGGTTTAAGGTGAAAAACCCGAGTAAGGTAGAGGGTTGGAAGGAGAAGTTTATATTTGTGAAGGTTGATGTGGCCCTCCAGAGGTGGAAGAGGGAGGAGGTAGTGGATAACGCCCCGGTGGCGGAGCCGGAGCCGGAGCCGGAGCCGGAGCCGGAGGTACTTAATTATTTCCGTACCGTGGGTACGTTCAAGACACTCTGCACCAAAGAGGAGCTGGAGGAGGCAGGGTTAAGTCCCTACTACTCGGGAGGAGTAGAGGAGAATCCTACCCGGGGGCAGGATTCGACAGCCGGAGCAGCCGAGGAGGGTAGGAACTCTTAATATGTTTGAATTGTTTGTAACTTGCATGAGATTAACCATTGATCTTCTTGCAGTGGGGCGATTCGGAAAAGATACAGCTGGAAGCTCGGCGATGCCTCCGACTTCGAAGAAAAAGGGGACCGCTGTCGAAGTGGCCCCTAGAGTGAGGGTGTCACCGAGTCCGAGGCCGTCACAAAGGACGGAGGACGAAGTTGTGGTCGCAGGGTCGACCTCGAGGTCGAAGAGGAGGCCGGAGTCGTCCTCAACTCCGCCTGTAGAGGCCAAAAGACTGCGCACGGACCCAACCCCCGAGGTACAGTAGGGTTAGTCATTGCCGTAAGAAATATCTTTCGCTGAAACTTGTCTTCGTTTGTTTGTTTTTTTTATGGGCAGGGGCAAACAAATGTGCTGGGCCTGGAGGGGCCTGAGGCCGAGGAGCTATTGCGGCTAGCTCAGGGGATCATGGACCTCGGTCGAAGGAGTGAGAGGGAGGCTAAGGAGGAGTTAGCCGAGGCATTGAGGGAGCTGCGGTCTCGAAACGATAGGTTAACTCACGACCTGTCCGAGGCTCGCAAGAGAGCTTCCGAGGTGAAGAAGGAGGTGGTGTGGCTACGTGAGGTGGAGGCGGACGCCGGGGTGCTTCGTGGCGAAGTGGCGGAGCTGAGGGCGAAGGAGACGGCGGTAGTTGAGGGCCAGGGGGCCATGCTGAAGACTTTCGCAGAGAAACTGTTGCAGACCAGCACGTTCCTCGGCTACCAAATGGGGTTCGTCGCGGTCGGCGACACGGCAACTCGCTCCGTGCTGCTGGAGAAGGTCAAGGAGATCTATCCGAATGTGGATGTTTATCGTCCAGAGCTCGGATACAATTTCAACTCCATGGGAGCCGTGGAGGAGGCGTACTACGATGCACTTGCTCGGGTCCCGGAGTGGCCCTTGGTAAAAGCACTGGAGGAGAAGAAGACAATACTGAGCGCCGAGGAGATCGCTGCCTGCAATGTGGACCAGGACGAAGAGTTCCTGTCCTTTCGGCGGGGAGAGTTCACTTCGGAGCCACGAACAAAGGATCCACCCCCGCGTATGGAAATTACGGCAGAGACAACGGAGGGTGATGCGGGGGTGAACCAGGCCTTGCCAAAAGAGGAGCACGAGGAGGAGGTGGAGGTGCCGGAGGCGGCCGAGGGGGCCGATCAGGGGGAGGTTAGTTCCCCGCAATAGTGATAAATTGTAAATATAGTGGATGGTAGGAAAAATCTATATTCTTGCTGTAATGTATTGGCAAATGATGTGTATGACATTCTGTTGGATAATGAAGCCTGTTTGAGTAAATATTGTTGAGTTACTGCTCTTTCGCTTCAGTGTTGAGTAAGACATACTAGTACTGAATCTGTGCTGCAAACAGGAGGATACCGAGGAGCTAAACAACGTAATAAAGAAGCTCATGCGGTCCTTGGAATGGTTCCGCGGTGAGAAAGATAACTTGCAGAAGCAGGTGGTGCCCCGGTTGGAGAAAAGGTTAGCCTCGGCGGAGAAGAGGGCAACGGAGCCCGAAGAGGCGAGAGCTAAGGCTGTAGAAAGGGCAAGAGACCATCAGTTGAAGTACTTGTCGAAATGTGCCGAGCTGGAGCGACTCTTCGTACACCAAAGAGAGTATGAGCGAATCTTGTCGGAATTCGGTCTTCTGACTTTTGAATAGGTCGAGGAGCGAACTACCGAGATTTAGCAAGAGATCGCAACACTCATAGAGGGCGGTCATGCTGAGTCTGCCGAGCTGGCAAGGAAGCGAGAAGTACTAGAGCTACTCCTCAGCATGTATGAGGACTTAAAAAACCGCAAGAGATGGCGTCGTTCTGCGGAGGAGAATATCGCTAGCTCAAGCTAGGGACAGGCTTCCTTGAAGGCTCCGCGGAGAAGTAAGAAAGGGACGGTAAAAAAACAGACCGGGATCATAATCCGAGAGCCGACCCCGGTGGCTGTTGCCGAGGAGGAGGTTCAAAAATTGGCTGAGGAGATCGAAGTAATGGACCCCGCAGAATGGGATCCCGTGGAATGGGCTAATACTTCGAGGCCAGCGCAACAACCGAGTCCTCGTCGCCGAGAAGATCGAGGAAGGGACAACGTTCCAAGGCCAGTCCAGAGAGTAGAGATCAAAGTAGGGGAAGGATCGGAGCCCAAAGCCGGGGTACCTCCAGATCCCGGAGGACGCGAAGGAGCTCCCAGGACGGATCCCAACGCCGGAGCGCGGAGTATTGGCTAGGGGGTCAGAGATAAATATAGATGTTGTAATAATAATGTATGTGTATTTGTAAAGGACACTTAGTATATAAAACTTGTGAAAATATTATGATATATATAGCAAGTATGTTAAATAAGAGTAGCTAAGTGCTTGGTCATGAGGAAATTGCTTTAAATTATATGGATATGTCATTATGAAAATAATGTGGTAGTTAGTACTTGGGAGTACGTGTTCGGAAACAAGTTATAGAAGCTCCCCGGACGGATCGGGTGGGAGTTAATGTTAAATAACAAAGTTATTGACCTCTCCGGATAAATCAGGCAAGAGGGAATACATGTCCGGGGACCGAGTGTTGACCTCTCCGGACAGATCAGGCGAGAGATCAATGCGTCCGGAGATAAACAATAATTATTCTAGGCCAGGGCGTCCCCGCGGCGTAGAAGTAAAAAAAAGTATATGTATGAAAAGTTAAAACTTTTATTCATAGTGATTGTCGGAACAATTAAAGAATACAAGTGTAATCGTAAGAAAGAAAGTGCCACAGTATAAAAACGAAATTACGTACAAAGAACGTAAAGGAAGAAAAAGTACTTGACAATCGGATATCATAGATAGAAACGCCGCAGATTGCTAACTTGCCAGGTTCGAGGCATCGGTGTGCCATCTAGATGCTCTAACTGATAGCTCACGGAGGCATGTGCGGCAACGACGCGATAAGGCCCTTCCCAAGCGGCATGCAGTTTGCCCTCGGGGGCAGCTTTGCTAGCAGAATTTAATCGAAGCACGAGGTCTCCGACCTGGAACTGCGTACGGACCCATAATGTCGATCCCCCACTGGATGAATGGCCAGGCACTTTGTATGCCAGTAAGCTCAGTTTGCGGCAGATGTTTTACTCGAGAATGCCGCTGACATTTGTCACATTTTGATACTAAATCATGGGCATCATTAAACAATGTGGGCCAGTAGTATCCCCATCAGAGGACTTTCTTGGCCAACGTCCGCGACCCAATATGACTTGCGCATGCCCCTTCGTGGAATTCCCGAAGAACATAGTCAGCCTGGACTGGGCCAAGACATCGAAGATTCGGCTCCAAGTATGATTGAAGGTACAAGATTCTGTCGTGAAGTGTGTACTTCGGTGCTTTAAGAATTATTCGCCGAGCGAGTAATTTATCATCGGGCAATGTACCATCCCAGAGATAATGGACGATAGGAGTCATCCAATTGGGACCGGCATCAGTCAATACAGAGACCGCCAATTCTCTAATTGAAGGGTGGGTGGCGTCTTCAACGATTATGTCCGGAGACATATTGGACGGGACTGCGGAGGCCATTTTGCTAAGAACATCAGCTTTAACGTTTTCTTTGCGGGGTATCTGCTGGACATCAGTCGAAGCAAAAGTTAACAAAAGTTTAAGTGTTAAAGCTAGGTACCTTTTCAACGTATCATCCTTTGCTACAATGGCGCCCTTGATTTGACTAGAGACCACCTCGGAGTCAGTGAAAAGCTGGATATGCGAAGCTCCGAAGGTTTGAGCGAGCCGGAGCCCAGCAAGGACTGCCTCGTATTCTGCCTCGTTATTGGTCACTATGAACTTAAAACGCAAGACATACTTGATCTCAACGCCATCGGGGCCAATGAGAAGGACACCGGCGCCACTGCCTCGGGTCGCAGAGGTGCCGTCCACGTATACCCGCCACTTGCGGGCTTCAGCTTCGAGATCGGGTGGTGAGTAGGGGTAGCACATGTGACTGCCTCGGGGTCAGTGAATGGTAATTCGACCAAAAAATCCGCAAGGGCTTGACCTTTGATGGCTCGGCGAGGTAGAAATTATATATCATGCTCCCCGAGCTCGATGGCCCACTTAGCCAAGCGTCCCGACACATCGGGCTTGGTGAGGATTTGACGAATAAGGTGATTAGTGAGAACCCTAATATCGCGTCCTTGAAAATAGGGACGCAGGCGGCGGGCCGCCATAACCAGGGCCTGTACTGTTTTTTCTACTACAGTATATCGGGTCTCTGCCCCTTGAAGTGCTCGGCTGACGAAGTACACGGGCTGTTGACTTCCATGATCCTCGCGGACGAGGGCCGCACTAATGGCTTCTTCGGCGGATGCCGAATACACATAAAGAGGCTCTCCGGGACGGGCACGGACATAGTAGGCCTAGCTCGGTGAGGTGGATCTTCATCCAATTCGCGAGATCGATCACGGGGCGGATGTCTTGCCTCCTGATCGATGCCATTGTTGGCGCGCGGAGTTAGCGCGCCGATTATTCCATTCTTGGAATAGAGCGGCATGCTCCCGAAGAAAAGCTTGCTGTACCTGCAGTAATTCGGGGGCAAGTTGAGGGTTAACTTGTGCCGGCACATTGGCGGGGGCGAGATTCTGCACGTCAATGTCCCCGCAGGCGGGTCCTGATTCTATTGACGGGGCAACGGGGGATTTTGATCCACGGGGGGATTATGATGGGACCGGGTAGGGTTAGCAGATCGGTGGGTGTTCACCATGGCTGACGCGACGACGCTGAAGTATACTAGGGCTTTACTTTCGAATCGCGTTTCCCACAGACGGCGCCAATTGATAAAGCGCAAAACTAAATATCCAAAATCAATCACGATAACCACATGCAAGAATTAAAACAACACCAAGATTTACGTGGTTCGATCCGGAGATCTACGTCCACGGGCGAAGGCAATAACCTTCCGGGATGTTTTTCACTATTTCTCCTTCAATGTGGAAGTTCAATCTTACAAGCTGTAGTTCCAAAATACAAAAGTGCCAACCCTAAATCCGAATACAATTCTCCTATTTATGCTATCACAAACGAAACCCTAACGAAATCCCTATAATCTCGCCCACCAAATCTGCACTGCAGTTAGGAAAAGATCATGGGGATCTCAATTTCTAAATATGTCGCAACTGGGCTGTGTTGGGCTCGCGCTTCTGCGCCAATTGATCCGATTGACGGGCTAGTCCGACCCGGAGTTACTGGGTCATACCTATCAATCACCTTACATACTCAAAACATATTTAAATATTAACATAAACAAAGCTTAAATGTTATTTCATATAAGAATATGTCAGTCAATATCAATGGGTTTCCACCATTCTCAATAACAAGTCGAAACATATGCATATTGAGATGCACAAACATTCTACAGCTATACATATAAATTAATGCGGTAAAGGAAGTTAAGTGTGAAAAGGAAAGGAAACAAGTTTCCTGTCATAGGGGCTTAAAATAACAGTGACCATTAATATGAACATGGAAAAAAGAACAATTTGATGATGGTCACAAACTCATAATGGAGTGTGTGACTAAATTAAACTAGCAGACTAAAGGAATTCTGACAATGGAGCAGACTAAAGGAATTCCCCTCCCCATTTTCCTTTTGCAGATCTTGCGGACACTTTGGAGGAACCCTCGGCTCTTTATTCTTACCCCCTCCCTCCCCCGTCTTTTTGTTCAGGCACCTGCTTTGGATTACCTATGTATTGACGAATTTTGGATTTGACGGACTTTGGCCTTTTTGGCCGATGCTGGTACTCTTTTTCCCACTATTGGTTTTTTCCCTCAGCGTTTTTTCAGTAGTGGGTTTTAACGAGGCCAGCAGAATCTTTCCCACTCTGGGAAGATTCTTACATGCTTCTTAGCATTTGGAACTCAGGTTCCTAGGCGTCTCACTAGTGTTGCACGCCCGGCAGTTCTATCGCCCTTGGACGGACCCTCCACGGCACTCATTGCTCTGCCGCCCTCAGCTGGTTTTGCCTGTTCCAGCATAGCATTCCCTGCCCTACATGTCGTCCGCGTTCCGGAAGCTGTTCCTGGACCACAGATCTCACTCCCTTCTATGAGTGTTTGGCCTAGCACTCACGGCGCTCGGTTCCATTTAGTGGCTTCTCCCCCACTTCTAGCGCCTTTGATCTGTTAGACTTTTTCAGTCTACTACCGGCTTGTGGTAGTTTCGACATAGATTTAGATATACGCAGTGCGCTGCGTTTCTCGGCTATTGTATTAGCCTTCTCTTAGAGCATTTTGGGTTTTGCTACTTCTCTTTTGTACACACCTTATTTTCATTTTATTTATACAAGCAACTATTTGACAACGGAGCCAATCACTATCGTTATCCTCCTTATTGACCTTTACAAAATAAGACACTTTACTTTATACAAGAGATGTTGTGCAAACATAAGTAGTAGACAGTAGTAGTGACCCCCATGAGAGAGAAACAGAGCTCTGGTTCTGGTTATGTTGAGTATTTCCTCCAGACACATCAAATGCGCCGCTATGTCATGACAAATCGCGTTTTCTATTTTCGCCCATCCATGGAAAGCACCTTAATCCCGCAAAAAGAATAAAGTGAATCCCCAACAACAATTTCCTCTTTGGATTACTCTCAGTCTCGCACTAGAAACCATCGCTGAATTTGCGGAGAATGATGAATTGGTTCTAGGTTAGGGCACTTGATTGTGGTTGTGAACTGCGTGCCCTTCGATTGAAACTAAGCCTTTTATGCCAAGGGATGTTGTTTATGAGCGAAGAGGTGGCAACAACAATTCAAGTTCCGATTGCGTCAATCATGAAAGGCAAAAACTCGTATGTGACCGTCACACGGTGTGACGGAAAAAAATATTATTTTTTTTGGTAAAAGTATCACATTTTCTGAACGAAAAAAAGTATCACTTTTTGTAGTAAAAGTATGACATTTATCTGTAAAAGTATCAATGTAATAAAAGTATCACTTTTTCCTTTAAAAGTGTATTCCGTCACACGTGTGACTGTTCACACACAAGACTCATTCATCATGAAAATGGTGAAGCAGGAAATTAAAGCGATTGCATTTTATTCTCAATAGGCGCCCCTAATGTTTTACTGTTCATTTGGATCTGTTTTTTTACCTGATGGGCCTATGTAAATGGGTGGGGCCATGGTAAATGCACAATAAGACTATTGTACATCCTACGCACACAAGTCCCACTCAATATCCAAATGAAATATTTAAAATCTTAATAACATCAAATATATTTGGGGAAAAACTCAAAAATAGTCCTGTATGTTTGGTCGTGTCTAGAAAAAATCCCGTATGTTAGGTAATTTCAAATTTAGTCCTATAACTTTTCAAAAGTGTCCAATTTAAGGACACAGCCCATCTCCGATCATCAATTTGACCGAAAATTGTCACGTGCGCGGCACATGACTGTTTAATTTGGGGCTTTCCGGTGGATACGCTTATGTGTCAAATTTATGCATAAATGACATGCCAACTCACCAATTCTGATTAAAAAAAAAAAAACCCAAACTAAATGCCATTTTCCACATCATATTAGGGACATATATTAACGATTCCCCTCCCCATTTCTTCAAACCCAAATTAGCCACGCTTCGAAGCTGTCTTCAACCTTTTCGTGAAGAACACTAGAGTTAATAGGTTCTTCAAGTGCGAAAATGTCCGAGGGTTCCGTTGGTTCGCAACAATTTCAAGGGATGGGATGCTACTGTGCTCGTTGCACCTCGTGTTGGTGTGGTCTTCGCGCAGTTGCTAGGGTTTCGAAGATCCCAGAGAGCTATGGTAAGGAATTCTATGGATGTATCAACTACAATGTAAGTACAAATTCGTGTTTATTTAGGTTATTTATTCTTGTTTCTTGTTTCTGTGCAACAATGGGTCAAAATAAAAGAAATTTCAAAATTTGCAGAGGGGTGGGTGCAATTCCTTTATCTGGTTGGACGAGATGGAAAATGGCATGTTTGGGTGCACGTTTTCGGCACTGAAGCAAGAGAGGAATACTTTGAAGTCAGAGATAGAGGAGTGGAAGCCTTTCTGTAAAGATTTAAGGAAGGAGACGAAGGTCCTGACGGCCGAAATCAATTTGTTGAAAGAAGAAAAGAATAATGTTAATATGAAGTACGATAGGATCCGGAGACATTCTTTTATACCAGCTCCTTTTTGGTGAGCTAGGTGAATAGGTTCTGCATAGACATGGAAAACCCTAGAATAGAGACATTCTTTAGCAGATATTTTCAAGTCTTCTGAATCAATTACAAGTTTAAAGTTATTCCCATTTAGCACATGAAACCTCAAATCCCCTTTCACCTTGATCCCACCATACACTCCTAAGTCTTGATACTTAATCTGATTCACATTAACGTAATCAAAGACTAATTTTTTACCCCCGATATACTCAGCAGTAGGCAAAAGCTTAAAAACCCCACCATAATGCACTATTAGGGTCAACTCGGAGGATTTACTATCTGTAAAAAAAGTCACAACCAACAAGAAGACACAAATACCTTTATTAATTTTAAACCTAAACAATCAATAGGGGGAAATAAAACAACAAGAAAAGGACAGACACCATGTGCATACAAGTGACAACAGAGACAACAAATGGGTCCCCCGATTATCATAATAAAATTATCCAACTACACCACCAACATCAATTAAAGCAACAACCACTCACAATAAAATACTATTTTCAGAAGTATCTACCACAAAACTCCATAACTAAACTAAATAAGACAATAAATTTCGAATATAAAAAATGGACACTTACACAATAAATCAACAGATTGCACACACTACCACAAAAAAAAAAAAAAAATAAAAAAAAAATAAAATAAAAAAATTATTGTCTTTACCGAAGAAACACAGAAAAAAAATAAGTATACGACTCTAAAATTTTCGACGTAGAACTTCAGGAATAGCCTTAAATATATAACTAAAAACCGAACCCTAGAAAATGAACTCACCATATTTCGGAATCACATTGTCCAGATTTGCTGCTGGACGAATTCGTACCATCGCGTTTGCCTTTGTAGCTCCTCAATCGATTATTTTTTCACTTCAACAATTGGGTTAAAAGTTTCTCCTAAGTCTGCGATTTCCAAATTGGTAATTTTGATTAAGTTTGTGGGAAAGCATGTTAAGTGAAGATGACGGCCTGATTTTTCCCTAACAATTTTACCCTAATATGATGTGGAAAATGGCATTTAGTTTGGGTTTTTTTTTTTTTAATCAGAATTGGTGAGTTGGCATGCCATTTATGCATAAATTTGACACATAAGCGTATCCACCGGAAAGCCCCAAATTAAACAGTCATGTGCCGTGCACGTGACAATTTCCGGTCAAATTGATGATCGAAGCTGGGCTGTGTCCTTAAATTGGACACTTTTGAAAAGTTATAGGACTAAATTTGAAATTACCTAACATACGGGATTTTTTCTAGACACAACCTAACATACAGGACTAATTTTGAATTTTTCCCTATTTAGGCATAAATTGACATAATTGGCATAATTTACGAAAAATAAATAATTCTCATAGAAAAAAATTTCTTTTTATAAGATAATAATGATTAAATAATTTACGGGGGTATTACAAAAGTAATGTTTGATATGTTAGTCTGATAAAATAAAATCTACAATTAAACTTGGCTAATATATCGGGATGACAAAACTCGGCACGATCCGATAGCACGACATGAATCCGCACGATAATTTTGAGTTTGGATCGTTATTGGGTCAACCCCATAAGACACGATAAAATTATGGTCATATCGGGCCAACCCAATTAAATTCGATTGACCTAATAATATTAAAGTGATTGATGGATCCAGTGCAATAAATTTGTTTGAAGATATAATATTATGCTGCTTAAAATGGAAATGTTGATTAGAGAGCTTGAAATAATTTTGTTCAATAACTATGTCAAATGTTCAAGCCCTTTGTTGTGACATTTTGTTTCCTTTCTTCTTTTTTTCTTTCTTTCTATGTTTTTATATTTTTTGTCCATCTATCATGAGAATGGAGGTTCGCTACCGGCTTGTGGTAGTTTCGGCTTTTTAGTCACACGCTCTGCTCATTGGTGTGTTACTGTTTAGCCTGTTTAGTTTCTTTTAGAGCGTTTTTTAGCGTGCTACTTTTTTTGTTAAACATTTTGTTTTCTTTTCTTTTATACAAGCAACTATTCAGAGATAATTTGGATGTTAAATTTTTTCTATACTTTTTACAAAAATAATAGTAATACGTGTACTGAGTCTTGAACAAACAAGAAGACATGTACCTGTACAATTATTCACGAGCTTATCAGGTCAGGTTGGACTATCGATTTTTATTGGTTCGTGTTCGGGTAGAGGTTTCCAACCTAATAAGCTTAATGGGTGGGTTAAAGCCTTATTGGCTTGGGCCTTATTGGGTTGGTGACAAACAGAGTTTTTTGGGTGAAAAAAACATGCTTAGAATAGGTGTTTTATGGCATATTTGTAGATTCTAAGTACCCGTTTGTTAAATTCTTCGTATATTCGTTGTTTTGTCGAAAAATATCTCTTTCAAGCACTTTTATAGGTAAAAGAGGTGTAAAAGGGACGACGAGTGGAAAGTGTTGAAAACACAAGCAAAAAAGAGCAAGGGACAAGAATGTCAGGCAAAAAGAGGCGAAAGTGCAAAAGTCCAAACTGACACACATTTGGTATTTTGGTCATATCTTGAGATATACATATCCAATAGAGGTGAAATTAGCGGCATTGGAAAACCAACTCAATGGAATACAACTTTGTTAGAAAGAAGAAAAGCCAAATTCGGACCTGAAGACCTCGAAAAATGGCTTGGAAGTTGGACTACATGTGTAGTTTTAGCCGCGCACGACCACGACCCGTGCAATAGAATAGAAAATCCATTAATTTTGAGGTCTTGCATGGTCATGCCCATGCACCCTTGCACGGACCGTGTAAGACCTCCGGAATTCGATGGGCTTTAGCTCATTTATGTGATTTTTTAGCCCAATACCCTAAAAAAGCCCCAAAGGTGTATTAAAACCCTACCACTTCAGTTTTTGTGGTATCATTCATAATTTGTATAGTTTTTAGAGAGCAAAAGAAGTGGCATTGAACTTGAAGATCAAGATCAACATTAAAATAGGTTTTATCTTTCTATTTTCATTTAATATTTGTATGAACATGATTATGTCTATATATTTGTATTTATCTCTTATTATGATCATGGTTGGCTAAATTCCCTTAATCTAGATTTAAAAAGTAGATTGCGGGTGATTGGTGATTTTTACCTGAATAATTTAATGTTATGATATTAGTTGATTAATTGTTTATAATGCTCGTTAAATAATTTGGCCAATTGTTAGCAATTTATTGGGGATTAAATTGGAACCGAGAGTGGAGATTGAATCTGAGATCACATAAATTGACATTATTAAATAATAGAACTGAGAGGTTTGAGCTAATTGTTACAACTTTGGTCTTAGGATCAATTGGGAGTTGTATTGGATTAATCGACCGGAGACGGCAATTAATCTTATACAATCAACACGTAATTAGCTCCGATAGGGGGTCTTGCATATAATTGCATGGTACACGTGTTCATGCATGCATTTTAGGTAGAATTAAGTGTCGTTTTAATGTCATTTGCGTGGATATTTGAACGTGTATTGTTTATATTTGTATTATTGGACCATTTAATATGTTTGAGCTCGTTTCAAGACAATATAGGTAATATAGAACCAAAAACAAGTCTTGAAGAAGCCCGGAACGAAGAACGAGCCAAGAATGATACAAGAGGGAAGAGGTTCGAGCGAGAAGTTGCGCCCACGACTTATGCTCGCGGCCACGACCAATCCAGCGAAACCTAGCCAAAAAGCCAAGACACGGTTCGTGCCCGCGACCTCTGTTTGCACCCGCGACCGAGTCCACGAACCAAACCCTGCCTCAAGCAAAATAAATGGTTCCCGGCCGTGAACTAGCTTCCCGGCCGTGATCCAGTACCCTGTTTTTAATCCTGAAACACGTTTTTTGTCATTTTTCAGCTCAACACTTTCTCCTCTATATATATAAGGTCAATTTCGAATTTGACCTAACCAAGAGCCCATTTCTCACACATATTCAGCTACCATTCACCATTGGAAGCAAGGAATTGGGAGAGGGTTGAAGATCAAGATCAGCAACTCAATCTTTCGGTTCATTCTGTCTTATTTTCATGTCTTCTTTGATTTTCACTTGTTTTATCTTTGTAATAATTGATATCAGTAGCTAGCACTCTAATTTCAGCTCTTGATCATTAGTTGAACCTTGGATTTAGAATATTTATGTAATTTTTATGGTATTAACCAGTTGGATTATGTTTTGGAATGTTCTATGTTATTTAGTATTGTTGATTCACACTTATGAATTAAATTGTGGTTTTATCACCCTAATTGGACTATTTGAGTATGAGGGAGGCGGTTGGAAGGTAGTCGGGTAAAATGTGGGATTAAAAGGGTAAAACTATTGGGAGTATTGAAGGGTGAAGAGAATTGAAACAATAGGCGAAGAATTGGGAAAACTAGTCTCCCCTAGTTTGTAAATAGTTGGAAACAAAATGAAAAATTCAAAAATCGGGAAAGGGAAGAAAAAGTCGGATGTATATATTTAATTCATTGCTTTTGATTGTGAGAGAGACTAGTAAGATAAATGATTTTTTACCAATGTCCTCAAAGTTGGAAAATTCAAAAGAAAACACATTCAAGGGAGAATTGAAAGAGAAGCATTTAAGTTGTAAGTTTGTAGTAGGGTGAAGAAATCAATTTCGAGATGGTTTACTAAGGAAGTGAGAGAGTGAGGAAAGAGTGAATGTTGTTTGAGGGGTGATTGAGAGTAGCTAACTCAATTAGTCCAAGAATTAGTCACTTTTGCCCATATCTATCCCACCTTACTTCAAGCTAACATTACAACAAAAAAATAAGATTTTTTTTATTCTTTGTCACACATGTCGAGTACAAATTCGAATTTAGAAGATTGACAAGCATAAGGTAGTCGTTGTATGCACTTCAATGTGAGAGAAAAATACTACCTATTTGATACACTTGAGAGTCGAGAGATACACTCACCCGGTGAGGATCTTTAGTTGAGGGTTTTCAAGTCTCAAAAGTTGTTGAAGTTGTTATATCATATATGATCATCTTATCATGATTGCCTTGCTTTTGGAAACTTCATCTGAAACTGAATTCGCCACTTATATCTTCCCTAACACGTGTCCTTTTTCTTCTTTTTCTTTGCTTCAATCTGTTCGGGACAAACAGAGGCTTAAGTTTGGGCGGATTTGGTACACGTGTTCATGCATGCATTTTAAGTCGAATTAAGTGTCGTTTTAATGACATTTGCATGCATATTTGACTGTGTATTGTTCATATTTGTATTATTGGATCATTTAATGTGTTTGAGCTTGTTTCAGAATAATACAGACAATATAGGACCAATAACAAGTCTCGAAGAAGTCCGGAACGAAGAACGAGCCAAGGATGAAACAAGAGGGAAGAGGTTCGAGCGAGAAGTCGCGGTCGCGACCAATCCATCGAAACCTAGCCAAAAAGCCAAGACACGGTTCGCGCCTGCGACCGAGTCCATAAACCAAACCCTGCCTTAAGCAAAATAGGCCGCAAACCAGCTTCGCGGCCGCGATCTGATACCCTGTTTTTAATCCTGAAATACGTTTTTGGCCATTTTTCAGTGCAACACTTTCTCCTCTATATATATAAGGTCAATTTCGAATTTGACCTAACCAAGCACCCATTTCTCACACATATTTAGCCACCATTCACCATTGGAAGCAAGGAATTGGAAGAGGGTTGAAGATGAAGATCATCAACTCAATCTTTTGGTTTAGTCCATCTTATTTTCAGGTCTTCTTTGATTTTCACTTGTTTTATTTTTGTAATAGTTAATATGAGTGGCTAGCACTCTAATTTCAGCCCTTGCTCATCAGTTGAACCTTGGATTTAAGATGTTTATGTAATTTTTACGGTTATTGACCGATTAGATTATGTTTTGGAATGTTTTGTGTTATTTTGGTTGTTGATTCACACTTATGAATTGAATTGTGGTTGATCACCCATTTGGATATTTATTTGTATGTTGCTAGAATTGGGTTTGTAATCCTTAATTGTTATGAATTTGATTTCCAAGTAGAACAATGAATTTATTCTATTGGAAATACCATAAAGTTCGACCACTAAAATCGAACTTGTGAGTTTTATGTCGTATCTACTCCGTTGTCTTGATTCATAATAAATTTGACTATTGATTCTTCGAAAGCTTGTTCTAGGAATTGATAAGTTGAGTAGGATTAATTGAAGATCTTATTTTGATTAATTATACTTAAGAGACAACAATGTTAATGGAGCTTGTTATTAATCTTGGAGCAGGGATTCTAAGCCTAAATCAATCAGGTAGTAACATCGATTATATAGATTATCTGGGCCAAGGGGATACTCGATCAAGGATTAAATTATTTTATCATTTATAAAACCAAAAATGATTCTCTTATCTTTGTTTACTTGAATTGTTAATTTGCTAAGTACTTTTAGAACAATTGTTATTTGAGTTGCTTAATATAAATTTAGGTATTAGTTGTGATTCCATCAAAACTCCCCCTTCCCCTGTTTCTTTATTGTTTACTAGCTTATTTATATTATATTGCTTGATCATAATAGTTTAATACATAAAGCAAAATTATTCGACTGTTCCTCGTGGAATCGACGCTTATTTACCACTCTACTAGCTAGAGTAGTAGATCAAGGATAAGTATATATTTAAAGATATATTAATTTGGTAAGACGTACGACGCGCTTCCTACCATTGTGATCGTTTTCTAATACATAGCTTTCGCTTTAAAGGTTGAATTGATCGGGATAATAATTGTTAATTACCCTTAATTGAATTTTAATCCTAGATTATCTTTATTAATTGGTTAATCCCTATAATTTGTTCTCTAGTCGTTCTTTTTAGCTTTAGTTACTTGTTTATTTTAATTAGTTCTTAAAATATAAAAAAATAAAAATAAAATAAAAAGACAATCAATCACTCGATTGTCTAGTTAGTCATTAAAATGCTTATTTCGATTTGTTTATCCGATATCGAACCGATTCTTCGTGGGATCGACCTTGTACTCGCTTAGTGCTACTATTGATGACGTACACTTGCGGTTGCTCAATTTTAGTTGCAAAAACTAAGTTTGTGTCAGTTGGCCAGATAACGATCCAACCCGCACAATTTGTTACCCTTAGCTAAATATTATTCTGTTTTGTTTTTTTTTTAATCGAATTTAATCCTCCCAACACTGGAAACTGGGAACTTTGCTAATTGGGAAATTTTATTTATCAATTTTTTCATTAAATTTGCAAAATATATAACCAAAACAAAAAAAAAAAAAAATAGCAAAGAGTTCAATAACCTTGTTATGGTTTTTTAAAATTATTTGAAAAAACATATAAAACGATTTAAATAATTGCAAAAAGAAGAAAAGAAACTATTTGTTTATTTAAAATTAATATATGAAATTTATTTAATAAATATGAAGTAACTATTTATATTCGTAACTTATTTGAAATTTAAAGTTTCACATATAAATCTTAAAATTTGTTTTATAGATAAACCAAACTTAATAAAATTGTATTCTAAACAATGAATTATCGAAGTCAACATCCATGAGTGTTTTGTCCACATCACGTCTTTATTAACCAAAGAACTAATTGTCCACCGTGAATGCATGGAATGGTATATGTAACATGATATTAATTTATGTAATGATTATATATTTATAATATTTATAATAATATTCTAAGATAATTACATTTTCGTATAAAAACAAAATAAAGATGTTTTTAATATATATTTGTTCAAAAGTCACATATATTAAATTTAGTAATATATATTATCATTAGATTACACAATCATATTAGGTCATTAACCATAGGCGGGTTAAACTATATTAATATAACGTATTTAAATAAAATGTAATCAACATATTCTATTTGTAGTTAACATATTTCTTTGTTTTACAAGAACAAAAAAACTTAATCAACAAATCACTATAATTACTATGTCTAAACTTTCTACTGTAATTTGAAAACCTAACAAATTAGTATATATTTTTTTTATCAAATTTGTTTACAACAAAATGATCCAAATAATCCAAAAACATTACAAAATGGCAAATGGCAAACTAAAGTAAAAAATTCAATCTTCTAAAAGATGTAGATAATTTTTATGCTTTAAAAATATTATTTTAAAATTATCTGTGACTTTTACTTATTTATCATATAATCCTTAAAAAGTAAATTACATTTGATGTTTTTTTATATTAATCATATATATGCATAATAGATGTCAAATCGAAGATCGTGTAAAGAAGATTAATTTAGTATATTTTCATAAAAATAGAGTTGAGACGAAAAAGTTGTAAGACTCTTAAATATTGAGAGGAAAACAAAAAGGAAAAAAATCTTACTGGTGGGCTCTTAACGAACTCTCCTTATTTGTAGCTTGGAGTTTACGCTCCTAATCCCTTTTTTCCTTTTTCTTTTTTAGAAAAAAAAAAAAAAAAGAAAGAAGAAGAAGAAGAAGAAGAGAGCAGATGTTGATACGCAAATTTCGTATCAAATTAAAATGCGTCACGTAATAAAATATATGTTGAGAATTAATTCCATATGATTATTTTAATGTTAGGAATTAATTAAATATAATTTCTATATTAAATAGTCAATTTAGTTGATGATTTGTTATATATTTTATTGACCAGTGGGAAGCCGTTACGTGTCAAGATGATGCAGATATTACTAAATTAAATTAAATTAATTTAGTAATTATCCATGAATGTAAAGATAAACATCAAGTCATGGTGGACCAATCAAAATGCTCCATGTGTTAAGTTGTTGCAGTAATTATTAAATTAAATACAATTAATTTAATAATTATCTAATGAGATTGTGGAGGACCAATCATATCGCTTCACTCAGACTCAAGCCCATTAGGGTTCTCCATCCTATCACTATAAATAAGACTTCATTCTCCACCAGAAATTACAACACAAGCTCAAGAAAGGTGGTACAAAACCAATCTTGAGAGTAAGATGGTACAAAGCCAAAATCCGGCGTTACAAAGCCAATGCGGTATTACAATCCGATGTTACGAAGCTAAACTTGAGATTTTCAAGGCATTACAAAGCCAATCTCAAGATTTTCAATGTTTGATCCGAGATCAAGGTGCTAAGCCCTTCCGATCGGCTTTTTCAAGTCAAAACTTTGAAGGTGCTCTTCGTCAGTCGTCAAGATCTTCGAAGATGTTCTTTGCATATTGAATCAAACGTATTGTTTAATTTAAAATCAAGCTCACAAGCCTTTGAATTAACGTTACTCATGTCAAAGTCCAAACCCATGAAAAATCAAAGTCAACTCCAACATCAATCAATCGAAGAGAAGAATTAGAGGAGAGCTAAAGATAGGAACTCACAGGTTGTAAATATTATCCATTTGATTCGAGAAATTTGATCTTATAATCCTTTTTTGTGTTTATTTATTTGTACACAAAAAATTTTATTACAAATTTAGCACGCCCGGTGGGACAGTCTCTACCTCTCGTCTCCCTCTTTGACGAAGACCTTCGAAGCTTTGCAATGGCCACTCAAAAGGCTCTGACGGTCAAAATAGATTCCTCCAAGTCTTCAAGTGCTCCAAGTACTAATGTTGGGGTTATCACAAGAAGCATGTCCAAGGCACTACAATCACAATCGTTATCTCTTAAAGTTGTCGAGAAGGATCCAAAGCAGCTCATCGCTAACACCGCAAATGAGAAAGACGACTCTGCGTGCTCTACTCCTCGTTCTTCATTAAGTTTAGAAGTAGCTCAAGTCATGACAACAAACGCTTCAAATCTTGAAGAACAACTTACAAGTTTGACTAAGGCATTGGAGAACTTACAAGACTTGTCCAAGAACAAGATTCTAAGATTAAAAAGTTGACGAGCAAAGTTGACCATGCTGATACAAGTCGTGGAAAAGAACCAGCTGAAGATGAAGGCGAAGTCGAAACATCTGAAAGACGGGATTCTATTCACAAAGAAAGTCTCTAAAAGAGATTCAAGTGTCTGCTGATGGAGCTCATTAGGGGAATGATCAAGGAGAAGTTAGATGGAAAATCGAAGTCCTCTTTGACCTATACAAAGCCATATACGCAACGAATTGACAGTTTGAAGATGCCGATGGGTTACCAGCCACCTGAGTTCCAACAGTTTGATGGCAAGGGCAATCCTAAACAACATGTGGCGCACTTTATTAAGACGTGCAACGATGCTGGAACTTATGGTGACCACTTAGTAAAAAAAATTGTTAGATCACTCAAAGGCAATGCGTTCGATTGGTACACTGATTTGGATGCTAGCACAATTGATTGTTGGGATCAACTAGAGCAAGAGTTCTTCAATCCTTCTACAGCACTCGGAGGACCGTCAACATGATTGAACTGACCAACATGCGTCAATGGAAAGAGGAGGCCGTAGTTGACTACATTAACCGATGGAGGAATTTGAGCCTCAATTGCAAAGATCGTCTGTCTGAAGCTTCCGCGATTGAGATGTTCATACAAGGGATGCAGTGGGGTGTTCGTTATATTCTTCAAGGAATTCGACCGCACACATTCAAAGAGTTAGCTATTTGAGCCCACGATATGGAGCTAAGCATGGCTGCAAGTGGAGTACAAGGACCGCCAATTCAACAACCATGTAAATTCAGCAATAGACAAGATTGGAATAAAGGGGGCAAACCCTTTACCACACTTGCAAACCAAGTGTCCATGACGGTAGCTGCGTTGCCCATCAAGTTTGGGCGAAAAGAAGACAATAAGACTGACAAAGGGAAATACATCTCTCAAGATCGGGCCAAAGAAAGTTTACTCTGAAAGAGATGCAATTAAAACAATACCCATTCTTAGACTCCGATGTCTCTGGATATTCGATGACTTGACGGGAGAAAATCTCATTGAATTACCTGAAATGAAGCCACCCGAAGAAGCTAGGTGGAATGATGACCCAAAGTATTGCAAGTATCATCGGTTGGTGGGACATTCAATGGAAGACTGCTTTGTATTCGAAGACAAGATCATGTAGCTAGCTCAGCAAGGAAAAATAGTGTCAGATGAAGGCAATGCAACAACAAATCTTACAGCTATCTTGGAAGATAATGGTCTTGGTGACACCCCATGCTACATGACGGACAAACAAGGAAGTAAATACGAAGATAGACATTTAGAAGAGGAAGATGTTGAAAAGACTTTGCTTGAACTTGAACATGGTGTACGAGTCGGTTCCTTAAATAGGGAAGTTCTTGAAATTCATGTGAGTCTGATGTAAAAAAAAAAAAAAACAAAACAAAACAAAAGAAAAAAAAAATAAATAAATAACACCTCCTGGCCCGCATGAGGATAAACTGTGCTCGACAACCACCAAAGGTAAATTATGTGGTTAAAATGCTAACTTACCTCACTTTGGTTAAAGTGGTTAAAGAATAGTCACTCCTGACCAGCATGCGTATAAACTGTGCATGGTTTTGGATTTTGGGTTTAGGGAGTTTTTGAAATTCACGTGAGTCTGATGTAAAAAAACAAAAGAAAAACAAAACAAAAACAAAAACAAACAAAGAAAAAAAAAAAAAAAAAAAAAAAAAAAAAAAAAAAAGAACACCTCCTAACTCGCATGAGGATAAACTATGCACGGCAACCACCAAAGGTAAAGTATGTGGTTAAGATGCTAACTTACCTTAGTTTGGCTAAAGTGGTTAAAGAATAGTCACTCCTGGCCAGCATGAGTATAAAATGTGCATGGGCCCCCCTTCCCCCCCAACAAAAAAAATATAAAACACAAAGTGGAAATTTGAACTACGTTATGACTTGATCCCTCTTACCGGGGTACGTATGCAGCTTAGAAATATTCTAAGTTCAGTCATACATATATTATGTTTCCCTCTCCTCAGTTACTCCGAATTTAGGGATCCAAACTCCATGGGTATCAAGTTATCTGATTTCGTCAAATTGGGTTGTCAAACTCAACTTCAGATAAATCCACTCTTTCAAGTCAACTATATCAAATCCGTCAAAATCTACTATGTTGAAGATTAAACTTCCAAATTCAAGAGCTCATTGATATGAGTATAAACTACCAACAAATTTCAAGTTCAAGTTCAAGGCTCCTTGACACGAGTTTAAAAGGTCTTTAAATCAAATTCAAGTCCAAATCAAGGCTCCTTGACAAGAGTTTAAAATGTCTTTAAATCAAATTCAAATCCAAATCAAGGCTCCTTGACATGAGTTTAAAAGGTCTTCAAAATTCAAGTCCAAATCCAAGAACTCTTTAATACGAGTATAAACTATCGTCAAATTTAAATCCAAATAAAGTACTTCTTGATACGAGTATAAACCATCTATAAATCCAAATCCAAGTTCAAATGAAGAACTCTTTGGTACGAGTATAAAAATATCAATATGTCTAGAGAAATTTCGAAAGTCAGTTCGAGACTTATCCACTCCCAGATACATCGTCCGTGAACAAGTCTCGAAGAGGCATTTGTTGATACGCAAATTTCATATCAAATTATAATGCGCCACGTAATAAAATATATGTTGAGAATCAATTTTATATTGATTATTTTAATCTTAGGAATTAATGAAATATAATTTCTAGATTAAATAGTCAATTTAGTTGATGATTTGTTATATATTTTATTGACCAATGGGAACCCACCACGTGTCAAGATGATGCAGATATTACTAAATTAAATTAAATTAGTTTAGTAATTATCCATGAAGATAAGGATAAACATCAAGTCATGGGTCAGAATGCTCCTTGTGTCAATTTGTTGCAGTAATTATTATAAATACAATTAATTTAATAATTATCTTATGGATAATGATATTGTGGAGGACTAATCATATCGCTTCATTCAGACTCAAGCCCATTAGGATTCTCCATCCTATCACTATAAATAAGACTTCATTCTCCACCAAAAATTACAACAACACAAGCTCAAGAAAGGTGGTACAAAATCAATCTTGAGATTAAGGCAGTACAAAGTCAAAATCCGGCGTTACAAAGCCAATCCGGTATTACAATCCGATGTTACGAAATTAATCTCGAGTTTTCAAGGCGTTACAAAGCCAATCTCAAAATTTTCAACGTTTAATCCGAGATCAAGGTGCTAAGCCCCTCCGATCGGCATTTTTAAGTCAAAACTTCGAAGGTGTTTTTCGTCGTTCGTCAAGATCTTCGAAGACGTTCTTCGCATATTGAATCAAAAGTATCGTTTAATTTAAAATCAAGCTCACAAGCCTTTGAATTAACGTTACTCAAGTCAAAGTTCAAAATCTGGGAAAATCAAAGTCAATTTCAACATCAATCAATCGAAGAGATGAATCAAAGGAAAACTAGACATAGGAACTCACAAGTAATAAACTTTATCCATTTGATCCGAGAAATTCGATTTTATAATTCTTTTTTGTGTTTATTTATGTATACACAAAAAGACACAAACATTTTTATAGAGGATCAACCACAAAGTAACACTTATTTGCACAAAAATTGATGCGCTCCTTTAGTATTAAGCAGGAATATGAAAAAGTTAATTTTCCAGTAAAATTCTATTTCGGAAGATTGGATGGCTATGAGGGTGTTTGATTAAACTTATATTTTTTTTCAAATAACTTATAAAATATTTAGAGCTCTTGAAAAATGTTTGACAAAATAAGATTCTAAATAACTTATAAAATCTAAAATAAGCTAAATATATATATATATATGTTTATCTATCACATTGTTATTTTTTCAAAATCGTATAAGCAACACTTGATTACCAAAATAGCCCTAATATCTTTCTGATATGATTTGATTAGCAGCAGGGAGAGGGTCGGGGTCCCGGGGAAGTAAGGGGTTGAGGGCCTTGAGGCCTTGTGTCAGAGATCCCGCATGTTGGTGTGTGGGGGTAATCATTGCAAATAGTTAAGTTATTTTGTGTCGGTATACAATGAAATTAACTTATAATGTCTAATACTTCAGCATCTTATAAGATTTTAAAAGTATTTATAAGCTCAATTATCCAAATACTTTGACAACTTACAAGTTCTTGAGAAATTAAATCTTGTAAGCTCTTAAGACATCTTATAATATTTTGGTGCTTCTAATACATAAGATAATTAAAATAAGTTTAGCGGAACACCCTCTCGAGTCTATGAAATATAGAGATCTAGGGAGACTAATCTGCAAATTCATATTTAAGTCTGCCTCCATTTCTAAATACTAATCATTTTATTTTATCTGTATCATCATATATGTTTTTTTCTTCGTAAAAGATCTCCATTTACCTACAATCTTGTTCTCTCTATTCTCTCATACCATAGTGAGAAGACTTTTAGGAAAATTTGTTAGGATATATTTAGTAATAACTAGTAAATGCACCCGTGCGATGCACGGGCTATTTTTTTAAGAGTAAATCAATATTAACATGAATAATACTGATAGGGATAACCCGGTCACTTCGGGTCGGGTTAATACCTGAGCCCACTGACCGGCCCAGCACGCGTAGGCCCAGCAGGCCCAGGAACACGTGTTGGCCCAACAGGTGATTTGTTCCGCGAATCAAGGCTCGGGATTCGTTCCCAACTGCCATGCAGCGGTAAATAGGCGTGAGAATAGGGAGTTTGTTAGGGTTTAGGAAAGTTAAGTATAAATACGTGAAAAGAACTCTGCACTAAGGTTCGCACTCTGTACTGTGAATTGCTACCTGTAAACTCAAAGTTTAGGTGAAAGAAACACCTCGGCAAGAGTGATTTTCTGCCCGTGGACGTAGATCTCCGGATCGAACCACGTAAATCCTGTGTGTTTTTATATTTCTTGGATTGATTTAGGTTGAATTGATTGGATAACGGATTGCGCTTTATCAATTGGCGCCGTCTGTGGGAACGTAAAGCAATTTTTGACGTTCATAGCGTGTTCCAGAATCATGGTGACAACTCGTTTGAATCAATCTCGCCACGGTGATCAATCCAACCAGGATCCACCCGTGGATCAAGTTTTGCCGCCGAGGCAATTGCCGGCAAGGAGTACGTCTCATCATCAGGGCAATCAAAACCCGGTTGCGAATCCAGACAATCAGAATTTACCTCCACCCCATCAAGACATGCAAAACCCTAACATTGTTGCTGCCCAACCACCGGTTAACTTTCAAATTACTCCAGAATTGCTCCAGGTTTTCTTACAAGAACATGCACATGTTCTTCAAGATTGGACAGCTAATCGCCTACATCCCGCGGGACCCGCCGCGGGGCCCACCGGACATGATGCTAATCCCGCGGTGCCTCCACCTCATCAGCACTCGCGTGATCAACAAGACCCGGGGCATCGCGGGCGTCAGGATCGATGACGGGAACGACCTGGTTCCTCCGAGGACCATGGGAGTTCTAACGAATCACGACCGCGCAACGATGAACCCACTGATATGGATCGCCGCCGTCCACTAAACGCTACTAAGAGAGTTCGCTACGCCAATCCTCATGCTCTAGATCTTCAAGAGTATGAGCGAGTTCAACGCAATGTTGAACTGGACAAAATTCTGGGCCTTGATGCCAATGGAGATATCATCACACCGTTCTCCCAAGAAATCATGGCCACCACTCTTCCCGAAGGGTTCAAACGGCCGGCCATACCACCTTACGATGGTACCGGAGATCCGGCCAATTTTCTTGGAGCTTTCCGGCACAACATGCTTAGCCGTGATAACACTACATCCCTCCATTACTGTAAGATTTTCCCCGAGTACTTACAGGATGAAGCTCGGGTTTGGTTTGATTCTCTCCCGCGCAACAGCGTATCCTCTTTCAGAGAACTCGCCGAGCACTTTTGGGCGCGGTTCGAAGCACGGGCGAAGCCCATGGCCACCTTGGCCGATGTCATGAATATGGAACAGCGGGACGGTGAAACCGTTACCCAATTTCTTGACCGCTTTACAGCGGTAAGCCTCAAGGTGGGAAATTGCCCCGAAGACGTAGTCATCAACGCATTCATGAATGGACTCCGTCCCGGGGCACTTTACAGCGAGTTGGTTCGAAACACACCGGTCACAACTCGAGCACTGTTCCACACGGTGTGCAAATTTGCTAAGGCCGAGGAGCAGACTCGCCGGAAACGTGAAAAACACGCTAGCAAGCGGCAGTCCGACAAAGCACAAACCGGGCCTAGTACACGACCTAGTGCATTTTCCCGCCTGACCCCGGGGCGTTCAGAATCCCGAGGCGATATTCCACAATTGACTCCGTTGACAAAGTCACGAGCTGAAATCCTTTCTATCCACAAGAACGACCTACGACCTTGTCCGCGGATGACTGCTCCGCCTGAAAAAAGGAATCGTGGGAAGTGGTATGCGTACCACCGAGATCATGGGCACGAGACAGAAGAGTGCCGAGAACTCAGTAAGGAAATCGAGGAGTGCCTGAGGAAAGGTTTCTTGCGCCAATACATTGCGCGGACCGATGACAAGCCTCGGACAGGTCAGAATGGGGGGTTGTCCCATAATCGTGGAGGTTATCATGACCGCGGTACACAACAAAATCGACCGCCGTGGCAGAATAATCGGCCGGGGCCTAGTAATTACGCACGGCAAGATTCTGGCAATCGCCAACAACCACGTCTTCCGCTACCACCTCCTCCTCCAGGAGGACCCGGAGATAACGCACCCCCTCACGTGATAAACGTGATATATGGAGCCCTACCTACCGGGGCTTCGCGACATGCCTTAAAGGCAGAGGCTCGACGTCCTCCTCCCGAGGAGCCACGTCATAAACGCCTCCATCAATCTGAGACTGTCAGCTTCACGGATAGGGACCCGGTTCCGGGGATAACACCTCATACTGACGCTATTGTCATCGACATGACTGTAGCCAACATAACAATAAGGCGGGTTTTCGTGGATAATGGGGCCACGGTGAGTGTTATATTTGCCGACTGTTTCCAAAGGATGGGGATTCCTCGGGAACAACTTCGGCCGGCCCCCGGGCCACTGCAGACTTTCACTCAGGGTGAAGTCCAGCCAGAAGGTGTCATCACTCTCCCGGCATCTTTGGGGACTTATCCGGCAATAAAAACCATTTTCGTGGATTTCTATGTGGTGAATTCCCCATCACCGTACAACATGATCCTGGGCCGGGACTGGCTTACCCCCGCTAAAGCCATATGTTCCACGTATCACCTCGCACTAAAGTTCCCCACTTCGCATGGCGAAGTGGCTATCCGCGGGAGTCAGCGGGTTTCAAAGGAATGTATGTACGTGGCACTCAAAAAGACTGCTAAAGTTCCTCCTAAACAGCAGCTTCAGGTGGCATCATCGGTTCTGGAATCTCGGGAATGTACTTCGTTGGGAGATGCCACCGCTCAAGTACCACTTGATCCGTCCAAGCCGGAGCAGACTGTAACCGTCGGAGCCGTGGATGTGCCATGGTTACATCAGGCTATAATTCAGACCTTGCGAGAATATTCCGATGTCTTCGCATGGTCTCCTCTGGATATGCCCGGGGTCTCTCCCGACATAATAACAAACAAGCTGAACATTGATCCCAGCATAAAGCCTATCCAGCAGAAGCAAAGGAAATTCGCCCCAGAGCGAAATGACGCAATTCGAATCGAGGTGCAACAACTCTTGGATGCGGACATCCTGCTCGAAGTATATTACCCCTCCTGGCTATCGAATCCAGTAATGGTGGTTAAATCCAGTGGGGCATGGCGGATGTGCGTCGACTTCTCCGACCTCAACAAACATTGTCCGAAGGACTGTTATCCCTTACCTTCCATAGATCAAAAGGCCGAGGCCATCACTGGGTATGAGGCACTTTGTTTCTTAGATCTGTACAAGGGATACCACCAGATCTTTATGGATCCACAAGATGCCATCAAGACAGCATTCATCACTGCTTTTGGGTGCTATGCTTTTAAGAAAATGCCCTTCGGGCTCAAGAACGCCGGAGCCACATACCAGCATCTCATGGACCGGGTTTTCCACGGCCAGATTGGCCGCAACGTCGAGGTTTACGTCGATGACCTTGTTATAAAGAGTATCTCCCATTCTTCTTGTGTGCAAGATATTGCCGAAACGTTGCGCACCCTGCGTAGCTACAATTTGCGCCTTAATCCGGCAAAATGCACTTTTGGCGTCGGCTCCGGCAAGTTTCTGGGTTATATGGTTTCACAACACGGTTTGCAGGCCAACCCGGCCAAACTTCGGGATGTGCTAGAACTGCAGCCACCCAAGACATTCAGGGACGTTCAGCGCCTCACAGGTGGTTTGGCGGCCTTAAATCGATTCTTATCTAAGGCGGCGGAGCGCCAGCTCCCATTCTTCAAAGTCTTGAGACAGGCGAAGTCCTTTGAGTGGACACCGGAGTGCACCGAGGCATTCGAGGCTTTGAAACGTCATATACAGCAGCTGCCTACTTTGTCAGTTCCTCTCCCCGGAGAGCCGCTTTACTTGTATTTGGCTTCCGCCGAGGAAGCTATTAGCGCTGCACTTGTACGCGAAGTCAATGGGGTTCAGCATCCCGTGTATTTCGTAAGTCGTGTTCTTCACGGGGCAGAGACATGATACTCCGTGTTAGAAAAAACTGCTTTGGCAATTGTTATGGCAGCTCGGCGTCTACGGCCATATTTCCAAGGGCGAGAAATACGGGTTCTGACCAATCATCCTATCCGCCAGATTCTTGTCAAACCCGAGGTGTCTGGGCGCCTCGCAAAGTGGGCCGTCGAGTTAGGCGAATATGATATTCAATATCTTCCCCGACGAGCAATCAAGGGTCAGGCACTCGCCGACTTTCTGGCTGAAACCCCGGGAGACAATCATGAGTCTCCGACAGACAGTGATACACATCACCCCGCTACCCACGTACCCTCACATAGGAAATGGCAGCTATATGTGGATGGAGCATCCACAACTCGAGGAAGTGGTGCCGGGGTGCTTCTCATCAACCCCGAGGAGGTTGAAGTTAAATACGTCATCCGATTCAAGTTTAAGGTGACTAATAATGAAGCGGAGTACGAGGCAGTTCTCGCCGGGCTCCGGCTCGCTCAATCTTTAGGTGTTCGTCATCTTGAGCTCTTCACGGACTCCGAGATCGTGTCCAAACAAATTCAGGGGACTTATGTCGCCAAGGATGAAACAATGGTCAGGTATCGTGCTCTAACACTCAAGCTCATGTCAACTTTTGGTGCAGTTATTATCCAGAAAATACCGCGTGCTCAAAATGCAAGAGCAGACGCACTCAGCAAGTTGGCTTCCGCGGTCCGAACTAATATATCTCCAGATATCATGGTCGAAGACCTATCTCATCCAGCAATTCATGAGGCCACAGTTTCGGTACTGACCGATAGTGATCCGAATTGGATGACTCCTATCATCCAATATCTCCGAGATGGAATCCTGCCCACTGACAAGCTACGAGCTCGGCAAGTTGTCCTCAAAGCCCCCAAATACTCCTTTCATGATGGAGTCTTATACCGGCGGTCATACCTACAACCGAGTCTCCGGTGTCTCGCTCCTGCCGAAGCTACCCAAGTTCTGCGGGAGGTTCACGAAGGGGCCTGTGCCAGACATATCGGCTCCGGACATTAGCCAAGAAAGTTCTCCGCTGGGGATACTATTGGCCAACCCTGTTCAACGATGCTCACGACTTAGTGACCAAATGCAGCAAGTGCTAGCTGCACTCCCGTGTAAAGCATCTGCCACAAACCGAGCTCACTGGAATCCAGAGTGCGTGGCCGTTTATTCAGTGGGGTATCGACATTGTTGGCCCATTCCCCGTTGCTCCGGGAGGATTGAAGTTCCTGGTCGTTGCCGTAGACTACTTCACTAAGTGGGTCGAAGCCGAACCACTTACAGCCATTACTGGTCAGAATATCTTGAAATTTGTGTGGCGCAATATTGTTTGTCGCTTCGGCATCCCGAGCACTATTATCTCGGACAACGGTAAATAGTTTGCCAACGATCCATTTCGGTCATGGTGTGAAGAGCTCCACATAAAACAAATTTTCACTTCGGTTGCTCACCCTCAAGCCAACGGGCAGGTTGAAGTCACCAATCGGACATTGCTCACGGGAATAAAGAAGCGCCTGGATAATGCCAAGGGTCTCTGGGCTGAAAACCTTCCACAAGTCCTATGGGCTTATCGCACAACACCGCATACCTCTACAGGGGAGACTCCTTACAGCCTTACTTACGGTTCCGAAGCCGTTATCCCTGCTGAAATCAGTGTACAAGCCCTCGCCTCCTCACATTGGTTCCAGAGGATAATGACGAGGCTCTCCGGGCAAATTTGGATGAGCTTGAAAATCGCCGTGACCAATCATTCATTCAACAGGCCAGGTGTAAACAAAGAGCAGCCCAATATCATAACCTCCGGGTCCGGGGTACTCAGTTCAATGTCGGGGACTTAGTTCTTCGGCTCAACTCAGCTAGCAAAGCTGCCCCCGAGGGGAAATTACATGCTTCTTGGGAAGGTCCCTACCGAGTCGTTGCCGCACACGATTCTGGATCCTATCAGCTAGAGCATCTCAACGGGACCCCGATTCCCTGAAGCTGGCACGTCACTAACTTGAGGCGCTTCTATCTGTGAAGGCCAAATCTCAAGTACCATCTTATCTTTAATTTCTTTTATAGTTGGTATCTCTCTTTGTACTTTTGAGTTTGCTCCGGCACTTATCATTGAATAAAAATTCTTTGCTTATACATCTTGCTGTGTTTTCCTTTACGTTACGGGGACGCCCTAACGCAATCATATTATCGTTATTAGTCTCCGGACAATTAAAATCTCTTCCTTGGTCCATCCGAGGAGATTCGCATTTTGTCCCCGGACTTATATCACTTTCTCGCTTGTTTAACCGGAGAAGTGTTTACTCCCGCCTGATCCGTCCGGGGAGGTATTACTCCCGCCTGATCCGTCCGGGGAGATTGGATTTATCCATACTGTGTTCCCGAACACCCAATTAAAATAGTTAATAATTTTTCCTGTCGTGTTCCCGAACACCCGATTAAAATGGTTCGTAACCTGTTGCTCTCATTAAACCCCTTTGTACACACTACAACAGTTTTATTATCTTCTGAATATTACAACATCAAGAAGTTTTTTACATAAGACTTCAAACATATAAAAAAAAAAAAAAAAAAACAACAACAAAAAGGAGAAAACCATTATCTACGGCCCCCGAGCCAATACTCAGCGCTCCGGCGTTGCGGCCTGCTCCTCGATCTTCGCTGTGTCCTCCGGGACCCTGAAGTTCTTCGGCCTCGGGTTCCGGCTCTGTCATCCCCGTGAGCTTCCCGACGCCGAGGACTTGCTCTGGGCGCTTGCCTAGGGACTTCGTCTCTAGTCCACGCTCGGTTACTTGGTTGTGGCGCGGACCTCGGGGTTTGGGCCCACTGCTCAGGGTCCCACTCCTCCGGAGCCATCACTTCGATTTCCCTGGCCAGCTCCTCGACTACTTCTTCGGCGACCACGGCTGGTTCTTCTTCGATCATGGTCACTGGAGCTGGCTCTCGGATAACTATGCCTTTGCTCTTTCCGGAGGGTTTTTTCTTATCCTTCCGAGGAGCTTTCTGCGTACTTTGGTCCCGGCTTGAGCTCGCGATGAATTCCTCGGCAGAAGGCCTCCACCTGCCTCGGCCCTTCAGCCCTTCATACATACTGAGAAGCAACTCCAGAACTTCTCGTTTCCTTACGAGCTCCGATGACTCGATAGAGCTCCTTGACATCAATGCTGCGATGTCACCTTGGATCTCTACAACCCGTTCCTCCACTTCCTCAAAGGTCAGAAGACCGAACTCCGACAGTATCCGGTCATACTCCCTTTGATGAACGAGGACACGGCTCATCTCGGCAGCTGTAGACCGGCATTTCATCTCGAAGTCTTTAGCTCTCTCTTCGGCTTCAACTACTTTCCTCTCTGCCGAGGCCACCTGCTTCTCTAGCTTTGGCACTACGTGCATTTGCAGGTTGTTCTTTTCTCCGCGGAACCACTCAAGTGATCGCATGAGTTTCTGTATTGTTTCGTGTAACTCCGCGGTATTCTAAACAGAAGAAGAGTCAACCAGATCGATCAATCTCAAGTATATCAAAAGTTGGAGTTCAGTTCGACAACAGACATAAATTGATCATGCAAATAAAACGAGAAGTTCAAGAGTCTCAGAAACAGAAAATTATATTTCACAAAATAGAAGTACAGTTGTTCCAAATTCGGTACATTGATTCGCATATATTCCTAAACTATACAATTTTAAATTTGCGGGGATCGACTGACCTCCCGCTCAGTTGCCTCAGTCTCTTCGGGCAACCCCTCTCGCCGGCCCTAGGACACTTCGGCTTCTCCTTCTTCAGTTGCTGCGACGGCTTCGACCGCAGCTGAGGCTTCGACCTCCATCCGTGGAGAGGGTTCTCTGCTTCGGGGTGTGGTGACCAGCTCACCTCGGCAGAATGCCATAAATTCTGGATCCTGGTCCACCTCACAGTTAGCAACTTCGGCGGCCGTCAGAAGCTGTTTCTTCTCCCCGAGCGCCTTCACCAAGGGCCACTCCGGCAGATTCGTCAGAGCCGCATGGTAGGCCTTCTCCACTCCGGCCACTGCTTCAAAGTCATACCCGAACTCTGGACGATATACGTCCACGTTCGGGTAGACCTCCTTCACCTGCTCCAGCAGCGCGGATCGAGTGGCCCGGTCCCCTATGGCCACGAACTCCGTCTGGAAGTCGAGGAATGTGCTAGTCTGGAATAATCTATCGGCGAAGGCCTTCAGCACCGCTCCCTGTCCCTCGACCACAGCAGCTTCCCGAGCTTCCATCTCTGCTCGCAGCCGTAGCACTTCACCCCGGAGGATGTTATTCTCCGCCTTCACCCCGCGCAAACGCGCAACCTCGGTTTCGACCAAGGCAGCCCTCTGGCGTGCCTCGGTCATATCAGGGGTCAGCCGGTCGTTGCGTGCCCGGAGTTCCCTGGCCACTTCGGCCAGCTCCTCCTTTCCCTCCTTCTCGCTCTTGCGGCCGAGGTCTAGGATACCTCGCGCCAAGCGCAGAAGTTCTTCAGCGTCTGCGCCCTCCAACCCCAGCAGACCCGGGGCCACTTGTTCAACCTGGACAATTACACGAAAAATGAGATTATGAGCAGCCTTCATAACACACACTTCGTGCACGTGCGAGTTACGAGCAGCGTTTCAAGTTTACCTGTGTGCTCTCCCCTACCCGGGGTCTTTTGGAGGACGCTAGCGGAGTCCCGGTAGGCTCCGGCCTCTTCTTCGTACCGGGAGGTGACCCCGCCGGCATAACCCGTTCTTCCGACCCCGCCGACGGTCGCGCACTTGGTGGCATCTTCCCCCGGGGAGACACCTCCGCGGCTTTCCCCTTCTTTTTGGCCGCCGCCGACGCTGCGGGGCTTCCGACAGGCTCCTTTCCGAAGCGTCCCACTGCATATAAAGGTTATGGTTAGTCCTACGCAAAGCGACAGTTATAAACAGCAGGATAAAGAACTCCTATCCTCTTCGGCACCCGCATTGCCCGAATAATACGGGCTCAGTCCTGTCTCCTCCAATTCCTCCTCGGAACAGAGGGTTTTGAAAGTCCCCACTGTCCGGAATGTATGTATCACTTTGGCCCCCGGGCTCTCCACAGGAGCGGTATCAAGCACCTCATCACTCCTCCACTTCGGGAGAGCTACTTTATTCCTAATAAATATAAACCTCTCCTTCCACCCCTCTACCTTACTTGGGTTTTGAACCTTGAACCCACCTCGGGCTCGAGGACTGAAGGAGTACCACCCCTTGGACTTCCCGAAGTTTTTTAGTTGGAAGAAGAACCTAAAAAGCTCTACGGTCGGTTCTAATCCGGCGTTTTTACACACCACGGTGAATCCCACTACCTGCCTCACCGCGTTCGGCGCTAATTGGCAGAGGGCAATGCCGTAGTATTTCAGCAATTGGATCACAATGTCCCACAAGGGCAGTCTCAGGCCTATTCTAAGGGGATCTATATATACACTAATAAACCCCTGCGGTGGGCAACAGGCCCTATCCTCGGGGTTCGGTATTATATACTCTAGGTTGAAGGGAAGGTAAAATGACGGGAGTTCTCTCTCAATTTGCTATCGCGACATCCGTAACGCTACGGAGGCCACCTCCAAACCCTCCTCCGCGCATGGATAGAAAGCAACCATCATAACGTTGCATTCCCGGCCATCGGCCCTGTCTATAGTCCTAACCTCATTCCTCTCCGGAATGAGATATGATAGGGAGGAAACGTCTAACGGGGTACTCGAAGTCCCTAATTCTTCAATAGAGGCAGAAGATGAGGCAGAAGGTGAAGAGGAAGACATACATACTTGGGTTGAATTTGAGTGGGTTGATTTGAGAAGTTTTTGATCTGAGATGAATCACGAGTGCAGATTTCCTCTTTTTCCCGCTTTCTAAACTGGTAAATCGCAATGAAGAAGATGAAAAGTTACTGTGCAATTACTCCAATTATATACGCAAAAACCAACGGCTTCGATGCAGACTATTCAAATTCAGTGATGGAGATGTAAACGTGCTCTTCACGCGCTTTACATTTCCCAAGGCGCGTGGGGAACAGGTTTCTTGGAAGTCGCAGAGCGTGTCACTTCACATCCCTCTCTCTCATGATGGCGCCGCCAATCACATCAACCTCACCCTTAATCAGGAAGACTCAAACTACACTCCGGTGTACCCTCCACCTCGGTCATACTACCACACTCCGGTGCTCCCTTCATTTTGGCCAGACTACTCACTCCGGTGTACCCTCCACCTCGGCCAGGTTGTTATATACTTCCAACGCGTTTCTTGCTTCTAGGAAATTTGGTATCTCGATAAATGTCTTGTGCACTTCGGCCTAGCTCGACTCCGCGTCCGCAGACTGCTCCGCAGAGTCCCCGGGGACGCGGATAGACTTAGTCAGCCATAAACACTTCGGCCCGCCAACGACCACGGCCCTTCTTGCTTACGGTTCCACCCCGGTGACAACCGGAGCTCCCTCCTGGCTTCGGCTGGGGGGCGGGCATCTGATAGGGATAACCCGGTCACTTCGGGTCGGGTTAATACCTGAGCCCACTGACCGGCCCAGCACGTGTAGGCCCAGCAAGCACGTGAAGGCCCAGCACGCGTAGGCCCAGCAGGCTCAGGAACACGTGTTGGCCCAACAGGTGGTTTGTTCCGCGAATCAAGGCTCGGGATTCGTTCCCAACTGCCATGCAGCGGTAAATAGGCGTGAGAATAGGGAGTTTGTTAGGGTTTAGGAAAGTTAAGTATAAATACGTGAAAAGAACTCTGCACTAGGGTTCGCACTCTGTACTGTGAATTGCTACCTGTAAACTCAAAGTTTAGGTGAAAGAAACACCTCGGCAAGAGTGATTTTCTGCCCGTGGACGTAGATCTCCGGATCGAACCACGTAAATCCTGTGTGTTTTTATATTTCTTGGATTGATTTAGGTTGAATTGATTGGATACCGGATTGCGCTTTATCAAATACCTTTTATTAAAAATGCATTTTTATTTGATAATATATAACAAAAAAAAGAAATGGTTAAAATATGTTACAAAGAAAACTTTTGTGTTCTTTTGCAGTGTTATTCATTGCTTGGCTCTTACTCCAGAAAATCAGATTTTTCCACTAATAAAAATACATTTTAATTTTTTCACGAATTTCTTCCTCGTATCTTATTCTAGAATTTTTTTTTTTTTTTTTTATTTTATCCGTTTATTTAGCTTCTCTTGTCTATATCAAAACATTCATATTAAATTATAACAAATTTGAAGAGATCATACTGATTGATAATAATAAATAAAGTGAATATACATAATCCAGAATCCGATATGATTGAACAGATTGAGAAACAAAAAGTTTCAAATCTAATATCAATTAATAGGATTGAGAAACAAATAATCTTAAGGATTATTCTTATATAAAATATTTTATTAGTTTACGTACAAAACGACTTCTATTAGAAACAACAACAAAAAAAGAATTAAGGATTATTCTTATATAAAATATTTTATTAGTTTACCTACAAAATATCCTCTATTAGAAATAAATTTTAAGAAAAACATAGAAAATACAATTTTAATTTAGGATGAATTGAATCTTCATAGTCCATATGATGAGCTGATTCATATAAATAGAGTTGAATTTGGATTTAGAATTTTTAAAGACATAGATGACCTCAAATCTTTCAATTAGCTCATTAATACAAATAAAGTTGGATTTTGATTTAGATAAACATAAAGAAAAATTAATGAACTAAACTAATAAAATACTTTATATCGGAATAATCATTAAGAAAATATATTTTTTTCTCGATCTTATTAAATTGTATTGCAATTCTGGATTGTATATCTTCGTTGTTTGTTTATTATTGTTAATCAGTATGATCTATTCCAAAATTTATTATAATTTAATATTAAGATTTTGGGAGAGAGATGAGAGAAGAAAAAAATCGAATGAAATTAAGTATTTTCGGATTGTAAATTACCAATTTAAATTTATTTTTAACAAAATGAACATTCTTAATTTCTACTCCCTCCGTTCCAAAATAGATGATGTTTTAGAAAAAAACAGAATAATTAAGAAACAAATATATTACCAAATATAACCCCCTAAAATTTATGCAGATAAGATTTAATGATATCAAATGTGAGTGGGAGGTTGAAAAGTCAAAGATATTTTTTGATTTACATAGGGCTAAAATAGAGAGAAATGGTAAAAAAAAACCTAGAACATCAATTATTTTGGAATTTGTTTAAGAAGCTAAAACATCATCTATTTTGGAACGGAGGGAGTATTAATTTAGAAATATTCCACCATTTGAAATAAATTTGTTAGATAAATTATTTTGTATTTTCCTGATTGTAATTTAGAATTATTTTTTCTGTAGTTGTAAGGTTCACCTTCTAAGATAAATTATTTTGTATTTTTCTGATCGTAATTTAGAATTATTTTTTATTTCTATTAATTTAGAAATATTCGACCATTTGAAATAAATTTGTTCTAAAATAAATTATTTTGTATTTTCCTGATCTAATTTCTGATCGTAATTTAGAATTATTTTTTATTTCTATTAATTTAGAAATATTCTACCATTTGAAATAAATTTGTTCTAAAATAAATTATTTTGTATTTTCCTGATCGTAATTTAGAATTATTTTTTTTTGTAGTTGTAAGGTTCTATCTTCTAAGATAAATTATTTTGTATTTTTCTGATCGTAATTTACAATTATTTTTTCTGTAGTTGTAAGGTTCACTTGGTTAAGGTTCACCTGGTCGTCCCCGAATTATTTTTTCTGTAGTTGTAAGGTTCACCTGGTCGTCCCCACATAGGAGCTATATATGCTCTGACTCAACGAACCCTAGATAAATTATTTTGTATTTTTCTGATCGTAATTTACAATTATTTTTTCTGTAGTTGTAAGGTTCACCTGGTCGTCCCCACATATGAGATATGTATGCTCTGACTCAACGAACCCTTACTGCCACAATATTTTTTCTGGAGTAAGTTCATCAACCATGTTGAATACCGGAGTCATTGTTTCTGTATCAAAACATTTTTTCTGGAGTAAGTTCATCAACCATGTTGAATACCGGAGCCATTGTTTCTGTATCAATTGAAACTAAAATCTTGCGTGTGACAGATATGGATGAAGGGGTCCACATATTTATAGCTTATATAAAACCCTAGTATTGTTTCTGCATCAATTGAAACTAAAATCTTGTCGTGTGACAGATATGGATGAAGGGGTCCAGATATTTATAGCTTATATAAAATCCTAGTATACACGCTTCTGTAACTACGTTCTGTTAAACATACCGCGTAAAAACATATTTTACTGATTATATAATTCCTGAAATCTCTCAACTACATTTTACATAATAACTTTTAAAAAAATCATTAGTTTATCTTTCTTTTCTTTTTTTTTTTTTTGACCGGAAATATAGATCTTATAATGTTTCAATAATATCGTACAAATTATTAGAAAAGATATATGACCTTTTTTTATTCTATTTAAATATTCTTTGATTTATAAATTGAAATATATAATTATAAATTTTTTTAATCAGTGAATATATCACATTAGTTATTTAAAAATTATTTATATTTATTTCATAAATAAAAAGATATAATGTTCTTTAAAAATATAGAATACATATATGTACAATTTATTCAATTCCTGAAATATCTCAATTATATATCTAAATTTTATAATATGTTTTTATTATATCTATACTAATGAAATAATTTTAAATTGCTTTTATAAGTTGTATTATATACATGCATTGAATATGTGGCAAACATTTTCTTTTTAAACAACAGGCTCGCCTTAGTATACACGCATCTAAATATTCATTCTGTTAAACATTAATTTAAAAAATCGGGAGTCCATATATTTATTTAAAGTTTATTTAAAAATCTAATATAAACATATCTAAATATTTATTCTGTTGATTAAATTAGTGAAATAGTATATTTCAACGAATGTATAATTCCTGAAATATCTCAACTACACTTTACACTATATGTTAAAATAAATTACATGTCTATTCTTTTGTTTTATTTGGTTCGGATATTTAAATCTTCTAATATTCAATTATATTTTACCCTTTGATTTTAGATATGCATTGCCTTTTTTAATTCTAACTATATATATATATATTATATATATATATATATACAAATTCTTATATTTATAAATTTTATTATATAACTATAAATTTTAAATAGATATGATGTATTTTAAAATTCTAGAAAACATGTCTGTAACATTTTTTAATTCCTAAAACATCTCAACAACATGAACAATTCAAAATTAAATATATACCATGTTGATATGATTTAGACTGGATATTTAAAAATTAAATATATACCATGTTGATATGATTTGAACTGGATATTTAGATCTTTAATACGACAATCAGATTTCCAATTGAAAAGTAAATTAATATATGGCCTTTTCAACTCCACGTATTTTTCAATAGAAATATTTTGATTTATAAATATATATTTCTACGTTTTTTTTCTTTTTAGAATATCTTAACCAAACAATGCTTTTGCCGAGATATTTTAATTTATATATATTTCAATGATTTTATATTGCTTACTAAAACATTATTAGAATTGTGAATAATGTCGATTCAATTGAAGTTGATACATGGATTTTTTTAAATAAAAATTATAAAATTGAAATCTACTACAATAAATCAGATTTGGTCTTCAATATCAACGGATCCTCGAATGTTTAGGGAATCTCTAACTCTTTTCCAATATTCTTCGCGGATTGACTGTATACATGTAATAAACCAAATTGTTTATTTCTTAGAAATATATATTGACAACAATTTAAATAATTCACATAACAGGAAATAAATAAATAAAAACTTTTTATATGATTACATATTACCGTAGAAAAATATGATGGTAGATAAATTTGATTTTTACAATCTTCAAAGCTGTTTTCGCCAGAATCATGATTCAGTGTTGCTTATTTTTTCTAATTTTTATTTGCAGGTCGTCCCTTTGCAGCATCCATTATGGTGAAGTATCGATCAAAGTTGACACATAATAATTAAGGAAGATCAGAATAATAGAAATTTGCATCCACAAATGTGAATCCAAAAAACTGTAATAGTTACAAAGCTAAGAAATTGCAAAATGAATAAGAAATAGAATTACTCAGCAAAATCAAATATGAATTTAATAAACTGAAATAGTGGCGAAATAAAGAAATTGCGAAATGAATAAAAAATAAAAATACCCAGCTGCAAATGTGATTCTCATTTACGTGATTCTCATTTACTGAAGACATTGTATTTATAGGAGCAAATATGTTATCAGATAAGGATTTTTTAAATTTCAAAATTCAAAATTTTAAATAATGTAACGAAATCTGTTTTAAATATCTTTACAGATTTATTATTGCTGATTTTTCGCCAGATCTCAAAATATAATATGGGATAATTCAAAATTCGAATTTCAAATTCACTTCTATTCATAGTAACTAAATAATTGGGCGGGAAAAATCTTAACTTACTAATTCTGAATGACTTGGCTTATTATATATATATATATTGATAAAGAAATGTGATTTTTCTTTTTTTTTTTATACCTAGAATAACTTATATTTTGGATAACTTATTTTAAACGACTAATATCTGAAAATGGGAGTGTGATTAAAACACAAATTAAATACCGCCTCTAACAAGACCTACTTTACATTTTATCCAATGCTAACATATATGGTGCCAAAAATTCCCTAGTCGGCGACACCTTGTGTAGTATGGCATGTGATAGTCAATGTGAACATAATTATCTATTATCCTATTAATCATTTAATTAAGACACTGCATCATACAAGTATTAGTTTTAGTCACTAACTTAAGTCTCTATAATATTACAGATATATATTATTCTTAAATTATGTCATGATTGACTCCATATCCATGATTGGATGCAAGGAGGAGTAAGGAAACAGGCAAAGATGGACATCACCTTGTAAATTGTCCCCAATTATATTCTTATAATGCGCTTACGTTATGCCTCCAAAAATAATATTTGATGTAACTTCGGTGATTCTATTAAGAGTATTAAATGGAAATAAAAACATTTTTTGTTTTTATTATAAATGCGACATGATATGAATGCGACTAGCCTAAACACGAGTTTGGATAATGTAGAGCATTTCAAATTGCATTTCGGACATGAAGTGACATAAACAAAATAAGGGACACACATAAATTGTGTCTCTCTCCGTGAAATATTCTAGAGAAATTTTTGTTCGAGGTAATACAAGTGCCGAAAACTTCGATGCGCCTAATTCAATAAAGTTGCATTTGAATAGAATTAAGGGTGTGCACGGAACGGTACGGATTGGAGATTTGAAAAAATCATTACTGTTCCAAAGTTCGATTCTTCCACATCTAAGGATCGAAATCGAATCGAAACTTATAAAGATCCGTACCGAACCGTCCCAAAATTCAGGACAGTTCGGTACAATATTTCGAATCTCTTGGATCTAGTGAGACGCTTTGGTTGAGTACGGCATACTCGATTATCTAGAAATTTTCAGGACTTTTAATATCAAAGTTAAAGTTGGAACATAAATCAAGATACTCCCATCAGAGTTGCAATTAAGATTAAAATTTATGTCTGCATAAACATCAAGTTATAAGTAAAATTTTCAAGGAAGATCATCCAAAAGTAGTAATGTATGATAATTATGCACAAAACTTGTGAACTACTCTATATGTGAAATTATTAATATATTTATATATTTTTGTAATCTCGATTTTCGGTAGGGGACGATTCAGGTCAGTTCGGTACAGTTTGGTACGGTTCTCGGTACGGATATTACTGAATATCTAGAACCGTACCATAATTTTTTCCGGCACAATTCGGTTCAGAGAAAGTAAAAAATAAACGGTTCTTTTTCAGTTCGGTAGATTTTCAGTTCGATTTTCGATACAATTCGATAAATCTCGAGTTCCATGCACACCCCTAAATAGAATAGTATCAATAGTAGCTAACTAGTTAAAGGGATTTGCGTGGATTTAATAAAATCCACTCTATATTAGGTCAATTAAGTCCATTATTTCTCAGTCCTTAAATTTCAAATTCCACTAAATCCATTAAGAGTCTATTTGGATGAGGGATTTAAGGGATCGATTTGAAATCCATTATCAAATTCACTCGATTTGTTTGGCAAAAAAAATTAAATCAAGGATTTTAAATCCCTCCTAAATTTTTAGTTCATTTTAGATGAATTTTAAATTGATCCAACAATCTAATCATTTATAAATTCATCATGCCTCTCATGTATGTATAGTCACATTATCACACATATTTCACACACTAAACATAACACATTACACATACCACACCCACATACAGTTCACACATATACTACACACACTTCACGCGCATGCATTACTACACGTACACACTACACTTCACACAATACACGCACTTTCATCCTTTAAAAAATGTTAAGAAAGAACTGGAAATGGAAAATTTTAAATAATTCAAATCCACTCATTTGAATTTAAACATCCAAATAATGGATTTGAAATGAATTTGAAATGAGCGGATTTTCAAATACAAAAAATTAATTGAAAATCAAATCATTTGTTTTACAAATCCTTCCATCCAAACAAAGCCTAACTTTATTTTGAACTAAAATTAGGCCTTTGGATCTGATAATGCGCAATCTGATACCCAGGAAACTTAACGAAAATCTACGCAAGCAATATGAAAAAACACAAGATTTACGTGGTTCGATCCGGAGATCTACGTCCACGGGCAGAAAATCACACTTGCCGAGGTGTTTCTTTTACTCGAACTTTGAGTTTACACGTAGTAATTCAGAATACAGAATGCGAACCCTAATTCAGAGTTCTTTTCTTCAATTTATACTAAACCCTCGTAAACCCTAACTGAACCCTAATTAATTCCCTATTCTCACGCCTATTTCCCGCTGCATGGCGGTTGGGAACGGATCGTGGGCCTTGATTCGCGGAACAAACCACCCGTTGGGCCGACGCGTGTTTCTGGACCTGCTGGGACTACGCGTGCTGGGCCTACGCATGTTTCTGGACCTGCTGGGCCTACGCGTGCTGGGCCGGTCAGTGGGCTCAGGTATTAACCCGACCCGAAGTGATCGGGCCATCCCTATCAGATGCCCCCCCCCCCAGCCGAAGCGAGGAAGGAGCTTCGGTTGTCACCGGGGTGGAACCATAAGCAAGAAGGGCCGTGGTCGCGGGCGCGCCGAAGTGTTTGTGGATGACTAAGTCTATCCGCGTCCCAGGGACTCCGCGACGCAGTCTGCGGAAGCGGAACCGAATTAAGCCGAAGTGCATGGGGCAGATAGCGAGATACCGAGTCTCCCAAAAGCAAGAAACGTGTCGGAAGTACATAATGACCTGGCCGAGGTGAAAGGTACACCGAAGTGTAGTAGTCTGGCCACAATGAAGGGAGCGCCGGAGAGTGGTAGTATGGCCGAGGTAAAGGGAGCACCGGAGTGCAGTTTAAATCTTCCTGACGAAGGGTGAGGTTGATGTGATTGGCGGCGCCATCATGAGAGAGAGGGATGTGAAGTGACACGCTCTGCGATTTCCAATAAACCTATTCCCCACGCGCCTTGGGAACTGTAAAGCGCGTGAAGAACACGTCTAAATCTCCATCACTGAATTTGAATAGGCTGTATCAGAGCCGTTGGTTTTTTGCGTATATATTTGGAATAACTGCACAGTAACTCTTCATCTTCTTCATTGCGATTTACCAGTTTAGAAAGCGGGAAAAAGAGGGGAATTATGTGCTTGTGATTCATCTCAAATCCAAACTTCTCAAACTCTACCCAAGTAAGTATGCCTTCTTCTTCATCTTCTGCCTCTATTCAAGAAGTAGGGACTACGAGTGCCCGGTTAGATGTCCCCCCCTTCGATATCTCATTCCGGAAAGGAATGAGATTAGGACCGTAGACAGGGCCGACGGCCTAGAAAGCAACGTTATGATGGTCGCGTTTTATGAATGCGCGGAGGAGGATTTTGAGGTGTCCTCTATAGCGTTACGGATGACGCGAGTGCAGATTGAGAGAGAAATCCCTTCATTTTACTTTCCATTTAACTTAAAGTATATAATACCAAACCCCGATGATAAGGCCTGCTGCCCGCCGCAGGGGTTTATTAGTGTGTATATAGATCCCCTTAGAATAGGCTTGAGACTGCCCCTGTGGGACATTGTGATCCAGTTGCTGAAATACTACGGTATTGCCTTGAGCCAACTAGCGCCGAACGCGGTGAGGCAAGTAGTGGGATTCACCGTAGTGTGTAAGAACGCCGGGATAGAACCGACCGTAGAGCTTTTTAGGTTTTTCTACCAATTAAAAGCCTTCGGAAAATTCAAGGGGTGGTACTCCTTTAGTCCCCGAGCCCGAGGTGGGTTCAAGGTTCAAAATCCAAGTAAGGTGGAGGGATGGAAGGAGAGGTTTATATTTGTAAAGAACAAAGTAGCTCTCCCGAAGTGGAGGAGGGATGAGGTTCTTGATACCGCTCCGGTGGAGAACCCGGAGGCCGAAGTCATACATGTATTCCGGTCAGTGGGGACTTTCAAAACCCTCTGTACTGAGGAAGAACTGGAGGGGGCAGGACTGAGCCCGTATTATTCGGGCGATGCGGATGCCGAAGAGGGTAGGAATTCTTCTGTCCTGCTTTTTACAAATTATGACTGTGTATATAACTAACTGTACCTTCTGTGTGCAGTGGGACGCTTCAGGAAAGAGCCGGCTGGTAACCCCGCGGCGGCGGCGGCGGCCAAAAAGAAGGGCAAATCTACTGAGGCATCTCCCCGGGGAAAGATGCCATCCGATACGAGGCCCAGTGCTGGGTCTGAGGAACAGGTAGGGGTAACGAAGCCTACCCCTATGTCCAAGAGGAGGCCGGAGCCATCCGGGACTCCTCCAACAGCAGCGAAAAGACTCCGCACGGAGGGGGGTATGGAGGTAAGTTCCAGACGTGTTGTCAGCTACTGTTAATGCAATTACATTGTATATTTTTCTGTGCTGATCATTGTGTGCTATCATTGGTGGCAGTTGAAGGAGCAGGGGCCCTCAAGTCTGTTGGGGTTAGAAGGCGCGGACACTGAAGAACTTCTGCGCTTGGCGCTAGGTATCCTGGACCTCGACCGTAAGAGCGAGAAGGAAGGCAAGGAGGAGCTGGCCGAAGTGGCTAGGGAGCTTCGGGCGCGCAACGACCGATTAACCCAAGATCTGACCGAGGCACGCAAGAGGGCTGCCTTGGTCGAAAATGAGGTTGCGCGTCTGCACGGAGTGGAGGCAGAGACCAATGTCCTCCGAGGTGAAGGACTGCGGCTGCGGGGAGAGATGGAAGCTCGGGAAGCTGCCGTAGTCGAAGGGCAAGGAGCGCTGCTGAAGGCATTCGCCGACAAACTGTTCCAAACCAGCACGTTCCTGGACTTCCAGACGGACTTTGTGGCGATAGGGGACCAAGCCACGCGATCTGTGCTGCTGGAGCAGGTTAAGGAGGTCTACCCGAATGTGGATGTATATCGTCCAGAATTCGGGTACGACTTTGAGGCAGTGGCCGGGGTGGAAAAGGCCTACTACGCAGCTCTAGCGAATCTGCCGGAGTGGCCCCTGCTGAAGGCTCTAGGGGAGAAGAGACAACTTTTGACGGCCGCGGAGATCGCCAACTGTGAGGTGGACCAGGAGCAAGAGTTCCTGGCGTTCCGCCGGGGTGAGCTGGTCTCCGAGCCCCGAAACAAAGAACCCCCCCTCGGATGGAGGTCGAAGCCATAGCTGCGGACGAGGCTGTCGCAGCGAATGAGGAGGAAGAAGCCGAAGTGTCAGAGGGCCGGCGAGAGGTGTTGCCCGAGGATATTGAGGGGACTGAGCGGGAGGTCAGTCGTTCCCCTCAAATTTAAAGTTGTAGATAATAGGGACATATGCAAATATTGTACTGAATCCTGGATATTGTACTTCCATTTTGTTGAATATAATTTTTGTTTCTCAGACACTTCGTCTTCCTTTTACTTGAATGATCAATTTATGTTTGTTTTCGAACTGAACTCCAACTTTTTACATACTTGAGATTGATCGATCTGGTTGACTCTTCTTTCTGTTTAGAATACCGCGAAATTGCACGAAACAATAAAGAAACTCATGCGATCACTTGAGTGGAACAACCTGCAAATGCACGTAGTGCCAAAGCTAGAAAAGCAGGTGGCCTCGGCAGAGAGGAAAGCGGTTGAAGCCGAAGAAAGAGCCAAAGATTTCGAACTGAAGTACCGGGCTAAAGCTGCTGAAATGAGTCGTGTCCTCGTTCATCAAAGGGAATACGACCGGATACTGTCTGAGTTCGGCCTTCTTACCTTTGAGGAAGTGGAGGAGCGGGTCGTAGAGATTCAGGGCGAAATCTCGGCGCTTGTTGCAAATAACCCCGCGGAGTCCTCAGAGCTCGTAAGAAAGCGAGAGGTTTTGGAGTTGCTTCTCAGCATGTACGAAGGACTGAAGGGCCGAGGCAGGTGGAGGCCTTCTGCCGAGGAATTCATTGCGAGTTCAAGCCGGTGCCAAGGTACTCCAAAAGCTCCCCGGAAGGATAAAAAGAAACCCGCTGGAAAGAGCAAAGACATTGTTATCCGAGAGCCAGCTCCAGTGACCACGATTGAAGAAGAGCCCGCTGTGGTCGCCGAAGAAGTAGTCGAGGAGCTGGCCAGAGAAATTGAAGTGATGGCTCCGGAGGAGTGGGACCCTGTGCAGTGGGCCCAAATGCCGAGGTCTGCTCCGCAGCCAAGTAGCCGCGCTCATACAAGGGACGAAATTCCCCGACAAGCGCTAAGGACAAATCCACGGCGTCGGGGAGCCCGCGGAGGGGAAAGAGCCGGAGCCCGAGGTCGAGGATCTACAAGATCCCGGAGGACACAAAGCAGATCTAGGAGTAGGCCTCAACGCCGGAGCGCTGAATACTAGCTCGGGGGCCGTAGATGATCGTTTGTGTGTTTTTTTTTTTTTTTTTTTTTTTTTAGTTTTCTGTAAAGAACTTTTTGTCGTAGGATTATTCGGAAAATAATAAAATCGTTTTGGTGTGCATAAATATGTTAAGGAAAACAACAAGTTATGAACCAACAGTAATAACTGTTTTAATTGGGTGTTCGGGAACACAGTATGGATAAATTCAATGCAAATCTCCCCGGACGGATCGGGCGGGAGTAAAATCTCCCCGGACGGGCCAGGCGGGAGTAACCACTTCTCCGGTTAAACAGGCGAGAAAGTGATATGAGTCCGGGGACGGAATGTGAATCTCCTCGGACGGATCGAGAGAGAGAGTTAATTGTCCGGAGACGAATAATAATTTTATGAATGCGTTAGGGCGTCCCCGTAACGTAAAAGAGAACACAGCAAGATGCATAAACAAAGAATTTTTATTCAATGATAAGTGCCGGAGCAAATTAAAGAATACAAAGAGAGATAACAATCATAAAAGAAACGTACAATGAGCATAAAGATAAGATGGTACTTGTGATTTGGCATTCACAGATAGAAGCGCCTCAAGTTGGTAACGTGCCAGCTTCGGGGAATCGAGGTCCCATTGAGATGCTCTAACTGATAGGATCCGGAATCGTGCGCGGCAACGACGCGGTAGGGACCCTCCCAAGAAGCATGTAATTTTCCCTCGGGGGCAGCTTTGCTGGCTGAATTGAGCCGAAGCACTAGGTCCCCGACATTGAACTGAGTGCCCCGGACCCGGAGGTTATGATACTGGGCTGCACGTTGTTTACACCTGGCCTGTTGAATGAATGATTGGTCACGACGATTTTCAAGCTCATCCAAATTCGCTCGGAGAGCCTCGTCATTATCCTCTGGAACCAATGTGATGAGGCGGGGGCTTGGTACACTGATTTCCGCATGAATAACGGCTTCGGAACCATAAGTAAGGCTGTAAGGAGTCTCCCCGGTAGAGGTATGAGGTGTCGTGCGATAAGCCCATAGGACTTGCGGAAGGTTTTCAGCCCAAAGACCTTTGGCATTATCCAGACGTTTCTTTATACCCGTGAGCAGTGTACGATTGGTGACTTCAACCTGACCGTTGGCTTGAGGGTGAGCAACCGAGGTGAAAATTTGTTTGATGTGAAGCTCTTCGCACCATGACCGAAAGGGATCGTTGGCAAATTGTTTACCATTGTCCGAGATAATAGTGCTCGGGATGCCGAAGCGACATACGATATTGCGCCATACAAACTTCAAGATATTTTGACCAGTAATGGCCGTAAGAGGTTCGGCTTCGACCTACTTAGTGAAGTAATCTACGGCAACGACCAGGAATTTCAATCCCCCCGGAGCAACTGGAAATGGGCCGACAATGTTGATTCCCCATTGAATAAACGGCCACGCACTCTGGATTCCAGTGAGCTCGGTCTGCGGCAGATGCTTCACACGGGAGTGCAGCTGACACTTGCTGCATTTGGTCACTAAGTCGTGAGCATCGTTGAACAGGGTTGGCCAATAGTATCCCCAGCGGAGAACTTTCTTGGCTAATGTCCGGGAGCCGATATGGCTGGCACAGGCCCCTTCGTGAACCTCCCGTAGAACTTGAGTAGCTTCGGCAGGAGCGAGACACCGGAGACTCGGTTGTAGGTATGACCGTCGGTACAAGACTCCATCATGAAAGGAGTATTTGGGGGCTTTGAGGACAACTTGCCGAGCTCGTAGCTTATCAGTAGGCAGAATTCCATCTCGGAGATATTGAATGATAGGAGTCATCCAATTCGGATCACTATCGGTCAGTACCGAAACTATGGCCTCCTGAATTGCTGGATGAGATAAGTCTTCGACCATGATATCCGGAGATATATTAGTTCGGACCGCGGAGGCCAATTTGCTGAGCGCATCTGCTCTTGCATTCTGAGCACGTGGTATTTTCTGGATAACAACTGTATCAAGAGTTGACATAAGCTTGAGTGTTAGAGCACGATACCTGATCATTGTTTCATCCTTGGCGACATAAGTCCCCTGGATTTGCTTGGACACGACCTCGGAGTCCGTGAAGAGCTCAAGATGGCGAATGGCTAAGGATTTTGCGAGCCGGAGCCCGGCGAGGATTGCCTCGTATTCTGCTTCATTATTAGTCACCTTAAATTTGAATCGGATGACGTATTTAACTTCAACCCCCTCGGGGTCAATGAGAAGCACCCCGGCACCACTTCCTCGAGCCGTGGATGCTCCATCCACATATAGTTGCCACTTCCGAGGTGAGGATACGAGGGTAGCGGGGTGATGGGTAACACTGTCTGCCGAAGACTCATGATTGTCTCCCGGGGTTTCAGCCAGAAAGTCAGCGAGTGCTTGACCCTTGATAGCTCGACGGGGAAGATATTGAATATCATATTCGCCTTACTCGACAGCCCACTTTGCGAGGCGCCCAGACACCTCGGGTTTGAAAAGAATCTGACGGATAGGATGATTGGTCAAAACCCGTATTTCACGTCCTTGGAAATATGGCCGCAGACGCCGAGCTGCCATGACAAGAGCCAGCACAGTTTTTTCCAGCATGGAGTATCGTGTCTCCGCCCCGTGGAGAACACGACTTGCGAAATACACGGGATGTTGAACCCCATTGACTTCGCGTTGCGAAATACACGGGAGGCTAAATACACATAAAGAGGCTCTCCGGAGAGAGGAACTGACAAAGTAGGCAGCTGCTGTATATGACGTTTCAAAGCCTCGAAAGCCTCGGTGCACTCCGGAGTCCATTCAAAGGACTTCGATTGTCGCAAGATTTTGAAGAATGGGAGTTGGCGCTCTGCCGCTTTGGATAGAAAGCGATTTAAGGCCGCCAAACCGCCCGTGAGGCGCTGAACGTCTCTGAACGTCTTCGGTGGCTGCAGATCCAAAACATCCCGAAGTTTGGCTGGATTAGCCTGAAGATCGTGTTGTGAAACCATATAACCAAGGAACTTGCCGGAGCCAACGCCGAAAGTGCATTTTGCTGGATTAAGTCGCAAATTGTAACGTCGCAGGGTGCGCAACGTTTCAGCTATGTCTTGTACACATGAAGAATGAGAGGTACTCTTTATAACAAGATCATCAACGTAAACCTCGACGTTGCGGCCAATCTGGTCGTGGAAAACGCGGTCCATGAGACGTTGATATGTGGCTCCAGCGTTCTTGAGCCCGAAGGGCATTTTCTTAAAAGCAAAACACCCGAAAGCAGTGATGAATGCTGTCTTGAGGGCATCCTGCGGATCCATAAAGATCTGGTGGTATCCCTTATACAGATCTAAGAAACAAAGCGCCACGTAACCAGTAATGGCTTCGGCCTTCTGGTCGATGGAAGGTAGAGGATAACAGTCCTTCGGGCAATGTTTATTGAGGTCGGAGAAGTCGACACACATCCGCCATGCCCCGCTGGACTTTATCACCATCACCGGATTGGATAGCCAAGAGGGGTAATGCACTTCGAACAAGATGTCCGCATCCAAGAGTTGTTGCACCTCGATTCTAATTGCTGCATTTCGCTCCGGAGCGAACTTCCTTTGCTTTTGTTGTATAGGCTTTACACTGGGATCGATGTTCAGCTTGTGGGTTATTATGCCGGGAGAGACCCCGGGCATATCCAAAGGAGACCATGCAAAGACATCGGAATGCTCTCGCAAAGTCTGAATGATGGCCTGGTGCAACCATGGCACATCCACGGCACCAACAGTTACAGTCTGTTCTGGCTTGGACGGATCAAGCGGTACCTGGACGGTGGTATCCCCCAATGAGGTACATACCCGAGGTTCAAGAGCCGATGATGCTACTTGAAGCTGCTGTTTGGGAGGAACTTTGGCAATCTTTTTGAGTGCCACGTACATACACTCCTTTGAAACCCGCTGACTACCGCGGATAGCCACCTCGCCGTGCGAGGTGGGGAATTTTAGAGCGAGGTGGTATGTGGAGCATATGGCTTTGGCGGGAGTAAGCCAGTCCCGACCCAAGATCATGTTGTACGGAGACGGGGAGTTCACCACATAGAAATCCACGAAAAAGGTTTTTATTGCCGGATAGGTTCCCAGAGACGCCGGGAGAGTGATGACACCTTCTGGTTGGACTTCACCCTGAGTGAAAGTCTGCAATGGCCCGGGGGCCGGCCGAAGTTGTTCCCGAGGAATTCCCATCTTTTGGAAACAGTCGGCGAATATAACACTCACTGCGGCTCCATTGTCCACAAAGACCCGCTTTATTGTAATATTGGCCACAGTCATGTCGATGACAATGGCATCAGTATGAGGTGTTATCTCCGGAACAGGGTCCCTATCTGTGAAACTAACAGTTTCGGATTGATGAGGCGCTTATGACGTGGCTCCTCGGGAGGAGGACGGCGAGCCTCTGCCTTCAAGGCATTTCGTGAAGCCCCGGTGGGAAGGGCCCCATATATCACGTTTATTACGTGAGTGGGTGCATTGTCTCCGGGTCCTCTCGGAGGAGGAGGTGGTGGCAGAAAACGAGGCTGTTGGCGATTGCCAGAGTCTTGCCGTGCATTATTGCTAGGTCCCAGCCGATTATTCTGCCACGACGGCCGATTCTGTTGTGTGCCCCGGTCATGATAACCTCCGCGGTTATGAGACGAACCCCCATTCTGGTTTGTCCGAGGTTTGTCATCGGTCCGCGCGATGTGTCGCAGGAGACCTTTCCTTAGACACTCCTCGATTTCCTTGCTGAGCTCTCGGCACTCCTCTGTCTCGTGCCCATGATCTCGGTCGTACGCACACCACTTTCCACGGTTCCTCTTTTCAGGCGGAGCAGTCATCTGCGGACAAGGTCGTAAATCGTTCTTGTGAACAGAAAGAATTTCAGCACGTGACTTTGTCAACGGAGTAAGTTGTGGAAAATCACCTCGGGATTCTGAACGCCCCGGGTTCAAACGGGAAAAGGCACTAGGTCGCGTGCTAGGCCCAGCTTGTGCCCTGTCGGACTGCCGCTTGCTAGCATGTTTCTCACGTTTCCGGCGAGTCTGCTCCTCGGCCTTAGCATATCTGCACACCGTTTTAAACAGTGCTCGGGTTGTCACCTGTGGATTTCGAACCAACTCGGTGTAAAGTGGTCCGGGACGGAGTCCATTCATGAATGCGTTGATGACTACGTCATCTGAGCAATTTCCCACCTTGAGGCTCTCCGCTGTAAAGCGGTCAAGAAATTGGGTAACGGTTTCACCGTCCCGCTGTTCCATATTCATGAGGTCGGCCAGGGTGGTCATGGGCTTTGCACGTGCTTCGAAACGGGCCCAAAAATGTTCGGCGAGTTCTCTAAAAGAGGATACGCTGTTGCGTGGGAGAGAATCAAACCAAACCCGAGCTTTATCCTGAAGGTACTCAGGGAAAATCTTACAGTAATGGAGGGATGTAGTGTGATCGCGGCTAAGCATGTTGTGCCTGAAAGCTCCAAGAAAATTGGCTGGATCTTCGGTGCCGTCGTAAGGTGGTATGGCCGGCCGTTTGAACCCTTCGGGAAGGGAGATGGCCATGATTTCTTGGGAGAACGGTGTGATGATATCTCCATTGGCATCAAGGCCCAGGATTCTGTCCAGTTCGACATTGCGTTGGACTCGCTCATACTCTTGAAGATCTAGAGTATGAGGACTGGCATAACGAGCTCTCTTAGCCGCGTTGAGTGGACACCGGCGATCGACATCGGTAGGTTCATCGTTGCATTGTCGTGATTCGTTAGAACTCCCATGGTCCTCGGAAGAACCAGGTCGTTCCCGTCGCCGATCCTGACACCCGCGATGCCCCGGGTCTTGTTGATCGCGCGAGTGCTGACGATGTGGAGGCACCGCGGGATTGGCATCATGTCCGGCAGGCCCCGCGGGGTGTAGGCGATTAGCCGCCCAGTCTTGAAGAACATGGGCATGCTCTTGTAGGAAAGCCTGGAGCAATTCTGGAGTGATTTGAATGTTAACCGGTGGCTGGGCAGCAATGAGATTAGGGTTTTGCATGTCTTGTGGGGGTGGAGGCAAGAACTGGTTGTCTGGATTCACAACCGGGCCTTGGTTGCCCTGATGATGAGATGCACCTCTTGTCGGCGACTGCCTCGGCGGCAAAACTTGATCCACGGGTGGATCTTGATTGGATTGATCACCGTGGCGAGATTGATTCAGTCGAGTCATCACCATGATATTTGAATGCACTGTTAACGTCAGAAATTGTTTACGTTTCCCACAGACGGAGCCAATTGATAATGCGCAATCTGATACCCAGGAAACTTAACGAAAATCTACGCAAGCAATATGAAAAAACACAAGATTTACGTGGTTCGATCCGGAGATCTACGTCCACGGGCAGAAAATCACACTTGCCGAGGTGTTTCTTTTACTCGAACTTTGAGTTTACACGTAGTAATTCAGAATACAGAATGCGAACCCTAATTCAGAGTTCTTTTCTTCAATTTATACTAAACCCTCGTAAACCCTAACTGAACCCTAACTAATTCCCTATTCTCACGCCTATTTCCCGCTGCATGGCGGTTGGGAACGGATCGTGGGCCTTGATTCGCGGAACAAACCACCCGTTGGGCCGACGCGTGTTTCTGGACCTGCTGGGCCTGCGCGTGCTGGGCCTACGCGTGTTTCTGGACCTGCTGGGCCTATGCGTGCTGGGCCGGTCAGTGGGCTCAGGTATTAACCCGACCCGAAGTGATCGGACCATCCCTATCAGGATCCATTTCGAACTCAATCAAAGTTTTGTGTGTGAATTTGAGGTCCTCTAATTTGAAATACCTTTGGGTTGCATTTGCATCCAAGGAATTCAGGATGTATTTAAATTCATAATCTAATGTTGTTTGGATTAGCATGTATTTAGAAATTTATTATTCATTTTGAGTTATTTTAAAAAAAAAATAAGTGGATTCCAAATCTTCTATCTTAAATGAATTTAAAATTCATTGATTCTAAATCCATGCATTTCAAATCCCTCCACTCAAATTCAACATCAATATCTTAAATTCTTATATTAAATTCAACCTAGGTGTATTGTGGCAAAACTCAAAAGTTAAATAAGTTTTATGTTTTCTTAATTAAAGATGGTAAAAGACAAGTTTGCTTATTTCAAATAAGTGGGAAACATTCAAAAAATTGCTCCTTAGTTTCTTAAAGTAAAACCACAGAATTGTGAAATTTAACAGAAGAAAAGTTTAACAATAGGGTTAATTTTTCTTTTTTTTTTTTAAAAAAGAAAAAGAGAAAGAAAGAAAGGAAAGAATAAATAAAATGCTTTACGTAGTTGAGTTGAACTATATATGCTGGCATACAACACAGTTACGTGCCTTCCGCATACTCGTCTATTATACGTATAGTCACTACATACGCCAGGAATAAATATTTCCCAACCTACATACATACATTTCCAATTACTTAACTTTAATTGATTATATAACAATTATTCTTTTTCTAGTCACCGCCCAAAATCTCAACATGTTTCTGACTGAATTACTAATGGTAATCGCACACCAGACCTGCTTAGTGAATCAATTTGACTAAATACTCTTTGAAACTGATCGAAATACTGAAATGATAAATACATTGAATGAGACAGTCACAAATACGTTTTCTTATATTGTCTAGAACAAAAAGTTGTGAAAAAATGTACTACTTAGCAGGGTGGGAGTATTTGAGATGATTGGAAGCAGGAAATAATTGATATTCTTCCATGTCACAAAGGGAACGTGCTATTATTCCATATTTTACCCACTCTAATCATAGGCGGGATATTGGGGTTTAGTCCACTTAATTACCACGTACAATGTTAAGTGCATGTCAACTGTACAATCAACTTTTCGCTTCTAAATAAATAATTATGTTGCTCTTTGTTCACTACCTCACCTGTATAATCAATCATGTACTTCACACATTTATCGGACTCTCCACAAACCAATTACACCAACTCTATTATCTTGCTAGCCCATCGTACCCTTGTCCTCGAATCTTAAATAGACTTAGTAAATGTTCCACAAACAAAAAGATAATTGCACTTATAAGTGACAAAGCAGTATATCACCAACGTGCCAACTGTAAGTAATCTCTCTACCAGCATTCCTTTTTTTACTATCAATATAACACAAACAAAGAGCTACTCGTTCTTCTTGGAACACATCAATTGACCCATCAACCAATATACCAAGATAGTCATCACCAAACTTATCTATAATGCGCCTAGGTGTTCTTTTAGCACAACAATTGATGAGTTCTTTTTGAATTAAATGAGATGTCATCCGATTGTAGCCTGGAGCATTTTAAAAAATAACATCTTTAACATTCTCATTATGTTCATCTTGCCATGTCAAAAGTTCAAGAAAATTTCCCCTATTAAGTGACTCCTCACTTTCGCCATGTCCATGGCATGTCAACCCTTGACGTAAAATAAACCTCAAACAAGAAAGTGAAATTGTATACCAAGCATGTTTCATATTCACTTTCATCACACTTGCATTATAAAAACATGTACAACAGACGTTTTCTTGGAGTCTCTTAAATTCATGCATTTCTAATATGCATGATTACTAGCATTTTTAACTCCACCAACATGCTTCTAAAATCTAATTGGTTTATTCCATGATCTAAACCCTCCATTGATAAATGCGTCTCCCTCCACACTAATTTCTACTTTATTCTTGAACATGTAACAGAAAAAAAGAAAAAAAAAAAAAAGAACAAAGTTCAACATCTTTCTCTATTCGAGCCAATCATATTTTTCTACATAAGACCTTAAATCGTTGTATACCTCCAGGATCTATTTGAGGAAAATCATGAGTTTTTGATTGGCAAGGTCTTTAAGAATATAGCTCTTCTCACGGCATTTCATTGCTTTAGAGTCTAATCCCATTATGTTTATTCTTTTCTGGGAATCGTGGAGAAGAAGTTCAACATCATACAACAAATCTTCCTCTTTTGATGGAACATTACAAGAACTTGAACAACCTTATTCCATTTGTTTTTCTCAATTTGGGGGGAAGAAGACTGACTATCATTTGAAGGAGACATATTATCTCCCGGTAAAGAGCAAGAGGTTCCTTGGGATTTTATTTTCTCATACATTGTCTAGAGATCGGGTTGCTTTTACATAGTCTTAGTTTTCTTTGATTTAGGTGTATCATTTCTCATTTTCCTAATTCCATTAGTAGTAAATAACAAGAATATAATAAATAAAAAAATAGGTCAATTTACAGAACAAATTCACAATTGCAATAACAACCAACAGTAAGTTAATTAAGATACTTATCATCAAAATTAACTAATCAAATACAAACATATAATAATCTCAGATCCTGCACAACGGTGCCAATACTTGTTTGCCTAAATTTAAATTTAGCTTTACCGCAAGCATACGACGTCGCAACAGTTTTATAGCGAGCAAGGTCGATCTCACTGAGATAAAGAACTAAACCTCTCAAGAACAAGAATCCTGATAATCCAACCTTATCTAGACAACAGAAAGTTGATTTCGTATAACTTATTAACAATAAATAAATAAATAAACAATTAAAGTAGAAGGTTAAGCAATTAAACTTAAGGAGGATTTAAGTAACAAGAATATTCTAGGGTTCGATTTCAACTATGGGTCACAGATGATCAATAGTTAATTAACCAAATCTTTAGCCGAACTCTAGTTTTTATAAGACAGACGCTAAATTAGTTTATACCCCCATCTTGGAGTGAATAAACTAGAGATTACGTGCAAGAGCCACCGTCTCCAATCAACTGCCCCACACTGATACACGTTGTGTATAGATGCATTTAGGTCGATTTAGAAGGGTATTTATGACATTTGCATGTGTATTTCGTCGAAATGTGTTGATATTTATCATATTATGTCATATGATGTGTTTGTGCTTGTTTTAGGATTATTCAGATAATTTTATGCCAAAAAGTCCTTTTCGACAAAGTACGGGTAAGAAACGAGCAAGATGACATGAAGAAACAAAGAAAAATTGAAGAATTAACAAAATGAGTCAACTAAGTCGAGTCAAATTGATACTTCGTCGAGGCCAGAGCTTAGTCAGAAACGACGAACTCGGCCGAGTCAGTGCGTGGACTCGGTCGCGTCGTTTATGTCGGTCTTTATTTGAATTTAGAATTTTTTTTGCACATTTCCGGCCCGTTTCAACCCCAAGCCATCCCAAACTATAAAAACAAGGTCCCAAGTCCGAAATAAGGAGAATTTGACCATTGCAAAAGTACTTTGGAGGCTAGGATCGAAGAACAAGGAACGAAGAGATGAAAATTGAGATCAAGACTTCGGGTTTTATTTCTTATTTTTTTTATTATTGATCAACAATGTTTGTCCATGAATTATGTTGGTTTTTATATGTGGCCATGAGTAACTGAATTTTTTATGTTCTACGGTTAGAAATTAGTCTACATAATGATTATGTTTTGACTTTAATCGTTTAATTGTAGACTCCAGTTTTATCGTTTATCTATGTGTTTGTTTTATTCAAATGATTTTTTCAAATTGATCATTTGATATTAATTTACATGTTTAAAGATTCACTGTCTGAGAGGAGAGCGCCATTAATATAGCAAATATCGTAAATACCAATATTTGTCCGAGAGGAGTGACATGTTTATGTAGGCAATTGGTCTAGGTACTTTTGAGAGTCTTTAGGTGATAAGGTAGCTGTAATTGTCTCTAATTGCCCTACACGTTAGCGTTGTCCGAGAGGAGGGTCAAACAATATTCGTGCTGCCTAATAGATGATATAATTTGTTTAAAAGTCACGAATTTAGGATAATCAAACATAGGAAATCATAGTTGAAATTGAAGCCCTAGAATACGTCTTACTCTTCTGAATTCTTCCTTGCTATTAATTTTGTTGTTAACCAAGCAATCAGTTAGTTGATTAGTTAAGTCTTGCAATTTAGATTATTGCACAAATAAAACCACTTATTCGAGAGTCTAGATAGAGTAGTTCTATTAAGATAAGGGAATAAAACTGAACGTAGGAAACAGTCTCTGTGGATCGACCTTGTTTGCTTTAATCCACTAGCACCGTATACTTGCGGTAACACTAGGGTTAAAATGGTAATTGTATTTGATTTTTATTTTGATAAATAGTTCGGCGTTAAACTAGACATATATTTTCTTTGTATACAATTATATATTTATACAACAATTTGTGTATTATTTTCTTTAGATTATTGATTTTTCATTGTTGGAGCTAAACTTTATTATATTTTACGAGATTCTTGGAATGAGCTATGTATTCTCCATATTATCAATGGGTTCCACAAATACTAGTGGAAGACATGGATTATACATGTGGTAGATACGTCTACAACTCTTGGGATAATCAGGAACTAAGGCATGATGATCATTCTCATGGTAGCACAAGAGATTTTCCACAACCACCTTGAAATGATTATGGTAATCAAGTTGAGGTGGAGGAAGAATTGCAGGTTACTCATAGTCAAGTTATGACGGAGATACTAGCTGAAACAAAAGAAATGAAGGCACAAATGGCTCAAATGCTTAAGATTCTTGCAAACATAAAAGAGCAACTTCAAGTTGGAGTTGACACAGAGGAGCACAGACTGATTGTTAACGAGCCGGAAAATGAAGAGTTCTTTGAGAAGAAGGCATGTGAGAAAGTTAAGGAGGAAATTCAAGAAGAAATTCACATGCAAGATCCTCAAGAATAAGTGTTCATTGCTCCGCATGAGTTGACAGATGGCATTGACGAAAGCTTATCTGAGGAGATTCCATTAGAAAAAAACAATGATGGTAGAATTGAGTCAAAAGAAAATATACTTCATATATTTATTAAGGGAGTTTAATTTCTTTATACCCTTTACCAAATCAAATTATGATTATTTATCTGACTGGCATGCAAGTTTGGAATCATTTTTTCTTTATAGTTTTAGAAATTTGCATCACAATTAGGAATGGAACTTATTTTCTTTATTAATTATAATGCCCATAATGTTATTAAGAATCTTTCTTGTCATATCTGCATTAAAGATTCGAGCAAACAAAAGCGTGGCAAGAAAAACACTTCTTTTTAGATCCTGGTTAGCATTAATAACGTTTGGCTAAAGACGTAAAACTTAACGCTTGTCGAGAGGTAACCCGATGTTTGCTGTTTTTCTTTTCGTTTAATATTTATAGTTTTGTTATTTTTTAATTTTAGAAAACCGACATGATATGAGTGAAGAAACAATTAAACGAATCACAAAGGAAGATATAGTTCAGCTCACGGGGTGAGTATCAATCAGAAGTGGGTGAATGGAGCGATGGATTTATATTGTCTCCAATTTTCAAGTTTGATCTTTTCAATTTGTCCCCAATTTTAGGTGAGTGTCACCAAGGTGTACCACTTCTTTCTCACAAACCTTGGTCGTAGACCAAGTTTGGGGAAAGGTGTAAAGTGGGATGTCTTGACAACTATGTTTATATTGTTGATTTTTGTGCATTTGCATTGTTGTTTAGTTGCATCATGTTGGGTAATAAGTTATTTTTATGTTTTTATTTTTGCATTTAGTTCGTTATTTATTGCTTTTAAGAGTTAGTTGAGGCAACCCGGAGTTTTGTGATCTTGATGAATGAATAGCTAAAAATGGTTGATTGGCAATGATGTGTCAATGATGAGTTGAGTTAAAAATATTTATGACATATAGACGAGCATGATAGGCGTAAATTGATGTGAAATTGAACATGCATGTACAATGATGATCACCATAGCCTATGAGGTTTTGAAATTTTGATTAAACTCCTATTTTTGGAATTATATATTCCCTCTGTCCTGACTTATTTTGCACAATTGACCTGGCACGAATGTTACGAAAAAGAAGATTTAACTTTTTCTTTGACTTTTTTAAAGGTGGAGATTGATGGTTGAGATTTTTAAGGTGAAGATTGTGGAAATTAGTTTCTATTTTAGGGGTGTGCAAAACAAGTTGGGACGATCGAAAAAGGAAAGTGTGCAAAATATGCCAGGATGGAGGGAGTATTATTTTCTTTCGGTGTGAATTATTGGTCACCATGTATGAATTTCCTAGAACTTACCTTGTGTCTGCTTGAAAATTATCTAGTACACGTCGTGGATTTAGAAAGTTATTTTAGGCATTCCTTATTTTAGCCTATTTTAAGCTTAAATTGATCTTTTGACTGAAATTTTATAAAATAATCCCTAGTCAACTACTTTGAGACTTAACCTTTGTTTTTCATAGTTAAATATTACAAGCTTATACCATTCCTTTTTAGCCTTTTTCTCTTAACTTGGACTAGTTGAGTGTAAGGAGGTGGATTGGAAGGTAGAGTTGAGAGAAAAAGCACAAGGTTGAGTGGAATGGATAGTTAGGAATGTTTGGTGATTAGAATGGATGTTTAATGGGCAAAATATGAAAAATTAGATCCTTATCGTAGTTATTATTTTATTTTTGTTTTAAAAAAAATTTGCATACCTTATCAAAAGTTTTGCGTTTGTTGTAAAAAAAGAAGAGATGTTGTCATGTGTTGTTTTATTTTCTATTTATGTTGTAATTGAGGGGGTTAGTTAGAGAAAACGTGCTTAATATGCCTAAAGGTGTGAAAAGACGAGTAGTCCCAAAAGTGGTACTCGAATATTATTGGCATTGAGAGGAATTGGTAGTTGAAGTAATTTGATATGGGGTGAAGAAGTTATCTTTTAGCTTACTGAGGGATGAAGAGTAAGGAAAGAGTGAACATCACTTGAGGGATAGTTGAGAGTAACTAACTCGATTAGTCTAAGAATGAGTCACTTTTATCTAAAATTTGTCTCACCTTACCTTAAGCCTACATTACAACCAAAACAAAGACCTTTCTGATTTTTTGTTCACACGTGTCAAGTACGAAGCATAGGTTAGACAATAGACAAGCATATGGTAGACTGTGCCTGTCATTGAACTTGAGCGTAAACACGTCCCATATAATACACTTTGAGAGATGAGCGATACACTTATCCAGTGAGGATCGTCTATTTGAAATGTCATGTCTCGAAAGTAGTTGATATATGGTATTTCGAATATGCTCATTAGTCTAGGTTGTTTATTTTCGAAAATTTCATGAGGCTAGAGTCGTCGCTTGAATCACCCTTATGCTTGAAGGTCTTGTTCTTAACTACTTTTGTTTTTTGGACAACACTCTAAGTTTGGGGGATTTTGATATACATTGTGTATGCATACATTTAGACTGATTTATACAAGTATTTTGGTAGTATTTGCATATAAATTCGGCAGTTCTGTGTTATATTTAATTATCTTGAGCCAAATAACGTGTTTACTTGATTTGCAGTAAAATTCTTATATTTTAGAACCAAATCCATTGGAATAAGGTCAGGGAGAAATAAAAAGATTATTAGGGGTAAAACGAGCAAGAAAAGAGGTGAAATGGTGAAAGAGTGGAATGCACCGGCAAGTCCTATCTTGACACGAATTCCGTATTTTATCCATATCTTGAGATATAGATGTCCAAATAAGGTGAAATCAGTGGCATTAGAAAGCTAATTCACAGGGCTATAACTTTGCCAAAAATAGCCAAATCCTAATTCGGGCCCGAAGACCTCCAAAATTGGCTTTGAAGCGGGACAAGCAGTGCAGTTTTAGCCTATTATTTGGCCACAAGTCAATTACTTCTTCCTCAAGTCCATAAATGCATTTTCGGACGAGTTTTCCTATCCCACTTCATATTTTCTCCCTCATTTCCTAGTTATGTACTCTTGTAAAAGTTAGCAAGAATCAAACATCATAAGAAACACATTGGAGGCTTGAATCGAAGGGCAAGAAACGTGAAGCAAAGAAGATCAAGATTCAAGACTCGAGGTTTAGTCATTCTTATTTATTTTATTATACTAGAATATTTGTCTATGAATGTTCTTTTATTTTAATTATAAACATGAGTAGCTAAACATGTTTGTGTTGTAGGGCTAGAAGGTAGGTTGAGATTAACTATGTTTTGATTTATTTTATTATAAACTTCATTATATGTGTTTATCTATTACACTTGTTCTTATTTTATGAATTAATTAATTTGAAAAATTGATTATATTCTACTTGCTTAATAACTTGATGTTCGACAGGAGAGAGTTGTTAATAGGCATACGTCGTATAACATATGTATCAATAATCGTGCGAGAAGAGTGAGATATCTGTGTAGGCATTGGTTTTAGGATCCATTTAGAGCTACGTATGTGATAGTTAACCCGGGAGAGTAATTATTCATACGTAATCAACATGCTAGCATCGTCCGAGTGGAGGGCTAATTAAGAGTAGTGCCACCTAATGAACACTAGAATTCGGGTTAAAGGTCCATAATAATAAGATAATTATACATAGGAGATTATAACTAAAATTGAACCCTAGAATACTGTCTTTTATCTGATTTATTCCTTGGTGACTTCTTGTTGCTTCGTTGAGAGTTGTACATATTTTATTTACCATTTTATGCACTTTTAGTCTAATAATTATATGAGAGTCTAGATAGGGTTGGCCTATTACAATAGGGGTATTAAGTTGAATATAGGAACACACTATGTGGGATCGACCTTGCTCACTACTAGCTACAGTAGCACCTTACACTAAACACTAGGTTAGGAAATAGTGCATCACATACGCAACTCTCAAAAGACCATGAGACTAGGGCCTCAGAATTATCTCAAACTTCCCAGTTCCATTGAATAATTATATTATATTTTAAAGAATTAATAAATCTCCCCTCTCGGATCTCGATTTATTAAACCTAAGATGTCTTATAATTGACCAAATTATCAAACGAAAACAACACGGAACATATAAAGAAAATACAGAACATGATTTGATTAATTGAAATAAAATCAACTAAAAAATATAGTCTACTCTCTAGCCTAGAATATACAAAAATTATCCAGACATCATCGTAAATGAAATACTTAGAATATCCAGAAAATATCATTATTATTAAGGATAAAATTATAAAAGATAAACCCGATTGTTTCTTGCTCTTGAAATCTTGAATCTTGAACTCTTCCTTAAATTTCTTGCTTAGGACTCAAAATTATGAGAGAAGATGTCTCAAATGATGTATAGAAGTCCTTTTATATAAATACTGAGAAAAGAAAGTAATTGGGCCAAAATTGGCCATCTCAGCATCCAGCCCATTAACTCGCAGCCTTTACCACACATGGTTCGTGTATAGTCCGAAAATCCAAAGTTCATTGTATGATGGCTCATGGCCCATTCACACACACAGGGCCAACCGCGCGCCCATGAATTTGCCGGCCCTCTCGTCTTGGTGCTCGGCTCATGCCTTGCTGCATAAGTCGCCTATGTCGGGCAAAACTACCCCGTTTTGCCCATTTTGCTCTCATCTTCGCCCCGAAAGCTATTCTTCCAAGTCCTAGCTAATCTATCTTGCAAAAAGATCTCAAAAACACTTTTCCTCGATCAAACAAGATGAACTTAAAATCATCGATAAATGAGCGCTCGTAATGCAATTCACACAATAAATGCTCCTACTCTAAGCCAAATTTAGCCCTAAAAGCCCCATTTATCAATAAGAACTAATAGAGTTAGGCTAAAGTATGACATATATTAGATAATTAACTCTAAATTAATTAATTTGATGATATAAAATAGCCAAAATAAAAATTGGTTGAAGCTAAGACACTTTTTTAGAGGCCTAATCATTACATGTACATAAGGGATATACAATTAGGCTAAACTATGAGGGTGAATTACATCGTTAAGCTTAACATAATTAAGTTAAAGGGGCAATATATTGAAAATAGGCGAAACAAAAATTAACTTAACCTTAAGATTAATTCGCCTTGTGGTAATAATCTGGAAAGATTCCTTCTTTAGTACCATAAGTTATGGCCACTTGCAATTTCAGTCCCAACCGATTGGTCTTTTGTATCCCAACTAGTTAGTCTTTTGTATTTTCAATTTCATAAGTGAAATAAAGAAATGGGTAATTCCAGTCCTTTTTTTTTCTGGAAAATTGTAATTCGCCAGAAAAAACCACGCGGATCTCACATGAACTCACATAATAGGGGATCTTCATTCATTGTTTGACATGTCATAATTTGAGCTAACCTCATACAGACCCACTTACAAAATACAAATCATTATGTCAGATACATCAGAAATTAAAGTTCACATAAAATCAATTGGGAGGGAACTAAAGAAAAAATTCCTTTAAAAGTTAAAAAAAAAAACAAAAAAAAAAAACAAAAAAAAAAAAAAAAAAAAAACCCTTCCATCATTAACCCTAATCTCGACAGCTTTACAATACATAACAAGTAATTTGTGGATGTCAAATTTTCTAGATTTTGTGCAAATTAATCATAGTGTATCTACTGTTCAAATGTGGGGTCTTTCTTTATTAATTAAGTCGTCGATGAGTTCAGATTGTGACACGCCACAAGAAAAATAAAGATCACTATTTTGTGAAGTCATGTGAGAGTCACATATTTCAGTGAATTTACGATTTTCCAGAAAAAAAAATTACACCATTTTTATGGTAGTGAAAATGAAAGTGACCCTAACTTATAAGACTATAAATATAATTTTTCCTAAAAATCTATATCAGAGATTAATTTAGAAAGACATGATTATCGTAAATAATGGATATATTAGAAATAATAGAATTAAGCTAAACTATGATGGAAAATGAACAAATTACATCATTAACCTAAATTAATTAATTTGAAAATGGTAAAATAGGTCAAATGAAAATAGACTGAAACTTAAGGTTGTTTATCTTTATTGTATTAATCTGCATGAGAAAATAATTTTTGAAAACCTAATTACAGTAAAAATTAGATATATAAGACCTATTAGAGATAGACTAAAGTATGATGAAAAAATTATAATTGCATCATATTCTACACTAACAACTTTGAAAGAGATAAAATAATTCGAATAAGACTAATAGACTGACACTTAAGGTTGTTTAGCATTGTACCAACAATTTATATGAGAAACAATATTTTTCTTTTTCCTTTGCTTTTTTTCAAGTAGAAAGAATACTAATAAACTAGGGAAAACCAATCTCAACCCAATCGTGAGGGAAGGAGATAGGCAAAGTAAAAACATTACTATGCTTATAGTCTTAAACACATGAAGACAAAAAATAGAAAAAATAACACTGATGCAGACGGAAGCTTACAAACTGATGCAGATAGAAACGTGACAAGAACAATAATACGTGGGTCTAGATTCATTGGTTCTAAGAATACCCATAAAGAGACATAAGTTGAGAATAAAACGCATTTTCAATTATCATTATCTCCATTTTCTCCTCTCCTTGAAGATGATTCGCCCTCGAATCGTGCTCCGTCTCATGGAAAACATCAAAGGTTCGAAGGGCAGCTTGAACGTCCTTAAATTCGTCCACCAAAATATAAATAACAACATCCAGCTTTGGTGATGAAAAATGATAGACCATCACAATCGTCATTGACAATTCCAATAAATGCACCCTCAATCAACTCATAAGAAGTAGGTACATCACAATTACCTGGGAACACCGGATCATCAGACTTGAAATATACCTCCTTATCATATATTGGTGGTGCATCATTATCATCATTGATAACTACCTACAATATCCTCATCAAAGATAGGGAGGCCATCATAGCCACTATCACTAATCTCATTTAAATCCTCTTCGAAAATTGGGGGACCATTACAGCCACCATATATATTCGTTGACATCCGAATTGCGACTGTAGAGACCATGGGCAAGCAACTCAGACTCTTATGGACACATCGCCAAATAACTCAACAACAAGATAAAAAATAATATGTTGTTGCTTGTGAACTTGAGCAACTTTATCAACAAAAAATAATTGTTGGTAGATAGACGTAAGATTGTCTCCGTAGGACTGCTCATCATGATTAATATCATGAACAAATTGACTGCTGATCATGATTAATTGGTCTATAATTACCAACTGATGCATGCAGAAGCGTGAAAAGAACTATAATACGTGGGTCTAAATCTGTTGAGGAAAAAGACATAAACTCGGAATACAACCTATTTTCAATTATCAAATATCAAAATCAACCATCTAAACAATGTAAAATATCCCTATTTATACTAGTAAAAATACTTAGGCCCTAAGAAATAAATCCTTATCTAAATAGAAAATAAATCAAAACTAAAAAATAAAAGATAAAATGAAATAATATCCTAGTAAACCAAATAATATTTTAACAATTTTTATTTATCTCCATCAATAATTAAGTAGACAAACCATCATTGTTATATGCTCAATTAATCAAAATTCTCCTAGAGACTCTGACCGCTTGCACAACTACAAGAGAAACAACACAAAAGAAAACCAAAAGATTCGCCGAAAACTAGAGATCGAAGGACACACGAGCCATGGAAGGTCAGGATGATTAATCAAAAAGGGGAATTGGAGGTCTCACAAGGCATAGGCTGACGTACATGCAAAGAATATCTCACAAAGGTATACATGAGAAGAGAAAACAAAAATAAGAAATAAAATCAAGATAAATAATCAATAACTCCCTCGTATGATTGAGGGATGGTGGAAGAATGATGTAGAGATCTAACGTTTCAAGAGATGTAGAGGATCTTTTTCAACCCTAGTTATTCCAAAACCTTATGAGAAAACTATTTTAAAAAGTCTAATTACATAAATAAGATATTTATAAGACCTAACTGAGTTAGGCTAAAGTATGAACTAAAAATACATCACTAAACATAATTAATTAATTTGAAGGGATATAATAGACAAAAAAAAAAAAAAGGTTGAAACTTAACACACTTAAGTTTCTTGATCGTTACATGAATTTTGCACTAATATATATATATATATATATATATATATATATATATATATTATTAGGGTTAATTACGTGAAAATTCATGACGTTTTGTTCAATTATGATTTGCAACATGACTTTTCAAACATCACACATAAATACATTACCTTTATGATTTTTTCAATCCAACACACCGATGTAATGTTCTTTCTCCAATTGCTATTGTGGAATCCGAATCGGGATTTAGCTATCCCAGTTTTAGACATTTAATCATACAGTATTTATAAACTCATAAAATAATGAAAATGATAATGTTCAATGTTAAGGTTTAATGATAAAATATTTTTTTCCATTTAGTTAGGAGTTAAAAAAACTCGCACAACTACATGTATGCAATTGGGCGGGTTAAAATCTTAATTTTGATCTCGACGTCAGCAATTGGACCCCAAGACTTGCTCGGTGCATTGAATTAAAAAAATTATAAAGGTGGGACATTTTATGTTACAATTAAAATGTTATGTTGCAAATGATAATTGACTATGTTGGAATGCCTTGAACCCTGAGTTGAGCTGGTCGGGAGTCAGTTTGTGTTTTGGGCCTATTTATTAAACCCAGTCAGTTGAGGGGTTTTAAATAGCCTTATTAATTTAACCTATGTTCATTTTGTACTCTGTAATCATCCTGATCACATAATATACGTTTCCTCTCTTCTACCTGTGGATGTAGCTAACTCTTTGTTAATAAACCATGTAAATTCTATCTTTTCTTATTTTCGTTTAAACATCTTTCTCGCATCCCCTTGTAAAAAATTGGTGTCAGAGCCCGGTTAGGGTTTTCGCAATCTGTTCAGAAAGATGTCTGCATTAAATGTGAAAATTAATAAATTCACGTGGAGGAGCAGTTTAAGTTAATGGTAGATCAAGATGCGAGCCTTGTTGAAACAACAGGGGATGTGGTCATCGTTGATGTCGAAAGATTAAAAGGGCAAGGCGGTGGCTCTGGGAGATGCCAAGATGGTCAGTCTGGAGGAGAAGGCGCACTCGACAATCATGATGTGTCTTGCAAACGATATTATTACCGAGGTCACAGAGGAGAAAACTGCGATAGGTTTATGGATAAAACTAGAGAGTCTGTATATGACGAAGTCGCTAACCAATAAGTTGATGTTGAAGCAACATCTGTACAGTTTGCGTATGCACGAAGGTTGGTCACTTCACAAACACTTAGATTAATTAAACACAATTTTATTAGAATAGTGTAATATTGATGTTAAAGTAGATGGTGAGGATGTTGCATTAATTAAGTTGGTTTCTCTACCCTTGTCGTATGAGAATTTTTTGCAGTCTTTCATTATTGGGAAAGACACTATGACTCTTGAAGAGGTTAGATCATCTCTTCATACCAGAGAGCTGCACCATAAGGAAACTGGTTCAAGTACAGATACTCAAGCCGTTGGGTTAGTAGTTAGTGGGAGTGGGAGTAAGGGACCTGGAAATTTAGGGAAAAATAAATTCAAGAAGAAATCAGGCTCTGAAGGCCCTAAACCAGATTATATTTGTAACTATTGTAAAGAGATAGGGCATTGGAAAAATGATTGTCCGAACAAGAAGAAACAGGAACTTAGAACAGGTACTGCTGCTGTTGCTGATGAAAAAAAAAGGTCACACTGATGTGTGGGTTCTCGATTCTGGGGCATCATACTGGCCGCTCAGAGAGTGGTTTACAACTTATGAGCAGGTGGATGGAGGCAATATTTCTATGTCCAACAACTCCGTTTGCAAGGTGGTTGGAATTGGCTCAATTAATTTACAGACACATGATGGTATATTCTGCACATTGAATGATGTTAGGCATGTCTCACTCATGACGAAGAATCTGATATCACTAAGTCTATTGGACAGTAAGGGATTCAATTCCAGAGGTGAATGTAGAGTTATGTATGTCTGCAAGGGTTCTAAGGTGGTTCTGAAAGGTGTGAAACGGGGAACTCAGTGTTTGTTGCATTGTTCGACTTTATCTGCATATGTTGTTGTTGCAACATCCGAGGTTCACAAAGATAATCTGACTAAGTTATGGCACATGAGACTTGATCACATGGGTGAAAGAGGGATGCGGGTTCTTTCAAAAGGAGATTTTCTTGGTTGCCACAAGGTCACTAACCTTAAATTCTATAAACTTTGTGTTTTTGGAAGCTACCTCGCAGCAAGTTTCCCAAGGCAATCCATAGAACGAAAGACACACTTGATTACATCCATTCTAAATGTTGGGGCCCTTCACATGTTGAATCCCTAGGAGGCCACAGATATTTCGTGTCTATGATTGATGACTACTCAAGAATAACTTCAGTGATTATGATGAAGCATAAGAGTGAAGCTTTCACAAGTTTTAAGAAGTGTAAGGCCTTGGTGGAAAAGTAAATTGGGAGGAAAATCAAAAGGCTGCGAACTGATAATAGTATGGAATTCTCCTCTTCTGATTTTGATGAATTCTGTAAGAATGGGGTGTTAGCAAGACATACACCACAATAGAATGGTGTAGTAGAACACATGAACCAGACGCTTTTGGAGAGAGCGTGATGCATGCTCTCTAATGATGGGTTAGCTCGAAGATTTTGGGCTGAAGCGCTGAGCACATCAGGTTACCTGATAAACTGTGGACCTCACATAGGTATCAACTTCAAAACACCCTATGAAGTGTGGTCTGGTAAGTCTGCTAATTACTTTAATTGGAGAGCTTTTGGTTTTACTTTTTATTATCATGTAAATGCGGGTAAATTGGAGCAAAGAGTGGAATGAAGTCTTTAGGGGCTATAGGGATGGTGTTAATGGGTATAGAATTCGGTCTCCATCTGAAAATAAAGTTATACTCAACAAAAACGTTATTTTTTTATGAAAATTCTATGCTTAACCCCACTCTGATTTTTTTTGTTTTGTAAGGAAACGATAGTGTTGACAAATAGGTGGAGCGGTACAACTTCCCGGAGAAACTTTGTAAGAGTATTGGGAACGCTTTGAAAAGCTGGTGGCCAGATGTCCCCAACATCAGATCACAGAACAGTTGCTCATCCAGTACTTCTATGAAGGGCTGACGCAGTCAAACCGGAACATGCTGGATTCTGCCAGTGGGGGAGACCTATGTGACAAAACCCCGACAGCTGCTAGAGCACTCATTTCGAAAATGGCGGCTAAGACTCAACAATTTGGGGCACGGGATGCTTCAACACGGATAGTGAGGGAGGTGAACGATTCTCAAATGGATGCGAAGATTGATCAGCTTACCAAAATGGTCCAGAAGGCTGTTTTGGGGGGGGAGCTCAAATACCCGACCCTGCCGAATATGTGATACCACCGATCACACAACCGATAATTGCGAAGTTCTGGGTAATGAGCTAGAAGCACACGTCAATGCTGTCGGAACTGGAAACTTCCAAGGCCGAAAGTACGACCCATATTCCCAGTCGTACAACCCAGGATGGAGGGATCATCCGAATTTCAGCTATGGTAATCAGCAAGGCCAATCAAGTGGGCAAAACAGACCTCCACCACCTAGAGGTATGTATTACACAAAGCAGCCAGCCGAACAAGCACCTGACTCATCCTTGGCGGATATTGTGAAGACTTTAGCAACAAACACTGTGCAGTTTCAAAAGGATGCAACATCAAGCATCAAGAATCTCGAGACACAGATGAGCCAGATGGCAACTGCTATAAGTCGTCTAGAGAATATGCAAAGTGGCAAACTGCCATCACAACCTGAAATGAACCCTAGAAATGTCAGTGCCATTACATTGAGGAGTGGTAACCAGCTTGGAGAGCTTAAGAAGCCCGGGCAACCATTGGAAGATGATAAAAACGACGTTTCGGCCACTGCGCGGCCGCGCTCAACCTGACGATCCTGAAGAAAAATTCTCTGTAGAAGTTGCGCGACCGCGGCAACCCAGCGCGGCCGCGGCCCCTGTTCAGCAAAAATTGACGCAATCTGCTTCCATTCCACCTCAACCACTCCCTTTCCCCAGTCGTATGATCAGACCAACACGACCTGACAAAGAGAAGGAGATATTAGAGGTGTTTCGCAAGGTTGACATCAACATTCCCTTGATCGATGCTATCAAGCAGATACCCAGATACGCCAAGTTCCTAAAGGAGCTATGTACCAACAAGCGTAAACTCAAGGGGGACGAAAAGGTCCTGATGGGCGAAAACGTCTCAGCAATCTTCCAAAAGAAGATGCCACCAAAATGTAAGGACCCAGGTATGTTTGTCATTCCATGTAGAATAGAGGGCACAAACATTGAACGTGCCATGCTAGACCTAGGAGCATCCATTAATGTCATGCCAAGAGCAATATTTCATGCATTAAAACTAGGACCACTGAAAGAAACTAGGATAGTAATTCAGTTAGCAGATCGTAGTAATACATACCCCGATGGTCTAATTGAAGATGTCTTAGTAGAAGTAGGTGAACTAGTATTTCCTGCAGACTTTTATGTTCTAGACATGCAAGGAGATTCCACTACATCTTCTCCAATTTTGTTAGGGCGGCCGTTCTTGAACACCGCCCAAACAAAGATTGATGTAGGTAAGGGGACTCTGTATGGAATTTGATGGCCATATTGTTAAGTTGAATATTTATGATGCTATCGGATATCCTGAAGATGCCAATTCTGTTTTCTTACCTGATGCGACTAACCCTGTTGTTGAGAATGATTGTGAGAATAGGTGCAGGAGTAAGCTGAATTGGTCCGCATTGGTGCGGCATCGTAAAAAGGAAGATGAAAGGCAGAATGGGGTAAAGTGCCTGAATTGGTCTGGGCCCATGTGGAAACCACCTTGGCACAAACGCTAAGGGAATATGCAGCCGTCGAGCCAACGACGTAAAACAACAGCGCTTGTCAGGAGGCAACCCGATGTCTACGGTTTTTTTTTTTTTTTTTTTTTATTTCGTTTTTTTTTCAGCATTAGATTAGTTCTCTTTCATGTTTTTGCATTTTTACATAATAAGGATTACCATAAAACACAAGACGGAGGATGATCGTCGGGCACAGATGCAGACGTGGTCAGAGCAACAGCAGGAATGGCATAGGCAGCAAGAAGCTCAGTGGAAATACATGCAGTCCCTTTGGGGACAAGGGGGCATTCACCCCCGCTGCCGCCTCAGTAAAGCATTGTAAGTACGCACCAAGCCGCACCACTTTTTCTTCCCTCAAACTCTGGTTTTCAACTAAGTTTGGGGGAGGGGGGGTGTAATGTGGGGCGACTTGGCAGCATTTTTAATATGCTGTCCGTTTCTATTTTGTTGTTGGGCCTGTGAGCCATTAGTTGAGGATTGGGCCTGTGAGCCGTAGTCATCTGTTTCGTTATTTTGTTTTGTGGAGTCTTTATGATGTATTGTGTTTATTTTGGTAGAGTCTAGATCGAGTCTAGAAAGGGATAAGAAAACTGAATCGTGCTGTTAAAGATAAAATTAACACATTAAGGTGATGATAAATTGGCAATGAGTTCATGATGATTGTTGATTAAAACTTGTTTATAATAGCATATGATAGAGCATGACGGGTAATGGAGATGAAATTGAGCTGTAATTTGCAACATTGATCAGTAAAATTGCCCTGTGAGGACTTTGAGCCTATTTTGTACCTCCAGTCTTGGAGTAACATTGTACAAATTCTTTCGGTGTGATTTTCATTGATTATGTGCATATAGACCCTAGAACTTGCCTTGCATGTCTGTCGTGAATAAGTCAATGTGTGTTGTGGCTTAGAAAGTGATCTTAGGCATTTCTTGGTTAGCCTATTTCAGACACTCAACATAATTACATTTTTTTACCGCAAACTTGAAAAAGTAATTTCCCTTAGTTAGCCCAGTTGAGTCGTGATCCTATCACTTGTTAGCCGAATATTACAAGCCGAACATCTTTTCAATTGGCCTTTGACCTTATTGGACTAATCTAGTTAAGAGGGAGGCGAAAGGAGAGGTAGTCGGGAATGTTATTTGGGAGTCCTATGGACTGAAAAAGGGAAGTGAAATGAGAAATGAAAAGGGAATTGGTGATAGAGACTTCAAGAAGGTTTCCCTCCTATGTGCTAAAAAGTTTAGACTTGTTAATGTGTACAATGCAAAAGTAAGAAAAGAAATGAGTTGGGTACATATGAAGCATGATTTGAGGATGGGAGTAAGAAAAGTGCTTAGTGGAAAAAAAAAAAAAAAAAAAAAAAAAAAAAAAGAGGAATTCGGGTAGTCCCAGAAAATGTGGTACCCACGTTGAAAAAAAAAAAAAAAAAAAAAAAAGAAGCACTTGGTTGTAAAAGATGCGGTCGTGGGGAGAAGAAGTCATTCCTTGGGGTGATTTACTGAGATTTTGAGAGTGAGATATGAGTGATTGTTTTGAGTGGTGGTTGAGTAGGAATAACTCGGTTAGTCCACATTTTAGTCACTTTCATCCAAATTTTATCCTACCTTACCTCAGCCTTTATTACAACCAAATTAAAGACCTTTTTGATTCTTTGCCACACATACTGAGCACTAGGTCCGACTTAAATAATAGGCAAGCATATGGTGGTCGTTGCATATAAGTCAGTGTGAGTGTAGTACTTTGCATACCTTAAACACTTGAGAGAAGAGTGATACACAATTCCGGTGAGGATCATTTGTTGAAAATCATAAGCAATGAAAGTAGTTGAAGTTGCTCTGTCAAATATGCTCGGTTACATCATGTTGCTGTGATTTATTGGAAAACCTTTCTGAAACTCGTAATTACCACTTAAAGTGCCTTAAAACCCGTGTCTTGATTGTTGTTTGATTTAGATTTGTTCGGGACGAACAAAGGGTTAAGTTTGGGGGATTTTGGTACACGCATTTATTTATGTACTTTAAGTCTGTTAGAGTGATGAATTGTGATGTTTGCGTGTAGAATGGAGAGTATTTGGGTTGTTTTAGTGCCTTTGGACTATTTGACGTTTGTGTTTTCATTTTGAGCTAAATAGGTGATTTAAGGCTAAGTATTCATACTCGGCCGGATGCACAACGAGGAAATGAAGTCCGGATGTCAAAAAGGATGAAAAATCGCCGGAAAATAAAGAACAGAGTACCGCGACCGCGGCAAAATGGCGCGGCCGCGGTCCAAGTGAAGGAATAAGCGGAAAAAGTCTGGACAAGTAGCGCGGCCGAGGCACACTTGCGCGGCCGCGGCGTGCTGCTGGACCAAGAGCGGGCGCGGGCGCGGCCCATGAGCGCGGTCGCGGCCCGTTAAGGCGGTTAATCAATCCTTGGGCCACAAGAATTCCGTTTTAAAGCCCAAAATCAACCCAAATTGACTTCCTCTATAAAAAGGGATCCTTATGCTCGGAAATAGGGGACTTGAACATCAGAGGAGAGCAAGATTGAGAGATTCCGAAGGGGACAAGCAATCAAGATCGGCAATACTCGGGTTTTCTAGTCCTTAAGTCTTTCAATTATGTATTTTCAGTTTAATTTGTCTTTTGTCACCGCCATGAGCGGCTAGTAGGTTATTTCAGTCCTTAGTCGAGTCGAACCCTAGTTGTTATTATTTTGTGGTATTTACGGTGATTATTAATCGGTTGAATTCTTAAAACGTTGTTATACTATTCACTTATCCTTCAATGCTTGTGTATTTATTTGCTAGATTGATCACCTAGGATTATAATTACATAAGTAACGCTAGGTTATAATCGTAATCCGTAATTGTTACGAACCTATAGCCACTTAGTAGCGAATAGTGAGTGATATCGCTAGGGTAGTATATAGCTCGGTCTGAATGGGTCCGAGCTTACGAGGTCCACACCGTGTCTATCCCGTTATCTTAGTTCTCTAGGCGTCCGGTTAATGAGATCCAGAGAGCTTATTCTGAGGTCACTCAACTGGATAGACTAACCAAAGAGCTTGTTTTGGTTAGTTAAACATAAGGGATAACGAGGTTAGCAGAGCTTGTTGCTAACCTCGGGATAGGAGTTTTAAGGATAAAATTGGTTAATAATTGCATCTATCACAAGGTAGTAATAACTAGGGGGAGATAAGATTAAGGGCTGGGATTCGTTGTTTTATAAGTAGAACAAGTCATAGTTAATTTGCTTAAATTCTGTTTTAGTTCCCTAGTTAACGTACATCAATTCATAAACCCCCATTAGTTATATATTTATATATGTTGCTAGTATTAGGACTTACTTAAACACTAAGAGTCTTCCTGCTCCCTGTGGGATCGAACCTACTTACCACTTCTACGAGCTAGAAGGGTAGCTAGGTTTAATTAATTTTACCGCATCGTGATAGTGCGGTCAAGAGTATTTTTTGGTACCTTAGAGGTACGTCTGATGTTGGTTTCATTTATGGAGGTGATCCGAATTGTCATGTTGCAGGATATTGTGATTCTGATTATGCAAAAGATGTGGACAGTAGGAGGTTATTGAACTTTGAAATATAGCTAGGGGTAGAGAAAGAGTTTATTCCATTTCATTTCAGCTAAACGTTTACATTATGATGCTTGATCTATAAATGTACAGGGAGAGCTAACTGCTCGATGAAATACCTGTGACAGAAAGCATAACTGCTCAACTAATTATGTTAGCCATCTAACTAACAGTTATAAGTTGATGATGCATGCATAATGCAGATGTGCATGTGCATGCAACTTACATTTGAGCTACACTTGCATTTCATTTATGTTCTATCAAATAGTCCCCCTTAAACTCAATGTACTTGCATCCAAAACTTTGAGTTTGTCCCCAAGAAGACCAAATCTGCTGCTAAAATTTGCTTTAGTGAAGACATCAACAAGTGGTTCCTTAGAAGAAACATGTCTAATTTCCACTAGTTTCTTTTGAACTCTATCTCTTACAAAGTATAAGTCTAACTCAATGTGCTTTGGTCTGGCATGCAAGATAAGGTTTTCTGCCAAATGAATGGTGCTCAAGTTATCACACCGTAGAACAGGTACATGAGAAGTGTGTAGATGAGTCTTCTGAAGCAACCCCTGCACCCAAGTTACTTTAGCTACTATTCCAGCTAAGCTCCTATACTCAGCTTCTATGGATGATCTTGATACTGTGTGTTGCTTCCTTGACTGCCAGGACACTAGATTTCCTCCAACAAACAAGCAAAATCCTATTGTAGACCTTTTATCATTAGTATTAGAGACCCAATCAATATCAAAGAATACTTCCAGCTGTAGATGATTAGATCTGGTAAGGAGTAAACCATGCTCAAGTGTCCTACTGAGGTATCTTAGGATTTTGTTCATTGCTTTCCCATTCGATTCTTGAGGATTCTTCATGATTTGGCACACCTTGTTGACTGGATATGATATTCTAGGCCTGGTGATAGTGATATACTGAAGCGCTCCAACAATACTTCTATACAAATGAACATCTGCTACAGGATCACTGCCAAAAGCTGTCAACCTTGTTCTTGATGTCATTGGAGCAGTAACAGGTTTGGCACCCTGCATTTTGGTCTTGCACAACAAATCCTTGATGTATTACCGTGAGATAGATGCAAACCAGAGTCTGCATTTTGCTTTGCAGCTCAACTGCTTGTTTGATTGCTTGAGAGAGCTAACAACTTAACTAACTATGAGCTGCAAGTGAAACTAACCAACACTCCACACGATTATAGTTATAGAAATGTGTGAGCATGCCATGACATACACCCGTGTGCATTTGCCTGATTTGTGTGTGCAAAGTGTATGTTTATCTAATATCATCAAGCTGATCCGAGTAACAAGTTCCAATAATTGTTTTACCTATTAAATGTTACAAGTTGTTAGTTGTCCCATTTTTTTGTGTCAAATATGGGTACGAGGAGTTGCGCGAAGGTCTGGGCACTTTTATGGTGCATCTGATACACCTGTTGATCTGTAAGTTAAGGTGGACATTTGTCGGAATTCCTTGAACCTTGTGCTGAGTTGGTCGGGGGTATGTTAGTTTGGGCTTAGTTTGTGTTTTGAGCCTATTTTTTATGCTACAGTCGGTTAGGAGTTTTTAAATAACCTTATTATTTTGACCTAAGATTATTTTGTACTATGAAATCATTCTGATCATATAATAGTCGATATATATGTAAACATAATAGTCTCGCATCCTACTATAACAAACTAAATGTTTGCGAATTTATTTACGTAATTAACGCTTTTCTATTATTAATATCAGTAATAATTAATTTTTTTATACAAGTAACATAATTTAGCGGCCAGTTAGCCAACTTCTGTCACCTAATTACAAATGATAATCCGTGACATTGCTTCTTATGCGACCTCACTCAAAAGAGTAGTGTAATTTGTAATACATATTGAACTTGTCTTATGTGTATATGTATACTCTGACGACTTTGCTGCAATGATTAGTCGAAGTTGTATATATAAATGAAAAATTACAACTAGGATATCGATTAATTAAATGGTAGATCGAGTAAAAAATTGTATGTAGTGTTTATTGGTTGGAAGGACAAAATTAATAATGATATGGATATAGTGTGTAAAGTAATGGAGTGGTATTACAATTACAATAAATAAATAATAAATAAATAAATAGAATAAAGAAGTGAGTAGTGGGGGTGGTGAAGCTAGGTAGCGCAAATTCTGTGGTGCCAGGCTTGCACTCCAATTCTCCACAAGGAATCGTTCCCAAAAAGTAATGGGTTTGCTTCAAAGCCAACCGATTCTCACTCGGTACATACACAAATAATCACAGCCATATATACATATTATTATATATATGTTTAATTTGTGTATCTCACTTGTACAAGTTTCCTACGTTAGTATACTTTGATGTCAAGTTCCTAAGTCCTAAGTTGCAAGTACAAGAAAAGAAGATCATCACTGAACATTTTCCCTTTCTTCACTTGTATATATATAGCAACTCTTACTCTCAGCCCCACCTCTTTCTATTGCAATACTAAAGAGGAATTGATTTGTAAAGTGATGCAAGAAGAAATGATGATGATGATGATGATCAAGGGAAAGCGCAGCAAGCGCCCACGTCCCTCCTCGCCACTCGCCTTAACCATGGCCACCAGCTCCTCCAGCGACCTTTCTGGGGTTTCTGATCATCGTGTAACACCTTCTAATTCAGCTGACCTCGCACACAGCACCGCAGATGAAGAGGAAGAAGACATGGCCAACTGTTTAATTCTCTTGGCCAGAGGTCATGGCCAACAATCATCACCGCCACCGCCAGCGGCAGCGGCAGAGGCTTATCAGTGCAAAACGTGTGACAAAAGTTTCCCTTCGTTCCAAGCGCTGGGTGGTCATCGGGCAAGTCACAAGAAACCTGGTAAGCCAGAGGAGAAAAAGCCGTTGATGAGAGATAAACAAATGGACACCACAATTCTGTCACTACAAATCTCAAACGGAGGAGTGTTGAATAAGACTAGGGTTCACGAGTGTTCCATATGTGGAGCGGAATTCGGCTCAGGGCAGGCCTTGGGTGGCCACATGCGGCGGCACAGGCCGATTCCGACGGCAGCGGCGGCGACTGAGTCTCAAGGTGTGAAGAGGCAGAAGAATCTATTATCCTTAGACCTCAATCTTCCCGCCCCAGATGATGAACATACGGAATCCAAGTTTCCTTTTGCACCAAAACAACAAGTTATTGTCTTCTCGGCTTCCCCTTTGATTGATTGTCATTATTAATTCATTACTTAGATTTTAATTTGTCACCGATTCTTTTCTTTTTCTTTTTTTTAGTTCTATGAATTTCACGCAGGGAATTGTGAAATTTGTAACATTATTTGCTGGCTCAACATTCATTACATTTAGTTGATTCTTTTGTAATTATTCAAAAGCTAATTCGTATTTGTGCATGCGTATGGAATGCATTAATCATTAATTTATTTATCTGTTTTAACTTAAAATCATATTTTTATATTTCTCTCCCAACATCTGTTATATAGTCAGAATTAGGCTCACTACAAGAAAAAAAATATTTATCGCTAGCCTTTTATAATGTAACTACAAGAGTGATTACTAAAAGTAACTCCTTTTGTAACTATTAGTGGTTACATAAAATATTTCATACAATGTTAACCAAAATTGCTACAATATGCCAAGTTCTTTTGCAACTACTTTTAGTTACAAATACATTAGTAACTACAAAGTAGTTACAAAATTTTTTTTGCATCTTATTATAAGTGACTACCCTATAATAACTACTTGTAGATTTTTAGTTACTAAAAATATATTTGTGACTACTCTCCTTTTTTGTAACTACATTTTATAGTGGCAAAAGGTCTTATTGTACGTAGTAAGCCAGACTATAGCCAAATAATTAAATGATATATATCACAAAGAATCCTAATTATATAGTATATAATTTAACATTCTATTCTTTAGCAAAAAATTTAAAAATGTAATTTTGATATATAGAAATTATCCTTAAATATTAAAGAATGTTGAACTTCGATTACATTAAATACTATTCTAAAAGTCCTTGCATACTTTCGATTAGATACATCCCATCTAAGCACTAGACTCACACTGTACACCTATATCTTTTAGTCATGTTAAAGCCCCGATTATGTCCTAGAAGCTTACCGTCTAATTACCGTCTAGTATCTTTAGAATGTTAAATATGAAATGAACCAGAAATTTCAAGAAGAGATGTACACAATAAAGGTGAACAATATAGATATGAGTTTGTGATAAGTGAAAAATAATTAAGGTTGTGTTTGAATTGAGGGATTTTAAATTGATGAATTTAAAACTAATGAATTTGAATTTCACTCAAATCCTTCAAAAAATAGCTCAAAATGAAATCATGGATTTAAATATTCATGGTAATTCGAACAACAATAATGCATTTAAGACTAAGAATTACAAATTCTTCCATCCAAATGCAACCTAAAAAAATTTCTTTAGAGAAAAAGTTAAAGATGAAAAAAAAAAACGACTTCAACTCTTCAAAGGTTTCGATTATCAAAATCTTAAATCCTAAACGTTGACAGTGTATCTGTGCAATTTGAGGAATATATATTATTATTACCATTACTACCTAGTGTTTATTATTATTATACACTCCCCTAGTTTGAGTTAATGTATGTATTTACTTGGCCAATTAATTAGGGGAAGACCTTTGATTGCTTCTGTTATTTGTCAAAGTATAGTTATTATTGGCAACAACAATATAACACGAGGGAGATCTCTTATGCACCAATTGCACGGATCTTAGATCAGTTAATTTGGGTTATGTGCAAAATATATTACTTCCTTTATTTCAAATGAACTTGCACAGGGGGTTAGCACACATATTAAGAAAAAATTACTTTTTGGGATTTCATTGACATTTAAAAAGTTGATTGACGGTGGAGATTGAGAGTGAAGATTTTGAGGGTGGAGATTGTGTTATAACTTTCCCTTTTAAGGGTGTGCAAGTTTGCTTGGAACGGACAGAAACGGAAAGTATGCAAGTTCATTCGGGACGGAGGGAGTACTATTTCCTAATTTAAAAAAAATTCATATTAGAGACGGAAATTAGTAACGGATGATATTGGTCACAAAATAAAAACAGAATAGAAATAGAATAGTGACGGAAAGTGACAAAAAATCATTAGTATCCGATTAGTGACGAATTAGCAACCGAAAATTTGAGACGGACATAATCCGTCTCTATTCGGTAGGTAATTCGGTCTCTAATTTCATAATAGAGAAGGAAATTCCGTCATTAAATTTAGAGACGGAATAAAATCGGTCTCTAAACTTTAGAGACCAACATATAGACACCAACCACTTGGTCTCTAATCCGTCACTATTTTAATTTAGAAACCGATATTATGTAATTAGAGACGGATTTTTCAGTCTCTAATTTGATTTTTTCTAGTAGTGTTTATGCCTAAAGGTATTACATAATCTGGCTAAAGTATCATGGTTAAAAGGTAACACGAATTATGCTTAAAAGTATGATACTATAATATCATTATCCAAAATAAATGATACTTTTAAGTATAAGTTATGATACACATCTTGAATTTGATCGTGTAGTTGGCGCAAATGAGACTTTATCTATAGTCACAAGTGAAGTGGTTCATTTTAGTTGTAAAACAATTCAAGTAGGAAATTCATTAGCCATCACTTATCAACTATACAGCATATAATCACAACAGCCAACAGGTGAAGTAGGTTGGCTTTATATTTGAATGAAAGGTTATATATGTACATGAATCATGACCCAATAAAATAAAAATAAGATTTTAAAAAACAGGAGTGGATAATAGTGGAAGTAGAGATAACTAACCATATCATATTAATTGCGATTGATATATCATATTTCATAATAATATTTTTTAATCGACTTAGGTATCATGTCACATATATATATATATATATATATATAATATAATATATTGATATTTTTGTTACTACCATTTTATGTATGTGCCAAAGAAAGAGGGGAAGAAATAAATAGAGCGGGAACAGAAAAAAAGAGAGTGGGTTGTTTAATTTTTTTTCTCCTAATTTAAGAATAAAGAAAATACCCTTTTCTTTTTTCACGGTGACTCGAACCCAAAACTAAATATTTAGATAGTAGATGTTCCGCTACTTGAGTTATCCAACTTCGTTGAACGGGTAGTTTAATTAATTATCATTAATAGAGGCAGGCAAAATGTATAGACCCGTAGCTAATTTGACGATAGAAGGAAGGAATGTTAGACGATGAGATAAGCTAAGAAGTGATTTGGTGTCAAACACACAAATATTTGGAATCAGTCCAATTCCAGTAACGTCTCAATTACGATAGTGATAGCAGTTTGGTTTCTTCACCTATAACTCCGGCCTCTAACTTAACTTTCTACCGTAGACATATAGTATGTATTCATGTTGAATTAACTAGTTCCTCCCTTACGCAATGCACGTAATATAATTTTTTTTATTAATTATTATTAAAATATAAAGATAAATACGTATAGTAATGAAAACGAAATAAGTAATAACTAAGATATATTCTAAAGGATTTGTATGAAATATTGTACTTTAATAGGTAAAAATTTGATATAAAATATATATAGCATAACACTGGTCTATGAGATAATTGTATATTTGTAACATTTTAATACTATACGATTACAATTACAGATTCGTATAAGGTGAAACAATATCAAAAGTGATATTATATTTAGGATTTAGTAATATTAGCATAAATCTCGCAAGTGTATTAGTTTATTAAGCAAGAGTGTTAAGGTATATTATTGTGACCCATTTAATTGTAAAAATAATCAACTCATTATACTGTTAGTTAACATAAATTTTCTATTTAAAAAAAAAAAAAAGACACGAATTCAATCAACAAATCATTTTAACTATTATATCTAAACTTTCTATTGTAAATTGTAACTCTAACAAATTGGCTCATTTTTTATATCAAATTTCTTTAAAAACACAATGATTCGGTCAATTTAAAATTATTATATAAAGCAATACTAAAGTAAAAGAAATTATTTTTTTTAATGAAAACTAAAAGAAATTAATCTTCTAAAAAAAAGTAGATCATTTTTTCAAATAGAAAGAAATTATCATTTTTAATAATATATGACATTTTTTTATTTTATATACAAAAAATTTAAATCAAAATATATCATAATAATCATAAAAAAGTAAACTACACTTAAAAAATTAATATTTAATATATGCACAATGGATGTTAAATCGAAGATCGTGAAAAGAATATTAATTAAATATATTTTTCATAAAAAACGGAGGTAAGACGAAAAAGTTATACGACTTTCAAATATTTAGGAGAAAAGAGAAAAACAAAAAAAAAAGTTATTGGTCCACTCTGCTCAATTGTAGGAGGAAGCTACATCACAACAATTTATTTCTCCTAGAAAGTTAAACATAAAAATAATTCAAAATTAACAAAAAAAGGTATATCACACCAAAAGAAAATTTAAGGGTGTGTTTGTTTATGGTTGGGCCAATCCGTTGTGGATTGTGTCCAACCTAACATGTGTTTGTTTATGGGTTTGTGACAATATATTGTCTCCAACCCTCTTACACACATCATTAATTAAACTCAATTATCAATACAACTTTAATCAATAATCATCATTCTTTAACTAACTCTTACACACATCATAAATCAAATCCAATTTCCAATACACCTTTATTCAATAATCAATCATTTTTTAACAAACTCTCACACATCATCAATCAAACTCAATTCCCAATACAACTTTAATCAATAACCAATCAATCATTAACTATCTCTTACACACATCAAATCACTTTTACCACATTTTATAATATAAACCAACTCCAACCCAATCTCTCAACCAACATAAACAAACACTCATTTATTTACCCCAACCTAAAAATTCCACTTTATTCTCCACAGCCTACAGTACTCCAGCCACCCACAGCCATAAACAAACAGGCCCTAAGGATCTTCCTTTTAAGAATAAGAAGAAAAGTATAATTAATTTCAACAAAATTTTGACACTATCTTTGATGGATACAACACGGTAAATAGAGGAGCAATCCCACCCTCACCTATACTATATATGCGTTAACTAACTAGAGATTTGATTATCACCTATATATGGTTCAGCTTAATATTAAGAAGGAAGAAGTCACAATTTGAGATTTTAGGTTCAAGTCTCATCTATAGTAATTAGTAAGTTGAAACTGGTTTTGCAGTATTCTCAAGTAAACAAATAAAAAGAAAAGAACCATTACATAGCAAAGATAACTAAATAGATTAAAAATAGCAACATATGTGTTCACTTTTTTTCTTTTCCTTTTCCTTTAGGAATATTTATGGTATAAGCCATGTGTGACAAAAAATGTTTGGTGCTCAGTATAAATATGCAAGCCGAGTTTGCTCCAGACTCGGAGAGATATCTTAGCCAAGTCTTTTACAACGGAGGCTTGTTCGATATGCATCCATCTAAAAGTTCCAGGTATTTTACTTTTTTTTTTTTTTCCTTAAATCTGGGCATTTATGGGAGAGGATGTGGTATCTACTGTTCTTAATATTTTGAATAATGATGTTCATCTTTCTGAATGGAACCGTACTCTTGTTACTAATTGATTCCGAATAACTAAAAGTTGCTTACCTTGAAGGATTCCCGACCGATCAGTCTTTGACTATCATTTCAAAAGTGGTGTCCCGTGTGTTGTCTAATAGATTGGGCCCTATTATGGATAAGGTGGTGGGTCCGCAACAAAGTGCTGGATTTGTATACTGAAAGTAAGACCTTTTATATATAATGTTTCCAGTTATTCAATATTAATCTCCTATCTGATTCTGTTTACACTAATCACTAGATATGTCCCTATATCTCTCTATAAGTAGATCATATGGTGTATTGTAGATCACAGAAGATCATATGATTAGTTAAACTTAATGAGATATAAAATATATATCACAACAGAGAACTTGAGGACGAGTTGTTGGTATAGGCTGCTGGTACACGTGTCCCGTGCACGCACTTTAGGGCACTTTAGTGTCATTTTAGTGTCAATAATGTGCATAATCACGTCTATTTAGTGCTTTTGTATTCTCATGGGCGAAATAATGTGTTTGTGTTGTTTTTATGTTAAGACAGGTGAAAAATGATCGAAAAAGAACACCAAACGATCGCGAAGTCGAGGGATCGGTCAAAGAAACAAGGGACAGGGCTGAGGTGTCGATCTCGGTCGAGACAGGGCACAATCTCGCCCGAGATACTTCTCCAGGGAAATCCTGGAGTTTTGAGAAATTAAAGATCTCAGCCGAGACGGGTACGACATCTCGGCCGAGATAGCTCTCCAGGGAAAATCAGAGATTCAAAAAGATGAAGATCTCGGCCGAGATGAAACCCAATCTCGGCCGAGATAACCCAAACCCTAAAAATCCCCTTTTCACGTCTCAGCCGAGATGCAACCCAATCTCGGCCGAGATTATCCCTCGGTTTACAAAGTGAAAAGCCCTTTTTTACGTCTCGGCCGAGACATACTTGCGTCTCGGCCGAGATTCCTTGCCCTGTTTCAAATTCCTGAACGCGATTTTGCCTTAAATTGAAGTAACAACTCTTCCCCTATATATATATATCCTCTCTTTCGAAATTAACTTACTTTGGGACATTGAAATACACACTTTCAAGCCATTTTTGAGCCACCAAAGCCACCAAGGAAGGAAGATTGGGCAAGAGATTGAAGGATCATCTTCTCCAATTGACATCTTTGGTTTCATCCATCTCAGTGTCATGTTTCTTTATTTTTCTACTTACTTTCTATTTGTTTAAGCTTCCATGGGTGAGTATCACCCTTATTTCTACCCTTGATCAAATGTAAAACTTTGAGTGACAATGTTTATATGATTATTGCTAGTTGATGTTACCATTTGATTCCAATTTCAAGTGTTCTATACTATTTACTGTTATTGACTCATGTTTGTATGCTTTTTCTTGGCTTGATCAACCTCTAGGAAGTGTACGAATGTGTTGCTAGAATTGGAAATCACTATTCGTAATTGTAGGATTTTCGATTCCCTAGTAGCGAACAACGAGTGGTTTTGTCGGTGATAGTGTAGAGTTCGACCTCTAAACCCGAACTTTCGAGGTTTATGTCAAATCTGTTTCCTTATCTTGGAGCTTTTATCATTCGATTGCCACATTGAAGAGAGCTTGTTCGACATTTTGGTTTAATTGGATAGGGTTAGTTGAAGAGCTTATTTCGATTAGCCACAATTACGAGATAATACAGTTGCTAGAGCTTGTTAGTAGTCGTGAAATAGGGACTTGAAATGCTTTCCATTAGGCATCCACAATAGTTGTGTAATTCGTTGGAACCAAAGGGATACTCGATCAAGACAAGATACTTTAATCATATATTTAAAATCTAAAAATCGATTTATCTATCTTGCTATCTTTTGTTAATTGAATCTTAGCTTAGTTGATCATAGCTAAATAGTGGTTCCTAGCTTGATAAACAAACCCTCCCCCCTCCCACCTTTATTGCTTTCATTGTTCGAGTTTCTTCTTATTTGAAGTACATAATCGCTTGACATATCAAGACAATATTGTTCAACCGTTCCTCGTGGGACCGACTCCTACTTACCACTCTACTAGTTAGAGTAGTAGGATAAGGATAAGTATATATTTATATACAAAATTAATTTGGTAGCGACACACGACGATCGCTACCAAATTTTGGCGTCGTTGCCGGAGAACGATTATATGAATAATGTTGTTTTATTTGTTCAAGCATTATGTTTAGTTTATTAGTTGTTTATCTACTTCTTGTTTATCTAGTAGTTTGATATTCTCTTGTTTTCTTGTTTTTGGATAGGTAGTTAATGTTCTTGCGTTCCCAAGGGGAGAAAGAACTTCTTTTTGAGCCAGAGATAGTTGAACGGGAAAGATTATTGAGGAGAAGAGCTAGGTTACTTGAAGAGGTCCGAGAATCATTTGAAACCTTGAGTATAGAGAGTGAGGAGATTTAATTGGAAGAGATGGCTGGTGAGCAGGATCAGGAAAGAACCATGAAGGAACTTGCCAACACAAGGGTTGCACACGAACCCTTGTGTATTACATTCCCAGAGATAGGGAATGATACCACTTTTGAACTCAAATCGGGGCTCATTCACCTTCTGTCATCATACCATGGGCTAACCGGGGAAGACCCACACAAACACTTAAAGGAATTTCATGTGGTTTACTCGAACATGAAGCCGACCAAGGTGACTGAAGAACAAATTAAGCTCAGAGCATTTCCTTTCTCATTGAAAGATCTTGCAAGAGACTGGTTGTACGACTTGCCACCGGGTTCCATTACTACTTGGGAACAGATGGAAACACAGTTTCTAAAAAAGTATTTTCCTGCATCTCGAGCCACCACCATCCTAAAGGAAATTAGTGGAGTGAGGCAAATGCAGGGGGAAACATTGTATGAGTATTGGGAAAGATTCAAGAAGCTTGCAGGGAGCTGCCCACCACATCAAATCACTCCACAATTGTTGATCCAATATTAGTACGAGGGACTGTATAACTGAACGGAACATGATTGATTCAGCCAGTGGAGGGGCTCTAGCCGACAAGACCCCAACCAAGGCCCGGGCATTGATCTCCAAGATGGCCACCAACACTCAACAGTTCGGTTGTAGAGAACCAGTGAGGCGAGTCAAAGATATTATCGATTCAAGAGTTGAAGAAAGATTGGACCAGCTCACCGACCTGGTGAAGAAAGTGATTTCGGGAAGCACTCCTACCCCAAAACCCTGCAGAATCTGTCAGATAACCGAGCACTCCACTGATACCTGTCCTATTCTTGGAGAAGAAATGGCAGCTCATGCTAATGCAGTTCATAATTTTAATCCTAACCAGGTTGGCCGGAAGTATGATCCCTATTCGCAGTCGTACAATTCGAGGTGGAGAGATCACCCCAATTTCAAATATGGGAATCAAGGTCCAAATATGCATCAACAGGATGATCAAGGTGGTCACAATCGACCCCCCTACCCTAGGGGGATGTTCCAGCAAGGGCAACCCACTGAGCCAGTACCCTCTGATCCATCCCTTTCTGACATAGTCAAGAGCCTAGCAACAAGTACACTTCAATTGTAGAAGGAATCAAGTTCGAGGTTCCAGAGTATTGAAAATCAAGTCAGTCAAATAGCATCAGCGGTATCCCGTCTGGAGAGTGCTCAAAGTGGAAAGCTACCGGCACAACCTGAAATCAACCCCAAAAATTTGGCTAATGTGAGTGCAATTGGCATCATTAGTAGGGTAATGCCTGGAGAGCTTGAGAAGCCCGGGCAGCCTTCACGTGCACAGACAGACAGCCCACATGATAGTTTGGATGAAGAAAAGACCTCAACTCCTCAAGTTGCTGAAGTTCAAGTTCGTGTACCAAAGTGGAAACTTGCAAAGGAGTCGAGGAAACAAAAGGAAGTAGTGGCGGCATGTTTCTCCGACCATTTATTACCATTCGCCATTAAGAAGTACTTCTCATCCAAGGAAACCGAGACGGTGAAAGACAAGGGAAAGACAGAGGCCCTTCAAGAGGTAGAGAGTAAAGTTGAGAATGTTAGTGTAAGTACCTTAAGGAGTGCAAAGGTGCTCGAGAAGCCACCCAAGAGCCTCCCTCACTTGGAGGATGAAGAAGAAAAGGTTAGAGAAAGAGAATCTGTCGAAGGAAGAACCATACCAAACCCCCTTGAGGATCCAAAGCTCAATACTCCAACACTGACCGTGACCCCACCACTTCCATTCCCGTGCCTAATCAAGAAAGCTGTAGACAAAGACAGAGAATGGGAAATGCTTGAAATATTTCAGAAAGTGGAGATCAAAATTCCACTGATTGAAGCTGTGAAACAGATCCCACGGTATGCAAAAATTTTGAAGGGTCTATGCACAAACAAAAGAAGGCCTCAAGGAAATAACTAGGTACTCATGAGGGAAAGTGTGTCTGTCATATTCCAAAAGAAACTCCCTCAAAAGTGCAAGGACCCAGGAATGGTCGTCATCCCGTGTAAGATTGGTAATTATCTAATTGAGAAAGCTATGCTTGATTTAGGGGCATCAATCAATATGATGCCCCGTTCGATGTTTCAGAGCCTGAACTTAGGGCCATTTAAAGAAACTAAGGTTGTTGTCCAACTCGCCAATCGAAGTACCTCACTCCCGGATGGGGTGGTTGAGAATGTGCTTGTTGAGGTAAATAATCTTATTTTCCCGGCCGACTTCTATATATTAGATATGCAAGGAGACACAACAAACTCCACACCTATTTTGTTGGGAAGGCCGTTCATGAACACCTCCCAAACAAAAATAGATGTGCGTGAGGGGACTCTTACCATGGAGTTTGAAGGTCAAATTGTGAAGTTTAATATATTCGAGTCCATGAAACACTCTGAAGAGGTACATGATGTTTTCTCTATTGTTTTCATTTACTTGCTTGGGAAAGATAGTATTGCTTTGAACAGCAAGAAAGTTAGGAAGAGATTGCGTGAAAGGAAGGCAAAGGATGTGGAAAGAACAAGTTTGGGGATCCAAGAGGATCCGGGTGAAATTAACTCGGAAATTAAGTTGCCAGAAGACGGTAAGGAAGAGTGGAGGCCCATAAGGACCGCGGGAATTGAATGAAGCACGGAAGGAAGGGACCAAGGAACCCTTTCCGTTGAATTGAAGTACAAAAAAACATCCGTCGAGCCAAAGACGTTAAAAAACTGCGTTTTTTGGGAGGCACCCCGACGGTATCTTTCAATTTTTACATTTTTCAAATTCCTAGTTAGTTGCTTAATAAATGCCTTGTGGCATATTTGATGTTTTTGTTGAGAAATATGCAGGTATAAATTAGAATAATCGAGAGATAGCATGAAGCATGGGTGAAGGGGAGCAAGATGAAGGAAAAGTGCAGGGGAGGCCATCTCGGCCGAGACACACGAGGAATCTCGGCCGAGACGTTGTGAAGGCGCAACAGGGCAATTCCCTGGAAGCACATCTCGATCGAGAAACATACGGCATCTCGGCCGAGACTCAGGAGAGCCCAAATTGGCAAACATCTCTAGAACGATATCTCGGCCGAAACGCACACGCATCTCGGCCGAGACCCACTGTGAGCCAATTGCTATCTTTTGTTCATTTTGGTTATGTTGATATTGTCTTTATTAAATTTTGATACCTTGCATATTTTTAGGAGCATGATTATTTTTGTTAAGTTAGTTAGTTGGTTAATAATTGGTTAATTTCGACGAGCACCGACTTGTACTCCTCTTTTTCCACAAACTTAGTTTGCAACTAAGTTTGGGGAGGGGGTAGGATTCGTACAAGTTGGCAGCTCGAGAAAGTAATTGGATTAGTTTAGAAAGGAAAAATGTGGCATTGATTAATGATGAAAAATTTTAACAAATATTTTTGAAAGAAGCACATGGTAGAGCATCATAGACTTTTTGAAACAAAATTGAGCATACACTCAAAACTTTTGATCAAATTTGCAACCAAGTGAGTCTTTGCGCCTAATGCGTACTCCCATTTTTGGAGTGAAATTAAGTTTCCTTTCGGTGCAAAAATTCGTTGAATGCAAGCATTTTCCTCTAGAACTTGCCCTAATTCTCTACTTTTGAATAAGTCAATACATGTTGTGGCTTTGAAAATGATATTAGGGAATTCTTGATCAAAACCTATTTCAAAAGCTTGAAAATTTTCGTTTTTACCAAATTTGACATTGTCTCTAGTTAAGCCCCTTGAGCTTAAGCTTTTTTGTTTGATACCCAACACTACAAGCAAATTTACCTTTCATTTAGCCTTTGATACCCAAACAGACTGTTGAGTATGAGGGAGGCGGTTGGAAGGTAGTTAGTTTGGAAATTGGGATTGAATTTGGGTAAACTAGTGGAAAACGAAGAAGGATGAAAGGAAAAACGCGAAATAGGCTATAATCGAGACTATTAACCTCTTCAAAAAAAAATCGGAAAAACCAGAAAAACGAAAGAAAGAGGAAGTGTATATACCATTTTTTTGGAGAGGTTAATGAAAATCACATCATTTTGTGATTACAATCCCTTGTTTAGAAAACTCTTAAGAAGCATAATTATTGAAACGATTGATAAATATGGGAAATGTATGTAGAAATAAGGTGAAGAAGTCGAATCTTAAGTTCGACTTGATTGAGAATTAAAAGAGTGAGGTTGAGTGACCATTGTTTGAGGGGTAGATGGGTAGTGCACGACTCATTTAGTCCGTTTTATAGTCACTTTTACCTAAATTTTATCCCACCTTACCCCTAGCCAACATTACAACCCACATAAAGACCTAATTGATTCATTGTCACACATGTCAAGTACTATTTCAGGTTTAGATGATTGGCAAGCTTATGGTAGGCATTATGTGCATTTCTATGTGAGAGTAAACACTACCCTTTTTAATGCACTCGAGAGAGCGATACACTCACCCAGTGAGGATCTTAAGTTGAGAGTGTTATGTCTTGAGAGTAGTGGATCTAGTCTATCACATATGCTCACTTTTATCATGATCGTTTTATCTTTTTCATGAAAATTCTCTGAAATCAAATGCCACTAAACTCTGCCCTAAACATGTGTCCTTTTTTGTTTTTCTCTTTATTGTTCAGGACGAACAAGTTCTAAGTTTGGGGAGATTTGGTACACGTGTCCCGTGCACGCATTTTAGGGCACTTTCGTGTCATTTTAGTGTCAATAATGTGCATAATCACGTCTATTTAGTGCTTTTGTATTCTCATGGGCAAAATAATGCATTTGTGTTGTTTTTGTGTTAAGACAGGTGAAAAAAGGATAAAAAAAGAACACCAAACGATCGCGGAGTCGAGGGATCAGTCGAAGAAACAAGGGACAGGGTTGAGGGGTCGATCTCGGCCGAGACAGGGCACAATCTCGGCCGAGATACTTCTCCAGGGAAATCCTGGAGTTTTGAGAAATTGAAGATCTTGGCCGAGACGGGTACGGCATCTCGGCCGAGATAGCTCTCCAGGAAAAATCAGAGATTCAAAGAGATGAAGATCTCGGCCGAGATGAAACCCAATCTCGGCCGAGAGAACCCAAACCCTAAAAATTCCCTTTTCACGTCTCAGCCGAGATGCAACCCAATCTCGGCCCAGATTATCCCTCGATTTACAATCTGAAAAGCCCTTTTTCACGACTCGGCCGAGACACACTTGCGTCTAGGCCGAGATTCCTTGCCCTATTTTAAATTCGTGAACTCGTTTTTGCCTTAAATTGAAGTAACAACTCTTCCCTTATATATATATCCTCCCTTTCGAAATTAACCTACTTTGGGACATTTTTCTACCCTTGATCAAATGTAAAACTTTGAGTGACAATGTTCACATGATTATTGCTAGTTGATATTACCATTTGATTGCAATTTCAAGTGTTCTATACTATTTACTGTTATTGACTCATGTTTGTATGTTTTTTCTTGGCTTGATCAACCTCTAGGAAGTGTATGAATGTGTTGCTAGAATTGGAAATCACTATCCGTAATTGTAGGATTTCCGATTCCCTAGTAGCAAACAACGAGTGGTTTTGTTGGTGATAGTGTAGAGTTCAACCTCTAAACCTGAGCTTTCGAGGTTTATGTCAAATTTGTTTCATTATCTTGGAGCTTTTATCATTCGATTGCTAAATTGAAGAGAGCTTGTTCGACATTTTTGTTTAATTGGATAGGGTTAGTCGAAGAGCTTATTTCGATTAGCCATAATTACGAGATAATACGGTTGCTAGAGCTTGTTACTAGTCGTGAAATAGGGACTTGAAATGCTTTCCATTGGGCATCCACAATAGTTGTGTAATTCGTTGGAGCCAACGGGATACTCGATCAAGGGTAGATGCTTTAATCATATATTTAAAATCCAAAAATCGATTTATCTATCTTGCTATCTTTTGTTAATTGAATCTTAGCTTAGTTGATCATGGCTAAATAGTGGTTCCTAGCTTGACAAACAAACCCCCCTCCCCCTATTGCTTTCATTCTTCGAGTTTATTCTTGTTTGAAGTACATAATCGCTTGACATATCAAGACAATATTGTTCAACCGTTCCTCGTGGGATCGACTCCTACTTACCACTCTACTAGTTAGAGTAGTAGGATAAGGATAAGTATATATTTATATACAAAATTAATTTGGTAGCGACACACGACGATCGCTACCAGCTGCATTATCAAGTAGAAATAATCTATATTGACTATTTACTTATACTGCTACTCTTTACGTATTGATAGGATAATTGTGAGGTAAGTTCTTCTGTTGGACCTTAGTGAAGAACGAGAGATCTCGGTGACTTATTGTAATCTAAACCCTAAATAAGATTACAGTTATGTGAGCATGTCTGTGTGCCACTTTGATTTACTATGGGTGAGAGTGAAGTGCTAACTCTTTATACTTTGTATCTTGAGTGACAACATCTTGCATATGCTAACTGGTAATTTGTGTCTAGGTAACCGTATCCGTTTAGGATGATGATATCCCCTTAAGAAGCTCAAAAGGTTTATTGTACTAAACCCTGCAGGTTGATTAAGTTCAGGTACAATAATAAAGTTGAGTGGTACTACTTAAGGAATTAATAAGCAATTAATTAATTTAAGTTTTCAGAGACTTTAATTAATTAATGGATATCCGATATCTTAAATACGTGGATTAATTAAGTTTAATTTAAGCCCCGACTCAATTCAGAAATAAAATGGGTAAGTCAGTATTAATTCGTTAGTGGAATGAATTAATATTTATGAGTTAATTATGTTCTGGGCTGAACATAGAAGAATTAATTCATAGTTAGGCTCATCTTTATTTCTTGTATTTGATCCCTGGACTATTCCAGTAGGGAATTAAACTACCATGGAAAGTCGAATGACCGAGGGCAGCTCAGTGCACAATCATGTCATGCACATGATTAACCTCATGGACAAGCCTGACTTGATAGGAGGAGGATCGACGGCAAGGCCAAGGTCGATATCATTCTCAACACACTTTCCAAATCCTTTGAGAACTTTCGTCTCAATGTTGTTAGGCCAAGAAAGACTATACTCTTAATGAGTTACTCAATGACCTAGTTACAGCAGAAGGGGTTATAGGAAAGGGTGCACAGACTTTGGTCACTGCCAATAGGCCCACTATTCTACTGAAAGGTGGAAACAAGAAAAAGAGGCAAAAGGGCAAAATGGCCAAGGCAAATAGAGGGAGTAAAGTAGCGGACCCTAGTGGTGGAGTAAAGAAGCCCATGGGAAGTGCTTCAAGTGCGGTAAGGCTGGACATTGGAAGAAAGATTGTCCAGCGCTAAAGGCAAAGAACCAATGTATGCCATTAGCTTTAGTAACTGAAATCATGTACTTGAGGATTTCCATTAAGTTATAAGATTTCTTGGTTTGGTTAAAAAAAAAAAAAAAAAAAAAAAAAAAGTATGCAACACTCAATTTTCATATTATATATATATATATATATGTATGTATGTATGTGTGTGTATATATATATATATATTTGTCATGCCTAATTAAATCAAGGAAGAGTAGGTCTCATATGCAGTTGGTGCACAATAAGACTCTCATCTTTTCCAGCGCAATATATGTAAGGACATGTTTAATAACACAAAATAGATAGTGTCCTAATCGGTAAACGATGTGCATTGAGCGTTAGTATTTCTATGCGGACGCAGATTTGAATCCTGTCTGCTAGGCTTGGCAATGGGGCGGGGAATCCTCGATTTATTTCTCCACGGGGGTGGGGATGGGGAAGGAATTGTCCCCGTTAGCCGAGATGGGACGGGGATGGTAAATGCACTCCCCGCTCCGTTCTCCACGGGGACCCGATAATATTATTTAATTTATATAATTAATATATTAGGTGGTTAAAATATATGTTTTTGTTTTATAACTTATATATACAATTTTTCAAATTTTCTTTGTTGACTTTGTTAAATTTAAGTCTACTAATTATTTTTATTTTTTATTTTAAATTTTATTAATAGATATATTAAATTAAAATAATAAGTAAAGGGGGGACAAGGATATGGCCGAAAAATTCCCCGCTAGTTTCTCGGGTACGGGAATGGAGACTTAGCCCGCCAAGCCTACTGCCTGCAACAATTGTATTATTCTTGTTTCTTTCTCATCTATATGTTACTATTTTTTATATATATTTTTCTATATTATAAAGGAGAACCATCTATAAAAGAAAATTATAGAAATTTTCCCGGCTATTTTACCTGCTAAAAATTGAAGTTTGACCAAACTAATATGACAAAAACTTGTATGAGACCGTCACACAGTGTGATGGAAAAAATTATCACTTTTTATAGTAAAAGTATCACTTTTATCTGTAAAGTATTACTTTTCTTGAACCAAAAAAAAAAAAAAAACATTTTCTGTAGCAAAAGTATCACTTTTATCTGTAAAAGTATCACTATAGCAAAAGTATCACTTTTATTTGTAAAAGTATCATGTTTATCTGTAAAAGTATCACTTTTTCCTGTAAAAGTGTATTTTGTCACACGTGAGACCGTCACACACAAGACTCACTCAACTAATATAATAAGATCTACTCCCTTCAGTCCATAAAAAGTATTGCTTTAGACTTATTAGGTAAAATTAAGAATGAGTAGAAGTGACAAGTATATCCCACACAATCTATTTAATTGGAACATATTTTGTGAAATAAGGAAATCAACGAAATTGAGCAAGTTGTTTAGGATAAGGTAGGAAAAATTATTTTTTAGCTAAAGCAAAACTTTTTTTGAACATTTTCAACTTCTCTAAAGCGACATGTTTGATCCCAGGAAAGGGACATGCTGATCTAGATCTCTAGACATACGCCGAGGCAGTAAGTGACGTAGATGCGAAAGAGTGGCATCTCGCTATGGATTCTGAATTTGAATCCATAACAGCTATAGATGTATATGAGAAGGTTGTACTGCTAGATGGCTGTAAAGATATAGGCATTAAGTGGGTATACAAGAGAAAAAGAGAAGGGGATGGAGAGGCCACGACCTATAAGGCTAAGCTAGTGGTGAAAGGGTATACCCAGATCGAGGGTAAAGACTACGATGAAACCTTTTCGCCGATGGCAATGCTCAAGTCCATTCGGATCCTTCTCACCATAGCAGCTCACTTAAACCTTGAAGATTGGCAGATGGATGTCAAAACTGCTTTCTTAAACGATAACCTTGAAGAAGGTAGGGACATCTATGTGCAGCAACCAAAGGGTTATGTGAGGGAAGGCGAAGAACATCTAGTGTCGAAGCTCAAGAAGTCCATTTATGGACTCAAGCAAGCTTCTAGGTCATGGAACTTACGTTTTGACGAGGTAATTAAATCCTGTGGATTTACTCATGAAAACGAAAGTTGTGTGTATCTCTTAGATGTCAACGGAGATAAAGTATTTCTTGCACTTTATGTAGATGATATTCTCCTGGATGGCAACAACGTGGAGATATTATCAGACATAAAGATATAGTTATCCGAACACTTTCAAATGAAGGACTTGGGAGAGGCAGCTTATATTACATTCTTGGGATCAGAGTTATACGAGAAGAGGATGTTGAGCTTATCCCAAGCGGTCTATATTGATATTGTGATCACTCGTTTTAGCATGCAAACTGCCAAGAAAGGATTGCTACCTTTCAGACATGGCGTTCCATTTTCTAAGGAGATGTGTCCTAAGACACCTAAGGAGAAAGAGGAAATGAGACAGGTACCCTATGCTTCCGCAGTAGGTAGTCTTATGTATGCCATGCTATGCACGAGACCTGATATCTGCTATGCAGTTGGCATAATGGCAAGATATCAGTCTAACCCTGGACAGGTACATTTGACTGCGTAAAACATGTACTCAAGTACCTCAAGAGGACTAGAGATTACAGGCTAGTTTACCAGGCAGACAGTCTAAATCCCTTGAGTTATACGGGTTCGGATTTCCAGGCTGACCGGGATGAGAAAAGATCTACCTTGGGATATGTGTTTACCTTGGGAGGAGGAGCCCTTTCATGGAGGAGTGCAAAGTAGAGATACATTGCGGACTCCACTATGGAAGCTGAATATGTGGCCGCTTCAGAGGCTGCTAAGGAGGCAGTATGGCTTCGCAACTACCTCTTGGATCTAGGTGTGCTACCTAGTTTGCCTAAGAGTATCACAATCTATTGTGATAACTCAGGTGCAATGGCAAACTCAAAGGAACCCAGGACCCACAAGGCTACTAAACACATAGAGAAAAAGTACCACATAATACGAGAAATTATAAAATGAGGAGATATGCGGATAGAGAAGATTTGTATGACAGAGAATTTGGCTGACCCATTCACGAAGAGCTTACTGCAGAAAGTCTACGACAAGAATGTTCAGGGACTAGGCCTGCGGTTGATGCCACCCACTTAGTTAACTTTCAGTATAGGTGGGAGAATGTAATAGTTAAATAGTTAGACACCTGGTATACTAAAAGTTTGCTTTAGTATAAGTGGGAATTGTTGGATTTGTATACTGAAAGCAAGACATTTTATATACAATGTTTCCAGTTATTCACTATTAATCTCCTATTTAATTCTGTTTATGTCCCTATATCTCTCTCTATAAGTAGATCATATGATGTGTTGTAGATCACAGAAGATCATATGATTGGTTAAACTAAATGAGATATACAATATATATCACAGCTGAGACAACTTGAGGACGAGTTGTTGGTATATGATGCAGAATCAAGTAGAAATAGTTATTTTGACTGTTTACTTATACTGGTACGTCTTTACGTATTGATAGGATCACGGTGAGATAAGTTCTTCTGCCTGGCCTTAGTGAAGAACAAGAGATCTCGGTGACTTATTGTAATCTACCCTAAATAAGATTACAGTTATGTGTGCATGTCTGCGTGTCACTTTTAGTTACTATGGGTGAGAGTTAAGTACTAACTCTTTATACTCTGTATCTTGAGTGACAGCAGTTTGCATATGATAACTGATAATTTCTGTCTAGTAAACCCTATCCGTTTAGGATTATGATATCCCCTTAAAGAGCTCAAAAGGTTTATTGTACTAAACCCTGCAGGTTGATTAAGTTCAGGAACAATAATGAAGTTGAGTGGTACTACTTAAGGAATTAATATTCAATTAATTAATTTAAGCTGTCAGAGGCTTTAATTAATTAATGGATATTCGATATCTTAAATACAAAGATTAATTAAGTCTAATTCAAGCCCCGACTCAATTCGGGAATAAAGGGGTAAATCAGTATTAATTCTTTAGCGGAATGAATTAATATTAATGAATTAATTATGTTCTGGGCTAAACATAGAATAATTAATTCATAGTTAGACCGATCTTTATTTCTTGTATTTGATCCCTAGACTGGCTCATCAGGCTCCTAGCCCAGTAGGTAATTAAACTATCTGGCCGGGCCCACACTCAATTATTATGTATTAAATACATAACTCTCAGTCTGTGAAAAATAACAGACACACGCAAAAAATTACAGAGCAGAGAAGAGAGAGCGAGAGGGCGACAGCGGCTGTGTTGGTTCCCACACTTGGGATTTCTCAAAGTTCTTCGTCCATCCGACATTGAGGATCGAGCAGAGATACAGTTCAGAAGGTCAATCCTAGAGTCTAACATCGAATCGTTGTGAACATGATTCTCAGATCAACTCTAAAACACCTATGTATTGTATTTAAATTAATAGATGCATGTTTAAGATTAATCAATGTGTATATTGAATTATGACAACCAAGAAGGTCCTAGAAAAATTAGGTAATTCCTACATAGAGTGCCTTCAAATGGGGGCATTTAATTATGGATAATGTTCTTATTGGGTATGAGTGTATGCACTAGATCAGAGCTAATATGAAGAAGCGGTTGAGTTATTGTGCTTTGAAATTGGATATGAGCAAAGCATATGATCGGGTTGAATGGGACTTCTTATGTGCACTGATGGACAGGTTGGAGTTTGCGTCTTCTCTGGTGTAGTTTATTCGACGATGTATGTCTTCTGTGTCGTATACTTTTAATTTAAATGAATAGGTTGTTTATGAAGTGAAGCCCTCTCGTGGTCTACGACAAGGGGATCCTTTATCTCCGTTACTTTTTGCCTTATGTTCACAAGGCCTTTCTGTGTTATTGAGGACAACCCAAGATCGAGGATTAATTAGAGGTGTTCGTATTACTCCAGATTGCCCTACAATCATTCGCTTATATTTTGCAGATAAGAGTTTGTTATTTTCGAGCTCATCCTGAAGATGCCCTTTAAGTTCGGAATTGTCTCAGACGGTATGAGAGAGCTTCGAGGCAAGTGGTCAATTATGATAAGTCGGCTCTCACTTTTCAGACCAAGAGTCCCCCAGGAAGTTGTAATTGAATCAAGCAATTGTTCGCCATTTCGGTGGTTCAGGGGCATGATTATATTTGGGCCTTCCTACTTTTTCTTTGCGGAATAAGAGAGTGCAATTTTGGTTCTTGCATGAACGGTTATTGAAGAGGTTGAGTGGATGGAAGTGTAAGATGTTCTCTCGTGGGGAAAAGGAGATTTTGATTAAAGCAGTTCTCCAGGCCGTGCCTACTTATGTTATGTCTTGCTTGAGGGTCCCTAATTCTATTTGTAATCAATTGGAGCAGATTTGTGCTAATTTCTGGTGAGGTTCCAATTCGTGTAATGGTGGTTTGCATTGGGCCTGTTGGAAAAAATTGTGTCTTCCTAAGGAGGAGGGTGGTATGAATTTTTGGGATTTTAGTAGTTTTAATAAGGCTTTGCCTACTAAACAGGTTTGGCAGATGATTGTGAATCCTGATTCTTTAGTCTCCCGACTCTTTTTGGAGAGGTATTTTAGGCATTGTGATATTATGGAGGCTGATATAGGATCTAATCCTTCTTATGGTTGGTTATCGTTGTGTTGGAGTCGTGAGGTGTTGGATAGGGGCCTTATTTGGCGTGTTGGAGTTGGGGATCGGATCGCTCCTTTTAAAGATGTTGGGATCCGTCATTGGTTTCAGGTCGGATTGCATCGAGGGTAGCAGCTTCGGGAGATAAGGTCTCTCATCAAGTATTTCTGTCATATGAAGTAGGAGCGATTTCTATAATTCCGCTGGAATCGGTCAAGAGTGGATATTGGTTGGCGGTAGGCGGGTATGAGCCTTCTTCCTTTTCAGTGAATCGATCGTCGGGTTGGTGGAAGTTTATGTGGGCCCTTTCACTTCCTCCTAAGCTGAAGATAATTTTAAGGAGAGCTTCCTCTAATTTTTTGGCTTTTCCTTTGAATTTATTAAGACATCATGTCCCTATTTCTCCTAGTTGTGGGTCATGTGGTTATTCCTTTGGTTCTACTATGCATGTGCTATCTTTTTGTGATTGGATAAAGCATATTTTTAAGAATAATTGTTATTGGATTTCACTTAAGCGATTACAAACTGTTTCATTTTTTGGAGTGTGCGGAGGTGATATCTTCGTTGTTTGGGCATGATTTATTTAGATTGTTTGTGGTTGCGGAGTCATATCTATGGTGGTCTATTTGTTCGTATATACATGATACGGATAAAGTGTGGAAGGCTCCGACGTGGACGAAGGTTGAGGCCCATCAATCTCATTTTGATCGGGCTACTGATTTATTGGTGGGAAACCCAATAATAGGTTCTTTGGAAGCGGGGTCAGCGTCTAGTGGGAATCGGTCTGTCCCACCGTTTGATTTCTTACACCTTGATGTGGATGCTACAGTTAATTTTGACTGTGGCCACTATGCTGTAGGATTTGTGCTGCGGGATCATGACGAAAATGTTATGTTAGCCACACCACATGTCATTGAGGAGCCTTTATCTGTGAAGGTTGCTGAGCTGGAGGCCATACGTAGTGGAGTACGATTCTGTGTTGAGTGTGGTTTTGATAAATTAATGATTTATTGAGATTCACTGTTAGCTGTGCAGGCAGTCATGGGACAGGTAGAATCTTTGGATTATTGTGAAAAAGTGATTGAAGATATTCGTGCTTTTTTGGATAGAGGTTTTCTTTTGCCTATGCCTAGGGTGTGTAATAAGGCGGCACATAATCTAGCTAGATTTTATTTTTCTTTGGCATCTACCAATCTGTGTGTTTGGATGCGGGATGATGTTCCTCTTTGGCTTCGAAATCTTGTACTTGAGGAAGGCGGCGACTATTCGCAGCCCACAAAATTTCTCGACTCAGCCCACTAATTTAATAACTTAAAATATTATGTGTAAAGACTACAATGCCGATAATAAAAAATTAACATAGTTAATTAAAAACAACATATAAATATATGTATATATTAAAAAGGTAAAAAATGTCAAAAAAATATAATATTATTTATCCCGTGTCACCTACAACCAGATCACATATTTTCTTCCGAGAACTCCATAAACTCTAACTCCTTAAAGATTTAATCAATGGAGGAAATATATAACAACTAAAAAAGCTACTTTTTTTTCGTCAATTCTATGTTTATCATTTCTTTAATCGTCAATAATTAGAAAACAGATGGCGAATACAAATCTAATTACTTCATGAACTCTGATGGAAGTCAAAGTGAGTGCCAAAATTCTGAACATTTGGAGTGAAGAAGAAAAGTGGCAACACAATTAAGGAAAAATCCATCCTTCATAATTCAACACAGGGAGAGGCGTGTTCCTCAAAACAAATAATTCAGAAATTAGGCAGAAAATTTTATATTTCAAATGATGGAAGCAGATTTGATATGAACGAGTCATTGAACATCGTTTCGAGAAAGAAAACTTAAAAACAAAACAATAAAATGATGGAAATAGATAATATGTATATAAAACAAAATTTGATTGAACGAATGATGAAAGGGAATTTGATACGAACGAATCACTGAACATGGTTTTGAGAAAGAAAATTCGTTGAAAAACTAGTACAAAATTATTTTTCTTAATTTTTTTTATGTTTTATTGTTTTGATTATATATTTTAATTTAAATATCTTAATTTAAGAAAGAAATGGTATACCTGGTATTTAGTGGGTTGTATTAAGAATTTTATACTATTTTTTCAGTAAAACTGGACTGCATTAAGAAATGGGCTGCATTGAGAAATTTTGTGGGCTGCGAATAGCCGCGACCTTTCCATTAAGTTATAAGATTTCTTGGTTTGGTTATAAAAAAAAAAAAAAAAAAAGGTATGCAACACTCAATTTTCATATTTTATATATATATATATATATATATATATATATTCATGCCTAATTAAATCAAGGAAGAGTAGGTCTCATATGCAGTTGGTGCACAATATGACTCTCATCTTTTCCAGCGCAATATATGTAAGGACGTGTTTAATAACACAAAATAGATGGTGTCCTAATTGGTAAACGATGTGCATTGAGCGTTAGTGTTTCTATGGGGACGCATGTTTGAATCCTGCCTGCTAGGCTTGGCAATGGGGAGGGGAATCCTCGATTTATTTCTCCACGGGGGTGGGGATGGGGAAGGAATTGTCCACGTTAGCCGAGATGGGACGGGGATCACTCCGTTCTCCGCAGGGACCCGATAATATTATTTAATTTATATAATTAATATATTAGGTGGTTAAAATATATGTTTTTGTTTTATAACTTACTTATACTATATTCCAAATTTTCTTTGTTGACTTTGTTAAATTTAAGTCTACTAATTATTTTTATTTTTTTATTTTAAATTTTATTAATAGATATATTAAATTAAAATAATAAGTAAAGGGGGGACAAGGATGTGGCAAAAAAACTCCCCATGAGTTTCTCGGGTACGGAAATGGAGACTTAACCCCTTGTTGTTGCCAAGCCTACTGCCTGCAACAATTGTATTATGCTTGTTTCTTTCTCATCTATATGTTACTATTTGTTATATATATCTTTCTATATTATAAAGGAGAACCATCTATGAAAGAAAATTATAGAAATTATCCCCGCTATTTTACCTGCTAAAAATTGAAGTTTGACCAAATTAATATGACAAAATTTTGTATGAGACCGTCACACAGTGTGACGGAAAAAAAAATATATCACTTTTTATAGTAAAAATATCACTTTTATCTGTAAAGTATTACTTTTCTTGAACCAAAAAAAAAAAAACATTTTATGTAGCAAAAGTATCACTTTTATCTGTAAAAGTATCACTATAGCAAAAGTATCACTTTTATTTGTAAAAGTATCACTTTTTCCTGTAAAAGTGAATTTTGTCACACGTGAGACCGTCACACACAAGACTCACTCAACTAATATAATAAGATCTACTCCCTTCGGTCCATAAAAAGTGTTGCTTTAGACTTATTAGGTAAAATTAAGAATGAGCAGAAGTGACTAGTATATCCCACACAATCTATTTAATTGGAATATATTTTGTGAAATAAGGAAATCAACGAAATTGAGCAAGTTGTTTAGGATAAGGTTGGAAAAATTATTTTTTAGCTAAAGCAGAACGTTTTTTTAACATTTTCAACTTCTTTAAAGCGACATGTTTGTTTTACCAGAGGGAGTATATAATAAAGGAAAACCGTATACAAAAGGAAATCATATCCCGCTTATTTTACCTTTAAAAATATAAATTCAATCAATTACTAATATAATAAGATATATGTATATATATATATAGTAAAATCGTGCGAAAATTAGCTCCAAATTTGAATTTTTTGGTAATTCGCTATATATAAAAGATTATAGTAGGTAGTTTATGATTATGAGTGAGTCTTGTGTGTGAACGGTCACACGTGTGACGGAATACACTTTTACAGAAAACATTGATACTTTTACAGGAAAACGTGATACTTTTACAGGAAAAAATGATACTTTTACTACATTGATACTTTTACAGATAAAGGTGATATTTTTGCTAAAAAAAATGATACTTTTTTTTATTCAAAAAATGTGATACTTTTACAGATAAACGTGATACTTTTACCATAAAAAGTGATACTTTTTTCGTCACACCGTGTGACGGCCGTGTGACAGTCACATACAAGTTTTTGCCTATAATTATATATATATATATATATGTATATTCCAAAAATTAGTACACAAATATTTTCGGTCACTTTTCATGTTTATATATAATAGATCAAAGTAATAGTTGTTTATGGTCTTTAATTCGACATCTATATCGCATATTTTAAAATAAGTTACATTAAAAAAAATATAATTGTTTGTCCATCGTTTAGGTTAGATTTGTGTATAGTATGAGATTAATTATCTGTATGAGTTTGACCTAGGAAAAAAATTAATTAAATAATTTTTTAAAAAAACCTATATTTTATATTGGTATTTAATACATTTTTATTTAGAAAACAATCAAGTTAATTTATTTTTAAAAACTGTAATTTTATTATATAAACAGTTCAATATAATTTAATCTTAATAATATATTTTTTAGAAAATAAATTATTTTTAAAGTTTATATCCAACATTCTAAAGGCGTGAATAATTTTTTTTTATTGTTAATTTATCCTTTACTTACAATAGATAAAATCAACTATTATTTCTCAATATTTATCTGTGTTTGAACATTGTAATGTAAAATATAAATTTAAAATAAGTAACACTTTGTTAGTTCGTTATTGGTTTACAATTGAATATTCATTGTGCATTGAATAATTTCTATCAAATTTGGGTTGTACATAAAAGTAGACTAAATAATTTTTCTAATGAAATAAATATATTTTAAATCGTGCATCGCACGATTGGGAAATTCTAGTATATAGTTATAATATGATAAAATATTACAAGCAATATGTAATAAAAATTGAAAATTATACGTTTGTTAACGAAAGAAAAAAGAAATGAAAAATATTTAAAATATATATATGCGAGTAAGTTCGGAAATATCCATATTTCTTTTTCTTAATGTATGCATATCTCTAGCATCCTTGTACGGAAGTCATGTTGATCATCTTATACGATACATGTATCTTTAGGATGAGTGTAAATACGACGTTCCAGAAATTTCCAGAACCTTTTAGTGAGTACCAATAAAATTACATTCTATTTCGACTAAAAAAATAATACCACGACATTCTATTTCATTAAGAATGTATCTCAAATAAACAATTAGTTTTATTTGTAGTACAAACTCAATACAAATAATTCAACCCACAATAAACTATAATAATTAACCCATGTAATCAACCAACAAAAAATTATATGTCTTTAATCTATATAATTTGTGGTCAAATTAAAGATCGTCAAAAGAGGACTAATTTGTTTGATCATGCATGAAAGTCACATTTGAAAATTATAATATATTTTCTTTTGAAAAAAGAAATAAAATGCTGTCAAATTATAAATTGACGACAAAGTACAACTGACAACTTTTTACCAATCTATTATGTGCTTTCTCTGGCGCGTATGTAGATGTAGTGCACATCCATTTTATAGGGTGCATGTTTTACACGTGTAGTATAATTTCTTTCCTTTATATCTCTAATAATAGAATAATTCATGGGTGAGATATCTATTCCAACTTTTATTTTTGTATGATCTATTCTTGCTTTTCTTCATAAAAAAATTATCGAAATAGTTTCTAAATTTAGAAACTGAAGATTCTTGGGATTTTACTATTTGTGGATCCTTATTTATAGAATATATATATATATATATATATATATATATATATATATATATATGTGTGGGGGATAAGTTATTAATTTTTTTTTTTTTTTTTTTGTTAGTTGTGTACTTGTGTTAATGTTTAAAATCCAACTATAAATATTGCCAATTTTATCAATTTTTCCAAGGAACTATTATTTTCTTTTGGATATATTTAAAATTGATATACTCTCTCCTTCCCGACCTAATTTGCCTATCTTGATCGGGCATGGAGGTTAAGAAAAAACAAATTTGTAAAATCTTTGACATTTTCAAAGATGGAGATTAAGGGTGGAGATTGTGAGAGAAATTTGTCATTTATGAACTGACAAATTAGATTGGGACAAACAAAAAAAATAGGTAAATTAGAGTGGGACGGAGGTAGCATTTTGTTATTATAAATTGTTGTATTTTATTAAATAGTAAAAAGTAAGATAATGACTCGATCTACCTATTTATAGTAGATGGAATGTACGGGAAAACACCATGATTTTCTCTTGCAGAAAGGATTGTCTTATATTATAGGGTACTGCTACTATACCATCATTATATTAAGAGTGAGTCTTGTATGTGAACGGTTACATGTATGACGGAATACATTTTTACAGGAAAAAATAATACTTTTACAGGAAAAAGTGATACTTTTACAAAAAAAAAAAATGATATTTTTACAATATTGATACTTTTGCTACAAAAAGTGATACTTTTTTTTGTTCAGAAAAGGTGATAGTTTTACAAATAAACGTGATACTTTTACCACAAAAAGTGATACTTTTTCCCGTCACACCGTGTGACGGCCATGTGACGATCACATACGAGTTTTTGTCTTATATTAATACAACCATTCTGTTAACTTACTATAGCAGGTAACAACAGGTAATTATTTTATTTTTTCATTTTAAAAGTAGGTCTCATCCACTATTTTATTTTTCATCCACAAACCACCTCCTTCACTAGTCTCAACTTCTCATTTATTTAGTTTAATATTTTTTTAGGGTCCATCATCCGTTAATTTTCCATTTTTGTTTTCAAGATATGGAAAACTTATCTCAACCTTTTATACTTTTCGTTTATATATATTCGCCAACTTTTCTTATTCTCTTCAGTTGACCATGTTATCTTAATTTTATTTTCTCTTTCATTTATTATCTTTTTTTCCTTAATATTGTTAGACATACTGATTTAAAAAAAAAAAAGAAAAATTAAATAAACAAAAAAAAACCACAAGACAAAAATAAAAACATAACACAATTTATATAAATCAAAATAACATTAATAATAATTTATTCTCTCTTATAGATGATATAAATATCACGTTTTGAATATGGACTTGATAATGCTATGTTGATTTTTATAGATATGGATATTTTGGTCCAAATTATTAGTAATTTAACATGCTTTTTAAAAAGTGAACTGAATTTAAAATTGGCAAAATTTGTGCACAATTAATTAGGAAATGATTAATACGATTTACATTCCTAATTATTTTTATTATGAATTAAAATTATTATTATTAGTAGTAATAGTGGTGGTGGTGATGGTGGTCGTAGTCGTAGTGGTCGCAGTTGTTGTTGTTGTTGATCTTATTATTACATCTCTCTTGCATATAATTATAGGAGAAAAGATACTTTTGTTACATAAGTATGAGTTTCTACGTTCAATTAAACTTTTTCATTTATGTTTCATAACTTAAAAATTAATCAATTCCACTTTCGATCGCAGTTTATCATGGTTTGCAATTTAAGGGTCTCATTATATAAAAGTTAATCAACTGCAGTCTTCTTTTGCCGCGAAACAGAAAAATTGTCGACAAAAGTCATGTATGTGTCACGTTAGTTCATTGCATCAAGATCTTTATTTATTGGGTCCACATGTGCGATCTGAAA